>CM028133.1:366900000-368150000 GCA_016271365.2 Neoceratodus forsteri
GATTTAAATTCACTCACTTATACACAAAAGAAAAAATCAGACAAAACTAAAACTAAACCTTACCCCCAGTTTTAGCAACTGCACTCACTTAATATACTGCCAGGTGATGTTAGCTTGCTCCCCAGCAACAACATTACCCTGCCCTCAGAACACTCGCATTCCCTCCCTTAAACCTCTATCTAACAGGTTATGTGACAACATTCTGTAAATTATGACATTTATGTAAGTACCCAAGGAGTAGACAACTTTTAGTAATGTAAATACTATTTAGGTTTTTCATATAAGGTATATACATGCCTCTTGATTTGTGAGGGCCACATTATAGGATTAAATAATATGCTATTGTTAGTTCAAATAAAGTACCTCAGTGTGCGTCTGCTAAAAGAAGAAGAATAAAAATTAGACCTTAATTCTGTTTAAGACTCCCCACATGAATTAGCATATTTGGAAAAATGTAATTATAATGCCAGGAAGTATATCCATAATGCTGTAGATTGGGCCCATTGAAGTATGCAGTCCAGAGCCATCCCATTACAGGGAAGCCGACAGGTGATCTGCCGGCTTATCACTCCTTCTATTCCGTAGAAAGCCGACAAAGAGCTCACGATTCCTGGAGATAAAAATTGTTTGCATAGCCAGGCAATCCTTAGATTCCAATGGTCACTGCATATATTGAGGCTTGCTGTCATTGTAGTCGAATCTAAACAGTTAACAAATTAGTAAGCCAGGCCAAAGTCATTCATCGCTAAGTTCAAGACCCATTCACTTAAACAGGTCAGGGAATATTTTCTTGAGTTCCATCTGAGCATTTTCTAGCGTTTCAAATGCAAACCATTGATCTTGTAGTCTCACTTGTAGAGTGACTGGGTATCAAACCCAGAACTGTTTCCCGGCTGCTATTAATTTCGATATTATGGGATACAATTTCTGCCTCTTTATTCTGACTGACTGCGGTAAGTCCTGAGAGATTTGGATTTTATTTCCCTCCCATTGAACTTCTTGCACTGTTTTGATTTGAGCCAGTATGTGCTGCTTATAGAAGAAGTTGAATAATTTAAAAATCAAGGGTCTGGGAGGTGATCCAGAAGGTGGCATCAGGTGTAACGCTTTGTGGGCTCTCTCTATGGTGTATGTTGTGCCATTTGATGAAAGCCCCACTATTTTTTTACACAGTTTCTGTAAGAACATAATCGGAGAGTTATCCTCTTCTCTCTCAGGAATCCTGATAACCAGCAGGTTATTTTGGTGACTTCTGCCCTCGAGGTCCTCCAGTTTCTCCTCGATTTTTTTAAGTTTCCTTGTCATACTGCTATGTTCCAATTCTGTCTTGTCTTGTTTTTTTTTTCCAAAGAGATTATATAAGCCTCTGAATCTGACACTCATAATGCCAGGGAATCCATTGAGGTGTGTACCTGATGCAGCTCATCAGATATGGCTGCAATGGAACTCTGGAGGGTTGCATGATCTCCAGAAAATGTTTCTCAGTAAGCGCTGATGTCCCTGGAGTAGATTTACCACTAGCGGCATGTTGCTGTTTAGGCCTTTTGGTGGCCTTGTCTTTCTCTGGTGTAGGGAGAGATGAATGGTGCGGCGGCACTTTACACATATACACCTTCATATTTTTGAAATTTTCTTTGTCCCTCTGGTTGTTGGAGTGTTACCACGATCTTTTCCTGCTGTAAAATGGTATGAGAAGACTGGTTTGCAGTGGAAAATCTCGGGAGGGATGTGGAGCAGTGGGAGCTAGCTGTTGCTTGTTAGGCTGCCATCACATGACCTCATTGAGAATCTTTATACATTCAAAAATACTCAGTGCTCAATGAGTTAAGCAGCTCCCAGGAAGAAGTAACTCCAGGAGGGATATCTGCAAGTGCCGACAGACAAGCCCTGAGACAAGCCGTGGTCAGGAAGGTAAGGTACTAACAGAGAACCCACATAACAGGCAGTCACAAGGTAACAAAGTTAATCAGACATGAGATGGGACCTCAATATTTAAAGTCTACAGAGCCTGCTTTATGTACCTGTTTTGTAGTCCATGTATATATGTTGTTTAAGCACTGCAGAACAGTATGTAATTGTTTCAACACCCAGCAAACCTGTATTGTACTGTAATGTATTTTTTGATGGAAAACAATAAAAACCTTTAACCATTAGATGTTACCCCAGTACCCAGAACAAGTACAGAAAGGAAGCACATGATAGAGGAATTTAGTACATGGCTGAGGACATGATGTCAGGCCAAAGGGTAAGGGCAGGTGGGGAGATGGTATAATATGTGGTACCAAAAAAAAAAAATATATATATATATATATGCCTCAGACAGGTTATACATGAGTAGGGAGGGCTCAGGGGTTTAAAACAGAAGCTGGAGGAGTACATAGAAACCAAAGTGAGTTTAAACTATGAGTGGGACAGGCAAGGGAGGGATGACAACAAGAAGTTTCTCCAGACCAGGGACCCCAAAGGGCCTACTCTCCCATACCAGGAAAGAATGATCAGGGGAGTATTCCAAAGGGGGGAAGTACGGCTACTTAAACGGGTAAGGGTAAGAGGGGCACATACAGGATGGTGGTCTCCTTGAATGCAAGGAGCCTAGGGAACAAGGTAGGTGAATTTCAGACTCTAATGGCAGAGGGAGAGGTGGACATAGCTGTCATCACAGAAACATGGGCCACCCAATACTAGGACTGGGACCAAGTGATTCTGAGGTGCAGGCTGTACCGGAGAGACAAGGAAAAAGGGAATGTTGGGTAGCCATTTATGTAAAGAAGGGGATAGTATGTACCAGGGAGGAGGAGAAGGGTAAGGTGATGACACTATATGTAGATATCCAGGTCTCAAAGGGAAGAAGGGTCAGGTTAGGAGTGGTGTATAGGCCACCATCTCAGGCTGAGGACATTGACAGGGAGTTTGCACAGCAGATAAGGAAAGCCAGTAGGAAGCATAACATCAGTTTGTCGGAGACTTCAGTCTGCCGGGGGTAGACTGGAGAACCCGAGTATCCTTGAGCATTAGGGAAAAGATCCTACTAGAGGCTTTCCACACCAGCTTCCTGGAGCCATTGATAAGGGATCAAACAAGGTTAAACAACATTCTGGACCTTGTGCTGACTAAAGGGGAGCTCATCAGGGGGATGGAGGTGGAAGATCCTCTGGCAGGAAGTGACCACATCACAGTATAGTTCTCACTCAGTATGGCCAAGGAGGCAGCAGGAACAGCAACAAAGGTGTTGGACTTCAAGCAGGCTAACTTTGGCAGGATGAGGGACATAGTGACACAACTCCCAGCCAGCATCCATCCACGCATGGATGCTAACCAGAAATATGATATTATCAAGCTTGTGCTAACAGAGGCCACTACTGTATCTCTTGCACAAGGATCTAAAGCAAAAAGGCCAGGTCCTAGAAGCTGAGTTAGCTAAGCAGGGAGGTGTTAGAGAAGGTGAGGCTGAAAAGAGTAGCCTTGAGAAAATTTAAGAGCTACAAATGGGGGGAGGAAAGGGAGGAGTATCTGAAGAAATCAAGGAAAGTGAGCAGAGCAGTACAGGCTGCCAAGGCTTTGAGGGAGCTTAGGCTGGCACAAGGTCTCAGAGAAGGGGAGAAGGATTTCTTCAGGTACATAAGAAAGAGAAGGAACTGTAAGGATAAGATTGTGAGGATCAGAAGGGAAGGAGGGTGGTCAGGGAATGGGGTGGACCAGGTAGAAGTGCTCAATGACTACTTCTGCTTGGTGTTCACCACAGAGAGATGCAAGGGTCGATGCCACAGGGGATGGAGAGGGTGGGCACAGGGAGGGCAGGATTAACTGATGGGGAAAATCCAGTGAACAAGGTACTAAAAGGCCTAAAGGCCCTGTGGGTGGTTAAGGCACCTGGCACAGATGGCATACGCTCCAGGGTTCTGAAGGAAATGATGGATGTCCTGGTGGAGCCACTGGCAGACTTATTCAACACCTCACTGGAAAGCAGGTGCATTCCCCAGGACTGAAAGATGGCACACATGGTGCCCATCCACAAAAAATGGACCTCGGGAGGAACAAGGCAACTATAGGCCAGTCAGCCTTACATACATTGTGGGGAAGTTAATGGGGACTATCCTTAAGGAAAGGCTGGTAGCAAATAGTCTCCAAGAAAGTAGGCAACATAGGTTTGTCTCTGGAAGATCCTGTCAGACCAACCTGGTTGACTTTTATGACTGGGTGACTAGGGCAGCCAACATGAGCCAGGCAGTGGATTCCTGTACCTGGACTTCAGAAGGCCTGCTATTCTGTGCCACGTGGGAGGCAGGTTAACAAATTGGGATGCCAAGGGGCTGGGGAGAAGATGGTGGATTGGTTCAGGACCTGGCTACAGGACAGAATGCAGAGGGTAGTTGGTGGGGGGGACTCTCAGCTCCAAAAGCTGTAACCAGTGGAGTACCACAAGGCTCAGTACTGGTCCCAGTGTTGTTTAGCATTTTTATTGCCAACATCTGGAATGGAATTAAGAACAAGATCAGCCTTTTTGCAGATAACTCCAAAAGTGGTGCAGTAGTGGATGACACAGAAGGGTGGCAGGGGTTAAAGGATGATCTGGTTAAACTTGAACATTGGCCTGACACATGGCAACTGGGGTTCAATGCAAAGAAGTGCAAGGTCATGCACTTGGGAGCAAGGAACACAAGGATTTGTTATTGGCTGGGGGGGTACAGTTAGGAACTACAGAGGAGGAGAAAGATCTGGGGGTGATGATAACAGGACAAATGAACCACTCAGCCCAGTGCAGGAAAGCATCAGCTAAAGCCAATAAAATGCTGGGGTGTATAGCCAGTGAGTCAGCTCCAGGAGTGGGGTGGTAGTCCTGCCACTGTACATGTCATTGGTGAGGCCACACCTGGAGTACTCCATGCAGTTCTGGTGCCCCTACTTAAAGAAGGATGATTAATTGCTGGAGGAGGTTCAACACCGAGCAAGCAAGATGATCCTAGACCTTAAGGACAAACCCTATGAGAAGAGGCTGAGGGAGCTAAACATGTACTCACTGGAAGAGAGAGTGAATAGAGGGGATATGATAGCAGCCTTTAAGTATGTGAAAGGCTTAAACATGACTGGCATGGAGGGAATTCTAAAGTTAAAGGTTGGGAGGGACATGAGGGGGCACAGTCTGAGATTGGAAGGTGGAAGATTCAGGAGGAAAATGAGAGGGAATTAAAAGGTGGTGTCAAGGTGGAATGCACTGCCCAAAAACGTGGTATCCTTAAGGTCAGAGGACAGCTTCAAGAGGGGATGGGACAAGGTCAGAGGGAAGGTCACAAATGGGATACCGGGGGGGAAGGGAGTCAGCAAGTATGGGAATAAATTCAGATAAAAGGGCAGGGGTGGGAGAGGCAGTTGCAGTGTAATAGACTGTTAGCTGCACATTCAAGCAGACTCGATAGACCATCTAGCCTGTTTCTGCTGTCAGTTTTGTACGTTTGTATATTCAGGCAGGATAGAAGGGAGGGTGGGGAGGGTTGCACTGTACGTGAAGGAATGGATTAAACCCATGTCAGTAGATTGCATAAAAAAAGGAGGGTGTGGAATCCCTGTGTGTACAATTTAGCTTGGAAATTAGGGAAAAATACCTACATGGGAGTAGTATACCAACCACTGGGACAGGCCGAGGGCAGGGATGAAGAGCTTCTAGGGAAAATCAGAGTGGTAACTCAAAAAGGGGAAACAGTTGTGGTAGAGGATCTCAACATGCAGGATGTTTAGTGAGATATCCCAGTGGTGGGTTCTTCCAGAAGTCAAAAGGTGGTAGATGCCCTACAAGATAGTCTACTTACAGTATACAGCTACTTAACACGCCAACTAGAGTGGACACCATCCTGGATGTTTTCCTCACAAATTCGGAGGTAGTGTCAAGGGGGTTAGGGAGTCTCTGGCTAATAGTCACCACAACACTGTGTGGTTTGAGTTGGTCCTTGGGTCTGTGAATGCTCAGTCCAGCTATGAACTTTCAAACATTAGAGGGGCTGATTTCTACAAAGTGAGGGAAGTGGTCAGAAGCAATCTGGCAAAGATACAGGAGCATCAAGAGGTAGAAGACATTTGGGAGAAAGTAAAACAGGCCATACTGGAGGCTACTAAGTTGTGTGTAAGGACAGTGTATAAAAAGAACAGACATAAAAATCCCATGTGGTTCACAAACCAAGTCAGGACAGCAATTAGAGCCAAACGTGAGGCATTCAGGAGTTAAAAAAGAACCATGGGGGATAGTGAATGGGAAGTGTACAATCAGAAGAATCAGAGGGCAAAGAACATGGTTAGAGCAGCCAAGGCTGCAAAACAGCATAGGTTGGCAGAGGGGGTTAAGGCAGGGAATAAACCCATTTTTAGATATGTACAAGAAAAAAGAAGGAAGAGGGAAAGAAAAGTCAGACTTATGGAAGGAGACAGAATCAAAGAGGAGGAAAAACTGAAGGCCATTATTCTAAATAACTTTTTCTGCTCCGTCCTCATCAAGGAACAGATAGGCACATTACCAGACAGTAGTATCAAGGCTGAGATAACAGGTGACCCTCAAATGGACACACCATCAATCACAACCGGCACTACCTAGAAAAAATTAAAGTAGACAAATCACCAGAGCCAGATGGAATTCACCCAAGAATGCTAAAAGAACCACCCGAGGAGTTGTCAGGTCTGTTGGCACATTTCTTCAACAGTTCACTAATGTAGAGAGTAGTGCTGAGGGACTGGAGGACAGCAGACGTAGTTCTCCTCCACAAGGGTGGGAGTTGTGATGAGGCTGGCAACTACTCAGCCAGCCTCACTTCGGTGGTGGGGAAGCTAATGGAAACCTTAATAAAGAAATACTTTTTTTTTATTTATTAGCAGATAAGAGGTACACATATATTTATAATACCAAACACATAGTGACTTAGACATATGGCAATATGGCAGAGATTATTACAACACACAAAGAGTAGAACATTTTTATACTTTAACTCCATTTGGTCCCTATCAGTAATCTCTTGGTGGTCAAATGAATAGGGATTGGAAATCGTTACCTACTGATTTTGTCTTTAAACGGTTTCCAAATCAGGTCATATCTTTGAATATGTTTGTAGGTTGTATAATGTATGCATTCAAGTGCATGCACTTCAGTTAAGGCTCTGAGCCATGCTATATATTGTGGGGATCAGAGCCTTTCCATTTGAGTAAAATTAATTTGAAGGCCAAAGTTAGGCAAATGTGAACAAAGTGAGTTTGATATATAGTCGGGCCTTTGGCCATTGTGTCTACATGAAGGAGCATCCATAGAGGACTTTTACTGAGAGTGCAGGATATAGCTTCAGATATAAAGGCCAGAATTGAGTCCCACAACGGATCTAATAATATAAGCATAAGCTCTAATGTGCCCATATTTTTCTGGCATCGGGGGCAGAAAGGTGAAATGGTAGTATTCATTTTATGTAAGTAGTGGGGAGTATAGTATATTCTGTGAAGAATATTAAACATAATTTGCTGTGATTTAATTGATTTAAAACTCCACTGCTTAATAAAGTAATTTTTCACCAATGATTCCAAGAGATGGGGTATTTAGTTTTTGTGTCCATTTTAATTTCATTTCATTAGTCAAAGAATTACTTTTAGAATTGATGCTTTGGTAGATTTGAGAAATCAGTTTATACATGCTGGGACGAGTAATGATTGATTACATACTGCTAATATGGTTGTCAGGGGGCTGTATATTCCTCTGAATAAAATCTTGAATTTGAAGATAACAGCATAGATGAGAATAGGGAATATGGTAGGTATGTTTCAGGGTGATGAAATAACAGATCAAGTTTTGTCAAAAAAGTTGCCCCACTTATACCAATCCACTATCATACCACTGTTTAAAGGTGGTAACTTGGTTGGATGGGGTGAAATAGGGATTCAAGTGTAAGGGTGTATATTTTGAGAATAAAGGTTTGAAGTCTACAGGTGGAAAAAATGTTGTAGCAAACATATAGTGTGGTTAAAGTCTTCAGTGTAAGTTTATACGAGCTTAACTTAAGTGGGCTAATATACAGTAGATGTCTTAAGTGTTTAAGAGGAGAATGGCTGGATTTGATGCTATAAGTTGAGTCAGATAGATCTTCCTAGAATCAAGTTGATAATATAGCGAGATTCGCTGCGTAGTAATAATGTTTAAAATGTGGTAGAGCCAATCCAGTTAAAGAAAGACTTGTTGAAGTACAAGGAGAAGAACAGACTTCAGGATGATAGGAAATAGGGGTTCATAGCAGGTAGGGCATGCTAGATGAACGTAATCACATTTTTTGACTAGGTGACTTGGGAAATTGACAGATGCCACCAAGTGGACCTCCTCTACTTTGACTTCAGTAAGGCCTTTGACTCGGTGCCTCACAACCACCTGCTGAAAAACTTGGAGGACCTGGGAGCAGCCAAGAGAATAGTCAAGTGAATTGGTAGCTGGCTGAAAGACAGAAAGAAGAGGGTGGTAATCAATGGGGAGATCAGAGGAAGGAGAAGTTACTGGTGAGGTACCACAGGTCTCAGTGTTAGACCAGTCCTGTTTAATGTGTTTATCAGTGGTATCAGTATAACTATACAGGACAATGCAATGCAAAATCACACATGCCCCCATAATGCAAAGCATCATGGGCTGCATATGCAAATTGCCACAGAGTATTATGCTGGTTCAACTATAAGCAGAAATGCATGGTGCCGAAAGGCCTCTCACATAGTTTTCAAAGGGTGCCAACAGAAGACATAGACACATGTTTCATCCTACCAGGACTCATCGGTATGCCTCATCTGTTTGACACTCCAGTAGAATGAACCAGCTACCCTAAGATGGCCTGTCTGGGTTATGTTGTGGTGGATCCAATTAAAACAAAAAACAAGTTAAAAGACAAAGAACCTCTGAGCGCAAGCACTGAGGCAATGGTTACCTCAAAGGGCATTGGTCGGAAAGCCATGTTTCAAAGCAATACAAAATCAAACATTCCCCCATAATGCAAAGCATCATGGGCTGCATATGCAAATCACCACAAAATATTATGCTGGTTCAACTTTAAGCAGAAATGCATGGTGCCTGTAACTATACAGGGCAAACTTACCCTGTTTGCAGATGATAACAAGCTAGGAGGAAGGATAGACTGTGAGGAGATGATTAGGGACCTGCAAAGAGACCTTCAGAGGCCGGAAAGATGGTCTAACATCTGGCAGCTGAGGTTTAATGCTAAAAAGTGCAAAGTGATATATCTGGATAAAGGGAACCTGAAGACAGTTTACAGGCCTAATGGGGTTAAACTAAATGCCTCTCAGGAAGAAAAAGACATAGGGGTCATCATTAGCAGTACCCTCAAATAGACTAGCCAATGCAATACAGCTTACAACAATACCAGCAGAATGTTAGGGTACATAGGGAGGGGATTTGTCAGCAGAAGCAAGGAGGTAATACTTCCTCAAACAGGTGCCTGTTAAGACCCCATCTGGAGTACTGTGTCCAAGTTTGGAATCCACATCTAAAGAAGGATAAAAACAGGCTGGAGACCATCCAGAGAAGAGCAACCAAAATGATTAAAGGCATCCAAGGTCTCTCATGTGGGGGGCAGTTAGAAACATTGAATATGTTCTCATTGGAGGATAGGAGGGAGAGAGGGGACATGATTGAAACATACAAGTTCCTGAGAGGAATAAACAAAGTGCCCTTGTCAGATCTGTTCTGTAGAATCACCAACTCCAGCACCAGAGGTCACAAGTGGAAGTTTATGGGAGGAGGAGCTTCAAGAGACAGCGTAGGAGACTATTTTATGGAAAGGGCAATAGAACCATGGAATAGGTTGCCCACAGAGGTGGTGGATGCAAAGACAGTGACATCATTCAAACTGGGTTGGGATAGAACTATCACATGAACAAAAGGAGGGAGAGCAGTTGGGAATATAGATCAGAAGGGGTGGTTATGTCCTGTAATCAGAATAGTTCTCAGAAACACTTGGGCAAACTAGATGGACCTTGGTCTCCTGCTGAAATTTTTTCTGTTTCTGTGTTTCTATGACCCCACCTTATGATCAAGACAGGAGGATTTTTTTATCTCATTTGAAAGGTGATGTTGTGGAGTGACTCCAGAAACATGTTTTGGAAGGGATTTGAAAAATTACAGCTATCTTGTTAAGAGGTGGCATAAAGAAAAGACTATATAGAACATTTAGTGTTGCAATCTGGAAAAATAGCAACGTTATGAGTAAACAATGAAGACTTTCAACATGTCTTAATAACGCTGTTGTTTTTTTGAGATTTTAACCCCAAATGTTCAGCAGTGTCTTTTTATTACATCTTATGATAAAATAGATACCATTTTTAAAATCCTATTGGAAACATGACTTCAAAAAGTGACTACGAAAACATGTCTTGGAGGGATTTGAAAAGTTTCATCTCCCTGGTTCATGAGGTGAAGTCAAAAAGGCCATGTTGAAAATTTGGTGTCCAAATATTTAAAAAATTGCAAAGCTATAAGTAAAAGTTCAAAATGCAATAAAAAGTCATTAACTGAACATATGTTGTTTTCAGTCAGTTCATGCTCACATTCCAGAGCAACAAGAAATTCAAGAAAGACAGTCGTGGACCAGATAAATCATTGTTCAGTTGGGTTGTGTGATACAATGGATTCTGAGAGGGAGGTCAGGTAGTCAGGGATTGCAAATTATTTTGATGAACCATTTTCATTTTTACAGTGGCAGTGGCTCCCAACACTAGGGCAGGAATTGAGGTCTGAAGAAGAGGAAAGAAGAGCCGCTCATGGTAGCACACACCACAGTTGCTCCCAGTCCTACAGCAGGCAGCGGGGCCAGGAAAATAAAAGAATTGCCAATGGTTACTCTCACTACAGTTGACTCCAGGGCAGGCAAATACATCAGTAGATGACTGCTAGATTTTTGAAGGCAGTGCTGGAGATTGGGCACCCCAATGTATGTTGTTTGGTGTCATTAGTGGTGGACATACCAGTGTTGCAGAGTGTTTTGTGGAGGTAACATGGATGTTTGGGGGGATGAGGATCAGGATCATGATGTTGCACTAATCTGGCTGCAGGGAAGCATCTTGTAAATCAAAGGATGCATCCACACTGTGATGGGTGCAGCCTCATCCTTTCAACTGCTCAAAGTTTTCACTCATCAGCCAGGCAGAGCACTATCATGATTAACTTGCTCCTCATTGGCCTATCAGTTGCATGCCTCCTGCAGTCTCAGCTGTAATGGGTGTTAAAGTGCCTCAGCTCTACTCCCTGGATATCCATAATACATACATGTGATATGTCCAACTTGCTTAAGAGGGAGATTTGGGTCAAATTAGTAGGGAGATTGGCCTACTAGTAGGGAGATACCGTAACGTCATGAGTTTGTCCTTATATGGCATCAAAAAATAAGAATAAAAGCATTTAATATATTTCATTTTGTCAAGAATAAGCACTGAAATGAATCAACAACTAGTTGTACAATGTTATTACTTACACTGTTCATCACTAATTTACTTTTTATGTGTCTTTATCTACCAAAAACAAAATGAATGGATATTTTGGACATAATTTTACTTAAGCAGGAGATTTTGTTTCTGGGAGGGAGAGAGGGAGTTCAGTCAAAAAAACAGGAGTCTCCTGCGCAAAGAGGGAGATATCACATGTATGTATATTATTAATATGTTCACTTTGCGCATGCATACAAGCAAACATTAAAAGACTAAGAGTCCTAAAGATTATTGAATCCTGAATTACACTGATTTTATCAGGGAGATGATAATGAAATGAAGATCAAGCCATAGGGTAAAAAATAAATCTATGTTACTGGACTGCCTTGCAGTCAAATAATGATTAAATATTGGAGAGGGAATTCTCATCCTCATAAATGGCATACTGTATTTAAAGGGTCACAACAAATATTTTTAATTATTAAAACAGAATATGTAGTCCCTTGGAGAGCCACACAGTTGGATCTATAGTCCAACTATGGGGGAGAACTCTCTTCTTTCTTGCTCTCTCTCTCTGTCTTTCTCTTACTCTTTCTCTCAGTAGAAAATAACCTTGGGAGACAAAACTAAATCCTTCTTATTAAAAGGAAAATTATGAGAATTACTGGCATTCAAAACCAGTGGACACTATTAAATTTCTTTTGGAATCAAGGGAACAATACTTCTAGAGATTACTGTTTAAACAAATATGAATCCTAATAACATGCAGAAGCCTGAAGAACTCAGTTCCACCACTCCATACAAAATAGTATGAAAGTTCCAACACCTCTGTCATGTTTATTTTTCCCATTAACTACTAAAGGAGTGTTCTAACACCTAGACATGACAGTCTCACCACATTTAAATCTACATGTGAGAGTTACCCCTACTATACATTTCCAATGAAACCACTGCCTGCAAGATGCAGGTGAAGAAATGCATCATGTATCCATGACTGAATAGAATAATCAAAGATGCAGGGAATTTATCTTCAGAGAAGAACCGCTTGGCCCACACAGTTGTCCCAGATGGTCCCTGCCTACTCATCCTCAAAAGACACTAACTGGTCTCCAGCAACCCTCTTTCCTCCCTGCCTATTTACTAATATTCCACTATGTCTATCAACTGCATGCTTGAAGCCCCCTACTGTTTCCCCCTCCATGGTGTCTGTTGACTATCTGTTCCAGGTATCTGCCACACTTTCAGTGAAGTAGCACTTCCTCATATCCCTGCTGCCCCCCCCAAGCTGCATTGCATTCCCTCTGGTCCTGGTGCTCTTTCTCATGTGGAAGAGACTCTCCTCTTGCATTCTGTTTGCCTATGTGAGTTATGTGTAGCTCTCTATCATGTCCCCTCTACTCTCCTATCTCCTGCATGTGTGTTACCTCAGTCTCTCCTCCTAGGGCATTTTATGCAAACCCTGCACCATTTTAGATGCCCTCCTCTGTACTGTCTGCACTGTGTCTATTTCCTTTCTAAGTTGTGGCATCCAGAATTGGACACAATACTCCAGGTGGGCTCTCATAAGCAAGCAACACAATAGCAACACCACTGTCCTCCTCCTTTTTGAAATACTTCTCATTATGTAAGCAAGCATCCCACTGACCCTACACACTAATGTGTCACACTGCCCTGCCACTTTGAAGTCATAAGATATGATAATCCCAAGCTGTTGTTCCTGTTTAGTGACTGTCTATACTTTCCCTGTCCTATACTTAGCTCTTGGGTTCCTATACCTCAGGTGCATGATTTTGCACTTTTTGGCATTGAACCTAAATTGTCATGCTCTTGACTACTCCTCAAGTTTCCTAAGGTCCCTATAGATTCTCTTAACCCTCTTCTAAGTGCCCACCCTATTACAGACTTTGCTGCCATCTTCAAAAGGCATACATTCCCTTCCAGTTCTTCTACAAAATCACTTCTGAAGACATTGAAGAGGACCGGTCACAGCACTGTGGCACCCTACTGTTCACTATCCCTTCAAGAGACTGAGTGTTGTTAACCACCACCCTCTGTGACCTATCCAATAACCATGTCCTTACTCAGTTCACCAACTTGGACACCTACCCTTTGCTGATCAATTTCTTTATCAGGCTTATGTGTGGCACAGTGTTGAAGACCTTGAATAGGAAGATTACTGGGAAAACCCTAATAGCAACCTGTCACTAGAATATATAAAGCATTAAGGAAATTAACCATTCTGTTTTCCTGGATACTTACAGAGATGTCCGAAGTTGTTGAAATTAACTCTATGAAACAATCTTCAATTTTGACAAATTTGCAGAGCTGGGGACTGCATTTCATGTTGTTATTTGCAAGTCGGATTGGACAAAATTCACCTGGTGAATAATAGGTGAACCTAGTGTTGCCAAACATTATCCTTCTCATGCACTGCTCCTCCCCCCACTGGTGTCCTCCTATCTCTCCCCCAGCAAACATCAAGCTTGCTGCTGAGTCAGTAAAAGAATAAGTAATCCTTTTCCCCCCACCCTTCTGCCAAATACACCCCCCACCCCAAGTCCCACTGTCTTTCATTTTTACTCCCAATCCTCAAACCAATCCTCCTCTGGTCCCCACCACTCTCCTTCCCCCACAAGCACCCACAAATTATAGGCTATGAGTAAAAAATATGTCCCCTGGTACAAAGTATCTGCTCTGTTCAGTTTTGACTCCAAAATCCTATCTCATAATGATGGAGTTAATCAATCAATGGTTACACATTGTTTTAGTCGGGGTTCATCACTCAAGCAGGTTGACCAGTTCAAGTACCTGGGTGTGACCATTGACTGCACTCTGTCATATTCTGCGCATATACATAACATTGCCAGTGCTGTGAGTACCCGGCTAGGTCTATTCTACAGACATAAGCACTGTTTGACAGCAGAAGCCTTAAACTTGCTATCCAAAGCTCAATTACCTCATTAATTGACTATGGTCTTGTACTTTATGGTTCAGCTATGGACACTGCCCTCCGATGTATAGCCCTAGCCCTAAATAAGGCCTGCTGGCACCTCTCCTCAGCCAATCGACTCACTCACACTTGTGATATCTATGAGCGGGCAAATTGGCTACAGCTTCAAGGCAGAATAAAATGCCAGACCTGCATTCTTGGTAAGAAGACACTGATGGGCCTCTTTCCCCCTGGGGTTCAGTCTATACTCTCCCCATACTATGCTACTCGCCCTACCAGGAGTTCTAATGACATAGCCTTATCTGTTCCAACCTGCTGGACAACACAAGGGCAGTGCTCCTATAGAGTTAGGGCTGCTAACTTGGTTCAACGCACTCCCAATTGATATCACCAACACATCCAATCTCAGCTCCATCAAGCACAAACTATGACACCATTTGGTAACTAGTGTCCACTGTGACTGCTTCACTTAATTTTTCCCTCTCAGCTTCTCCTGATTCTCTGCTTTACTTATGCACTCTCTCCACACCCATCTCCCTCCCTGTTATCTCCTGTTGCTTTCCCCACCAGCCTCCTTAGCATTCCCCTACCCCCTCTCTAACAGCTTTCTCCTCTCTCCCTTGATTGTCCTAACTCCACCTCCCCCGTCTCCCCCACCCTTACCATTTCACTGCCTCCCTTCACACCCAATCCCACTCCACTCCTTCCGCTTGCACTGCCACCTTTCCCAGTACACTCATCCCACCTCCTTCCTATCTCCTATCCACTACCCCCCCTTCAATTCTGCTATAATGTCTTTTGGTAACTCATGTATTTAAATTTGATCAAAAATGCTTTATCTGTTAGCATTATTACTGTCTTGTGCTGACAATGCCTCTGGCAGCTTTTGTATTTGTGCATAACTATAACTATTAACTGTTAATTACTGTTGCTTGTCTTGTTCCAACTTGTCCAATGTCATTGATGTGGAACCTTTGTAAAAGAGCACTGTGTGCTCAAAGGTGTTAGCCGAAATCTTAACTAACTAACTAACTAATTAACTAACTAAATAAATAAATAAAATATTTAAAATATATCGGAATTACAAACCTCTGAGACAGAGACTCCTTTACAAAGGCTCCACATCAAACAGTGCATGAGTTACAACAGTGTAAATACATACGGGTAAATTACAGACAGTTTACAAATCAACACAGTAAACAAATCCAGTTAGATATAATAGGAAGAGTAACATACTGATTGAAACAGTCAAATGCTAGCTTAAATTTAAGAGGCAGTCAGACTTGACCTTGTCCTTAAGCAATATTAGAAATTAGAAGAGAGGGTTGGAAGGTAGCTGGAGGGAAAGGAGAGACGAGGAGCAGTCATAGCTGCCCAGGTCAAGAAGGTGCTGCCTGAGATAGAGTTTGAAAGGGCCTAATTTAACTATAGTGGAAACCTTCAGCAGCAGACCATTTAACCATCTGGGAGCCCTGTACATGAATGCCCTCTGGCCCATGGAGGTTCTACAGAAAGGGACCAGAAAGATGGAGTTGGAGGAACTCATCTAGATGCCAGGTAAAACCTGATTGGTTGAAAATCCAACCATAAAGTTTTACAAGGAACAAAGACATCAACACTCATTCATTCACGCCATTTTGTAAGATGGGACTGTGACAAGTTGGCACCAAAAAGAGCAGATGCTCTATACTGGGGGACCATTTTCTCTATTTGCAGCTTATATTTTGTCGGTGCTCATGGGGGAAGGATGGTGCTGAAGACTAGAGTGGGGTTGTGTGAGGGACTGGGAGTAAAAATGAAAGACAGTGGGACTTGGGTGAGGGGAGGTGGGGAGAGTGTAGTTGGCACACAGGTGGGGGAGGGTAGAGATTTCTTATAATTTTACAGATAAAGCAGCCTGCATTGAAGCAGTCATGATGATTGCTGGGGCAAGGGATGGTGAGGGTACCAGCAGAGAAGTTATTTTGATTAATTTGTATGTTCTTTGGTGTGGGAGGGGGTGGTTTCATATCACAGTGGGGGGGGGAGTTTTGTTTTTTTAAGTTAAAAAAAAATCCACTGGTGAAGTTGGCTGGTTCAACTGCAGTATTCTCAAATGTTTCACTAATGTGAATTATGTTGATTCTTGCCAACTTCACCTTCAAATAAAAAAAATTGCAACATCTCTTGGTACTTGACAATATAAGACCTATGAGCAATTGGACTGATACTGAAATTATACTCTTGAGGCATGCTTGTTTAATCTTACTCGTAATTGTAATGCCATGCATAAAAAAGTTTATAATCTATAAAGATTTAAACATATATTCATGACATAGACAACACACCATAGAAGGTGGTTCCCACATGCAATATAAATCAAGCTTACTACAGTATACTGTATGCCCACTAATGTAGATTATTATGCACGAGAATGCTTGAAATGCTTTGTTTGCTTTTCAATCAGCATAACCTATATATAGAGGACACCTTAGGAATAAAGAACTGACAGCAACCTGTCCAGATCTCAAGACAGACTTGAAAGGCCCATGACCAAGTCCACTCAAGGAAACAACTACTTCCTCATAGTTACATGTTCATTTACTTAATGGATTGAATGTCTTCAAGCTCCCACCGATGTAGTTGTAAACACTTCTGTACTCCTTGTAAACTGATTTCTTAGTATTTGGGTTCTGCTGGTGAAAACAGAATCAGACAGATTTTCTCATTTCATAACAAAAGTGATGAATAAAACATGACAATTTTAAGTTTATCAGAAACTCTATGTTGCCTTCCATCGCCAGACCTCTGGATAGGGAGCGAGAGCTAGCAAGACCAGATTTAGTATTTTGAGGTAATATGTGTACACTTCAGGAAGTTACTGGGTTTTAATCCTCCCAATAGTCCTGATTGTCATCCATCCAAAATTCCATAGATCCCACAGGGCTTGCACCATTTGAAATGATTACAGGAAATAAAATGACCCTTCCATTGTACTGTACCTCTTGTAGCAGGTTGAGGGTGATGTCATCTTGATCAGTGCAGTCACTAATCATGACTATTTTGCCACTTTGAAGCAACTTCTGCAGCATGTGTTTGCATTTGCCCAGGAAAGCCTTCATAAAGCACAAAATATAGGAAAATCTATCATGACCAAAAACTTCCTGCAATGAATACTAGATTGATGACAAGGTAGTCTATTTATCTGACATTGGTAAAGGTTTAGGTTGGCTAGTTTGGCAACCATAAACATGTCTGTTTGGCCTCTTTAGTCATTGTTTTGCAATCCCTCCCTTGTTTGAAATATAAATAAATAAACAAATAAATAAATAATGCACCTTAGTTCCTGGTAAGTGTGCTTCAGTCATCTGTGCAGTCCAAGTGCTTTCCCTTATAGTGTTGTTGTTGGTGGTGGTGGTGTTGTTGTTTAAGGTGTATCTATTTAAGGATCAGCACCAGCATTCAGTAAGCACTAGTTTTTGTGCTGTGGTATTCTATGTCAACTATGGTAAGTGCAGGTGAAAGGTCAATAAATTCCTCATTAGCTGGTTAGGGCCATAATCTGTGAATGGAAAACTCATCTGTAGTCTATCAAATGAATTTTAATGGCCTATAATTTTCACAACTGGAGGAAGATCATCAAATTATTATTAATAACAAAGGGAGTAAGATGTCATTGTGTGTTTTTCTTGTTTCATTATCTGGCTTGTTGGATATATGAGTTTGTTTCTTTTCATGTTGATTACAGGAATGTATTGCATGTATCTTGTATAGTCCTTAATAAAATGTTTCTATACACAAAAAAGGGAGTAAGATTTTGCCAAAACCAATATATGTATATGTGTGTGAGTGTGTGTGTTTGTGTGTGTGTGTGTATATATATATATATATAAATATATATATATCAGTATCTGTAGTCAAGAAATTATGGATGCAATAGACAAGATAACAGCTAACAAGGTCCCTGGTCCTGATAACATACTATAACATACTAGCCGATATCTTTAAATCTTTTAAGGAATGGTGGTGCCCAGTATTGCATATATTATTTAATAATTGTGTACAAAGTGGACATTTTCTGGAAAGTTGGAAGGGGAGTACAGTGTGTCCTATATTCAAGAAAGGGAATATAAACAACCCAAGTATGTATTGCCTTATTAGCATACTTGACTCTTCCCCCAAAATTTTCACTGGAATATTATTAAACCATATACAGCAATGAGCAGAGAAGAATAATCTAATTTCAGAATTCCAAAATGTATTTAAACTAAATTATCAACAATTAAACACTGCAGTGTATTGCAACATTTAATTTGGAAATATGTGGAAATAAAAAAAATCTAAATTATACCGCTGTTTTGTTGATCTGAAGACAGCATTTGATACGACTAGCAGAAAATTACTCTGGAATAAACTTGAAAGATATGACATGGATCCTGACATTTTATATATTCTTATAAGACTACATAATGAAACATGGCTTAGAGTCAAGTTTGATTAACAAGGGATCTAACTCCAGGTATTAAAACAAACCTAGGAGTTCACCAAGGTTGCCTTTTGGCACTACTTTTGTTTAACCATAAAATAAAGAAATTTAATACTAATGAAATGAGTTCATTTGGATTGTCATCCCCCATCTGCACTCTCAACAAAGGTACCGTGTTTAGTGTACACAAACAACATTGTTCTGATATCCACTTCTTTACTTGGATTGCAACGTAAACTAACTCATTTTTCTGAGCTATGTAAACAAGATAAATTAATGATAAACAAAGACAAAATCAATTTAGTTATTTTTTGTAATGAAAGTAAAACAATGTCATCATTACATACTGATAAAAATAGAATAAACAAGACTACATTTTACTACCATCTTGGGTTAAGATTTTCACAAAATCTGTCATGGACTCCTCAAATAAAAAAAATGACACAACAATTCAAAACATCATTCAATGCATTAAAGAGGTTTAACATGAAGATTGGACAGGGATTGATTAAAGGCCTATTAGAGGTAATAAATGTTAAGAAAAAAAACTAGCATTTTTAATGCAACTGAAATCTGGACTCCTTCAAATATAAAACCTTTAGAAACAGACATTAACAAAATGTACATATATATTTTAAAAGTGCAACAATCAGACCAAGCTGAAATATTGAGGAAAGAATTAGGGCAATAGCCAATTGCAACAATGGCAATGGAAAGAACAATAATATTTATTTTGAACTTGTTTATTCTTCCAGAAAACAGATTACCTAGAATGTGCCTTGAGGAAGAAATTACATACAGTCATATGAATTTCACCTCAAGTATAATCAAAACCATCAAAGAATATATTTTACCAATGGGTTTGGGGCATTTCCTTTATGAAATATATCCTACTACTCCAGTAGAAATATCCAAACAGGTGAAAAGGAGACTACAATATATAATAATTAAGCAGGATCAGGAAAAAAAAAATAATAGGTTGAAACATTATAGATGGTACAAAATTATAAAAACAAAACATAATCTGGAACCATATTTGTTTACTCTAACCAACCTGGATGAACGGAGAATTATAACTAGATTCCACTTTGACTTATATGCAGCTAAGTACTTTCTCTATGACCAGAAAAGAGCTGGAATAGTTGATTCAAAATGCAAGTGCAAGTATGTAGTGGAAGATTATCTCAAACATATAATATTACAGTGTCCATTGTACAAAACAAAAAAGGAAAAGATGGCTGGGTTCTGTACTGGCCACTCTTGATCGCCCCTCTGAAGAGATAATAATTTTCTTATTTTCCTCAAATTATGTGTGCATACTTACCTTGTTGTATAAATGTTTATGGTCTATCAGGTTACAGGCTTGAATTAATAACTGTGATATTAAATATTGCAAGTAATGAACAGCACATATTATAAATTACTGTTTATATTATCTGATAAAGAGAAAATTTTAATTTGTGAAAGTTTAAAATGACTAATATATAGGGGGTCAGTATGACTTGGATGCAATGAAGTGCAATGCAAATTGTATTGCGCGATATTTTTATAAATGTACTGATACATAGGGGGCCCTTCTGTGCCTAGTCTTGTCTCCTCTCCTTCTCCTCCCCCCCCCATCTACCTTTCTCCCTGGCCATAGTAGCCCACTTGCAGGGTTCTTAGCATCCTGAAAGGGTCGAACTGAGCCTAAACTTATCTCCACTATTCTGCCTAGCCACTATCTTGGCTTTTCATGACTACTAGCAGGATCCAATGCATCCTGATGGACTACTGATTAGGCCCCATCCCCTTCAAAGGTGAGAATTCTTATCCCCTCAAGGGTTCAGTTCTCACTCCCTCCTTCTCCTATCACTCACTTAATCCCTATCTACTGACCTTCCCCAACCCCCTTGAAGGGTACCCTGCATCCTGAATGGTCCTTTCTTGGGTTAGGTCCTATTTCCCCTCCTAACATTAAGTCACAACTCCTCCTTCTCTCTCCTGCCTCTTTAAATCCCTACAGACATATCCCCATTATGTCTAGCCCCACAGCCCTCTTGCAGGATTTCCCACATCCTGAAGGGGTCTCTTTGGGACACTGCCTTATCCCCCTTCTCTCTGGTCCCCCCAGTCCCCTTGCAGGGTTCCTTACATCCTGATGGGGTCTCCAGAACATGACTCTTCCCCCTTCCCCACCACACCTCTCCCTCTCCTTCCCCCTTTTCTTTCACTTAAGCACTCGTTTACTTATCAACCCAGCACTTATTATTGTCCACTCTTTCTACTTATTATACACAACACTGTTGTAACACTGTTTGTAACATCTGCCTTAAAACTGTATGTTAATGTTGATCTTGTAACTTGAATGTTTAATGTCTCATTCCTATTGTACACCTTTCCCCAGGTCACACCGGGAGATGAGCAACTTGTCGCTCTGTGTGCCTTCCTGGTGAAACAATTCAATAAATAAATAAATGTGTGTATTGTTTTAAACATTGTAAAGACTGAATGTTAAACAATAAACCTTTTACCTACCTACCTATCAAATGAAGATTCTCAAGGCACACTAGAGCCCAATTCCAAAGTGGTTTCACATTAACTAGCTGAAAACATACAAACCCCATCAAAAGGAGGATACCCAAGGAAAAGGAAGAGAAAAGATTTAGTAAAGTAACAGGCATGAAAGAAGCACAGGAGTGACATAAACTTAGATAATAAATGAGGAAGGGAGCAAACAAGCAAAGTGCCACAGAAGTAATAAGAATAGTTTATAGTTACGGAATAACTTTTAGTGAATTGTAGAATTGCCTAAAAGTACCCTTTATCCCTATTACAAATACAGTTTCTGAGCTCAGCTATAGTTATACTCCTAGAGGCTGTGGTAAAAAAACAAAAACATGCATGTGAAACGGATAACCACAGGACCATCTTAGAAACTGTGTTAAGAGTTGAATCTGGATTCTAGGTTACTGAGTGCAGAGTAGTCACAAAGATTGTGTACACCAGCTTAGATGCCACTCAGTTACTTAGTAGGGGTATAATAAAATACAGTCTAACGTAGCTGAATAATGGTTTTATCAACACATAGAACAGGCCTTAAAAGACTGAAAGTGTAGACACTTCAGAATGCAATACAGTATCACAGGTTGTTACATGATAAATACTAATGCTATCCAAAAGTTGAGAATACTGAAGAAGACAATTTGGAAAGATTTTATCACAGTCCAATATATCAGACTAATTGTACAGTATAATATGTGGGCACTGTAAACCCTTTTTCCAACAGTATTATATCTATTTGAATACCCACATTTTGTGATTGCTTATCTTCCCTAAAATTCAGTGATGTTGTTGGTTATTTTATCCACTTCTTTTCTTTGTAGAACTGAACAGCATGTTAATGGTATAACTATATCCAAGCGTGTTTTGTTTCAAATCCTTATTCAACTCTAATTGCAAACTTTCTAAACTTTGGAACAGCTCAAACAGTGCAGCCACTCCCAAAGCAATAGTTTCCTCTCCTCCCACTGTATTATGAGTGGCTACACTGTGTTGGGGCTGTTCACAAGTCCTGGAGCGATGCTGAGGATGTTGATCAAGGACTGTAAACAAACATGTTTGTGTAGTAACAGCAATACGGTGAACACTTTGTTTTCTACTTTAAACAAGTGAAAGAGAATCAGAATCAAAAAACAACTATATCAGTAATTTCTACAGAATGTGATCAGTCCTAACCTGTGTTTACTCAATGAGAGATACTGATGCCTAAGGCACTTGGCAGTGTGCTTTTAACATGTATTTAATCAAACAAAGCAGCTTGACATCTTTGTCCTTCATTTTCATTTAAGCATAAGTGCACGGAATCAGAATCAAGTGATATGCTATATCAATAATCTCAACAAAATGTGATCAATCATAGTGTGCTTTTGAAATGAGAGACATGATGATACCTAAAGGTCTTTACAGTGTCCTTTTAACTTGTATTTAATAAACAAAGCTGTGGACATCTTTGTCCTTTGGTTTTAAGTTAAGCATAAATTCATTATTTCATTTCTTTGAGAATTTATACCATTCAAAACAATCAGAAATAATACTATATGGTATGCCATCACTACGGTGACAACTTTACCATGATCAACATTACAGAGACAACAGCGCCAGGTCACTGTAGGGTTGGAGTGTGACCCCGGCACTGTTTTCTGGGGGTATTGCTCCCCCTCCCCAATACCCCCAGAGCCCCCCACATGGGGGTTGAAGCCCCCTGAAGAAAACACAGTCTGAAGTAAATCTCTTTATGACAACTGCAAATGTGGTTGACATAAAGGAGTCACTGTAACATCAGTCAACAACAAAATTGTCAATTGACTGTCATGGATCCATACTATATAATATGGTCTTTACTGAATCATGTGTTAAGAAGTTTACATCATGATGGCTCTTGCAAGTGAACTTAAACCCTCAGCGTTTTGCAAAATATGTGAATATCACAAAGTATAACATCTGGAAATTTAAAAAGTTATCTTTTACTTAAAATAGTAATTATAAAACTTCTCTTTTTCCAGGTTAAAAATGACTTAACCTGTTTTCTTAAAACAAACTGGTTTCCACTATCTTGTCCTGTACTTTCGTTCTATGACATTTTAGGAAGTCTGCTGTCACAAATACCACCACCACCAATTATAATTTTAAATTAGATATAATATCCTATCAAATTATAAAGATAGATGTGTTTTAAAGAATTTCTTATTCTTGCCGACTTGTCTGATTATGCAACACTATTATTGTATTGTATATAACTGACCTGTTTTTAATGTGCAGTGCTCTGAATCCCCAGAAAGGGACCCTTTATAAATAAAGCTGCTCTCTATCTATCTATCTATCTATCTATCAATCTATGAAATACAAAATAACACATACCCAGATTATGCAAAGCATCATGGGTTGTAAATGCAAATCTCCACAAAATATTATGCTGGTTCACCTTTAAGCAGAACTGCATGGTGCTGAAAGGCCTCTCACACATTATGCAAAGGGTGTCAAGAGAAGACACAGACACATGTTTCATCCTACAAGGACTCATCAGTGTGCCTCATCTGTTTGACACCTCCAGTGGAATGAACCAACTACCATAAGTTGATCTATCTGGGTTGGATTGTAGTGAATCCAATAAAAGCAAAAAACAAGTTTAAAGATAAAGAACCTTTGTGCAGAAGCACTGAGGCAAGGGTTACCCCAAAGGGTATTGGCCAGGAAGTCAAGTTTCAAAGAAATACAAAATCACACATACCCCCATAATGCAAAGCATCATGGACTGCATATGCAAATCTATCTACCTACCAATCTATCTATCTATCTATCTATCCCTATTTAAAAATGTGAACTGGACAAACATGCCACTGTTTAAAAATCAAGGTGTAGTACTCCCTAAAGTCTCCTTGTAAATGTGTTATGAAGGAACATTACACATACTGTAACTCTTCCATCAATATATTATGACAAAAGCATCCTTCTTTATCATTAGGAATACAACCATTTCTATATACTGTAGCCAGCAAATTGTAAGAAAACCTCTAACATTTTATTTTGACTTCATTAGCATTATAAGCAAGAATACTGTACGGTGTTCTCTATACCATAGGCTGTGCATTTATACAGTACATCACATAAGTTATTAAGAAAACATATCCTTAGTTGGAAGTATGTCACCATTTCTTTAAATTTTCTCTACCTCCCCAAACTGTCAACAGTGGCAAACATGACTGGGTCTTTTCTGACTATGAATTTTGGTTTCTTGCAACCTCTGATCAAAGGCATCCTGACCTTAGGAGTTGATTTGCAAAGTCTAGCTGTAGTATGAAGTTTATTGCTTTAACAAACTGAACTGCAAAATTAATGCTTTTCATTTAAACTTCAGCCTTTTTAACAGAATGAGAATTAAGAGACTGTAACATCATTCCATTAAACGTCAATAATTGTTTAGTGAATGTTGATAACATAATACAATTTTACTGAACTGGGTTTTGCTAATGTGTTTTTTAGACATGCATTTGCATTTTTTAGAAAACATTAATTGTTAAGTACATGCTCTCAGAAATTATAACTAGTAACAAAATAATAGTTACTAATAACATATGTTTTACCTTGTTTTATAAATGCCTAATTGCTCTAATTTCATTGATTGCATTCATTTCAATAGAAATAATAGTGACTATCTTTATTAAATAACTAAATGTTTCATCCTCAATTGCCTACACTATTTATGATGGTTACTCATTTCCATATATGACATATGAAGTGTGTATTATTATTTTTCTATATCATTTACATTCATAAAATAATTAAAATACATTACAGATTATGCAGTTCTATTGGGTTCAGCATCTACAATTAACCAGGGACTACTGTGTAACTTATACAGTCTTGGGGATGGACCATAGTAGAATATTCAGTGAATAAGTACTTTATTTTTTCTTAGGAGGTCACAGGAATATAAATGAAATCAGCCTTCAAGATATGGATCTATCCATAATCAGATCTTTTGTAGATAAAGGTGGCCTAAAGTATAATTACTGAGCTTTTGCCCATATTTAAAATTTATAAAGAGCAACCTTATTCTCAACACCTCTGTGGTACTGACCCAAGGCCAAGCTACAGTTCTGACTCCATGTGATAACGTTGTGCTGCTTTATGTGATTCTCTTCAGGTCGATTGCTAAGTTGTGCAATTACCACACAGATGTATGTTTGTTAGAGCATAGTATTGTGGACCCTGTTTACAGAATGACACCCATTTAACAGTAATATGTTGCTTCATATATTGCTTAACCAAAGATACACTATCCACTTGTAAGTTGTTTTCTTTTTATAGCTACAAGACCATGCATACAATAGTATGCATGTAACTAGAGATGGGCAAAGTCAGCAAACTTTGTTCCATAAATTAATTGGTGAATTTCATGCAATTCATGGAGCACTGATGGACCGTGAAATGTGACATTGTGTGGCAAAATTCCACACTTCATGGCAAAAACATAACAATTCAGATGAAGTTGAAGTTTCTCAGGTATGGGAAAGCTTTTCGAAGCTCCACAAAGTGTGAATATTCACCACTTCACGTGAACTTTGCCAGTGAAGTTGAACTTCAACACATCTCTACAGGTAACTTGCTTTTAGTAGTTCAAAGTAAATGTCCTTGAGAAATCAAGTTACAGCTGTACAATATGTAAGTTGTTATACATTTGTAACAAGTTCATTGCTTTTCGCAGGGTACACAGTATTTATTTATTTTTTACTTTCTTTAAGTTCTCAGTCGCGGAACTCTCTCCAGCCACCCAAGTGCCGATCTCTACTTCCCAGTCCGAAACCTTATCTGACTGGCACTCTGATTCATTGGATCCCCTGACTCTGAGCACCCCGGGGTAGGGCCACCCACCCTGGTGCTCTATCTAACAATCTAATGCACCAGAGCTGGGAGGCTGCTGGCCGGTCTGACTGTGGAAGTGTGGACCGACTTGGTAGGTGCCTTCGCCTATCCACGCTGGGGGAATTTTGTCCTTGAATGTTGCCCAAGAGCTTGGACATGCAATGATGCCCTGCTTGACATGTGCATGCTCCCATGTGCACTCGAAAGGTGTCTGCCACAGCCCCAATCCCCTGTATCTGCTGGCCAGGAAGTGGAATCCCCCAGCTACCAGCAGCGGCTGCTGCTGCACTGGCAAGGGCTAACCCCCCTCCCTGAGGAAGGAGAGCAGTCCATGGGATACTCGATCCTTCCTCATCCCCACCAACCCCTGACAACCAGTGGGCATTTCCGAACATGGGTCACCAGTGTGGTGCGAGGTGTGGCGCCCAGCACCTCAACCGTTAGCACCACCAGGCCAGCAAGGGTCCACAGTATTGTCAGCAAAGTAAGCTACTTTTTATAAATGGATGCAACCTTCTGCAGGTGTGCCACACACTTGTTCTAATTACTTAAATAGAGTTTATAGTATGCATATGAAACACTAGATCTGTGTGGCATGACCACAGACAGATATCTTGGCCTTGGGTCATGAGGGTAGGGGAGAGAGAGAGGGTGGGGATTAAGGATGTGATTTACAAATCTGATTATGTTGACCATGTATGAGGTACTAGATTATTGATGCATGACCATATCCCTGTAGCATTGTGTTTGGTAATGTGGGTTGGAGAAGGGTGGGACTACATCTCCACTACCCTAGTAGCACATTTTTAAACTTTGTGGGCATTGACTTTACAGCCCTAGTAGCAACCCTAATCGGCATTAAAATTATTTTTTGCCATCTATGTCATTATGTTTTGCAAAAACAAAGTGGTAGCTTCCTTTGCACATAACTCTTAAGACTCTGTGAAAGGCAGGAAGACTTTATTCATCAATCACATCCTCATGAATATGGACCAAGGGTGTGCCTCCGGTGTGGTATTCGTGGACATATCCAAAGCTTTTGATCTTGTAAACTACCCTCTCCTCCTCTTCAAGTTACACTTTGTTGGCTGTTCTGCCAGGACCTCAAGCTGGTTTCAGAGCTATCTTTCCAATCACTCCCAATCGGTCTGCATTGGCTCTGTCTTCTCTCCTCCCCTGGCTGTCTCCTCTGGGGTAACTCAAGGCTCCATTCTAGGCCGCCTGCTCTTTCAATCTTTGCAAATACCCTCACCTCTGACTGCCTATCCTGTGAGTCCCTCCTTTATGTGGATGGCCTCGTCATTTTCCACAGTGTTAAATCTCTTCTGCTTATATCCTCTGTCCTCACCCAGAACTACTGTGCCACCCAAAACTGGTTCTCCTCCAACCTGATGCTGGTCAATGCAAAAAAGACCAATGCCATGCTGTTCAGTTCCAAACCATACCTAGCCAGTATCCTGAAAGCCAACTCCTCTCTTCTTATCATCCCACTTGATGGCTCACCCCTTGAAGTCATCCCATCTTTCAAGTACCTGGGGGTCTCACTAGATCCAACCCACTCTTTCACTAATCATATAAACTTAGTTGTCTGTAGCATAAATAAGAAACTCAGTGCTGCATACCATGTCAAGCCTTATTTGACTGACGAGGCTCACTTGGCCATAGCTCGCAGCAACCTTCTCCCAGTTCTGGACTACTGCTCACCTATCTATACGAGCATCTCTACCACTCTTCAGGCTAGACTCTCGGCCATTTACAACATCATCTGATACTTTGAATTGTCTGCTCCCTACTCCACTCACCACTTCAGCGTATATAGCTCCCTTGGCTGGCTCCTTCTGCAAGGCTGTTTTGATTTTATTCTTGGATATCTCATCATTGATACTATCATTCGCAGTGGCCCTTCTTCACCCATATTTTCCCTTTGTGCAACCTGCATTATGCCAAGGAGTCTCCGGTCCTCTGTTGTCCCACCCCTGGTGATCCCAAGAACCTCTACCAAAATGGGTGAAAATGCTCTATCACTTGCAGCCCCCTCACTATGGAATACCCTTCCTGCTCCCCTCAGGTCATTCAACATGCACCTCACCTTTAAGCATAACCTTAATTCCTGGTTCTGTGCTCCTGATGCATGCAACTGTTTCCACAGGTAGTACCCATTCAACCCCCAACCCAATGGCTTACTGTCTCTTTCCCAATAATTTCTGTCTGTACTCCTTTATGTTTCTGCTATGAGTCTCTGGGACTGTCAGGGCTTTGTTGGGGGATTCTTTTGGGGGGTTTGTGGTACTCCAATTTTTTCTTTTGGTCATTGTTACTCCATGCCACCCTTTTTAATAACTGACACAATGAATTGTCAAATTGTTACTAGTTTTCAGTATACTCTTAGCCTTCTGCAGTCTGCTTGTATATAGTTATGTTACCTACCATTGCTTCTACCAGAAATGCACTATCATTTGTTAAAGTGTTTTCTGTTGTATATTCTCTGTCTAACAGTTGTCTGCTCATTTGCCTTTTGGCCCAGGTCGTGCCTGCAAATGGTCATCTGGACCAGTGCACTTACCTGGTTATCAAAGACATAAATAAATAAATAAATAAATAAATAAATAAATAAATAAATAAGGCGGTGACTCCTAACTTACTCTGTGCAGGCCCTGCAAAATGTAGGATGCAAGGGGCAATATGGGCTTTGTTCATATGTCCTTACTTTCTTTCTGTAGGGTGCAGTATGGTGCTGTGGTTTAGGGCTCTAAGCTGCAAAGCTAGAAACTGGGTCTGAATCCTACAGCCCCCACTTTCATACTGTGTGACTCTAGGCAAGTCACTTAACTTTCTTGTGCTCCCAGGCCACACCTGGATATAAGCTTCAGTTACTGTGCCTTTCCTGGTCAATTTCCCCTTTTCTGCATGGCCATGCAAACTACACCGAAAGCAACATGTGAGGCATAACTGTGTTATATTATTATTTTGTTCATGTATGGCTCTAATTATAGTACAAAATGCAGGGATTTTTTTTTTATTTTAATCACTCATTTTCTTGTTTTTGAGCTTTACAATTTTGCTACTGTAGTACTTGGAAAAATTTCCATGAAAGTTACTGAATGTTCAAAATCTTAATGCTGCACATATTTTCAAAACCTACATTAAATTCCTTGCAAACATTGTGGCCCAGATATTCAAACTGCACCCAAAAAGTGCACAATAGCAGGAGCAAGCGCAAGTCCACTGCACCCATGTGCAAGAGGTGCGATATTCAAAAACTGAGCCAGCCAAGATGCGCCTACAGCCGACGACTGAATATTGCACCACCTGCGCCATAGTGCAACTAGGGAGGGGAAGCTGAGCATATCTGATGCTCCATAACGCAACAAGGGATGTTCAGCTGAGCAGTCCAGAGGTGCCATAACACAACCAGGGATGCCCCCCAGCAGCAGGGCAGCAATGCAACAGCACAACCAGGGATGCATGGGCCCACCACCCATGCCACAGATGGGCAGAGGAACACACAGCAGAACAGACATCGTCCCCCCACACTCCATGCACTGCACAACTGAGGGAGGGCTGGAATAACCACTGGCCCATGGAGACAAGCAACCAACCCACAGCTGGGCCATGGTGCCCCATCACACCCCCTGACAAGCTGTGACCGGCACACAAGGAGGGCTGACCACCCCATTCCACATCATCCCCCCAATGCAGAGCACACCCTGCACTGTGACCCACAGACACCCTGCCCAGGAGCAGCATCCACCACTGCAGGATACCCCATGCATGCCACCACCCCCACTGTGACAATGCAACCCTGTGCACCACAGAACCATGCAAGGCAGCCCCACCATGAGCACCCATCAGCGGATGGCAGCACACAGTGATGCAGCGACTGCATACACAGTGCCACCATGCACAGCCCCTCCGAGGTACAGCTGAGAGACTGACCATGCGTCAGCACATGAGGTACCCCACACATGACAGGGCATGCCCTGGACCCCACCACCAGTGGCACAGCACCTTGCACACCCTCCCAAGGACACACCCCGACCCAGCACTGGCCACAACAGCCAGCGCAGACACCCACAGTGGTGTGTGGAAGCATGCACCACACTGGATGCAACACAGTGCATGGACAAACACCCACCCATACCCAAGGGCACACAAACACAGGGACGCAGTAGCTGGGCAAACAAGCCCCCAGCGTGGGCCCATGGAAACTGTGTACACATGACCAGCAGTTCTCCATGGCACATGAGTGCCAGCCACCCTACACAGGCACTGTGGACCTGTATGCCACCATCATTTGCCCAGAGCACAAGTCACAGACAGTGGTGCACATCCCATGCAACACACACACAAGCCACAGCATGGAGGTAGGACAACAACAGTGGAGGCCACAGTGTCACCCGAGGCAGACATGCACCACACCAGTGACAGAAGGCAACCAAGCATTGTGACAGGTACAGTGGCTGCCCTGCATGGACAGCCACCACTGACATGCCAGAAGACCGTGCAGGTCACAGACATGCAAGGGTGTCAGCTGCACAGGCCATGGATGGGCTGACAGGTGCACCATGGACACAGAGCATGCACCATGGACCACTGCACACAGTCTTCCAGTGCACAGGGAACAACACACACACACCACAGACAGTGACTGATAGCTACTCCCCCACCACAGTCACTTCCCCACGGACACACACACATACCCATGACTGCACCACCCCTGACGCCATGCACACCACTGCAGCTGAGCACCTATAGCCCGCTGCAAATCAGAGACCACCACAGTATTCATATCAAAAGAATTGTAATCAAAATCATCAAACAAAACTATTTACAACTATGTACAAATGTGTGGGGGAAGGGCCACAAACAAGGTGGGGGTGGGTAAGGGGCAGGGGGTGAACAAATGGGACAGGAAAGGAGGGGTGTGAGGGTGGGTCCAGGGGGATAGGGGAAATCAGGGGCATATATATGGTCAGTGGGAGTCCCACTCCCCACTCTGGCTGCTCCGCCTTCCATGTCTCCGCCAGACACCCAGCCGCTCAAACTCCTGCAGGATGTCCAGTGATGCCCTGGCCACGGTAAGTATTTCCTGCAGTGCCTCCCTGATTGCCTGCAGCTGGCGGACACCTAGGACAAGGGAGCACAGTCAATAGGTGTGAATGCACAGCCCCATACAGCCCACCCAGTATGCATGGCATACGGTCGTGGGACATGCCTCTGTGATGGTGTGTGACCACCCACAGTGATCCTGCCCACAAGACCTGCCCACCCAGGTGCACACAGCCATGCAGACCGCTGCACACACCCACCAGCCAAGTCCTGCACAGCACCACCATGGCTGTTTAGTGACATGGCTATGTGGTGCAAAGGCAGTGGCACAGCTATGTACCCGGTGCATGCATGGACCACCATTGACGCACTCCCAGACATGCAGTGCCACTGGACAGTGCTGACTGTAACAAGTTGTGTGCATGGCAGTGGTGTCAATGGATGGTGGCCATGCCCCGCTGCCCGCCCTGTTACACAGCATGCAATAGTAATCATGGTGGTAAGGCACTCACCATCATCAGGCTGGTCCCTCTGGTGCTGTGGACCTTCGCCCCTCCGATTGTTCTGGTCGTCCAGCTGGTGCCGCTGCTCTCTCGCCAGCCGTCTCTCTTCCGGCACTAAGGTGCAAACATGGAGAGAGGAACATCAGTACAATCCTGTAGCAAAGTCCCCCTGCCCCCATGTGTGTGTAATCCCACACAGCCAGACCCACCCACCCCACACCCTGATGACACCACCACAGCCAACACTGGACAGTCCCCCATGTTCTGGACACATGCAACCGTGATACCCATATGGAAGATAAAAGTGTAAGGACGTTACACCTACCTGGCCGTGGCACCATTCCCCTCCTGGCACATGCCTGTAGGTGGGCAAGCAGGTCTGGGTCCCTCCGCCTCAGGTCCCCATACCTGTGGCTGCTCTGCTCCACCATCCGCCCCATTCCTGTGGCCTCCTCCAGGGTGTCGGCCACCTCCTGCCACACCTGGCTCCTGGACCTGTCCAGGGTTGCCTCCCCAAACAGTGGGCCATAAAGTGGCTCAACAATGGCAACCAGGTTTGCCATTTCAATCTGGCTCCACCGAGCAGCTCTCCTCTGTGCCATCTCTCTTGCTCAGTAGGTTCAAAATTGCGCTCTGCAGCATGGTTCCACCACATGCAGATGCTGCACGGTGCAGTGCTGCCATTCCCTATCGCGCTGTCACTGAACAGCGCGATAGTGGTGCACCCATGCCTGACGCATGGTGCCTAGGGGGCAAAGGTTGGGTACAGGGTCAAGGGTATCTGGTGCACGGACAGGCACAGTGTGATTTGAACCCAATGCGTGTAGTGCAATTGGGTGCCTGTGTGCTACCTCCAGTAGCAGCCTACCGCATTGTTGCCCCAGTGCACCTACGATGCCCCAGTGCCACAGCGCCATATAGGTGAACATCACTGTAGCACCACTGGCACAATGGTGGCCATGCCCTGCATTGCATCCCACGCACAGCATGTCAGCAGCATGGCAGGTGCCTGCGTCAGCAACCCGGGCATGCGCAGTTAGGTGTGTACTGTGCATGTCACAGAACTGCGCCCTTGGCTCAGCACGTGCAACACAATTGCGCAAAGCGCAACAGCGCGATATTCAGATGTCATATGCAAATCAGCTAATCAGCCATTCAATGGTGCAGCACTGCAATTTGCATCCACTTAAAGTTGTGCCTCACCTCATTTGCATGGGTTGCGCTATGAAAGTGCGACATTGGGCTGCACTGGCCATAGTCAGTTACTGCAGTCTATTGGTGAGTTGCATGCTGTTTGGGAGTGTGGACTGTGGATTTTGGGACATGAATGGGACTGCACAGTCACAGGAAACAACTTTCATTATCACAGGCTAAATCATGACCGAGCGAGTTGTGGGAGAGGAGGAACAGAGTAGTGGGAGGAGGAGGAGGCCTAATTTCACTAAAGCAGAGACGGATGCCCTGTTTGAGGCCTACCTGGATTAGGAGCCGCTTCTCAGCGGACAGCAGGGAACACCACAGGCCCGTGCTGCTGCATGGGAGGAAGTGGCACGTGCAGTGAACCTGGATGGCAGCCACCAGTGCTCCGTGCAGGAGTGCAAGAAGAAGATGGGCACAGACAGGAGGAGGATAAAGGAGAAGGTGGCTGCCATCAGGGCAGCACGAGCTGCGACAGGAGAGGGACAGCCGGAGGTGCTATGCCTGACCCCACAGGAGGAGAGGGTTGCTGGCAGCATGCAGCGTTGTGCCATTGAGGGTGTTCCGGGTGGTGGCTTCCAGACAGGTGGTATCCCATCACTGCATGATAGGTCATGGTCTGTCTATTGGGGGGGGCAGGGTAGGTCACATGCAGTAATGCGACTTTGTTACTTTGTTTTCCCTTACAGATCCTGATTGTCTGCATGGGTCAGCGGCTCAGTGTGACAGTAGGCCCGCCTGGCTGTCCAGACTGATGTTATTGGAACAGGTGCGGAGGAGGTCCTGCCCATGTCCCAGCGTGCCAGCATCCACGGATGCCAGCATGCTGTGACTTGGGCTGGTGCTGGGTCCGTCACCGGTGATGATGTAGCTAACATCATGAGCAGTGACACATGTGTGCCACAGGATGGCCACACAGCAGGTAACATCATGGCCATGGCTATGGGTGGTGCCACCGTGGAGGCCTGCGTGTCATCACAGTCCCAGCCTGTGCCTGTCAGCACCAGTGGGGCAGCACTGGTGTGTGTACAGGACAGTGGGACTGTTGCGGCCACTGCAGCGGTACCAGTGAGCCGGAGGGCAGCATCAGTAGTCAGCCAATGGGCTTGGGGGTACAGTGTCAGGGGGCAGCATCAGTGCACCACCTGTGGATATGCCCAGACCTGGTCCTGGTGTGCAGCGCCCACCCTTAAGGGGTGCTGAGCAGCAAGGACATGCACACCCTGAGGGACAGGATGCCGAGCTGGCAGATGACCTCTTGGATGAGCACACCCGCATACTGCAAGCATCAGTCAACCAGCAGATGTGGCTTGCAACGTCGGTGGATGCACTGTGTGTGGCTCTGGAGCAGGCAGAGGAGCGTCGCAGCAGAGACACTGCTCTGATCCTGGCAAGGATGGACCGGTTGCGGGAGGATGTGACCACTGCCATTAACAGGCAGACACAGGCATTCACTGCTGTCATGGTCACAATGGGGACACAGTTATTTGCCCTTGCGTCGCAGACACCATGCAGTGCACTGTCCACCCCCCATTCCCAGCATCGTGCGACACCATCCTTGTCAACACTGGGTTCAGCTGTGGGCATACCGAGCACGCCTGGCGCAGGCATGTTTGGTGTGCTGCAGATCCCTGCATGAGCACGGTCACATTCATGCAGTGGAACCCCTGGGGGGCCATCGGTGCCACCCCATGAGGCCAGTGGTCAGCCTGTCAGTGCTGGCGGGTCTCAGCGGGGCTGCCCACGCATCCCTGGTGACCATGGCACTGTGGAGTGTGACTGACCTGTCTTCCAACATGGCTACTGTCTGATGCTGCCCTGTGTGCATTGTGTCATTCAGCGGGCAATGCACGGTTGGTACCCGGCCCTGCATGCGGACACACAGTCCATCTGCACACCCACCTGGCTGCTGTCTGCAGTTGCGTGTGCATGATGATGCCTGCATTGTGCTGTACACCAATGTGCAATGGTGCTCAGCATCTGACACACACACAATGACAGGCAGCGGGCGTGGTGGTCTGTGGACATGTGTGTGGCTAGGCATGGCGTTCTGGGTCGGTGTGCCTCCTACCCTTTGTGCATGTCTGGTGCATTGTGTGTGTTTGTGTGTGTGTGTGTCCGCGTGCCATGTTAGACCTCACTCATCCCGGGTGCTGTGTGTGGTTCCATGCCTGGACAGTTCCCTTGATGGCATGCACCCCTGGTGTAAGTCCATGAGTGTTTGTGGGTTGTGCCTTAGCCACTGGTGGTTGCACATGGCCCCATGACTTACCTGGGTTGGCTGAAGTGCTTCTCCGTGATGGTGTCCTGGTGCAGCTGTGCCAGCTGGAGCAGTTGAGGGTCCCATCGCCCAAGGGGGGTGCTGCCCATCACCATTGTCACCAGCATCCTCATTGTCCCCATTGCTGTCCCCCTCTTTGACCTGTACGGCTATCCCACATTCGTTGGCCATGTTGTGCAGGATGCAACAGGCCAGGAATAACCCACAGGCCTTTGAAGGGCTGTACTGTAGTGCACCGCCAGAGGTGTCCAGGCAACGGAAGCGTGCCTTTAGCATCCCGAACACCCGCTCGATGACATTACATGTGGTGGCGTGTGCCTCATTGTAGCATTGCTGTGATGGGGTCATGGGCCGCCGGTAGGGTGTGAGCAGCCAGGGACGAAGTGGGTATCCACTGTCACCTGTGTGTAGAGGATGGAGGTTAGTTTGGTGATCAGCATCGCCCTGCCCCTGGCCATGTAGGCTACTACCCATGTCACCTCTGACCATGCCTCCCCAGGTCCTATGATTGTCCTTGTGGTTTGCATACTCACCCACTAGGTGGCCAGTGGGGATATCCCCACTCTCAACTCTGTGACACAGTGCTGACTGGTGCCAGATGAAGGCATCATGTGTTCCCCCAGGATGCATGGCACAGACAGTGATTATGCGCCCCCTGGCATCACACACCACCTGGCAGTTGATGCTAGCATAGCCCTTGCGATTTATATATGCAGCCCCCTCGGGGCCAGGTGGTGTGCGGATGGCCACATGGGTGCAGTCTATTGCCCCTAGCATGCCAGGCATGCATGCTACCCTGTGGAACTCCTGTATGTTTGCTGTGCACTCCGCCAGTGTGCTGGGGAGATGGATGTACTCCACTGCATGTGGCAGCAGTGCGCTGAGGAATTGGGTGAGGTGGCATGACGCGGCCAACTGGGTTATGCCTGTGGTGTCCCCAGTTGGTTTCTGGAAGGTACCCATTGCAAGCAAGCACATGCAAGCTGTCACTTTGGTCTCCACTGACAGAGCATGGCTCCGGCGTGTGGGTGCCTACATCACATCACTGCACAGCTCACAGAGCCACCTCAGAATTGCCTGATTCAGGCGGTACCGACCCACGATCTCCATATCACTATACTGCTCAAAGCTGATGCGGGCTTGGTACTGCCTGTTGGAGGTATACTGCCGACGGGCCCTTCCACGACCATGCCCCCCTGCTGCCCACCTTCTCATCCCCCTCATTACTGCCTCCATCTGGATGGTGGCACTGGCCATGTCCCTGGCTTGTGTTCACCCCCCATGCCAGCTGTTTATGTGTTCCCCCCACTGTCCTGGCTGCTACTTCCCCTGCACTGGGAACACCTGACTGTGCTGGCCTCACTGCTGTGTGGCAAGTACTTCCCCCTTCTGCACTGTGGCTCCCCACACCTTTCCCTGAGCCTATGTGTTCCAGGTGCCCTTTCCCTGGCCTGCCCTGTGTGTCCCTCCTGCCCAGTTTCTCTGGTTTGGGTTCTGCCTCATGTGCCTTCCCTGTAGCATTCTTGTGCCTCCCTCTTACTCTTTTTAATTTTGGCTCATTTCCGCTATGGCGCAACTTTCGCTTGCTCCCCTATTACGCATGGTGCATGTTGTTGAATATCGCACTGCGCAATTTATGCATGGTTCCTCCCCCTTCAGTTGCGCATACATTCATTATCATTGCGCTGTTGCTCAGCATGATTTGGGGGGCGCAACTGCCTCCTGCTGAATATTGCAGAATGGCACATTTTCTGACTTGCTCTGGCCTAACCCTATTGCGCATGGCGCAACTCTTTTGAATATCTGGGCCTGTATGTTTAATTAAAATATCTAATTACGAATTAAATAAAACAAAGTGTCTCATTATGACCCTCTTTCACAAACACCAAATTATGACCATTACCATTTGCAGTCGCAGCCATGATATGGTCAGATATGTCTAGATATTTCATAATTTTTCTAAAGAGATTCTCTCTGGAAGCCCATAATGGTACTGCTGGCAGGCAGGAAATTTCTCCAGAGATATCACAGGAATTTCAGGAATTATCTGACCATGTCTATGGCTGCCACTTAAGTATTCAATAAGTTATGTTAAATTAAATTACTTTTAGTTGTAGAAGTCTATTACTAACCAAAATCCTTCAGACAGTATTTAGGTTTTCAAAATCATTTTGATAGTTCTCAGAAACTGTTTCACATACTATGTATATTTTGGAAACCATCACACAGTATGGGAATTTTGAAAACCATCACATAGCAAGCAGATTTTCAAAAACTTTGAAAGAGATTTTTATGCAAATGTTTAGTAAAAATGATCTTACAGAATGTAAATTTTGAAAACCACTGCATAGCATGCAGGTTTCAAAAAAATAGTCATATAAATGTTTAAAATTTTCATGCAGCATGTAGACTGTTATGTATGCAGAATTTCTGTATGAACATTTTGTCTTATTTAGAGATAACTATTCAGTAATAATTTCTTTAAGAAATACACATTGTGTGTGTCATGCTATCCCTCCCTCACAAACACTAAAGTGTCACTCTTATCGTTTAAGTATTTAAAAAGTTGTTAAAGGAATTGCCCCCCGGAATGAATACATTTACAATTTATTTGGGTGCCCTGAAGGCAAGTGTTTATTAATCCAGAATACAACATTACAAATATCTTTTGAAACCATAATCATAATACATCTTCAATACATCTTAACTGTATTTAATAATACACTTAAACATGATTGCAATCCCTTTTCCTAGCCTCTTGCAGGCCTCCTTGTTTCTTGCCGCCTCTGTTTTCCCTGGGCAGAGGTGCATGGCCCTGCTGCCCCACCCAGCCTTCAGCCATATCTACGGTCTGGGTCAGGTGCCTCCAAACATGACCCCCTCCTGCATTCTTTCAGTTGGTTACCCCCTTTGTTACCACCATGGCCAGGTACAGTTGACTCCAGCCCATGCCTAACCCTACCTCTAACCCACTTCCCCAACCCCTTTTGATTATGTTCCCTCCCCTTGCCCTCCTCCCTAACCCTTATATTTCCTTCCTCCACTAGCCCACCTCCAGCCTGTGATGGAATGGTGCGCTGCCCCCTAAATAGGGCAACAGCTGCCCCCCACCTTTCTATAGCCTCAGATATACATCCAATGAAGAACACCCTTCCCACAACAAATGAATGTACCCCATCTTCCCTGTAATAACCCAATATGGAAAAAGTCATATCCTTGTGACTGATGTAAATTCCCCCGACTGCCCATACTAAGGGGGGCCACCTTCTGGTTACTACCTCAACCCTTCAATGGCTTTTTTATCCCTGGCATGGTGCTATACCCTTATGGATATAATTTCAGACCAACCAATGGTCACCTGGGTGCCAACCCTTAATGATATGAATGTCCCTCCCTATTTCCTGTAAAAGTGTCCCCTATGGTTTGTTACCTAAGTCACTATCCCCCAGATGAATTATTAATAAATCTGACCTTTTGCCTTGCCTCCTGAGCTCCTCCTTGTCTGGTAACAACTGGACCCACTTCATGCCCCAGACCCCGTTCCAGTTGACTTGTGTCCGTTTGATATCTCTGTGAAGTTGCCTCCCTCCTGGCATAATGGTTGTATGTCTCTCTGCCCAGTACATAAATGAATGTCCTACAAGCCATATTTGAGTCTGCTGGCACCCACCTGTAGGTACAAAAAAAGGATACAGCGTTAAATCAACTCTCTCACATATTTCTTTTAACAGTCAGACTTCCACCTGCCCACTTCTTTAATTGCCCCAACAATGCCCCTGCAGCTGCCCTCTCTGATGCTGCCTCAATTCTGAAAGAATGTGGAGAAAATAGATTGGGGTCTTCACCTATGAAAACCAAACTGTTCTTCAATACTGCTGCCACCTGGTAACATGTCACTGGGCCTCCGTTACCATGCATGAAAAGGTACAGGTACTCAGTGTCCTTAAACTACATCTACTTATAGTGTTTAAGAGTGGCCACAGCACACCATTCCTGTGCTAGTTGGCTCTTCAAGGTGATCTCCAACCCTCTGTCAGCCTGATCTGTTTTGGATCTGCCCAACAAAACAGATACAGAATTCGCTGTCCAAGATAATGCTCCCCCCAGTCTAGACCCTCTTCCCCAATTTTTTATTCTATGCTACCACTTCCCTCACCCTAAGAGCCCTTTCGCCATTACTATAAGTACTGCCCATAATAGGCAGACCTCCACAGATGACTTGCATACACGCTGTAATGCCTCCAGTACTCTGACAAGTAGTTTTTTTGATGTGGGCCTCTGGTGGTCCATGGCAACTCCCTGGGTCCTGTGCCATCCCATGAGCATGTGCTGTACCACTTTAAACTTGTTTGGTTCTGCCCGCCCCTGCTGCTTCATGCCCAACCTATCCCAGCTACCTGAACCAGAATGACTGCATATGACATCCCTCCATTCCATTGGTGGATCATATACTCCGTTGTTTGACTCTCTGTTACTGGCTCACTCACCTCAAAGCCCTGGCTATGATGAAACCCATGGAGGACCACCCATGCCCCTTTCATAGGCCTTTAATGGGTTAGCTGCCCAATAGCTTCTGTACAGTTGCTGAGCTCAGTCCATTCAACTGCTGAACAGGCACTGTCATTCTCTGTTTAGCCTCTTCCAGAGCCAGGGACCCGAACCTGTCCAACTGAAGATGGGAAAGGCTGCCAGCAACATCATTTTGTATCCCCTCTATGTGTTTAGCTGTAAAAGATAAGTTGAGTTTTAACCCCTCCAAAATCAGATGACATAACACCCAAATCACTGACTTTGCAGCCCCCTTCTGTCTGTTAATGACCTTGACGAGGGCCTTATTGTCACACCAGAAGGTTATCTTTCAATTAATCAGCCCCTGGCCCCAAACCTTGAGTGCCACCCAGATAGGAAACAGTTCCAACAATATAATGCCCTTCAGAAGCCCTCGGCTCCTCCATTTTTCAGGCTAAGCCTCAGCGAGCCATACGATCTGAAGTAAGCCTCCATGCCCAATGCTTCATATGCATCTGTATAAAGGTCCAAATCATTACTAAATAACCAGTCTTTCTGCCAAAATGTTACTCCATTATACTGGGCCAAACATTTACCCTACACCTCTAAGTCCTACCATACCCCTCTCATAATGTCCACCCAATGATGTGGCAATCTTGCTTTACCTGCACATCTACCTAACCTTCTGGTGAATGCTCTTTAAGGACCAATTGCCCTGCAGGTGAAATTTAAGTGACCCAGTAACTATTGTACCTGAGGTAATGGGACCCGCCTCTTGGAAAGGATCTGATCTAGTAATTCCCTCAGCTTCTTTGAAAAAATTAGAGTGTTCAAAGCAGGCTGGTCACTTGAATACTTCAGCTAAGAATAATGGAATAGGACTCTGGTTCTATTTTGTTGGTTTTCGGAACTGGGGTCATGATTAAGAGTGACGGCTAGGGGTATTTGTATTGTGCCGCTAGAGGTGAAATTCTTGGACTGGCACAAGATGAACAAAAATGAAAACATTTGCCAAGAATGTTTTCATTAATCAAGAATGAAAGTTGGAGTTTCAAAGATGATCAGATACCACCATAGTTCCGAACATAAACGTGCATGGGAGAGCCATAAGGCAATTCTAATGGGAGGTAGGAGGAAGTAGGCTGTTGGTTAACTAGGATCTGCAGCTTATCCATTAGGTAGGTAAATGGGCAGACTAGGTGGGCCAAGTGGTCCTTATCTGCCATCAAATTCTATGTTCTATATTCTATGTTCTCTGTACTTTATCCCAAGGCAGCCAGAACAGGTCGTGCTCCACATCAACCTCAATGTTCCAAAATACTAACTTTCTTGCTGGTCCCTCTGTTTTGTCTGGTGCAAATGGGATGCCCATAATTGGGCACAAGTCCTGAAACCCCTTTAATTTCTTGGCCATTTCCTGTTCACTGTTCACTGTTCCCTATGATCAGAAAGTCATCAAGGTAATGTACCATTGCTTCGTGTCCATATCTGATCCCAAAAACCCATTGAACCCATGTACTGAATTGCTCAAAAGTCAAGCAGACTATGAAACAGCCCATGGGCATGGCCTTATCAAAGTAGTAACTGTCCTGAAATTGAAAGCCTAGAAGGTCCCAGTCTCCAGGTGTACCAGAAGGAGTCTGAAGGTGGACTTTATGTTGGTCTTTGCCAACCACGTACTTCCTGAGGACTTGATCAGGTCCACCACCTGGTCCAAAGTTGTGTAAGACACCAAGCTTCTCCCCTCAGGAATGTCTTTATTCACCGACACACCTTCCAGGTAAGAAAGGAGGTGAATTCATTGATATTTGCCCTTCTGCTTCTTAGAGACCAGACCCAAGGGGGAATCCTCAAGCTCAGGAATGGTGGAAGTTGAAAAGGCCACTCGACCTTGCCTGCCTCCACCTCCTTCCTTATTTTCTTAAGTACTACCCCTTCATTGTTTTTCAATGAGCTCAAGTTCTTTGCTGGCATAGCCTTCCTAGGTCCCTCATAGCCTAACCTAAAACCCTTTGTGAAGCCCTCCCTCAATAATGCCCCCCAACTGGATCCAGATACCCATGTGATTAGGCGTGAATTATCTGGGGTCGAATGGGGGTGCAGACCAGTGGGAAACCCCTCCCTGACACACCAAACCCAGGCACTTAGTTCCCTCTGTAACCACTGCCATAAGCCCTGTACCTGGACTGCCCTCTCCTTCTATTCCCTTGGAACTGGCCATTACCTCCATTTTGTTGGTAACCACCCTGAAAGAACTGATCCCCCTGATGTTGGTAGCCTTGTCTATCCCATGCCAACCTGCAGTGGGTCACTGGGTGTTGGCCGGCACATTCATAGCACACGTGTTTGAACTTGCAGTTTGCCCATGTGCACAAAGCCTTATTATAACCCTAGCAAGTTCTGGACCCCAACCCTGCCTCTGTCTTCTTGCTAGTCTCCCCTCTGGTTAAGCTCTGTCCTGACAAAGTTCGTACCCACAATCCTGAATGGGTGCAATCCCATCTCAGATCCCCCTGTGCCACCATCCTCTGCTGGAAGACCTCATCATACTTCAACCAGCCATAACCTAGCTTAACCTTATAGGCATCCCTGACAATGGTTGAGTAAGTTAGCAATGGGATAGCCAATTCCGGCTTCTTTTCCAGCATTATGGCACTAAAAACAGTAAAGCTGGTCTGCCATGTTTCTATATTCTTTGCCTTGTATGTCACCACCTCTGCTGGGTTCCCCACCATGGGTTAATGCCACCGCCATCTTGGACTTACCTACAGTTTCTTTTTGCTCATACATCTTGGCTGTGTCTTTGTTGGTATCCCGTGACTTTAGCGCTGCACAAATCGCGGCTCAAAAATCACGAAGACATTATGGTGAAAGTCAAAAGAGCAACCAATCAACAAAAGTGACTTACAATTCCCATGATTTCACTGCAAATAGCAACACAATAATAGTGAGTACAATTATAGCGATACATGGAGGTTATTTAAAGTGTTAATAATGAGTTGTTTAAGCTGCTGTAGGTTAACTTGGGCACCTAACTTGAATACCGGAGCCTGCATTGAGACGGAGCATGCATTCAAATGTTCAAATATATTCAAATGTCAGTAGAAACACTTATATAAACACTTTAAAATAGGTTACAGGGTGCCTTGTCGGTATCCCATGACTTTAGTGCCGCAAAACTCGCAACTCAAAAAATTGCAACGACATTACGGTGAAAGCCAATGAACAAAAGTGAGTTACAATTACTGCGATTTCACCACAAATAGCAACACAATAATAATGAGTGCAATTATTGTGGTACAAGTAAGTTATTTCAATTGTTTATAGCGAGTTGTTTAAGCTGTTGTAGGTTAACTTGGGCACCTAACTTGAATACCGGAGCTTACATTGAGACGGAGTATGTATTCAAACATTTAAATATATTCAAATATCAGCAGAAACACTTATATAAACACTCTAAAACAGGTTACAGGTTACCTTGGGCATTGAATCATGTATGTCTGCAGTGAGACAGATCATGCACCTGTAGCTGCACTCATTGTTTACTTCACTGGGACAGCACTGGAATTAATCACATTTCTGGAAGGACTTTTCCATATGTGCATCACCCTTTCAGAGAAGAATTTTTTTTCTGACATCCTTTTTGAATCCTCCACATGCTAGTCCCACAGGAAATCATAAAACGCAGCAAGCAGAGCAGTACTGATAGCTCATTTAACTATATATTTGATTAACATCTCAGGTGTTCACCACTTTATTAGTGTGTTATAATTTATTTTATTACATGCAATGGTCTAGAGTCTAGACCATTCTCAAATGTGCCCTTAGGCTGTGAAAATACAGCATCTCAATCAAATAATAAAAAAATTGCATGTGAACTCACGAATTACCTTAACAATTTTAGTTGGTGGATGCTCTAGTAATTTAGTAATTATGTCCAAATCTTAAGCCGATTTGCTGGGCTAGCCCCTTCAAAGTGAGCTTCAGGCTATACAACAGAATCTAGCTCCAGCTCTGGATGAAATGTGCTCTGTATTGTTTGAAACTAATTAATTTCAGCACATAGTGCCCAGGGTCGGGAGGTCTCTACCTGTTTGTTTCTCTTTGGTGGGCTTGCTTCCCTCATGGTCTAGCTTAAACTACTCGCTGTTAATACATGTTAGCCGGACTTTTGGGTGCCGTTATGTGCTACTGTGATACTGACAATCATTATATTTCGGATAATTTAACAGCACTATTAAGGGCTTGCTATTTTCACATGGAACAGTCTTTGTCTACCAAAGCAAACCAATCCACAAACTCTCCTTTCCTTAGTTTCTTCTTTATGGTCAGGTGCATGTGGTCTCCTAGTGTCATACTTGGCACCCCTCCCATCCCACTCTGCCTGCTAGCACCTGTTGCAGCATGTTTCCCTTCACCCACCTTACCACCTTTTATCTCTGCAAGGGCCGTTTCCCTTTTTTCTACACTTGCTTCCCCCATATCATTAATTAGCCCCTCCATGTATTCTTTAAAGTCACATCCACCTGTAAGGTCAAACTTGCCCTTACCATTTCCGCCATCAGGCACCTCTGGCTCTGGTAATGGCTTCAAGTATGGGAACCGGTGTCGGGCGGCCTTGTCCCATCTTTTCAAATGCAGGTGGTTTCTGTCTCTTCTTCATGCACTCCTCCTCTTCCTCCTGCAGCCTTGCTGCTTCAGTCAACTCAGTCATCTTTGCCATCAGCTGAGTTACTTCATCCTTCAGCTGGGTGTTCAAATGTTGTGCTGCAACTTTCTTTGCAGCCATCTGGATGAGTTGATGCCTCAAATTTGCTTGCACTTGGTAAACTAACTGAAAGATCTAACTGTAAGGAACACAAATTATATATTGTTAAATCCACAGCTAAAACACCTGGTGTCCCCTTCAATGGCAGTCTCTAGCTCGCTTAACACAATGCCACAATTAAGCAGTTCAAACTCAGTTAGCCACATCTCTGGGGGTCCTCCCTCAAACTGTGCTTGTCCCCAGCTCAGTAATCCTGACCCAGAAGAGGTGCAAGTTCTGCCCCCCAAGACTGCAGAATGGATCCCAAGGCCTCACTGCCCCCACTAAATGGTTTGATCCAGTTGTGCTGTGTATAGAATCCCGCCAAATGCCCCCCTCACCTGCCTAGACCATGACCTCATTGCCCCCACTTTTGTTTTGTTCCAGCCATAGAACCCATTCCAGGTATGATGCCCTGAGTCTGTGCCTGCTATCCAATCAGGACAGGAATCCTTTGTTCCGGTGGGGCACAATCTGAATCACCCCCCCTCTGCCTAGGGAAACCAAACAGGCTGCAAACCAGACTTTTCCAGCTACTCTCCCTCAAGCTCCTGACCATTTCAAAACCCATCATTTAAGCCCATCCCCTGACCTTTCCTGTTGGAAATCCCTGGCAATTCTGGTTGCCTTTTAGTGGCAACCCCATTTATATTACTTAAAATTGTTGTTTATGTAGAACTTTAAAATGAAAACAGACACATTTTCCGTTATTTATTTCTGTGACATGAGCATGGGACACCAATTAATCATGAATTATTTAAACATTAATTGATATTTTTGGATGAAACTACCTTAACATAACAGCACACACTCATTCATTGACATCTCAGTAGGCTGATGGCTGTGGATGACAGCGGAGGGCTATGTCGGTGGCTTGCTCCATCTGGGGTTGGGGTGAGAAGGGTGGGACACTACCTGTCAGGGTGGGGGGATGGTATGGCAGGGGCCACTACAGCACCAGTGAATTAATAAAAAAAAAATACAATATTGAAGTGGAGATGGGGATAAGGGGATATGGAAGGGGTTTACTACCACTAGACCACCACCAAAAAAATATTAGAATTTTACTTAATGCTGGGGATAGGGATGGCAGCAGATGGGTCTGGGGTTAATTGACCATACTTGCAGGGACACAGGTGGGTGATTGGGAGGGGGAGGGACTGTTAATCACCATTGGGTTTGTTTCTTTCAAGTCCACATCGGTCAGGCAGATGTTCGGAGGGACCGCTAACCACCATTTTTTTATTTTTATTACACTCACACACACACACCAAGTAAAGTAGGGTGCATGGCAGGCAGAATTTCCACAAAAGTTCAGAAATGGATTTCTAAACTTTCACTGAAGCGAAAGTCAGACTTCTGCTTACATTCCGCCTGCGGAATTTTTTTTGCACACAGCTACTATACAGTAGGTGTAAAGAGGGCAAACCAGTCCAGAAAGCCAGTCAGTTTCAAAGTTTAGGAGTGACTAAAAGGCCTGCCAGAATATCTGTTATGGGACATGGCTTATCAATCACTTCACACATAAACATCTGAGAAAGGTAATCGCAGTATTTTAAACATTTTGTTTTTGGAGCTTGAATTAATAACATTGTAAGTGCAATAATGTGTAAAAAGGTACAACATTTGTATAGTAAGTCTGCTCAGATGAGAATGGAGCCATCATTGTAACGTTTTGCTCTGTTGGACTTTGCTGTGAAAGTCGACTGTGGAACAAGTCCAAATTTCATACCAATAAATTAAGGTAAATAATCTATAGATTGAGAATGAAGATGAAGATTGTTCCATGACTTACATGAGCCAATTTGACATGTGTTTTTTGATGGCAAATTGTTACACAGCATACACAGTGAAACATTCTTTTTAGAGGAACCTTACACATTTAATATCAAAAAGCCAATACTGGGGACAATGTAAGAGTTATTCATTATGTTGTTGCCCTTACAGAAGTCTAAAATTATGTAACAGATGAGGTTGTGGACACCTAAACTGAGACCCGTCCAACCAGCAAAGTATTAATATGGTCATGTGATAAGAACTGTATTGTCCGGCAGATGTCATTGGACAGCATTTGTTATTTGTTAGCCTGTTTGGGTCACATTTGAATAGAATGAAAATGACTAAGCATATTGATACCTGTCTTTTTTTTTTTTTTGTATGATCTATTTTTCCGCCCCGTGCTCGCTGGTCCTCCACTCCTTCAGGCTCTACCAAGTTCCCCCTGACCTCTTCTGTCCTTGCCCGGCCCTCTTCTGGTCCCCAGATCGCAGCCGACCCCTGAGATATCCCGGTGTATCCCTTCACCGGGCAGGTCCCTCTCCTCCGAGGAGGAAGGCACCGGGGTGGAGGATAGCCCAAGCACACACTTCTAGGGCCGGAGGATGCTGCTGGAGAACAGGAGGCACCAGGAAGGTGCTGGAGGCCCTTAGGAACAGAGAGCCATCATCTGGAGGCCAGCGAGTGATTTTTCTGGCTTTCTGTTGGGGGCAGCGTAGTGATGTCATGGCATACGCTGATGTCCGCTCCTCCCCCAGTTAGTATTGGGCCATGCATCCTGTGATACTCCCAGCCTCCACTAGGAGCCAGCAGGTGCCGGACCAGTCCCCTACCCTTCCCCCCGGGAAAGGAGAGCTGTCCCTGGGATGCTCAATCCTTCTCCCCTGGCCGGCCCTCCAGTGACCTGGGCTCATTCCCGAACCTGGGTCACTGGCGTCCCAAGCGGAAATCCAACCGCTGCACCAGTGTGCTGGCCCATTGATGCCTGTCTAATTCATCATCAGACTTCTTTTTTACATCACAGTTTAGATTGTTTGGCTCTTGGCATGTGTCACAGCATTCTTCATCACATGCACATCATGGCAGTATATCAAACAGTAGAGATGGGTGAAATCCGCAAATTTTGTTCAGTGAAATATTTTGCAATATTTGTGCAATTCACAAAATATTTTGTGGGTGCAAAATGTGAAATTCCACCTGTAACATGCAGAATTTTGCTGGCAAAATACAGAATTTTGCCCACAAAATTTTGCATTTCAAACCCATAAAATATTTTGCGGAATGTGCTAATTTTACGAGCAATTTCACTGGAATTTCACTGGTGAAATTGCATTTCGCTGCATCTCTATCAAACAGGGATAAGGAATTTGTCAGATTAATTTATTATGAGAGGAGAGTTATTCTTGGTTTGGCAAAAATAAAAAAAATTATTAAAAGATGGAAACAAGGCGGTGTAGCTTGGACACCGACAAAGATGACCACCTAAACTTACTTTTCTTTTTACCTGCGTTACAATCCATCACAGTCCATGAGTCTTGACCACATCTGGTAGCTAGTAAAGGTATCCATTTATAGCCTGTGCTCAGTGGGGCATTTTAATACTGAAATTGTGGAAATCAGTGCCACCCATGTCAAGATATTGAGTTTGGTGCTCTGTGATGGTTAGTATCTCTCTGCCCTGATCACGAGGGAAACGTGGCATCATCTCCCACACAATCCTCTCCAGACTGCATGAAGAAAGTAGAAACCATATTTCCCAGTTGCTACTAAAGATTGGGAAGATTTGAGCATCATGTGAAAAAAAAACTACAGCTGATCTGGCAAAACTCACCAAAAAGGTCTCCTCCACAGAGTAGCAAACACTAAGAACAGAGATGGTCTCCAAGGGTAGCTGCGGGACCAAGATCAGCAGATAAAGTGTTAATGGGGAAGTGTAGAGGACCTGGAAAACAAGAATCAGTGAAACAACCTTCTTCGCTAGCTTCCATGAGGGGAGCAAGGGGAGAGACTGTGCTGTATTCCTTCAGGATGTATTCCCCATTTTACTCAAGGCTCAAGGTTCCATCCTATATGAAACTGAGAGGGCACACCAGTCATGGGAACCTCACCCTAAGCAAGGGGAGTGCCCATATCCCATCCACATCCATTTTCTTTGATATCCTGTTAAAGACAAAATATTGACATTGCCAAAGGAGTGGGGGACCCTTAAAATGCATGAAAAACAAATACAAATATTTCAGGACTTCTTCAATGAGGTCTCAAAGAGATGCAGGGCCTTCACAGACATTAACAAAATCGTGTTTCATGTGGGAACTGAATACAGCCTACAATAACCAGATGTACTATAGAACAAAAGCAATAGGGTCTCCAAAGACCGTCACAGTTCTGAAGCAGCAGAGCAGTTTATAGTCTGCCACTAACCAAAAAGACAGCCTCCATCTCATCGGAACTGTGCTGACTAAAGAAGACCAGAATACCTTCATGGATACCACTGTTCCAACAGTACCCCCTGTGAAGACATCAGAGGAGGAAGGCAGAGAAACATCACAAGTTGGAGACTAATGGAGAAATGTCTATAGGTACTGATTGCAGAAGAAAAAAGCCAATGAGCATAATAAATTCCACTCTAAATGGCCCGAGGAGCAGCACACATCATGAACTTGTCTGTAGAGCAGGAGCTGAAGCAAGGAATCATGTCTATCACCTGAAGAATTTCCCTGATGTTTGAGGCAAATCATTTTCAGCACTTCATAACCTCTCACCCAGTAGACTCATTGATTTTTTTTACCAATTTCTCCAACAAAGGCATTTCATTAACCACCAGATCCCCCCAGCTTTCTATTGGGTGGAGACAGCAGCCACACAATGCTGCCAATGAACTGTACATCAGGACGTGAACAGCCTCCTCAAACCATTCAGCCAGTGCCCACAGCAACTGTTTCCACCAAGCCTGAGGGCTGAAATGATGGAAGTGCAGTTCTTTCTCTGGGACTCAAAGTTGGACTGGTTGTAAGCCATGATTATTATTGTTTGTATCCTTTTGTTTATCTTCTCTACAAACGCTGTATTTCTGTATTGTTTTTGTGCCTTGGGACCCTGTTTGGCCATCAGGTAGCCCCCCATCCTCCTCTGCCCCCTCAGTTTCTCACCGTGACCCCGTCTCTTTGTTTCCCCAATCCAGTAATCCCTTACCTCTGAATAGGTGTCTAATGTGTTGAATCTCTTTCTTCCAGGGTCTGCCTGAGTCATGAGAGCACAGGGACTCTCTTCCTGCATCTCTGCACCACCAGATGATCCCCTGGAGTCATGGGACACACAATTCTGGTATGGGACACCTGTTTACTGCATCCTGCTACTTCAGTTGGAGGCAGTGTGGTGATTGTATTTTAAAAGTGTTTTTTACCCTGTTGTCTGCTGTATTGGAGCATATTCTGCCTGGTATTTTAAAGAACTGCTGGCGCCTAAAAGAAAACTTTGAAAAACATAATAATTAGGTACAATTGAGCTTGCATTTCAAATATATTCAATAGATTTTTCCTTCCTATCTTTTGTTACAGAGGAAATTTTCACAAATACGTGATATTTATCTGTTAGAGCTCATTTGCCTCCGTAGCTTACTCCCTACTTTAAATCATAATCCTCTGTTTTGACATCACAGTCTGTTGCCAAGGGAGTAACTGCGATGCCACAAGCAGTGCATTATGACCTCAGGTGGGGAGAAAGCAGCATGTATAGACGAACTCTTCAGGAGCATAGATCCTGTTTTCATACAGATGGCCTCAGTAATAAATAATGGGGAGGAAAAATACAGAACTGATTTGAAATATAAACTAAATTTTATGTTTTGTTTCTGTTATCCTTAACGTGTCAGCTGCTCTTTAAGAGCCTAAATAGTGATTTACTGCTATTATTGTCTGAGCCATAGGGCTCTTTAGGGGTGTATTTCTGCAGTGTTTTTGTGCCTTGGGACCCTGTTCAGCCATCAGGCCACCCCTCCCTCCTCCTCCCCCCTCAGTTTCCCACCATGACCCCGTCTCTTTGTTTCCCCTGACCCCTTAATCTCTTACTTCTGAATTGGTATCTGATGTGTTGCATCTCTTTCTTCCAGGGATGGCCCAAGTTGTGAGAGCACAGAGGCTCTCCTCCTGCATCTCTGCACCACCAGACAACCCCCTGGAGCTGCGGGACACACAGTCCTGGTACTAGACACCTGTTTGCCATGTCCTGCTGTTTCAGTCAGAGGCAGTGTGGTGATTGTATTTTAAAAGTGTTTTTTACCCTGTTGTCTGTTGTATTGGAGTTTGTTCTGCCTGGTACTTTAACAGCCTGAATAGGTGTTTGCTCACCTGGTAAAGGTGATTGTGTTGGTTGACATCCATGGCACTCTAGACATTACATCATGGGTTTTAACCTACCTGATAGGCTAGTGATGCACATGACCTAGGATCAAATTTATAGTCCCCAGGTCCCAGAAGCCCCTCCTGTCCAGTGTGAATCTTCCATAGCTGAAAATAAGGTTGGTAATACCACAACATGCTTTAGCTGTTACACACATACATACACTGAGACGCCTTCTGATGCTGGCCAAAAGGCCCCTCTTTATTCACCTATTAATACGATACTAATACTCGGCCTCCTAAATGGCCAACGATAGTCATCCTGGGTGACCTAAACAGGGAAAAATTAAAAATACATCTTGTGAGCCCTCTGTTCCCCTTGCTAATGACACGGATATCCTCCTAATCACTCTGAGCACTCTGTGGGAGGGCAGTGGAATGCCATGGATGTCAACCAACACAATCACCTTTACCAGGTGAGTAAACCCTATTGTGTTGGTTGACCATCCATGGCACTCCAGATATTACATCATGAGTTGATAATCAGCAGTACTGTACCCAAGTTGGTGGGTCAGAGTGATCTAAGAATGAGAGGAAGAGGAACTGTCCGACGAGAGAACCCAAGTGGCAGATGGGGTCTGTAGTTCATACAAGTAGTCCAACCTATAGTGTCTCACAAGGGTCACTCTGCAAATGTCCTCCATAGACACATTGGCCCTCTCTGCCCACACGGTAGCTACTGCCCTGGTAGAATGGGCTCTGATACCCTCTGGAGGTGTTAGATTCTTTGCCTTGTAAGCTTCTCGAGTGGTTCTCTTTCTCTTGAGCCAGCTTGCTATCGTGGCTTTGGATGCTGCCCTACCCTGTCTTTGCCCCTTTGACACAATAAACAATCTTTTGGTTTTGCGTATCAGCTTGGTTCTAGATTTGTACATGGCTGGGGTGCCTCCCACATCTAGAAGATGAGGGATCATTGTGTCCCCTGTCGCTCTAATGGAGAGGGTGGGCAACTCGATGGGTTGCTCCCTATGGAAAACTGATGCGACCTTGGGTTGGAAGGCTGGGACTGTCTGCAAGTGTAGCACCTGTGGGGTGAATACGGTGTAGGGTTACCTACAGGAGCAGGCCCCCAGCTTGCTAATCCTATGTGTGGAGTAAATGGCCATGAGGAAACAGGCCTTCAGTCCTGCCCAAAACAAGTCCACCTGACTCAGTGGCTCGAAGGGTGCTGTGCTGAGTGAGTCTAGGACTAGGGTCAGATCCCAAGAGGAGATCAGAGTCCAAATCCTGGGACACAGTACTTCTACTGCTCTGAGGAAATGTAGGGTGTCCGGGTGAGTTCCTGGGCTATGTTGGCCTATGGGGCCGATGGCAGCACCAATGGCAGACAGCTGTACTCGGAGCGATGAGTGAGATAAGCCCTTATCTACACCATGCTGTAAGAACAGCAGAATGGTCAACATGTCGGCCTTTTCTGGCTCCATACCCCTGTCCCTGCACCATGTCGTGAAGATAGACCACTGCCTGCCTTAAATGGAGGTGGTGGAAGGTCTTCTAGACTGAATTAGCGTAGACACAACCTAAGCGTGATACCCAGATTTCAACAGTCTCTGCCTCTCATGAGCCAGGCTGCTAGTCTCAGGGTCCCTGGTGTGGGGTGGCACTTGGGCCCCTGAGTTACCATGCCCAGTCGGTATGGTAGTCTGCATTTGTCCAATGCCATGAATACCACTACTGAGAACCAGGCTTGCCATGGCCATTACGGTTCTACTAGGATGATGGTTCTCTGAGATTTTCGAATCTTGGATAGTGCCTGCTGGAGTAGGGGGATGGGGGGAAACATACGACTGATCCTGCTCCCAAATTTGAGATAGGGAATCAGTCCCCCAGAAGTGATGGTCCCTGTACCTGGAGAAGAACCTCCTCACTTGGGTGTTCTCTGCTGTTGCCATAAGGTCCATGGAGATGGGACCCCAGGTCTCCTGTATCAATTGGAACAATTTAGGGTGCAGGTGCCACTTTCCCGGGTGCACCTGTTGGAGGCTGAGCCAATCCACTCATATGTTGAGTTTTCCTGCCAGATGGATGGCACCAATGTGTCAGAGATTGGTCTGGGCCAGGTCAGAATCCTCGCCACCTCTCTCTGCATGGCTCTGCTCCTGGTTCCCCCCTGTTTGGCAATGTAAGCCACTGTTACTCAATTGTCAGAGCGAATCAGGACCGACTGACTGGAGATGGTCGATTGAAAGGATCTGAGGGCATGATAGACTGCCCTCATCTCTTGTACATTGATGGACAGTCTGGCTTCCATTATGGTCCAGTGGCCCTGAACTGACAGACAGCCCAAGCATGCTCTCCATCCCAGGAGGTTTGCATCTATTTTGATGGTAGCGTTGTCATTGGCCCCTACTGGAACCTCTAGTGAGGGACCAGCTCACAGTCCACCAGGCTAGGGAGCATTGTATTGGGTCCAGTAAGGGTATCCTGACCTTCAGGTTCCGCTCATTCGGGGATCCCTGGGTCAGCATGTAGTTCTGCAGTAGTCTCATGTGCTACCTGGCCCAGGGGACTAGATCAATACATGACACCATGCAGCCTGACATCTGTCTATTTGCCCAATGGTCAGAAGGCTATTGGCCCTCAGCTGGCAGGCTAAGGCCCTCATGGTGTCAGTCCTCTTCTGAGATAGCCTGGACCACCCTGGGATGTGTTTATCTCTGCTCCCAGGTGCTGTAGCTGCTGTGTGGGCACCGGGTAACTTTTGGTCTGGTTCATCACCCAGTCATGTTCCTCAAGTGCCCATACAGCCATTCAGGTGGCCTTTTGTGACTGTTCCTTGGAATGAGCTCTTGAGGTTTTTGAGATCTAGGATGGGGCAGAGTTCCCCTGTCATTTTGGGCATGAGGAAGAAAATGGAGTAGACTCCCTGTTCTTGTTCATGTGGAGGCACCTGGTGGATCACCTTGTTCTGCATCAAGTCCAGCAAAATTTGTTGGACCTGATGGCCAGGCACTTTTCTCTTTGAAATGGGGGGGCTTACAAATCTGTGTGGTATCAGGAAATGGGAAAGCTCTATAGAATAACACTGGAACATCACCTCTAGCACCCATTTGTCTGAGGTTGTACCCCACCACATGTGTTGAGATGGCATTAGACTTTTGCCCACTGGCAGGCAAGGACCCTGGGTTGGAGTGGGTGGGAGAAGTGACTTGTAGTCATTGTTTATTCCTGTTCCCTCTTCCTCTTCCTCCAAACTTGGAATCTCAGCCTCGGAAGGTCGAAGTCTGGTAACTGGAGTTGAAGGAGTTACGTGCTCCTCTCTGAACTCCTCTACCATGAAAGGAATTGTTCTGGTTGTAGTTATCTCTATGTGGTTGTTGTGATCTGTTTCCCCCTCGAAATCTCTGTCTGTTTGATGGGAGATAGACAGGTCTGCCTTGTTCATGAGGAGATCCTTCCCTCCCTCCTACTGTTTCAGGTACTCATGTAGACCTTCCCTGAAAACATGCTTGTCTTTCATTGGTATGTTTTGTAGCAATGCCTTGGACTTGTTGTCTGCTTACCACAGTTTGAGCCACAGAGCTCTCCTGGCACAGTTCATGAGGGCCATGGCCCTGGCGTTCAATTTTAGAGTGTCTACTATCATGTCCACCAAATATTTTATGGCGTCGAGCTTGCATTCCAGTAGTTCAGATTCCCTGGTCTAGGGTTCTTCCTTGTCCAGGAGCTCATTGAGCCATCTAATTTGTGAACGAACGATATAGACTGCTGTCATGGAAGCCTTGGCTGCAGTGCCCTCTATTTCAAATAACTTTTTGAGCATGTCCTCCACCTTTTTATCTGCAGGGTCTTTCAGTGATATGGTACCACTGGGTAGTACCATCCTTTTGCTGAGTGCTGCCATTTGGTGGTCAATAGTGGGGGCAGTGCACCAGGCATTAGCCTTGTCCTCCTGAACAGGGTACATGTGGTCTAGATTTCATTTGTCTAACATCCTCTACTGAGTTGTGTAGTGACCAAAGCATGTGCCAGGCTTCAGTTGGTTTGATCGTCCCTCCCCCAAGTAACCATGTGTTGAGCAGGTAGGATAACATTCACTCCTCTCCAAAAATGGTGGCCAATAATTTTATCATTGGGAGAATAACAATGCCACCAGAGAGAAGAGTACATCTCCTCTTCTACCCCTGTTAGAGGGCTGCTATGGTGAGGTGCACCCAGATGGAAGGGAAGGTGGAGGATCACGGAAAATGCAATTGTAGAGGTAAATAGGGGACCTAGTCCGGTTGACCACTGAGGAAGGGGACTAGACTGAAGAATATCTCCCAAGAACAAAGCTCCATGTTGTTCCACCATGGCCTAGTGGTCTCTGCTTGGGAGGGGAGACGGTAGTGGCCCATAATTAAACATTTTTCCCTTAAACATTTACCTTGAGGAAACAGAATCTGTTGTCCTTAATAGGACCCCTGAACTCTGAGTGAGCTTAACCAAATCCATTCTATAAAGGGCGCAAAGACCTCGAGACCTGAAACCAAGTTTATTTATTTTTATTTATTTATTACAGATTCAGAGAGTAACTTTGAGTCATGGAGTCATTTACAAAGGTTCCACGTCACATAAGATATATACATACAGACATAACAGCAATGAACTCAGAGACAGATACAGATTGTTTACAGGGAATCAGCCAAGCTAACATTCACGATACTAGAATTACTTATTAGAGTAATTACACAGTACAACATACAATGTAGATATTTTATAGTACATGAGCGAAACTGGCTGGTCAGTAAGGGAAGAGGCATGACAGTGGCCATTGTCATAGATTAAGGAGGAGGAGGACAAGTGATTCAGTTGCAGTTGCAGTTATTTGAGGATAGAAGGTAAGCCATAAGGAGGATTTTAAATTGTCCTAGTCTTTGTTCATTAGCCAGGGTGGCGGGTAGGCTGTTCATCCACATAGGGGCTGTATGGCTGAAAGACCTTTGAAATTGAGAATTCGGCTGGAGGGAATAGAAAAGAGATAGTGGGCTGAGCTACGGGTATGCTTAACCTTAATGCTTGGGTGGATTAAAGGGGAGGCCTAGGGTGATTTCTTTAGCCATCAGACAGGTGTGGAACCTAATCCTGTTGTCGAGATTAAGCCATTTTGTAGCACTATAGAGAGAGCAGGTATGTGTAAGATGGTAACAACCTAGGATAAGATGGCTGGCTTTGTTTAGGGAGATATGAAGTCTAGCTAGGGATGAAGTGCTTGCCGCCCCATATATCAATAGGCCATAATCTAGCAGCGAGAGGACCGAGGAGGTGACCACGAGCCTGAGGGCATTAGGGGTAAGGCAGTGCTTGAAACTGTGCAGAAGCCTTAGCCTAATGTTCAGGGCCTTGGATAGGCAGGAAATGTGCACGTGGAAGTTAAGACCTGGGTCCAAGGTGATGACCAGGTGTTAAAAGGCACCCACCTGCTCTAGAGGGATGTGACTGGAAGTTAGAACTTGTGGGCATAGCACCTTTCTAGTGTTCTGTGAGTGAGAGAATAGCATAACTTTGGTTTTGTTGTAGTTAAGAATAAGGAGTTGCACAGAGAACCAGTTTTTCATGCAGCTGAAAGAGGACTGAAGGGAGTGGTGGAGTTGTATAGGGTCATAACTGGAGGAAAAAATGACCACATCACAAGCGTACAGTAGTAGATTTCCTGGGCAGGACTCAGGGAGGGAGTTGAGGAAGAGGCTAAAAAGTAGCGGTCCCAAAATGGACCCTTAAGGGACACCAGAGAGGAGAGGCAGTCTATTTGAGACTGTGTTACCAATTTTGACCTGCTTTTATCGGTTTGAAAGGTAGTCAGAGAACCATCCCAAAGCGTCCCAAGAAAGACCCAAGTTGGTCAAGGTGTTTAGTAGAAGAGAGTGGTTGATGGTGTCAAAAGCCTTTGTGAGGTCAATGAAGACAGCACCAGTGATGTGCCCCTTATCCAGTGCAGAGTGTATGTGTGTGGTAAATTTGAGAAGGGCAGTAATAGTGCTGTGTCCCTTGTGGAAACCATGTTGCTGCTTGCAGAGAAGGTTATATTTGTTGAGGTGCTCCGTGAGCTGATCAGATACCATCCACTCTAATGCCTTGGAAAGGAGGGAGTATGGAAATTGCGTGGTAATTATTAGTATTGGAATGATCTCCACCTATAAATACTGGTGCGCTGGAGGCAGATTTCCACTTGACGGGAATTTACCTTGGCAAAGGGAGCAGTTTAAGATGTGAGTAAGGGGTTAGAGAACCTCATTAAGGGTGAGACAAAGTAGCTTCATGTCCAGAGAGTCGGAGCTGTAAGAGGAGTGGCTAAGGGCTGATCTGAGGTATGGCCACCCAGTCCTAGTTGTGATACTGCACAGGTAAAAGGTGGGAGCTGCAGGAGGGGGAGAAGGTGTGTTAGTTGCCAGAGGATCAAAGAAGTTAGGAGAGAGGACACTACTAAGGTTAGTGAAGGCATTATTGAAGGCTGAGGCGATACGGGAAGGGTCAGTGGTCAATGACCCAACAACCATGACCTGTGTTGGCATCAGGTTGGGGACCTTACCACAGATTACATTAATGTTGTTCCAGAACTTGCATCCAGAGCCCCAGGAGGAAGTTAGTGAAGATTTATAGTACTCTGCTTTGGCATTGCAAATGGCCCAGGTGCACTTATTCTGAGCCTCTCTGTATTTATGTCTGTCAAGTGGGAGGCCAGATTCTAGGGAGCATTGCCACAATTAATCTCTTGTCTACAACAAGGCCCTGAGGCGATCAGTGAACCAGGGCGCATGATTGCCTTTAACCATTCTTTTAGTGAGTGGGGAAAAGTTGTCACATGTGTTATTGAAAGACAGGATGAAGAGGTCAAGGGTCAAGTCTCTCTTCTCCCCCCCCCATTCCTCATGTAGGAACTGCCCTGAGTGATTAGCCACCAGGGCAAGACAGAATTCCCTGTTGAGCTGTGGACCGCTTGACTTTGTCCTTCACTTCCCTTGCTCTCCTTACTGCACGAGAGCAGTAGCAATCGTCATCTTTAGGGTTGGATAGCCACCGCAGGGAAAGGGAGAGAGAGAGAGGGCAATGAGGTCTGGGCGCAGTGACAAGGCTGATCCCCATCAGATGCATGCTCATGGGAGGAGGTTGCTGTAGGGGAATGGCTGCTTCATGCAAGACTCCTGGCACAGGATAGTGCTGCCATGGCTGGGAGGTGAGGGCCAGAAGGCCCGAACACATTAACTTGCTAACTCCCCCAAAATGAGGATCTGAAATGAGGAGTAGGGATCTTGGAGATCACACAGTCATTGGCGTTATGAGGAAGGCAGGCCCCTTATGATGGGCTATGGGAGAAGGCCTGAACTGGACCTCCTCGCGTCCCCCAAGCAACCAAAGGTTGGGCAGAAGGCAAGCTAGTAGCCTACAAAATGGTGGCCTTCCTTTTCAAAATGGTGGACCGAATCTGGGCCAATGTGAAGGATGATGGTGTGCCCTTCCCTCGCCAGTGGGGTCGCTGTAGAGAAGTGCCCTGAGACTGAGGAGGAAATTATGACAGGGAGCAGCAGAGAATTCTCACCAGGCTGGCCACTAAGGGAGGAACCTAGATCTGACTAGATTGAGGGCTTGACTAGGCCGGCCACTGAGAGAGAGGCCAAGGCCTTATATCTTAGACCCCTGTAAGGAAAAGGCATAATCTGTCCCTCATACCTACGGTGCCTCATGGTCTCCGCTTGGGAGGGAATCCCACTGAGGCCCATGGAAGTAATGGCATTAGCCCCCAAACCGTAATGGTTCCCGCTCAGGAGGTCTTGAAGAGCTCTCCCCCCACCTGAAACTGCTGAGAGAGGACTAGGGGAAGCAGTTCTGGGTGAGCAGGGCCCCAATCAACACTGTTGCCTCTCTCTCTCTCTTTCCGTGTCCTACAGACAGCTTGAGTGGTTCTCCCAATGCTGTTAGGAAGGAATGTGGTAGTCGGACAATGAGAGAGAGCAAGGGTGAGAGAGAGAGAGGGGAAGACACGAGGCAAGGCCACTCCCAGATGCAGTGTATCAGAGGACTGGCTGAACGCTCCAGCATTGCGTGGTCCACATGGATTTTAGAACCACTGCACTGCTATGTAGTGCTCTTGCAGCTGGCACAAATGGTAGGATACTCCAGCATACCGGACTCCCAGGGTGAGAGGAGGAGGGGGATGGCCGCGTGGACCATGCTAAGGCCTAGATGAATTCCTCTCCATAAGGGGGGGGCTCCCTCACTGAGAAAGAGAGAAACTTGAAAAAACAAATGATGGGAGTGCCCCGAATCCAACCGGAAAGCTTTTTGGCCATAACACAATATATATCGGCAGCATATAAATAGTGGGAGGTGCCTGAGCATGACTGAGCTTGTGGAGACCTCTCCCAGCTCCCCAAAAAGTTTTAAATAAGCCAGTAATGAGCAATAAACTGCAGGATTGAGGCAGCTGACTTAACAAATAAAATATATATCTACATGGAACAGCGCAACCTGTTCCAATATAATGGACTCTCCAAACAACAAGGCCAACAAACTAACAACCTAGGCTGGCCTTAAGCAATCCAGCCCCATAATCTAATGCAATGCAAACAAAATTCAACTTATATCCAGCAATACTGTTCTTAGTCAGGCTCAGATGCATATAAAAAAAAACAAAATATCCTTTCCTGTGGAATCCACAGGCCTACCTTTTCCTGGTACAATACAGGGACTCCTGGAGTGCTTGTAGCCTGATCAGATGCACAATTTGAACTGGAGAGCAGGGTCTTCTGGGACCTGGGGACTAGAAATGTTATCCTAGGTCATGTGCATCATTAGCCTATCAGGTGAGCTAAAACCCATGATGTAATGTTTGGAGTGCCATGGATGGTCAACCAACACAATTGTGATTTACTGCTATTATTGTATGAGCCATAAGGCTCTTTAGTGGTGTATTTCTGCATCATTTTTATGCCCTGGGACCCTGTTCGGCCACCAGGCAGCCCCCTTCTTCTCCTTCCCCCTCAGTTTCCTGCCATGACCCCATCTCATTGTTTCCCCTGACCCATTAATCCCTTACTTCTGAGTAGACATCTGATCTGTTGTATCTCTTTCTTTCAGGGACTTCCCAATTCGAGAAAGCACAAGGGCTTTCCTCCTGCATCTCTGCACCACCAGGCAACCCCCCCAGACCCGCAGGACACACAATCCTGGTATAGGACACCTGTTTGCCATATCCTGCTATTTCAGTTGGAGGCAGTGTGGTTCCCCATCACCACTTATGTGGTGGCTGCCCCATCCACCCGCCTTGGGTGGGTATTTTGCTTTACTTTTCTTTTAGTGGTCACGTGATGACATCATGTGACCTTCATCAAATTTATATCTCCCTATTTTCCCTTTTGCATCTTATACTTTACAGCTACTAGTAGTCCCTAATATCACTCTATCTAACCTCCCTCCAGTTCTAGCATTCAGCCACTAGGGGGCACCTCTATCACCCTACCTAATTCCTCCCCTGTTATATCAACCTGCTGCTAGGGTTCACTGTTTCCTCCCTACTTGATCCTTCCCCAGTTCTTTCTATCAGCCACTAAGGGTCACTGCTACCACCCTACCTAATTTTACCTCCAGTTCTATTATTCAGCTGCTATGGGTCACTGCCCCTACCCTACCCTACCTAACCTACAGTAAGGGCTCAGTATAATTGTTGAGCTCTACAATTGCCTTTCACCGACTGCCTTGGATTTATAACCTTTCTTAATTCTCACCCCTGCATTCTTTTGCAGTTAATCAGCAACCTTCCCCTTACTCTTGGTGAGTTTGAAGCCTGGGCCTGTGCTGCTCTCCTTCCCTAGTATGTGCCTCTAACCACTAGGCCACTCAGCCTATAAACATCTGAAGTTGCTACTTTCCTCAAATATCTTGCCCCCTCCACCACCTTATCACAAGTACTACTGGCTGTTTTGGCCTGTTCTCCAGCAGGGGTCATGCACCTATCCATTCTCTTATAGCTGCCTTTTTTCCTATAGTGGTGATGTATTGGGGTTTGCTTCTTGTTTGTGTCTATATCCTGGTGTTCCTGGGCTTTGATCTACTTGTTTCTAGCCTATGCCAGGATGGGGAGCCAACATCCTCCTCTCAGCACTACCTCTTCCCCATTCTCTGCCCTTTTGAAAACCTGAGTTCCTCCATTGTTATCTTATATAGGCTCAGAATAGGTGGGAATTGCTACAGCCTGTGCACCTGTAAAAGAGCCCGTAGACTTCGTATCCAGCTCCCCTTCCCCAGATTCCTTTCAAAAATAGTAATCTACCTGCAGCTGCTTCTCATTGGGGACATAGAATTAAACTCTGGTCTGCCTACCGGGAACATCCACATTGCATCTCCATCCCAGGCACAGTAGGCTATGACCAAAGGTCTAAAATTAACGCACATGAATATTAATAGTCTTAGGTACAAACTGCATGTGCTAGAGGCCTGGGTTAACCTGTAATCCTCTGATATTGTGGCTATTTCTGAATCCTGGCTTAAACCCCATATACTTGCTCATGAGGTTAAACTTACCGGCTTTGGGTCCTTCAGGCTGGATTGGGGGAAAAAAGGGGGGGTTATCATCTATGCCAGGTCCTCTCTAAATGCTTCCTTGGTGGTTACACCCTTTGCCTTTCCAACTCTGATTGTGAGGCAATCTTCATTAAATTAACACTATGTGGTACTAAGCCTCATTTGGTTGGCTGTGTTTATATCCCCCATAAAGCAGCCCCCGTTGCCCTAAAGTCTCTGGTCTCTGCTATCCCCAGCCTGATCCCATTGGAGAAAATTATTTTGGGGGACTTCAAACTCTACTGGGGCCCTCTTAGTGATGGGGATCTAAAATCCAACTTGCAAGATGTCAGCCTTATGCAGATTATAAGTTAACTCACTAGGCTGAACATTACATATTACTTTCAAATAGATACAGTGCTCTTACACTTGATGAGCAATCAAACCAAGCTGAAGCACCAAAGCCCCAAGTAGGCATGGAATCTGAAATTACTGGCCCAGACACTGTAGTAAAACCCAAGAATATTAGTAAACACACTAGGAGGGAATACAATAATTCATGGGATATTTTAGTTATAGGTGATTCCATGCTCAAATACACAGATAATATTTGTGTGGAAATAGAAAGGAATACACCACAGTTAGCGCCCTTACAGGTGCTGGTATAGCTGACATAAATAATTTATTACCAGGCCTGACAGAGAATACTAACAAACCTGTCACTCTCATACATACTGGAGTGAATGACATAGGAAAGAAAAATTGTATTGACATACAGAGGGATTTTGAAAGTGTGGGACACGCTCTTAAATCCCAGGGATGTGACCTCTTTATATCTGGGATTTTGCCAGCACCCAGGGCAGATCCTAAATTAAATAGAGAGATTGAAAGATGTAATGGATGGTTACTCCATTGGTGCCATAGGGAAGGGTACATATATTTAGATCATTGGCAGGATTTCCAGGGGCATAATTTGTTTTCGTATGATGGTTTACACCTTAATAGGCAGGGTAAGTGTATTTTTGCTTTAAAACTAAAACACATAATTGACTTATATTTAAACTAGTATATGGGGGAAGGGGGCTGTGGTACTTCTAGGAAGACACATAAAAATAAAATCGGCAAACCTAAACTTCCTGTCCCTAAATGTTAGGAGCCTGACCCACAAAATGGAAGAACTTTGCTTAGCCCTGCATGAACAGGATATACACATTTGCACCATAACAGAAACTTGGTAGAGACAGGAAGATTCATGGGAAAAAATATCCCAGGATATACCCTCCATAACAAGGATAGAGTAAGGGTTAAGGGTGGGGGGGAGGCATTATATATCAGTGAGGACATTATGGTTGAAAATATAGATACCTCAATGTGGGAAAACTGAAAAGTATTGTGGGTTAAATTGGCCACAATGCATGATACCAAAATTAACATAGGTTTGGTATATAGACCTCCAGCTATCACTCCATTGGAGGATACCAGGTTGATGGATTTTATTAAACAGTTAGTGCAAAGGAAGAATGTTATTATTCTAGGAGATTTTAATCTCCCTGGAATAAATTGGGAAAGTCTCAAATCCAATATAGGCATGGAAAGGGAATACTGTATCTCGAGATATTCAGTTTAGCAGCCATGGACCAATATGTTCTGGACAATACTAGAAATAATCATATATTGGATGTAGTCCTAAGTAACATGGGACCTGTCATCCAAAATTGCACTGTCTTACCCCCATTAAAACAAGTGACCATCAAATGGTCAGATTCAAATATACGGGACCTATGAAAAAAACAAATAGGAAAACACTGATATATAGGTATGATTTAGCAGACTTTGAAGAAATGAGAAGTGAGCTATCCAAGTGGGACTAAAACATTGGATTTAGGAGCTTGACCATACTTAGCATGTGGGAAAGGCTAAGCTCTAAAATAAAAAATCTGGTCAAGAGGTATGTACCCACAAAAAATAAATAAAGTGGATCAAAAAAAAAACCTCTCTCCTTGGTTAACTGTAGAAGTCAAGAAATCCATTAAAAATAAAAATAGGATTTTTAGAACAGCTTAATTAAGTGGGGTTGAACAAAGCTGGGATAATTATAAAAGCTGCCTTAGGATCGCAAAAAAGAAGACTGTACAAGCAAAAAGGAATTACGAACTTAAATTGTCAGGAAAGGTCAAGGATAATTATAAGTACTTTTATACGTATATCAATAACAAAAGGGCAACTAATAGAACATTTGGCCCACTTGTGGATCAAAATAAGAGATTAATTACTAATAACACTGAAATGGCAGCAGAATGTAATAATTATTTCACTTCTGTTTTTAACCAGAATACTACTAACACCTTTACAACCCATATGGACCCGGAACCCAGTATTATTATATTAAAAGGGGATGTTAAGAAAAAACTAAGGCAGCTGGATCAAAACAAAGCACAAGGCCCTGATCTGAGACATCCTAGGGTACTTAAGGAGCTGGCAGAACAGTTGACTGGACCAGTATCATATCTTTTTCAGAAATCGGTTAACGAAGGTATTGTCCCCAAAGCATGGAAATTGGCTGAGGTCATCCCCATTTTTAAAAAGGGATCAAGGCATGAGGTTGCTAACTATAGACCGATTAGTTTGACCTCAATATTGGGGAAAATATTGGAAACACTTCTAAAAGACTACATTATCAATTTTTAATATATTTCAGGTAATATGGACCCAACACAGCATGGCTTTGTAAAGCGGAGGTCCTGTCAGACCAACCTCTGGAGTTCTATGGGAAGATCAGCAAGGCTCTGGATGAAGGGAAGCCCATGGATGTTATCTAGCTGGACTTCGCCAAAGTCTTTGACAAAGTTCCACATGGCAAATTAATAGAGGTATTGGTAAAGCAGGGTTCACTAGGAAACATTATTCTCTGGATTGAGTCATGGCTAACAAACAGGAAGCAGAGAGTGTGTATAAAAGGGAAATATTCAAATTGGGTCAATGTGACCAGCGGGGTCCCACTGGGCTCAGTCTTGGGTCCCATACTGTTTCATTTGTACATAGCAACTGTGAGCCCACTACAGGATGTCTGGATCTCTAAGTTACTGAATACAGTAATGAGATGATACATTTCTTGGACATCATGATTTTTAAAGGAGAGAGATAGTTAGAAACTATGATGTATAGAAAAGATACAGATAGGAACACCATTTTGCATGGAAATAGTTTCCATCCAGGCAGTCTAAAGGACAGTATCCCTTATTCTCAACTATTAAGGACTAGATGTAATTGTAGTAGGCAACAGGAATGCAAAGAAGAAGTGGTTACTATTGAGAGGTTTAAGCAATGAGGATATAAATCAAAAACTATTAAAGCTAAAATTGTAGAATGCAGCAAACCAATTGGACCGATTTAATTAAAGAAAAAACAAAAGAAGTTTTTTCTAAAAATCAAGGAAAAATTACATTTAGTACTACACATTGCACTCAGATGCTCCAAATTAGAAATATTATTTTTAAGCATTTGAGCATTTTACAAAATGATCCAAATACTAGTACACTTTTCTCACACAAACCTTTTGTAACTTCAAAAAAGGCACCAAATATTAAAGATAGATTGACTAAAACAATACATTATTCACCTAAAATTAAGAAAGGTCAATTACTATTGGGACCATTAAAAAATGGCATGTACCCATGTGGGGAATTGTAGCCTGTGGCAACACCTCAAAAAAAGAAGCATTTTGACATCCGTACACAGGGAAAACATAACCAATTCAACAGCACATTAATTGTAATACCACAGGGGTTATTTATATACTACAATGCCCCTGTGATAAATTATACATAGGCAAGACATCTAGAGAACTGAAAAAGTGCATTTCAGAGCACACGAGTAGGATTAGATTGGTAGACGAGAATTCCCCAGTGGCATGACATTTTAATGAAAGAGGCCATACTGTTGTTCTACTTCAATTTTGGGGACTAGAAGAAGTACAGGAATGTGAAAGAGGTGGTAGCTTTCAAAAATTGTTAGAAAGTAAAGAAACAAAATGGATTTATGAATTAGGTACCTACTATAAAGAGTGGGGTTTGAATGAAGAAATTAAATGGTAATCTTGTTGGTAAAAACCATAAGAATAGTATTGTTTATTCTTATGGTTTTTTACCAACAAAATCATTGTTCCATTAAACCACTCATTCATAAATCATTTCTTTACAATCTTCAAACTTCACCTCTTTCTTCAGTCCCAAATCAAGTTGAACAACAGTATGTCTTTCGATAAAATGTTGTGCCGCTAAGTGTATTCTAATCGCAGATCTAATTACTCTTATAAATGAAATACACTTCTCGATCTCTAGCCCTAATATAATTTATCACGGGGATAATAGTAATATATATATATATATATATATATATATATATATATTAATATATAGTAACTAACTCTTCTTCGCTTTTTCCACCTCCGTTTCCCTGCCCCCCTAGTATTTACCATATACATTTAGGTTAATGCATACGAAAGTTATTTCCCCACCTCCCCTTAGGTATCAAACATTAGTGGTCACACTTGTTCTCCCCCCTTCCCCCCTTCCCTCTAGAATTTTGGCCAGATTAATAGTTTAAATAGAGATTTCATGTAAATTTTTGTTTTAGTAAAAAATGACCTATTAGGGTCATTTAAAAATGATTATATTAGTCAGCATAAAACATAAAAAACACAAGAGATCTTTAATAAAAGAGCCTTTAGATCCATGCGGGAGGAGTGGATTAGGTGGACATGACAACCAAAATTGGTTTAAATATTAAACAGTAGGTGGCTTTTGTTGTAGCCAGCATTAACACATAAGTATATTTGTGTATTTATGTAAAAATGAGGATTGTCCCTGGTAAGAAGTTTCCCTTAAAAATCTAAGTTAACAGTAATGATTAGATATTCTAACCATAAAGATAACAAGTGTCTGTATGTATACTGTATAGGGTGCCAAAATAGTGTTAGCATTAGAATGAAAACAGCAGATGTTTTATTTTTATAGAAACAATTTTGTAATCAAAAGCAGCTTCCTCTCTTATAACACCCTAGTACAGATCACATTTTTAGAAAAGAGACTAGATATTTAAAGCAATTTTAGCTTACATAATGCATTAGCACGTATTGTTGCACTTTGGACTATAACACACTCAGTTTGAAAACATTGTTCAGACTGAAATGAAAGCAGTACTCATAAAGCTTTTAAAGTAGTGAAAGCAACTTCAGCTTGCACAACACATTAATGTAGACATCTTAGACTGTAATAGATCAAGTTTAAAAATGTTGTCAAATTTGTAATAAAGGTGGTATATGTCAATATTTTTAAGTTACATAAATGCTAGTACTAGCATAGCAAGAAACAAGGTTCATATAGTTCAATTGTTAGCAGTTACTGCAGTATAGTGTATGGTGGAACGTCGTTCTCCACTGAAATCCATCGTTTTCGAAACCTTGTAGTCACACACTAGTGACGTTCGCAGTGCAACAGAATGATGTTTTCTACTGCACTGCGAACGTCACACTGTGTCCTCGAGCTGCATTTGACAGGGCTCACTCCACAGACAGGACAAGTGGCGAAGGCAGCAATAGTAATGTTTAGCGTTAAAACGTTCACAATGTAAAGTTCTTAAGCAGTTAAAATATCAAGCGTGAAAACGTTCAAAATGTAAAGTTCTTTTTTTTCCTTCTAGTAACTGATTTTTTTCCCAAAAAAACGATGTTCCACCATACACTATGAAGAAAAGTGCATGGGGAACAGTTGACAACAGGGTATCTTTCACCTCATTGCCACTATAACGACGGATTACCTCTCGAGCTGCGCTCTCGAGGTAATCCGTCGTCATAGTGCCAACTCGGTGAAATAATAGCCCTGTTGTCAACTGTTCCCCATGCACTGTCCTATATATCAGAGAGAACATCATTAGAATGACAGTTTAATTCCTATGTGGATTTGATCAGCCCTAGCATTAATTCAAAGGGAAGCCTCTTTAAATAAACAAGTTAAGTTTTAAGGGCATAAATTGATTGCAAGTGTTACAAATTACAACATTATGGTACACATTGTGCTAAACTATGTTAACCCAGGGAGAAAACTATTCTTAATCAGGAGGGTTCTTTGAAAATGGAATCAATTAAATGTTACCATGCACACTACTTTATGTTAACCCAGTGAGCAAGCTATTGTCAATTAGGAAGGTTAATTTAAAATGGAATCAAGTGTTGCCAGTCACACTAATTTTGGTGCTTTATGCACCAATTATGACATCACACTCTCCTGCATGGATAAGAGGACAGGCCAACGCCCAGCCTCTTGGATTTTGCCAGAGGGAGAAAGCGCAACTAACAAGTAAGGCTCCATTAGTGTTAGGAGAATCTTTATACTATTTTGAGTACACTGTTTTTTAAATACAGTTTTTCTTTTCCATTAAAGGTTAACTAAAATGGGCAGTACAAGAAACAGTGATAATTAAGAATAGTTTTGTGTGAAGGTAAAGATTTCAAACACAATTATTGAGCTATTAGGAATATTAACCTATTTCATCTTTAATCTATAAAATGGATTTTTATCTATCCTTAAGGTCTCTTTCTCCCTATGAAGAAAAAAATACGAGTGACAATATACAGAAACTGACAGTTATCTTCAGGATATAATTGGATAATACAAGGTACAGGTATATGAAATTGATAAAATGTATAGTATATACTTTTTATGGTTAGTTTCAAAACATAAGAATTATCAATACTGTGTTTAATTTTAGGTTTTTTGGAATCAGTGCATGAAGGATCACTGTGGCTACCTCAGTTCTAATAAGTTAGTTAGATATTTGGAAAGATCTGGGTTCAAGATAGGGTAATTACCTGTTGTAACATAATTTATTTTGATATTGTTACAGTATTTATGGAAACCAACTAAGTGAATGATGTCTAATCCCTTAGGAATTGAATATATACGCAACTAATGAAATATGAACATACAGATCCTTCAGTATAAGATTATTAAGGTGAATATATTATTTAATGCTAAATAATGATTATATGGTAGAAGTATGATAAAATAATTGAGATATATATATACACATATACTTTTTGGCAAAAATACATGGTAGTGGGCAAAGCTTGGCAAAGGAGGTTGAATTGTAGATTATGCCCTAGGGCAAAGTATAGTACTGTATAGGCAATTCTCTTATAAATTTTTTGATTATTTTCATAAAAGTTGTTTTATTTAATTCTTATTGTTTTCATGTAGATAATAGTATAAACAGTTGAGGAAAATAAGCATATAAAAAACTTTTGTATAAAATTTCATTATAAAATTCAAATTTAAATGCATGGGAGAACCATATCTTGTTACACGCGTACTTAAAAATATTTGACATGTTTTAACAGTCCCCCAGAAGAAGCCGCACTGGTGAAATGTTGGGGCACAGATGAAATATTGAAAACAATAAAGAAAAGAAGTGATTTCAAATTGTTGGCATTTGGATTAGTCCTGAGTTGGTATCCTGGATTTTTTAATTTTTTTTTTTGTTTTATTTTTGGCTCTCTAAGTTTGCAGACAATACCTGCATTGGTCATGTTGTTAAAAATAGGGAGGATGCTGATGTAATGCCATCTGCCCTTGTAAGCCTAGAAAATGGGCCTATGACTATGGCTCGGTATTCAGTAAAAACAAGTGCACAGTAATACACCTGGGGAGACACAACAATAAATACCAATATTAACTGAGGAAGTTAGACCTAAGCAAGGTATATGAAGAGAGGGAGCTCAGCATAAAAATCACAAATGACCTTAGTTTTAGATCTCATTATAATCAATTTATAAAAAAAGCCAGCAGCATACAATTTTACATAAATAGACATATTAGTAGTAGAAGCAAAGAGGTGCTGCTTCCTTTATATAGCTCTTTGGTGCATCCACACCTGGAATACTGTGCCCAATTATGTGCCCCCGGAGGCAGGGAAGACATACAATGTTTGGAAAGAGTACAAAAAATAGCCACATATAGAATATATGAGGCATAGGATCTGTGTTATGAGGATCGGCTCCTGATCTTGGATTTACATACAGTAGAATTTAGAAGAATGAGAGGAAATGTGCTTTGTTTTTAAGGTACTAAATGACAGTGATCTATGGGAACAAATACATTTGGTACTAAGGGATCAGGTATATAATATCAGAGCACACTACAAATTTATAGGAAGAGAGTAAATACAGTTAGGAGAAAACATTGGTTAACTGTGATGCTTACAAGAATCTGGAATGCACTTCCATTGGACATAGTGACTAGCAAAACAATGGATGAATTTAAGCATAAATTGGATGGATACTTACTTAGTAATAAATCTTTGGGTACAACTGATCTTGTGGAGAGTATATGGATCTTTGATCTACTAAATTGCATCAGTATACCTATGAAACCTATGAAGACAGGCAACCACACAGCTCTAGATTGGATCCTTGTCTCCAAGCCAGAGAGATTCAATTTAGTTGGCACATTTTCTAACACCCTAAGTGACCATTATCCCACATTTCCCATTTGAAAAAACAGTTATCCCTCCCCCCCGCCGGTCTTCTGAGCTTGGGATTTCTCCAATTTTGATATAGGCATGTTTCTACATTCCCTCTCTAATCTGAACTGGACCCAATTTAAAGGTGATAGGAAATGATTAACTAATGTTTTCTTACTATATAATAAATCTGAAGTAGCCAGCAATAACCTGTGTGTGTGTGTCTTTTTTTATTATCCATGCTTACAGTGCATTTTTATGTTTATATTGCTGAACGCACCATGGGCTTCACAGATATTTTTTCAGTATCGGGTCAGCGCATGGAATGTTTTAAAATGTTGACATCACAGACTCCCAATTCCTCATTAAGATAATGTGCGCACTGAAGTTTAACTGTTTCAGACAGCAATTATTGAACAGTACACAAAACATGAGTGTTTAACTCCTAAACCTTAGACAGCAACTACTGTGCAGTATAAAAATGCTGGAGCTCCTCCTGAAATCTGTAAAAGCCATGAACCTAAAAAAATATCATTCATCAGGGATCATCTCCCTGTCCTCCCATCAGCAGATCACATTACAAACTCCAGTATACTCATCACAAATGGTGTATTTTTTGTGTACAGAAACCTTACTACTTCTAGCATTGTGTTGATCAACAACCTACCCTCTTGCTTAGTGTAAACCCCCAACCCCTCCATCCCCACGGGAACACTGGCCTACCTCCAGCCTCTGCGTCGATAGTTTGCCATGCTGGATTGCTGTGATCCTTGCCATGCTGTGTATTGCCTCCAGCTGGAGGGCAGAAATCTAAAAGTAACTGGTAGTCCTTGGATCACTGATGCAGTAGAACTGGTGGTGTATTCCCCTCCTCCCCACACACACTGTTTGAATGTCTCTGTGAGCGGGAGGATGGGACACTGCTGCTTTTCTTTTTGAGAACAAATGATATGTTGTTTCTCAGAACCAATCAAGAGTTTGTGGTGGGTTGGAACATATTATCTTTAATGGCTCACTCACTAAGTTCACTTAGGCACCTGCCAACTTTTCCTGTGTTCCTCAACCTTAATGCAATACAGGAGGGGCCAGGGGAGCAAAGACCAGCAGTTGCCTGCTGAAAAAGAAATGATGTTTGATGTTGGCAGAATGGGGCTAGAAGTGAGGTGAGGTAAGGTAAGCTAAGCTCCAACAGTGTCCGGGGGGGGGGGGGTTACACTAAGCAAGAGATTAGGTTGTGTACCACAAAAAAGAGAATACACTGTTTATGCTAAGCATTCCAGAGTTTGTAAGGTGACCTGCTGAGGTTCAGGAGTTCAGCGCTCACATTTTGTGTAACTGTTCAATAATAATTGCTGTCCGAATCAGTTTCATTTCAGCTCGCATGTTATCTTTATGGGGAATTGGGAGTCTGTGATGTCAACATTTTAAAACATGCCACACGCTGACCTGATACTGAAAAATAATATCTGTGAAGCCCATGGTGTGTTCAGCAATATAAACAACATATAAAAATGCACTTTAAGCATGGATAATAAAAAGACACACACACAGGATATTGCTGGATACTTGTGATTTATTAGACAGTAAAAAAATATTACCTATTCATTTCCTATCTCCTTTAAGGAAGCCCCTAGGCTAGATTCAGCCCTGGGATTTCTTTATTAAGTCCTTCCTCTTGGTTACAAATAAGCACACCCCCTTTAAACAGATCACGGTGAAAGGACAGTATTCTAGATGGTTATCTCAGGATTTGAAAAAAACTGGTGAGGGAGAGAGATAGGGCATGGGCAGTTTACAAATCAATAAATCTGGCTAAATACTGGCGGACGTATACAGAACTTAGGAATACTTGTAAAAAAGACCTAAAATTAGCAAAAAGGCATTACCTCAGAAACTTGCAAAACTGCAACCTTTCTTACCCTAAAAAAGTTTTGGACCCAGATTAACTCCTTGTTCAAAGGGTGCACTGTGCAGGAGGAATGCAACCTGGTTGCTAATGGGACCCAATTCATGAACCCACAGGTTGCTGCTAAGGCCATCAACTTGTTCCTTACTGATCTTGACAAATTCAAGACCTTTCCTCAGTGAGCCCCCTCCCCAACACCTCTCCTTCGACTCCTCCCACGCCCCCGAGTTCCACCTCAAGCTTATGACCAGTCTGAGGTGTTGAAATTATTCAGTAATCTTAAAGACTCCAGTTCAGCTGCCTATGATAAGCTGGACCCCAGATCCCTTAAAATTGCAGTCCCAGTCATCGCTGGTCCCATAATTTGGTTATTTAATAGGCCCCTGATGGAAGGTAAGATTCCCACAATCTGGAAAGTGGCAATGGTCACCCCTATCCCCAAAGGTAGTTCCAGAGAGCTAATGGAGAATTATATGCCTAGATCCTATGCATTATTAGTAAACTGCTAGAGAGGGTTGTATATACTCAGCTGCAGGACTACTGTATATCAAGCTACATGGTCTTCTCATGGACTGGTAAAATGGTTTCAGGAAAAATCATGGTACTTGCACAGCACTTGTAAGCCTCACCTTTGACATCCTCACTGCTCAGGATAAAGGCTTGTCTACTGGTGAGGTCTTTATAGACCTCAACAAAGCTATCAATTTGGTGAATCACCAACTATTAATCAGTAAGTTGCCTTCCTTCAGCCTTGACAATCTGTCCATTTGTTGGATCTCAGACTATCTCGAAGGCAGATCTCAAATCATCAGATGACAGGGTGCCGACTCTAATCAACACCCTATCCTGGATGCAGTCCCACATGGATCAATTCTTTGCCCTCTTCTTTTCCCCCTATTCATTAATGATAAGTCCCAGCACTGTGGCGGCACCAAACTTACCCTATACACTGATGCACTGATGCCATGCTCTACAGGGCCACCCAGGATACCACCCTTCTGAATGGGTATCTCGAGAAGGATCTCCAATGTCTTGAGAGCTGGTTTCATGCTAACAAATCGGTGCTCAATGTCAAAAAGACCAAGGCTATATTGTTTGGCCTTAGAAGCTTGGGTGCCCATAGATCACACCTGCTGTCACTCTCCCTCTCTATTGGTATGAGCATCACAGTCATGGACTCAATCAAATAACTGGAGATGTACCTTGATAAGGATAGTATCTTTAAAACACACATTGATCACCTGACCAAGACCATGAATCAGAAGTTAGGCCTCCTTTATCGACGCAGCCCCTTTCTTATCGATGAATCCAGTCTGAAGGTTCCCCATGGTACATTCTTACCCACCCTGCTCCATGGATCCCAGGTTCTGTATATGCTTAGAAATGCAGAACTGCATAGGCTGAAAATCCTATATCATAGGGTTGGCCACTTTGCCTCTAGTGCCCCCCACTGGAGTATCACTGCAATGTGTTATCTTCCCTACAGTGGCCCTCAATTGAAAGTAAATTAGCATATCTGTCTCTGTACTTTGCCTTCAAGGTTAGAAGTAAGAATGCCCCTCCAAGTTTGGCAGACATGTTAATCAATAAACCAAACAGGAGGACACTCAGATCCTCAGACCAGCATCTCCTCAATCTCCCTAGGGTAAAGACTTCTTTAGGTCTCAGGTCATCTGCCTCCTATATCCTGTCCCTCTGGAATGTCCTGCCCCTGCCTACCATACCCTTTAAAGATGAGGCTTTCTGCTCCTGAATGAAAATTATTCTTTGAGCACAATGTAGCTCCTGAGGTATGTCCTGCATCCACTTGAGAAGCTTAGATAAGGGAACTCATTATCTGTTGGATCTCCAGCAGAAAGAAAGCGAGTCAGATAGAGGAGAAAGAACTGTCAAAAGAACTGATGGCTAAAGAAACCTCTTTTTAAAATGACATAGACACCTCTGAAGCCAATCTGAGATCTATTGAGAAGTTAAAATATAAACTAAATGCAATTTTAGCCAGAAAATTAGTTAAGTAAAAAAAGTGGAAAAGTGAAACTTGCCATAGCTGCTTAAAGCTTAAAGCATTAGTATTGGCAAGGTAGGTAATGGGATGGAAAATTCCTGGCCCACTGACAACACATCTCAGTGGCACCCTCCCTCTGGACTTCCTTTCAGATAAGGCAACAAATAATAAACTATATCACTCTAATCCAAACACCCCCCATAGAGCAGACTTACCCCCTTTTTACTTTAGGCACATATCTGTTCCAGACACCAAAAAATACTTAACACGTGCACTCAGCAAAACAAGAGTTGGAAGCAATTCTATTGACATGAAGATGGTAGCCCTCACCCTGGATGAACTGGCAGCCTCTCTCACAAAGCTGTTTAACAAGTCCCTCATGCTTGGACAGTTTCCAAAACTCTTGAAATTGTCCCAAGTTACCCCAGTGCATAAAAAAGGTGACTGAGCCCTGCACTTAAATTACAGACCCATCTCCATTCTCTCCCCCCTATCCAAAGCCCTGGAGACAGTCATGTCTGATCAAGTAACAGAATATAAGAAACAAATACAACATACAATGCCCCCAGTAGCATGGGTTCCGCAAAGCACATAGCACCCCTACAGCACTCATTGAGTTCACAAACTTTCTCCACTCAGCCCTGGACAGCGGCAGACAAGTGGGGTCCATCTACATAGACCTCACAAAAGCCTTTGACTTGTTCAACCATCATCTTGTCCTAGGAAAATTAAGAGACCTAGGTCTATCCCCAGAAACCATCAATTGGTTCAGAAGCTACCTCACCAACAGAACCCAGCAAGTTAAAATCAATGGTGCCCTGTACAAAATCAAAGAAGAGCCCTTGGGGTCTCTCAAGGATCCATACTGAGGCCCCCTCTTCATTAGTCAGTTTCCCAGCACCCTCCTGGACTCCTGCTCATCAAATATTCTGCTCCATGTAGATGATACAGTAGTCTTTGCAAACAACAATTATCTGGATACACTTACAAATGAGCTCCAAAACAGCTTTGGTGAGCTGGAATAGTGATTCCACAACAATAAACTACTCCTCAACTACAAAATAGAAAACTGTTATTCTCAAGCAAACAGACTAAGAGGAAAGCAAGCCAGCTTCAAGTAACCAACAGAAATGGCCAAACCCTTGAACAAGTAAACACCTTCAGATACTTCGGAGTCACACTCGATGACCCCTCACCTTCAATACACACATCGACCACATTGTTAATACTATGAATGCAAAACAAGGCATTTAATATAGGCACATATATTCCATCTCACACAAAGCCATGAGCATTGTTGTCAAAAGCTCAGTCCCATCAGTCATCGACTATGGGATAACTGTCTACAGTGCCACCTCAGACACCTCACTAAAGAGTCAAGATAGTCCTGAATAAAGCCTGCAGATTGGTCCTGGGCACAGATAAGCTCACCCACACCTGCAATCTCTATATCCAAACTGGGTGGCTCTCCCTTAAAAAGAGAATAAGGAACCAAATCTGTCTTCTAGGTAAGAAGGCACTTCTTGGCCTTACCCCCCAGGGCTCCAGACACTACTACAACCAGTGCCTACCACACATCATACCAGAAGTGTTACCAACTCCACCCTCCATGTACAGCATACAAGAACAAATCTTGCACAGAGATTCTTCACCTATAGGGCCCCTAAATGGCTAAACAACCTCCCTGCCACATGGTCAAATGATACTAAAGTTGGCCTTTTCAAAACAGAACTCAGACACTGCCTATCATAAGCAACTGCTCTGAATAGGCCCACTCAGAGCAACATCTTGCTGCCTTTCTAACCCCCCATTACTCTTTCCCCTACCCCATTCTATGACCTACTCTTCCAGGACCCCGTGTTTACTGCGGCAGGACCTCATACTTTTTGCGACAGAACAACTGTTAATTCTGCGGCGATTCTGTGGCAGATAAATTGTGGCCTAAACAACATACCTTCAAAAGGATTAAGTCTTAGTTAACCCTTTGACTGCCTTTGTGCAACCACTTTGCTACACTGAAAGTGGAACAGCAGGCCATTTAACAGTATGTAGTCTTCTTATCACAAATATTATAGAGCAATAACTCAAACCTGGCACAGCCATGGGCATCAGTGTTCTCTTTTAATGAATTTTCCCCTTCCACCCCGAATTTGAAGGCTCATCTGTTCTTCTTGAAATTGGTGGCCTTTGCTCTTCTCCTAGATTATAATCAGAGGAGGACACACACTTAGCTAAAGCTACACAAAAGGCAAAACCTGTTTGGATTTCTTCTGGTTTGTATTTACAGTTAGCAGAAAAAGAGAGACTCCAACTTGAGACCCATTTTATTTTTTCTGATTTTGATTAACATTCTTTTAGATTACAGTTTTTTTCAACTATGAATACCTCAATTGCCTTGCAACAAACATGATGAGTGCATGTGCAAATCTGTGTGTTGCGGGGGGGATTGTCTTCCTGTAATAGTGATGGAGGCTGCAACTTGCACTGTCTGTAGGATTTGTTGACTCCTGATTTTTCTTTTGGGGACACACTAAAAAAATGCAAGCAAGTCATTCTTATTAAGCTAGAGTAACCTTGGTTAGCATGTTCTCTTCTCTTTGCAACTCAGGGGCGGTGATGTTCTTCAGTCAATGACCCTCATTTCACTTATGTATAGCAGCAATCAAACTCTCCATTCTGATTTTTTTCCATACCTGCTTGCTCCAGTTCTAGTATACCCTGGCCCCAACTCTGCTGCAGCTGGGCAACTTGACCCTCCTTAAGAATTGAGCTTGATGCCACCACATCGGCTGTTGGTTCAAATTTGCCAAGAAATTACTCTGACACTTGCAGTTAAAGCACTGCAGTCCACAATTCAAACCTGTGCTAGATGTCCACCACTGGAGACTGAGTTCTCTGCTCAGTCTGCTGCCAGACCTATGTTTCTGCAATTAGCTCCTCCTCTGATACCTGCCACCACACTGAGATCAGTTCCACCTCCACTGGCACCACTGAATCTTCTCATTTCTTGACTACAGCTTGCCTTCTAGGTCTTCCTTCCAAATTCATCTTCCAAGGATTCAGCATGCACCATGAGCAGCCTCATAATGGAAAATTAATATGGCTGAGCTATCCACACCTACACAGCAGCAAGTCATAACTATCGTGGACATAATCAAGCTCTGCTACTATTGCGTCAGTCACCCCCACACACACACACACACACATACACACAATACTGGCTGGAAGGAGTTATGTAACAAGTGCCAGCATGAGTCAAGATGCCATGCAGCCACTAGCTTTTCGGCTTTGTAGTGGATGGTATCAGTTCACTACCCCTTCTAATAAGCATGTATGCCATGGCATACTTAACACACCAATAGCTATGCCCTTGCCTTGTGTGATTGCATAGCATAGCTAGCATTTCTGTGACTGTGTGTCTGATTTTCCTGATTTCTGCAGCATGCAACCGCAGAATCACAGAAAACACAGGTCCCTGCTCTTAATCTCTCCTTCCCCATTCTATCCTATCCTTTACCTATTCCCTCTCTTTCCCCTACCCCTTTCAATGACCTCTCCATGACTCACTCCCCTACTCCACTTTCCATCTTATATATCCCAGTTAGCCCTTGACTTTGACTTTGTCTAAATGCCCGATATGACCTTGCTTATCAGTAGCTGTTACCTCTAGACAAGGCTGTTAGCTGCTACCTATAAGAATGCTTTAAATTGTATGTTCTCGCCTGTATATTAACCACTGTATATGCTATGTCATGTATTAATCTTTACCCAATGTAGAACCTTTGTAAAAGAGCTACTAGCTCAAAGGTATTGTAATCTGAAGCATTCAAATAAATAAAAAATAAAAATAAGCAGAGTATCCTAAGCTGAGCAACACATTACAGCTCAAGAACATTCTCAAGGTCACATGCTACAGTCCCACCAGTATATTAACTCCAGAATGAGAGAATATTATTCTGACCTGTACTCATCCTCACTACCTCCATTTAATGTGGCCATACAGGGCTTTCTTTCCTGTTTGAAAATGCCATGTATTAACCTGGTCCAGCAGAGTTCTGTAGGAAAAGTCCTTATAGATCTACAGGTGGCAAAAGGGGTCAAAACCTTTGCATCATCCAAAGCACCAGGGAATGATGGCATACCAGTAGATAAATACCAGATCATGCCCAGATTAGTTACCCCACATCTCAATGGCCTGCACAAATGGGTATTTTCACAAGGCTCAATAGCACCTACCTTATGAGAGAGCAATCATTACTGGGCTACCTAAAAAAGACAAGGGGCTCAATTTTCAGAACAAAAACTTTGGCACAAGGTGCCTGTGCCAAATGGCTATGATGCAAGTTGCACCTTGCATCAAAGTTTGTGGCAAACCTGATTTTTTTGAATACAGACTGCATCGAAATCAAGATGACATGTGCCAACGTCACCTGCACCACCCTTGCATCAGAAGCACCAATGTACCAGGTCACAAGGGTGGTTGTGTCACAGCAAGGCTGCACCATCCAATTGTTCAGAAGTTTCGAAGCCCTGCCATGCTCAAAATAGGTGGCTGACTTTAGACGAGGCAGGAGGTGGTTTAAGGGCCCTGCACAATTGGGGCTGCCTGCAAAGAAGGGACTGGGGCAAAGGGGATAGTGGGGGTGCCACAGAGGGTGATGGAGGCATGGCAGCACTGTAAGGATATTGAGGAGGAACTTGGCAGAGGTGCCATGCTCTGTGATACACAGCTGATTGGCTTGGGGTTGGGCAGGGATGGACCATGACCTGGACCCCAGGGGGAAACAGGCCCCTTCTTTGCAGGCATCAGAACCCCCCACCTTGGAGGTTTGACCAGGCTGCAATAAATGGTGGGTTTCATGGGACCCTCTGTCAAATCCCTCAAGTCGTCCACCTGTTTGGTGCAACCCTGCAGCTGTGGCACTTTGGTGCAGGGATACCCACTTTTATGAAATATGGCACAGGGTCCTGACACACCAGGAGTTTGCTGCAGCTGCTGATCAGCTAAATTGCATCACTCTTAGGCCGACTAAAAATCAAGCCCAAGGATAGCATAGTTTGGTACAACTACCATCCCATTTCACTAGTAAACACAGACTGTAATGTTTTGGCCTAGGTATTAGATACCAGGCTAGAGACCCTCCTTCCATACTTGATATGTTCAGTACAAGCAGGCTTCGTCAAAGTCTGGCCAGGATCTGACTAGATGCACTCCCTGCTTAAGATCATAAAGGTGGTACAAGAATCTCGAACAGAAGCTGCAGCAGTCTCTATTAATTTTGAAAAGGCCTTTAGTCAGCTGGGCTTTTCTCAATGCTGCCCTGCAGCGGTTCCACCATGCCACGGTGGAAAGAATATTGCTGACCTCCCCCACAGTGACACATGGTTGCTGACATCCCTGACACTGCCAGGTCCTGACCCCGACCAGGGATCACACTGACAACTGTTTGGTATTCATGCAGGGGGCTGCACCCTTCCTGCAGCCCCCTCATATGGGGAGATGTGCCCCGGCACCCCCTGGACTTATAGATTCCAACTCTGTGGGGAAGATGTCAGGGGAAGACAGCCAAACTCTGGAGTTGATGACACTGTCATCAATCCAACAACCCGGTTGACACTGCGAGTGTTGACGGGTTGGTGTCGATGAAACAGCATTACTGTAAAAGTGTCGCTCTTACAATGATATTTGCCCTGCAACACTTTTTCTAGGTACCGGTCTTTCTTAAATGGATTTCAAGTGATGTATACTGTAGAGACCCACTAGCCAGGGTGACCACATACAGAATGGTCTGTCTTCCATTCCAGTTGCAAAAATACACCAGGCAGTGTTGCTCCCTCTCCCCATTACTTTTTCTGCTAGCTGTAGAACAGTTGGCCTATGTTATTAGGTCCCATGTAGATTCAGCTAGTATCAAGGAAGGTTTGGACTCGTACTCCAATTTGATGTTCACTGATGACCTTCTGGTACTGTTTGCATCCCTTGAATCCACAGTCCCAGTCCTGCTTCAAGTGCTCCAACAGTTTGCAGAAATGTTGGGCCTTTCGTTGAGTGAAAATAAGACAGGTTCTCCCTGTTACTTATAATTGTGATCCCCTTCCTTTCACCCACCAGGGGCTTATATTGTCACAGGAGATCATCACTTAATTAGGGATTAAGACCTGTGCACATATCTCCTCCATTCTTAGACTGAATTTTGCACCACTGGTTCAGGCCCTTTGCACAGAATGTGACCGATGGCTAGCCTAACACCAGTCCCTTGTGGGTAAAATATAGATTCTCAAAATGATCACCACTACTAAACTGCTATACTTGGTAAGCTATCTGTCTATTGCAATTAATAATTGCTGGTTTACTAGGACTGGCAGGTTTTTTGAAGCATTTTTATGGTAGAGTAAACAGCAACGTTATAGCAGGCAGAAATTCAGTGCACCAGAAACAAGGGGGTTAGCCTCTCATAGTTAAAGGGGTATCACTTGGCATTTTGGGGGCACAAATCCATCAATGGTTTGAGGACAACCAAATGTGCTTCCCCTACAGTATGTCTGCACATGGAACAACGTCTTATGAATGACTGTTCACCAAGAATTTCTCTGTATGGTCCTCTACCTCAACAGACAAGTATGTACCCAACCATCTTAGCCTCCAGACAAGGACGGAGAGCTTTGGGTAGGTTGCTCAAAACAAATTTACTACCAAGTGAACTAATGTCATTATGAGGTAGTAACAAAATGGTTGATAAGAGGCCCCTACAGTGAGAGACATGGAAGGGAAAATACGAGGCCCCTACAGTGAGACATGGAAGGGGAAAGAGACACCATGTCTGAGACCTTTTAGTTCCAGACTCCCATCATGTACAATCACTTGAGTACATCTGTGCTAACTGTAACATCATAAGGGCAGACAACTGGAAGTTCCTGCAAATGCACAGGGCACTACAGGGAGTGTTGCACAACCCCGACAGTGGACAATACCATAGCCTCTCTCCAATGGGATGGCTAAGAATTCCTAGAAGTAGAACAGAGATGTATCACTCAGAACCTCAGGGATGCCCAACCACTACAGGCACTCATAGCTAAAGGCCCCACTGGGAGAGAGAGAACTGGCATCTGTGCTGTCTACAAACCAGTGGTACTGGTACTGGCTCACAACCCACACCACCTGCAGGTACATCAGAAGCCATTTTATCCAAAATAAGATCCTACACTACTGGTACAGAATCCCACAGAGCTCCTTCACAGAACTGGTCTAGTCCCATCAGATCAATGCTGGAGATGCCAAGCCCCAGGAAAACTATTGCTACACGTCTTATGGATTTGTCCAACACTCATGAACTTAGGAAGGGAATATAGACCATTTGGCAGCATCCTGTACCTCAGCTTTCACCCATTCTCCTTTATTGTATATCCTTGGCATGTCACAAGATATGCCTTTCCTCACTCCTGAACGAGGATGTTGGGTGCGGATAGTGACTATAGAAGCAAAACACCTCATTTTGCAGAGATGGAGAGCTGTGGCATCCCCCTCCCTACTTGATTGGAAGCAAAATGTTAGTTTCTTGACTCACCATGAGTTGTTTAGTCACCTTGCCCATGGTAAGCAGCATAGGTATACATGCATCTGCTACCTGTATCTACAATTCCTCACCCAAGCAGTGAGTAAACAGTGCCCAGGATAGGTTTGTATAAGCAATCATGCACTGGCCACTTACATTTCCATGTATATAGCTGAAGGATGTTGCCCGTCTTTATCAAATGTTAACTGCTCATTCACAAACTATAAATGAGATTCTAAATGAGGGGTGTTACTGTATATGGCATACATCAACAAAAACCACAAGTCAGAGCACACCCTGACCCCCCCCAACAGAAGTAAATGTAACAATAAACATATTTTTTCATCCTAGATTGGCAACTTAATGATTTGATTTCAAAAGGAGTGGGGGTCTCTTTGTATTTAAGGTAGACCACCCATCAGTTTGCTCCCTACTCTAAACTACAGCTGCCTCAAATGGCTTATCTTTTTAGTGTGCATCAGCCTAAAATTGACTTAATTAAGGAGTGGTCCCCATACAAAGAGACCCCACTCCTTTTGAAATGGATACTGATGCACCCTATAAAGGTAAGCCATTTGAGGAAGCTGCAGTTTAGACTAGGGACCCAGCTGATGGGTGGTCTACCTCAACGTTGGTAGCTGGGTGACTTCACAGCAGGCCCCTGAAGTGAATACAAAGAGACTCAGTCCTTTTAAAGTCAAATCAGTAAGTTGCCAATCCATACTGAAAAAATGTTTATTGTTACATTTACCTCTGTTTGGGGGAAGGGGGAACAGGGTCTGCTCTGACTTGTTATTTTTGTTGATGTTCCCCCTCTCTTTGTCTATGTTGTTAATTGACCAATTTGATCTGGTATTCTTGCAATACAGATTTCTTAGCAGAAGTCTTTGTTCAGTCTGGTCACCTTACTGTTCTATTGCCTAACTTTTATGTTTACAGGATGGTCCAGTTGTTATTGATATCAGGTCATAGTGTATGCCTACACTGGCGGTATGAATTTCATGGCTTCAATTGTTAGCAGATTGATACTCGGTATAACTTGATATTACCTGGTTTCTTAAGGTGGAAGTAGGTGTCAAGCCCATCGGAACCACCTTCCCCGCACTGAGTGAGGGATATTAATTTTCCCTATTAAGTAGGTAGTTATCCAGTGCTTTATTAAACTATGCTTTATTGCTGGCTTCTACAATGTGGTTTGGGAGAACATTTCACATTTCAGAAGCCCTAATTGTAAAAAAATAGCCTATGTTTATTTGTTTTAGATCTTGGAATTAAAATCTGTTTCTTGTGAGATCCCAGATTAGCTGTTTCATGCACTTGAACAGTACTGCATCCCCTCATGAGATCCTGGTCACTTAGCATGCTATGTAGTAATAGAAGATCCTCTCTGTCGCTCCTAAGTTGTAGATCATAGAGCCCAAGGACCATTAGCCTATCCTGATATGACAAGTGGGTGATTTGCAGGGTTAGCTTAGTAGTTCTACTCTGTAAGCTTTCAATTAGAGTCTTATCTTTTACTAGGTATGGGGCCCAAAATGACACTGCATAGTCTGTGTGTGTGTGTGTGTGTGGTCTAATGAATGAATGCCTGCTGTTGTACTGTACCAATGTTTGTTTTATAGTGCCAACTCAATAATGCTTTTAACAAAAAAAAGATGGCGATATGGAAAATCCTGTCAAGTTTCTCAGTCATTTAATTCAGATATTTGACCATGATTCCAAAAGCACCAATTTTAAGTTAAGATTGGAAGCTATTTTTCAAGTTTCAGTGTCAGAAAACAGTCTCATTCAAACTGTGTACAAGAAGATGTGAAAGTACCACATTTTAACATGCTAATCAGAAGACATTTGACCACATTTATTAGTTGTGAATGACAGTATCGTAAAATTCAGAAAGTACCAGTTGATCTTATGTCTAAAATGTGTGACAATGATGTTTGTCCAAGATTCATTGATTTCTTCTTTCAAAGAGTGGTACTACCTCATTAGATGATATGCCTCTATGTCACTACTGTTTTTCAAAGATTTGGAGGTATCTGATCCCACCTCCATATGTTTTAAATAATATGGGTATAGATTCTGTGAGTCCTGAAATTAAAAATGTGAACATGTTTGAGAAAATCTTAATTTAGACTGTGAAATCATTTCAAACCATTTTGGGATTAACTCCAAAATGAGGCAAGTTACTTATAAATGAATTGATAAACTTGTTAAAAGGGTCAACTATGTATCAACCTCTGCCAGCCATGACTAATAAAGAAACTGTTATGAAAAGTGACATTTTAATCATTTTAGTGAGTGAGATTCCAACAAAAGACAAAAAAAAGGTAGCATATGGTAGACATTAGAAAAATTCATTGAGCACCTGACTTTCTCAATGCTAATAATGTTCTATACGCTGACATTCAGGTGGAAACTTTTCAGAATTCAGAACTGGTAAATTTGGTGGCTGAAGAAAAAGCACCCATGACCATTTAGGTTTCCACAACACCTGTCAGAGAACTATGACCAGTATTTTGTCATCATCTACATGAAAAAGGCCCTGTTGCAGACAATGTTTAGTTATACCAGATGAAAATGATATAAAGCATATAGCCCTAGTATGAGGTCCCAGACCATGCATGGACAGTCACATACCTATACACTGGTCCACACTTATAAAGGTAGAGGACACAGAAGAAGGACTGGGAGTTATACATAACTCCTAAAAGTACATTTCCTAATTGTGTGAGGTTTGTATTTTATATGATAGCAACTGTAATATGCATTATATAGTCTATCTGTCTGACTATATGTATATATGTCTGTCTGTCTATCTACAGTATCTATCTATATTTGCAAACAACTTTCTTAATGCATCAGTTAGGGTTCAGATTAATGCCACAAAAGTAGGAAAGTGTGATGATAGGGTTTCCAACCCTAACTCTTCCCCCCGGCAGCAAAATGAAAAGACCATACAAGCAACCACAGACAACCATCATCAGATAAGACAAGCAGCATACAACTATTTCCAGATTACACAAATGCAGTAGCACTGATGTTCTAGCTTTGTAGATTTATACCTGTGGCTGCAGAAGCACAGGATCCACAGGGACCTGTACCTTTGCAGCCAGAACTGTGTATATATGGAGTTAGGGTTGAAAACCTGCACATCACATTTCTTTATTTTTTGTAGCATTAAGTTGAACCCTAACTTGTGCATTTACACAGTTTTTTTTTTTTTGCAATGAATTGCTTTCATTTTGAGATTGTAATGGTATCCTCATTCATGCTGGTCCTTTACACATGGATGGCAGTACTGTCTCCTCACCCTTGGCCCATCCATCTGACTCACTGAGCTTGCCATCAAACTCTGGTCACCAGCACAGGATAACAATGTGCTACCCTGTTGGGCAAAGGCTGGCACAGGCCACAACATTTCTTAAGTTTTTTTCGACATTTTGACCCCAATGTGGCATTGATAAAATATTTGCCAACATCTAATTTTACATTACAAGTGTGAAAATATGTTTCACTCATGATTTGAAAAATGACACCTGACATTTTCATCCAGTAGTGTGAAAAATTACTATTTTGAAAATTTGTAGTGAAAATATTGAAAATTAACAAAGTTAAGAGCAACCATGGAAAAATGGCAAAATACTTTCACAACTTTTTTGTTTCTTTAATATTTTGACCTGGAATTTTGAACACAGTGGGCTGGATATTCAAAAGGGTTGTGCCATGCGTAATAGGGTTGCACCTGCGCAAGTCCGAAATTGCACCATTCTGCAATATTTAACAGGAGGCAGTTGTGCCCCCAAGTCATGTTGAGCAACAGCGCAATGCTAATGAAGGCATGCTCAACCAGAGGGGGACGAACCATGCATAAACTGCACAGCCCGATATTCAGCTGGGCTGTGTAGAGTTGTGCAGGTGTAACCCCCTAACTGCACCTGCACAACTTTGAGACAAAGAAAAAAGGATCAAGTCGAGGGCCACCCACAGGTGAGCTGCCACATTGCAGGGCACAACACAGCAGCTGCCACCTGTGGGTGGCCCTCCACTTGTTCCCTGTGCCCCTCCTGCAGCCAGATCATGGGAATAATGTGAAATCTCCCCCCTCGACTGGCCCGATCGCGGGCATAACATAAATGACAACCCCCCCATTGGCCCAATCATGGGCATAGAATAAATGAACCCCCACTGGCCCGATCACGGGCATAACATAAATAACAACCCCCCACTGGCCCAATCGTGGGCATAACATAAATGAACCCCCACTGGCCTGATCACAGCCAGAATGGAATTCACCCCTGAAAAGCAATATCCCTGGTGATCCAGTGGACCACAAAGCCCGATCGCGAGCATAAAAGTCAAACCCCCAAGTCCAATTACCCTGGTGGTCCAGTGGCCCCACCCCACCCACCCATGGAGCCCACCACCCCACCCCCATCAGCCGGCAGAAGATAGCACCCCACCCGTCTGCCGCCCCACCACCGACTGGCTGCGGTGGGCTGCATGCCCATTGGCTCTTGCTCTGAACCAATGGGCATGCAGCCCTACCGGCTGATCGGTTGATGAGGTGGCAGGGCAACAGGCGGGTGGGGTTCTACTCCCGCCCGGCTGACAGGGAGTGAATGATGAACTCCATGGAGCCGGTTGAGTGAGGGCCACTGGACCACCAGTGGTGGACTTGAAAGGCTTGACTCTTATGCTCACGATCGAGCTTCATGTCCACTGGACCTGAGGATATTACTCTTTAGGGGTGAAGTCCATTCTGGCTGCGACTCGAACAGTGAGAAATTCATATATGCCTGCAATGGGCTAATGGGAGTTCATTACTATTATGCCATGATTCGGGCCAGTGAGGGATTCATTATATTATGCCAGCGATCGAGCCAGTGGAGGAGTTCATCATTAAATCATGCCTGCGATTGGGCCCGGTGAAAGTTACTCCATGCCAGCGATCGGGCTGCAGGGGCGCTGATAGTCCCCGAAGGCTGCTGACTGGCGGGGCGCCAGGCGCAAGTCATTGGGGATCGGCGCACCTGCATGCTAATGGCATGCAAATGGGGCTGTAAGTAGATGCAAATGGCCCCCTCTGCGCCTTGCATGAATTATGGCCCCATTTGCATGTCATCTTTTGAATATCAGAAAGTTGCGCATGGCGCAATGGAACTTGTGCCACTGCATCTTGAATGCTCCCCTCTGACCACTTGTGGTGGCGCAAGTTCCAGTGTGCCATGCACAGTGGCTGTGGCCGAGGTGCGATATTCAAAGGAGTTGCTCAATAGCGCAGCTCCATTGAATATCACACTGGCCACACCCCAGTGCAACTTTTTTGAGCAATGCAAGGGCTTGCGCCACAGAATGGCGCAGTTTGAATATCCAGCCAGTATTCTTATGACACCATCTCATGAACCCAGTAGGTGAAAATGTTCAAATCCTGTCCCAAAATAGATTTCCTGGAGTGACTATGAAATTACCTTTCAGCCCAGATTTGTAAAATTTCACCTACCTTGTCCATGAGGTGGGGTCCACAAAGACATGTTAAAATTTTGGTGAAAAAAATATTGAAAAATAGAATTGTGAGTAAATATTGAAATGTCTCAATGTTTATTCATAAGCTGGTAATTTTACCATATTTTCTCACCAAATTTTCAATATAATCTTTTTATGACATCACCAAGTAAACAGGTAGATAGAAATGTACAAATCTTGCCCAAAAGGTGATTTTACATAGCAACTGCAAAATCAACTTTCAGTCCTTATTTGAAAAATTTCAACTACCTTGTTCATGAGGTGGGGTCCCAAAAAGGCCATGTTTTAAATTTGGTTGTTACATATTTAACAATTACAAATGTATGAAGGAAAGTTCAAAACACCTTGAAAATACATTGACAGCACTTACCTTTTTCCTAAGTTTACGTTCTCATTTCAAGGAGGAGGGCATCTTTTTTGGTGAAAGTTGATCTATGCTGAGGAGCCTGCTGTAGGTGAGTGATGGTGTGTGGGGTGGTGGGTGCTGAGTAATGGAGTTGAGTGAAGGTTGTGAGGCATAGAGATTGACAAGGGATCATTTTATTTTCAGGTTGAATGGGAAACAGGCAATGTGATCAAGAGATGAGCCGGTTACATGGCAGTGGGACTGATTGTTTTTTTTGTTTGTTTGACAGGGCTCCAGAGAAAGTGATCAGGAGGTGGTGGGTTATATAACATTGCGAGAACATGTTTTCTCCCAGACCCAGTAGCAGGAGAAGTGATCATGAAGTGGTTGGGTAATATGGCAGTTGGAAGAATTGCTGTTTTCCAAACCAGGCACTGGGGGAAATGACGGGAGATGGGCAGGTTATATAGTTCTGGGAGGGATTGTTATTTTTCAGAACAGCACTGAGGCTAGTGATCAGGAGGTAGACAAGTTATATGGCAGTGGGAGAGATTGTTTTTATAACATTATTATAATACAATCTAATGTATAGCAATCTGATTGGCTACCAGAGTTTCAGTAGTGTCACATTAACCCATATTACCCTACCATGTACAGACTCTTCACAGCATACTTTTTTCCTACTATTAATGAATGAAATTCCAGCTGTTATTGGTGAAGCTTTTATTTTTCATGTTAAAAATGGATGTTCAATCAACCTGTGCCTTGTTAATAAATAACTTTAGTGAGTCACATGAATAACTGTTGCTTCTCAACTTTCAGGAAAGCAATGGTGAGAACTGACATCACACTGATTAAAAATAAAACATGCTTTGCACATTCCACCCATCCCCCACAGTTAATTCTTGTAATTAAAATCAAACAAGCTGGATCACTTTGTAACAGTATACATATGTGAAAGACACTCATTTACATAAATATAGAAACAGTCATCATTTTGTGTCTTTGTTCTTTTTTCCGGGGGTTCTAAAAAACAGCACCAGCAACCAGCTCAAGATACTGTTGCATTGTGTTGATGGACATGGGCATTGAGTAAACCCCCACCTCTCCCTTAAATGCAAGCTGACAGGAGGAGCAATGATCAGCTGATGAATTATGTTTTTATAAATCATTTTTTAGTGATCATTGATTACAAGAATACTTGATATTCTGTACAGCTTTATGTAGTTATTTTGACAAAATGAGTATTGTTAGTGTATTTTCAAGCAGGTTAAGAATTGAGACATGCCTTCTTTCCATGCTCAGTACATAGCACTATAGCACAGGTCATATTCGGTCTTCTATTTTAAAACATTTTTAAAATATACCTGCACTGCTCGCTTTGTAAAACTACCTACAGTACATACAGCTGTACAAATAGGCATGGGCTTACACTGGCCTTACTCAGTCCATATTTTGTGAATGATACTTTTGGTCAAGCCAAACCATCAGTTCAGCAGTTGCCCTCAGACATTTGTTCATATCACACAGCTCATTAAAGTTACTGTGCACGCATATTCTTAAATAGAGTTTTCAAAATATCATAAAATAAACAGTTCTAAGATTTGTTTCTTAATTTGTGTCAAGAAGTTGTACAGATTAACCATCACTTCGGGACAGAAGTTGGTATAGAAGCTCCTTAATAAAATCATAACTGACACTAAACCAGTTTGTTTGCCAGCAAGACTATCAAGAGTGCACAGTATCATGTTCACACTACTACACATAACAAGGCAGAGGGACTATTTTATAGCAAATGGAAATTTTTTTAAATATTATGTGCCACAGAAATAAAATAAATTGAATTTGTTTTATTCCCCATTACAGCAATAACAATAAGGTATGTACAGGGCTTATATTACAGTCAGTTAATTGCCTGCCAGTGGTGCACAGGGCTGAGGCACCAAGCCTCACCTGCCATTATGCCTGTGACCCAGTGCTGTGACCGATCTCTGGGCATTGATGGTTGGCTGGAGAGAGGAGGAGAAACGAGCATCTGGAGGACAGCTCTCCTTCTCTGGTGAGGGGAGACATTGGACTTGGCATTTGCTTGACCATTATCAGTGGCTGGGGGTACAGGCAGCTGGGACAGCAACATGGAGAATGGAGGAACAGTGGCTGTTGACATTCTATGCATGGGAGCATGCATAGGCACCATCTGGATGAAACTGCACTTCCACTTCTCTGATGGGAGGAAAGCGGAAAATGGCTGGAGGTGGGCTGGATGATACTGGCCCCTCACAAGCTCTGCATCCAGGCTTCTGGGTCCTCTCCTGAAAAACTGAATCTGTTCCATCTGCAAGTATCAGTTGCCAACCATTGCCATGGGGGCAAGCTGTGTGGGAAGACTTGGATTGAGGTACGTTCCTGGGATGCCAAGTGATGGGGCTGGGGGGAGTCAGTGGAAGAAGCAGCCTGACCTTGCAGGGGGAGAAAAATAAATAAAAAACAAAAACAAAGCAAAAGCCATCAGTTAATCAACCTCTTGGGACTTGGCTGTGCCTTGTGCCACATTATACATCAAGTGGGTGATTAACAAAATGTGAATCTAACCGTTGTACATACCTTATTGATAAAATAACTACGGGTAGAACAATAATATACACAAGCTTCTGCTTGGGTTATTTATGGCTGTTTTCATGGGTATCACGCACCTTAAGCCTTCACCTTCCTGAGTTTCGCTTTACAGACACTCACTCATACATTTTGCATTTAATACTCTATGTCTTGGGTTTAAACAGCATGTCAGATCTATAAAGATCATAACTGCACTTTCAAATAGCATTTCACCATTACTTAATAATGCTGAATTCTATATAGCTACTACAGTACATTAGATCTAGTTAGCGTAGTTGTTCATTTCTGTTCTTTTCAAGTGCTACCCAAAAATTTGCTTGTTGAAGCACATCATATGAGACAGGAGAATTTTCAGTTCACAACCTGAAAAATTGTCCACTTCAATAAGCTTGGCATCCTAGATTCTTTGGGTGCCCAGAAAAAGTATTTCTGGGCCATTAACAAACATAAATAAATACCAGAATCTAGCTTGCTGGGTCCCGTTTATTTAGGTTCCAGTGTTTTTTTAATCATCATATTTATATAATTTCCAACATTTTTTTGTTTTGAAGTGAAAAGATGGTGGTTGTCACAACCTAAAATTCTTTTCTCACAGTCCCAAAAAAACTAATTCTGCAAAAATAAAATGCTTGTGAAAGCAACATTTTGGTGTCATACTGTATCAGTTATCATAAAACCTTACTGAGCATACTCAGAAGTTAAATTTCAAAACCATATAAATCTGGAACCAATTAATAATTTTTTATGAAACCTTCACAAGGCATGCCCTTGGCATAAGCCCCTTCAGTCCTAAAAGATTTGGAACAAAATTCCAGACCATCTAGGAACAAAGGAAAACATCGGAATACCATTAAATTATATGGGAACACAATTTTTGGTGTTAGTGCCAATCTTTTCTTTGTCCTATTGTGTACTTTTTGTGGCGAGGCATGACTGTGAGCGGAGTCACTGTCAGAGGGATTTCCCCCTGAAATGAGACACTGTGCAACTTCTTTGGGTGCTTCACTGGCAGTAAACTCTGTTATATTTTCAATATACATAACATTTCATCTTCCAAAAGCTTTATGCACTTTATTATCAATTGACATTAATCACACTTTATTATATCATTGCAAAGTACATTCATATTCACACTTTTCCCCTTTGCTTCTCAAAACCCCATCAAGTCACCATATCTTTCTTCCCAGGGTTCAGATGCATAACCTTGCATCACCTTTTAGTGTAAACCACCATTTCTTCCTTTCCTTGTTCTCCTCGGCTCAGATGCCAAAACCTGATCCCAGTTCCCACCCTCTGGGATACCCTAAACCTCACAAGGTGCTGAACATGGCTGGATGTCAACTCAGCCTGTGCCTGATTATTTTACCATCCTGTCCCTTCTCCCCAGGCTCCCCTACATCCTCACCTTGTGCTTCTTCCCCTCCCCCTCACTCCATCTTCTGTATCTTCCTTCCATCCCCCTTCCCCAAAAAACACCCCTTTTGCATCCCTTTCTCCCTCCCTATGGCCCCTGTTGATCACTACTGACCAACCATACCCCTCACCAACCTGTCCTTCCTTGTCTGCTGCCTTCTCTCCAGTAACCCTTCCTGTGACCATGCATTCCCCTGTCAGCCCCCTTGCTGCCCTCTGTCAGCAGTCCCTTCACCAACCAACCCATCATCTGTTGCCCTCTTTCAGAAACCATTTCACTAACCAGGATTTGCTATTGCCCTCTACTGGTGACCCCTTTCCAACCTCTGCCATTGTCTTTTCTTGCTCCTCTTTTCCCCCTCTTGCCTACTTGCTTTTCTTAAAGGGTTGAAGGGCAGGTTAATTCAAAATCTAGCAAAAGAAGGGCCTTTTTAGTTTCAGAAGCCCATTATATTACCCCCTAAATCCCTCACTTTGGTCTGCCTTCTGTCCAATCCCCTTCGCTTCCCCCTTCCCATGCTGCAACTGATCCTATGACTCAGTTAGTATGTGAGCAATTTTTAATGTGGTTCTTGTGGCCAGGAGAGACATAGGCAGAGGTAAGGCACATATGATGGTGGCCACTGTTGGCAAGAAATAGAGTGTGTGGCAACAGGAGGGGGCCTATGTTATTTGCTGGAGACACAGAGACATCCATTTCCCATGGGCACTTTCATGTACTGGAAGTTATCAGGAACAGTGCACTGCCAGTTGTCTTCCTCTTGCAGTCCAGCCAGTAGAAAGTGCAAGAAGTGCTTCAGCAGCACTTACCATATACATAATATATATTACATATCTCTGGGTTCTAAGCATCCTGTAGGGGACAGACCCTGGCAGACCACTCTCCTCCACCCTTTTCCTTCCCCCCTCCTCCTCCTCCTCCTCCTCCTTCATTGCCTGTCCTGAGCCCTGATGGAGTTTTCAGCTCCCCTAGGGTTTTAGCTCCTGGAAAGCCCTTATCTCTTTCTCTCTCTCTCTCGCTCTCCCCCCCTCTCTACTACCCTCTACACCTCCCTCCTACTTCCCTCCACTACTTGTCTCTAAAGCCACCTTTATCCTTGCCTTACTCCATCCCCTGGCAGGGTTCTTGGCATCCTGAAGGGTCCAGAACTGGTCAAGCCTTTCACCTCCCCAAATTCTCCTTCCAACCACCCCTTTATCAGCCTCCCTACTCCCCATCTCCCTGCTTTTCACTCATTACCACCTCGGTCCTTGCCCTGAATTGACCCCTGGCAGGGTTCTTAGTATCCTGGAAGGGTAGAAGCTTGTTATGCCTCTTACCTTCCTTCTCCTCCCCACCTCCCCCCCTTTTACCTGCTGTCTTCCTCTTCTCCATCCTTCATTACTCAGCCCTATTTATGTCTAGCCCTAATCCCTATTTCACTTGTACACTATTTGCATTTCTGATATACCTTAGCTAACCTGTACTGTCTGTGATACTCCTCACTAGCTTGCTCTAGATTAAACTTTTAGAATTCCATTCAGTTATTTTCTAGCTACCCAGTTATAAGCCATTTAGTGTTTGCATTTAAATGTTAATTTTGTGCTATTGTATCTATCTCAGTCGATTATCATCCAGCTCCCTAGTTCAAAACTGTTAGCGTTCACCTATTGCATTGCTCACTGTACAGTCTACTCGCTTTTATATGAATGCATTCAAATAGGACTTCTTCAGATGCATTAGAGATAGAAGGAAGAACAAAGACCAGATTGTGAGGATTAGAAAGGATGGTGGGCTGGTGAAGGGTGGATGGGGGAAAAGGCAGAGGGATTAAATGAATATTTCTGTTCTTTGTTCATAAAGGAGAAAGGGGGCAGGTTTCCCAAAGGGATGTAGGGTGGGTAGTGGAAAGGAGGGGGTGACTAATGCAGGGATTGTGAGGACAGGGTTCTGGAAGGATTAAGGGCATTAAGGGTGGACAAGCACCGGGACCAGATGGAATTCACCATAGGGTACTCAAAATGCTGGCAGAGATCCTGGTGGGGCCACTAACTGACCTGTTCAATACCTCCCTGGACACAGGATGTGTACCACAGGACTGGAGGATGACCCATGTGGTGCCCATTCACTAAAGTGGTCCCAGGAATGAGCCAGGCAACTACAGGCCAGTGGGCCTCACATTGATTGTGGGGAAGCTCATGGAGACAATCCTAAAAGAGTGACTGGTGACCTTGGAGGACAATGATCTCCAGGATGGTCATCAACATGGGGTTGTCTCTGGCAGATCATGCCAGAAAAATCTGAGTATTATTACTGGGTGACCAGGGAACTGGACAGAGGCCATGCAGTGGATGTCCTGTATTTGGACTTCAGCAAGGCCTTTGATTCCATACCACATGGGAGGCTGGGGGAGAAGCTGGAATACATAGGGGTGGGAAAAAAGATGGTCAACTGGATCATCAACTGGCTAAATGGAAAGCAGAAGAGGGTGGTGTTGGTGGGAACTCTAATCACCAAGGGATGTGAGGAGCAGGGTGCCACAGGGTTCGGTGCTGGGACCAGTGTTGTTTGAGATATTCATAACTGATATCTCACACAGGGTCCAGAGTAGGATCAGTCTGTTCATGGACAATACGAAGATGGGAGCTGTGGTAGATGACATTGAAGGCTGGAAGGGGTTGCAGGAGGACCTGAACAAACTACAGGAGTGATCAATTACATGATAGCTGGGGTTCAACGCCAAGAAGTACAAGGTACTGCACTTCGGAGCTAGAAATCAGGGAAGGTGCTATCAGCTGGGAGGGGTACAACTTGGAAGCAATGAGGAAGAAAATGATCTAGGGGTGATTATAACTGGAAGCATGAACAATGCAGCCCAGTGCAGGGAGTTGGCAGCAAAGGCCAATAGGATGCTAGGGTATATAGCGAGGGGAATCTTCTCCAGCAATAGGGAGGTGATTCTTCTCTTATACAGGTCTCTGGTAAGGCCTCACCTGGAGTACTGCATGCAGTACTGGTGCCTGTTCCTGAAGAAGGACATAAAATTGTTGGAGGGGGTGCAGCATAGGCTGACAAAGATGATCCAGGGACTTGAGGAAAGGTCCTATGAGGAGAGATCAGCAGAGCTGAACATGTATTCCCTGGAGCACAGGAGGGATGTGGGGATATGATCAAAACATTTAAATATCTCAAGGGGATAAATAAGATTAGTACAGAAGGGATCTGCCAGCTTAGAAGAGGGAAGGATATGAGAGGGCATCAGTTGAGGTTGGAGGGGGGAAGATTCAGGAGGGGAATCAGGAGGCATTTTTCATGGAAAGGGTATTGGACAGGTGGAATGCTTTGCCCGAGGAGATGGTGTCCTGTAGAATGGTGGGTGGCTTTAAGAGGGGTTGGGACAGGGTGAGGGGAGGTTATGATGAAGAGGGGGGGAGGAGGGCAGCAGCAGAGTTGAGGGGCAAGCAGAGCAATCGAGCAGACTTGATAGACCATAAGGCCTGCTTCTGCTGATGTTTTCATATGTTCATAAATGTAAATCTTATATTATTGTAATAAATCTCTGTATTCAATCCTCATGTTGCTCTACCCCCAAGCTAGCACCTGGAGACAAGCAACCTGTTGTTCAGTGTGCCTTCCTGGTGAAACATGTCAATAAATAAATAAATTGAAAAGTTTAATCCTGCATCTTTATCACAAAACGTGTGTGGTAATAAAGTAAAAAGTCAATCCTCCAGCCAGTTTTTGACACTGATATTATCTTTTCTGCAGCAGATGGTGAAACTGACATCATTTTAAGTAGTGCCTTCAAAAACCCTGCTGCCCTATACAGCTATGTTATCATTAGTATTATTGGTGTTCTAAAAACAATGGTATATGAATAATGTAAAAAACAAAAACAAGGCACTGTGTCTGCATGTGGTCTAAAAGCAAAACAAAATGGTTATATAAAATGCATGCTGAAAATAGAAAATGGAGTTAATAGAGTATACGAATAATGCGTTGCATCATGAGGCAGGTTCAGGGGGCACCAGAGGACATAAAGCAACCTCTGTGATGGTAAACATTAAACATACTGCAGATGATTGCATTTAATTGAGTTTATAATATGATTTCTTTCCTTTGGTTAGAGTGATAACCAAAACTGCAGCATAGTGCACTATGGACCTCAGCTCATAGGCCTTTTGAAGGCTGGAGCACATCAAAATGGCCTTCCTAGCCAGAATTGAGTTGAGGAGCGACAGCAAGCAACTATCAAGAAGAAGCACCCTCCAAAGTGCCTTGCAGCTATAGTGAGAAAGGCTTGAAATGGGGGTATAAAAAATGGAGAAAGACATAAAAGTCCTTCAGGTGGACATGAAATCCAATAAGGCCAGCCAAAAGGAAATCATTTGTGGGCTGGAAAGCATCTGTGGTCTGCTGTGGCAAGTAGTACCATAACCAATAACACCTGCACCACCACTCCCACCCCAACCACAGGCTCAGTATTGAGTCATATTAGTGGAGGGGGGAGATTCAGGAGGGAAATCAGAAGATACTTTTTCATGGAAAGGGTGGTAGATAAGTGGAACACTCTGCCTGAGGAGATGGTATCATGTAGAATGGTGGGAGGATTTAAGAGAGGGTGGGACAGAGTGAGATGGGGTGGTTATGAGGCGGGGAGGGGAGGGGAGGGGATGGTGGAGCAGCTGCAAGTTAAGGGGCTAACTGCACAATCAAGCAGACTTGACAGACTGTGAGGCCTGTTTCTGCTGGCATTTCATATGTTCGTATGACTCCACAGATTATTCTTGTAAATAGTTTTTGTTAATGTCTTTCATTTAAGTTTTCATTGTTGTATTTGTTTTTGTTTTATATATTGCAGTTTATCTGTGATTATTATACTGGCATAGGAGTACCATGAGTGATTGAACTGAGGGTGAAACACATTGGGATTGGCAGTAAGAGACAGAAAAGATACATGGTGTTGATATGGGCTCAACACAGTAGCAGCAGCAGGGCACCTATCACTTCACTTGTGTTTTTTGTTATTTGTGGTAGCATACCCCGTACAAGGATGTGGAGGCATTGGAGGACAGACCAGATGCAGCAGCAGAAGCAGAAACAGTTGGAAGCTCTCACTTCATTTATGTTTTGTTTGGGGCAGCAGAACCTCATGCAAAAGGAGGAGGTGGCACAGGAGGATGGATCTGACGCAGCAACAGAAACAGCAGCAAAAGGGCAGCTATCACTTTACTTGTGTTTTGTTCTTTTGGGTAGCAGCACTCCATGAAGTAGTAGGAGGAGACAAAAATGGACACACCAGATGCAGCATAATTGATGTAGGCACACCTGCAAAGAGAAGCGTAAGTAAAAATTGTTTAAAACACCCAGAATAAAGAAATTAAGCCACCCACCCTCCCACTGACCCCATGCAGACTGCTACTGAATAGTCAAAGATCTAAACTTTCACTATTTGCTAATCTAACCTGTGGGGGAAACAAAATAAAAAAAGACAGTGCTATGAACACACTTCTTAATTCATGCATGTGAGTGCATATCCAAAACAAGGTACCCGACAGGGAAGAGAACAAGATGCCCTCAGCAGAGAGGTGAGAGTGAGAGAGAGAGATCTGTTAAGAGAAGCTAAGGAAAAAATTGTTTTGAACACCCAGAATAAAGATATGAAACCACCCACCCTATCACTTAGACCATACAGACTGCTATAGAACAGTCAAAGACCTAAGCTTTCCCTATTCACTGATCTAACCTCTGGGGAAAACGTAATTAAAAAAAGGAAACACCGTGCTTGAAGCATGCTACGTAGCTTCACACAGGACTGCATTTCTAAACAAGGCTCCCAGAAGGGTAGAGGACAGGATGTTCTTAGCAGGGTGGTAGCATTGCCAGAGAGAGAGACAGACCTGCAAAGAGAAGCATAAGGAACAAGCATTTGTCAGTGCCGAAAGTTTGCTTGCTGGCATTGGCATTGGTAGTGTAGAAGTTACAGAGCTGCATAATAGAAATGGCAGTGAAGTATTGAACTGAAGCCAACCCCACCACCACCCTGCAGAGAGTGACAGGCATTGGGGTGTGCCTTTGGGTCGTCAGGAATAACGGCCACACCATTTCACCACACCCTACCCTGCAGACACTGACAAGTGTCACGGTGTGCCTTGGGGCCTTTGGCCCTTATGCGCACCCCATTCCATCAGGAAATATGGTGAGATGGGTGCAGTATAGGAGAATGGGGTGAACTTTGGGGCCAAAAAGTCCAAGGCATACCTCAATGCCTCTCACTGGCTGCAGGATGTGGAATGGTATGAGCATTACAGACAAGAATCCCAAGTCACACCACTGATGCCTGTCATTCTCTACAGGATGGGGCATAATGGCTGGAAACCCTAACACCTCAGGCATTCATTGGTATTTTCACTCCAAATTTTCAACGTTTTTTTTTTGTGACCCCCACCTCATGAACAGTGGCAATATCAGTTTGTTAGCCGAAAGTTGCTTATGCACAGCGACTACGGCATTTAGCACCACAGGTGCAAAAACACATTCCGAACAGGATGTGAAAAATGACAGCTGTACTGTTCATGGGGAGGTGTAAAAAATGGCAATGTTGCAAATCTGAGTCAAAATATTAAAAAAACTGGTGAAGTCACGAGCGTGCATAGAAACTATGCAATGCACACCCATAATGTAATTAGGTTGGGGATTTTTTACAGCAGATTGTCAACACAGGCATTTTGGGACCTCCGATCATGAACAGTGTCACTGTGATTTTCTTTATCTGTCCCGAACAATGATTTCCCACAGCGACCATACATCTCTGCGCTGAAAGTGTGAAAACACATTTCGACCATGTTGTGAAAAATGACAGCTGTACTGTTCATAAGGAAATGTGGAAATATGCCACTGGTGAAAATCTGGACTGAAAATATTACAAAGTCATGAACTTATGAGGGTGCATGGAAACTGCACAATGCTCACTCGTAACACAGTCATTTTATGGACTTTTGTCACCAAATTTTCAACATAGCCATTTTAAGACCTCTGCTTATGAACAGTGTAACTGCGATTTCCTTAATCTGTCCCAAACATTGCTTTCGCACACCAACTGCACCATTGTGCGCTACATGTGCGGAAACACATTTGGGGCAACGTGAAAAATGGTAGCTGTACTGTTCATAAGAAAGTGTAATAAAATGGCAATATGGAAAATCTGGAGTGAAAATATAGAAAATTTGCAAACTTACGAGCGTGTGTAGGAACTGCGCAACGCACGCTCGTAAAACAGTCATTTTTAGGAATTTTTTCAACAAATTTTCAGCATAGCCATTTTAAGACCTCTGCTCATTAACAGTGTCCCTTTGGTTTTCTTAATGTGTCCCATACATTGATTTCGCACACCGACTGCGCCATTGTGCGCTACATGGGCGGAAACACGTTTTGGGCAAGATGTGAAAAATGACAGCTATACTGCTCATAAGAAAGTATAATAAAATGGAAATGTTGAAAATCTGGAGCGAAAATATTGAAAATTCGCAAACTTACGAGCATGCGTAGGAACTGCGCAACGCGCGCTCGTAAAACAGTCATTTTTAGGAATTTTTTCAACAAATTTTCAACATAGCCATTTTAAGACCTCTGCTCATTAACAGTGTCACTGTGATTTTCTTAATGTGTCCCATACATTGATTTCGCACACCGACTGCACCATTGTGCGCTACATGGGTGCAAACACATTTTGGGCAAGATGTGAAAAATGACAGCTGTACTGCTCATAAGGAGGTGTGGTAAAATGGCAATGTTGAAAATCTGGAGTGAAAATATTGAAAATTCGTGAACTTATGAGCGTGCTTAGGAACTGTGCAACGCATGCTCTTAAAACAGTCATTTTTAGGAATTTTTCCACCAAATTTTCAACATAGGCTTTTGACAGCCCACCTTATGAATAGCGGCAGTGTCGTTTCATTACTCAGTCCCAAAAGGTGATTTCACGCAATGACTGCAAAATCACCCTTCAGGCCCGATGAATGCCATGACAGTGAGAGCATTCACGAGAAGGGGTCCCAAAAACCCCATGTTGAAAATTTGGTGCAAAAATTCCAAAAAAATGGCTGAGATATGCAGCAAAGTTGAAAAAACCCTATTCATTACATTATACAGCTTACCGGCATTTCCTCAGTTCGCGGTCGGCTTTGAAGAGTGCAGACGTGTTCTTGGTCCACCGAAGAGCATCGCGCCGGAGTCCGGAGGTAAGTATGGGGTGAGGGTGGTGTAGGGAGGCAGGGTGCGCGGTGGGTGGAGTGCGGGTGGGGGCAGAGACTGCGAGGGACTGTTTTAAGTTTCAGGTTTTTTTTTCTTTACATGACAATGCGGGACATTTGCCATGCTGGGGTGGGCTCCCAGCATGGCACAAGGATGGCTGGTGGGGGCGGGGGGGCGTGGAGTCGACGGGGGATTGGGCACCCCTATCGGCAATAGTATCTGTTGCCATGCTGGGGTGGGCTCCCAGTGTGGCACCCTGTTCTGGGGGGGGACAGTGGAGCCGACGGTGAATTGGGCACCCACGTCGGCTATACAATGTGCGGCCACGCTGGGGTGGGCACTCAGTGTGGCATATGTAGCTTCCTCTGTTTGGGGAGGTGCAGCCAGCCGACGGGATTAGGCACCCCCGTCACACAGAGGTGCGGGGGCGAGCACACATTATGCGTGCCTGTGTGTGTGTGTGTGTGTAGTGGGAACACGCATGAGCAGGCGATATCTTATCACTGCTCACTGAAGCGTAGCTCCCCCTTTCAACTGTACTCCACTGCATTTTGGAGCTGTCATAGACAGCTCCAGCAGGCATTGGAGAACTGCGGCCATGCCTGCAAACACATTGACTGAATTGGAAGAGGGCTGCCACACCTCCGAAAACTCGGATGATGGCACTATGTTTCTTGCACATGCATGCAAGCAAACATAAAAATTGTTTCAAGCACCTGGAATAAAAACGTGAAGCTACCTACCCCATACAGACACAGGAGTCGCATAGTATAATGGAGTAAAAAGAATAGCTTTTTGTGTAATTTGAATGCAAGATCAGTGTTTTACCTGCCTTGGAAGTATGCAGTGCTGATACTATGTGGATAATGAACCTGCCCATTTGTGATTTAAGAGAGTGGTATGCTTTTTAACAAAAAAAAAAAAAACTTTTTGAAAAGCAATAAAGCTGTGCAAGTTGTTTAAATATGAAAAACCTCTAAATAGTATTTATTTAACTATAGTGGAATCAATTGGAAGGTGCAGGCCCATTTCTGTTGTCACTCTTCAACCCTTTGGCTTCTGATCACTGCCCATGATGTCACCATTCCAGATGAGCTGCTCCCTGATGTTCAGTAGTGCTTGCCGTAGAATGTGAAGCAGCGGTATTGTCTGGCTGATACAAGTATTTGCAGCACTAGCAGCTTGCATAGCACGTTCACAGGGTTGTAGAATGTAGATCAGGGTGTCCATCAGGCATCACTGACCCATAGTGAGTGAGAGAGAGGATGGATCACCATCCCTGTGCAGCATTGTGAAGTCTGTTAAGTATTTGTATTGTTCAAACAGCTGTTTCATAGTTTTATGGTATGAATTCAGGTCTGCAGGCTAAAGCCCTTGGTGACTTTCCACTTTTTAGTGGTAATACAATGTTTTTGTTGCACCCATATAACTGTTGAGACCAGTCTTAATTGCAACAGCTGTCTGTCTGTTATTAACAATAGCCTCTACTTTGGCATCATCTGCATATTTACACAGCCTAGCAGTCTTCATAGTTGTTACAAGAATATTAAACAATGCAGGCCCCTGCACCGACCCCTGGGGCACACCGCTCGTGACCTCCATCCAGTCTGAGTAGTGTCCCCTGATTGTTCCATGAAATATAAAGTGGAATCCACTGTGTGGCCACCTTCTGCTTCAGCTGGTGCTATGGATTTCCATTTAATACTTGCAGGTTTTAAGGTCATGTCTCACATTCATGGAATGACTTAAATATCCACACGAGTGGCTGGCAGAGGTCAGAATGGCATCAATCTCATTACTGTTCTTGAGGTAATCCTGTACTATTAAATTCAGTCAATGGGTGTAGCATGGCACGTGAGTACATGACCCATCCTTAATGGCCTTGACAACATTGCTGCCACTGTCACTGGAAATAAACCCTGCTTTCACATCCAGCTACATGGGCCACTCATCAATTTGAGTTTGCATCTCACATAATATATTTATGGCAGTGTCCTGTACAGTGTCCATACATGTCATGCTGAGTGTAGCCTGCTGCCACACACCAGCAAGAGATGGGTGGTTTAGGCAGGAAGGAGACTGACAGGGCATTGCAGAAAAATAAGGGAAACTAACACAGTGGGCCATGATACACACATAAGAGGATGCATCTCCATACCCACTGCTCCACATATCCTTGGTAAGATGCACAGTGTCTAAGACACAATGGCTAATGAAATGAGACATGAAGGATTCCAAATCTATATATAGTTTGAGAACAGCCTTTCTGGAAAAATATGCCACTTTAGAACTGTCCTACTCATTAGATGCCAAAAAAACAGCATTTTCAACAAAAGAGTAAAGCAAAATATCAACTGCCAGCATCAGGGCCAAAGAAGCATTGAGTTCATGGGGACAGGGTGGTTACAGTAATGTTTTCTGTTTTTTGACTGTGCCTTGGATATTTTAGTTTGTGCTAGTGGTGGGGGTGTAGATTGAAATCATGGTGTGACAGATGACTGGGACAGGTTATTACTACCCAATGTTGGTCTCATACTTTTGCCCCTTGAAAGATATCTAGAAATTAAGGTATCTTGTTTTGAAACTTGACTGGCAGGGTTGCTGGTGTCAAGAAGCAATGTGGTGTTGTTAATACTACTGCTGCTGTTGTCTATGTCCCTGACCATGACCTCATTATCCCCTCTTCCCCTTGACCAAAAACAGATCACCTCAATCTCAATTGAGCTTCCCTCTCATGCTACTGCCACTTAGTTGTTTGGTTTTCATATGACTATGCTGACCCATACTCCCAAGGTGCGACCCAACTTTGCCATGGCTGACTCAAGCTTTGCAGATCTGGTGACTTGTAAAGCTCTAATACTGTATGTGGGATCTGCGACAATGAAAAAATAAATTCTACACTCAAGAGCCTGTTTGCACCACTAGCTGCTAGTTCCTAACACATGGCATTTGACAAAGGTGAGTGGAGTCAGGAGACATGACTGGGCCTGCACCTCAGACTTTATGACCTACCATACCTTTACTGCTACTATCCATAACACAGTCTCCTTGTCGTCGATGCTTATTATCATTGCCTTGTTGCACAATGACTGATTCATTTATCTTAGATATGCCCTTATTACACTTATCACCCTCTGCATTCTTCTCATCCTGCTTCTCACATTCACGGTTCCTTTTTCATTTATAGAATAATACACACTGAAATCTTGGGGTGCCTGTTTCTGCTCCCAGGCTATATCCAGAACCAGATAATTTAGACTGGAATAAAATTCACTACTCCCAATATCAATAACCTCAACTAGAACTTCATCTCCTCTTTATTTCTCTCCCTTATGCCATCATCTATTTCCTCCAGTGCCTCCTCCTCCTCCTCCTCTAAGATCTCCCATGGCGAATCATCAAAAATGATCTGTGACTGAGTCTTAGACTCAACAGTAACCTGACTATGGGAATACTCCAGTCTCGGATTGAGACATCAAAAACATTGTTGCAACATCACTTACTTGTTGTTTACAATCCAACTACACTGCACAGTCACACTACTCCCACTACGAGTGAATTCCCATTTATCGTCATCAAATGGCACAACAGCAGCCATTCATCTTACTAAAGTTACAGCCATCATCTGCACAACAGATGGCTGCAAGCACTCATGTTGGATAATATTGCTGCTGTCCTGCTACTGGCCATGTGTAGCTCTTCCCTTGTATCTCCCATCAATGGACCTTAATTGTGCAATGCCACACCCTGAACCCCACTCATTCATAATGATGCTGGCACTGATACTGACACAAAGACAGAAAAAGAAACAATTTCCTTCATTAAAAAGAAAGAACTATGCTTGTATATTGTGTATTTTATTTTATATAAAGCAGCAAATCCATCTCAAATGGCAGATGTATTTTTGGGGTGACATACCAGCAGTTAATTGTTAAATATCTGAGTGTATATAATATTACTCAAAAAGACAGTTTTATTTATGTCAGACTGTATCTTAGTAAAAATAAATCTCTCTCACTATCTCTCTGCAGCTAGTGATGAGCACAACCCTTCCCCTGATGACTGCGAAGGAAAACACAGGTGCAACAAACAAACAACAACAACAACAACAACAAAACACAAACATTGCAAGCCAAGCAAATAATACACACACCATCAACAACACTGTAATGCTTATTTAGTACAAGCCTGTAGTACAAGTACTCGATGAAGCAAGTGTTTGGAGACTTCAAAGCATAGTTTTTGTTGTGACAACAAAAGAGTAGATCTCTGTCTCTCAAACACCCATGGCATCTGCAGAGAGCTGAGAGAACCACAGGTGTATGTTTGTAGTGAAATGCAACACAAAGAGTCAGTTTCTTTACCATAACAAGATTATCTGTGGAACTGTATCCCACACATAAACATTTCTGTTAAATCATATTTGGCAGATGGCAATGCACTTTTGGCAATTTAAGTAACATAGCAGAACTTAAATTACAATCGTAGAGGACACAGTTCATGAATAGGTCACTCATCCTCAAGCTTAAAACATCAAAATTATTTTTTAATTAAATTTGATCGTGGTTTTACATTATCTAGGTATAATGGTTGTGGAACATTTTCTGCTGAATATAAAAAGATCCATGGAATTCTATTACATGATAATGGAGTAAACCCATTTAGCAGGAGAATTCTCCAGTTCTGCTTCAGACAAAATAAGGGAGGATTTTAGCATAATTTCATGATATTCCATAGAATTCTGTGTTGCTGGAATTTTCACTAAACATGACACTAATACCCAAATTACAACAGTATTTCTGTCTGCAGAAGTGCAGAACCCTAAGGGGCTTGTGCACCTGCAGCAGCAGCAGGTGATAGACATGTACACCAGCTTCTGGTTGCAGAATCATAGGCCCCTGTGCAGCCTACACATCCATAGTTGCATAGAGTAATACAGGATACCCAGATTACAACAGTACTTCTGTCTGCAGAAGGACATGCCTCTTTGGCGCCAGCATTTTGCAGTGACAGGAACTCGTGAACACTGTAAGACATATACACATAGTTGTGGCTACAGAAGGACAGACCATGTGGGTCTGTGTTTCTGCAGCAGCAGATACAAATCCACAAGGAAAGCATACCAGTGCGTCTGCATTTGTGTCTTCTGGAAACAGTTGTATGCTGTTTCTCTTACCCGATAATGGCCATCAGTGGTTGCTTGTTTGGTCTTATACTTTTGCTCCTTGAGGGAAGGGGGTTGGGTGTTAGGGTTTGAAAGCCTAATGCCGTATTTCCCTACTTTTGTGGCATAAAGTTGAACTCTAACTGGTGTAGTTATGCAGTTTTCTTTATTGGGCCAGACATGGTGCATCCAATTAACAATTCTCTGGAAACAAGAGTGACTGGAATGGAGGAGTGCAGATGTAGCCCTAGTTAATGGGAGTGGTAACAGGGAAGATTCTGGCAATTATAAGCCATTCAGCCAGACATTGGTGGTGGGAGAGTTAATGCAATTACCACTGAAGGGAAGGATTGTGGAATATCTTGAACTGAATGGGTTACAAGACCTGAGGCAGCATGGTTTCATGGGTAGAGATTGTCAAATGAATCTGATAGATTTATTTGACTGGGTGATCAGGGAATTAGATCAAGTTAGAGTGGTAGACATGGACTACCAAGATTTCAGTAAGACTTTCAACACAATTCCACATAGGAAACTCATAAGGAATCTGGGCAGCTTATGGGTGGGCCCAAGGGTGGTAAACCAGGTAAAAAAATTGGTTAGGGGATAGGTGACAGAGGGTGGTGGTAAACGGTGTTCACTCTGGAGAAGGGAGGGTGACCAGCAGAGTGCATCTGGGATCAGAGCTGGGACTGGTACTCTTCAATGTCTTTTATAAGTAACATTACAGAGGATCTTGAAGGGAAGATCTGATGCTTTGCAAATGATACCAAAAGCTTCAACAGGGTGAACACTCTAGGAGGTGGAAATAATGAGCACAGACCTGAGAAAACTTGAGGCTTGGTCAAGGGTATGGCAACTGGGTTTCAATGCAAAAAAGTGCAAAATCATGCACTTGGGGCACAGAAACCAGGGGCTGAGCAAAAAATGGATGGAGCTTGTAGTGACATATCTGATGACTTAAATTTGGCCAGGTGGTGCAGTATAGCAGTTGAGAGGGCTACTGGGATGCTGGAGTACATATGGAGGGGTATCACTAACACAAAGAAGGATGTAGTGTTGCTTCTTTAAACATCAATGATGAGGCCACACCTAGAGTATGGTATCCAGTTCTGGGATGCACATCTTTGGAAAGATATAGACAAGAGTGGATGCTGTCCATAGAAGGATAACCAAAATAGTGCAGGGTCTGCATCACAAGAACTATGAGAACAGACTAAAGGATCTAAATATGGACACCCTGCAAGAGAGAAGGGAGAGGGGAATATGAAAGAGACCCATTAAATACCTCACAGAACTAAATAAGGTACAGGAGGGGAGTATTTTTCATAAAAAGATGCTCAGCAACAAGGGGACATGCAATGAAACTGGAGGTAGGTAGCTTAAGGAGAGATGTGAGGATGTACTTTGTCACAGAAAGGGTGGTAAATGCCTGGAACAATATTCCAGCAGATGTGGTGGGGTAAAAACAGTGGTGGGGGTTCAAGAATGCAAGGGAATAGGCATAAGGGAATCTTGGTGAAAATGAAGGGCGGGAGATCAATTAGGGTCTGTGGTGACACTGTAAGAAGGGATGAATGGGCAGACTGGGTGGGTCATGTGGTTCTTATCTGCTATCAAATTCTATGTTTCTGTTTATTTTTTAGATATTGAAATCATATCCTCATTTATGATGGCATTTTTGGTAGCTCAGTGAATAGATGCAGATGTGCAAGGCCATCTGGGTCCTGCAACAAGGGAAAAGGCATTCTACCTATGGAAGTGCAGGGCCCTGTGGTCCCAGCACTTCCTTACAGCAATGGATGACAAGAATCTGGGGCTCTCTGGTGGGCTGTGGAAGTGTAAGGCAACAGATACAGGTGAACACAGCAAGCAGTCCATCTATCAGTTGAAGAGCAGGGCCTTCTGACACCTTCAGGTGCAGAGGTGCAGGGCACTATGCCAAAAGAAGATTTCTCTTCACTACATGGTACTTGGGCCTGTGTGGCAACCCTGCACCTTCCCTTTCCAGGCTGGGGGTGGTGCCGAATGACAGCGTAATTGCTGCCACTGCCCATCCAGCTGACTCTTTGAGCTTGTCTGACCTCAGCTCACTGGCACAGGGTCAAAAAGCAAAACCCACTGGTGTACAAATACTGTAAAATGGCAAAGTATTGAGTTCAACTTCAAAATGCATTGGAATACATTAACTGGATTTACTTATCTTCTCATGGCACAGTCACAGTTCCAGCAAGAGGATGTATTTCTAATCGGGGACTGGATCTATCCTGTGGGACCATGTTTAGGTGATTGAGGGTGTACGAGGGATGTGGGGTGGAGGTGATGAGTGGGATGCTGGGGTGGTGAGGGTGGGGGAGTGGGGGTCTGAGATAAATGAGACACCATTTTCTTCTTTTCAGGTTGAAATAAAAAACAAACAAACAAAAAAAGATCACTGAGGGAAGGTTTTCTTTCTTTTACAGGGATACCATAGCAAACACTGGAGATTGGGCATCCCAAATGTGGAATAGTCTTTGGTGGCACCGATGGTGGGCACAATGGTTTGGCCACATCTGTATGGGGGTTATGAGGGTGGTGGGGCAGGCTATGGCTGAGCTCAATGAGGGGCAGGTTTCTTCTTTTCAAGTGAAAATAAAAGAACAAAAAAGATCAAGGAGGCACTGTTTTCTGTTTTACAGTGGGACAGTACCCAGCACTTGTGAATGAGCACCCCATTGTCAGAATGGTCTTCCTTTGCACTAAGGTGGGCACCACAGTACCACCACATATGTAAGGGGTGTGACCTGGAGGGGTTTGGGGTCTAATGAAGCGGTACTGGGGGTGGGCATCCCAGTCTGCTTAAAATAATAATTAAGTACTGTATTGATGTTAAGGATGAGGGAGAGTAAGCTGAGAGGGAAAGGGAGAATATTTAAAAACAATAAAAATAAAAAATAAAAACAAAGGAGCATTGCTAAGCATAGAAACATAGATGATGACAGCAGAAAAGGACTGCAAGGTCCATCCAATCTGCCCATTTTACCAGTTTGGTCCTGCTGCCTCCACTAGGTCAGTGGCTTCAGCCATGCCCCCTCATATATAGATTCCCTTGTGCCTATCCCATGCCCTCTTGAATCCCTCCACTGTACATGCTCCCACTGCCTCCTGAGGCAGGACATTCCACACATCCACCACCCTATCTGTAAAAAAAGAACTTTCTCATGTTACCCATTATGCACCCCCCCTTCAATTTCATGGCATGCCCTACAGTTCTATTGTACTTTCTATACTGGAAGATGCTATCCTCTTCCACATTATTTATGCCCTTAAGATATTTGAAAGTCTCAGTCATGTCTCCCCTCTCCCATCTATGTTCCAATGTGTACATATAGGGGTCCATAAGTCAATCTACATATGCCTTGTTGTGGCAGACCCTGCACCATCTTAGATGCCCTCCTCTGCACTGTTTCCACCTGGTCAATGTCCTCAGCAGGAGGAAGTGCTGGCTGAGCTGGGAGGGGGAGTGAACATTTAAGTTTCTGTAGTTTTAGGTGTGAGTGTAAAATCCCCTTGTTGCACCAGTTTGTGTGCGACAGGAGAATTCTCAGCTAACAATCTGAAAAATTGTTCATCTTGCTGAGATGGGCACTCAGGATTTTGTTGTGCCCCAAAAAGATATTTCTGAGCCAAATGAAAAAAAAAGAAACAGAACCTAGCTGAACAGGTCACATTTATCTATGTTCAGTGTTTGTTTTTTGAAATTCATAATTTTTATGTATTTCCATGTTTTAAGTCAGGAAAAGAACAATATAGGCCAGAGGCCATTATGACCTGAATATTTTTCTTAAAAATTCCAAAAACATTAAGGTGTGTGAAAGCAAAAAAAAAGTTTGTGATACCAAAATGTTCATGTTGTATCAGAGGATTATCTTAAAACCTCACTGACGGTGTTCAGAAGAAAAAAAAAAACTTTTAAAATATATAACTCTGGAATCAATTAATTTTTCTTCATGACATCTTCTAAAGAAACTACCTTGGCATAGGCCACTTCTACTCTAAAAGTTTTGGAAACAGATTCCATACCATCTGGCTTATAGGTAGGGGCAAAAAATATGTAATAAGTATATGAAAAAATAGATTTAATGGTAAACAATAATTCCATACTGTGCAAACAGCTGTCACAAAACTTCCCACATCTTGAGAATTTACCTTCAAAACAACACAAGACATAGATACATAGATACATAGACAGTGTCGGCAGATAAGGGCCTATGGCCCACCCAGTCTGACCATTTGAGCTTGTAAGTTCACTTTATATTTTCCTAGAAGTCTGTTGCCCCTTACCCATGACCTCCAGAATTCCTTTATGTCTATCCCATGCATTCTTAAATCCCATGATTGTTTCAGCCCCCACCACTTCCTCTGGCAGGTGTTCCACTTATCCACCACCCGTTCTGTGAAGAAATTCTTCCTCACGTTTCCTCTGAATCGTCCTCCTCCAACTTCATCCCATGCCCTCTAGTCCTGGAACAACTTTTCACTTAAAAATAGTGTATTCCTGTACCCTGTTCCTCCCTGTAAGATACTTGTATGTCTCTATCATATCCCTCTCTCCTCCTCTCCTCCAGGGAGTACATGTTCAGTTCCTTCAACCTGTCCTCATGGGACTTGTGATGCAATCCATGTACCATCTTTGTTGCCCTCCTCTGAACCTTCTCTACCCTGTCTATATCCTTACGTAGGTAAGGTCTCCAGAGCTGTACACTGTACTCCAGGTGGGGCTTCACTAGTGTCTTGTATAGTGGAATTATGACCTCCCTTTTCCTGCTGGTGATGCCCCTGCCTATGCATCCCAGCATCCTATTTGCTTTACCTGCTGCCTTGTCACACTGTTTCCCTACCTTGAGGTCATCAGACAGTTTGCAAAGGGTGCCAACAGAAGACATAGACACCTGTTTCGTCCTACCAGGACTCATCAGTATGCCTTCTGTTGGCACCCTTTGCAACTGTGTGAGAGGCCTTTTGGCACCATGCATTTCTGCTTAAAGTTGAACCAGCATAATATTCTGTGGCGATTTGCATATGCAGCCCATGATGCTTTGCATTGTGGGAGCATGTGTGATTTTGTATTTCTTTGAAACTTGGCTTCCTAGCCAATGCCCTTTGGGGTAACCATTGCCTCGGTGCTTGTGCACAGAGGTTCTTTGTCTTTTAATTTGTTTTTGTTTTAATTGGGTTCACCACAACATAACCCAGATAGACCATCTTAGGGTAGCTGGTTCATTCCACTGGGGTGTCAAACAGATGAGGCATACTGATGAGTTCTGGTAGGATGAAACACGTGTCTATGTCTTCTGCTGGCACCCTTTGCAAACTATGTGAGAGGCCTTTTGGCACCATGCATTTCTGCTTAAAGCTGAACCAGCAAAATATCCTGTAGTGATTTGCATATACAGCCCATGATGTTATGCATTGTGGGGGCATATGTGATTTTGTATTTCTTTGAAACTTGGCTTCCTGGTCAATACCTTTGGGGTAACCATTGCCTCAGTGTTTGTGCACAGAGGTTCTTTATTTATTAAGAGCTGTTTTCAAAGTGAGTCAGTAGACTGATCTGGCAGAGAAACTGCAGTGTAGTAATTACATTTTGTCAGGTGGTCAGTAATACCTTTAGAATATTCTCCAGTAACCCAACAGTTGTAAATAAATAGGGGTATTAGTCAATGGTGAGGTAACAGCTTTATACTACTGTAGTTAAAAGGATTCTTAGACAAGGAAGTAGATATAGCCCCATAGGATCCACTATTGTGTATTTCTGAGTGTACCGTTCTTCACAAATTAAAGCTGTGAACCACCCAATTAAAGCTGTATATCTACAGAGGTATACAGCCTGTACGCTATGAAAAAAAAATCTGACCCCACGAGACCTGGAGAAGTGCAGGAAATACCATGGAAAAATCATTCTGACTCACTGCCCCCCACCAAGGAGATCTGGGAAACTATAATGAACAATACAGCATATCTGCCAAAAATAAGACTATAGGCAGGAACACAAAAGAACACCACTCTCCCTTATACTCATCACGAGTCATTTCCCTCAGTGCTCCAGCTCTCTTCTCAAACAACCTGCCCACCACACTGCTGTCACTATTTCCACACTACTGCAGGCTACAAATCCACTGATTCCACTAGCCCCTGATGACAAACATCGCTCCTGACAGCAAAGTCCACAAACCAACAACACTGTCTTCTGCTCCTGACTACAGACCATGCTGCTAACCAATGAAGCTGCTCCAAACTGTCACACACCAGCACACAATTCTACTCCACCAATGAGGTAAGGGACAACCAGCTGCAGATGTCCCTTTTTCTAGGGGAACTCTACACTATGGGTACATGGAAAGACTGAAAGAGAGCACAGTACCAAAACTAAATTTTAACTATGAAAATACATGGGACCAAAAAAAAAGCAAACCAGAAAATGGCTCTGAACACATACAGACCTGGAACAGCACGGTGACTCCAAATTAAGGTACTAAATAAATCCTTCCTAAAGTATTATACAAAATAAATGATAGGTAAGCCCAGTATGTTCAGAAATATACCCATCTGGGAGCCTAATGACATAATAAGGTCACTTATCCTTCAGGCTTGTGGCCTTTTTGTCTCATTAGTCCCCTCAATGAGTACATTTCTTTTTAGTCTACATTTACCCAATGTTTTATATAAATATACTGTATTATCCTGACTCATATTAGTAGAAGTGAATGTTTTACATACAGAAGCAATGAATATTATATATCCCGAAGCATTGATGCGGAACTGAAGAGTGCCATATGGTGGAGATGGTTGTGATTGGTGTGTGTGTGAAGAATTAGAACTCAGTGTGTTTGCTAAGGTAATACAAATTAATGTTTAGCTGAATGATTAGAGCTGCTGTCTCCAAGAAAAGGGACCACAGGTTTGATCCCATGAGCCTTCACTTATTGTTTAAAGCCTGTAATTCAATTTTCAGAGCATACACCCCCTTCCCTCACAGGCCCAGTAACAACATAATAAAATATGCAACATTCAAAGTAACATATGTTTGACAGTTGCATACAGAAACAAATCAACACATGGTGCTTGTGTTGTAAACAACGATAACACAGTGTATCTGGAAAATTAATCACCATAGGTTTTAGAGAAATAAAACTGAACTGCCATTGGTTCTGCCTTTCACATCTGCCACACAAGAATGAATCAGAATACTGCAAGTAGCATTTCTATCCTGTTTACTCAGATCTTCATTTCATTTCTTACAGCAGAAACTGATACTGAATTAAACTTTCAAACAGCATATTATAAATATTTAATTACTACAATCCAGAAGCTGAACTTGTAACTTGTAGAGTGTAACATGCAGTGTGTACTCTGTATCATTTTTTAAATACTTTATGGGACACATCTGCACTTTTAATTGCTCAGTTATATGAACTGCAGTCTCCCACTGGGAGACTAACAACAGAGGCAGATTTCAGATGAGGTCTGATAGCAGATCTTAAAACTTAATGTGTAAACTATCAGATCATTCATTTAAGATGGAAAAATATTTTTTCTGCAGTTTAACCTGAGTAGGCAATCTAATTAAATATACATATTTTGTTTGTCCAAACTGTTGATCCATCAGACTCTATGTGTCTCAGTTATATGAAGGCCTGGGGCCCTTTGAGTAATAGCCTTTAAACAAACATGGTACATCCAGCAGACCTGGGCTGGATTCCCACAACCTCCACTTGCATACTTGTGTGACTCTGAACAAATCACTAAACCTCCTCAATGCTCCCAGGTTGCCCCTGAAAACAGGCACTTGAGCCTAGTGGGCCTTAACCGGTTATGAAAGAATTTTAAAAAGTAGATGATGGAAGTTAATTTGGCAGACCCTTTAGTCTCAACTGTAAGGAAAATCCTGGATTATGTAAGCAATTATGCCAGACAGAGAGGGCGGTCTTGGGCAATGTCAGACCGCCAAGGGGGTGTAATGAGGCCCGACACTGCATGCAGAGGGCCTTTTAGTCCCTGGAAGGTCTGATATTGTCCAATACCACCCACCCAGGAGGGTATTATTACACTTAGAAAATGGGCATTTTATATATTTTTGTATTTTATATGTTTGTACAAAAATATTTTATGTTTAAGTATTAAAACAGTTGTTTGATTTTTTTTTGTAATGAAGTAGTTCCTTCACCTGCATTTGAACGCTGTTTTTTCTAAACCTAGACTAATGAAGCCTTCATAGTTTCAACTTTTTGAGCTGGTTATCATGGTTACCTGTCCCCCGCCACACACATACATTTAGTCACTTAACTGTTAAAGCCATGTTTTAATTGTTTTCCTGTTTTAATCTGGGGTTTCTGTGTTTGTTTTCTCTCTTTCCCTCTTTATGTTGCTGCTGTGTGAAGTACAACAGCCCCCCCCCCACACCCATAGTCACGGTCATCCTTGTGGCATGGTGGCTACTGGAAGATCATTCCCTTCCTTTTCACTACTGTGGCTATGTTTTGGGGGTAGACATTTTACTGAGAAGAGGCTGAAGCTGGGGATTCTAGGGAGAAAATGATGATAGGTCAATCAGGGGTGACTGACAGTACACCAGGAGAGAGTGAGAGGCTACCTTGAAACCAATCCTACTGATGGGCTTTATTTTACATTACCAGCTGTGGAGAGCTATGGCACTGAGACTAATACTTTAAAAACCTGACCTGACAGCTTTGACACTCAGTTGGATCCTTTTTTTTAATTAAAAGAAAAAAAGAAAACAGTGTAAAGCTGGCATTTGGGGTATTTACCAAGCAAGGATTGTTAGTGCAGTATGGGAGGACTACTGTGAAGGGTTCTATGTGATAATAGTGACTGCACAAAGGTAATCGCTATTACCGTGACCTGCATTATTGCGAAAACATTTCGGTGATATGCAGAAAAACTACCTGGAATTGGGCATGTGGGGGCTGTGCCCGCACCTCTAAATAAAGATTCTCAACTCCGGGGGGGGGGTGCATGTCAGGGAGGGGGCACATCCTGGTTCAAAAAAAATCTCAGTCCCGCAGCTGCAGGAAGCACAAAGGAACACCCAACCCCAGTCCTGAACCCAGGACCTGCTCCTTCGGAACCAACCACCTTTGCCACCACACCACATGGTTGGCTCTGTGAAAGCAGGCTCACCCCAGGGTCACATCCCTGTTACCCATCCCTCCATGTCCTGTCGCCCACCCTAACCTTGTGGTCACAACATTCGCTGTCCCCCTACAGTCGCCCATGATGATAGCACTGTCATTTGGGTTGCTGTTATTCAGTCGCCCATATGCAGTCGCTATCATCACGTATACCCTGTGAAGCTGATCTGAAGCACAGCTTTCACTTCACTCCTTTTATAAGAAAATGAAACAGAAAGGATAATAGGGTATGGGGAACTGTGAGGGTTCTGGATTCTATTTTTGCTAGTTTGTGCTGTGTGCGTATGTGTGTAGTGAGGGTGAGTCGGAATTCCACCTCACTTAGTGAGAAGTGAAAAAATGGCATTTATTCAGTTTTAAAATTTGGGATGCCTAATAATACGTTAAGTAATGGGGTACCCTGAACTGGCACACATTTGTAAGCAGGCTCTATTGAAAAATTAATGCATGCCTGACCCAGGCTTTCAGCCAATCAGGATCCTGAGTAGATATATGTCAGCTGTGGATATACAGTAACTTTGTTTAGACTCTGATGTCTCCACTGGTTTACTTAAAAAAATGTGGCCCTCATATTCAAGATGGCAGTCTGACACATCAAGCTGTATGCCTCTGAAACAAGCATTTACTCTCATTTCTTAAAAAAAAAAAAAAAGGGACTGCCAGGATCCTAAGTAACAGTATTGTAATACACAGTGAATAGTTGTTTACCACCCATCCTTTCTCACATATTTTTCTTCTTATGCAGTTCTGCTTGATATAGAAACATAGACTTTGATGGCAGATAAGGACCGCTTGGCCCACCCAGTCTGCCCATTTCCCCACTTATCGGATAAGGTGCAGATTCTAGTTTTACCAATGGCCTACTTCCTCCTACCCCCCACTAGAATTGCCTTATGTCTGTCCCATGCATTCTTAAATTCCCCCCCACTATTTTTGACCCAATGACCTCCTCAGAAAGGCCGTTTCATGTGTCCACCACCCTCTCTGTGACATTGCCTGAGTCATCCCCCCTCTATCTTCAAATTGTTCTTGCAGGTCTCTTTCTCTGAAAGATGGTACCCTCTTGGACTTTGCTGAGTCCTTTGAGGTTCCTGAAACTTTCTATCTGTACAAACAAGCCTTGACTCAGTGTGCCATCTTAGTCACCAATGTATATGTAAATACATACCTATAAACAAGCTTTGGCTCAGTGCCTTTCCTGTTCACAAATTTGTGCATAAGAAAAGAAATTCACCTGCCATTATCCATATTTAGTTTGCTTCATCCCTTCACACAAAACATCCATAATTTAACATTTAAATACTGTACACTCTCAGATTTGAATGGGCCACCTCCAGGCAAATTTGTGACCAGGAAAGGCATTGGGCCAAAGTTTTCATTATTGCTTCTCTTTTTGAAGCAAGCCAAATCTTCAGGGATAAAACTTTTGAATGAGGAGTGTTAAAGGATAATGAAGTCTCCATTTTCCAAATTATTTGCCCCACTCTTCTTCTCCTACTCATTTAGAAAAAGGAACTTTTGATGTTACTTAGAAACATAGACAATGTTGGTAGAAAAAGTCCAACTGTGCATCTAGTCTGCCTGAGTTCCTATCTAACCCAGGGACCTTATGATAGCCTATCCCCCCATATCACTCCCTGTCAAACACTATAGTTATGTGCCCAGTGTTCCCCCCTTGCACTCCCTGACCTATACTGCAATTTCTGTTAACCCGTGGTCTGCCTCTCTTTGGCTTATGCTGCATTCCCAGAAATGCTGTGGTTTCCCCTCATAAAACCTGACCTATATTTCAGTCCCTGGTGTCCAATAGTTCCCTCTTCCCTACCTGTATCTCAGTGCATGGTGGTAGGTTCTTCAATTCTACTTCTCAAATGAGATTTCCCCTGGGAATGACACACACCAAGAGCCTCCACCAGTCTCACAACTCAGCAAGAAGTGAATATCAAGCTACTGCCTACTGAAAGCAAACAGTTCTGGGGATTTTTTTTTGTCAATCTTTTTCTCTCCTCTTTGCAGACCTGTGCCCACATCTAGACCAGCCATCCTAAACGCATCACCTGACATCTCATGGACTTACCAGCATCTGTCCTTATCTGGCCCCATGGCTCTCACCCACTCTGGTGGGAGCAGCAAGACCCCCCAACTGCTGCACAGTGGATATGCTACTGGGGCAGACAGTCACGTCATCCATCTGGACCTGCAGAGGGTTGAACATTCATACTGTCCCTATTCTGGACTTTTCTTCATTTCCTCCTGTACCCTCTGAGATACCAGCCTGGGAATGTGATGCAAGCATGGAAGTGTGCACATCATCTACCACCAGTGTCTCTCCACCCACTTGAGCCACAGTCTGGAGTGCACTGCCACCTGTGGTCACCCAAGTGTCAGTTGTGCACCAGAGCAGGCTGCCCTCCCTCCCTCCCTCGAGGGGGAGAATGTTATCTGGGACTCTCGATCCTTGTGAACTGGGCTTTAAGGGCCGCAATATCCTATGAATGACCCCGTTGGAAATTTGCTTTATTGCCTCCACATCCCTTGCAATCTGCAGGTGCACTGGAATGATTGGTAACTGCTTTGTACTTAAACTGATATTCTGTGATGATTTCATCATCTAAAATCAAAAGCCTATCTCTCTTTCACATTTCATTTACCAGCAACATGCATTGATGTGATTTTACATGTGGGGAAAGAAAAGTATCTTTCATCTTAAGTGATTGATAGATTTTTTTCTGAACTTACAGCAGAACCAGATGCTTGTGGCTTATTATGTCAAAAAAGTTTTCTTTGTTAATTTTTAATCTGCATTCTTTCCTAATTAATAATATTGTGCTTGTAACGAGCACAAGACCAGATGCAAAAATGAGGCACACTGAAAATACAAAGTTTAACTTTTTAACTTGATTAAAATCTGCATTTAAAAAATAACTCCCACTCTTGTTAATTAAACACCCACAAACACAGATGATGAAGAGAATGATTCAATTATTCAGACTGGATTTACTGAATATTTATATTCTGCCAGTATCCCCTAAGGGAGTTCTAGTAGAAATAGGTAATTGCAACAGCAGAAATAAGACATTATACTCTATGCTAGTTGTAGGATGAGTTTGAACTTTTACTAAAATGTTCAGCTAGATAATTCTGGAAGATGACATATTCTAAAAGAGGTATTCAAACTTTAAAAACTTCTAATAGATCTGGTCCTCAAGAATCTGTTGAACAAAGGAATTATGTCAGAATTTATACCTTATGCTCAAATCCACACAATATATACAGTACACTAGAAAAAAATCCTCTTTGTATAGTGATATGCTCACACAAATTGGATATACTAGCATTTCAGACAACAACACCATCTTGTTTACATTACATAGAGAGATGAAAAAGCAAACAAGTAAATGCAGACTGCTGAATATACATTATTGTGTTGTTGAAAACTAAGTTTATTTTTTTTTTAATTATTGTTATGAAAAGTGTGTCCTGAAAGGAATGTTAATAAAATGTCCGGGTTCATCCTGGGTTATGGAGCCAGCATGGAGAAGAGTACAGGTGAACACAGATTTGCACTACCAATATGAAAAATCAGCCACACAGTACCATAAATAAAAAGTATAATGAACAGAATAATTGTGCATAAGCAAGAGTATAGTAGAAGATGTTGCTCAAATAACATTGAAAGTGCAACAGAAAAAATAGAAGTGAATAAAGTTGGCCAAATACAATAGAATATGATGTTTAAATAACATTTTTTCAAAACATTATCGACAGTAGTTCAATCTTCTCTGGGACATATGGCTATACACATTGCTGAGAAAAGTAACAGTTTCAGCCAATATCATGGTTGGACATAGTATTTCCTGAAATTTTTATGATATCTCTAAAGAAATATTCTTCCTGCCTTCAATACTGTTATTGGACAACTAGAAAGAAACTCTGGAAAATATTGGACAAATATGGAAATATCCTGAAAACATGATGACTTCAATTATAATCATTGAAGAGTAGGAGATTGAAAGGATGGGGAAGGGGATAGAATGTTGAAGAATGGTAAGGGAGTGGTTATGGAGGAAGTAGAGTGGTAAAATGTAGGAGTGTGGGTTTGGTGCAGGAGGAAGAAAGGATCCTATAATCATGGAATAGAGCTTTCAGGGTAAAGAGGAGAAGGAAATGTGAAAGGAGGTGGGTATACCAAAGAAGAGGATGTCAGTATGATGAAATGGTGTGCATAACTCCGGATTTCAGGTGCAGAACAGAGAAGGAGCAGCAGTCGCAGTTTGTAAGAGATTAATTGGAAAGGGGTTATGAGTAGAAAAACAGTTAAAGTTGCAAAAGAAGTAACCAAAACAAAGTCTGTGAAATTAAATAAAGCCAAAGAAAATAGTATCTGCCCTCAAGGGAAGAAAGTCAAAGGCTGGAATACAAGATGCAGTGGGTTGTAAGGGGTTGACAATTAGAGGCACACCAACAGTAAGAATGAAAGTAAGATTGAGTCTGTCCTGAGAGACTTTAGAGGCACCACTGTAAATCATTTTCCCAAGCTCAAAAGTCTAGAGAAGCATTCTGAAAACAATATAATGGTAGGAAAGGAGAGGAAGGAGATACAATTTGCTCAACTAGCTTGGGTGGAGTTTCTTAGACATTGCATTTATGTGGCTAGGGAACTCAAGCTGATGATCCAGCTAGACACACAGATATTCAAAGAAATATCTTCCTCCAATACTAAGTTATCTAATGTCAAGAAGACTTGACAGGCATAGAGCTTGGCAGCTACCATTTGATATTAAAGGTCATGGAGATCATTTTATATCATTGAAGGTAAGAGGTTTAGCACAAAATAGCACTGGACCTTGACAATGTCCCCTTGGATCTGTGCAGTCTACTCAGGGCCTGAACTGGGTTACCTGGCAACAAGCACAGTGTGATCTGCTTTTATATAATTGTGTGAGGCAACTCAGGTCTTGGGAAAGGAAACTCAGGAAATTCAAAACAGGCTGGGATCCATGACAAACACTTACAGAATGCCTGTCATGATTTGAAGAGGGAAAGTCATAATCTACAAAGACTGATTGGGACTTGACAGGTATGAGCTGAGAAACTTGACTGGCAGGCCAGAAAAGGACCAGTCATAGTTAACTTACCATGCAAAAGAGAATATGCAACAGCACAGAAAGACTTGGCAAGGCTGTTGGAGGTAATACTTTTGTCTGCTTCAATGGGCCAGGGAATTTACTGGTACAGAAGGAGAAGTTAGGCAGAGCAGAGGTGGGAGGAGCTATAACAGGGGATGAGAGGTAGAGAACCTTGATTTAAGCCTGTCTGGACTGTAACACCTCTGTAACACCTCATGGGACTGAAGGCAAACATATTAAGATTGCAATAGCAGGGGAAATAGGTAAGAAGTAGAAGGCAGAGGGAATGGGAGGGGAGAAGGGGTTTGGGAGGAAGAGTAAAGGTAGTAGTGAAAGAGGGATCCACGACAGGAATCCACCAAAAATTTTGTTGAATGCCCCACCAGCGACACCAGCAGGTCAACCACATTCTGCAATAGGCTGCCGGTTCACTATTCCTATCTTTGTTTTCTTTGGGGGGCTTTGCTCCTGTACCTCCCATGCAGGGGGCTGTGCTCCCTGCACCCCCCCCACTTAAGGATTCTCAACTCCAGTCGGAGCTGATTGGGGGAGGGTGCAGGACCCCCAACAGACAGCATCAGATTCCAGTGGGTCTCCCACTGCGGCTAGGCACTGTAGTCGCTGTGGGGGACCTTGCTGTCGAAATGTCACTGTGGGGAGGGGGTAACCGTGAAAAGCACAGGTGGAGAAAAAGCTATTGAAAGAGGAATCGGCCTCCATATGATCAGATATGGTAAAACTGATTAGTCTGAGGACCATAATGATTGACTAGTATGGAGGATTCAATAAAGAGAGAAAGATCTTCCAGAATTTAGATAGGTAGCTAAAATGTATCTGGTGGTTGGAAGCAAAGAATTCAGACTTAGCCAACTTGTTGAAATTTTTTAAAATATTATGAAGTTAATGTACTTACACCTTTCAAGGTTCAACAGAGAAAGAGAAGAAGATCTGATGGAAGATAATTCAGTATTGTATCAGTCAATTATCATGGATAGCAGGTTAGTGGACCTGAAAGACATAAACTGGATAATCCTAAGGAGGGTGGATGGAGAATCATCTGCACACAGTAGAAAACAGAGTGGCCACTGAGCACATCTGGAAGAGTTCAAGATTCTAATATGTATTTATGATAAGATACATATCATGTTGGTACTGGAGTCACACAGGAAATGGAGCTCACCAGCAGAGGCAAGGAAAGAGACAAAATAGAGGATATTAAGCATGGGGGCCAATTCCAAGATGAATGAAGTAACTTGCATGCGGTTGCAAGTTACGCCATTCACCCCTAAGCCAGGGACCCTATGCTGCATTCCAAGAGTGGAAGGGTCTCGGCACTTATGACATGCGGGATACGCCATGCAAGGGCTACCACCACACACATGGTGTATCGCAGCTGCTTGTTGCAACTTGTGGCCTGTGACAGGTGACCCCCCCTGAAGCCCCCCGGACCACCTCAGCACACACCAGGGGGCATGGGGGGCAGGACAGATGGCATAGGAGTCTGGGGGGCACACCAGGAATCGACCCCTGGGGGTCCCAGATGATCAGGAGATTGGGGGCAGGGGTGTACTTGAGTGGGCTTGGGGGAAAGATTGGCGCCATTGCTGTGGCGCTGCGTGGTGGCATCTGATGGTGCCAGCTGTTGTCTGCCACTTAGGACAGCTCTGAACTGTCATAGGTTCCCTACACCACTGCATCTCTTGGAATGGCAAATGCGGGTTACGACAGCCGCCCTCCTGGAATTGGGCATTCTGGCTGTCGTAACTCACTTGCACCAGGCATTGTGGGCTATGGTGTAGTGGGTGGCATAACCCATGACTGTCATTTCCCACAGCCACCAAGGCACATCTCGCAACTTGAAATATGGGTTGGCATATCACCTGGCATAAGTAGCAAGATACACGATGGGGTTTGGCGCATCTTGCCTTACACTGCCATAGCCTCTCCTGGAATCAGGCCCTTGGTGTTTTTCCCTCTAGTATAACTTTGGATAAACCATAGCAATACATGGCTAGATCATGGATTATACATGGTCAACAGTCATGGTCAGTTGTGGCTTGTACATGATTTTAACCAAGTTTTTGTTCTGGACAATCACTAATGATAATTAAACAATGACAAGAACATTTCCCGGACTCTGATTGGTTAGTGTGTGCTAGTTACAGTGAGGTTATCTGAGCACAATCTCACTGTATTGATTTGTTGGATGATCATAGTCCTCTTCTCTTAAGAAACAAAGATATACTGCCACACTAAAAATCTACTAAAAACATTTTTTTAATTTTTTTTTTTATTTTGTAGAACAATGAGCCATTGTATAATAGCAATAATGCACTCCAGGGTGTGGTTCATGCAAGTAGACCGTAGTCTTCCATTGTTTTCTGTAGACCTATAACACTCCCAACTGTAGAACAGCAACCTGCACCCACCCTTCTACTTATATGGATGGGCTATCCATGCAGTGTTATGGTCCTATGGTATAAAGTCCCTCAACATAAACATCGAAGCGAGTTCCAGGACAGTCCCTCAGAGAGAGGAGATACTTCTTGTGGCACTAGCCAAGGGACCAGGAAGGCTCAACAGGAGTGAAGTAGGCCGTGGGAGTGAGATATGGCAAATGTTTGTTGATGGGTTCAGTCTCCCATTTCCGAAGATAGGTTATGGGCTTGGGGTTCTCCCTAAATGGGTTTCTTCAAATGGCTTCACTGTCATCTTGAATTCAAACTTGAATTTTATTTATATTTATATGGTATAGGGCACTAGATACAAGCCTGTTTTCAGGACCAGCCTGTATACAAGTGTAACCTCCCCCCGACGGCCCTCCTTGTTTCTACCAGCAGGGCTGCTCCTCTCACATCTAGGCACCACCAAGAGGGGTGGGGGCAGTCACTAGAAAAATATCTTGCAAAACTCTGTGGACACATTACTTCTACTATGGAGCCTGCCATCCTCAGACAGGCAAACCAAGTGTGGCAACTACCTGGCTCACACCTGCGGGGGGGGGGACCATTTAGCATGGCCATCAACCTGGGTCTCTTGGAGAAAACATTTGCTCAGCATTATGCTAGGTTTGTACTTCTGGTCAGGGGCACCCAAATAAATCCGGACACTGGAAGCAATAACTGTAATGTCCAAACCAGGTTGGGATTCTAGAGTGTGGCTTTTATTCACATAACACAGAGAATAATAAAGCAAAGATGGACCCCCACAGGGCTACACTCGCTGGTAATGCAGATTACAGAGGTACAGAGCACACTTCCTCACTACGAACCCTCAGGTTCTGAATGGATCTGGGCACACATGGCCCAAACTGGTACACTTCTCTTCTATTCCTTGACTTGGAACCCCGGCCAGTACTAGGACACTTTTTCATATTGCATGGAGATTGATGATAGCTCCCTAAACCACCCATGAGCTCTTTCCGGCTCTAACTGAAAATCCAAAATCCCACATCTGGGTGCTTTTCTCAGGCATTGGCCAAATGTACTGAGAGAAAACATAGGTGCCCAAACTGAACCAGGAGAGGTAAACCTGGTTACTTCAGAAGGGGGGACTCCCACCTTTTGCTCCCAAATCTATACTCGGCCACTCATTTGGTTACACCATTCTTTGAAACACAGATTGTAGATGCTCTGTCGAAATGTTTTACACATTTAACATTCTACTTTTCACTGGAGGTGTCCAGACTTTAAAAGTTCTATAAGTGGCTATGTCTTTACCCTAGACCCCCACTGTTGAAGATGCTTCTAAGTCATACACAGTCTAAAGGTTCTGTACTTGACAAGTCTCTCTTTGACCCCCACAGTAGGCAGACACTTTTACTTCAAACTCTATCTTGGTGAACATAGTCTCTGTTTCAGAGCAAACTCACCAGGGTATGCAGGTGCCCCAGGGCTTCTTCCCACAAAAATGTCTCAGGTAGTTGTAAACAAGACGACTCTCAGGCAGCTTCTCCCTCTCCAGGCTGGACCAGGGGATTGCCCCTGAAGTCCTGGAATTCCTCCCCCCATCCCTCTGGGGATGGGGCACTGCAACAACTTCTTGGAATGGTCTCTATCACTTCCTTCTACAAGTCTTCTGTGTTCCTCTCTAGGGTGAGAACACACAACCCCTTTTTTAAGGTAGCTCTATATCAGAGCTAGACTCTGAGGAGCTGCACTCAGCAGCGCTCCTCACTCTCCTGAGTCTCCACACAGATTACTTTCTGAAGACTGACTTGAATCTCCCAACGTTCTACTGCTAACCCCTGCAGATAGCATTCCATTGTGGTTTATGCTGCTGCAAGAATTCTAAGGTGACATCACTCCAGCTCAGCTGAAACTGAAAACAGAGTGAGACAGTGTGAAACCCATTTAACTGGCATCTCACAAGCTGCCTACTCCCTGCCAGCCACTGATTCTAAGTGAGATTCTAGTAAACCCTGGGAACAAGGGGGTTACACAAGCTTATGAAGCTACAGTAAAAATGATATACTGTACACACAGTGAAATAATACATACAACAAATATTCAAGTATAATCACATTCAAATTTGGACCACCTTGCAGGAGCTACTTTAAAATTGCTGAAGGTGGGTAAATGTAATACTTTTGTAGGCAGTGATTTCAATGCTGTTGTAAAAGTAAAATAAAATAACATTGTATACTCTTCCCAAAATTTCACATCAGATGTTTGTCTGCCCAAAAAGATGGAGATTGTGAGAGTAAAGATCATGGGCCAGGCACTCAGGTGATGAGACAGTAAGTGAGCCATTACAGTCAGGAGGTTCTAGGTTGCAGCATACTCATAGAGGTATGCTGTCTTGCCTCAGTGGCATGCCTCTATTAACCTATACTGGTGTACATGGGGAAACAGTTATGCCAAGGGCATCACATTATACTTGCTGTAGACCCAATGAATGGGTGTGGTTGTACTGTCTTCCAATCTCCTGCATCATGAGGGAAGTGATAGAAAATCAGAACAGCCTGTGGAGGTAGAAACAAATTCTTTCCAGTGCCCCAACTTAAGTTCCACTGTAGACCCCTGACCTTAGCTGCAATGCTGCACTTTGGTAGTGATATTGTTGTGGGATTACAAATTATGGGAACTTGACAGAGATTAGCGGGCATAACATTATAAAATCAGAGCATATTCAATATAGAGGGAACCTTAAATACCAATTGTTGACACTGAATTCCAGCTGATGAATGCTTTGCATCAAAAGATATGTGCACTATTCTGCAAATATGCTGTACTCATTCCTATTTTATTGCTCAAAAAGTGTGCTGTGCCCTGTTTGTGTCTCCCTGATGTGAGCAGTAGAGAAACTGAGGTACACAGGGAAAGCACCAAAGATCAAACTAATTGTGGAAGTGTGATGCAAACAAAGAGTTAGCCAGACACTATAGATGTATGAAGTATCCAGGCAGGGACAAGGCTGGCAATTATAAGCCAGTCAGCCCGACATCAGTGATAGGAAAGTGAATGTAATCTCTGCTGAAGAAAATGATTGTGGACTATCTGGAACCCACTGGGTTACAGGACTTTAAGCAGCATGGATTCATGGTGGGGGTGGGGGGTCATGTCAAACTAATCTGATAGATTTCTTTCATTGGGTGACCAAGGAACTAGATCAGGGTGGTGCAGTGGATGTAGCCTACCTAGATTTCAGTAAGGCTTTTGGCATTGCTCCACATAGGAGACTCAAAAGAAAGTTGGGTAGCTTAGGGGGAATCCAAAGGTGGTTAACAGGTTTAGAAATTGTTAGGAGATAGGCAGCAGATTGTGGTGGTAAATGGAGCTCACTCCTGGGAAGGCAGGGTGACCAATGGGGTGCCTCAGAGATTAGTGTTGGGCCCTGTCCTCTTTAATGTCTTTATAAGTAACATTGCCAAGGAACTGGAAAGGAAGGTCTGGATCTTTGTGGATGACACAAAAATCTGCAATAGGGTGGACACTCTGGGGGACAAATCATGAGTGAATAAAAATATTGAATTTGATGGTAGATAAGGACCATGTGGCCCATCCAGTCTGCCCATTTCTTCTTACCTACACCACTGTAACAGACTGTGCCCGATCTACAGCTTTTTCTCCCTCCTCCTTCCTTTCCACTATGATTCTCTTGTGTTAATCCCATGCATTCTTGAACCCCATCACTGTTTTCACCATCAGCACCTCCACTGGCAGGCTGTACCAATAATCCACCACTCTTTCTGTGAAGAAGTACTTCCTCACATCTCTTCTGAGTATACCCCTCTCCAGCTTCATAGCATGTCTCCATGTTCTTGAGCACATTTCCTTCTAAAAAATACTTCCCCCCAGTCCTTTCTTTAAACACTGAGAGGTATTGAAAGGTCTCTATCATATCTTTCCTCTCGCACCTCTGTTCCAGGATGTCCATATTAAGGTTCTTTAGTTTCTTCTCTTACGGCTTTTGATTCAAAGCCTGAAACATTTTACTTGCTTTCCTCTGGACCTTCTCCACTCTGTCTAAGTCCTTCCAGAAATGTGGTCTCCAGAACCGGACACAGTAGTGTAAGTGGGGTCTTTCCAGTGATCTATACAGAGGCAATGCCACCTACCTCTTTCTGCTGATACCCCTCACTATGCACCCCAGCATCACACTAGCCCTCCCTACTGCCTTGTTGCACTGCGTGGACACCTTTAGGTTGTCAAATATGTTTACCCAAAGGTCTCTTTCCTGCTCAGTGATTGTCAAGACCACACCACCCATTTTGTACTCAGCCACTGGGTTTCTATGCCCAAAATCCATTGTTTTGCACTTTTTGCAACCCAGTTGACATATTGTTGCCCACTCCTCTAGGTTTTTCAGCTCTCTGCTCATCCTGTCCACCCCCCAACCCCTCAAGATTTTTGTGTCATCTGCAAAGAGGCAGACCTTCCCTTCTAGCTCCTCTGCAATGTCACTTTTAAAGACATTGAAGAGTACTGGTCCTAGCACTGATCCCTGAGGCACTCCACTGGTCAACCTCTATTCCGCAGGTGAAAACTCCATTTAAAACCACGCTTTGTCACCTGTCCCTTAATCAGTTTCTTATCCAGTTTACCACCTTTGAACCTACTTCTAAGCCATGCAGCTTACTTACTAGTCTCCTATGTGAATTGGCATTGAAAGCTTTACTGAAATCTAGCTAGGCCACTTCCACCACTCCACCCTGATCTAAATCCTTTCACCCAGTCATAGAAATCTAATAGATTTTGTTTGACATGACCTCCTCCCTGTGAAATCATGCTGCCTCGGGTCTTGTAATCCACTGAATTGAATATATTCCACAATCCCTTTCTTCAGCAGTGATTTCATTAACTTTCCCAGCACTGATATTAGGCTGAATGGCCTATAATTACTAGCCTCCTCCGCGCGCTACCATTTTTGTGTAGTGGGAATACATCTGCTCTCCTCCAGTTCTCTAGAACCACTCCTGTTTCCAGTGAACTGTTAAATAGAACTGTTAGAGATGCAGCCAGTATTTTCCTGAGCTCCCTCAATACCCTTGAATGCACCCCATTTGGCCCCAATGCTTTGTTCGCCTTAAGATTAGCAAGTCCCTTCAGGACATTCACTTCCAAGAAAGGACTAGTGTCCGCCCCCTCCCTCAAAAGCTTTTGTTACTTTTTTGTGCCCCCTCCCCTTCTCCTTCCTCTGTGAACAATGAGCAAAAGTATTTGTTCAGGATGTCTACTTTTTCCTGGTCCCCATATGCACTGTCCCCACCTTCCCTTTTTTAACCTTTCAATTCCACCCATGAACTTCCTCTTTACACTTACATACTAAACAATGTTTTGTCCCCTTTTGTTACCTCCTTGGCTATTCACTCTTTAGTTTGTGTCTTTGTGCTGCTTACTACTTTCCCTGATTCCCTCTGTTTCACTGATACTCCTTCCTATCCTCCTCCCTCAGGAACTCCATATACCTTCTGAATGCTACCCTTTATGCCTTTTGCCTTTTCAGTCATCTTTTTCAAGAACCGTAACTGTCTCTATTTCCTATTACTGTTGCTCACTTGTTTGATGCAGGAGTTTGTTGCCTTTACTATGCTCTCTTTTATCATTTTCCACTGTTCCTCCACCCCATCAAGGCAATCTCCCCCACCAGTTCATCCCTGAGGCATTCACTTATCTTTGTAAAGTGTGCCCTCTTGATATCCGGGACCCTCACCCCTGTATGGTTCAGTTCCACAGTCATCCTTATATTTCACTTTATCTTTTTATTAATTTTCAACAAAAGTACATATTATTGCAAATATGATAAACAACAACTTTCATATGAATATGATTACCATCTATATAGAAGTATAAGCTGTAAAAATGGACTTAGGCTAATATCTGGACAAAGTTGAAAGTAACTGGAAGGAAGCAAGTATATCTATAAAGTTCTATATCTATATAAGTAAGAGATTAGCAGATTATATAATTATAGTAATAAGAAACATGGTATCAATACAGTAAAGCCAATATCATAATTTTATTCATAATAGTAGGCATTCGTGACATAAGCTATGTGTGTAAATAGGAGCTATAGAACGTTACATATTATAGTGAGTACAATTCTATAGACAGAGAGGAGTAAAAAAAGGAAGAAAAAGAGAGAAAGAGGAATAGAGTGAGGAAATAGTGAGAGATAATCCATATAAAACTTGAGCTATATTGAGTAGTACAATATACTAGTTAGGGCTACCAGAGATACTCACATAGGAAAAATAATCCTGCCAACATCTATTGTAGATATTGAGTCAATCAGAGGAGAGATGGGATATCCGGTCCAGAGAGCCATAATGGAAGAGGTTTTGAAGGACATCCTAGAAGGAAAGGATATTATGGGATTTCCAATTCATAAGAATAAGGCATTTGATGGGAAGAAATATTATGCTTAGCCATCTGAAATGACCATGGGATATGGCAGTGTTGTTAGGAGAAGGGATACCAAGCAAAAAGAGTTTAGGGTCAAGGGCAATGTGATGTCTGATCACCTTTATAGCAAAGGAGTGAATCATATGCCACAGTTTGTAAATTGGAGCACAGGACTATAATATATGAAGAAGATCTGTGTTAGGAGAGTTACAGCCCAGCAATTAGTGTTGTTTAGGAGACCCATACAATTTAATATGGAGAGAGGTCTATACCACAAGTGTAACATCTTGATTTGTAATAAAGAGCTCGGAGCATCCTTAAAAAAGGTATGAGAGAAACGCCAACAGTTACACCATTGGATTTTGGATATATTATAATTAAGAAGAGTGCACCATTTATTTTTTTATGAAGAAAGACTAGTCGGGAAGTTTTTCCAAGATATCCTTAAAGAGTACACTGTTCCTTTTTGCTAATAGTTGAATCCAATGTGAGATGTGATGATCATATGGACAATGGTTGTGAATATAAGGTACAAGGGATTTATAGGCTGCTCAAATTTGAAGATATTTCCAGAAGTTCTGTTTGGGGAGATCCCATTTTAGCTGTAAGTTTGAGAAAGAGTCAAGATTAGAAGAGTTTTCATCAAAAATATCTCCTAAAATGAGTAGGCCTTGTTCTCCCATGCACGGCAGAAAATAGGTTGTCCTTCTAGGGAAAGCAAATGATTGCCCCAAGAAGGAGTATAGAATAGTGGAGTGGGATTGGATTTTAAGTGCTTGTGTATCAACTTCAAATAAAGAATGGATGCAGAAACAGTTGGATGGGCTTTCAGTTTATGAGGGAGAGGACTGTAGATGAATGAGGTGGGAACACCACCAGGACTTAATACGGACTCCATCTCTACCCAGAGAGGTGTATGAAGTGAGATGTTGCCAAATCATTAAATGATTTGAGAAGTACGAAAATCCCAGAAATAACCCTTGAACAAGGGAAGACTAAATCCCCCTTCTATCTGGGGTGATCAAAGTTTGGTACAGCTAAATTTTTGTGCCTTGCCTTCCCAAATGAAATTACCAATGAACTTGTCAAGTTTAGATAAATAGGTGGGAGGTAGGACAAGAGAAATATTAGAGAACAAATATAGTATCTTGGGTGAAATGGTCATTTTTAAAGCAGATATTTTCCTCATGAAGGAGAGAATTAACAGTTTCCACCTATCTAGGGACATTTTAATATCAACAAGAGGGGGAATAAAATTTAGATTCCAAATCTTGCCTAGATCGTGGGAATTGTTATGCCTAAATAGATAATACCCTGCGGTGACCAGTGAAACCCTAGCCGTAGGTTCATGAGGGGTTTGCACAGGTCATTATGAGGCAGAATCTCAGATTTCCCATAACTCAATGCAAGGCTTGAAATTTCAGTGAATTTATTACACAGCCTAGTTAAAGGGGGTCCAGCTTCACTTAAATTTTCTAGAAGTATTAAAAGATCATCCATGTATGACAAGGAAATGTATCTAGAGTTACCTATAGGGATGCCTTTAATGTCATTAGTTTGGTGCAAGCTAGCTGTTTAGGGTTTGATAGCCAGGATGAATAGTAAGGGAGATAAATGACAGCCCTGTCTGGTTCCTCTTAATAGGTGGAAACAGGAAGAAAGAGTAGAATTGGTGAGGATTTTGGCTGAGGGTGATGTGTAAAGTAACTTGATCCATGTGCAGAAATTTGGAAGGAGACTGAAATAAGAGAGAACCTGATATAGATTATTTCAGCTAAGGAAATCAGAAGCTTTCTTGAAATTAATAGCTATTGCTAAGCAGGCAATTTAAGGAATTTGGTTTTGTGAATTAAGTTAAACAAAGAGCGCAAGTGGTCTGAGCCAGATCTGTTCTTGACAAATCCTGCTTGAGAATGATGAATTAGTTTAGAAAGAAGGGGTTCAAGACAGGCAGAAAGAAGTTTAGAAAGTATTTTGCCATCAGTGTTAAGTAATGAAATTGGTCTATAGCTAACAGGAAGGGAAGGATCTTTATCTTTTTTTAGGGAATAATGCAATAATTGCTTCTGTAAAAGTAGGAGGGAGTTTGCCTTTGTTTGAGGCTTCCTTAAAGACTTCAAAAAGTACAGGGCAAAGAGAATCAGAAAGTGATTTATAGAAGTCTTTGGGGGATCCATCTCCTCCAGGGGAGTTGCCTGATTTTAGTGAGGATAATGCCTTTTGGATTTCTTGCAAGGTAAAGGGTTCATCTAGAGTATGTTGTTCATCAAGAGAGAGGTGAGGTAAATGTAGGCTGTTCAAAAATTTTGTATATGTGGGATGGGTGCGAGACGGACAACAGAATATAGATTCTGATAAAAAGATCTCATAATATGATTTATGGAGAGATTATCAGTATGTACCTTATCCTGCAGGTCCTTAATGTTAGTAATATGGTGCTCGGTTTGCTGCATTTTAAGTTGATAGGAAAGAAGTTTCCCACTTTTGTCCCCTTGCTCCCAATATTTATGTTTAAGTCTGAATAGAGCTACTTCCGTTTTTCAAGAGATAAGGCCGCTTATTTTAGTTCTGAGTTGTAATATCTCTAGACGGAGTTGAGAATTGGGGTTCAGTTTATTATTTATGAAGTATAGATGTTCTTTAGCCGTAAATGTTTTTTCTAAATCTGCAAGTAGTTGTTCCCTGCTTTTTTCTATGGACAGTGAAGCTTACTATTTTCCCATGTAGCATAGCTTTTAAAGCTTCCCAAACAGTAGACATTGATGTGTCCACAGGGTTGTTATATGATAGGAAGTCTTTAATTTGAGATCTAATCCAGGGTAAGATATTCGGGTCTCTAAGGAGAAGGGGATCTAAATGCCAGGAGGTAGACTTTGTTGTATGGGATCCCTATAACAAGTGTAATTTAATTGGAGCATGATCAAGTATTATTATGGGGAGAATAGAGGAGTCAATAGTGTTTTCAATTATAGAAGGGGAGGCAAACCAGTAGTCAATCTGACTGTATGATTTATGAAGAGTTGAGTAGAAAGTGAAGTCACAGTCACGGGGATGAAGTATCCGCTAGATATCTACCAGGGGTGAGACTTGATTGAGTAATTACTTCTATCCATTTGTAGTGTTAGAGTCAGGTTAAAATCACCTTCAAATATTATTGGAGTGTTATTCGAGTGGTAAGACAGAATATGCTGGGATAAATTATGAATAAATTCAGGAGAATCAGCATTAGGGGCATAAACATTGATTAGCATAATGGGACCATAGAGGGTATTCAAAATAACAACAACCCATCTGCCTTCCGGATCTGATATAAACTAAATCAAGGTCACTTTGAGTTTTTTATGGATTAGAATAGCTACCCCTCTTTTTTTAGAAGAAAAAGAGGAGTCATATATTTTGACTGACCCAATCCTTTTTAAGCCTATTAACATCCTTTACTAATACTATTGTCTCTTGGAGGAATGCAGTGTCTGCTTTGTGTTTTTTGAGAAGTTATAATTTGCTTCCTTTTACAAGGGGAATTAAGTCCCTTCATATTCCATGAGTATAGCAATAAATCATTCATAGTAATAGCTTAAGGGGGAATAATACTAAGGGAATAGTGAGGGACCAATATTCCAAGCAGAAGTAGTTCCAAGCTGATGAGTATAATATTGTGCTCACACAGAGGAGGGCAGGATCTAACAGGCATACAAGAAATTGTATGTCAAAAATCAAGAACATGGATATCTCTCTAAAGCAGTACAGAGTAGAAGAAAGATGAAAGCGAAAAAACATATTAATATCTGTAAGACAACAACTATTAATAGAACTCAGATGTTAACTTCTTCTAGGTGTAGGAGGATTAGAGTCGGTAACCAGTACAAGACTCTCAGCCATACCATTAGATGTCTATACTTAGAAAAAGTCCTATATAGACAGAGCAAGGTCTGAAAGAACTAGGACTTATAACTTTAAAGAATAGTTATCACACTTATAAACAACTACCTATGACAGTAAGCAAATTCTCTTATGTATGGTAGGGAATGTCAGATAGTAACCACACCTCAACTGGTAAAGAACAAATGTAACGATCAAATGTAATTATAACAGACTGTATTAGCCAAAACATGAAACTAAATATAAAAGGTCATGTTAACCCTATAAGGTACATACTAGTGCCGTGATAGCTGAGACCTGCGTTGCCTAGAGATGGTACCAGGGAGCCAGGTAGTAGGCTGAGGAAATAGGAGTATTGTCTATCGAAGAAAAACACAAAACTCAAAATATAGGGGCAGTGTGCTAGAAAAAGTCATCCAGCGTCAGTAAGTGTAAGTGAGTAGTATGAAATAATAGCACAAAAAGGCTTCATGCAGTTACATGAAGTCCTTGTCTGGTCTCGTTAACAAATTGGGTACCCATTCTTAAATGTAACCAGTTAGTCTGGTTTCAATAAAAGAGAAAGGAATAAAGCAGTGGAGTTTCTTGCAATTAGTAAGGGTATCACACACTCAAAAATAACCTACAGTGATTAGGTTGTGGAGTGGTCAGGTCTATGTCATAGTCCTAATGAGCCCCAGAACCAAAAAGATGTCCAAAATAAAAATATAACATTCACTAGGCTTCGAGTGACTAGAGCCAGCAGGTACAAAGTAGCAGTGTCTCCACCAGTTCAATACATCAATAGTAGTAGCTAGCAATTTATTATATGGAAAGTAGGGTATATGAAATAGAAATGGGGTAGATAAGGGAGCAATATGGGGGGATTAGATTTATATCTGTGAGAATAGGGGTAGCACCAGAAAAAGGTCAGTAGCTGCAATAATAGGTATTGTGTAAGAGTAGACAGGATAATGCAGTTTGCCCTGTTTATAGTTGGATATAAGTTAAATGTGCAGTAGAGATTGGATAGACTATTGAAATGCAGCCACAAAGACAAATTGAGCATGGTAGCATTAACCACACAGCATAGGACAGTGGTACCATATTGAAAAAAAATAGACCTAATTAATAAGTGTAAACTTATCATGATGTACAGCCTTCCTGTATCATGACTGGTTGAAAGGGAATATCTGAATGAGAAGGGTGCACAGCGTGATGAACGTCAGTTAAAACAAAGGAAAACAATGGTCCAGAGTAGCACTATGTCCTGGCTATACAATAAGCCAGGAAGAAAACAATGGCAAAACTGTTACATTAGTTTTAGGTTATCCTTGACTAAGAAACTTTAATTGTAGCATTTGAGCTTTTGTTTTTCAATTTGGCTTTCCTTTTCTTCTTGGGTAGCTCCAAGTTTTTAAGGTGGGAGCTTGAGACAACTTCAGCCCAAGAAGAGTCCATGGACACAATGCCTTGCAAGGCTGTACTAGGACCGGGCAGTTGATCAGCATCAGTGTGGGACTGCAAGTCCTCCTGAGATAAGTGAAGATCGTTGGCAACAAGGGAGAACTTATTGCTGGTCAGGATGTCCGGATTGATGCTGGTATGTACAGATGCGTGGGCCGGGGGATTTGAGCAGTCTGGAGTCGAGCAGCAGGAACAAGTACGTTTAAAGTTGTTCAGTGTAGATTTGTCTTTCAGCCTGTTTGAATGCCTTGTTGTAGGAATTGTGGGTGTAGTATCAACAGGGGTTGTTAATACGACTAGACTTCCTCTGCTGTCTTGTGCCTCTGAAATGCTATCCCGAGGTAGCATGTTGTCGGAGGTTGAGAGTGCGTTTTCCGACTGATTAAACAGTGGGGGATCACCTGAAATAGAACCCAGGAATGCAGACAATGCCTCTGGAGTGCTTAAATCTCTAGGGGGAAGGGACCAAGAAATAAATGCATAGTGGCAGGGTAGCGTAATGCAAACCTTATCTCTTTTTGATGCAGCAGTGTTTTCAATGGGTTATATGCTTTCCTTTTATCTGTGATTTCTTTAGAGAAGTCGTGAAATATTGAAATTTTAAAGTCTTGCCATATTAATGTACCAATGTCTCTGTACCTTTTTAAGATGAACTCTGTATGGGCATAGTTCAAAAACCTGGCCACAATTGGTCTGGGCCTTTGATCTTTACTAGGCCTCGGACTAAGACTGCAGTGGGAATGCTCGATAATCAGTTGCTGCGTGGGGGCAGTTTCAACATAGCTGGCAGAACATGATATAGAAATGCTGTAGTATCTCCAAGCTCAGATCCCTCTGAGAAACCCAGAAATCGCATATTATTCCTGCGATTACTATTTTTAAGGTCATCAAGTTTATTTTGCATTAATTTGATGGTGTAATCTTGGTTTCTGACAGTGGCCTATAGCTCCTGAATAGATGTTGTATTAGAGCTCGTCTGAGTTTCGGAGGAGCTTATCCTCTTATCAAAGGAATCTAGGGTTAGAGAAGCATGTTGTGTATAGACTTTCAAGTCATTTATATCTTCTACAAGTTTTGGAAACATAGCCTCTATTCTTGCCAGAGAGAGATTTGTTGTAGATGGGAGTCAGCCATATTGCAGCTGTACATGCCCAAATTATGAAAGCATTAAAATATATATTTGCAATAGATCGAAGAGCAAAATGACTTACAGGAAATGTCTTGAGTTATGTAAAACCAGAATATCAGACTTAACATGTCTGTAAGGTCCGTAGCAAGAAGGATGAGGTTTGATTTCTTATGTTCCCAGGAGAGAAGGAGATCTATGCTGCCGTCTTCTGCCTAGGCAGGCCACGCCCCCCCCCCCCCCCAGTCATCCTTATATTGAACTATGCTGTACAGTAATCACTGGTCCCTAAATGACCCACCACCTTGACATCTACAACACTGCCCCTGTTAGTGAGTACCAGGTCCAGTATTGCTGCATCATGAGTGGGTTCACTGACTAGCTGCCTGAGGAAAACTTCCTGTTTAGATTCCAGGATGTCCCTGCTTGTTGCTGAAGCTGCTGCTAGCAGACTCCAATCTACATCTGACAACTTGAAGTCCCCTAGCAGCAGCTCCTCCACATTTTCTGCCTTTTTGCTGATGGCTTTCACCAGCACCATATGTAATTCCTCTCTCTGTTCTGGAGGTCTGAACATAACTCCAGAGTGAATAGCAGCTCCATTCCCTATCTCCAGGATGTCCCACAGTACCTCTGCTCCCCCTGTAGTCCCTGTATCTTCACAGCTTTTATGCTTTTCCTCACATAAAGAAGCATAACCCCTCTTTTTCTTCCCATTCAGTCCTTCCTGAGCAGAGTATACCCTGTAAGACGATGTCACAGTCATGGTTTTCAGTGAACTGTGACTCTATAATCACCACAGTATCCAGGTCAGCATCTTCCATGATGGCCTCTAGGTCCAGAATCTTATTTCCTGGACTTGTAGCATTTGGACTCATTGCCTTCCAGATTTTGTTTCCACTTTGCATGCTGTCCCCCTTTTTTCCTTTTGCTCTCTCTCTTTCCTTCTCTCTTTCTAATACTCCTGTTCCTCCCCCCTTATCTCTATCTCCCTGCTTCCTGTTTTAATGTACTCCCTGGGGGAATCAACTCCCCTCAGGTTCTCCTTACTGTATACTTCAGCCTGTGGGGGGAGCAATTTCTGACTCCCTGATTCCTTCTGCTACCCACTTTGGCTTGCTTAAATATTCACAGAAGCAACATTTAAGCTCTCCACTGAGGACTGTGATTCCCCTCCTGGATAGATGCAGGACATCACCCCTGTATAGGCCCTTAACCTTCCAGGTGGTTCCCCATTAAACAATGGTGTCAAACCCTTCCTCTCTGCATCATTTCTTCAGCCATGAGCTGAAGTTCCAGTTATAGAGTTCCCCCTCCTTTCCCCTGTCATAGACAGGTAGCATCTCTATGAAATCCACTGAGTGAGCTACCTAAGATTCCTCCCTAGCTCCCTAACCTCCCCTGCACTATCCAAGCCCTGTTCCTAGCCAGGTCATTAGTCTGCAGATGGACAATGTTATTCAGCTCTTCCTCCCATCCTGCTGCCCTCACAATCCTCAGGATCTGCCTCTCATCCCTCTGGGTCATGGTACGGGGTAGGCACCTAAGCTGCCTCCGACCTTTCCTATTCCCAAATCCATCCACGTCACAATCGAGTCCCTCACCAGAAGTTGCTTCCTTCTCCTCCTCCTCTAGGGTCCTCTACCACCCTTATTGGGGTCTCTACTATGGAGGGCCTCCACATCCTCCCTGGTCACTAATGCTAGGGCCTCCTCCCAGCAGTCCCATCCCACCAGAGTAGCATAGGAATTAGGTAGTGGTACTGGTTGAGGAATGTGCCCCTGTCCTACTACCCCCACCCTTCCAAAGCCCACCATAGTGCAGCTGCTCCTCCTCCCTGGCATCCTCTGAGGTAACAGAGGTAGAATTGGTGGTCCCTGCATTGGGGACGAAGTCCCAAAATCCTTGATAAGTCAGTCTGGTTTCTAGCAACATCATCTCTCAACCCAGAATGGTGTGTGAAGATGGAACAGGACCACAGTCTCCAGAAGGTCCCTTTAAAAAAAAAAAAAATCTACCCCACACTCACTGCTTTTCACCACTTCCAACATTCCCAACTTCTGTTCTAGCTGTTTTACCCGGAAATATTTTTGTATCCTTACCCCTGATACCCCTGTTACCCTTTTTTGTTTGTCTCTATTTGTGTTCCCCCCATGCCTTGTTTAAATCTTTTTATATTCCTTCCCTAGATTGGTGTTGCATAGTTTCTGCCTACCATTGACCTTCTGACCTTCCCAGCAGTGACTGTTATGCAGACTTGAACAGGTACCTTTTCTTAGTCGATCAGCAGATTCCCCCACTTCTTTGCTTTCTTCTGCTGATGCATGCTGACACCTGTGATGCCAGTCACCTGTTCTACTCCTTCACTGTTCCACTCACTCGCTGGACACAAATGTGTGGGACGCCTTGGCAGTGACTGATTTTATGCAAAGTTGATCACTTCCTGGTGGTGTGCTATTGGCTGAGGGAGTCAATTATCAACTAACTGAGGCCCCAGGTCACACAATTAGCACCCCTCCCCAAACTACAGGGCTAGACACAGTACTTATAATATGTCCCCTAAATGTGGGCTACTCTGGCTGGTCTCAAATTTACCCTTCATTTAATAATAAATACATTAATTCTAAAAAGGTTTACCACAACTTACCTCAATGATGTTATATCCACTCAAAAAAAAAAAACCTTTCTTTTTCCCTCTTGTGGCAAATACAGGCAGTCTCTGCTTTAAGGAACACTGTCAACCCCCATTAGGCCTCAGCGTGTCTCTAGTTTAAAAAACACATTTTATGATTGTTCACATTCTACAGAGACTGTTGATGCAGCTGGTAGTTTGATTCAGCTCCCTTTTTTTTTTGCCAGGGCACCCTCCCCCAGACTGGAGGTTCCAGCCACCTGCTCTGTTCGCCACCCCCTCCTGAACAGGCTTGCCCGCCCCAGGTGGCCCAAGGAGTACCATCTCATGACCCTGGCTTGCCCCACAGGTTGGGCCACAGAAGCAAGACCACAACCCCAGTGGACATTGTTTGCTATGTGAGCAGCAGCGGTGGAGACAGGGCCGTTATTAATGGTCCCAGCATTTTTATGCTTTGGATCCCTGGGGGTGGGAATGCGTAATGATGTCAGCTTCTACCCCACCCATCAAGCATGTGGCATGGGTTGTGATGGCACCTCCAGCCTCCACCAGAGGTCCGCATGGCACTGGACACTCTTTCCCCCTCTCCTGGAAAAGGAGAGCAGTCCCTGGGATGCTCAGTCCTTCTCCCCTGGCTAGTCCTCCAACTCCCGAGTCTGTCACCAAACCCGGGGATGTCGAAGCTGCAAGCAGATGCCTTGCCAGCCCTTCTCCTTTTTCCTTTAAAAAGTGAAAAACTGAGTGCCCACCATACTGGTGTTACCACAGCAAAACATGTTTGTTTACATTTCTTGACCAACTTCCACTGCATCTTTCCTGGACTCAGGAACACCCCCAACAAAATCTAGCCACTCATTATGTAACAGAAGAAGAGGAGACTATTGTATTATGAGTGGTTGCACTGTTTGATGGTGTTCTGATGTTCAGGATGTATGCAATAAGAGTAGTTCAATGATTTGAAGCAAAACAAGGCAGGGTAGTGCTATACATTACCATGCATTTCAGTTCTAATAAGCAAAGAGGCAGATAAAACAACCAGCAACATCAATGAAATTTAGAGATGGTAAGCAATCATAAAATGTGTTTTTTTACCCAAAAAGTATATAATGCAAAAAAGGTTGACAGTGTCCCTTTAAGGCAACACTTGTAGGAAAATTGATCTTGTATAACAAGCCAAAAACCAATTCCCTATCAGAAATCTGACTTAGCCCCACCTCCAGTTATCAACCAGCTGAGGCCCCATGACAGACAATTAGTATCCCTTTCCCAAACTACAGGGCTAAATATAGCACTTATAATATGGCCCCTAAATGTGGGCTACTCTACTCTGGCTAGTCTCAAATGTACTCTTTTCTCAATATTAAATACACTAATTACAACAAGTTCCACCACAGTTTACCTCACATATGTTGTCTCCAAAAAACACAAACCTTTTTTTCCTCATGTGGCAAATGCAGGCAGACTCTGTCGGTAGTTATGGTGGAGGTGTGCAAGGTGTTTGCAACACTGCACCACACCTGTTGTATTTTGGACTTCTGGCCCACTTGGCTATTGGTGGACTGCTGGTTTACCCTGAGTCTGACCATTGCAGGAATCATCCAGTGCTCCTTATTGGAGGATTGTTTCACTGTAGGTCTTTAAAAAAGCTGTTGTTAGAGCAGTCCTGAAAATGCCATCCCTGGACTCAGATGTGCTAGCAAATTGCAGACCTGTCTCAAAACTTTCCATTTGTAGGGAAGTTTATGGAGACAGTGATGGCAGGCCAGATGAAGGCTTACCTCAAGAGGTTTGACATCTTATAAGCACTCCAATTTGGTTTCAGGTCTTGCCACGTTACAAAGATTCTGTTTATCAATGTGTTTAATGATCTGGTCCTGGTGAGGGATGGGGAGCACCCTGTTGTCATACTTCTAGATCTCACATCAGCTTTTCACACCTTGGATCATACAGTGTTAATGGAATATGGGGGACTCACCAGGACAACCTTAAAATGGTATGATTTCTTCCTGTCCAGTCAGTTGCAGAATGTTGTGATGGGAGCTTTTTCATCACATTTAGTGGTAGTCAACTGTGGCATTTACAAGGGATTGATTCTGTCCTCCATGCTTTGCACCGAGTACATTTTGCCACTGGGGTGGGTCACCAGATGGTATGGTGTGAGATTTCACTAATGTGCAGATGATATGCAACTATACCTGTCCTTTATATTGGATGGTGAGAGACAGTCCCTATGTTGGAGTAATACCTTAAAAGGGAACAGTCAGCACAAAAAGCCAGACATCCAAGTCTTGGGTTGGTCACAATTTGCACTCTGCATGCAAAAGCTTTCTTTACTTACTGTTTACTGCAGCATAGTAGATTGTATCAGGCTGAATCTGCTGACATCCAAGCTGAAATTTGCTTAACCAGAAATCAGAGTACCCTGCAGCTGACATCAGCGCAGGGCTGCAGCAGTTTTTTTATCTTTTAACAATTTCTCCTTCCCTTGCAACCACTGTCCTGCCTTACCTCCAGCCACCTCTCCTCCATTCCACCTCTGACCCCGAAGCTCCATGTCCAGCTGGCAGATGCATCTCTGCCTGTGAAGGGGGCCCCCTGAAGCCCCCACGCCCTGCCGAGGAACCATTACCAGCACATGTCCGGGCATCATTGGCCAGTGAAACTGCAGCTATCAAGCTGCCACAGATCTGTGTGTTGCTTTTTCCTCCATGTTGTTTTCCCTGGAAGCACGGACATGCAAGGACGTCAGTGCACTAACGTGCAGATGTCTGCCGTGCTTCCCCCCCACTAGCACCCACGCTACTGCAGTACCACTGGACATCCCCAGGGACCAGCAGAGTGTGATGTGCATCCCTCCCTTCTCCCCAGAGCTAGGAGAGCTGTCGTCGGACGCTCGATCCTAGTCTTCCCCTGCTGACCCCCGATAACCCAGGCTCATTCCCGAACCTGGGTCACCTGCATGAAGTGAGGTGTGGAGTTCCATGTCTCAACCCTCAGTGCCACCGGGCCGGCATAGGGCTGCAGCAGTTTGAGACTTAATAGCCTGCAATCCATGTTACAGTATTATAAGCTTGATCTTTTGAGGAAACAGCAGGACCAGCAAATATCTGAATTTGTTAAACAGAGAGACTGGTAAGTTTCAGCATGTTTAAAAGTATTGTGGGCCAGTTTGGAACAATTAAACATAACCTTTGTTTTTGTTGGGAGGATTATCACATTGTCATTGAAATTAGAATTGTGGGTTCTGTAGGTGCCCAAAGGGCAAAATGACTTACATTTAATCGTTAGCATTTGGAAAAAAGTATCCCAACCCTTTCATTTTGTTAAGGGTTTCCAGAGTGGTTAAACAAAGAATGCCCAAAATAATTGTAGAAGAATATCAGCAGTGACAATTATATTTTATCATGTCAGAGTCCCAGCTAGACTCTTCATGTTTAGGACATTGTGGTGAGCCAGAAAAATGATGATGGAACATCACAAAGGATGCTTTCCTCCAGGGTGGGAAGGTCATGCCCATTGCTGTAATACTGCCACCTGGGTTGCCATTGATGGCAGAGAAGTTGGAGTAAGTATAATGGTAGATCATTTAGCATTGTGGCACTACAGCATCCCAGCATTGTCCAGGGAGGAACGTAAGAGTAGAAAAAGCAAATGAAAACTCTGTAGTCTTGATGTGGACATATGCTTCCCTTCTCTGCAGTGTGTCACTGATGGTGCCATCTTTCTTTCCCAGGAAGACCTGGGGGCCCTATTGCCTCACCATTGAACTGTAGGTATTGTTTGCCTTGAAGGTGATTGGAAGGGCAGTATCTTGGGAGGTACCATTCTTGTAGACTGGTTGAGCAGTGTCCTTTATTTTTCAGGCACAGAAACTGAAGAGCCAAATGTATGGACAGCAACATTGTTAGTGCTTTTGTGGTTAGGAAGAACACACTAAACCCAGGCTTGTTTGCAGGTGCATCCTGGGAGCACAGGGATGTAAGTGAGTTGCTCATGGCCACATAGTAGGCAAGTTGTGGCAGTGGTATTCAAACCCTGTTCTTGAGGTTTGCAGCTTAGTCCTCTAAACCACTATGCTATACTACCTCCAAAAGTATGGGTAGTAACACTGTCAGTGCTAAAGAACGCCCTGGATGGGTTCCCAGAAGGCATGAAAATGAGATTTTGTGAATCATTACCAAACTGAAATAATGCTAAAACTCAGGAGTCGATGAGTATGCTAAAGAATTTTATAAAGAACTTTTTAGGACACATCAGTATTATTACAAGAGACCTGCAACCATGAGCTAAACACACAGGACACCTATAAGAATGGACATTAGATTGCATACACTGTAAATGTTATACTGAAAGGTAAAAACACAAATCAGTAATTGGGCCTAATATAGAAAAGGACAGGTTTGATTTTTCATGAGCAAAATTGCCATAGTTCTTATGCAACTCAGACCTGCATGATCAATCCACGTTTAACTAAGTACTGAAGCAGTGGATCCACATTCAGTAAAACCTACTTATAATCCACTGAGCCAGCCAGACCATGAGTGATATTTTTTACTTTTCATGACAGAAACATTCAGCACCTTGTGACCAATCAATCAATCAATTAAACTTTATTTAACCAGGCAGTTATATCATTGAATAAGCTCATTTGCAATATGGTCCTGGGCACACAGAACAATTTCCATTTACAATTTACAACAACATGTCAAGACATATCATACAGGAAAACAGTATAATCATAAATAACATTACAAGATAATATGATATTGGGAATAAATTTTGGTAGCAAAGGCTGTATACATACACAGATACTTCATCATAGAATGTTTGGGGACAATAAAAGAGTAAGGCATGAGAGGATGGCAGCAGCACATAGGATACAGTGGGAAGGGAGAGAGAAACACATAAGGGTAAGGAAGGGTAACCCTGCTATGTTAGAGACCCCCAGAGGGGTTGCCACAGGGAGAGAAGAGGGGAGGGAGCTAGAGGAGGGTTAGTTACCCTAAGGTGCTACCGGTCTACAGGGGGAAGATGGAGGCCAGGAGGATTCATAAGCCAAGGATATATTCAAATTGTGTATCAAAGATTACCAAAAGCAGTCGCAAGCAGTTTTCAGGTATCTAAAAAGCAATTGTTTGAATACATAAGGGCTGGGTAGGCGAAAGAGTTGAAGAACTTTTTTGTGAATTATTCCAAAGTGATGGTAGGAAGGAGCTGATGGCAACGGTGCCATAGTGAGTCCTTGTTCATGGTACCTTGAGGAGGACAAGGGAGAAATTTCTTAGGCCATATATGCCTGTTGACCATTCAAACAGATTACAGATGTAGAATAGATGTTTGTTTGGAGAGCACCCTGAGGATCCATGTAAGGGTGTTTATTTGCATCCTCATAAGGAGGGATGGGCAACTAACTGTCTGGTACAACAGGCAGTGATGAGTCCGGAATGGCATATCGAGTATAAATCTCAAGGCTCGGTGGTAGAGTGTATCAAGCTTCTGAAGTGCATACTGGGGGCAGTGGCTGATAAAGAAAATCTGCGTAATCAAGCAGAGGTAGAAAGGCCATTTGAACCAGCCACTTCCTGGCTTCAAGAGTGAGAAGATGTCTTATGCGTCTTAATTTTTTTGTTAACTCACACAGATGTGCGCTGAAACTGAGTTTGTCATCCAACCAGACTCCCAGATATTTGGATTTATCCACCATTTCCAAGGGTTCACCAAGGAGGATGGCAATCTGAGGAGGCCAGATGTCCCTATATTATGAGGGCGGTGCGGGGAGAAAATCATGGCTTTTGTATTTTTTGCATTGAGCAAAAGCTTAAGGTTCAGCAGATTATATCGGAGGGTGGTAAAGTCTTGCTGTAGTTCCTTATGAGCAATAAATAATGAGGAGTTGGTTGTATAAAGGACTGTGTCATCTGCAAAAAGGTGAACATTTCCTGTTAGGATGCCAGAGTCAATGCGGTTTATGTAGAGTGCGAAGAGGATGGGCTCCAGGATGGAACCTTGCAGCACGCCCCGGGGCAGAACTTTAAGTGGGGACAGTTCCCCTTGTGTTTTAATTTGTTGTCTTCTATTTGTGAGGTAACAATGGAACCACTTTAATGCAGCATGTGTTAGGCCAATCTTACCCAGAGAATCAAGCAGAATGGAGTGATCAACAGTGTCAAACGCTTTGCTGAGATCAAGGAAGAGAGCATAGGTGTGCTGTTTGCTGTCCTGGGATTTTAACCAATCATTAGACACTTTTGCTAGAGGCAGCACAGTGCTATGCTTCAGTCTAAACCCCGATTTGGCTGGGTTAAGGATGTTTTCACAATCCAAGTGCTCCCTCAGTTGTGAACTGATGATTTTTTCTAATGGCTTGCACAGTACAGGAAATATCAAGATTGGCCTGTAGTTGTTCAAGTCTGTAGGGTCTCCTGACTTGCACAAGGGGACAACATGCACAATTTTCTACCTGGGTGGTAGCCCCCCTTGCATAAACGAGCTATTAAATAGGTGAGTGATTGGAGCTGTTAGATAATAGAACCCTGCTTTTGGAAAGAAAGGTTCTAACAAATCTGCACCAGTACTCTTTTTGGTATCCAAGGAGAGAAGAAGGTCCTCCACCTGCTTAAAGGATATTGGCTGGAAGTTGAATGTAGGGCAGCTGGTACCGGGGACAGGGGCAGGGCTAGTACCTATGGTAGTGTCACTTGGGGCATACAGTTTGCTGACAGTAGAGTCATTGAATGCAAGGCCTGCAGTAGCAAAATGATAGTTGACTTGATCGAGGATCTCAGACCTGTCTGTATAGGAGTTATTGTTCGCAACAATTTTGGCCGGGATTGGGATGGCAGGGGAGTGTCCTTCGACCTCTCTCAGGATTTACCAGAACTTGGCAGAGCAATTTTTGCTTTCCTCAAGGGTGGACTGAAAGAACTGTGATTTTTCGGCCCTGACCAGTTTAGTGCAGGTGTTCCTGGCTTCCTGAAAGGAGAGACAATCTGCATCAGACTGTGACTTTCTTGCCCTTTTCCATAGGGTGTCTCTGGACTGCAAAGCCCTTTTTAGGGATGGGCTGAACCAGTCAGGTGCCCGTTTTCTGGATTTAACCTTTCTTAGGGGAGCATGTTTGTTTATTACCCTTGTTAACAGATCCTGAAAGATGCAGAAGGCTTCGGTCACAGAAGGTATGAAACAGAAATCCTGCTACGTAATATTCCTAAGATCTGTCAGAAAGGCAGGGAGGCAGAAGTGTTGGACCCTATAGCCATTCGAGTCTAGGTATCTGCAGCAATGCAGAATTTCTTCAAATCCTTTGTCTGCCATGCAAGGCAGACTCTAAACCATTTGGTATGCTGCCAGTTAAGGGTGAGAAATGTCCGCCATTCAAACATTTAGTCTGGCTTTGATTGGGGCTCATTAAATCAATTTGTCTTTAAAAATGTTGCATACCACTTTGGATTCCAAGAAGTAACTAGCACGAAGTAAAACAGAAAACAAATAGTGCGGATAAAATCATTGAGCTCAGAAATGGATATTTATCACTCTAATTTTCTTGAGGTAGATGGTATTGATTGGCAAATGATGTGATGATTTCTATCTTTGGTGTTGTAACAGAGTTTGCAGTTGACTAAGGCCACTATGGTCAAATGCTGTATTAGGGTAATAGTTAACACTAACTGCTGACCTCAAAGCTTACCTCCCCCTGTAGTCTCTATTTTACTGTACCTCCATGCCACTTACTACAGTACACTGTGGGCCACAATCTCTACGGCACTCCTATACAATTACCTTGTGGGTTATGTCCACCTGATAAGCTGCCCAGTTCACATGTGGCTTAAATTTTTTTAATTTAAAATTTGTTAACTGAGTAACTAGAGAGTATTGTATGCTCATTTTAATTAAGGACGTGGACAAAACAAAATCAACAAGTAATTTCACACAAAATTACTGTACAGCAAAACATACTTACAACCCCCCCCCACAAAAAAACAATAACATTAAATACAAACATGCAAATAATATTCACTCAATACAGGAACATTTTGAACTCTCATTACAATGGACCCTATTCACAAAGGCTATGCAGTGTGCACACAGGTGCACAACTCGTTTAAGGGCCTACTTCCATTTCATGCATACAGCATTCCTAAGAGACATGAACAAAGTGTGCATGAGGGCATGTGTAGGCAGCCTGTATACACTGATATGGCCTCTGCATGAGGCACATATGTGGAGTGTGGCTGTGTAGCAGCATGTGCAGCACCCACGAATGTACATGCACAAAGCCAGGTACAACAGCCTGGAGCATTGCAGTAGGTGGGTACACCAACGCCATGTGGATGGCCACCATAAGTGGCTGTACAGTGTGTCAGGCAGTTGTGCACCCAGACAAATGTGGCAGAACTCAGTTCCCAATGCAAAGCACACCCCACAACTTCCAGCCACCCACACATGAACAAGGCTGAAAACACTAAAGGGACAGACCCACAAGCAGGGACACACTGTAAAAGTAGGCATGGCAAGGGACCACCAATAGATGAAAAGAGGAAACAGTGGATGCTTGACCTGTGGAATAGGATGGCTGGAACTGTACGGCATGACAACACATTGTGCTTTCCAACAACAGTGCTCAGGCTCACAAAATGCAGGGGGTGAAGAAAAGGGGAAATGTATGGGCCAAAAAGGGACACCCCAATCATGTTTGGACAGTGGAGTGGCAAGATAGCAGCCCCCCTCGAGTTCCATGCCAATGTCACCACCACCCCTGGGTACTTAAGGGCCGCATGACATGTGGACCCATACAAGCAAGTGTGAGGCAAACCCGCAGATGGTACCACACCCTCCAGAGCACAGGGATCCCTAAAGAACACAGAGACCTTAGGCAGTGGATCCCAGACAGACCATGACATTGTGGCACAGGATGGATGGGTATCACCTGTGACAGGCACTGTCATGGGCACACACAAGGGACACATGACAAGGGCCATGACAGAGAAAATCTTTCTATGCTACAGTCACATAGGTGTGTGAATGACATGTACTGCATAGCGCCTAGCCCAGGCAGTCAGCTCCTGGGCAATTCTGAACCACCACCACTAGAGGCACCTGCATGGGAACCCCACCAACCCCACACAGGGCAAACATGTGGGACTCCAACAAATGCCACAACCTGTGAAGGACCCACATACCACTCACTCACATGCTCCCCCACCTGGGAGTCCCCCGGGCCACAGATCCGCCCCAGTGCCCCATCCACCCAGGTGAAAAAACTGCAACCCAGGAGACAATGACCACACTGGGATATGTACAAATAACCTTTAATAAAAGCATGCAGCAGGTACAAATTGCAGCAGGTACAAATTGTGGTGGATCGTGACAGCTGCCCAGGATTATCATCACACATTAAAATGGTGTATCAGAAAACAGACATTGAAGTCCATATATCATGGCCACACCAAATGTCTCCCCAAGAGATGAGGCACCATGCCCTCTCTGCATGCCTGGATGCATCCATCACAATGGCAATGTCCTGCACATCCTCCTCCTGGGAGTCCCTGCTGTTCCTTGGTGGTGTGGTGCCCATCCATGGCCATGGGAGCAGCATCAATCTACATATGAGTCCCCTGTAGCACTGCAGAGGGAAAAACAACTGTGAGGATTGCATGGCAGGTGAACACATGAGGGACACAAATGGCAACAGATGACAGAACAGGTTTGCCACAAGATTCTTCATCTACCTTGGATGGTTCCTCCACCTTCCATGCCTCCCCTTTGTGGACCTTATACCAAATGCTGGTTGACCTCACCAACAAGACCAGCAAGTATGGGTTCTCAAGTCACCAGTGTCTTTGACTTGTGGGTGTTTGCACAATGCAGTTTGTCCCATCCAGCTGCTCCACCTTGGTGAGGACCATCACATCTGGTAGCCCTAGGTGGTCCTGTGTAACTGGCAAGAGGAAATGTCCATAAGCACCATTGAGAACACACACACCACACTGCCCAACACTTCACCCTGCCAGCCAAGTACCTACCTGGACAGGAACCTCCAGCCCCTAGATGTTGCCCCTTACAGGGCTGTCCAGGTAGGTGTCCTCTGATGCCCACCAGAGCTTTCTGGGGTATATCTTCACATGGCTGACCTGTGGCACAGAAAGCTATTCACCCTCTATAGTGGCAGCCATCTCTCACCTTTCACCTGGTGGAGTTTTCCCATGACACCTAGATGGGCACTATAGTGTGCATGGGGGGTGCCCATATGCCCTTTTAATGGCAAAAAGGTGGGCTATGGTCTGCATAAAGGGCCAGGATTTGTACACATTAGGTATGCAGGTACCCATAGCTGTGTGAGAGGATGTGCCCTAGCTCCATGATGCATGTGCTCCTAAGTGAGGGGGAGCAGGAGTGGAGGAGGCATAAGGGATCACAGCCAAGGGTCCACAGCCCATGGCTGGATGTACACACAATGCAAGTCACAAAGTGCATTGAGTGATTCAGGTTCAACTGGGATGCTATCACTCAGGTGTGTGACATGGTCTGCGACCAGGTTGCACCACAGACACAGCACTCCAAGGAGATGTCTGTTGAGACCAAGGTGTTATGTGCTCTGTCAAAGTATGCAACAGGGTCATTCCAGAGGGTGTCAGGTGATGAAATCTGCGTCAGTCAGTCCTCTGTGTCATGGCCACTGACACAGGTGAGAGATGCCCCTCTGGCCAGTGTGCAGGTACATATAAGGTTTCCTATGTTTGAGACCAATATATGTGCCTCTAAACAGGCAATCTATGCTATTCATGGCATAATAACCATACTCAGGACTGTTGACTGCGCCCATATGGGAATTGTGGCTCCATCTGTAAACGAGGAGGCATATAGGAACAGAAAGGGTTCCACGATGAACTGCCAGTTCATGTGCAATGCAGATGGCATTTTCACCGACGTGTGTGCCAAGTACCCTGGCTCATGCCATGACTCATTCATCCTGGATTGCTCACAACTCAAAGCACTGCTATACCATTCAAATGGAGGGATGGCAGTTAGTATACATGGGCATCATGTGTGGCAATTTGTTGGTCCATGCAACAGGCACCTAAATGTATATTTTCTCACCCCTACATAGGTGACAGCAAGTACCTACTATGGCCATACTTGATGACACCATAGCTGGAGTCACACAGTGCTGCCAAGGAGGTGTACAACTGTGAACACAAGAAGACATGGTCCATCATTGAGAGGTTGATCGGCAAATTGAAAATGAGGTTCTGTTTGGATCATGCAGGTGGATTGATGCTGCTGTCCCTGGAGAAGGTATGCAAGTTGTTCATCGCATTTGCTATGCTCCATAATATCGCTGTGTGATTTCAGGTGCCCATGCCAGTGGACCACTAGCAGTGCCCAACTCTGAAGGTAGATGCGGGTGTCATGGCGCAGGAACAGAGACACTGAGTGGTTGTGAGGCACATGATGCCCTGGAACAGGGAACATTCCACCAGTAGGGGTGGCCATGTATACATTGTTGGGCAGGATGGGCATGGGGTATGTACAGTGGTGTCCATCATGCACAGGACAGTATCACGGGGCATCTGTGTGTGTGCTGGCTGTGGACAGAACAGTGGAAGCATGTGCATGTGTAGTGGTTGGTGGGGATAGAGAGTGTGCGATGATGACATCATGAACTGATTCCAGCCATCTGAGGATGTTCACAATTGAGGGAGTGGAGGGGCCAGTTGGGGTGCTTTGATCTGGTGATGGGCCTTGCTGTTGGGGTTGGGCATGTCTGTGGTGAGTTTGGTAGCAGGGGTTTGATGTGATGCCATGGCTGGGGGTGGCAATGGTGTGGGATGGCATACTGATAGGTTTGGAATTGTGATACTAACATGCGGTGTCAGTGGATGTGTTTGGTGCCACTATGTGTGGGGAAGGTGGAGCTGATTGGCATCATGGACACGTGTGTTATCATGTGGTGTGTGGTGGTGTGTTGTGCAGAGGGTGCATATGTGTGTGTGTCGGGTGTGGCTGTACAGTGGTGCAGAGTGTATGGCAGGGTGTCATGGGTTGTGTGCATGATTGGGACATATTGTTTGTGCTATATGTGACCAGTGCACAGTGGCTGTACTGTCTCTTCACCCTTGTTTGTCATAGGGCTTTGCCTTTGGTCATGCTGAGGACTGTGTGCCGGGTCTCCAGGCTGGAGCCTGTGCACTGCATTTCCTACGGTGAGGCACAGCTGCTGTTGTGTGCACCATCTACCTATCCCCCATCCCATCCTCAGCAGCTTGCTTTGGCTGTCCTGGTATGCCTGCATGCCATCCTTAGTGGGGTCCATGTCTTGGTTCTCTGAGCCTGTGTCCTGTGGTCCTGGTGTGTGCATGTCATCTCCAGTGGTGCCCTGAGGCGCTTCCACCAAGGTGCTGTCCATGTACCACAGTTGGTTTTCCTGGTCTCTATCACCAGGCTAAACGCTGCCTGTACTTGGTGTGTGGGTGTCATCCATGCATCATAGGGGAGTGGCTGATCGGGCACGTGGTGGTGCCCCCACGACCAGGAGGTCGACAAGTCTCTCCATTAGGCCACCTAACTTGTTGATTCCGTGCCCCTTGGCTTGCATCTCTTTAGTGAAGTCTAGTGGTGCCTCTGTGTTGTGGTTTTGGGCCTCCAGCCTGTCTTGCTCCAGCTACCACATCTCAGCAAAATAGGTCTCCATAATGCACTAGGTACATGCTGTCCATGGCCAGTTCCTGGTTTTTGGAGAAGGGCCTTTGTTCCCACTGTCTACAGGGTTTTTGAGGTCACCATACTCATAACTGTGGTGCTGTGGTATGCCTGTTCCATGCCACCTCTTGCTGTCTTGCTGTCATGCCCACCTGCCTGCCCACTTTGGGCCGTGCCTGTCGTCCTGGGGTGTGTTGCCTCTTTTGGCTGCTGTTTCCTCCATCCACCTCCTCATTCTAGCTCTTCCATGCCGATGAATGGGCCCAGCCATGTACTTTCCAGGTCTGTGTCCATTTTCATCTGTGTCTCGGTCTCCTAACTGGTACCTGTGGAACACATAGAAATGTTAGGCAGCATGTGCCACAATCTCTGCAGATGCTCAGTGGTGTGGCATGTGTGCACTGGTGCCATACCTCTGCAGACATCCTCCTCTCTGTCATCACCACATCTTGAATGCTGTGCCATGAGCTTGTGTCCAGGTATTGGTGCTCCTGTGGCTGTGTGTCCCACTGTGCTGGAGTCTGTGGGGTGGATAACACAGCTGTTAGCCAAAGCATGGGGTTCATTCCCTGTGGACCCCGTCCTCGCTAGTGCTATGTACCTTCCAGAGTGTCTAATCATTCAACCTCCCTGCGGATACTGACCTCTATGAGGGTGTCTGTGACCATCCTCTTAATTGGGGTCAGGCTCAAGGTGCTGCTGGGTGGACCGCCACCCATGCCCTGGCTTGCCTATGTGACCATGGCTACCTTTTTTAACTGTGCTGCACAGGTCCTGCTGCTTGTGTATTAGTGCCACCAGTATCTGTGTCTCTGGCCCAGCAGCACTGACGCTAGCCTGTATGTCTAGCCACAGGCTGGCCTTGAGCTCCAGGACCATTGACAGGGAATGTGCCCTATACAGCCCGGAATAGTGGGTTATATGTCCGTGACCACTGCCACCACCTGGCCACCGGTGAAGTTAGGTGCATAGAGTCATGCCCCTCCTTGAGTGTGTCCTCGGCCATGGCACTGTTCATCTCCCTGTGCTTCCCATGTTGGGGTCTGCGGTAATGATGTGGGCTCCTCTGTATGTCTGGCACTCTTTGCCATTCACTTGCATTCACTTCCTACATTCTATTCTCATCCACACATGTGCATTGGTGGTCTGCATGCCCTTATAAAGTGGGGTCAAGGGGAAGGTGCACATATCATTGACCAACATGATGTGGGCTATGCAAGCTACTATGCATTCCCTGTGGTCCTGCCTCCAGAATCCATGGATACTGTGCACACATCCATGCATGCTGCATTCAGCAGGTGTCTTGTATGTTACATAGCTGTGGGCCACATTTAGGACAGTTTGGCATGTCCTTTGCGCACTTTCGTGAATAGGGCCCAATACACTTTCAAATTTAATTTAAAAATATGATATGAACCAGAATAGAGTAATTATGAATGGAGTGTGTTCTAATCTTAGAACACCTTATAAACAAAAGTGTATTGAGCTGAGGATGATCTGAATAGAGGCAATCTAAAATGAAGTTGTTGTAGAGCAAGTTGAATATCTAGGACTTACTTCTGAAATCAGATTCTTGAAAGATAATTGCACATTTCTATGCCAAAATCTCCCAAATTAAATCAGCTCCACCCACCTCCTGAATCTGTGTGAGTGGCTGTTTGTGTTTGTCTGTGTCTGTAGCTTAGTTTTTGTGGATTTGCATGCTTTTCTACTTGGAGTAACTATACCATTCTTGCTCACTACATCTGTGAAAGTCTCCTGAACTGGATTTCTGCAAAACATCACCACCAGGTATCTGCATTTTCATTTTAAAATCAACTTTTTGGAATCTATCTCAAGTAAAACATAAGTCAATCAACTAAGTCTGACAAACTCAGTGACTCTGGGTTCTGCTCTGCATCCACATTTTCATCTGACCTGCTCCTAAAGGATCTATATGTTGGCTTTTCAACAACCTCTTTGAATAACAAAGGAATCATAGAGACAAAAGGATTTCACATATTGCATATGCGCAGGCACAGTTCATCAATTTCAGGAATTCTAATGCATTCTGTGACTCTGGACCTCAGCAGTTGATCATTTCTTTTGGCTTTTGACTAATCACCGGGTATCACCATTTTCAATTGAAATCAACTTTTAGTGTGCTTCAGCTGGGCCATAAATGGTGGTTATTATAATGGTGGCAACCATATCATTCACACTGCTCACTCCTTCCTGGATACCTATAAAAAATCGAAGCAAGGAATAAGGCTCAAAATGTATCTGATGCCCCAGAAATTTAATGGACTACATCATCTGCTCATCCAAATGCTAATTCTATGCTCAGGAAATCTCCATCCAAACCCGGGCCCTAATAGATCTATACCTAATCACACAAATAGCAGATATGGTACTATTTCCATAGCATCATTAAACATTTGCAGCCTTATCCAGAAAATAGACTCTTCACTTGCCTGAGTCACCCTCCATAAACCGGATGTCTTGTCTGTAGTGGAAACAAAGCTGTCTCTGTCTATTCCAGACTCGGCCGTTGCTCTTCCAGGATACAATATCTTCAAGCTTGATAGACAGGCCAAAAGAGGTGGGGGTTGTGTTATATGTTTAAAAGACACATTTATGGGGCATGCCCTCCTCGCAATGTACCTTGAGCACCATGTGTAGGCCTTAGCCATCAAAATACTCCTAGGTGCACATAACAAAGCACTGTCTGTGTTCTCAGTCTAAGTTCCTCCTAACAATCAGGATGATGGCCTACATAGCCTACTGGAATTCATCGGGCGGAACCCTCTCACTACTGAGGCTATACTTTTGGGTGATTTTAACCAAAACTGGCTTGCAACCTCACACAGCTCCACAAAGGATAATCTATCTACTCTCCACCTCTCACAACTTGTACGACTGCCAACAAGATACAACTATAGAACAGGAACAAGCACTTTAATAGACTGGAATCTATCAAACCTCCCTGAACACATTACTAAGGTAATAGTCCACTCTGATTCCTTCAGTGATCACTCCCCAGTATCATGCTCCTGGACAAATAAATTCTCAAAGTCTCCTCCACTAACTGTAAGAAACAGAGTGCTAAAATGTGGGCACCTTGATCCCCTAAAGTTACAACTATGCTCCATTGATTGGTCTAACATTGACACCACGGTGGATGTAAATCATGCCCTACAGCTTTTCATCTCATGCTTCAATGAGGCCTGCGATAGGCATGCTCTGATGAAAACTTTGAAAGTCCAAGGCACACCAAATTCCTCAATCACAGCAGAGCTTCTATCCAAAATGAAGCAATGTGATCTCCTGTGGTTGCAGATTAAAGTTTCTGGGAATCCTGCTGATGTGCAACCCTATAAAACTGCTAGGAATTCCTGTACCCTGGACATTAGGTCGGAAAAATGCAAACATCATAGAGAATTGCTCGGCAGGTCATGGGGGAATAGTAGAAATTTTTGATCCAACTTAAAAGATGTCTCTGCAAAACTCCCAAAGGTTGCCCCCTCAGTGATTGACACAGATGGTGTTTCAATCTCACCATTGCAAATATCTTCAATAATGCTTTCATGGACCTTTGTGGCATCCTCCCACTTGACTTCATTAATCAATCCACACCTCCCGCTGAGCAATCAACAGTAGCAGCCTCTCATGAACAAGATGGAAACTGAAACCCTATCCCAACCTTCTACTTTAAGAAAGCAACTGTCCCCTTGTTAAAAGATACATGCACAAGGTCCTCGGTAAGTCTTGGAATAGTGGCAATTCCCTTGACTTAAAATTTATTGCTGTTATCCTGGATGAGGTTATAGCACCTATCACAAGTATTTTCAACCTCTCCCTAAGGCTATCCCAATTCCCTATTGTTTTGAAGTCAGCGCAAGTTACCCCCATCCACAAATCGGATGATTGGACCTCACATTCCAACTATAAACCTATTTCCATCCTCCCCCATTATCCAAAGTGTTGGAGCAGCTAGTTGCTGATCAACTAATTGAATACCTTGAAAAATACTCCATTCAGTGCCTGCAACAGCATGGTTTCAGGAAAGGGCACAGTATCACAACTGCCCTCCTGGAATTTATTGGATACATACAACATGCTCTCGACTGCCATACCATTACTGCAGTGACTCCAGCACCTCGATGACCATCACAACGACAGAAATTGGGCAAAACCCACTCGTCGAGAGATGGTCTGTGCAGTCTGGACAGCCTTGCTGGGTGTTTCACCCCCCTAGTCCAGCTCCGACTCGGAGTAGGAATCCTAGAGACCAGGAGTGTGAGGGGCAGAGCCCCACACAAGGGGGAGGTTCGGTGGGTGCAGTCCCCCTATTGTGTGCACCAACATCTCTGAGGCTACAATGCCGACATTCGGCATAGTAACTGTCACTGTAGGGGATGTCAGTGCTAGCGCTGTCGAAGTGCTGTGGCAAAACCCTCTTGACCAAGGTAATCTTGTGGGTGCAACCTTCTTTGACCTGACAAAGGCATTTTACACTGTCAGCCACTCTTTGCTTCTGCAACAATTAACCAAAACTGGCTTGTCAAAAGAAGTGATGATTTGATTCAAAAACTAGCTGGATGATTGAATTTAGTGTGTAAAAATTTCCAACATCTTGTCTGACCAAAGAAATGTCTGCGCTGGCATGCCACAAGGTTCCATTCTTAACCCTCTACTTTTTAGTATTTTTGTTAACAACCTTCCCCTCCATTGCCACCAACACATATTGTTTTACTCCGATGATGCTGTCATTTACTGAAGCCAACCCAATGCCACTGTACTTGAGGATCATCTTCAAAGTGGCTTTGATGAAGTTGAAACCTGGTTCTCTAATCAAAAGCTTGTGATGAATTACAAAAAAACTAAAGTTATGTTGTTCAGCTCCACAAGAAACAAATTTAAAGTGCATGCACTCAATATAAAAAATCAACAAGGTGTCCCCCTTGATGTAGTGGAACAATTCAAGTATTTACATAGAAACATAGACTTTGACGGCATATAAGGACCGCTTGGCCCAGCTAGTCTGCCCATTTCCCTACCTACAGGATAGGCCGCAGATCCTAGTTAACCAACAGCCTATTTCTTCCTACCCCCCACAAGAATTGCCTTATGTCTGTCCCATGCATTCTTGAATTCTCCCACAGTTTTAGACCCCACAATCCTCCTCAGGGAAGCTGTTCCATGCATCCAATACCCTCTCTGTGAAATAATACTTCATCACATTGCCCTGAACCACCCTCCTTCTATCTTTAAATTGTGTCCCCTTGTTCTTGCAAGTCTCTTTTCTGAAAGATGCTACCCTCTTGGACTTTGTTGATTCCACTGAGGCACCTAAAGTTCCTATCATGTCCCCTCTCCCTTCTTTCCTCAAGGTATACATATTAAGCTCCTTTAGTCTCTCCTCATCACGGCTTCTCTTGCAGACCCTGCACCATTTTAGTTGCCCTTCTCTGGACTACCTCTATTCTGTCTATGTCCTTGCGGAGATGGGGTCTCCAGAACTGGACACAGTACTCCAGATGGGGTCTAACCAACTGTCTGTACAGAGGATAACAACTTCCTGTTTTCTGCTGCTGATGCCTCTCCCTCCACATCCCAGTATACCCCAGCCCTCCTACTGTCAGTATCACGTTGTTTACTAACCTTAAGGTCATCTGATATGATTACCCCGGAGGTCCCTTTCCTTTTTGTTGTTGTTACTACCTCCCCACCCATTGTGTATTCTTCCCTTGGGTTCTTGTTTCCCAGGTGCATTATTTTTCACTTCTTTGCATTGAATCCTAGCTGCCATACTTTTGACCATTCCTCCAACCTTGCCAAGTCCCTTTTCCTCCTTTCTATGCCTCCTTGTGTATCAACCCTGTTGCAGATCTTTGTGTCATCTGCAAAAAGGCATACTTTTCCTTCCAGTCCCTCTGCAATGTCATTAATGAAGACATTAAAAAGGACTGGACTCAATACTGAACCCTGCGGTACCCCACTAGTAACCCCTCTTTCTTCAGAGTGGACTCTATTTACAATTATCTTCTGTGTCCTGTTGTGCAGCCAATGTTTTACCCAGGCTACCAGCCTGGGACCCACTCCCAGGCTTATTAATTTGACTATTAATCTTTTGTGTGGGACTGTGTCAAATGCCTTGCTAAAGTCTAGGTAGGCCATGTCCACAGCCGCTCCCTGGTCTACTACTTTGGTCACCCAGTCAAAGAAATCTATTAGATTCGTCTGACATGACCTTCCCACTGTGAACCCATGCTGACTTGGGTCCTGTGCTCCACTGGCCTCTAGGTACTCAACTATTCTTTCCTTCAGAAGTGACTCCATCACTTTCCCTAACACAGAGGTCAGACTGACAGGTCTGTAGTTTCCTGCCTCTGTCTTGGTCCCACTTTTGTGAAGGAGAATCACATCTGCCTTTCTCCAGTCCTCGGGTTCCACACCATCCTCCCATGATTTATTAAAAAGAGTAGCCAGTGGTTTCACTAGTTCCTCCCTTAATTCTTTTAGAATTCTGGGGTGAATTCCATCAGGCCCCATTGCTTTGTCCACCTTCAGTTTTAGGGTTCTTGCAGAACCCTTTCTTCTGTGAAAGGACTGGGATCAACCCCCCTACCAAGAGTGCTTCTGTTAATTGGATTAGGCACTTCCCTTCCTCTTTTGTGAATACTGAGCAGAAATATTTGTTCAGTATCCCTGTTTTTTCACTGTTCCCTTCTGCCCACCCACCGTTTATTCTATTCAGCCTCACTATCCCTCCCTTTGTCTTTCTACGCTTGCTGATGTACCTATAAAAGGTTTTATCCCCCTTCTTAACTGAGTTGGCTATCTTTTCCTCAGTTTGGGCCTTTGCTATTCTGACTTCCCTCCCTCCTGCTTCCTTCTGCCTTAACTGGTACAGCTCTCTGTCCTGCTCCTTCTGTGTTTCCTTATACTTCCGGAATGCTATCTTTTTCTTCCTGACTTTCACAGCCACCTCTTTTGAGAACCATAGTGTCTTTTTCTTTCATTTTGATTTGTTTATTTGCCTCACACAAAGGCTTGTTGCCTCTGTGATGGCAGTTTTGATGATTCCCCATTGTTGCTCCACACCTCCTTCTAGCCTGTTTGCTAGTGCTTTTCTGAGGCACTCTTCCATCTTGCCAAAGTCATCCCTCCTAAAGTCCAGTATCCTCACTTTTGTATGGCTTGACTCTGTAGCTGTGTTTAACGTGAACCACACTGTTTGATGGTCACTTGTCCCCAGATGGCAACCCACTTCTAGATCTGTGATCCTCTCACTGCCCCCGTTTGAGAGTATGAGGTCTAAGATTGCTCCCTCACGAGTGGGTTCTGAAACTAGCTGTCTAAGGCCTGCCACCTGTAGGGCATCAAGAATGGCCCTGCACTTGGATGTGGCTGCAGCAAATGTGCTCCAGTTAACATCTGGCATATTCAGGTCTCCCATCAACAGTATCTCCCCTTTCTCTGCCATTCTAAGGATGCCTTCTATCATATCCTTGTCCATTCCCTTCCCCTGACATGGGGGTCTGTACACAACCCCTGTGTGGATTGTGGTGCCATTTCCAGTCTCCAAGGTGACCCACAGTGCCTCCTCTCCTCCCTGTTTACTCTTTTGTTCAGTTGCTTTTATCCCTTCCTTTACAAAGAGAGCTACTCCTACCCCTCTTCTCCCCTGCCTGTCTCTCCTGTAGGTTATGTACCCTGGTATGTTAACATCCCAGTCATGGTTCTCTGTGTACCATGTTTCTGTGACTGCTACGATATCCAGGCATCCCTCTTCCATCAAGGTCACCAGCTCAGGGAGCTTGTTGCCCAGATTATGGGCATTGGTACTCATTACCCTCCATTTCCTGATGGCCTTACTCCCTTTTGCCCCATCCCTGTCCTTCTTGCCTTTGTCACTTTCTCCATTTACCCCTGCCCATCTCCCTATCGATACCTCTGTGTTGGTGTTTGCCGCACTTACAACCGTGATCATTTAGGGGTTGCACTGGACAAACACCTCTCCTTTTCACATCATATTGAAGCTGTAGCAAAGGCAGTAAATATAAAAATTGGTCTACTATATCGCATCAAGCGTAATGTAACCCCTAAAGCCCTCAAACTGGTGGTGTATAGCTCCATCCTCTCAGCCATTGATTATGGTCTCATAATCTATGGATTGGCTACTGACACCATGCTTCACGGAATAATTGTTGCACTAAATAAAGCCTGCAGGTTAATTACAGAGTCTGATCACTTTACTCACACCTGTGATTTATATGAACAGACGGGTTGACTTCAACTGAAAAATCGGATTAAATATCAAACCTGCTTACTAGTCAAAAAGTGCTCCTAAGACTAATGCCATCTGGGACAGTGACATTGCTTACCACCTCCCGATCCACTAAGATCACCAGATCAGCTGCCCACCAGTCTCTCCTAGTTCTTAGATGCCGGGCATCACAAGGCCAGCATTCCTTCACCTACAGAGCTCCTCAATGGTTCAATTCACTGGACTATGAAGACTCAACACTGCAAGAAATGGATGCCTTCAAGACCAAGGTAAAACTGACCCTCATGGCTAACAGTTCTTGTGACTGCTTCACTTGATATCTGCCCCTTGAATCCCTAGGATCTGCCTAGTACTTTTCAGTGACCTTGTTGCATCATCCTGTCCTTGGTTCTCCTTACGCCCACTCTCCCTACCTCCCCTTCCTTTTGATAGTAAACCTTGCTTTCCTCCTTTCCTTCCCATCTCACCCTTAAAGTATGCATGCTTATCTTTACACAGTCTGCACCTCCCCTTACCCCTCCCTCTTATACATATCCCTATCCTACCTCCCCTCGCTAGCTTCTCTCACCCACTATTTATTATATACTTTTTACTTGAGAATCCAACACTGTAATCAATTCCAGGTACTGTTTCTTATGTCATTTCTGCTACTGTTATCATTAACGAAATTGTATTTATCCTCGCATGTATTTATCAATGTACAATTTTAGTTTTACTGTTGTTTTTTGTCATTTTGGTTTACAGTAATATCCCTGTGTCTGTTTGTTACCCTCCCACCACTGATGTGGAAACTTTGTAATTGAGCGCCTGTGCTCAAAGGTGTTAATCCAAGGTCAAAAATAAATAAATAAATAAATATGGACAGCAATGTTCAAATAAATATCAATTAAGCAATGAATATAATATTCAATGATGGGTCAGTCAAGGACAGGCCAAGACATAATGAATGCATTATGGTAGTCAACTCTAATTCTGTTAAAAGAAGATTCCACTGCAGCTGAATAAACTGGTAATACATAATCGATAACAGACAAAATTAATGACTGTACAAAAACCTTTTTAGAGTTAAATGAAAGTTAATTCTTTATTCTGTAATTCAAGCCCGAATGTGAATTAACAGTCATAACCAAAGAGTCAATATGAAAATGATTAGACAGTGAACTATCCAAATAAAAACCTAGATATTTTAAACCAATCAATCCTCTTTATTCATCCTATTCCTACTGTACTTCCAAAAAAACATAAATTTAATCTTAGGCACATTTAATAATAAGCCATTATCATTCAACCACCGATTAACTAATCGAAACTCTTACTGTAAATCCAAAGTTAAAGTTTCACATTACACCCACTATTAAACAAAACAATATCATCTGCACAAAGAAAGATCACTGAAAATAAAGTAACCAAAGACAAATCAACAAAGATACTAAACAACAGGGGCCCCAAAAATAGAACCCTGTGGGACTCCTATATTAATTCCAACCAAAGGAGAATTTACACCTTCTACAATTACTTGTTGCTTTCTACCTCTCAAGTAACTCTCAAAACAAAAGATAACCCCCCACCCCCATCAAAACCAATGTTCCTGATTTTAGGAAAGCAGATGATCATGGTGTACCAAGTCAAAGGCTTTGGACAACACCAAAAGATAGCAGCTGCTATACCCTGTCCAAAGTGTCATGGAGAAAAGCATTCAGTTCCATCAAATCTGTTAAGGTACTATGTTCTTTCTTGAAACCATACTGTAGCAATGATATCTTATTCCACTCCAGGTATTCTATGATTTGATCAGAGACCACCTTCTCCAAGACCTTGTACAAGGGAACAAAGACACAGGCCTATAGTTTTTAGCTAAGGACCTGTAACCGCCCTTGTAAATAGACACAATACTCATCTGCCTCTTCAACTGAGGGAGCACCCCAAATTTCAATAAAAACTTAAACAACAAATTAAATGGTCTAACCATTAAATCCCTTACACAAGAAAATAATTTAAACTGAATCCCATCTTCACAATTTCTTTTCCTACTGTTCATTTGTTGTAAATAACAAATGTAAATGATATTCAATTCCACCTAGCCCCTTAGCCAGCCCAGGTATCTCAGTTTCTAAATATGCATATATCAGGCTGCATCACATTCACCCAGCTTCTGCTTATCAGCAAAAGAAACAAAATAATTTTTTATATTTTCCTTACTCTTAAGGTAAGAATCCTGTGGGTACACTGTGTTTGAGCATATTTTGCATTATAAATATACTGTAGTACAGAGACTTGTAATTTTAAAATTTTCTGGCATTCCTACCCCTTTCAGGCTTTGTTCTTTTTCTATGATTGGGTCCCACTGTTTTCCCTTCAAATATATTTTTTGCTAGCAGACCCTTTATCTGAGTGCACAGAGTCTTCATGTATTTTTACAAGCTTTTAAATGGACTACCTGTAATTACAGCACACTCAGCAGTCAGTTTTCTCTCATCTGTAATTGGGCAGACATGACTGTAGTGCAAGTGTGAGCACTCCCATAGCTCATGATCCAGTGGCGCTAAGGAAGCACATCTGCATCCAGTAGTGAGCATTTCACTGCTAGAAGAACACCTCACATTTCTAGTGTTTGGCCATAGTGTGCATTGCCCTGGACCCTCTACTGCAACTGCCCAAGGGCTTGATGCATGATTATCTGCAATTACAAACTAGTACAAGGAGTGATGGAAATGGAGTCATATTGGGCATTGTTTGCTGGTAGCTCATCCCCCTGCACACCAGGGTGCTGGTCAACCCTCTCCCTGACAAGTGCATGGAGGGAGGTAGCATGAACAGGTGCTATCTTGAGATGGGTTTCCATGCAGCAGGTTGCAGTGCCCTGTGGATAGCGTCTTGTTTGGGAACTCTCTACTGTAACTCACAACTACTCCATCAGCTTCTCCTTTTGGCAAACATCACTATTGTGTCTGATGCATGCTGGATGCTTGCATATGTACACTGTTGTTCTCCCTATTCACCTATTCATACACATTGGTGCTCCTTGGCCTTGAATGAACACTGCTACATTACTTCCAGTGGCCATATTAGGTATGGTGTTGAGGACGTGGCTGGCTGGAGATGAGCTGATCTTCCACTTCTAGAAGCCATATTGCTCATGGTGGTGACTTCATTACACCAATGTAAACAGGCCTCCTAACCTAAATGGATATTGTAGGTCAGCATTAAAAAGAGGAGCCCTTCACCCACATCCAATAAACACAGAGTTTGCAACAAGTGTAATGTTATAGTCAATATGTAGCCTTATTACGATGCCTCAGACCAGATGTTCTGTACAAAATATATCTTGCACTATGCAGTAATTTCTAAAACAAGATTCTTGTTGATTTTGTCACTCCACCTCTACTCCACCATATCTTGGAATAGGCAAAGAAGTACAAGATGTGCAACTTGCCTCTTCTGCCTAATCAGCTGGGACCACTGCGTCCAGTGAGTCATCCAAACATGTCAGATCCATCCTAGCAAGAAGCTAACAATGATGAAGAGAAGAACATTACTAAAGGCACTCAATGAAAGGAAAGTCTTGACACTGCTGCTCCTATTGCCCTCAGCATGCAAGCACAGGTAGCATTTGTACTGCAGATGATGGAGAGGATGGATGCAATGGCAAAGTCAATGCCTGACCCCAGAGCTCTTCCATCCAACCATTTTCCTCCCTGGCATCCTCTGAGGAAACTGTGGCAAACTTGGTGGCCTCGGGGTGAGGGGTGGAGGTCCCCTGGATCCTAGCCAACTTGGCCTGGAGTCTAGCGACCTCATCCATCAACCCAGAGAGGTTTGTGTAAATGGGAAAGCACTGCATTCTCCAAAAGGTCTCTTTGCAAACCCGTGATCTTGTGTGAACCCCTACTCCCCACTAGCCTGTTTACACATAGAAACGTATTCCCTCTCGCCTCCATGGCTCACTGCCATACAAGCTGTCAGTGAGCTCATGTACAGTAGAAAACTGTTGCTACTATATGTGTGGTCACTGACAGTTCATACAGCTGCCAACCACAGAAGTGAGAGGAGGGCTGTGCCAGTCACCATATTGAGATTCCCGGAGTCCCGGCCTCCCATATAAGAGGGGCAAGGGGAAGTGGTTTGAGAGCAGGCAGGTCAGGTTGAGGGAAATTGGAGTACCAGTGCTTAGTTGTAATAGTGTAAATTAGCTTTCAGGTGGAACCACTGGTCAACAGGGCATGAATGTCTATGTGTAAACAGGTGATCGGGGTGGATGGAACCGCTGGATACCAGGGAATAAATTTCTATGCATAGTGGGTGAGTGGGGGGGTGATGGATCACACCACACTACCAAGGATGATTAGAATATGCTCAGAGGAGTGATTCAGGGTGTGGGGAACTCACACGACCACCAGGGCTTATATTTTATGTGGCAGTGGCACTATGTGGCTGTTGCATCCCATGCAATTGAGCCTATAAAAGGCACACAAATTGGCCTGTAGTGGCTCGCATTCCCAATGGGCTCATGTACATTTTCAGCCTAAATATAGCCCACAGGGATCTTGCTGCTATCCCATTTTAGGTAGCGATATACCTTGTGGGCAATATACAGTCCAGAACCACTTTAGGGCGGTGCAGTTGCATTTAGCGCTGCACTGACATGGCCCAACATTCAGTCCAATTGCACTTCTCGCTATTCAACTGAATGTAGCAGCAGCCAGGGAGAATACAGGCACACATGCAGTGCAAACATTTGCACTGTGCTTGCACAAATTTGTAAATATCCAGCCTTGAGCCCTTGAACAAGCCACTGGACTTTTTTGATAATGCTAAGAATTTAATCAGAACTTAAAACAGATAGTGATCTGTGTTTTGTTATAAGCCCTTAGACTTTCAAATAGCATTTGGAATTTGATTGAACTGTCTCTATGGGAACTGATAGTCCTAATAGCTCTATTTTTACCAAAAAATTGCACATACTGGGCTTGAGAAACATAATGTTTTCAAAAAGTTTCATTTATATTTCATTTTACAGCACTTCAATAGACTCTGGACACTTTATACTGGAGCAGTTCTCTGAGTACTTATGAGGCAGAATTCACAAACCCGTGAAAGGCCTGCAGCTGTGGGAAAAGTTCAGTGCAAAAGGGTTTCCACTTGTGGAGCCACAGGATTCCCGCAGTGGCGGGTATTCACAAAGGTGGATCCAGATTATGACTGGCTCCATGATTTATGGCAGCTTTCAGGTGGTGTTGCCAGGGATATCACTGCAGCTGCAGAAATATGTTACAGCTGGTGAGAGCAGTTGCAACACCCTCCGCAACTGCTGCAGCTATGAATCACAATCACCACCACTGTGGGGATTTCAGTCTGCCACTGGAGTTGCGGAGTGGGACTTAGTTCCTGAACGGTTTGTGAATCCTGCTCATGCACTTTAACAAATTCACTGACACTAATAAAATGCACAGTGCTGAACATCTGTATGTCAAACAAACCTTATTCTGTGCTTCAACAAAATATCAGATCCGCCAGGAGACTTTTTTTTCAGGAAAACACTTAAATATGAAATCATGCAATGAGATGTGCTGCTTGAATCTCAGAAAACTGCACATTAAATGCATTTTGTGTGCTTTTGCTTCTAAAGACTTTATGCATGATTGTTTCAACCATTGGGTATTATTAGAGGCTGAGTTCCAGAAATGTTAAAATAGTATTTTAAAACAAATGAGATGTGATATAGTATTTATACAAAATGTACTTTAATATTAAAATGAAGACATTAGATTTTTGATTTGAAATACATAATTTTATCATTATGCTGATCATGAAAAGGTTGAATATGGATATATGATGGGAAAATGATGGACATTTTTGAATTATTTATTTATTGTTTTTGTTTATTGAATTCTAGGATTGCAAATACCTTTGAACCAAAGGTTCATTTACAAAGGTTCCACATCAGAGTACAAAAATGAGCAATACAAGCAGAATGAGACAAAGAAGACATGAATTAACAATTGGAATCAATTATATGATATAAAGGGTATCCTGGGAAAATATTGCATTTGAGAATAAAACAATCTTTGTTGTTTTTTTAAATTGCCTTTTACTTTAGCTGTTTTCCTTGTGCTTATCTCACTACAAGAGTATAGTAGGTTGTGCAAGTATTCTTGTTATTTCTCTAGTACTTTTTAAAGCTGCCATTGAGTGGATGCAATGTTGTTATACTCTAGTACTTTTTTTGGCCATCATAGATTGGATGCAGTGTTTTTTTATTATTATTATTTATTTCTAAACAATTATCAGGAAAGATATGCTTAACTAAAATAGCTTGCTTCCAGATGCAAGTCGGAGGAGGAGGAAATGAGGAATACATCCATAAGTTTCAACAATTACACTAATTAAAAATGTAAGTTAAACAATTACTGTAAGTAGCAACAAAATAATCAAGATGAGATAGGCAGAGCATCTGAAGAGCATCAAGTAATACAATTACTTCTGGGACACAATAGGAGTATGAAGATGGCAGCAATTTTAAGGGTGAATGAAGAATTGTTGGTGCTTCACTTTGAAGGGAATGGCGAAGGAAACCCATTTTGGAAGGGGGAAATTAATTAGGACAAGAGCAGGGGCAGTGGTGCAGAGGAAATTGTAGGGTTGTAAAATACAGCACAGGATCAGAGACAACTGTAGGACTGATCAGTGAATTCATAGATGAGAGATTTGAGTGAGTGGGAAGAAGAAGCAGTATGAATAGCAATGGGAAGAGAGACACATAATTTGGGGAGGTGGAAGGAGGAGGCAGCTTTGCCAGCAAATTATGTTATGGAGGGGAGTACGAGAGATTGAAGGTCAGAGCTATAAAGGGAGTAGGAGGTGGTGGGGGGAATTGAGGAGGGAAGAATGGTACGGTGGGAGGCACCCAAGCAGAATTTGAAGATGAATGTAGTTCAATGAATGAGGTGACTGGCATGAAGGGACTAAAGCAAGAGGGAGGAGTAAAGGGAGAAGTATTGGGCTGTGGGATGTGCAATCAAGTGCAAAACAGCAAAAGGACTGAAATAGTGGGTTCAGTCTGGCTAGGGTGGGTTTGGGAGAAGCACTGAATGCATTGTCATCATAGTTGAAGATAAAGAGAGAGAATCAAAGATGATCTCTCTGCCAGCAGGCAATGGCATTCTCACTTTATTCCTGTAAAGTGCAGATAGATAGATAGATAGATAGATAGATAGATAGATAGATAGATAGATAGATAGATAGATAGATAGATAGATAGAAAGAAATTGTATTTATATAGCATTCCTTCCTGGAGGCTCAGAGCACTGAATAATATTAAAAACACACTAATTCAGCAAAACAGGATGAGAAGCAGAGACTATTTACAAATTCTATCTACCTAACACTTAACAAAACCAGTATTCTGTTAAAAACGTAATAGCAATAATCCCACAAAAGAAACTCAATAAATAATAGTCATCAAAACAACACAGTTATTATTAGATCAAATTAATTGTCTGCTTGAAGAGCAGAATTTTGAGACCTCTTTTAAAAGCTTCCACCGAAGGATCCTCCAGCAGATGTTGAGGCAAGGAGTTCCATATGGCTGGCGCAGCAACTGAGAGTGCGTGGTCCAAAGACTGATGCAGCCTAGCTCCAGGAACCACCAGGAGGCAATCCTCGGAGGAATGAAGAGTCTGAGCAAGGCAATGAAGAATCAGAAGGTCTTGCAAGTAGGCTGCCCCCCACTGTGTAGGGCTTTATAGGTCAGTAACCCAACCTTGAAAGCAATCCTCCACCTCACTGGCAGCTAGTGCAACTCACAGAGGACAGGCATGACATGGTCAGATCTTGAAATACCAGTCAACATTCTCACCACCACATTCTGCACCAACTGCAGTCAGTGAAGGTTACCTCCAGACAACCCCAGGTACAGGGCATTGCAGTAATACAGCCTGGATGTGACAGACAGGTACTAGAGAGGTGAGGTCATCAGATGGTATCAGGGTTCAGATCCAGACACTGTTCCTAAAGTGGTAAAAACATTACTGATTATGGAAAAGAGAAAAGCTTCTTGTGGATGGTATCCACATAAACTGAGAAATCAAAGTGATGATGCAGACAGATCCCTAGGTATTTAAAGGAGGAAACATCCTCAGTTGCATCACCATCATGGGTATTGGGGGGGGAGCTTAACTTGTTTCTGACTTCTGCCAAAAGTCATGGAGACCATTTTGTTGGCATTGTGGGATAACTGATTACCCTGGAACCAGTGCTGGATATTGATGATGTCTAGTTGGTGCTGGGCCATGAGGTCAGATGCAAAAGATGCAGAGGCATAGAAGACCATTTCATGTGCAAATATGTGAACAGACATACTGGGGCAGACAGCCAGAAGGCCATTCAAGAATACAGATAACAGAACAGGGCCAAGAGCAAATCCTTAAGGTAAACCAGAGCACATAGGGAGGAGAAGGAATAAGGCATCACCAATAGGGGCAGGTTAAGACCTGCACTCAAAGTAGGAGCAGAACCACTCAGCGGAGTAAGCAGGGTGCCCAACTCCTTGTAGTTTGTTCAGAAGGATAGTGTGGGAAATACTGCCAAAGGCTTTGGCCAGATGGACAAAAATGGCTGAGGTAACCAAGCCCTGATTCACACCAGATAGTATGGAGTCAGTGGTTGCAGGATGGAGATGGAGATGAAGTGGGAGATCCTAAAACCAGACTGGTAGGGGGTTAAGAAAGGAGAGGAGAGGAATCAAGGAAAAATGAGAGTTGGGAGAGAACACGGTCTTTCTAGATTAGAGAGATAGGGTGGTGGTTACCAGGGAAGGAGGGGTCATCCATGTTTGTGGAGTAGATGACCATAGCCTGCTTCTATGTCTGAGGGACTGAGGCTAGAGAGAAGGAGAGGTTTAGAAGGTAGGTGACAGGGAGAGCAATGGCAGGAGCAGAGAGAGACAGGAGTTTGTGGTCAAGACCATCAGGCCTCCCTCCTCTGTGAGGGTTGTAAGCCAAGATGGTTTTGAGGGAATCAAAGGGTGTAGTTGGGGAAAGGAGAAGGGGAAGGTGGGCAACAGAAGGATGAGGATGCAGTATAAGGGGCAGGGTTGGAGGAGAAGTAGAAGAAAGGAGGGAAAGGGGACAGAAGGTAAAAAAAGGAGTTGAAAGGTGAGGCAACAGTGGCAGGTTCAGAGACATGAGTGCTGCCCATCTTGAGGATGGAGAGCTTGGCCAGGGTGGAAAAGAGGGCATGAATGAAATTCCAGAACTTAGAGGGGTGGTTAAGGTTGTTCTGGAGTGTTAATTTAAAGTAATTAGACTTTGCAAGTCTAGTATCTCTGGTATAGGGACTGTGAAAGGCAGTGTAACTAGTAAGAGGAAATGGGGAACCAATGGACTTGTAAGTCTGCCACTCAAAGTCATGTACTTGATGACAGGGCAGCAACTCAACTAAGATTCAGGGTAGATTAATACATTGAACTCTAGTCTTTTTCATGGGCCATTGGTGATCCAAGACAAAAATAACTTGAACTTAAAGAATTCAAGGGCTATGTTGATGTTACAGGCAGCTGAAATAGGGGACCAATTGGTAGCTACCTGGCAGGATGAAGGGAGACATGTCTAGAGATTGGAAGGATCAGATTTGCATGAATTTGGGTAGAGCTTTAGGATAATGTGTCTTGCACATATAGTAAATCATATGGTAGTCACTGAGGGCATCAGAAGGGTAACAGCATCCACCATATAATCAGATGTGAGGAGAGGAACCAATCTAGGAAGAAGTGGTTGAGGGATTTGTGATTGAGCTGAAAGGGATGAAGTTCAGTTGCGTGAGCTGGAGGGAGTTTGTTACGTTTTGGCAAAATTTTGAAGGAAGGGGAGATCCAGTTGAGAATGGTCACCTAGAATTAGCAACTAGTGAGCAACTCACCATAGTAGGGATGAGAGCATATGGTGGTGAGGAGTTCAGTAACAGAAGAGAGAGATATGCCAGGACAGCAATAAACCTCAGCAATGAATATGGGTTTTGAAAAGGAGAGAGAAAGTTTGAGGACAGCATTTCAAAGACAGAAGGAAAGGAGGCAGACAGTACAGGCATCACTGGTTCAAACTGGATGCAAACTGGATGCAAGAAGAAAGGTAGATGGCAACACCACCACTCCTCTTTTTGCGATCCTATTTGGTGATGCAGAAACCTGGGATAGCAACAGCTGTATCTGGGAGCTTGGCAGATAGTCAAGACTCTGAGATCAGCAACACATCAGGTTTAAGGTCAATCATGAGTGACTGTAATAGGTCAGTTTTGTCGAGGTGGTTGTGGAGGTTGACATGAGCCATTCTCAATCCTTTGAGGAGGGGAGAGTTGGATGACATGACTGGACCAGAAATAATCTCAGTGCTGCCTGCCACTATAAGCATCAAGGAGACAGGTCGCTTGAGGGAGCCTATGAGACAATTTTAAGGAGAGGAGGGAGAAGTAGATGGGTGAGGGAGGGAAAACTCTATATTTAGTAATTTATTTAGTACAATAACAATGTATCAAAAATTATGGGATGAAATTGAGTTTACTACAGATGGAAACGTAGAAATACAGAAGTTGTTGGCAGATAAGGACCTATTGGCTCACCTAGTCTGCCCTATATTCCCTACCTACTGTGCCACTGCAGACCTTATTCAATCTCCAGTTTTCTCTGCCCCTTGCCTTACTTCTAGGATCCCCTTGGGTATGTACCATGTATGCTTGAATTTACCATTTTAGCACCCACCATCTCTGCTGGGAGGCTGCTACAGGCATCCACAACCATCTCTGTGAATAAGTATTTCCTCACATCTCCAGGATGACAAGGAGTGCCCACAGACACCAAAACCCAACCAGCTGGGCACAGCACCAGAACTTAATCTGTTCTGTGGTGGGTCTTGGAGGTCCCTGCTGGAGGGGAAAGCCCTGGGGTAAGATGGCAGCAGGTAAGTCCCAGCAGATGTTGGGGTGATGAGGATGGGGCACTTCTCCAAAAGAGGGCTGATCAGGGGGTGGAGAGAGAGAAAAAAGGCAGACAAAGTGATGGGCACTCACAAAGCTGGAAGTAAAGCATTCCAAATTAAAGAGCCAGTGTACTGCTTAAAACTAATATTAGATTTTAAAAGCAGCCAATCATTACCTTTTATATCTGAGGTACTTTTTCTTTTCCCTTTGCTTAATTAGAAGATTACATAGAAACATAGACTTTGACGGCAGATAAGGACCGTTAGGCCCATCTAGTCTGCCCATTTCCCTACCTACAGGATAGGCCGCAGATCCTATTTAACCAACAGCCTATATCTTCCTGCCCCCCACAAGAATTGCCTTATGTCTGTCCCATGCATTCTTGAATTCTCCCACAGTTTTAGACCCACAACTTCTCAGGAAGGCTGTTCCATGCATCCACTACCTCTCTGTGAAATAATACTTCCTCACATTGCCCCTGGAACCGCCCTCCTTCTATCTTTAAATTGTGTTCCTTGTTCTTGCAAGTCTCTTTTCTGAAAGATGCTACCCTCTTGGACTTTGTTGATTCCACTGAGGTACTTGAAAGTTTCTATCATGTCCCCCATCTCCCTTCTTTCCTCAAGGGTATACATATTAAGCTCCTTTAGTCTCTCCTCATACGGCTTCTCTTGCAGACCCTGCACCATTTTAGTTGCCCTCCTCTGGACTGCCTCTATCCTGTCTATGTCCTTGCAGAGATGGGGTCTCCAGAACTGGACACAGTATTCCAGATGGGGTCTCACCAACTGTCTGTACAGAGGGATAACTACTTCCTGTTTTCTGCTGCTGATGCCTCTCCCTATACATCCCAGTATACCCCTGACCCTCCCTACTGCCTTCTCACATTGCTTGCTAACCTTAAGGTCATCTGATATGATTACCCCCAGGTCCCTTTCCTGTTTTGTTGTTGTTACTACCTCCCCACCCATTGTGTATTCTTCCCCTGGGTTCTTGTTTCCAGGTGCATTATTTTGCACTTTTTTGCATTGAATCCTAGCTGCCATACGTCTGACCATTCCTCCAACCTTGCCAAGTCCCTTTTCATCCTTTCCACGCCTCCTTGTGTATCAACCCTGTTGCAGATCTTTGTGTCATCTGCAAAAAGGCATACTTTTCCTTCCAGTCCCTCTGCAATGCCACTGATGAAGACATTAAAAAGGACTGGAACCAATACTGAACCCTGCGGTATCCCACTAGTAACCGCCCTTTCTTCAGAGTGGACTCCATTTACAATTACCTTCTGTGTCCTGTTGTCCAGCCAATGTTTTACCCAGGCTACCACCCTGGGACCCACTCCCAGGCTGGTTAATTTGACTAATAATCTTTTGTGTGGGACTGTGTCAAATGCCTTGCTAAAGTCTAGGTAGGCCATGTCCACAGCCCCTCCCTGGTCTACTACTTTGGTCACCCAGTCAAAGAAATCTATTAGATTCGTCTGACATGACCTTCCCACTGTGAACCCATGCTGCCTTGGATCCTGTGCTCCACTGACCTCTAGGTACTCAACTATTCTTTCCTTCAGAAGTGACTCCATCACTTTTCCTACCACAGAGGTCAGACTGACAGGTCTGTAGTTTCCTGCCTCTGTCTTGGTCCCACTTTTGTGAAGGGGAATCACATCCGCCTTCCTCCAGTCCTCAGGTACCACACCATCCTCCCAAGATTTATTAAAAAGAGTAGCCAGTGGTTTCACTAGTTTCTTCCTTAATTCTTTTAGAATTCTGGGGTGAATTCCATCAGGAAAGTTAATTTGCATCTGATGTTATTAGGTGTGATGTGTGGGACAGCTCTGAGCCTGGCAGCTGACATATCTTGCTATACTGCCCCACTCTACATCAGAAAGTTCCCAGATAAACATTTATGATAGGTTTAAACAACCTACTCTATTAGATAGAGCCATCCAAGTTAAATCCATGTACATTTTTAAAAGAATCCTTTTTTTTCAAAATCATTTTTGTGTTTGGCCAAAGTTAATTTGCATAAACTAATTGAAGTCATAGTTTGTAATGGTCAGAAAAAAATTTAAATAAACCTGATTGGCTACAAAAATTCTTTACCAGTTGTAATACCATAAATCACTGATAATACCATAACTCGTTGATAAAAATTGCTCTATTTCTGTAGTGCTTCTTTACATTCATGAACAGACTGCACATCACTGTACTAAATAAATAGCACATCTGAGGTAAATTGATTATCACATTCTGATGTCCATCCAGACTGAAATGTATTTTGATCACTGCTGAGGTAAGTCATTTGAAGATCTTTTTGAGACTGTCAAAAAAGGAAAAAGATGAGCAGAGATGGTGAGGTAACTGCATATGTCAGAATACAAGACCTGCGTGAAAATGAGCAAAGTATAAAGTGCCTCACTAAATCAGCTACTAATGGTCTGTCTGATTGGATTACAGAAAAAAAATGAAATAGACTTTAAAACAATAACAGCAATATACTCAACTTGACTATGCTCCATCTGACTTTTAAAAGATCCCAGCAATTGGTAAGTGGAGTCTGATGAAGAAACATTGCCAGCTAGTATTACTTTGCTGAATGCTTTCAGTGCTCTGTCTTGTAGCTGTCAGAGACTGGTGTTCTTCATTCAAGAAGTCCAGTCTCTGCTCAAAATGGATTATACTGAGACAAATCAGTAATGAACAAACAAACACACAACTAGCAAAGAGAGACTACAAAATAAATAACTTTATAACTCGCATTAGGCAACTATTCGGTTTACTCTTTGTAGCAAAGGAAGTTTCAGCTTAATGCTATGATAACACCGGGCCCAGTGGTGCTGAGGGTTGAGGCACTGAATGTCACACCTCACACCATGCTGGCAACCTGGATTCAGGAAGGGGCTCGGGTCACCGGGGTTGGCCGGGGGTGGTAGGATTGAGCATCCCAATGGACACCATCCTCCTCTGGGAGGGGAGGGTGGGTTACAGGGCAGCGATGTCCACATGCGTTGCCACCTGTGGACGCATGGGCAACAAGGCATAATGGTTCCTTATTGGGAGTCGGGGTGGGGAGGGCGCTGTGGAGGCTTCATGGTGGCATGCATAAGTATGCCATCCATCTGGACATGAGTCCTCTGCATCAGTGTACTCAGGGAGATGAGACCAGGAGAAAAATCAAAGGCAAAAAATCTCCCGGTCTTGTGCATAATGAAGCCGGGTCCATGCTATGCCGAGTGGACCAGTTGAAAAGATCAGAGGAAGGGAATCATCGGGACAGAAACCAGGAGGATGTAAAAAAAGAAAAACTATGATAACTTCCTTTTGCTAGTTTTTTACTGATTACCTACTGTATGTTGTTTCAGTAGGACTTTTGTACATATTTGACAGCTGCATATTTATTGACTGATTATGCATTTTTGTACATGGGAAGTGGAAGATCAATGAACTTATGAATATTAATCAGTGCTCTCAATATGTCACTCCTTTGCACTACTGTGTCCGTCCCCTCTAACCTTGTATGTAAGGTAATGTGTAGGGGAGACTGCACTGCATCTTTGTCTGCTACTATTAATATTTAAACCTATGCTGTCAAGTGTGTGTTTCTCATTTTCTTTGTTGCAGTCTGTGACTACCCAAGTTGAAATAGAAAATCTTCCTAAAATCATTTTGAGTCATCTGATGTTATCTGAACCCATATTGATGTAATTTTTGAATCATCTTCCACGTATGGCTGAAGTCATACAACAATATGCGTTGAAGCCAGAAGATTTAAATTAGACGGCTACAGCAATGACTTTAGAAGTAATTACAGTAACTACAATGAAGGTAATTCTGGTTCACCCCACCTCGGTACAAAAAATGAAAACATATCATGAGGGAGGAGCTGGATCCAATGAACCCTAAATACCGTATTCACAGATTGGATCAAAGAAGCTCACTCACAAGTTTTTTAAAGTGGCAAGCGCTGGAGCCATATGGGGCCATTTGATCCTTTTTGGTGAAGACATGGTCCCCTGCCTAAGAAAAGTAAGTTAAAATGATAAAATAATAGTAAAAATATTTGATAGAAAATGAATTAAAATTCCATTGCATCTAAGCCCATTCACATAAATGTACATGTGTGAGCATTTTCTCTGATGAAGGAGTAAGCCAAAATGTTACAGTGATTTCTGGTGGAGAAATATTTATGCTCAATAAAACTGTTTTGAAAATTATGTATTTAGTGGGTGAGCTTATTTGATCCAATCTGTGCATATAATCACAATACCTATTCTAATATGATATCAAGATGATTCCATGATGATGTAAGGATAATTCCAGGATTCCTGTATGACATAAAAATTGAACCATGATGACCCTACACAAATTGTGGGTCTTGTCTGGCATGGCTACTGACCTGCTTTGCTTCCTGGGGTGGGGGATCAGCATGGCCCAGTCTACTCCTGTATCCAGTGGTATAGATATTATACTCATCTGGATCCCCTTCAGTGTCTGTTCATTGGTTCAGTTATTCTGCAGTTGGAGATGCTAGACAGGGGCAACTTTCATGAGTGAACAGAACTCACAAACACGCTAGGCTTCTGCACTTGACTGTCTTTACTACAGTGTTGGCTAAATTCATGGGTACAATGTACTGTTTCCTGGCCAAAGGATCACAGTCATTCAACTTCTGTGCAGTTCATTACAATATTTCCAAAACATTGCCCTAACAACACTACCATGGCAGTAAATGTCTGTCCTTGCTCCTTGTGGCTTGTACATTGTTTAGATTGTAACCATACTGCATGGACAAAAGGTCTTTTTCTGCTATCATTTTCTATGTTTTTATGTCACATCAACATAAGTCCTATGTTCTTCTTCTTCTTTCACCTGAGGGAGCATTACAGTGCATGTACTTAGGGACTCCCTATTGAAACCCTTACTAATCACTGATCTGGTCATTGTATGTAATTCATCAATACCCTTTTCTGCTGGATTTTCACTAGAGGGTTTAGTCCTCACATACCTCATGGTGTACTTTTACCTCTGAGAACATTCTCTCACAATTCCCTATCACCCTTCCACTTTGTGAAACACCAGCTGCTGAGCTGGGCCAGTTTTGAACTTCACAGTACATCATGATGCTATAGGCACTGCATAACTCTCCCTCAAGGGGTAGCATTCTAGAAGACAGGTCACTGGTGCAGCTTTTACCCATTAGGGGATTCCCTGATCCCTCTTTCCCCCTTTCTTCATCGAGAGAGAGAGACAGAGAGAGTGAGTGAGATCTGTTTTTAAAACAATGTCAGCTCATGCTGGCCCACTGGCATTGTGGTAACTCTTTCACTTGTAATGGCAATGATCTGGGTTAAGGAATGAGCCTAGATCAATGGAGGGTCATGCAGTGGAGGAGTACTGAGTGTTCCACAGGATATTCTTCTTCTCAAGGGATGGAGGAGGATTACCATTACTGCACAACCACCACCATGGTGACCAAAGGTGGTGATGCAGGTGATGTGAAGTATGTGGGTTATAGGAATGTTGATTAGCTGCATGTGCACCCATGCCCTACCTGAGCACACCCATCTAAGCCAGCATCCCTTGGAGAATGGGGGTAGTGAGGTAGAAAAGCATGAAAATGTAACCGAACACTATGATGGCTCCATGCAGCCCACAGACCCTTCACCCTGCTAATCTAAGCTCACTCCTGGGTTCTCAATTGTAGCATTTCTGAAGGACCTGGTCCAGCTAAGTAAGCTGCACTGTGAGGAGGCTATACAATGGGGTACCACTCCAGGAGACAGGTAAGTCCTAGGAGATGATGGGGTGATGGGTTTGGGGGCTGTATGGGGCTCTTAGAGTGGTCAAGATCAGCTGAGGGTGAAAAGCTAAAGAGAAAATAAAAGAAAGAATATCAACTCCATCCAGTTGTTGGGTTGCCAGATGGAGGTGTGCTGCTCCACCATATAGAAGATGCAGGTTCAACACCTGACCTCAGTTCCCCCACATCAGGCCAGTGGGATCTGGAATGTGGTGTAGATTTCAGCAGTGAAAGCAGGGCTACACAAAGTTGGAGGCACAGGAGGAGTTTAACTTCAGCACAAGATTCTTTTCTTTTGCCTGTGTACGGATGTTCAAGAGTAGCAGGGAACAGGTTTGCTCAGCAAACTAGACCATAATGAAACTGGCAGAGCAGCTGGCTAACACAAAGCCGGGCTGCTTTGAAAGGGAGTAGCAAGGGACATTGCAACTGTTGGAGAGGCAGCCAATAGGGTGGCTGATCCCCACAGGCATGTTATCAAGCAGGGGATTTAAAAACTCGATGCAGGTCCCCTAACATTCCCGGACCATGGTGGTTTTTCACTTTCAGAGGTGTAGTTTTCAGCAGTGAAAACCGGGCTACACAACTAGGATCCACAGGTGGAGGAGTTTAATTTCAGCGTAAGATTCTTTTCTTTCATTGGTGTATGGACATTCAAGAGTAGCAGGGAACAGGGTGGTGTTCACTTTTGGTGGTGTAGCTTTCGGCAGTGAAAGCGGGGCTACACAAACTAGGAGCCACAGGAGGAGTTTAATTTCAGCACAAGATTCTTGTCTTTCATCCATGTACAAATATTCAAGAGTAGCAGGGAATGGGTTGGCTTAGCAAAATAGTCCCCAAGGAAAATGGCAGAGGGGCTGCCTAATACAAAGCCGGGCTATATAATACTTCCTTCCACCCACCACAACCACCTGCCCACCCAGGTGTTGCTCAGTATTTTCAAAGCAACAACTGATTGACAGCAGGAACTTCCTGCAGGGACATGAAGAAGAAATGTGCTTGGTCCCTTCCACAGGCAGGAAGAAACTGCAAGAACAAAGAGCAGGGTCACTGGGCTGAGCATGAAAGAATCTGAGCTTAGATAAAGTAAGTAAAAAATAAACAAACAACAACAAAAACCCCACCAAAGGGGGAAATGAAAATCTGGGCTCAGGGAAAGGAATGATAGCCACTGGGATGGATATCATTGGTTGCCAGGGGTGTGAAATGCTCTTCCATAGAAGACACCTCTGAGCAATAGGGCATTGCCTCATTTTCTGGATCCAAAACAAGCTAACAGAACAGTTAAATGCAGCATGTTTAGAAAACTCCCAACTGTAGCACAAGCTGTTCAGAAACAGGACATCAGACCCCCCCCCTCTCCAAGACCTTAGAACCCACCTGGAGCGCCACTCCCACAAAGGCAATCTGGTCAAGGTGGATGGCAAGTGGTGCAAGGGAGAGTTGGAAAAATCGGCAGGAGGGTTCAGATGAACTCATTCCAAACCAAACCCATTCCAACAGCAAATCGCTTTACATCTCTAACTAAGGAAAGGGAAAACAGCCACATGAATGCGGAGAACAAGCCAACTGAGGAGGCATAACAACATCCTGAAGGGACAAGCAGTGTCAGGAGAGTATTAAATCATAAAATAAGGACAATAAAAATACTTATAGTGGGTGACTCCATGATAAGGGAAGAGGAAACCCACCTAAGGGACTGCACACAGACAGAAGTGATGGTCAGAAGCCTCCTGGGTGCTTCAGCAAACACCACTCACATTGAGAAATTAGTGGAAAGAGCAGAGGAGGACATCATAACCATGGTGCGCCCTCGGATGAATGACCTGTTGAGCCAGCTGGTTGAAGAGGCTAAGCAGAACCTAATTAAACTAGGTGAATGTTTGGCCACTCATCCGTCATCTCTAGCCATCTCAGAGGTCCTCCTCATGTGGGGCAAAAGTGGCAGCACACAAAGGATAACAGACAAGGAAATTGAAAGATCTGGATAAACTGGCAAAATGGTTGAAAGAGTGGCAACTGGGGCTTAATGCAAAGAAGTGCAAGATCATGCACATAGGGAAAAGAAACCCTGAAGCCACCTATAGGTTGGGAGGAGAGTTGCTGGCAGTCACAAGGGAAGAAAGAGACTTGGGCATCATCATCACAGATGACCTGAAATCATCCAAGCAGACCACTAAAGCAGTAGATAAAGCTAGGGAGATGTTGGGTTGTGTTAGTAGGGGTATCACAAGTTGTAAGAGGGAGGTAATAATCCCTCTTTACAAGACACTGGTTGGGCCCTATCTGGAGTACTGTGTGCAGTACTGAATGCCACATCTTCACAAGGACATTAACCAAATTGAGGCAGTCCAGAGAAGGGCAACCAAATGATGCAGGGACTGCATCAGAAAACATATGAGGACAGATTAATGGAGCTCAATATGAATATGTATACACTACAGCAAATGAGGGAGAGAGGCGATATGATTGAAACATTCAAACACATTAAGGGCATTAACAAGGTGAACGAGCCTAACATGTTTCAATATAAGAAAAATAGCAGGACAAGAGGACATAGCATGAGATTACTGGGAGGTCAATTAAGGGGTAATGTGAAGAAGTTCTTTTTCACAGAAAGGGTGGTGGATGCATGGAATGGCCTACCTCAGGAAGCGGTGGATTTGAATACAGTGCAGGGCTTCAAACAGGCATGGGATAGGCATAAGGGAGCAATATGATAAGTATGAATAGATAGGCCACTGACAGAGCAAATGGCGATGGCACATTTGTAAGGTAGAAAAGGAAATGGGCAAACTGGATGGGTCTTGTGGTACTTATCTGCCATCAACTTCTATGTTTCTATGTTTCTATGAGGGATTCAATGAATAGCTATGAAGCTGGTGTCAGGCTAAAGGCTACCACTTCAATGGAGGCTGGTGAGACTTCTGGGAAAGGAAGTTCTTCAGGTATGATGGCCTGCACATGACAAGACAAGGAGTACGGGTATTAGGGAAAATGTACGATGTCACCTTTGGGCATTTAAACTAGGAGGAGGAGGGGAGCTTGAGGGTGAGGTCCCCAACAAGGAGGGGAGCCTGGCGAACACTCCCTTGAAAGCAGGTAGTTTACACGGTCGGCAGAAGAAGACCAGTGGAAACACAAAGAGGGTCATAGAGACCAATCTGTAATGGAAGAGGAAAAAATGCCCACTGAAGGTGGTAACAAAAAGGGACTGAAGAGAATTTATTTAGTTTTTTATTAACCAGGTAGGTACACTAGGCAGAAACTGCCTGTTTTCAGGTATGACCCAGGAGAGCACAACAATAGAAATAAAATACATGACAATCAGAATACAATATAGTGCATGACTTCTAACAAAGTGTGATAGGATACAAATACAATACATGACTTCTTACAAAGTATGATTGGATACAATATGTTCAGCAGCTGATAAGTGCAGGAGAAAAAGGTTGTTATGCACTGTGCCATTAAGGTTTGAATTGACAGATCAGGTACAGTAACATGACATTATAGCATGAATCAAATTTACATCAAGAGTAGTGCAGTGTCCCACAACATATACAACATACACAAGGGCAAGAGTTAAAACACTAACTGGAAGGGAAGCAAGACTTCAAGGACCAAGTGTGCAAATGCCTGTAGCCTGGCAAACAAAATCCCAGACCTAATGGCCTTAATGGTTGAGGTGAAGATAAACATTGTAGCTGTCACTGAGACATGGTACATGGAGAGCCATGCATGGGACATAGTAATACCAGGATATGGTCTATTTCAGAGAGGCAGGAATGGAAGAAAAGTAGGAAGAGTGGTTATATACATTAGAGAAGGAATTAATGAGACAGAGGTAGAGGGATGCCAGGAAAGGGCAGAGGCTCTGTGGATAATGTTGGAGATAGGAAATGAGGTAACAATTCTGACAGGAGTGGTCTACAGACCTCCAAGACAGGGGAGGAGTTAGACAAGCAACTAGTGGAAACCATACACAAAATGACAGATGGGGAAATGTACTAGTTATGAGTGATGTCAATTTGTGAGACATCAATTGGGACACCCATACTGCAGCCACAGCAAGGAGCAGAGCCATCCTGGAAGCTTTGAAATAGGTGGGACTCAAGCAGCTTGTGATGGAGCCCAACAGAGAGGGGACTATTCTGGACCTGGTGCTCATCAATGGGGAAAGAGTTAAAGATGTCCAGGGAGTAGAGATGGGCGAAGTTGGCAAACTGCTCCATGAAAGATTTCATGAAATGTGCACATTTTGCAAAATTTTTTGTGGCTGCAAAATGCAGAATTCTAGTCGCCAAATATGAAATTTCACCCTTGGAGTGCTAAATTTTGCCCAAAGATGGCAACAGTTGGCCCTCAAATAGTGGAATTTTACTACTCGTGGATGAAATTCCACCATTTTCAGGCAAAATTTCACAATTTGAGGGCGGAATTTTTCACCCACTAAATATTTCATGGAATGCTCAAATTCCATGAAATTTTTTACACTGTGAAATTGCTGATTTCGTGGGAACTTTGCCTGCAAAATTAAGCTTCAGCCCATCCCTAGAAGGTAGGCAGCCATCTAGGGTCCACTGATCACTGTACAATGTGGTTTCCTGTAGAAACAGTGGAGAAGCACAGCCATAAAAAAGTTAAAGTCATGAATTTCATGAGTGTTGATTTCGAGAAGTTGGAATGTCTAGTGAAAGCATTACAAGGAAGGCAGGGGGAAGGGGAGGAGTGGACAAGCAATAGGCAAATCTAAAATGTGTCGAGGTGAGGCTACTAATATGTGCTTTAAGCAAGTAACAGCAAGAAAAGGGAAAAAAATACTATAGTTCATGAAGGAACTAGCCAGGAGGGTAAGAGAGAAAAGAATGGCATTCAGAAAATACAAAGAAACACAGATGGAGGAAGACAGGGAAACCTACATGGAAAAACTGAGGGAGGATGGAAAAGCAGTTAGAAGGGCCAAAGCACAAACCGAGGAAAGGACAGCACAGTAATTTAAGAAAGAGAACAAGATCTTTTTTAGAGACGTCAGTGAAAAGAGAAAGATGAGAGGTGGGTTAGTGAGACTAAGAAGAGAAGAAGGCGGGTGTGCTGAGGGGGACCAGGAAAAGGTAGAAATCCTGAATAAATATTTCTGATCAGTATTTACAGGAGAAGGGGAGGGGGAAGGACCACTATTGAGAGATAAAGGAAAGCAGAGGCAGGGGGTGGATACCAGTCCATTTACAAAGGAGAGAGTCACAAAGAGATTGAAAAACTGAGAATAGACAAGGCAATGGGATTGGATGAAATTCATCCCAGCATACTAAAAAAGTTCAGAAATTAACTGGCAGCACCACTGGCAGAGCTATTCAATAAATCATTAGAGACAGGGGTGGTCCGGTCGGACTGGAGATGGGCAAATGTTGCCCTGCTCCATAACAGTGGGAGTTTGGAGGAGGTGAGTAACTATATGCCAGTTAGCCTAACCTCAGTGGTAGGAAAATTGATGGAATCATTGCTTAAGGAAAGGACTGTGGAGTACCTCAAATATAGTAGGCAGCAGGATCCAAAGCAACATGGTTTCATAGCAGGTGGGTCTTGCCAAACAAACCTGACTGATTTCTTTGATTGGGTAATCAGAGTGGTAGATTGGGGGAGAGGGGTGGATGTGGCCTACTTGGATTTTAGTAAAGCCACATGAAAGGCTGGTAAACAAGTTGAGCAGTCTGGGAGTGGGGCACAGGGTATTGAATTGGGTTAGAAACTTGTTAAGTGGGAGGACACAAACAGTGGTAGTGAACGGAGCTCAATTCATGGAGAAGGAGGTGACCAGGGGGGTGCCCCAGTGTTCAGTGCCGAGACCAGTACTCTTTAATGTCTTCATAAGCAACATTGTGGAGGGACTGGAGGGGAAGGTGTGTCTATTTGCAGATGACACAAAGATTTGCAAAAGAATACTCCGGAGGGGTGGAAAGAATGAAAAGGAACCTTTGTAAGCTTAAGGAATGATCAAGGGTATGGCAGCTGAAATTTAATGCCAAAAAATGCAAAATTATGTATTTGGGGCTTGGAAGCCCAGGAGAAAAGTATTCTAGGGGGGGACACTGCTGGTGCCCAGCAAGCAAGAAAGGGATCTGAGGGTTGTAAAAGGCACTAAATCCCTTGTCAGGTTCTTGGTGGAACTGAACAATAGAGAAGAGATTACAGATAAGTGGCACTCATGTAATAAATGAAATTTATTACAGATAGAAAACACAGACTTATTACCAGCACAGTGTAAACACTGGGAGACGCAGGTTTCCTTACCTAGGTAAAAGCAGACAGTCTCTCTCTGAGAACTACATGTTACAAAGGGTCTTATACCCTGAAAATTACTATGGTAACTGCTAAAGAAGATACATAAAATTAATATAATTGGACAACAACAGGTGGTGTGAGTAACTGTCCTATCTAGTAAGAAAAGTTACATTGCTGAGCAGATGACAGTACAAAGAAGGTATTCATCTCCAAAGTCAGTTGCAGTGATGCACAAATACTAAAGATGACATGGTTGCCTTACATGTAGAAATAAAATAAAAATGGAGCAAAATGCATTTCTTGTGGCTAATATCAGTGAAGCATAATAGGACACAGATCCTGACACTTACGTTTATATGATAAGTGTCTTCACCCTAAAGTTAGTACATATACCTACATGTGTTGCTGTCCACTAGGTGTGGGCACCATCAGGGGTGCTGGACAATGGATAACATTCCCCCCTTGTTACCTTCAGAAGGAAAGGCAACAACCACAGGAAAGTAGTGGTATGGAACTACAGAAGCCGTTGTTTACAAGCCTGAGGCATGAGCCTTGTAAAGGAATTCAAGTTGTTTGCTATCTTGTCTAAGAGTATATTGCAGACAGCAAAGGGTTAGTACCAGAAAGACAATCAAAAAATGCTTGTATAATCACAAAAGATTTAAAAGAGATTTCCTACCAAGTATTAGATACAGCAGTACTTAAATCACCATCATGGATAAGTGCATTAAGAGCATCACCAGCTTTAGAAATATTATTGCTAATATAGATAAGATGTGTAACTTTTCTATCTAAAAGTGTTTTCAAAGAAAGTGCCAAAGGATCAATATGTACATTAAACACGGGCAAATATTGAGACAAGGCAAGCAAGAATTGTGGATCAGTATCAATAACATCTGGTTCAGGGAGAGGAACACGTGTAATCACAGTGTGACCAATTACATTTTCTGCTGGAGTAAATTAGGAAAGTTTATGCTACAGGTTTTAGCACCATAAGAAAAAACTGTCATGGTTTGCCACTGCACAGTACTACCCATCGGAAGAATAGGTAACTCTCACAGTTGGAACCCTCCATTTTTGTAGATGGATAGGACATGTGAAGGAGTGGTTGGTGAGCCGTGTCTGGTGCTGAAGATGCAGCTTGAGAAGACTGTTCAGTCATGTTGGATGGCAGATCATCACCCAAGGTAGAGGACCAATCCAGGTTTTCTGGTGAGTATCCACACACTGGTCTCACAATGTCAAAAACATTACAATGACAGAGGTAATGGTATCCTTTCTTGCCACAGCAGTTGGTATGCAATGTGACCCAAGGTTGCAGAACAGGATGGTAAACCAGCAAAGATGGCAGATCGGTTTATTTTCAGTAAATATTCTCATCAAGATGTCTGATGGAATTTATAGCAGCCAGTTTGTCAAAGACAGATGTTTTAGGATCAAAGTGGGGTAGTGACACAGTGAATGTAATGAACATATTGTCATGAATTGTACAATTGTTGAAATAGCAGGATGCTTGGTTTGGATAACTTGTGATGCACCCAAGATTTCTAGCAGTAGACATTGAAATATTAACAGAATTTGACATACACAATGTAATGCAAGTTGTAGATTTACAGTGAGGACAGTACCATTTAAGCATCCTCCTATCATGAATAATATCAGGAATACACCATGATTCCAAATTCCTGAAGAGATTGTTAACAATAGTAATTACATAAGAACCATAAACAGAACATAACATTTCACAGGCAATAAACTGTTTGTCTGTCTCCTTATTATTTTGAAAAATCAGTTCATTAATTTTGTTAGTAGTTTCATTAAAACCTTTTTCAATTTAGTATATGTTGTAGATTGTAAAACGTTCTTCCTTACTTATACCATCTGTACCATGTAACAATGGTGGTAACACATCATTTTTCATAGCTTGTTGAAATGTAAGTGTTTGTGCAATAGCAGCTGTATCTGCTCTATTCTAGATGGACATTCCAGAGCTAAAAAGGCCAGAGAAGGTGCCAGCTGCACCGGTAACATCAGCAGTGGCATGCCTAGTGCGTGCTTTACCCTTAGCATTAGGTATGGGTCTAAAAACTCCTAAGTGGTCAGTAACATGAGGTCCACTAACTGGATTCTGAGTGCAAGTGTGGTAAGCAGCTACAATATCTAGAAGCATCATGCTGAAAAGTTTAGCTGTATTAGTTCTATGACAGAGACAGGACTCTGCCATATTCCAGTGTGTGAGGTTGAAAATAACAGGGATGTTCATGAATTGCACATTGTTAATCAAAGTTCCTGGAAGAGAGGTGGAGGCCAGGCCACTAGGAGGACCAGACTCCTGAGGAGGACATTCAGTCAGTTTATCATCAGTGTGTGGGACTACAGAAAGGAACAAAGCTTCAGTAGCCATATAGTTGTGAAGACAGAAAGCTTGTGACTCCTCAGAGGTGAGGCAGTCACAAAAGGTAAGATCAATTAAGGCAGTCAAGTTGTAGAGACCAGAGTGTTTGGAAGTTGCTTGTCGAATGGAGAGTGAACCATTTCGTGCAATACCTGTGTTGGGCCAACCTTGAAAAGTGCCCTTAGATAAACGTGCTACAGGAAGGGTGTAGCCATTGTAGTCAGTTAACCATTGTATTTGCAGTGTGGACTAGTCTGGAGCTACTACCATAGCATTAAGCTAGGTGTCTGGGCCTTCCTTAACAGTAACCAGTTTGCTAGAGATGTCTATGTGGACTCCCTGGGGGCTGGAGATGGGTTCATCTCTAGATGTATGTTCAAGGTTCTGAAGCAAATGTAATATGTGTCATTTTTGGTCATTTGTAAGAAGTTTGTCTTGAGAGTTATGTCAGAGAGTAGTCCCACTAGGATAATCAGGTGCAAGAGAGCCATCTTGCTAGTATATCTGAAAGAAACAGAAAAGGATTATTAAGTGTGGTGTACTGTTCCCCCTCAACAGGGTCTGGAAAAATAATCAGTTAGCTTTATACAACTGGAGCTGATTAGCATGGAACCACTTGTCAGTGGTCAGTTTCTGATGTTTAACTCTCACCTGATAAACTGTAGGGCTGAGTTTGTTGACAACTGGGAATGGATCTTCCCATTTATTGTCAAATTAGTAAGCTAGTGGTCTGTCTTGGAGAAACATGACTTGATCTTGAACTTGCCAGTCAACTTCTTTGGTGTGCTTACTAAAATGGGCTTTTGCTTGTTGAGCTTTACCCAAATGATTTGCAACAAACAAGTGTGTCTTCATAGTACCATCACAACGTTTTTCAACATATTTGTCCACAGATACCCTGTCTGCTGTAAGGGGTGTGGAGGTCAATCAAAAGGTGCTCAGGTAATCTCATGGCTCTACCAGTTATAATTTCATATGGTGTGTACTGAGTAGTTGCTGCAGGAGTGTCCCTGATTGTCATCAAAAGTAGTGGCAAGATGAAATCCCAGTCCTTGGAATTGTCATTGATGAATTTGCATAACATCTGTTTGATTCTTCTATTTGCTCTTTCTACCTGACCTGAGGATTGACGATGGTATGGAATATGAAATTTCTGATCTACTCTAAGTAATTGGAATGTCTCCTTCATCAGCTCAGCTATAAAACTGGTTCCCTGATCTGAGTCTACCTTAAGGGGTAGGCCCCAACTGGAGAACAAATGATCCACCAGAATCTTGGCAGTTGTTTTTGCCATGTTATTCCAACCAGGGAATGCCTCAACCCACTTGGAAAACAAATCTGTGACAAGTGCATACTTGTTGTTCTTGCTAGAATTGGACATTGGGCCCATGAAATCAATTTGTATTGGATTCCATGATCCAGATTGCCTCTGTGGCAATAACTTGGCTTTTCTTTTTACTGAGATCAGGTTGTTTTGGGTACAAACTATGCAGTTGTCTACATAGTGCCCCGTATCCCAGGTCATACCAGGCCACCAGACAATAGTTTTAAGTCTGTGGATGGTGTTATCTGCCCCCTGGTGTACACCAGTGGGGGTGTCATGAACCATATGGATAAATTCAGTTAGTAAGGACTGGGGTACAACCCACAGTCTGTGACCCGAATCCTCTTTCCTATATCAAATCAGCTTCTGATCATGAGACAGGTGTAACTTCTCAGAGTGTCTTTTATATAGACTACCAGTAGGCAGTTCCTGTTCATCCCTTTATCCAGGCATTTGAACGCATCTTTCAGTTGTGGGTCAGAGTTTTCTGCAGCAGAAAGGTCCAGTAGGAGCTCTGGTTGCAGTTTCTGCCTGGTGTTGGCAGCAAGAAAAATGGCTGTTAAGGGTATAATTGGACAACAACAGGTGGTGTGAGTAACTGTCCTATCTAGTAAGAAAAGTTACATTGCTTAGCAGATAACAATACAAAGAAGGTATTCATCTCCAAAGTCAGTTGCAGTGATGCACAAATACTAAAAATGACACGGTTGCCTTACATATAGAAATAAAATAAAAATGGAGCAAAATGCATTTCTTGCGGCTAATATCAGTGAAGCATAATAGAACACAGATCCTGACACTTATGCTTATATGATAAGTGTCTTCACCCTAAAGTTAGTACATATACCTACCTGTGTTGCTGTCCACAAGGTGGGTGCACCATCAGGGGAGCTGGACCATGGATAACATTCCCCCCTTGTTGCCTTCAGAAGAAAAGGCAACAACCACAGGAAAGTAGTGGTATGGAGCTACATAAGCCGTCGTTCACAAGCCTGAGGCACAAGCCTTGTAAAGGAATTCAAGCTGTTTGCTATATTGTCTAAGAGTAGGTTGCAGACAGCAAAGGGTTAGTATCAGAAAGACAATCAAAAATGCTTGTATAATCACAAAAGTTTTAAAAGAGATTTCCTACCAAGTATTAGATACAGCAGTACTTAAATCACCATCATAGATAAGTGCATTAAGAGCATTACCAGCTTTAGAAATAGTATTGCTAATATAGATAAGATGTGTATCTTTTCTATCTAAAAGTGTTTTCAAAGAAAGTGTCAAAGAATCAATATGTACATTAAACACAGGCAAATATTGAGACAAGACAAACAAGTATTGTGGATCAGTATCAATAACATCTGGTTCAGGGAGAAATAGGGGTAATCACAGTGTGACCAATTACATTTTCTGCTAGAGTAAGTTAGGAAAGTTTATGCTACAGGTTTTGGCACCATAAGAAAAACTATCATGGTTTGTCACTACACAACACTGCCCATCGGAAGAATAGGTAACTCTCACAGTTGGAACCCTCCATTTTTATAGATGGATAGGACATGTGAAGGCGTGATTGGTGAGCCATGTCGTGAAACAATGTACCTCTTCCAGGTAGCTTCAGGATGCAGCTGTTTCATGTCTGGTGCTGAAGATGCAGCTTGAGAAGACTGTTCAGTCAGGTTGGATGGCAGATCATCACCCAAGGTAGAGGACCAATCCAGGTTTTCTGGCTAGTATCCACATACCAGTCTCACAATGTCAAAACATCACAATGACAGAGGTAATGGTATCCTTTCTTGCACTATAATTTCCTCACAGTATGCCAAATTGGCAGTTTTGCAGTGAGTCTTTACCATGTGAATATACAGTTTGTGAGTAAACTGTTAAGTCAGTGTGTGTATATACACAAACAAATCCCTGTATTTGACAGGTGTGCCATCAGATGATGTGAAATTATTTTTCTCTTAGAATGGTAGAAATTCAGTAAGGGAGAAACAGACCTAGTTGGAGTCTACAAAGATGATAGCATCTTTAGTGCCATGGGGCATAACCTCTAGACCACAGGCCACTGCTGCCAATTTGGCATACTGTGAGGTAATGAATGTGCATTTCCCAACAATGTGGATGAAGTCACCATCTGGATAGACTATGAACAAACAAACCCTGCTATCTGTTCCCTTTCCATATAGGAGGAGGAGCCATCTGTAAAGACATGATACATGCTGGTATTCTGTAAGATAGCCGGTGCAACCAGTAGAAACGGTCCAGGCTTAGGTATGTCAGGAGGTTGGAGTGCACGGTCATGGGGCGTACCTATGTAGAGCAGGCCATGAGCTAGGATGGATGGCATTTTTGCAGGTAGTACTTTAATGTCCCTGTCCTGCAAAAGTAATGACCAGTGTGTATGTCTGTTATTGGAAACTGAACCATCCTTCACTTTGTCGGAAAGTAAGAAGTTTGTTAGAGTGTGACAGGTGTGCAAGATAATAGGTGCATACCCAATGATGTACATGAAATGTCTGACAGCCCAATAGGTTGCCAAGAGTGTTTTTTCACTGACACTATGCTTCCTCTCTACTGGGGGTAGCATTTGAGAAGCATAGGCAATGGGTCTGAAGTACCCATTGTACTTTTGTGCTAGGACTGCAGACATGGCCACATCAGATGTGGTAGTTTCCAGATGGAAATGAAGATCTGGGTTAGGACTGATCAGTGCTGGAGCTAAGGCTAAGGGCTGCTTGAGCTGTGCCACAGCATCAGTATGAGTAGGGCCCTATGGCCATGGGACATCCTTTTTCAGAAGTTCGTACAAGGGAGCAGCCTTCAAGTCAAAGTCAGGGATGAAATCCTTGGAATAGTTTACCATTCCTAGGAAGCGCCTGAGTGTTGCCACGCTAGTAGGAAGTGGAAGATTTTGCAAGCCCTGGATCTTTTTGACAGCTGGGCTCCTGTCTTGGTCTGTAATGTGTAAGTCTAGGTAAATTAATTCCTTCTCACACAATTGTGCCTTGGAGGGGTTGCACTTGAGACCTGCTCTCTTTAAGAGAGACAAATGTTCATCTAGAAGGGTCAAATGATCCTCTTTCATGGTAGTTGCTAAGATCAAGTCATCAACATACTGCAGGTGGCACTGTGGTGTAGAAACCCCCTGCAGAGTGTCCATCATGTGGTGATGGAAGAGGGAGGGGCTATTGTGAAACCCCTTTGTGAGGCATGTCCAGGTGTATTGGCATCCAACAAATGAGAAAGCAAACTTGTATTGGCTTTTCTGTGCTACTGGGAGTGACCAGAACCCATTAAAAATGTCAAGAACTGTGAACCATTTTTTGTCAGGTGTCAGCAATTTGAGTACATCAGGTGCTGTTGCTACTTTTGGTGAGCAGCCAGGAGTTACCTGTTTGAGTTTTCTATAATCAGTTGTAAGTCTTCAGGCCCCATTCAGCTTTTTCTTAGGCCAAATGGGTGAGTTGACAGTAGAGACACAGGTCCTAATCACCCCTTGTTGAAGCAGTGATTGGATGGTTTCCCTAAGTGATGGCAAGGCTTCAGCAGGAAATTGATACTGCTTCTGCTTCACAGGATCAGGTGCTGTGATCTCAATGGTAGCGTGCATTCTACCACAGTCATGTTTGTTAGTGGAAAACATATCAAGGTGTTTTTGCAGCAGAGGTGCAAGCTCACAAAACAAGTCATGACGTCATACTCCTTGTCATTATGGGAGATGGCTGCCATACCATATGAGTCCGGGATGGTGACTGCATGACATTGTCCTGTGATCTGAATGAGTAGCCAGTTAGCTAGATCCACTACACAGCCATGCAGTGCTATGAAATCAATTCACAGGATGCTGGGTTGATGACATAAAACCATGAGGTCAAAAGAGAAGTTTTTCCTGAGGTGGCCTACCAACACAGGTCGAGGATTAGATAGGTAGCTGTGTAGCTGGATACCATCTACACCCTGTGCACTGGTCTTCCAGCCCGTAGACCAGTCAGATGAGCCTGGATTCTCATCATGATGGACTGACATGGCTGCTCCAGTGTCCAGAAGCATGGTGAGTTGGCAGCCCCCAATCGTGGCTTTTACACAGGGCCGTCCATTCGTGTCAATGATCAGGTTACTCACTATCCTGACTGGGGCCTGTAATTGTCAATCTGATTTTTCAGAATAGGCATTATCTGCCTGTTTCTGAAATCAAAGGCCTGTAGGATCTGCTAGGGCTTTTTGTATGTCTTGCACTGGGTACAAGTGTACTTGAGATGTCACAGGTGCAGTAGTTGCCTGCACTGGTGGTTCTGCTGTTGATGCTGCATCAGCCTGACAAGTAACCAATGCAACATCCCCTCAGCTGCTTGGTGACTCAACTGTCGGGGCTGGGGCAGTTATCTGTCATGCGGGAGTGGTTTCTTTTCCCACATGAGCTTCCTCCAGAAGTTTTCGGAGGTTTTCGTTCTCCTCTTTGATTTGTCTATAGCTGGGAACATTTCAATACTGGTTCTGGCTATTCTGTTGGGCATCTGGATTTTTACAACTGCTTTTGTTGTCCCTATTGTTCCTGTTGTTTCTGTAGTTCCAGTCTCCCTTCCTTGTGTGACTGTTTGTCATCAGAAGAGGCATCATGTTTCTGGTTATTTCCCTCCACCGCATAATGGGTTGGGGCATCAGAGGTAGGCTGCACTGTAGCTACCTTGTTGAACTAGCCAGAGGTAGGAACACAGAGATACACCTGATAGGCTTGTTCCATTTTAGTGAGGATGGCCTCAAACTTGTCGGTAGTTGTGAAAACATTAAGCTCAACCTTTTCCTGTAAGGCCAGATATATGTTCTGGATGAACAAATCTTTGTATTCGATTTGGTCTCTGTCTGACTCCCCATCCTCAAGAGCTTTTCCATTCTGTACATAAGCCACAATCGTTGATGGTAGGTGGCTGGGCTTTCTTTTGCACCTTGCTTGACCTTATATGCCAAGCGCGTACCCACAATTCCTGGGGAATTTGCACATTTGAGTGCAGCTGCGATCTCATCAAAAGTAGCATTATCAGTGTTCTGTGCTATCTCTGACAGCTTGGCCAGAGAGCTGGCTTGATTGTCTTTTGCAGGGTTTGTACCTGGTATGGAGGTTAAAGAGAAACCTTCTCACAAAGGGAGCACATTTTCTCCAAGTGGCAATAGAGATTGTCAGTTGGGCCCATCTGTCCGATGCACTGTGCAATTTGTTGGACAGAGTGAGTGAATTGCAGTTGGTTGGTGGTAGCCATCATCCGGCTGAACCTAGATTGGACCAAAGCTGTGCAGAGTGTGGCCTCTGCAGCCTCATCTGCGATTGCCTTGTAAGTCTGATCCTGTGTAACCAATTCTTTCAGCAGTTAGTCTATTTGGTCTCGGATGGCCTTCTTTTGTTCCTCTGGGACAGTGGCTTGACTGATTGCATCATTGATCATGCCAAGGATCTCCGACCTCTCACTCCTAGTGATAGGAGCGAGCAGAGTGACATTAAGATGTATAGGCCCTCCACCTGTGTCATGGGGCCACCATCTTGACATCGTACGTGGCATCTGCTATGTTTGTGAGGATGTGGCAATGCAGTGTTCATGCTAACTTTGGTGCCGTCTTGGGAATGGCAAGCTGAAATTGCTTCACCATGGGGTTTGGACTGGTGTGTGACATGGCATGCCTCGTCATCACAATTGTCATCACTGGATGACGCAATATCGGTGGATGTGCACTGAAACCCATTCATGGCCTTAACATGGCCAGCAAGAACCTCCCTTTAGTGGCACAATTTCTTCAGCTTTTGTCTACACTTTGTGGCAAACTTTCACATTGCCTTGCTCAATACTTTTCTCAATCTCTCTCTGTAACTCTCTATATGTGGCTCCCAATTCAACCTTTTCTCTAAGCTCCTTATCCAACTCATTACTCACATGCTTGTAATCCTCTCTCAACTCTGCATTCTCCTCTCTCAATGCCTCATTCATATCACTCAAAATATCATTCAAATGCTTGTTTCTTATCACATTTCAATCATTCACAATTATCTCAACAAACATAACTCTCACTCTTGAGCAGTACAGTGCAGAAGCCTGGAATTTGCATCGCGGAGTGACTGAGTCTCCTCCACCAGTTTTCTTTCCTTTTTTTGTAACTCTGAAGCCTGCAAGCCCATATCTTTTTTTAGAGACACATTTTGTAGTTCAAGGGAGGCACACCTCGCTCTGAGACTCTCAGCAGCAGTATGTAGAGCTGCAACCGAAAGATCTTTGAGGTTGTATTTTTTGTTTTTTTGTTTGGACTCTAAGTAGTGATCAGAAATTAGCAGCAATGGTTTGTCTGCAGATTTTACGTCCAGAGTAAAATCTGTCCATCCGCCATGGGATGTGAGGTTGTTTGAGACATCAAGTCTCAGTTCTGTGCACAGGTCAGACATGACAAATAAAGGGCAAACAAACAAAGAAGGAATGTGTGGAAACCTGGGACAATGCCCTTAAATTGTCACCTACCACGTTCTGGGGGAATGTGAGGAAGTACTTATTCATGGAAAGGGGTGGTTGATGTATAGAACAGCCTTCTATGGAAGTTGAAGGGGTGCAAACAGTGAATGCATTCAAAAATGCATGGGATAGACTTAAGGGAACTCTAGCGATGGTGAGGAAACTGTAAACAAGGGACACTTGGAGGTAGGGTATATAGGCAAACTAAATGGGCCAGGCTGTCCTCATCTGCCATCAATTTCTATGTATCAGCTGGCCCAATGCTGTTGAGAGTGGAGGTTCTAGATGCCACACCTCACACCACATCGGCGACCAGGATTAGGAAATGAGCCTGGGTCATTGGGGTCGATGGGGTGATGAGCTGGATTGAGCTGCTGTGAGGCAGCTCTCCTCTCCTGGGGAGGGATGTGGAGTTCCCAGACTCTTGGCTGCCTCCTGGTGGAGGACAGGTAATAGTGCCAAGCCATATGGGAGCCATGACAATTGCCAGGGGTGGGGTGGAAGTTGCCAGCATCAGTGACACAGGGTGCATGCGCACCTCCATGCTTGCGTCACCATGTGCTGGGGTCCTGGGATCGGGAAGAAAAGCACGAGAAAACAGATAAAAAGAACATTTTTAAAAAATCTATGTATCTATGTAATGTGGAGGCATTTGGCCTGATTTTCAAAACATCAGGACTGACACGAGAGACTTGCATCAAGGAGAAATGGAGCAAAGGGCTCCATGCATCACACAGTGCACCAGTCCCAATTTTGTAAAGCACCCTGCACCACTGGGGGGAACATCTGCACCAACCTGGCTAGTGCCATCCTTGTGACAGCCACCTTGGTGTCCCATAGTGGAAGGGGACTTGCTCTGGGGCAGTGCTGCAGTATCCCCTAAAGTGGGATACTGGAAGGCACCACAAAGGGTGCATGGTCCTCAGCTATTAGACCAGCCCAGAGCTGGTCTAACTATCATGTGCTACTCCTGGAGCCATCACTGGGAGGTGGGGTGTCCCTGTGCCCCCCCCCATGGAAGGTACCCACACAGCCCCTGACACCTGACAGACCACTGCTGGATTGGCCCATTGACCATGGCAGGTACAAGTCCACAAATACCCCCCCGTGGTGGCACTGGGGTATCTACCCCCCACATGGACCTGCACTGAGTGGTGTCAGACATTCACTGGTTCCCTCGGGGGCAATTGCCACTCCCCTATCCCCTTCCCAAACTCTCCCACCCCCCATGAGCCAGGGTATGCCCAAGATGAGACTGACCATTGCTGCCATAAGCCTGTCCTTCAGCTTGTGGCATTCCCCTCCTGTGTGCCATTTCTTTGGCGCACAGGTCAACTAGCAGCAAACTCAGGAACTTTGGTGCTGAGACCCCTCTTCTTGCAGATTCTGGTGCAGGGTTCTTGTACACCTGTGTTTGCTGTAGGTGGTGACTCTGTGCATGGTGTGCTGATCTAAGGGGCTGTTTTAAAATAGAGCCCATTGCATGTAGACTATACGAACATGGGTGGTGAGCATCCTGATCATTTTAGTGAATTCTCTAGTGGGAAGCAGTACAGGCTTTGATGCAGTGGGTGACCACTCTGCATCAGCCAGAACCTACCACATGAGTGGTGTTGCAAGAAGTTATTCAATGAGATCTGGAGTGGAGGATGGACCAGAAAACAAGTGCAGAAGCCATTAACTGTACAGATGATGACAGGAGGGTTCACCCTTCCATACATCACAGAATGTTACTGAGGCCTCCTCTCCAGTAGAGAACTTGGCTGCTCCTTGGTATGCATCAGTGTGCAGGCAGGGTTTTAAGACACCACTGGGGAAAGGATGACAATCCCAAGTATAATAGATGCAGGGTTTAGGAGTGAATCACTGGGTAAGCAGATGTATGCTAAGGTGAGTGGCTCTCTGATTTTAACACCAAGTTAAGTGAAATAATGTATAAACTGAAAAGAAATGCCAGTTCCTGGCACTCAACCAGCAGCCTATACCATCATTTGAAATGACATTATATTAGTAATTGGCCCCCTCAATACCCCCTGTCCATGACTGTGGAGTGCCAAAAGTAGAAAACATGTCCTTCCCAAAAAGGCTAGTCAACCCGCCTCACACAGTGTGCCATCGTTTCAGCCACTGTCCGTTACTGATACAGCACAAAAGTCTGTGGAACTTGGATGGGAGGGTGGAGTGGTGTGCAGTACTGATGAAGCATATAGCTCTACTCCTTTTCAGGTTACATGCAGCCTTGTGCTGTTACAGAGACTGATACAGACTGAAAGGGATGATGTACTGAGGGTTTGACTGGCAAGCAAGAATTTCTCACTGTTGACACTCCATATCATGGACTGGAGGTTTGAAGGTGAACCAATATTAAAATAATAGCATTTTAGATATTTGGGGGATTGGACTGAGACAGCTTAGTCTTTTAATGGCAATTTTGTTTTAAAAGCTTCTATCTCTATGAGCAGGCCTACCAGCACAGTAGTAATGCTACCACTAGCCATGCTGATGATCCAAGATCAGGACTGAGCTCAGGAAATTGGAGGTCAGTTAAGTATATGAGGATCTAGCATCCATTGGACTGTTCTTATATGGGGAGGAAAAGCTACAGCACCCACACAAACCTGGACCTTAGCAGTGGCTGGGGGCAGGAAGTCTAATACCACTGACTGGGATCAGAAGAGCTTTGGCCATTGACGTTCTGTGCATGGTGGTGTGCACATTGATGTCTCGATAACATTGCATCCCTGCATGTCCAAGGAGAGAATAAGAGGTAAATCCCCAGTCCTACGGGATGATGGGTCAGCTAATCACAGGTCCTGCACCAGTGATGAGGCCATCCTCCAGATTTGGATCCATTCCAAGGTGGGTGATGGGGAGCCCTGTCACCCTTGCCATGAGGGGTTAGACGTTGGGATCCTGAAGCAGAGCTAAGCCCCCATGGAATCTGGGTAATGAGGCTTGGGTGGCAGATGCAGAAGGGGGCAGAACCAGCAGTAGGAGGAAAAAGAAATTAACAAACACAAATAACTTCAGTCTGTCTGTCTCTCCCTTTAAAAACATAAGAACATAAGAAAATCACTGCAGATGGGGACCTTGTAATTCATCTAGTCTGCCCGTGAATCCTACTTCCACCCCTATAGGTTGCTTGTTTTGCTTTTACCATAGTGTCAGTCCCATGTGTGTTTAAATTCATTCACCGTCTTTGCTGCAACCACCTTTGGGGAAAGGCTTTTCCATGGCTTTAGCACCCTGTCCTTGAAAAAGTATTTCCTGACATTATTTTTTAGCCTTCCCCCTCTCAGACATATGTTGCACCCTCTAGTATGCACCTCTTTGTTGGCCTAGAAGAGGCTGTCTGCCTGAACTGTGTTTATACCTTTGATGAATTTGAATGTTTCTATCATACCCCCCCATCCCTTCTGTGTTCCAGGCAGCACAGGTTCGCATCCCTGAATCTAGATTCATATGGCTTGTGATGGATACCCTACACCATCTTAATGGCCCTTCTCTGAATAGTCTCCAAGTGCTCCTTGTACTTCTTTAGGTGGGGCCTCCAGAATTGAACACAGTATTCCAGGTGTGGCCTCACCAAGGATCTACTGTATAGAGTGGGATGATTATTTCTTGTTTCCTACTTGTAAATCTCCTGCATATGCATCCGAGCATACTGCTTGCCTTTCATGCTGCTTTTTCGCATTGCTTCCCTTCTTTAAGGTCATCTGATATGATTACGCCTAAGTCACTTTCAGTCCTAGTCACATCTAGTGTATGTCCATCTAGGATATACTGTATTCTTGGGTTCTGTTTACCCATATGGGTCACTTTGCATTTTTTTAGCATTGAATCTAAGTTGCCAGTCTTTGGACCACTGTTCAAGTCTTTTAAGCTTTTCTATCATACTAGAGGGTCCCTATAGAGTATCCACCCTATTACAGAGTTTTGTATCATCTGTGAACAAGCAGACTTTACCCTCTAGACTGTCAGCAATGTCGCTGATGAATATGTTGAAGAGGATTGGACCCAGCACCGACCCATGAGGCACTCTGATGGTCACATAACCCTTTTTAGACATGGCGCCATTTTCTTTGTCTCTCTCTGGATGAAGAAGCAGAGTACAGGGTAATAACCTGGAGTTGAGAGTGGGTGGTCATGGCACTAGCTCTGGGCACCTGGGGATGGATACAGTGTTTTATTTAATTCTTTTAAGTGACATTAATATTTTTCCCTTAATATCCATGACTAGGAACAAAATGATCAGTACTTGGATCCTAGTAATGTCCATTATTTGAAGTATTCAGAAATGTGTATTCATTACTTATACACTCTTTCAGTAGAACATCTACATTATTAGGAGGTAGTATAGCACATTGGTTTAAGGTTCTGAGCTGCAAACCTGGAGACCTGGGTTTGAATCCCACAGCACCCACTTTGATACTGTGTGACCCTGAGCAAGTCACTTAACTTCCTTGAGCTCCCAGATTGCACGTATAAACAAGCTTTCAGCTTAGTGTCTATCTCCTGGTTAAAAAGAAAGAAAACATAATAATTTGATCCACATAATAAATACCAGAATCATTACTGTGTAACTTTGCAGGCTAGGTCACCAACAGACAAAATAATTAAACCATCACTTTTGACCCTGAATTCCAGAATGACAGGAACATTAACGCCATCCTAAAAAAACTGCACCCCAAGCTAGGTGCCTTGTATAGGAACAGTAGTTGTCTTCTACTACCAGTAAGTTGTGAACTTGTGCAGAAAATGATCCTCCCTATTTTTGACTACTACGATGTAGTCTACAGTGTCGATCCCAAGTCCTCCCTAACCTAATTGGACACCCTCTTCAACTCCTTCTGTTGCTTTGCTCTGGACTCTCCCCTCCTCACTCACCACTGTGACATATCGTTCTCTAGCCTTTCTTTCACTTGACAACTGGCGCCTCTCTCACTGCACTAAATACATTTCCAAATATTGGTTTGGCTCTCTCCCACCTTATCTCACATCCTCTATTAGCTTACCTCCCACACCCACCCACTCACTCAGATCCCAGGACACCAATTCCCTGGTTGTCCCATGCTGATTAACTTCTGCAGGCCAATCTGCATTTTCATACCGATTCCCTAAACTCTGGAACCAACTGCCAGCTCAAGTTCGACACTCATCTAGTCCTCACTCCCTGGCTTCATCCTTGCACAACTTCCTCTCTCTCAACTGCTCCTGCTTCTAGCTTGATCTACCCTTCAGTTTCTCTAATTTCAGCTCATCCACTGTGCAACTGTCCACACCCCTCCCCTCTTCCTCTTCCTCCTTCGTACCTGACTGTGCATCTTTCTCTGTTATAGCACTTAACTTTTGCCTACACTTCTGCATTGTATTTTATTTTTGCCTCACTGTTTTCCTGTACTTATTCTATTTGTTGTCCAAGACTATATTGTAAAATGTTGTATCACTGCTATGCACTGTTACATTGTTGCTCTTCCTGTATCCCTCTCCCTTCCAGGACACACCAGGAGTCGAGCAATCACGTTTTGCTCAGTGTGCCTTTCCTGGTGAAATGTTTCAATAAATAAATAAATAAAGAGGCCAATACTGAGGGATCCAGAGCATTCAAGAGGAATCCCTGGCTACAGAGATGGGTTGGACACTGCACAGAGGTTGAAAATATATTCTGCAGCCACAAGCCAGCAGGTCTAGTAGCTGGAAAGAGCCACAGATCCTACTCACATTCAAATTCAATCATGCAGGCTAGTCAAACAAAAATGTTTCAAGCTCAGTACAAAATCTGCAAGCATTTGTCAAGGCATCCTGCATGTCTCTGACAAGGGACATCTCGAATGCTGCCAACTGCTGTCACCGGTTAACTAAGATAAAGCCTGGACTGCATTACCAGTACTGTTAAGCTAATACTGTTTATATATGTTCATTTTCTGTAAATGTTTACCCCCACCCTCTGTAACTGATGTGGAGCCTTTGCAAAAGAGTCTGTGACTCAAAAGACTGTAATTCTGATTATATTCAATAAATAAATAAAAGACTGATGCCCTTTTCCAAGCCTGCTTTATAAGCTGGTGAGTGCCTTCTGGTTGTGGCATGGTGGTGTTAAAGTGAATGGAGTGGATGACCATGTGACACTTTCTGACACTCCCTAGGACACAGACATGTGAGCTGTCATGGGTGATAGGAGAAGAAGGCACCAGAGCAGAGAAAAATGGCTGAGTGAGACTGCCAGGTTATGTCCACTGGCCCCACTGCATCAGTCCCCTCAGTGTATCACAGCAATACTGAACCAACCAAGGTGCTTCCTTCCCTGATGGCAGCAGAAAAACCCTCCCTCCTCCACCAACTGGTTACTTAAAAGATGAAAACCATCAGAAAATAACGGGAAACTGGGAACCTGGAGGTCGTGAGTGGCAAGTGGGTCTTGCAATAGCAGGATTTTTGGTGCCACATGGAGTGGGATGCCTAGGAAGGAGAGAGGTCCAGGGAAAAAGCAAAAAGTACCTATGTAATTTGCCTGCTCAGTAAGGTGTGGTACCATTTCATCAAATCAGATCATGCGCAAACCCCCATGACATCTTGAGGCGGGTGCTTGGGCTTATCCTCTCCTATGCTGCCTAGTACACTGCCATAATACCACCACCAAATGTTGGCATTAGAGCAGTTTACCAATGATGCTGCCTCATACCACTTAAGGTCATGAAGCTGGCCTGCACTTCTGTTTTTTTGATTTATCATTTTAGTCACTACCTTGGTGCTGGATACTAACTGCCAGTTTTCTAAGGCCACTATTTTTACCACATTTTGTGGCCTCCTTCCATCGTACAGCATTCAAACCAAGACCCCCCACAATAGTCGGTGATGTCTTGAAACTTGCTGTCTCTGGCATGCTGAGGAAAGTGGTTGGGGATTACTTGAAAAGGTAACCACAGTATATCATGTAAGTACTGAAGGGTTGTACATGGCAATGCCAGTGACAGGGGTGGAAAACTGGCCACCATTAAGGCCAATGAGAGGACTTTTGCACCTATTTGGATCCTCCCTCCACCCCAAGACAGAACATGTCTGTTGCAACTCCTGCACTGGCCTGTGGTGGATTGGGCTGGGAGAATTCCTCACAATCTATATGAGAACTACTTTCTTTGGCAAGGTAAAAAACCTTGTCTTTGTGCAACCCTGTTATCCTTACTGGTAGTTTGTGGAGGTTTAAATTTCCCTTATCTTTGATTGTACGCTGTTGCTTGTCAACTCTGTATAGTATATCTCTGGACTTCCTCAGCATTTCAAGCATATATAGCCCTATGCACGATGCCAACGAGCCACGGAAACTGGGCATGTTGGCATCAATCACATTCACAAACTGGGCACACAACAGTTGTGAGCCCAATCCCCCAGACACGTGGACAGAAATGAGCTGGGGCAGGGCCGGGGGAGTGTGTCAGCACTACTCGCTATGCACTAAGGTGTGTAGTGCTGCCCGCAGGGGTGTGGAGGAGGGCACAAGTTACAGCAGGGGAAACCCTGCCATAAATCACTCCATGCCCCCTTGTAAATACTCCACTGGCCATGACAGCCCCAAGCAAACATCTTCCATGCTATCCCATTCCACTAGGATGATGGTGAGGGCTGGGGCATCTGGGCAGGTGGGAACCCACACACCACCGGACCCCCCCCGAAGGACATGGCAGCTCATCCCCCTCTATCCAGGCACAGATACCTAACACCCGGTAGTGTCTGGTACCCCAGCACCCATAGTGGTAGCCATTGCCCCCCCACTTCTGAGGCACCAACAGGCCAGGGGCAATGGGGAGGTAGTCAGTGCCATAGTGGGTGGGGGGTTCACTGCTCAAGGATGTGGTGGCAGGGGTACTGGGGGCAGCTCATAGCCTGTCACCAAAGGGGCTTCTGTGTGCATGGGGAGAGGGGGGTTCATGGACTGCCTTTGGGGCTCAGGGATGCCGGGTACCGTGTTGCGGTCTGGGGTGGGTTGTGCAGGAGTGGGATCAGGGCACATCTGAGCTGGGGGTGGCCTGGGGTTTGGGATGGGGTACCACAGCTGGGTGTCCATCAGTGTGCCGGGAGGGTGCCATGCAGTTTGGACTGGGGGGGTGTCCACTGGACATTGGGGCCATTCTGTGTGGTTCCAGGTGCCTGCGGTGGACATTCATGCACCTAGACCCATGCTGTAGCACAAATCCCTTGTTGGATGCTTGGCTGGATCTAATACTCTGCCCACGGCCACTCTGTGTGCCAGGAGGGTGAAGCCATTGACAGGTGGAGGCCCTTAGTGAATAACACCCAGTGCGCACCTGTCTGCAGGTGCAAAGCTGCATGGGTGGATTATGCACTTTTGGTGCATAACTTACACCCATTAGTGCATAGGGGCTATTAGAAGGAAATAGAATTTGCTTTGGATGACCTTTACAATATTGGCTGCATACTTTATTCCCCATACTCTGCAATTTTTTCCTTGGCAGAATTTTTTTTTCCTTCACCAGCGAAGTGCTTATTTGTGTGGTATAAGACTCAAACTCAACTTTCGGTGATGAGCTTGTAGGATTGAGATGGTTTCTCTGGAGCTCCATACCCCACTCCCTTTTCAAACAGCCTGTGCATCAAAATTCATCAATATTTAATGATTAAAACTCAGAAGAGTATACCTGAAGCAAGCAGTTGGTGATAGAAAACTCAGCACTATGTAAATCCTTACAATAATGGATTCGGAGATGAAAACTCCAGTGCACCACATGCCTCCGCCAATGTCAGACAGGGTCGCAAGTTCAAAACGGCCGAAAAATACTTCGGGTAAATCTGCAACCTTCCCTTCAGTTTTCAACTTATTAATGGAAGACAAATTTCTTGAAGAGATGATGGATTTAAAAATGGCAATTAAAACACTAATGGAGAAATCCAAATCTGTGAAAACTGCTATGAAAAATTAACATCCGACTCATGGACTCAGAAGATAGGATTTCCTCTTTAGAAGACTGGAGACATAAGGCGGACCCCGAATTCCCCTCCATCTGTCACAAAATGGCAAAATTTGAATCTAAGCTAGAGGATCTTGAAAGCAGGTCCCGTAGAAACAATATAGTTGTTTATGGACTTTTTGAAAATTCTGAGGGCTCTGACCTCATTCATTTCACACAAGTCCTCTGTGAGAACCTGGCTGGTAAACTCCCAAATGGAGTTTCTTATATTGTTGAAAGGGCTCACAGGGCGCTAAGACTCACACCACCCAAAGGAGACCCTCTACGTCCCTTTATTATTAGATTTCTAAATTATCTGGACAGATCTCATCTACTCAATGAAACCAGAGATCAAAAAGTGCTTAATTGGGATTGGAGAAAACAATGTGATTTCACAATCACAAGATTTGACGCAAGAAGTCCTGCAGCGTCGCAGAAATTCTTCACCGATTGTTAACAAACTAATTTTAACTGGTGTGAGATTCAGTATGCAATACTCAGCCAGACTGAGTATTTCCAAACAAGGCAATCAATATTCCTTTGATACTCCAGAACAAGCTGCCCCAGTGCTTACAAAGATGTTCCCTGATCTGTTCAAGTCAGGATGATTTACAAGTTTATTCTCTGTCCTGTGTCTCAAATTTTTGATAAGTCATTTACAAAAGTATGATCCTTGGTTGATACAAGGAGATGAAGTGACTACAGTGTCCTCTTACCACTTTAAATGTATTAATGGTTTTCACTCGAGTTAATGGAGATCTGTTTTTGATCTGCCTTTTATCTATTTTTTTTCTACAAGGAAATGAAGAATATTTTTGTGTTCACCTCATTGGATTTTTTCAGGAGGACTAGAAAAAGAAATATAACAGGAAACACGTTGATGGAAATTCTAACTTTTTCTTTTATAAATCTGTTTTGCTTGACATTGAACAGCAAGGTTTAACCCGTTCACACCTGCATTTTTTTCAGTTAGAATATTAATAAACAGTGGATGTTGCATAAAAAATGATTTTCTCAGCAGTGCCACAAGGTAGAGACAAAAGGTTTTCTATATTTGATACACTGTGACCTGTCCAACTATAACAAATTCTGCATGGACTAATCTGAACCACCAAAGTCACACGATAGGAGCACAAACAAAACAATTTTGATCACAAAAAGGTGTCAAAATTAAGTTCTGGTGCCCCCTGTTGGTCAGTAAAATACCAAATGTAGGTCAGGTCTGCATACTTCAGGCATGACTCAGGGTGACAACCTCACACCATATTGTGTGAAAAAGTATGATCTGAGAAGGTATCACTGAGTTTGTGACACATTGTCGTGTGTTTTTGTTAGTCTACAGCCCTCAACACAACTCTCAGAAATGATCAAATTCAGGCCTACCTACACCTAAAACTCATTTTCTCAGCAGTGCAACATGGTAGAGGCCTAAGGCTTCCTGTTTTGGGTGCTGGATTGACTGGAGTATAACAGTTGGCCCTGAGTTGACCAACATGAGACCACCACGTCACACTACAGGAGCACAAACAACACAACTTTGATCACAAAAAGGTGTCAAAATCAAGTTCTGGTGCCCCCTGTTGGTCAATAAAATACCAACTGTAGGTCTGGGTACTTCAGGCATGACTCAGGGTGACAACCTCATACCATATTATATGAAAAAGTATGATCTGAGTAGGTATCACTGAGTTTGTGACACATTGTTGTGTGTTTTTATTAGTCTACAGCCCTCAACACAACTCTCAGAAATGATCAAATTCAGGCCTCCCTAAACCTAAACTCATTTTCTCAGCAGTGCAACATGGTAGAGGCCTAAGGTTTCCTGTTTTGGATGCCAGATTGAATGGGGTATAACAGTTTGCACTATATTAAAAATATGAGACCCCAAAGTCACACTACTGGTGCACAAACAGCACAACTTTGATCAAAAATGTTGTCAAAATCAAGTTCTGGTGCCCCCTGTTGGTCAGTAAAATACCAAATGTAGGTCTGCGTACTTCAGGCATGACTCAGGGTGACAACCTCACACCATATTGTGTGAAGAAGTATGATCTGAGTAGGTATCACTGAGTTTGTGACACATTCTTGTGTGTTTTTGTTAGTCTACAGCCCTCAACACGACTCTCAGAAATGATCAAATTCAGGTCTTCCTACACCTAAAACTCATTTTCTCAGCAGTGCAACATGGTAGAGGCCTAAGGCTTCCTGTTTTGTGTGCTGGATTGACTGGAGTATAACAGTTGGCCCTGTGTTGACCAACATGAGACCCCCACGTCACACTACAGGAGCACAAACAACACAACTTTGATCACAAAAAAGTGTCAAAATCAAGTTCTGGTGCCCCCTGTTGGTCAGTAAAATACCAAATGAAGGTCTGGTACTTTTGGCATGACTCAGGGTGACAACCTCATACCATCTTGTATGAAACAGTATGATCTGAGTAGGTATCACTGACTTTGTGACACATTGTCGTGTGTTTTTGTTAGTCTACAGCCCTCAACACAACTCTCAGAAATGATCAAATTCAGGCCTCCCTACACCTAAAACTCATTTTCTCAGCAGTGCATAATGGTAGAGTCCTAACGTTTCCTGTATTTTGTGCTGGATTGAGTGAGGTATAACAGTTGCCATTGTATTGAAGAATATGAGACCCCAAAGACACACTACTCGTGCACAAACAACACAACTTTGATCACAAAAATGTGTCAAAATCAAGTTCTTTTGCGCCCTGTTGGTCAGTAAAATACCAAATGTAGGTCTGGGTACTTCAGGCTTGACTCAGGGTGACAACCTCATACCATATTGTGTGAAAAAGTATTATCTGAGTAGGTATCACTGACTTTGTGACACATTGTCGTGTGTTTTTGTTAGTCTACAGCCCTCAACACAAATCTCAGAAATGATCAAATTCAGGCCTCCCTACACCTAAAACTCATTTTCTCAGCAGTGCAACATGGTAGAGGCCTAAGGTTTCCTATTTTGGGTGCCGGATTGACTGGGGTATAACAGTCGGTCCTGTATTGAAGAATATGAGACCCCAAAGTCACACTACTGGAGCACAAACAACACAACTTTGATCACAAAATGGTGTCAAAATGAAGTTCTGGTGCTCCCTGTTGGTCAGTAAAATACCAAATGTAGGTCTGGGTACTTCAGGCTTGACTCAGGGTGAAAACCTCATACCATATTGTGTGAAAAAGTATGATCTGAGTAGGTATCACTGACTTTGTGACACATTGTCGTGTGTTTTTGTTACTCTACAGCCCTCAACACAATTCTCAGAAATGACCAAATTCAGGCCTCCCTACACCTAAAACACATTTTCTCAGCAGTGCAACATCGTAGAGGCCTAAGATTTCCTGTTTTGGGTACTGGATTGACTGGGGTATAACAGTTGGCCCCGTATTGAAGAATATGAGACCCCAAAGTCACACTAGTGGCGAACAACCAGCACAACTTTGATAACAAGATGGTGTCAAAATCAAGTTCTGGTGCCCCCTGTTGGTCAGTAAAATACCAAATGTAGGTCTGTGTACTTCAGGCATGACTCAGGGTGACAACTTCATACCATTTTGTATGAAAAAGTATGATCTGAGTAGGTATCACTGAGTTTGTGACACATTGTCTTGTGTTTTTGTTAGTCTACAGCCCTCAACACAACTCTCAGAAATGATCAAGTTCAGGTCTTCCTACACCTAAAACTCATTTTCTCAGCAGTGCAACATGGTAAAGGCCTAAGGCTTCCTGTTTTGTGTGCTGGATTGACTGGAGTATAACAGTTGGCCCTGTGTTGACCAACATGAGACCCTCATGTCACACTACAGGAGCACAAACAAAACAACATTGATCACAAAATGGTGTCAAAATCAAGTTCTGGTGCCCCCTGTTGGTCAGTAAAATACCAACTGTAGGTCAGGGTACTTTTGGCATGACTCAGGGTGACAACCTCATACCATATTGGATGAAAAAGTATGATCTGAGTAGGTATCACTGAGTTTCTGACACATTGTCGTGTGTTTTTGTTAGTCTACAGCCCTCAACACAACTCTCAGAAATGATCAAATTCAGGCCTCCCTACACCTAAAACTCATTTTCTCAGCAGTGCATAATGGTAGAGGCCTAAGGCTTCTTGTTTTGGGTGCTGGATTGACTGGAGTATAACAGTTGGCTCTGTGTTGACCAACATGAGACCACCACGTCACACTACTGGAGCACAAACAACACAACTTTGATCACAAAAGGTGTCAAAATCAAGTTCTGGTGCCCCCTGTTGGTCAGTAAAATACCAACTGTAGGTCAGGTTACTTTTGGCATTACTCAGGGTGACAACCTCATACCATCTTGTATGAAAAAGTATGATCTGAGTAGGTATCACTGAGTTTGTGACATATTGTCATGTGTTTTTGTTAGTCTACAGCCCTCAACACAACTCTCAGAAATGATCAAATTCAGGCCTCCCTACACCTAAAACTCATTTTCTCAGCAGTGCAAAATGGTAGAGGCTTAAGGTTTCCTGTTTTGGGTGCCGGATTGACTGGGGTATAACAGTTGGCCCTGTATTGAAGAATATGAGACCCCAAAGTCACACTACTGGCGCACAAACAGCACAACTTTGATAACAAAATGGTGTCAAAATCAAGTTCTGGTGCCCCCTGTTGGTCAGTAAAATACCAAATGTAGGTCTGCGTACTTCAGGCATGACTCAGGGTGACAACCTCACACCATATTGTGTGAAGAAGTATGATCTGAGTAGGTATCACTGAGTTTGTGACACATTCTTGTGTGTTTTTGTTAGTCTACAGCCCTCAACACGACTCTCAGAAATGATCAAATTCAGGTCTTCCTACACCTAAAACTCATTTTCTCAGCAGTGCAACATGGTAAAGAGGCCTAAGGCTTCCTGTTTTGTGTGCTGGATTGACTGGAGTATAACAGTTGGCCCTGTGTTGACCAACATGAGACCCTCAGGTCACACTACAGGAGCACAAACAACACAACTTTAATCACAAAATAATGTCAAAATCAAGTTCTGGTGCCCCCTGTTGGTCAGTAAAATACCAAGTGTAGGTCTGGGTACTTCAGGCATGACTCAGGGTGACAACCTCATACCATATTGTATGAAAAAGTATGATCTGAGTAGGTATCACTGAGTTTGTGACTCATTGTCATGTGTTTTTGTTAGTCTACAGCCCTCAACACAACTCTCAGAAATGATCAAATTCAGGCCTCCCTAAACCTAAAACTCATTTTATCAGCAGTGCAACATGGTAGAGGCCTAAGGCTTCCTGTTTTGGGTGCTGGATTGACTGGAGTATAACAGTTGGCCCTGTGTTGACAAACACGAGACCCCCATGTCACACTACAGGAGCACAAACAACACAACTTTGATCACAAAATGGTGTCAAAATCAAGTTCTTGTGACCCCCTGTTGGTCAGTAAAATACCAACTGAGGTCAGCGTTACTTTGGCATGACTCAGGGTGACAACCTCATACCATATTGTATGAAGAAGTATGATCTGAGTAGGTATCACTGAGTTTGTGACACAGTGTTGTGTGTTTTTGTTAGTCTACAGCCCTCAACACAACTCTCAGAAATGATCAAATTCAGGCCTCCCTACACCTAAAACTCTTTTTGTAAGCAGTGCAACATGGTAGAAGCCTAAGGCTTCCTGTTTTGGGTGCTGGATTGACTGGAGTATAACAGTTGGCCCTGTGTTGACCAACATGAGACCACCACGTCACACTACAGGAGCACAAACAACACAACTTTGATCATAAAATAATGTCAAAATCAAGTTCTGGTGCCCCCTGTTGGTCAGTAAAATACCAAATGTAGTTCTGGGAACTTTAGGCATGACTCAGGGTGACAACCTCATACCATATTGTAAGAAAAAGTATGATCTGAGTATGTATCACTAAGTTTGTGACACATTGTCATGTGTTTTTGTTAGTCTACAGCCCTCAACACAACTCTCAGAAATGATCAAATTCAGGCCTCCCTACACCTACAACTTATTTTCTTAGCAGTGCAACATGGTAGAGGCCTAAGATTTCCTGTTTTGGATGCCGCATTGACTGGGGTATAACAGTTGGTCCTGTATTAAAAATATGAGACCCCTAAGTTACAACGCATGCATAACAACAACACAACTTTGATCAAAAATTTTGTCAAAATCAAGTTCTGGTGCCCCTGTTGGTCAATGAAAATACCAAATGTAGGTCAGGGTACTTTTGGCATGACTCAGGGAGACAACCTCATACCATATTGTATGAAAAAGTATGATCTGACTAGGTATCACTGAGTTTCTGACACATTGTCGTGTGTTTTGGTTATTCTACAGCCCTCAACACAACTCTCAGAAATGATCAAATTCAGGCCTCCCTACACCTACAACTCATTTTCTCAGAAGTGCAACATTGTAGAGGGCTAAGGTTTCCTGTTTTGGGTGGCGGATTGACTGGGGTATAACAGATGGCCCTGTTTTGAAGAATATGAGACCCCAAAGTCACACTACTGGCGCACAAACAGCACAACTTTGATAACAAATTGGTGTAAAAATCGAGTTCTGGTGCCCCCTGTTCGTCAGTAAAATACCAAATGTAGGTCTGCGTACTTCCGGCATGACTCAGGGTGACAACCTCATACCATTTTGTATGAAAAAGTATGATCTGAGTAGGTATCACTGAGTTTGTGACACATTGCCATGTGTTTTTGTTAGTCTACAGCCCTCAACACAACTCTCAGAAATGATCAAATTCAGGTCTTACTACACCTAAAACTCATTTTCTCAGCAGTGCAACATGGTAGAGGCCTAAGGCTTCCTGTTTTGGGTGCTGGATTGACTGGAGTATAACAGTTGGCCCTGAGTTGACCAACATGAGACCACCACGTCACACTACAGGAGCACAAACAACACAACTTTGATCACAAAAAGGTGTCAAAATCAAGTTCTGGTGCCCCCTGTTGGTCAATAAAATACCAACTGTAGGTCTGGGTACTTCAGGCATGACTCAGGGTGACAACCTCATACCATATTATATGAAAAAGTATGATCTGAGTAGGTATCACTGAGTTTGTGACACATTGTCGTGTGTTTTTATTAGTCTACAGCCCTCAACACAACTCTCAGAAATGATCAAATTCAGGCCTCCCTAAACCTAAACTCATTTTCTCAGCAGTGCAACATGGTAGAGGCCTAAGATTTCCTGTTTTGGATGCCAGATTGAATGGGGTATAACAGTTTGCACTGTATTAAAAATATGAGACCCCAAAGTCACACTACTGGTGTACAAACAGCACAACTTTGATCAAAAAATGTTGTCAAAATCAAGTTCTGGTGCCCCCTGTTGGTCAGTAAAATACCAAATGTAGGTCAGGGTACTTTTGGCATGACTCAGGGTGACAACCTCAAACCATATTGGATGAAAAAGTATGATCTGAGTAGGTATCACTGAGTTTCTGACACATTGTCGTGTGTTTTTGTTAGTCTACAGCCCTCAACACAACTCTCCGAAATAATCAAATTCAGGCCTCCCTACACCTAAAACTCATTTTCTCAGCAGTGCAACATGGTAGAGGCCTAAGGCTTCCTGTTTTGGGTGCAGGATTGACTGGGGTATAACAGTTGGCCCTGTATTGACCAACATGAGACCCCCATGTCACACTACAGGAGCACAAACAACACAACTTTGATCACAAAAAGGTGTCAAAATCAAGTTCTGGTGCCCCCTGTTGGTCAGTAAAATACCAAATGAAGGTCTGCGTACTTTTGGCATGACTCAGGGTGACAACCTCATACCATCTTGTATGAAACAGTATGATCTGAGTAGGTATCACTGACTTTGTGACACATTGTCGTGTGTTTTTGTTAGTCTACAGCCCTCAACACAACTCACAGAAATGATCAAATTCAGGCCTCCCTACACCTAAAACTCATTTTCTCAGCAGTGCAACATGGTAGAGGCCTAAGGCTTCTTGTTTTGGGTGCTGGATTGACTGGAGTATAACAGTTGGCCCTGTGGTGACCAACATGAGACCCCCACGTCACACTACAGGAGCACAAACAACACAACTTTGATCACAAAATAATGTCAAAATCAAGTTCTGGTGCCCCTGTTGGTCAGTAAAATACCAAATGTATGTCTGGGTACTTCAGGCATGACTCAGGGTGATAACCTCATACCATATTGTATGAAAAAGTATGATCTGAGTAGGTATCACTGAGTTTGTGACATATTGTCATGTGTTTTTGTTAGTCTACAGCCCTCAACACAACTCTCAGAAATGATCAAATTCAGGCCTCCCTACACCTACAACTCATTTTCTCAGCAGTGCAACATGGTAGAGGCCTAAGGTTTCCTGTTTTGGGTGCTGGATTGACTGGGGTATAACAGTTGGCACTGTATTGAAGAATATGAGACCCCAAAGTCACACTACTGGCGCACATACAGCACAATCTTTGATAACAAAATGGTGTCAAAATTAAGTTCTGGTGCCCTCATGTTGGTCAGTAAAATACCAAATGTGGTGTCATGTAATTCAGGCATGACTCAGGGTGACAACCTCACACCATATTGTGAAGAAGTATGATCTGAGAAGGTATCACTGAGTTTGTGACACATTCTTGTGTGTTTTTGTTAGTCTACAGCCCTCAACACGACTCTCAGAAATGATCAAATTCAGGTCTTCCTACACCTAAAACTCATTTTCTCAGCAGTGCAACATGGTAGAGGCCTAAGGCTTCCTGTTTTGTGTGCTGGATTGACTGGAGTATAACAGTTGGCCCTGTGTTGACCAACATGAGACCCCCACGTCACACTAACGGAGCACAAACAACACAACTTTGATCACAAAATAATGTCAAAATCAAGTTCTGGTGCCCCCTCTTGGTCAGTAAAATACCAAATGTAGGTCTGGGTACTTCAGGCATGACTCAGGATGACAACCTCATACCATATTGTATGAAAAAGTATGATCTGAGTAGGTATCACTGAGTTTGTGACACATTGTCATGTGTTTTTGTTAGTCTACAGCCCTCAACACAACTCTCAGAAATGATCAAATTCAGGCCTCCCTACACCTAAAACTCATTTTCTCAGCAGTGCATAATGGTAGAGTCCTAACGTTTCCTGTATTTTGTGCTGGATTGAGTGAGGTATAACAGTTGCCATTGTATTGAAGAATATGAGACCCCAAAGACACACTACTCGTGCACAAACAACACAACTTTGATCACAAAAATGTGTCAAAATCAAGTTCTTTTGCGCCCTGTTGGTCAGTAAAATACCAAATGTAGGTCTGGGTACTCACGCTGACTCAGGTGACAAACCTCATACCATATTGTGTGAAAAAGTATTATCTGAGTAGGTATCACTGACTTTGTGACACATTGTCGTGTGTTTTTGTTAGTCTACAGCCATGAACACAAATCTCAGAAATGATCAAATTCAGGCCTCTACACCAAAAACTCATTTTCTCAGCTAGTGCAACATGGTAGAGGCCTAAGGTTTCTATTTTGGGTGCCGGATTGACTGGGGTATAACAGTCGGTCCTGTATTGAAGAATATGATACCCCAAAGTCACACTACTGGCGCACAAACAACACAACTTTGATCACAAAATGGTGTCAAAATGAAGTTCTGGTGCTCCCTGTTGGTCAGTAAAATACCAAATGTAGGTCTGGGTACTTCAGGCTTGACTCAGGGTGAAAACCTCATACCATATTGTGTGAAAAAGTATGATCTGAGTAGGTATCACTGACTTTGTGACACATTGTCGTGTGTTTTTGTTACTCTACAGCCCTCAACACAATTCTCAGAAATGACCAAATTCAGGCCTCCCTACACCTAAAACACATTTTCTCAGCAGTGCAACAACATGAGAGGCCTAAGATTTCCTGTTTTGGGTACTGGATTGACTGAGGTATAACAGTTGGCCCCTGTATTGAAGAATATGAGACCCCAAAGTCACACTAGTAGGCGAACAACCACCAACTTTGATAACAAGATGGTGTCAAAATCAAGTTCTGGTGCCCCCTGTTGGTCAGTAAAATACCAAATGTAGGTCTGTGTACTTCAGGCATGACTCAGGGTGACAACTTCTTCCATTTTGTCATGAAAAGTATGATCTGAGTGGTATCACTCAGTTTGTGACACATTGTCTTGTGTGTTTTGTTAGTCTACAGCCCTCAACACAACTCTCAGAAATGATCAAGTTCAGGTCTTCCACACCTGAAACTCATTTTCTCAGCAGTGCAACATGGTAAAGGCCAAGTCTTCCTGTTTTGTGTGCTGGATTGACTGGAGTATAACAGCTGGCCCTGTGTTGACCAACATGAGACCCTCAGGTCACACTAGACACAACAAACAAAAACAACATTGATCACAAATGGTGTCAAAATCAAGTTCTGGTGCCCCCTGTTGGTCAGTAAAATACCAACTGTAGGTCAGGGTACTTTTGGCATGACTCAGGGTGACAACCTCTTACCATATTGGATGAAAAAGTATGATCTGAGTAGGTATCACTGAGTTTCTGACACATTGTCGTGTGTTTTTGTTAGTCTACAGCCCTCAACACAACTCTCAGAAATGATCAAATTCAGGCCTCCCTACACCTAAAACTCATTTTCTCAGCAGTGCATAATGGTAGAGGCCTAAGGCTTCTTGTTTTGGGTGCTGGATTGACTGGAGTATAACAGTTGGCCCTGTGTTGACCAACATGAGACCACCACGTCACACTACAGGAGCACAAACAACACAACTTTGATCACAAAAAGGTGTCAAAATCAAGTTCTGGTGCCCCCTGTTGGTCAGTAAAATACCAACTGTAGGTCAGGGTACTTTTGGCATTACTCAGGGTGACAACCTCATACCATCTTGTATGAAAAAGTATGATCTGAGTAGGTATCACTGAGTTTGTGACATATTGTCATGTGTTTTTGTTAGTCTACAGCCCTCAACACAACTCTCAGAAATGATCAAATTCAGGCCTCCCTACACCTACAACTCATTTTCTCAGCAGTGCAACATGGTAGAGGCTAAGGTTTCCTGTTTCGAGTCGGATTGACTGGGGTATAACAGTTGGCCTTGTATTGAAGAATATGAGACCCTAAAGTCACACTACTATGCATATTATACAGTACATACAACTTTTGATAACAAATGGTGTAAAAATAAAGTTCTGGTGCCTCTGCTATCAGTAAAATACCAAATATAGGTCTGCGTACTTCAGGCATGACTCAGGGTGACAACCTCACACCATATTGTGTGAAGAAGTATGATCTGAGTAGGTATCACTGAGTTTGTGACACATTGTTGTGTGTTTTGTTAGTCTACAGCCCTCAACACAACTCTCAGAAATGATCAAATTCAGGTCTTCCTACACCTAAAACTCATTTTCTCAGCAGTGCAACATGGTAGAGGCCTAAGGCTTCCTGTTTTGTGTGCTGATTGACTGGAGTATAACAGTTGGCCCTGTGTTGACCAACATGAGCCCCCCACGTCACAATACAGGAGCACAAACAACACAACTTTAATCACAAAATAATGTCAAAATCAAGTTCTGGTGCCCCCTGTTGGTCAGTAAAATACCAACTGTAGGTCTGGGTACTTCAGGCATGACTCAGGGTGACAACCTCATACCATATTGTATGAAAAAGTATGATCTGAGTAGGTATCACTGAGTTTGTGACTCATTGTCATGTGTTTTTGTTAGTCTACAGCCCTCAACACAACTCTCAGAAATGATCAAATTCAGGCCTCCCTAAACCTAAAACTCATTTTATCAGCAGTGCAACATGGTAGAGGCCTAAGGCTTCCTGTTTTGGGTGCTGGATTGACTGCAGTATAACAGTTGGCCCTGTGTTGACATACACGAGACCCCCATGTCACACTACAGGAGCACAAACAACACAACTTTGATCACAAAATGGTGTCAAAATCAAGTTCTTTTGACCCTTGTTGGTCAGTAAAATATTAAATCTAGGTCTGCGTACTTCAGGCATGACTCAGGGTGACAACCTCACACCATATTGTATGAAGAAGTATGATCTGAGTAGGTTTCACTGAGTTTGTGACACAGTGTTGTGTGTTTTTGTTAGTCTACAGCCCTCAACACAACTCTCAGAAATGATCAAATTCAGGCCTCCCTACACCTAAAACTCTTTTTGTAAGCAGTGCAACATGGTAGAAGCCTAAGGCTTCCTGTTTTGGGTGCTGGATTGACTGGAGTATAACAGTTGGCCCTGTGTTGACCAACATGAGACCACCACGTCACACTACAGGAGCACAAACAACACAACTTTGATCACAAAAAGGTGTCAAAATCAAGTTCTGATGCCCCCTGTTGGTCAGTAAAATACCAACTGTAGGTCAGGGAACTTTTGGCATTACTCAGGGTGACAACCTCATACCATCTTGTATGAAAAAGTATGATCTGAGTAGGTATCACTGACTTTGTGACACATTGTCGTGTGTTTATGTTAGTCTACAGCCCTCCACACAACTCTCAGAAATGATCAAATTCAGGCCTCCCTACACCTAAAACTCATTTTCTCAGCAGTGCAACATGGTAAAGGCCTAAGGTTTCTTGCTTTGGTTGCTGGATTGACTGGAGTATAACAGTTGGCCCTGTGTTGACCAACATCAGACCCCCACATCACACTACAGGAGCACAAACAACACAACTTTGATCATAAAATAATGTCAAAATCAAGTTCTGGTGCCCCCTGTTGGTCAGTAAAATACCAAATGTAGGTCTGGGAACTTTAGGCATGACTCAGGGTGACAACCTCATACCATATTGTAAGAAAAAGTATGATCTGAGTAGGTATCACTAAGTTTGTGACACATTGTCATGTGTTTTTGTTAGTCTACAGCCCTCAACACAACTCTTAGAAATGATCAAATTCAGGCCTCCCTACACCTACAACTTATTTTCTTAGCAGTGCAACATGGTAGAGGCCTAAGATTTCCTGTTTTGGATGCCGCATTGACTGGGGTATAACAGTTGGTCCTGTATTAAAAATATGAGACCCCAAAGTTACACGACTGGTGCACAAACAGCACAACTTTGATCAAAAAATTTTGTCAAAATCAAGTTCTGGTGCCCCCTGTTGTTCAGTAAAATACCAAATGTAGGTCAGGGTACTTTTGGCATGACTCAGGGAGACAACCTCATACCATATTGTATGAAAAAGTATGATCTGACTAGGTATCACTGAGTTTCTGACACATTGTCGTGTGTTTTGGTTATTCTACAGCCCTCAACACAACTCTCAGAAATGATCAAATTCAGGCCTCCCTACACCGACAACTCATTTTCTCAGCAGTGCAACATTGTAGAGGGCTAAGGTTTCCTGTTTTGGGTGGCGGATTGACTGGGGTATAACAGATGGCCCTGTTTTGAAGAATATGAGACCCCAAAGTCACACTACTGGCGCACAAACAGCACAACTTTGATAACAAATTGGTGTCAAAATCGAGTTCTGGTGCCCCCAGTTGGTCAGTAAAATACCAAATGTAGGTCTGCATACTTCAGGCATGACTCAGGGTGACAACCTCACACCATATTGTGTGAAGAAGTATGATCTGAGTAGGTATCACTGAGTTTGTGACACATTGTTGTGTGTTTTTATTAGTCTACAGCCCTCAACATGACTCCTAGAAATGATCAATTCAGGTCTTCCTACACCCAAAACTCATTTTCTCAGCAGTGCAACACAGAGGCCTAAGGCTTCCTGTTTTGTGTGCTGGATTGACTAAGAATAAATAGTTGGCCTTGTGTTGACCAACATGAGACCCCACGTCACACTTACAGGAGCACAAACAACACAACTTTTGAACACAAATAATGTCAAAATCAAGTTCTTGGTGCCCTGTTGGTCAATAAATAAAATGGGGTCTGGGTACTTCAGGCATGACTCAGGTGGCAACCTCATACCATTTTGGTATGAAAAGTATGATCTGAGTAGGTATCACTGAGTTTGTGACACATTGCCATGTGTTTTGTTAGTCACAGCCCTCAACACAACTCTCAGAAATGATCAAATTCAGGTCTTTACTACACCTAAAACCTATTTTCTCCAGCAGTCAACATGGTAGAAGCCTAAGGCTTCTTGTTTTGTGTGCTGGATTGACTGGAGTATAACAGTTGGCCCTGTGTTGACCAACATGACCTCATGTCACACTACAGGAGCACAAAACAAAACAACATTGATCACAAATAGTGTAAAATCAAGTTCGATGCCCCTGTTGGTCAGTAAAATACCAACTGTAGTCAGGGTAATTTTGGCATGACTCAGAGTGACAACCTCTTACCATATTGGATGAAAAAAGTATGATCTGAGTAGGTATCGCCAAGTTTCTGACACATTGTCGTATGTTTTTGATAGTCTCACAGCCCCAAACACAACTCTCAGAAATGATCAAATTCAGGCCTCCTACACCTAAAACTCATATTCTCAGCAGTATAATGGTAGAGTCCTAACGCTTTCCTGTATTTTGTGCTAGATTGAGTGAGGTATAACAGTTGCCATTGTATTGAAGAATATGAGACCCCAAAGACACTACCAATGCAAGCAACAACACAACTTTGATCACAAAAATGTGTCAAAAATCAAGTTCTTTTACGTCCCTGTTGGTCAGTAAAATACCAAATGTGAGGTCTGGGTACTTCAGGTTGACTCAGGGTGACAACCTCATACCATATTGTGTGAAAAAGTATTATCTGAGTAGGTATCACTGACTTTGTGACACATTGTCGTGTGTTTTTGTTAGTCTACAGCCCTCAACACAAATCTCAGAAATGATCAAATTCAGGCCTCCCTACACCTAAAACTCATTTTCTCAGCAGTGCAACATGTTAGAGGCCTAAGGTTTCCTATTTTGGGTGCCGGATTGACTGGGGTATAACAGTCGATCCTGTATTGATGAATATGAGACCCCAAAGTCACACTACTGGCGCACAAACAACACAACTTTGATCTACAAAATGGTGTCAAAATGAAGTTCTGGTGCTCCCTGTTGGTCAGTAAAATACCAAATGTAGGTCTGGGTACTTCAGGCTTGACTCAGGTGAAAACCTCATACCATATTGTGTGAAAAATGTATGATCTGGAGTAGGTATCACTGACTGTGACACACATTGTCGCGGTGTTTTTGTTACTCACAGCCCTTAACACACCTCAGAAATGACCAAATTAGCCTCCCTACACCTAAAACATTTTCTCAGCAGTGCAACATCAGAGAGGCCTAAGATTTCTGTTTTGGTACTGGATTGACTGGAGTTCAACATAGGCCCCGTGATGAAGAATATGAGACCCCTAAAGTCACACTACTGGCGTAACAACCAGCAACAACTTTGATAACAAAATGGTGTCAAAATCAAGTTCTGTGCCCCCACAGTAAAATACCAAATGTAGGTCTGTGTACTTCAGGCATGACCAAGGTGACAACTCTACCATTTGCATGAAAATGATTTGAGTAGGATCACTGAGTTTGTGACACATTGTCTTGTGTTTTGTTAGTCTACAGCCTCAACACAACTCTCAGAAATGATCAAGTTCAGGTCTTCTACACCTAAACTCATTTTCAACAGTGCAACATGGTAAAGCCTAAGGCTTCCGTTTTGTATGCTGGATTGACTAGAGTATAACAATTGGCCCTGTGTTGACAACATGAAACCCCAAGGTCACACTACAGAACACAAAACAACATTGATCACAATGGTGTCAAAATCAGTTCTGCTGCCCTGTTGGTCAGTAAAATACCAACAGTAGATCGAGTACTTGGCATGACTCAGTGACAACCTCTTACTATTGGATGAAAAGATGATCTAGTAGGTATCACTGAGTTTCTGACACATTGTCGCGTATTTTTGTTATCTACAGCCCTCAACACAACTCTCAGAAATGATCAAATTCAGGCCTCCCCACACAAACTCATTTTCTCAGTGCATAATGGTAGAGGCCCAAGACTTTGTTTTGGGTGCTGATTGACTGGAGTATAACAGTTAGCCTGTTGACCAAAATGAGACCAACAAGCCCACTACAGGCACAAACCTTCTAACTGAGTCACAAAGGTGTCAAAATCAAGCCCCAGCCCTATTGGTCGGCAAAAAACCAAATATAAGTCAGGATACTTTTTGGCATTACTCAGGGTGACAACCTCATACCATCTGGCATGAAAAAGTATGATCTGAGTAGGTATCGAGTTTTATTATGTCATGTGCTTTTTGGTTAGTCTACCTCCTCAACACAACTCTCGAAATGATCAAATTCAGGCCCCCCACCTACAACATTTTTCTTAGCAGTGCAACATGGTAGAGCCTAAGATTTCCTGGTTTGGATGCCGCATTGACTGGGGTATACAGTTATCCTTATTAAAATATGAGACCCCAAAATATACGACTGGTGCACAAACAACAACTTTGATCAAAAATTTGTCAAAATCAGTTCTATGTGTTGGTCAGTAAATACAAATGGGAACAGGGTACTTTGCATGACTAGGAGTCAACCTCATACCATATTGTATAGTATGACTGGGTATCACGGTTTCTGACACATTGTCGTGTTTTGCTATTCACAGCCTCAACACAACTCTCAGAATGATCAAATTCAGCCTCTACACCTACAACTCATTTTCTCAAAGAAAACATTGTAGAGACTAGGTTCCCTGTCTTGGGGTGGATTGACTGGGATATACAGATGGCCCTATATTGAAAAATAAGACCCAAAGTCACACTACTGGTGCAAAACAACACTTTGATCAAAAAATTTTGCCAAAATCAGTTCTGGTGCCCCTGTTGGTCAGTAAAACAAATATAGGTCTCATGCTTCAGGCATGACTCAGGGCAACCTCACACCATATTGTGTGAAGAATAAGATCTGAGTTGGTATCACTGAGTTTGTGGCACATTGTTGTGTGTTTGTTAGTCTACAGCCTCAACACAACTCTCAGAAATGATCAAATTCAGTCCACACACCCAAACCCACGCCTCAGCAATTAACATGGTAGAAGCCTACACTTCCTGTTTTGTGCTGGATTGACTGGATAACAGGCCCTGTGTTGACCAACATGACCCTCATGTCAACAGGGCACAAACAACAACATTGATCACAAATGTGTCAAAATCAGTTCTGGGCCCCTGTTGGCAGCAAATACCAACTGTAGGTCAAGTACCTGGCATGACTCAGGGTGACAACCTCTTACCATATTAGACGAAAAGTATGTCTGAGGAGTATCAATATTTGACACATTGTCGGTGCTTTTGTTAGTCTACAGCCTCAACACAACTCTCAGAAATGATCAAATTCAGCCTCCCTACACCTAAACTCATATTCTCAGCAGTGCATAATGGTCCTAACGCTTCCTGTATTTTGTGCTGATTGGTGGTATAACAGTTGCCATGTATTGAAGAATATGAGACCCCAAAGACATACCACTGCACAAACAACACAACTTTGATCACAAAATGCAACAAAATCAAGTTCTTCGTGTTGGTCAGCAAAATACCAAATGTAGGTCTAGGTACTTCAGGCTTGACTCAAAGTGACAACTCATACCATATTGTGTGAAAAGTATTATCTGAGAGGTATCACTGACTTTGTGACACATTGTCGTATGTTTTATTAGTCCACAGCCCTCAACACAAATTCGAAACAGTCAAATTCGGCCTCCCTACACCTAAACTCATTTCTCAACAGTGCAACATGTTAGAGGCCCAAACTTCTATTTTAAAAGCCGGATTGACTGGGAAAAGCAACAGTCGATCCTATTGATGAATATGAGACCCCAAAACACACTACTGGCGACAAACAAAACAACTTTGATTACAAATGAAGTCAAATAAGTTCTGGTGCTCCTGTTGGTCAGTAAAATACCAAATGTAGGTCTGCATTGAAGCTTGATCAGGGTGAAAACCTCATACCATATTATGTGAAAAAGTATGATCTGGTAGGTATCACTGACTTTAGACACATTACGTGTGTTTTGTTACTCTACAGCCCTTAACACAATTCTCAAAATGACCAAATTCACACTCCCTACCTAAAACACATTTCTCACCAGTGCAACATCGAGAGGCCTAAGATTTTGTTATATTTTGGGGTACTGGATTGATCAGTTTGAATAGTTGGCCCTCAGATGAAGAAGAATATGACCCCAAAGTCAGCACTACTGGCTAACAACCAGCACAACTTTGTAACAAAAAGTGTCAAATCAAGTTCAGGTACCCCTGTTGGTCAGTAAAATACCAAATGTAGTCTATGTATCAGGCATGACTAGAGACAACTTCATACCATTTGCATGAAAAATATGATTTAAGTAGTATCACTGAGTTTGTGACACATTATCTTGTGTTTTTGTGATCACAGCCTCAACACAACTCTCGAAATGACAGCCAATCTCACACCTAAACTCATTTCACCAGTGCAACATGGTAAAAAGCCCAGGCTTCCTGTTTTGTGCTGGATTGACTGAAAAGAACAGTTGGCCCTGAGTTGACCAACAGAGACCTCAGGCCACTACAGGAGCACAAACAAAACAACATTGATCACAAATGGTGTCAAATTGTTCTATGCCCCTGTTGGTCAGTACCAACAGTAGGTCAGGGGTAATTTTGCATGACTCAGGGTGACAAACTCTACTTCATATTGACGAAAAGGATCTGAGTAGGTATCACAGGTTTCTGACACATTGTCGCGGTGTTTGTTAGTCTACAGCCCTCAACACAACTCTCAGAATGATCAAATTCAGGCCTCCCACACCAAAACTCATTTCTCAAGTGCATAATGAAACCTAAGACTTTTGTTTGGTGCTGATTGACTGGGTATAACAGCTGGCCTGTGTTGACCAACATGAGACCACCACGTCACACTACAGGGCAACAAACACACAACTTTGATCACAAAAGGTGTCAAAATCAAGTTCTAGTGCCCCTGTTGGTCAGTAAATACCAACTGTAGATCAGGATACTTTTGGCATTACTCAGGTGACAACTCCATACCATCTTGCATGAAAAAGTATGATCTGAGGGGTATATAGGTTGTGACATATGTCATGTGTTGCTAGTTACAGCCCTCAACACAACTCTAAGAATGATCAAATTCAGACCTCCCACTACAACCTATTTTCTTAGCAGTGCAACATGGTAGAGCCTAAGATTTCAAGTTTTGATGCCGCATTGACTGGGGTATAACAGTTAGTCCTGTATTAAAATATGAGACTAAAGTTATCGACTGGTAAAAAACAGCACAACTTTGACAAAAATTTTACAAAATCAAGTTCTGGTGCCCTGTTGGTCAGTAAAATACAAGTAGGTCAGGTACTTTGGCATGACTCAGAACAAACCTCATATGTATGAAAAGTATGATCTAGTATCACTGAGTTTCTGACATTGTCGTGTGTTTTGCTATTTACAGCCCTCAACACACTCAGAAATAAATTCAGGCCTCTACACCAACAACTCATTTTCTCAAAGAAAACATTGTGAGGGCTAAGGTTTCCTGTTTGGGTGGTGGATTGACTGGGTATAAAAGATGGCCCTGTAATAAAGAACATGAGACCCCAAAGTCACACCACTGGTGCACAAACAGCACAACTTGATCAAAAATTTTGACAAAATCAAGTTCTGAAGCCCTGTTGGTCAGTAAAATACCAAATATAGGTCATACCAGGCATGACTCAGGGTGACAACCCCACCATATTATGTGAAGAAGTATGATCTGAGTTGGTATCACTGAGTTTGTGGACATTGTTGTAATATTTTTGTTAAACTCTTTGACTCTCAGAAATGATCAAATTCGGAATCTTTTCACCTAAAACCATTTTCTCAACAGTGTATACTAAACCTAAGGCCTCTGTTTTGTGTGCTGATTGACTGAGTATAACAGTTGGCCCTGTTTGACCAACATGAGACCTCATGTCACACCAGGTGGCTCGCTCATGACCAGTCACAAAATGGTGTCAAAATCAGTTCTGGTACCCCCTATTGGTCAGTAAATACAACTGTGGAAGGTCAAGTTGCTGGCATGACTCAGGGTGACAAACCTCACCATATTAGATGAAAAGAGTGATCGAGTAAGTATCACTGAGTTTCGACACATTGTCGCGTGTTTTGTTAGTTACAGCCCTCAACAACTCTCAGAAATGATCAAATTCAGGCCTCCCTACACCTAAAACTCATATTCTCAGCAGCACAATGGTAGAGTCCTAAGTTTCTGTATTTTGTGCTGATTGGTGGTATAGTTGCCATTGATGAAGAATACCAGACCCAAAGACACACTACTCAGGCACAAACAACACAACTTTGTTCACAAATGTCAAATCAATTCTTTTGCCCTGTTGGCTAAAATACCAAATGGGGTCTGGGTACTTCAGGCGACCCAGGGTGACAACCCCATACCATACAGGTGAAAAGTAGTATCTGAGTAGGTATCACTGACTGTGAACATCATCTTGCGTTTTTGATCTCACCCTCAACACAAATCTGAAATGATCAAATTCAGGCCTCCCCACACCTAAAACCACTTTTCAGCAGGCAACATTTAGAAGCCCAAGGTTTCATTTTGGGTGCGGATTGACTGGGGTAACAGTCGATACTGTTGATGAATATGAGACCCCAGTTACACTACTGAAGACAAACAACACAACTTTCATCACAAAATGGTGTCAAAAAGTTCTGGTGCCCTGTTGTCAGTGAAATACCAAATGTAGGTCTATACCAGGTACTTCGGCTTCACTAGGGTGAAACCTCTACCACATTGTGTGAAAAGTATAATCTAGCAGGTAGTCACCGACTTTAGGACACATTGTCGTGTTTTGCTACCTTACAGCCCCTCAACACTCAGAAACAATTTCAGGCCTCCCACACCTAAACACATTTTCTCAACAGTGCAAAGTAGAGACTAAGATTTCTGCTGGGTACTGGATTGACTAGTATAACAGTTGGCCCCAGATGAAGAATATGAGACCCCAAGTCACACTACAGTAACAACCAGCACAACTGATAACAAGATGGTGTCAAATCAAGATATGTGCCCCTGTTGGTCAGTAAATACCAAATGTAGGTCTGTACAGGCATGACTCAGGGTGACAACTTCATTCCATTTTGTAAGAAAAGTACATCTGGAGGTATCACTGAGTTTGTGACACATTGTCTTGTGTTTTGTTAGTCTACAGCCCTCTTTAACTCTCAGAAATGATCAAGTTCCAGGTCTTACACAAACTCCATTTCTCTGATACATGGTAAGGCCTAAAGGCTTCCTGTTTTGTGTGCTGGATTGACTGAGGATAACAGTTGGCCCTGTGTTGACCAACATGAGCCTCAGTCACACTACAAGACACAAACAAAACAACACCCATCACAAATGGTGTCAAATCAAGTTCTGCGCCCCTGTTGGTGTAAAAACACCAACTGTAGGTCAGGTACTTTGGCATGACTCAGGCGACAACCTCTTACCATATTGGATGAAAAGTATGATCTGATAGTATCATGAGTTTCACACATTGGCGTGTGTTTTGTTAGTCTGTATCAACACAACTCTCAAAATGATCAAATTCAGGCCTCCCTACACCTAAAACCCATTTTCACCAGTGCATAATGCAGAGGCCTAAGGCTCTACTTTTGGGTGCTGGATTGACTGGGTATAACAGTTGGCTCTGTGTTTGACCAACATGAGACCACAACGTCACACTACAGAACACAAACAACACAACAGTCACAAAAAGCAAAACAGTTCTGGTGCCCCCTGTTGGTCAGTAAAATACAACTGAGTCAGGTTATTCCATTACTAGGTGACAACCCCATACCATCTTGTATGAAAAGCATGATCAGTACGAACTCAGTTGTGACATATGTCATGCTTTTTGTTAGTCTACCCCCAACACAACTCTCAGAATGATCAAACTAGGCCTCCCTACACTAAACTCCAGCTTCTCAGGTGCAAAATGGTAGAGCCAAGATTTCCTGTTTGGGTGCGGATTGACTGAATTAACAGTTGGCCCTGTATTGAAGAACATGAGACCCAAAGTCCTACTGGCGACATACAGCATCTATGATAACAAAATGGTGTAAAACAAAGTTCTGGTGCCCTGTCAGTAAAATACAAATGTAGTCTGCGCGATTCAGGCATGACTCAAGGGACAACCTCACCATATTGTGAAGAAGTATGATCTGAGTAGTATCACTGAGTTTGTGACATTCTTGTGTGTTTTGTTAAACTACAGCCCTCAACACGACTCTCGAAATGATCAATTCAGGTCTTCCACACCTAAACTCATTTCTCAGCAGTGCAACATGGTAGAGGCCAAAGGCTTCCCGTTTTGTGTACTGATTGACTGAGTATAACAGCTGGCCTTGTTGACCAACATGAGACCCCGCCACAATACAGGGCAAAACAACAACTTTAATCACAATAATGTAAAAATCAAGTTCTGGTGCCCCTATTGGTCAGTAAAACAAGTAGGTCTGGGTACTTCAGGCATGACTCGGTGACAACCTCACCATATTGTATGAAAAAGTATGATCTGGTAGTATCACTAAGCCTGACTCATTGTCATATGTTTTGTTAGTTACAGCCTCAACACAACTCAGAAATGATCAATTCAGGCCTCCTAAACCTAAAACCATTTTATCAGCAGTAACATAGTAGAAGCCAAAGGCTTCCTGTTTGGGTGCTGGATTGACTGCAGTATAACAGTTGGCCCTGTTGACACGAACCCCATGTCACACTACAGGGCACAAACAACACAACTTTGATCAAAAATGGTGTCAAATCAAGCTCTTTTGACCTGTTGGTCAGTAAAATATTAAATCTAGATCTCGACTTCAGGCATGACTCAGCGTGAGCAACCTCACACCATTTATGAAGAGTAACATCTGAGTAGGTTTCACTGAGTTTGTGACACAGGGTTGTGTGTTTTGTTAGTCTACAGCCCTCAACAACCTCAAGTCAGTCAAATTCAAGACCCCTCCCTGCACCTAAAACTCTTTTTGTAAGCAGTAAAACATGGTAGAAACAAGGCTTCCTGTTTGGGTGTGGATTGACGGAATGAAAGGCCTGTGCCAACTGCGACCCGCCACACCACAGAGCACAAAAACACCTTTGATCCTTAAATAATGTCAAAATCAAGTTCACCGTGCCCCGGTTGGTCAGTAAAATACCAAATGTAGTAGGAACTTTAGGCATGACTCAGGTGACAACTCATACCATATTATGAAAAAGTATGATCTGAGTACGTACACTAGTTTGTGACACATTGTCATGTGTTTTGTTAGTCACAGCCTCAACACAACTCTCAGAAATGATCAAATTCAGGCCTCCTACCTACAACTATTTTAAGCAACATGATAGAGCCTAAGATTTCCTGTTTTGGATGCCGATTGATCAGTATAACAGTTGGTCCTGTAAAAATATGAGAACCCAGTTACACGAATTGCACAACAACACAACTTTGATCAAAAATTTTGCCAAATCAAGTTCTGGTGCCCCTGTTGGTCAGTAAAATACCAAATGAATAGAGTACTTTTGGCATGACTCAGGAGACAACTCATACCATATTGTATGAAAAGTATGATCTGACTAGGTATCACTGAGTTTCTGACACATTGTCGCAGTTTGGTTATTCTAACCCTCAACAAACTCTGAAATGATCAAATTCAGCCTCCCACACCTACCTCATTTTCTCAAGTGCAACATTGTAAGGCTAAGGTTTCTGTTTTGGGTGGACGGTTCACTGGGGTATAAAAGATGGCCCTGTTTTAAAGAATGAGACCCAAAGTCACACTACTGGCCACAAACAGCACAACTTTGATAACAAATTAGTGTCAAATGAGTTCTGGTGCCCCTGTTCATCAGCAAAATACCAAATGGGTCTCGTGATTCGCATGACCAGGTGACAACCTCACACCATTTTGTATGAAAAGTATGATCCAGGTATCATCAGTTTGTGACACATTGCCAAGGTTTTTGTTAGTCACAGCCCTCAACACTCTCAAATGATCAACCAGGTCTACCACCTAAACTCATTTTCTAGCAGTGAACATGGTAGAGGCTAAGGCTTCCTGTTTGGGTGCTGATTAATTAAACTATAACAGTTAGCCTAGGTTGACCAACATGAGACCACCGTCACACTACAGGCACAAACAATACAACTTGATCACAAAGTGTCAAAATCAAGTTCTGTGCCCCTGTTGGTCAATAAAATACCAACTGTAGTCTGAAAAACAGCATGACTCGGTGACAACCCCTACCATATTATATGAAAAGGATCTGAGTAGGTATCACTGAGTTTGCGACATTCACAGTGTTTTTATTAGTCTACAACCCTCAACACAACTCTCAGAAATGATCAAATTCAGGCCTTAACCTAAACTCATTTCTCAGCAGTGCAACATGTAGAGCCAAAGATTTCCTGTTTTGGATGCCAGATTGAATGGGTATAACAGCCTGCTTATTAAAATATGAGACCCCAAGTCACACTACTGGTGTACAAACAGCACAAATTTGATCAAAAAATACTGTCAAACAGTCTGGTGCCCCTGTTGTCAGTAAAATACCAATGTAGGTCAGTACTTTTGACTCAAGTGACAACCAAACCATATTGGATGAAAAAGGATCTGAGGTATCACTGAGTTTCTGACACATTGTCGTGTGTTTTTGTTAGTCTACAGCCCTCAAACACTCCGAAATAATCAATTCAGGCCTCCCTACACCTAAACTCATTTCTCAACAGTGCAACATGGTAGAGCCTAAGGCTTCCTGTTTTGGGTGCAAGTTGACTGAAGTATAACAGTTGGCCCTGTATTGACCAACATGAGACCCCATGTCCACTAAGACACAACAACACAAATTTGATCAAAAGGTGTCAAAATCAAGTTCTGTGCCTGTTGGTCAGTAAATACCAAATGAGTCTCGCACTTTTGGCATGACTCAGGTGACAACCCATACCATCTTGTGAAACAGTATGATCTGAGTAGTATCACTGACTTTGTGCACATTGTCGTGTGTTTTGAAAGTATACAGCCTCAACACAACTCACAGAATGATCAAATTCAGGCCTCCCACACCTAAAACTATTTTCAGCAGTGCAACATGGTAGAGGCTAAAGGCTTCTTGTTTTGGGTGCTGGATTGACTGAGTATAACAGCTGGCCCTGTGAGACCAAAATGGACCCCGCCACTACAGGAGCACAACAACAACTGATCACAAATAATGTCAAATAAGTTCTGGTGCCCCTTGGTCAGTAAAATACCAACTGGATCAGTACTTCAGGCGACTCGGTGACACATACCATATTGTATGAAAAAAAGGATCTGGTATACTGAGTTTATGACATATTGTCATATTTTTGTTGATCAGCCCTCAACACAACTCTCAGAAGATCAATTCAGGCTCCTAACTCATTTCAACAGTGCAACAGATAGAGGCCTAACTTGCCTGTGGGTGCGGATTGACTGGGGTATAAACAGTTGCACTGTATTGAAGAATATGAGACCCAAAGTCACACTACTGGCGCATACAACACAACTTTGATAACAAAATAATTCAAATTAAGTTCTGGTGCCCTGTTGGTCAGTAAAATACCAATGTGGTCTGCGCACTTCAGGCATGACCAGGGAAACCCCACCATATTGTGTGAAGAAGTATGTCTGAAGGCATCGCTAGTTTGTGACATTCTTGTGTGTTTTGTTAGTCACAACCTCAACGACTCTCAGAATGATCAAATTCGGACCCTACACCTAAAACTCATTTTCTCAAAGAAAAAATGGTAGAGGCTAAGGCTTCCTGTTTGTGTGCTGACTGACTGGAATATAACAGTTGGCCTCAGCTGACCAACATGAGACCCCACACACACTAACGGGCACAAACAACACAACTTTGATCACAAAATAATGTCAAAACAGCCCCAGCTCCCTTTGGTCAGTAAAATACCAAATGTAGGTCTGGGTACTTGGGCATGACTCAGGATGACAACCCATACCATATTGTATGAAAAGTATGATTAGAGAAATACTGAGTTTGTGACACATTGTCATGTGTTTTGTTAGTCTACAGCTCAACACAATCTCAGAAATGATCAAATCGGCCTCCCTACACCTAAAACTCATTTTCTCAGCAGTGCATAATGGTAGAGTCTAACATTTCCTGTATTTTGTGCTGATTGAGTGAGGTATAACAATTACCATTGTATTGAAGAATATGAACCCCAAAGACACAATACCATTGCACAAACAACACAACTTTGATCACAAAATGTGTCAAAATCAAGTTCTTTACGCCCTGTTAGTCAGTAAATACCAAATGTAGGTCGTACTTCAGGCTTGACTCAGTGACAACCTCATACCATATGTGTGAAAGTATTATCTGAGTAGGTATCACTGACTTTGACACATTGTAGCGTGTTTTGTTAGTCTACAGCCCGCAACAAAATCTCAGAAATGATCAATTCAGCCTCCTACCTAAACTCATTTCAGTGCAACATGGTAGAGGCCCAAGGTTTCCTATTTTACAGCCGGATTGACTGGGGTATAAATGTCTGTCCTGTATTGAAGAATAATATGATACCCAAAGTCACACTACTGAGCACAAACAACACAACTTTGATCACAAAATGGTGTCAAAATGAAGACAGTACTCCTGTTAGCTAAAAATACCAAATGTAGGTCTGGTACTCAGGCTTGACTCAGGAAGAAAACCTCACACATATTGTGAAAAGTATAGTCATAGGTACTGACTTTGTGACACATTGTCGTGTTTTTGTTACTCATAGCCCTCAACACAATTCTCAAAAGACCAAATTCAGCCTCCTACCTAAACACATTTTTCTAGTGCAACATCGAGAGGCTTTCAAATTTCAGTTTTGGGTACTGATTGATCAGTATAACAGTTATCTTGCATTGATGAATATGAGACCCCAAAGTCACACTAGTACGAACAACCAACACAACTTTGATAACAAGATGGTGTCAAAATCAAGTTCTGGTGCCCCTGTTGGTCAGTAAATACCAAATGTGGTCTATGTATGGGCATGACCGGTGACAACTTCATTCCATTTGAAGAAAAAGAAGGATCTGGTAGATATCACTCAGTTTGCGACACATTATCTTGTGTTTTGTTAGTCTACGACCTCAACAAAACTCTCGAAATGATCAGTCGGTCTACACCTGGAACTCATTTCTCAAGTAACAGTAAAGGCCTAAGGCCTGTTTTGTGTGCTGGATTGACTGAGTACAACAGTTGACCCCAGTTGACCAACATGAGACCCCAGGTCACTACAGGAGCACAAAAAAACAACATTGATCACAAAATGTGTCAAAATCAAGTTCCAGTGCCCCTGTTGGTCAAAATACCACTGTAGGTCAGGGTACTGCAACGACTCGGGGTGACCTCTTGCCATATTGGATGAAAAGTATGATCTGAGTAGGTATCACTGGGTTTCCTGACACATTGTCATTAGTGTTTTGTTAGTCTGATGTTCAACACAACTCTCAGAAATGATCAACCAGGCCCTACACCTGGAAACTCATTTCTCAGCAGTGCATAATGGCAGATGCTCAAGCCTTGTTTTGGTGCTGGTTGACTGGGTATAACAGTTGGCTCTGTGTTGATATGAGACCACCACGTCACACTACAGGAGCACAAACAACACAGCTTTGATCACAAAAGGTCTCAAAATCAAGTTCTGTGCCCTGTTGGTCAGTAAAAATGGTCAGGCTACTTTTGGCATTACTCAGGGTGACAACTCATACCATCTTGTGAAAAGCAGTCTGAGAGTATCACTGAGCTAGTGACATATTGTCATGTGTTTTGTTAGTCTACAGCCTCGCACAACTCTCAGAAATGATCAAATTCAGGCCTCTCACACCTAAAAACTCATTTTCTCAGCAGTGCAAAATGGTAGAGGCTTAAGGTTTCCCGTTTTAAAAGCCGATTGACTGAGGTAGTTGGCCCTGTATTAAAAATATGAGACCCCAAAGTCACACCACAGGAGCACACAGCTACAACTGATAACAAATGTAAAATAAAGTTCTGTGCCCCGCTATCAGTATACCAAATGTAGGTGCATTAACTCAGCATGACTCAGGTGACAACCTCACACCATTGTGAAGAAGTATGATCTGGTAGGTATCACTGAGTTTGTGACACATTCTTGTGTGTTTTGTTAGTCTACAGCCCTCAAACGCCACTCTGAAATACCAAATCAGGTCTTCTACACCTAAACTCATTTTCCAAGTGCAACATGGTGAGGCCCTAAGGCTTCCTGTGCTGATTGACTGATATACAGTTGGCCCCAGTTGACCAACATGAGACCCCGCCACAATACAGGAGCACAAACAACAACTTTAATCACAAAATAATGTCAAAATCAAGTTCTGTGCCTCGTTGGTCAGTAAAAATTTGGTCACTTCAGGCATGACTAGGTGACAACCTCATACATATTAATATGAAAGGAAGTATGATCTGAGTGGTATCACTGAGTTTGTATTTCATTGTCATATGTTTTGATAGTCTACAGCCCTCAACAACCTCAGAATGATCAAATTCAGGCCTCCCTAAACCTAAAACTCATTTTATCAACAGGCCATGGTAGAGCCTAAGGCTTCTGTTTTGGGTGCTGATGGACTACAGAGTAACAGTTGGCCCTGTGTTGACATACGAGACCCCATGTCACACTCACAGAGCACAAACAACAAACTTTGATCACAAAATGGTGTCAAAATCAAGTTCTTTTGACCCTTTGTTGTCAGTGTAAAATACAAATCTAGGTTCATGCATTTCTCCGCCATGACCAAGACAATACACCATATTGTATGAAGAAAGACCTGAGAGGTTTCACTGAGTTTGTGGCTTTGGCCTTGTTTTGTTGGTCACAAGCCCTCAACACAACTCTCAAAATGATCAAATTCAGGCCTCCACACCTAAAACTCTTTGTAAGCAGTGCATGGTAAAGCTACACTTCCTGTTTTGGGTGCTGATTGAATGGGAGTATAACAGTTGGCCCCAGGTTGACCAAATGAGACCACCACGTCACACACAGCAAAACAACACAACTTGATCACAGGTTCAAAATCAGTTCTGATGCCCCTGTTGGTATTAAAATACCAGCACCATAGGTCAGGGAACTTTGGCATTACTACTCGGTGATAACCTCATACCATCTGTGAAAAAAAAGTCTGAGTAGGTATCACTGACTTTGTACATTATCGGTGTTTATGTTAGTCTACACTCACACAACTCTCAGAATTGATCAAATTCAGGCTCCCCACACCTAAAATCATTTCTCAGCAATGCAACATTAAAGGCCAAGGTTTCTTGCTTTGTTGCTGGATGACTGGAGTATAATTGGCCCTGTTGACCAACATGAGAACCCACATCACACCACACAAACAACACAATTTTGATCATGTAAACACGTCAAAACCAAGTTCTGTGCCCCTGTTGGCCTCCTCCTCCTCAAACAACAAATGGTCTGGGAACTTTAGCATGACTCCAGGGTGCAACCTCATACCTATTGCAAGAAAAGTATGATCTGAGTAGGTATCACTGCTTGTGACACATTGTCATGTGTTTTGTTATCTACGCCTCAACAACTCTCAGAATGATCAACTAGGCCTCCCACACCTAACTTATTTTCTTAGCAGTGCAAAATGGTAGAGGCCTAAGATTTCTGGTTTGGATGCCACATGACAGGGTATAACAGTTGTCCTGTATTAAAAATATGGACCCCAAAGTTACACGACTGGTGCACGCACAACTTTGATCAAAATTTGTCAAAATCAGTTCTGGTGCCCCTGTTGTTCAGTAAAATACAGTAGGTCAGAGTACTTTACATGACTAGGGAGACAAACTCATACCATATTGTATGAAAAAGTATGATCTGACTAGGTACTGAGTTTCTGACACATTATCGTAGGTTTTGTTATTCTACAGCCTCAAACAACTCTCAGAAATGATCAAATCAGGCCTCCACAATCGACAAATCCTCATTTTCAGCAGCAAATATTGTAGAGGCTAAGGTTTCTGTTTTGGGTATGATTGATCAGTATAAATAGATGCCCTGTTTTAAGAATATGAGACCCCAAAGTCACTACTGGCGACAAACAGCACAACTTTGATAACAAATTGTGTCAAAATCGAGTTCTAGTCCCCTGCTGGTCAGTAAATACAAATGTAGGTCTACGATTCGCATGACTCAGGGCAACCTCACACCATATTGTGTGAAGAAGTATGATCTAGTAGGTATCACTGAGTTGTGACACATTGTTGTGTGTTTGTTAGTCTACAGCCCTCAACATGACTCTCAGAATGATCAAATTCAGGTCTTCCTACACCAAAACTCATTTTCTCAAAGTGCAACATGGTGACCTAGGCTTCCTGTTTGTGTTGGATTGACTGAGTATAAATATTATTTAAGTTGACAACATGAGACCCCACACCACAGGAGCACAACAACACAACTTTGAACACAAAATAATGTCAAAATCAAGTTCTGGTCCCCTGTTGGTCAATAAAACACCAAATGTAGGTCTGGGTACTCAGGCATGACTAGGGTGACAACACATACCATTTGTATGAAAAGTATGATCTGAGTAGGTATCACAGGTTTGACACATTACCATGTGTTTTGTTAGTCTACAGCCTCAACACAACTCTCGAAATGATCAAATTAGGTCTTACTACCCTAAACTCATTTTCCTCAGCAGTGCAACATGGTAGAGAAGCCTAAGGCTTCACTTGTTTATGTATGGATTGACTGGAGTATAGTTTGACTGTTTGATAACATGAGACCCTCATGTCACACTACAGAGCACAACAAAACAACATTGATCACAAAATGGTGTCAAACTCTGGTGCCCTGTTGATCAGTAAAATACCAACCGTAGGTCAGGGTAATTTTAGCATGACTCAGGTGACAAACTCTTACCATATTGGATGAAAAGTATGACTGAGTAGGTATCACTGAGCTACACATTGTCGATGTTTTGTTAGTCTACAGCCCTCAACACAACTCTCAGAAATGATCAAATTCAGCCTCCCACACCTAAACTCATATTCTCAGCAGTGCATAACAGAGTCCCCTAACGCTTCCTGTATTTTTCCTTGTGTGGATTGAGGAGGTATAACAGTTACCATTGTATTGAAGAATATGGACCCCAAAGAACACACTACTGGGTAAAAACAACACAACTTTGATCACAAAATGTGTCAAAATCAAGTTCTTTACAGCCCTGTTGGTCAGCAAATACCAAATGTAGGTCCGTACCAAACGACTCAGGGTAACCAACCTCCTTTTCATGTTGTGAAAAGTATTATCTGATAAGTATCACTGACTTGTGACACATTGTCGGGTTTTTGATAGTCTACAGCCTCAACACAAATCTCAGAAATGATCAATTCAGGCCTCTACACCAAAACTCATTTTCAGCAGTGCAACATGTTGAGGCCTAGGTTTTATTTTGGGTGCGGATTGATCAGGTATAACAGCATATCCAGTGATGAATATAAGACCCAAGTCACACCACAAGCACAAACAACACAACTTTGATTAAAATGGTGTCAAAACGAAGTTCTGGTGCTCCTGTTGGTCAGTAAAATACCATGTAGGTCTGGGTACTTCAAGCGACTCAGGTGAAACCTCATACCTATTATTGAAAAAGTATAGTCTGGTAAATTGTCCACTGACTTGCTGACACATTTATCGTGTGTTTTTGTTGCTCAGCCCATAACACAATTCTCAGAAATGATAATTCAGGCCTCCCTACACCTAAACACATTTTCTCAGCAGTGCAACATCAGAGGCCTAAGATTTCTGTTTAGGTACTGGTTACTGGGGTTTAACAGTTGGCCCCAGAAGAATATGAGACCCCAAAGTCACACTACTGGCGAAACAAGCATAAACTTTGATAACAAATGGTGTCAAATAGTTCTGGTGCCCCTGTTGGTCAGTAAAATACCAACGAAGTCAGATACTTTTACATGACTCAGGTGACAACCTCTTACTATATTGATGAAAAGTATGATCTGAGTATCATGAGTTTGTGAGCATATTGTCATGTTTTTAGTTAGTCTAACCCTCAACACAACTCTCAAATGATCAAATTCAGGCCTCCCCACACCTACAACTTATTTTCTTAGCAGCAAATATGCAGAGACTAAGATTTTGCCTTGGATGCCACATTGACTGAGGTATAACAGTTGGTCCTGTATTAAAATGAGACTAAGTTATAACGACTGAGCAAAAAACACAACTTTGATCAAAAATTTGTCAAAATCGTTCTGGTGCCCCTGTTGGTCAGTAAAATACCAAATGGAGGTCAGGTACTTTGGCATGACTCGAAGTCAACCTCATACCATATTGTATGAAAAAGTATGATCTGACTCAGGGTATCACTGAGTTTCTGACATCGGTGTTTTGCTAGCTCCCACAGCCCTCAACATAACTCTCAGAATGATCAAATACAGACTCACACCTACAACCATTTTCTCAAAGTGCAACATTGTAGAGGGCTAGGTTTCCTGTTTTGGGTGGTGGATTGACTGGGGCAAAAGATAGCCCCAGCTGAAGATATGAGACCCAAAGTCACACTAATATGCACAAACAGCACAACTTTGATCAAAAAAATTTCAAAATCAAGTTCTGGTGCCTGTTGGTCAGCAAAATACCAAATATAGTCTGTACCAGGCATGACCAGTGACAAATCACACCATATTGTGAGAAAAGGACTGAAAGGTATAAACTAAGTTTGTGGCACATTGTTGTGTGTTTTTTTAATCTACAGCCCTCAACACAACTCTCAGAAATGATCAAATTCAGGTCTTCTACACCAAAACTCATTTTCTCAGCAGGCAACATGGTAGAAACCTGGCTTCCTGTTTTGAATGTGGATTGACTAAATATAACAGTTGGCCCTGTGTTGACCAACATGAGACCCTCATGTCACTACAGGGCACAAACAAAGAAAATAACATTGATCACAAAATGGTGTCAAAATCCAAGTTCACAGGTGCCCATTTGGTCAGTAAAATACCAACTGTAGGTCAAAGTATTTGGCATGACTCAGAGGACAACCTCTTACCATAAATGAAAAGTATGATCTGAGTAGGTATCACTGGTTTCTACACATTGTGGGTATTTGTTGATATACAGCCTCAACACAACTCTCAGAAATGATCAAATTCAGACTCCCACACCTAAACTCATAATCTCAACAGTGCATAATGGTAGAGTCTAACGCTTCCTGTATTTTAAAGGATTGAGGAGGCATAACAGTGCCACTGTATTGAAAATATGGACCCAAAACACACTACTCGTAAAAACAACACAACTTTGTTCACAAATGTCAAAAATCAAGTTCTTTAAGCCTGTTGGTCAGTAAATACAAATGTAGGTCTGGGTACTTCAGGCTTGACTAGGTGACAACTCATACCATATTGTGTGAAGTATTATCTGAGTAGCACTGACTTTGTACATTGTCTTGTGTTTGTTAGCCTACACCCCAACACAAATCTCAGAAATATCAATTCAGGCCTCCCACACCTAAAACTCATTTTCTCAACAGTGCAACATGTTAGAGGCCTAAGGTTTCCTATTTTGGGTGCGGATTGATCAAAAAAACAGTCGATCTGTATAATGAATATGACCCCAAAGTTACTACTGAAGATGAGCAACACAACTTTCATCCTGAAATGGTGTCAAATGAAGTTCTGGTGCTCTGTTGGTCAGTAAAATACCACCAAATGTAGGTCTAGGTACTTCAGAGCTTGACTCAGGGTGAAACCCATACCATATTGAAAAAAGTACGATCTAGTAAGTATCACTGACTTTGTGACACATTGTCGTGTGTTTTGTTACCTACAGCCCTCAACACAATTCTCGAAATGACCAATTTCAGGCCTCCCTACACCTAAACACATTTTCTCAGCAGTGCAACATAGTAGAGGCCAAATTTCCTGCTGGGTACTGACTGACTGGGGTAACAGTTAGCCCAGATGAAGAATATGAGACTAAGTCACAACTGGCGAACAACCAGCACAACTTTGATAAAAAAATGGTATCAAAATCAAGTTCTGATACCCCGTTATCAGTAAATACCAAATGTAGGTCTGTACTGAAAGCGACTAGGGGTGCTTCATAATTTGTATGAAAAATATGATCTGAGTAGGTACACTGAGTTTAGCACATTGTCTGTGTTTTTATTAGTCTACAGCCCTCAACAAACTCTCAAATGATCAAGTTCAGGTCTTCGACACACAAACTCATTTTCTCAACAGAAAAACATGGTAAAGGCCTAAAACTTCCTGTTTTGTGCTGATTGACTGAAATAAAACAGTTGGCCCTGTGTTGACCAACAGACCCCCAGGTCACCTAAGGAGCACAAACAAAACAACATTGATCAAAATGGTGTCAAAATAAATTCTGTACCCCTGTTATCAGTAAACACCAACAGTAGGTCAGTACTTTTAGCATGACTCAAGTGACAACCCTTACTATGTTGGATGAAAAGCATGATTGAGTAGGTATCACTGAGTTTGACATTGTCGCAGGTTTTTGTTAGTCTCAGCCTCAACACAACCTCAAATGATCAAATTCAGGCCCTACATCTAAAACTCATTTCTCAGAGTGCATAATGGTAGAGGCCTAGACTTGTTTTGAGTGCTGGATTGACTGGAGTATAACAGTTAACCCTGTGTTGACCAACATGAGACCAACACGCCACAATACAGGAGCACAAACAAAGCATTGATCACAAAAGGTGTCAAAATCAAGTTCTGGTGCCCCTGCTGGTCAGTAAAATACCAACTGTGGTCAGGATTCTTTGGCATTACTCAGGGTGACAACTCATACCATCATACATGAAATTTCCTGTTTGGGTGCGGATTTACTGAGGTATAACAATGGACCTGTATTGAAAATATGAGACCCTCATGTCACACTACTGGTGCACAAATAACACCTTTGATCACAAAATGGTGTCAAATCAACTTCTGGTGCCCGTGTGGTCAGTAAAATACCAAATGTAGTCTGTGTCTCAGGGTGCCAACCTCATACCATATTATCAAACAATGGAATGGTGATATCACTAGTTTGTAACCGATATCTTGTGTTTTGTTAGTCTACAGCCTCAACATCTCTCAAAATGATCAAATTCAGGCCTCCCTATACCAAAACTCATTTTCTCAGTAATGCAACATGGTAGAGTCCTAAGACTTCCTATTATGGGTGCTGGATTGACTGGGGTATAGTTGGCCCTGTTGACAACATGAGACCCCATTTCACACTATTAGACACAAACAACACAATTTGATCAAAAAGATGTCAAAATCAAGTTCTGGCACCTGTTGTCAGTAAAATACCAAATGTAGGTCAGGTACTTTTGGCATGACTCAGGGTGTCAATCTCATACCATATTGTATGAAAAGTATGATCTGAGTAGGTATCACTGTCTTTGTGACACATTGCAGTGTGGTTTGTTAGTCTACAGCCCTCAACAACTCTCCAAATGATCAATTCAGGCCTCCCAACCTAAAACTCATTTACTCAACAGTGCAACATGGTGAGGCCTAAGGCTTCTTGTTTGGTGCTGGATTGACTGGAGTATAACAGTTGGCTCTGTGTTGACCAACATCAGACCCCCCCGTCACTACGGAGCACAAACAACACAACTTTGATCACAAAATAAAAATATCAAAATCAAGTTCTAATGCCCCCTGTTGGTCAGTAAAATACCAAATGTAGGTCTGGTACTTAGGCATGACTCGGGTAACAACTCATACCATATTATATGAAAAGTATGATCTGGTAGGTATCACTGAGTTTGTGACATTATCGTGTGTTTTGTTAGATACAGCCCTCAACACAACTCCGAAATGATCAAATTCAGTCCCCACTGAAGCTGTTTCTCAAGTGCAACATGGTGAGGCCAAAGATTTCCTGTTTGGATAATTGAACGAGGTATAGTGGCTATTAAAAATATGAGACCCCAAGTCACACACTACTGGCGTGCACAAACAACACAACTTTGATCAAAAATTTTTGTCAAAATCAAGTTCTGGTGCCCCCTGCTGGTCAGTAAAATACCAAATGTAGGTCAGGGTACTTTTAGCATGTCTCAGGGTGACAACCTCATACCATATTGTATGAAAAAGTATGATTTGAGTAGGTATCACTGAGTTTCTGACACATTGTCATGTGTTTTTGTTAGTCTACAGCCCTCAACACAACTCTCAGAAATGAACAAATTCAGGCCTCCCTACACCTACGACTCATTTTCTCAGCAGTGCAACATGGTAGAGGCCTAAGGTTCCTGTTTTGGTTGCCGTATTCACTGGGGTAAAACAGTTGGCCCTGTACTGAAGAATATGAGACCCCAAAGTCACACTACTGGTGCACAAACAGCACAACTTTGATAACAAAATGGTGTCAAAATCAAGTTCTGGTGCCCTCTGTTGGTCAGTAAAATACCAAATGTAGGTCTGCGTACTTCAGGCATGACTCAGGGTGACAAACTCACACCATACTGTGTGAAGAAGTATGATCTGAGTAGGTATCACTGAGTTTGTGACACATTGTTGTGTGTTTTTGTTAGTCTACAGCCCTCAATACAACTCTCAGAAATGATCAAATTCAGGTATTCCTACACCTAAAACTCATTTTCTCAGCAGTGGAACATGGTAGAGGCCTAAGGCTTCCTGTTTTGTGTGCTCTATTGACTGCAGTATAACAGTTGGCCCTGTGTTGACCAACACGAGACCCTCATGTCACACTACAGGAGCACAAACAAAACAACATTGATCACAAAATGGTGTCAAAATCAAGTTCTGCTGCCCCCTGTTGGTCAGTAAAATACCAACTGTAGGTCAGGGTACTTTTGGCATGACTCAGGGTGACAACCTCATACCATATTGGATGAAAAAGTATGATCTGAGTAGGTATCACTGAGTTTCTGACTCATTGTCGTGTGTTTTTGTTAGTCTACAGCCCTCAACACAACTCTCAGAAATGATCAAATTCAGGCCTCCCTACACCTAAAACGCATTTTCTTAGCAGTGCATAATGGTAGAGTACTAACGTTTCCTGTTTTGGGTGCTGGATTGAGTGAGGTATAACAGTTGCCATTGTATTGAAGAATATGGGACCCCAAAGACACACTACTCGTGCACAAACAACACAACTTTGATCACAAAATGGTGTCAAAATCAAGTTATGGTGCCCCCTGTTGGTCTGTAAAATACCAAATGTAGGTCTGGGTACTTCAGGCTTGACTCAGGGTGACAACCTCTTACCATATTGTGTGAAAAAGTATGATCTGAGAAGGTATCACTGACTTTGTGACACATTGTCGTGTGTTTTTGTTACTCTACAGCCCTCAACACAATTCTCAGAAATGACCATATTCAGGCCTCCCTACACCTAAAACTCATTTTCTCAGCAGTGCAACATCGTAGAGGCCTAAGATTTCCTGTTTTGGGAGCTGGATTGACTGGGGTATAACAGTTGGCCCTGTATTGAAGAATAAGAGACCCCAAAGTCACACTACTGGCCAACAACCAACATTTGATAAAAATGATTGTCAAAATCAAGTTCTGGGGCCCCTGTTGGTCCAATAAAATACTAAATGTGTCTGTGTGCTGCAGGCATGACTCAGGGTGACAACTTCGCCATATTGTGAAAAACATATGATCTGAGTAGGCATCACTGAGTTGTGATCACATTGTCTTGTGTTTTGTTAGTCTACAGCCCTCAACACAACTCTCAAAAATGATCAAATTCAGGCCTCCCTACACCTAAAACTTATTTTCTCAGCAGTGCAACATGGTAGATGCCTAAGGCTTCCTGTTTTGGGTGCTGGATTGACTGGGGTATAACAGTTGGCCCTGTATTGACCAACATGAGACCCCCATGTCACACTACAGGAGCACAAACAACACAATTATGATCACAAAAAGGTGTCAAAATCAAGTTCTGGTGCGCCCTGTTGGTCAATAAAATACCAAATTTAGGTCTGCGTTCTTCAGGCATGACTGAGGGTGACAACCTCACACCATATTGTGTGAAAAAGTATGATCTGAGTAGGTATCACTGAGTTTGAGACACATTGTCGTGTGTGTTTATGAGTCACAGCCCTCATCACAACTCTCAGAAATGATCAAAGTCAGGTCTCCCTACACCTAAAACTCATTTTCTCAGCAGTGCAACATGGTAGATGCCTAAGGCTTCCTGATTTGGGTGCTGGATTGACTGGAGTATAACAGTTGGCCCTGTGTTGACCAACATGAGACCCCCATGTCACACTACAGGAGCACAGACAACACAACTTTGAGCACAAAATGGTGTCAAAATCAAGTTCTTTTGCCCTTGTTGGTCAGTAAAATATCAAATCTAGGTCTGCGTACTTCAGGCTTGACTCAGGGTGACAACTTCATACCATATTGTATGAAAAAGTATGATCTCAGTAGGTATCACTGAGTTTGTGACACATTGTCGTGTGTTTTTGTTAGTCTACAGCCCTCAACACAACTCTCAGAAATGATCAAATTCAGGCCTCCCTACACCTAAAACTCATTTTCTCAGCAGTGCAACATGGTAGAGGCCTAAGGTTTCCTGTTTTGGGTGCCAGATTGATTGGGGTATAACAGTCGGTCCTGTATTGAAGAATAAGAGACCCCAAAGTCACACTACTGGTGCACAAACAACACAACTTTGGTAACAAAATGGTGTCAAAATCAAGTTCTGGTGCCCCCTGTTGGTCAGTAAAATACCAAATGTCGGTCTGGGTACTTCAGGCTTGACTCAGGGTGACAACCTCATACCATATTGTGTGAAAAAGTATGATCTGAGTAGGTATCACTGACTTTGTGACACATTGTCGTGTGTTTTTGTTACTCTACAGCCCTCAACACAATTCTCAGAAATGACCAAATTCAGGCCTCCCTACACCTAAATCTCATTTTCTCAGCAGTGCAACATCGTAGAGGCCTAAGATTTCCTGTTTTGGGTGCTGGATTGACTGGGGTATAACAGATGGCCCTGTATTGAAGAATATGAGACCCCAAAGTCACACTACTGGCGAACAACCAGCACAACTTTGATTACAAAATGGTGTCAAAATCAAATTCTGCTGCCCCCTGTTGGTCAGTAAAATACCAAATGTGGTCTGTGTACTACAGGCATGACTCAGGGTGACAACCTCATACCATATTGTGAAAAGTATATGATGTGATAGGTATCACTGAGTTTGTGACACATTGTCTTGTGTTTTTGTTAGTCTACAGCCCTCTTTAAACACTCAAAAATGATCAAATTCAGGCCTCCTTACACCTAAAACTATTTTCTCATCAGTGCAACATAGTAGAGGCCTAAGGTTCCTGTTTTGGGTGCTGGATTGACTGGGGTATAACAGCTGGCCCTGTATTGACCAACATGAGACCCCCATGTCACACTACAGGAGCACAAACAACTCAATTTTGATCTCAAAATGGTGTCAAAATCTAAGTTCTGGTGCCCCCCGTAGGTCAATAAAATACCAAATGTAGGTCTGCGTACTTCAGGCATTGCTCAGGGTGACAACCTCCACCATATTGTGTGAAAAGTATGATCTGGTAGGTATCACTGAGTTTGTGACACATTGTCGTGTGTTTTGTTAATTAAGCCCGTCATCACAACTCTCTCAGAAGTAGTCAAATTCAGGCCTCCTACTAAAACTCATTTTCTCAAGTGCAATATGGTAGGAGGCCTAAGATTTCCTGTTTTGGATCACGGATTGACTGGGGAATATAACAATTGGCCCTGTATTAAAAATATGAGACCCAAAGTCACTACGTTTCAAAACAGCACAACTTTGATTAAATAATTTTGTCCAAAATCAAGTTCTGGTGCCCCTGATTGGTCAGTAAAATACCAAATGTAGGTCAGGGTACTTTTGGCATGTCTCAGGGTGACAACCTCATACCATATTGTATGAAAAAGTATGATCTGAGTAGGTATCACTGAGTTTGTGACACATTGTCTTGTGTTTTTGTTAGTCTACAGCCCTCAACACAACTCTCAAAAATGATCAAATTCAGGCCTCCCTACACCTAAAACTTATTTTCTCAGCAGTGCAACATGGTAGATGCCTAAGGCTTCCTGTTTTGGGTGCTGGATTGACTGGGGTATAACAGTTGGCCCTGTATTGACCAACATGAGACCCCCATGTCACACTACAGGAGCACAAACAACACAATTATGATCACAAAAAGGTGTCAAATCATAAGTTCTGGTCGCTACTCTGTTGGTCAATAAAATACAAATTTAGGTCTGCAAGTGCTTCAGGCATGACTGAGGGTGACAACCTCACACCATATTGTGTGAAAAAGTATGATCTGAGTAGGTATCACTGAGTTTGTGACACATTGTCGTGTGTTTTTATTAGTCTACAGCCCTCATCACAACTCTCAGAAATGATCAAATTCAGGTCTCCCTACACCTAAAACTCATTTTCTCAGCAGTGCAACATGGTAGATGCCTAAGGCTTCCTGATTTGGGTGCTGGATTGACTGGAGTATAACAGTTGGCCCTGTGTTGACCAACGCGAGACCCCATGTCACACTACAGGAGACAGAACAACACAACTTTGAGCACAAAATGGTGTCCAAAATCAAGTTCTTTTGCCCTTGTTGGTCAGTAAAATATCAAATCTAGGTCTGCGTACTTCAGGCTTGACTCAGGGTGACAACTTCACACCATATTGCCTATGAAAAGTATGATCTCCAGTAGGTATCACTGAGTTTGTGACACATTTCGTCGTGTGTTTTGTTAGTCTACAGCCCTCAACACAACTCTCAGAATGATCAAATTCAGGCCTCCCTACACTAAAACTCATTTTCTCAGCAGTGCAACATGATAGAGGCCTAAGGTTTCCTGTTTTGGGTGCCAGATTGATTGGGGTATAACAGTCGGTCCTGTATTGAAGAATAAGAGACCCCAAAGTCACACTACTGGTGCACAAACAACACAACTTTGGTAACAAAATGGTGTCAAAATCAAGTTCTGGTGCCCCCTGTTGGTCAGTAAAATACCAAATGTAGGTCTGGGTACTTCAGGCTTGACTCAGGGTGACAACCTCATACCATATTGTGTGAAAAAGTATGATCTGAGTAGGTATCACTGACTTTGTGACACATTATAGGTGTGTTTTGTTACTCCACAGCCCTCAACACAATTCTCAGAAATGACCAAATTCAGGCCTCCCTACACCTAAACTCTCATTTTCTCAGCAGTGCAACATACTAGAGGCCTAAGATTTCTATTTTGGGTGCTGGATTGACTGGGGTATAACAGATGGCCCTGTATTGAAGAATATGAGACCCCAAAGTCACTACTGGCGAACAACCAGCACAACTTTGATTACAAAATGGTGTCCAAAATCAAATTCTGCCCCTGTTGGTCAGTAAAATACAAATGTGAGTCTGTGTACTACAGGCATGACTCAGGGTGACAACCTCGCACCATATTGTATGAAAAAGTATGATGTGAGTAGGTATCACTGAGTTTGTGACACATTGTCTTGTGTTTTTGTTAGTCTACAGCCCTCAACACAACACTCAAAAATGATCAAATTCAGGCCTCCTTACACCTAAAACTCATTTTCTCATCAGTGCAACATGGTAGAGGCCTAAGGTTCCTGTTTTGGGTGCTGGATTGACTGGGGTATAACAGCTGGCCCTGTATTGACCAACATGAGACCCCCATGTCACACTACAGGAGCACAAACAACTCAATTTTGATCTCAAAATGGTGTCAAAATCAAGTTCTGGTGCCCCCCGTAGGTCAATAAAATACCAAATGTAGGTCTGCGTACTTCAGGCATTGCTCAGGGTGACAACCTCACCATATTGTGTAAAAAGTATGATCTGAGTAGGTATCTACTGAGTTTGTGACACATTGTAGGTGTTTTGTTAGTCTACAACCGTCATCACAACTCTCCAGAAATGATCAAATTCAGGCCTCACCACTAAAACTCATTTTCTCAGCAGTGCAACATGGTAGAGGCCTAATATTTCCTGTTTTGGATGCCGGATTGACTGGGGTATAACAGTTGGCCCTATATTAAAAATATGAGACCCCAAAGTCACACTACTGGTGCACAAACAGCACAACTTTGATCAAAAAATTTTGTCAAAATCAAGTTCTGGTGCCCCTGTTGGTAGTAAAATACAAATGTAGGTCAGGGTACTTTGGCATGTCTCAGGTGACAACCTCCTTACCATATTTGTATGAAAAAGTATGATCTGAGAAGGTATCACTGAGTTTCTGACACATTGTCATGTGCTTTGTTATCCTACAGCCCTCAACACAACTCTCAGAAATGAACAAATTCAGGCCTCCCTACACCTATAACTCATTTTCTCAACGTGTAACATGGTAGGGCCTAAGGCTCCTTGTTTGGGTGCTGGATTGACTGGAGTATAACAGTTGGCCCTGTGTTTGACCAACATCAGACCCATACATCACACACAGGAGCACAAACAACACAACTTTGATCACAAAATAGTGTCAAAATCAAGTTCTGGTGCCCCTGTTGGTCAGTAAATACCAAATGTAGGTCTGGGTACTTCCAGGCATGACTCAGGGTGACAACCTCATACACATATTGTATGAAAAAGTATGATCTGAGTAGGTATCACTGAGTTTGTGACACATTGTCGTAGTGTTTTGTTAGTCTACAGCCCTCAACAAAACTCTCAGAAATGATCCAAATTCAGGCCTCCCTACACCTAAAACTCATTTTTCTCAAGAGGTGCAACATGGTAGAGGCCTAAAATTTTCCTGTTTTGGATGCGGATTGACTGGGTTATAACAGTTGGCCGTGTATTAAAAATATGAGACCCCAAAGTCACACTACTTGTGCAAAAACAGCACAACTTTGATCAAAAAATTTTGTCAAAATCAAGTTCTGGTGCCCCCTGTTGGTCAGTAAAATACCAAATGTAGGTCAGGGTACTTTTGGCATGTCTCAGGGTGACAACCTCATACCATATTGTATGAAAAAGTATGATCTGAGTAGATATCACTGAGTTTCTGACACATTGTCATGTGTTCTTGTTAGTCTACAGCCCTAAACACAACTCTCAGAAATGATCAAATTCAGGCCTCCCTACACCTACAACTCATTTTCTCAGCAGTGCAACATGGTAGAGGCCTAAGGTGTCCTGTATTGGGTGACTGGATTGACTGAGGTATAAGAGTTGCCATTGAATTGAAAAATATGAGACCCCAAAGTCACACTACTGGTGCACAAACAACACAACTTTGATCACAAAATGGTGTCAAAAATCAAGTTCTAGTGCCCCCTGTTGGTAAGTAAAATACCAAATGAAGGTCTGGGTACTTCAGGCATGACTCAGGGTGTCAACCTCATACCATATTGTATGAAAAAGTATGATCTGTGAAGGTATCACTGAGTTTGTGACACATTGTCGTGTGTTTTTGTTAGTCTACAGCCCTCAACACAACTCTCAGAAATGATCAAATTCAGGCCTCCCTACACCTAAAACTCATTTTCTCAGCAGTGCAACATGGTAGAGGCCTAAGGTTTCCTGTTTTGGGTGCTGGATTGATTGGGGTATAACAGTCGGTCCTGTATTGAAGAATAAGAGACCCCAAAGTCACACTACTGGCGCACAAACAACACAACTTTGGTAACAAGATGGTGTCAAAATCAAGTTCTGGTGCCCCCTGTTGGTCAGTAAAATACCAAATGTAGGTCTGGGTACTTCAGGCTTGACTCAGGGTGACAAACTCATACCATATTGTGTGAAAAAGTATGATCTGGTAGGTATCACTGACTTTGTGAAACATTGTAGGTGTGTTTTGTTACTCTACAGCCCTCAACACAATTCTCAGAAATGACCAAATTCAGGCCTCCCTACACCTAAATCTCATTTTCTCAGCAGTGCAACATCGTAGAGGCCTAAGATTTCCTGTTTTGGGTGCTGGATTGACGGGGTATAACAGATGGCCCTGTATTGAAGAATATGAGACCCCAAAGTCACACTACTGGCGAACAACCAGCACAACTTTGATTACAAAATGGTGTCAAAATCAAGTTCTGGTGCCCCTGTTGGTCAGTAAAATACCAAATGTAGGTCTGTGTTCTTCAGGCATGACTCAGGGTGACAACCTCATACCATATTGTATGAAAAAGTATGATGTGAGTAGGTATCACTGAGTTTGTGACACTGTCTTGTGTTTTGTTAGTCTACAGCCCTCAACACAACTCTCAAAAATGATCAAATTCAGGCCTCTTACACCTAAAACTCATTTTCTCATCAGTGCAACATGGTAGAGGCCTAAGGCTTCCTGTCTTGGGTGCTGGATTGACTGGGATATAACAGCTGGCCCTGTATTGACCAACATGAGACCCCCATGTCACACTACAGGAGCACAAACAACTCAATTTTGATCACAAAATGGTGTCAAAATCAAGTTCTGGTGCCCCTTGTTGGTCAATAAAATACCAAATGTAGGTCTGCGTACTTCAGGCATTGCTCAGGGTGACAACCTCACACCTTATTGTGTGAAAAAGTATGATCTGAGTAGGTATCACTGAGTTTGTGACACATTGTCGTGTGTTTTTGTTAGTCTACAGCCGTCGTCACAACTCTCAGAAATGATCAAATTCAGGCCTCCCTACACCTAAAACTCATTTTCTCAGAAGTGCAATATGGTGGAGGCCTAAGATTTCCTGTTTTGGATGCCGGATTGACTGGGGTATAACAATTGGCCCTGTATTAAAAATATGAGACCCCAAAGTCACACTACTGGTGCACAAACAGCACAACTTTGATCACAAAATGGTGTCAAAATCAAGTTCTGGTGTCCCCTGTTGGTCAGTAAAATACCAAATGTAGGTCTGGGTACTTCAGGCATGTCTCAGAGTGACAACCTCATACCATAGTGTGAAAAAGTATGATCTGAGTAGGTATCACTGAGTTTCTGACACATTGTCATGTGTTTTGTTGATCTACAGCCCTCAACACAACTCTCGAAATGAACAAATTCAGAGCTCCCTACACCTATAACTCATTTTCTGCAGTCCCAACATGGGCCCAGGAGCCCTAAGGCTTCTTGTTTTGGGTGCTGGATTGACCGGAGTATAACAGTTGGCCCTGTGTTGACCAACATCAGACCCATGCATCACACTACAGGAGCACAAACAACACAACTTTGATCACAAAATAGTGTTAAAATCAAGTTCTGGTGCCCCCTGTTGCTCAGTAAAATACAAAATGTAGGTCTGGGTACTTCAGGCATGACTCAGGGTGACAACCTCATACCATATTGTATGAAAAAGTATGATCTGAGTAGGTATCACTGAGTTTGTGACACATTGTCGTGTGTTTTTGTTTGTCTACAGCCCTCAACAAAACTCTCAGAAATGATCAAATTCAGGCCTCCCTACACCTAAAACTCATTTTCTCAGAAGTGCAACATGGTAGAGGCCTAAGATTTCCTGTTTTGGATGCCGGATTGACTGGGTTATAACAGTTGGCCCTGTATTAAAAATATGAGACCCCAAAGTCACACTACTGGTGCAAAAACAGCACAACTTTGATCAAAAAATTTTGTCAAAATCAAGTTCTGGTGCCCCCTGTTGGTCAGTAAAATACCAAATGTAGGTCAGGGTACTTTTGGCATGTCTCAGGGTGACAACCTCATACCATATTGTATGAAAAAGTATGATCTGAGTAGGTATCACTGAGTTTCTGACACATTGTCATGTGTTTTTGTTAGTCTACAGCCCTAACACAACTCTCAGAAATGATCAAATTCAGGCCTCCCTACACCTACAACTCATTTTCTCAGCAGTGCAACATGGTAGAGGCCTAAGGTGTCCTGTATTGGGTGACGGATTGACTGAGGTATAAGAGTTGCCATTGTATTGAAAAATATGAGACCCCAAAGTCACACTACTGGTGCACAAACAACACAACTTTGATCACAAAATGGTGTCAAAATCAAGATCTGGTGCCCCCTGTTGGTCAGTAAAATACCAAATGAAGGTCTGGGTACTTCAGGCATGACTCAGGGTGTCAACCTCATACCATATTGTATGAAAAAGTATGATCTGTGAAGGTATCACTGAGTTTGTGACACATTGTCGTGTGTTTTTGTTAGTCTACAGCCCTCAACACAACTCTCAGAAATGATCAAATTCAGGCCTCCCTACACCTAAAACTCATTTTCTCAGCAGTGCAACATGGTAGAGGCCTAAGGTTTCCTGTTTTGGGTGCCGAATTGATTGGGGTATAACAGTCGGTCCTGTATTGAAGAATAAGAGACCCCAAAGTCACACTACTGGCGCACAAACAACACAACTTTGGTAACAAAATGGTGTCAAAATCAAGTTCTGGTGACCCCTGTTGGTCAGTAAAATACCAAATGTTGGTCTGGGTACTTCAGGCTTGACTCAGGGTGACAACCTCATACTATATTGTAAGAAAAAGTATGATCTGAGTAGGTATCACTGAGTTTGTGACACATTGTCATGTGTTTTTGTTAGTCTACAGCCCTCAACACAACTCTCAAAATGATCAATTCAGGCCTCCCTACATAAAACTCATTTCACAGCAGTGCAACATGGTAGGGCCTAAGTCTTTCCTGTTTTGGGTGCGGTTCGACTGGAGTATAACAGATGCCATTGTATTGAAGAATATGAGACCCCAAAGTCACACTACTGGTGCACAAACAACACAATTTTGATCACAAAAAGGTGTCAAAATTAAGTTCTGGTGCCCCCTGTTGGTCAATAAAATACCAAATGTAGGTCTGCGTACTGCAGGCATGACTCAGGGTGACAACTTCACACCATATTGTGTGAAAAAGTATGATCTGAGTAGGTATCACTGAGTTTGTGACACATTATCGTGTGTTTTTGTTAGTCTACAGCCCTCATCACATCTCTCAGAAATGATCAAATTCAGGTCTCCCTACACCTAAAACTCATTTTCTCAGCAGTGCAACATGGTAGATGCCTAAGGCTTCCTGTTTTGGGTGCTGGATTGACTGGAGTATAACAGTTGGCCCTGTGTTGACCAACATGAGACCCCCATGTAACACTATAGGAGCACAGACAACACAACTTTGATCACAAAATGGTGTCAAAATCAAGTTCTTTTGCCCCTTGTTGGTCAGTTAAATATCAAATCTAGGTCTGCGTACTTCAGGCATGACTCAGGGTGACAACCTCACACCATATTGTTTGATAAAGTATGATCTGAGTAGGTATCACTGAGTTTGTGACACATTGTTGTGTATTTTTGTTAGTCCACAGTCCTCAACTCATCTCTCAGAAATGATCAAATTTAAGCCTCCCTACACCTAAAACTCATTTTCTCAGCAGTGCAACATGGTAGAGGCCTAAGGCTTCCTGTTTTGGGTGCTGGATTGACTGGAGTATAACAGTTGGCCCTGTGTTGACCAACATGAGACCACCATGTCACTCTACAGGAGCACAAGCAACACAACTTTAATAACAAAAAGGTGTCAAAATCAAGTTCTGGTGCCCCCTGTTGGTCAGTAAAATACCAAATGTAGGTCAGGGTACTTTTGGCATGACTCAGGGGACAACCTCATACCATATTGTATGAAAAAGTATGATCTGAGTAGGTAACACTGACTTTGTGACACATTGTAGTGTGTTTTTGTTAGTCTACAGCCCTCAAAACAACTCTCAGAAATGATCAAATTCAGGCCTCCCTACACCTAAAACTCATTTTACCAGCAGTGCAACATGGTAGAGGCCTAAGGCTTCTTGTTTTGGGTGCTGGATTGACTGGAGTATAACAGTTGGCCCTGTGTTGACCAACATCTGACCCCCACGTCACACTACAGGAGCACAAACAACACAACTTTGATCACAAAATAAAATAGTGTCAAAATCAAGTTCTGGTGCCCCCTGTTGGTCAGTAAAATACCAAATGTAGGTCAGGGTACTTTTGGCATGTCTCAGGGTGACAACCTCATACCATATTGTATGAAAAACTATGATCTGAGTAGGTATCACTGAGTTTCCTGACACATTGTCATGTGTTTTGTGATCTACAGCCTAACACAACTCTCAGAAATGATCAAATTCAGGCCTCCCTACACCTACAACTCATTTTCTCAGCAGTGCAACATGGTAGAGGCCTAAGGTGTCCTGTATTGGGTGTCGGATTGACTGAGGTATAAGAGTTGCCATTGTATTGAAAAATATGAGACCCCAAAGTCACACTACTGGTGCACAAACAACACAACTTTGATCACAAAATGGTGTCAAAATCAAGATCTGGTGCCCCCTGTTGGTCAGTAAAATACCAAATGAAGGTCTGGGTACTTCAGGCATGACTCAGGGTGACAACCTCATACCATATTGTATGAAAAAGTATGATCTGAGAAGGTATCACTGAGTTTGTGACACATTGTCGTGTGTTTTGTTAGTCTACAGCCCTCAACACAACTCTCAGAAATGATCAAATTCAGGCCTCCTTACACCTAAAACTCATTTTCTCAGCAGTGCAACATGGTAGAGGGCCTAAGGTTTCCTGTTTTGGGTGCCAATTGATTGGGGTATAACAGTCGGTCCTGTATTGAAGAATAAGAGACCCCAAAGTCACACTACTGGCGCACAAACAACACAACTTTGGTAACAAAATGGTGTCAAAATCAAGTTCTGGTGCCCCCTGTTGGTCAGTAAAATACCAAATGTTGGTCTGGGTACTTCAGGCTTGACTCAGGGTGACAACCTCATACCATATTGTGTGAAAAAGTATGATCTGAGTAGGTATCACTGACTTTGTGACACATTGTCGTGTGTTTTTGTTACTCTACAGCCCTCAACACAATTCTCAGAAATGACCAAATTCAGGCCTCCCTACACCTAAATCTCATTTTCTCAGCAGTGCAACATCGTAGAGGCCTAAGATTTCCTATTTTGGGTGCTGGATTGACTGGGGTATAACAGATGGCCCTGTATTGAAGAATATGAGACCCCAAAGTCACACTACTGGCGAACAACCAGCACAACTTTGATTACAAAATGGTGTCAAAATCAAGTTCTGGTGCCCACTGTTGGTCAGTAAAATACCAAATGTAGGTCTGTGTACTTCAGGCATGACTCAGGGTGACAACCTCATACCATATTGTATGAAAAAGTATGATGTGAGTAGGTATCACTGAGTTTGTGACACATTGTCTTGTGTTTTTGTTAGTCTACAGCCCTCAACACAACTCTCAAAAATGATCAAATTCAGGCCTCCTTACACCTAAAACTCATTTTCTCATCAGTGCAACATGGTAGAGGCCTAAGGCTTCCTGTTTTGGGTGCTGGATTGACTGGGGTATAACAGCTGGCCCTGTATTGACCAACATGAGACCCCCATGTCACACTACAGGAGCACAAACAACTCAATTTTGATCACAAAATGGTGTCAAAATCAAGTTCTGGTGCCCCTTGTTGGTCAATAAAATACCAAATGTAGGTCTGCGTACTTCAGGCATTGCTCAGGTGACAACCTCACACATATTATTGATGAAAAGTATGACTTAGTAGGTATCACTGAGTTTGTGACACATTGTCGTGTGTTTTTGTTAGTCTACAGCCGTCATCACAACTCTCAGAAATGATCAAATTCAGGCCTCCCTACACCTAAAACTCATTTTCTCAGCAGTGCAACATGGTAGAGGCCTAAGGCTTCTTGTTTTGGGTGCTGGATTGACTGGAGTTTAACAGTTGGCCCTGTGTTGACCAACTTCAGACCCATACATCACACTACAGGAGCACAAACAACACAACTTTGATCACAAAATAGTGTCAAAATCAAGTTCTGGTGCCCCCTGTTGGTCAGTAAAATACTAAATGTAGGTCTGGGTACTTCAGGCATGACTCAGGGTGACAACCTCATACCATATTGTATGAAAAAGTATGATCTGAGTAGGTATCACTGAGTTTGTGACACATTGTCGTGTGATTTTGTTAGTCTACAGCCTTCAACAAAACTCTCAGAAATGATCAAATTCAGGCCTCCCTACACCTAAAACTCATTTTCTCAGAAGTGCAACATGGTAGAGGCCTAAGATTTCCTGTTTTGGATGACGGATTGACTGGGTTATAACAGTTGGCCCTGTATTAAAAATATGAGACCCCAAAGTCACACTACTGGTGCAAAAACAGCACAACTTTGATCAAAAAATTTTGTCAAAATCAAGTTCTGGTGCCCCCTGTTGGTCAGTAAAATACCAAATGTAGGTCAAGGTACTTTTGGCATGTCTCAGGGAGACAACCTCATACCATATTGCTTGAAAAAGTATGATCTGAGTAGGTATCACTGAGTTTCTGACACATTGTCATGTGTTTTTGTTAGTCTACAGCCCTCAACACAACTCTCAGAAATGAACAAATTCAGGCCACCCTACACCTACAACTCATTTTCTCAGCAGTGCAACATGGTAGAGTCCTAAGGTTTCCTGTTTTGGTTGCCGGATTGACTGGGTGTAACAGTTGGCCCTGTATTGAAGAATATGAGACCCCAAAGTCACACTACTGGCGCACAAACAGCACAACATTGATAACAAAATGGTGTCAAAATCAAGTTCTGGTGCCCTCTGTTATTCAGTAAAATAGCAAATGTAGGTATGTGTACTTCAGGCATGACTCAGGGTGACAACCTCTATCATAATGTATGAAAAAGTATGATCTGAGTAGGGATCCCTGAGTTTGTGACACATTGTTGTGTGTTTTTGTTAGTCGACAGCCCTCAACACAACTCTCAGAAATGATCAAATTCAGGTCTCCCTACACCTTAAACTCATTTTCTCAGCAGTGCAACATGGAAGAGGTCTAAGGCTTCCTGTTTTGTGTGCTGGATTGACTGGAGTATAACAGTTGGCCCTGTGTTGACCAACCTGAGACCCTCATGTCACACTACAGGAGCACAAACAAAACGACTTTGATTACAAAATTTTGTAAAAATCAAGTTCTGGTGCCCCCTGTTGGTCAGTAAAATACCAAATGTAGGTCAGGGTACTTTTGGCATGTCTCAGGGTGACAACCTCATACCATATTGTATGAAAAAGTATGATCTGAGAAGGTATCACTGAGTTTCTGACACATTGTCATGTGTTTTTGTCAGTCTACAGCCCTTAACACAACTCTCAGAAATGATCAAATTCAGGCCTCCCTACACCTACAACTCATTTTCTCAGCAGTGCAACATGGTAGAGGCCTAAGGTGTTCTGTATTGGGTGACGGATTGAGTGAGGTATAAGAGTTGCCATTGTATTGAAAAATATGAGACCCCAAAGTCACACTACTGGTGCACAAACAGCACAACTTTGATAACAAAATGGTGTCAAAATCAAGTTCTGGTGCCCTCTGTTGGTCAGTAAAATACCAAATGTAGGTCTGTGTACTTCAGGCATGACTCAGGGTGACAACCTCATATCATATTGTATGAAAAAGTATGATCTGAGTAGGTATCCCTGAGTTTGTGACACATTGCCGTGTGATTTTGTTAGTCTACAGCCCTCAACACAACTCTCAAAAATGATCAAATTCAGGCCTCCTTACACCTAAAACTCATTTTCTCAGCAGTGCAACATGGTAGGGGCCTAAGGCTTCCTGTTTTGGGTGCTGGATTGACTGGGTTATAACAGTTGGCCCTGTACTGACCAACATGAGACCCCCATGTCACACTACAGGAGCACAAACAACCATATTTTGATCACAAAAAGTTGTCAAAACCAAGTTCTGGTGCCCCCTGTTGGTCAATAAAATACCAAATATAGGTCTGCGTTCTTCAGGCATGACTCAGCGTGACAACCTCACACCATATTGTGTGAAAAAGTATGATCTGAGTAAGTATCATTGAGTTTGTGACACATTGTCGTGTGTTTTTGTTAGTCTACAGCCGTCATCACATCTCTCAGAAATGATCAAATTCAGGCCTCCCTACACCTAAAACTCATTTTCTCAGAAGTGCAACATGGTAGAGGCCTAAGGGTTCCTGTTTTGGGTGCTGGATTGACTGGGGTATAACAATTGGCCCTGTATTAAAAATATGAGACCCCAAAGTCTCACTACTGGTGCACAAACAGCACAACTTTGATCAAATAATTTTGTCAAAATCAAGTTCTGGTGCTCCCTGTTGGTCAGTAAAATACCAAATGTAGGTAAGGGTACTTTTGGCATGTCTCAGGGTGACAACCTCATACCATATTGTATGAAAAAGTATGATCTGAGTAGGTATCACTGAGTTTCTGACACATTGTCTTGTGTTTTTGTTAGTCTACAGCCCTCAACACAACTCTCAGAAATGAACAAATTCAGGCCTCCCTACACCTACAACTCATTTTCTCAGCAGTGCAACATGGTAGAGGCCTAAGGTTTCCTGTTTTGGGTGCCGGATTGACTGGGGTATAACAGTTGGCCCTGTATTGAAGAATATGAGACCCTCATGTCACACTACAGGAGCACAAACAAAACAACTTTGATCACAAAATGGTGTCAAAATCAAGTTCTTTTGTCTGTTGTTTGTCAGTAAAATATCAAATCTAGGTCTGCGTACTTCTGGCATGACTCAGTGTGATAACCTCACACCATATTGTATGAAAAAGTGTGATCTGAGTAGGTATCACTGAGTTTGTGACACATTGTCGTGTATTTTTTTTTAGTCCACAGTCCTCAACACAACTCTCAGAAATGAACAAATTCAGGCCTCCCTACACCTAAAACTCATTTTCTCAGCAGTGCAACATGGTAGAGGCCTAAGGGTTCCTGTTTTGGGTGCTGGATTGACTGGAGTATAACAGTTGGCCCTGTGTTGACCAATATGAGACCACCATGTCACACTACAGGAGCACAAACACCACAACTTTGATCACAAAAAGGTGTCAAAATCAAGTTCTGGTGCCCCCTGTTGGTCAGTAAAATACAAAGTGTAGGTTTGGGTACTTTTGGCATGACTCAGGGTGACAACCTCATACCGTATTGTATGAAAAAGTATGATGTGAGTAGGTTTCACTGACTTTGTGACACATTATCGTGTGTTTTTATTAATACAAAATCACACATGCCCCCACAATGCAAAGCATCATGGGCTGCATTTGCAAATCACCACAGAATGTTATGCAGGTCCAACTTTAAGCAGAATTGCAAGGTGCCGAAAGGCCTCTCACACAGTTTGCAAAGAGTGCTAACAGAAGACATAGACACGTGTTTCGTCCTACCAGAAATCTTCAGTATGCCTTGTCTGTTTGACACCCCAGTGGAATGGACCAGCTACCGCTAAGGTAGTGTGCCTGGGATATATTGTGGTGAACCCATTAAAATAAAAACTATTTAAAACACAAAGAACCTCTGTGCGTAAACACTGAGGCAAGGGTTACCCCAAAGGGCATTTGGCTGGGAAGCTGTGAGATTTTGTTAGTCTACAGCCCTCAACACAACTCTCAAAATGATCAAATTCAGGCCTCCCTACACCTAAAACTCATTTTCTCAGCAGTGCAACATGGTAGAGGCCTAAGGCTTCCTGTTTTGGGTGCTGGATTGACTGGGGTGTAACAGTTGGCCCTGTATTGACCAACATGAGACCCCCATGTCACACTACAGGAGCACAAACAACACAATTTTGATCACAAAAAGGTGTCAAAATCAAGTTCTGGTGCCCCCTGTTGGTCAATAAAATACCAAATGTAGGTCTGCGTACTTCAGGCATGACTCAGGGTGACAACCGCACACCATATTGTGTGAAAAAGTATGATCTGAGTAGGTATCACCGAGTTTGTGACACATTGTCGTGTGTTTTTGTTAGTCTACAGCCGTCATCACAACTGTCAGAAATGATCAAATTCAGGCCTCCCTACACCTAAAACTCATTTTCTCAGAAGTACAACATGGTAGAGGCCTACGATTTCCTGTTTTGGATGCCGGATTGACTGGGGTATAACAATTGGCCCAGTATTAAAAATATGAGACCCCAAAGTCACACTACTGGTGCACAAACAGCACAACTTTGATCAAATAATTTTGTCAAAATCAAGTTCTGGTGCCCCCTGTTGGTCAGTAAAATACCAAATGTAGGTCAGGGTACTTTTGGCATGTCTCAGGGTGACAACCTCATACCATATTGTATGAAAAAGTATGATCTGAGTAGGTATCACTGAGTTTCTGACACATTGTCGTGTGTTTTTGTTAGTCTACAGCCCTCAACACAACTCTTAGAAATGAACAAATTCTGGCCTCCCTACACCTACAACTCATTTTCTCATCAGTGCAACATAGTAGAGGCCTAAGGTTTCCTGTTTTGGGTGCCGGATTGACTGGGGTATAACAGTTGGCCCTGTATTGAAGAATATGAGACCCTCATCTCACACTACAGGAGCACAAACAAAACAACTTTGATCACAAAATGGTGTCAAAATCAAGTTCTTTTGCCTCTTGTTTGTCAGTAAAATATCAAATCTAGGTCTGCGTACTTCAGGCATGACTTAGGGTGACAACCTCACACCATATTGTATGAAAAAGTATGATCTGAGTAGGTATCACTGAGTTTGTGACACATTGTCGTATATTTTTTTTAGTCCACAGTCCTCTACACAACTCTCAGAAATGATCAAATTCGGGCCTCCCTACACCTAAAACTCATTTTCTCAGCAGTGCAACATGGTAGAGGCCTAAGGGTTCCTGTTTTGGGTGCTGGATTGACTGGAGTATAACAGTTGGCCCTGTGTTGACCAATATGAGACCCCCACGTCACACTACAGGAGCACAAACAACACAATTTTGATCACAAAAAGGTGTCAAAATCAAGTTCTGGTGCCCCCTGTTGGTCAATAAAATACCAAATGTAGGTCTGCGTACTTCAGGCATGACTCCGGGTGACAACCGCACACCATATTGTGTGAAAAAGTATGATCTGAGTAGGTATCACTGAGTTAGTGACACATTGTCGTGTGTTTTTGTTAGTCTACAGCCGTCATCACAACTCTCAGAAATGATCAAATTCAGGCCTCCCTACACCTAAAACTCATTTTCTCAGAAGTACAACATGGTAGAGGCCTACGATTTCCTGTTTTGGATGCCGGATTGACTGGGGTATAACAATTGGCCCAGTATTAAAAATATGAGACCCCAAAGTCACACTACTGGTGCACAAACAGCACAACTTTGATCAAATAATTTTGTCAAAATCAAGTTCTGGTGCCCCCTGTTGGTCAGTAAAATACCAAATGTAGGTCAGGGTACTTTTGGCATGTCTCAGGGTGACATCCTCATACCATATTGTATGAAAAAGTATGATCTGAGTAGGTATCACTGAGTTTCTGACACATTGTCGTGTGTTTTTGTTAGTCTACAGCCCTCAACACAACTCTTAGAAATGAACAAATTCTGGCCTCCCTACACCTACAACTCATTTTCTCAGCAGTGCAACATAGTAGAGGCCTAAGGTTTCCTGTTTTGGGTGCCGGATTGACTGGGGTATAACAGTTGGCCCTGTATTGAAGAATATGAGACCCTCATCTCACACTACAAGAGCACAAACAAAACAACTTTGATCACAAAATGGTGTCAAAATCAAGTTCTTTTGCCTCGTTTGTCAGTAAAATATCAAATCTAGGTCTGCGTACTTCAGGCATGACTTAGGGTGACAACCTCACACCATATTGTATGAAAAAGTATGATCTGAGTAGGTATCACTGAGTTTGTGACACATTGTCGTGCATTTTTTTTAGTCCACAGTCCTCTACACAACTCTCAGAAATGATCAAATTCGGGCATCCCTACACCTAAAACTCATTTTCTCAGCAGTGCAACATGGTAGAGGCCTAAGGGTTCCTGTTTTGGGTGCTGGATTGACTGGAGTATAACAGTTGGCCCTGTGTTGACCAATATGAGACCACCATGTCATACTACAGGAGCACAAACACCACAACTTTGATCACAAAAAAGTGTCAAAATCAAGTTCTGGTGCCCCTGTTGGTCAGTAAAATACCAAATGTAGGTCAGGGTACTTTTGGCATGACTCAGGGTGACAACCTCATACCATATTGTATGAAAAAGTATGATCCGAGTAGGTATCACTGACTTTGTGACACATTATCGTGTGTTTTTATTAATATAAAATCACACATGCCCCCACAATGCAAAGCATCATGAGCTGCATATGCAAATCACCACAGAATGTTATGCAGGTCCAACTTTAAGCATAATTGCATGGTGCTGAAAGGCCTCTCACACAGTTTGCAAAGGGTGCTAACAGAAGACAGAGACACTTGTTTCATCCTACCAGGACTCATCAGTATACCTCGTCTGTTTGACACCCTAGTGGAATGTACCAGCTACCCTTAAGGCAGTGTGCCTGGGATATATTGTGGTGAATCCATTAAAATAAAAAACTATTTAAAAGACAAAGAATCTCTGTGCATAAATACTGAGGCAAGGGTTACCCCAAAGGGCATTTGGCTGGGAAGCCGTGTGTTTTTGTTAGTCTATAGCCCTCAACACAACTCTCAGAAATGATCAAATTCAGGCCTCCCTACACCTAAAACTCATTTTCTCAGCAGTGCAACATGGTAGAGGCCTAAGGCTTCTTGTTTTGGGTGCTGGATTGACTGGAGTATAACAGTTGGCCCTGTGTTGACCAACATGAGACCCCCACGTCACACTACAGGAGCACAAACAACACAACTTTGATCACAAAATGGTGTCAAAATCAAGTTCTGGTGCCCCCTGTTGGTCAGTAAAATACCAAATGTAGGTCTGGGTACTTCAGGCATGACTCAGGGTGACAACCTCATACCATATTGTATGAAAAAGTATGATCTGAGTAGGTATCACTGAGTTTGTGACACATTGTCGTGTGTTTTTGTTAGTCTACAGCCCTCAACACAACTCTCAGAAATGATCAAATTCAGGCCTCCCTACACCTAAAACTCATTTTCTCAGCAGTGCAACCTGGTAGAGGCCTAAGATTTCCTGTTTTGGATGCCGGATTGACTGGGGTATAACAGTAGGCCCTGTATTAAAAATATGAGACCCCAAAGTCACACTACTGGTGCACAAACAACACAACTTTGATCAAAAAATGTTGTCAAAATCAAGTTCTGGTGCCCCCTATTGGTCAGTAAAATACCAAATGTAGGTAAGGGTACTTTTGGCATGACTCAGGGTGACAACCTCACACCATATTGTGTGAAAAAGTATGATCTGAGTAGCTATCACTGAGTTTCTGACACATTGTCGTGTGTTTTTGATAGTCTACAGCCCTCAACACAACACTCAGAAATTATCAAATTCAGGCCTCCCTACACCTAAAACTCATTTTGTCAGCAGTGCAACATGGTAGAGGCCTAAGGCTTCCTGTTTTGGGTGCTGGATTGACTGGAGTATAACAATTGGCCCTGTGTTGACCAACATGAGACCCCCATGTCACACTACAGGAGCACAAACAACACAACTTTGATCACAAAATGGTGTCAAAATCAAGTTCTGGTGCCCCCTGTTGGTCAGTAAAATATCAAATCTAGGTCTGTGTACTTCAGGCATGACTCAGGGTGACAACCTCACACCATATTGTATGAAAAAGTATGATCTGAGTAGGTATCACTGAGTTTGTGACACATTGTCGTTTGTTTTTGTTAGTCCACAGTCCTCAACACAACTCTCAGAAATGATCAAATTCAGGCCTCCCTACACCTACAACTCATTTTCTCAGCAGTGCAACATGGTAGAGGCCTAAGGGTTCCTGTTTTGGGTGCCGGATTGACTGGGGCATAACAGTTGGCCCTGTATTGAAGAATATGAGACCCAAAGTCACACTACTGGCGCACAAACAGCACAACTTTGATAACAAAATGGTGTCAAAATCAAGTTCTGGTGCCCCCTGTTGGTCAGTAAAATACCAAATGTAGGTCTGTGTACTTCAGGCATGACTCAGGGTGACAACCTAATACTTATTGTATGAAAAAGTATGATCTGAGTAGGTATCACTGACTTTGTGACACATTGTCGTGTGTTTTTGTTAGTCTACAGCCCTCAACACAACTCTCAGAAATAATCAAATTCTGGCCTCCCTACACCTACAACTCATTTTCTCAGCAGTGCAACATGGTAGAGGCCTAAGGTTTCCTGTTTTGGGTGCCAGATTTACTGAGGTATAACAGTTGCCATTGTATTGAAGAATATGAGACCCCAAAGTCACACTACTGGCGCACAAACAACACAACTTTGATCACAAAATGGTGTCAAAATCAAGTTCTGGTGCCCCCTGTTGGTCAGTAAAATACCAAATGTAGGTCTTCGTACTTCAGGCATGACTCAGGGTGACAACCTCATACCATATTATATGAAAAAGTATGATCTGAGTAGGTATCACTGACTTTGTGACATATTGTCGTGTGTTTTTGTTAGTCAACAGCCCTCAACACAACTCTCAGAAATGATCAAATTCAGGCCTCCCTACACCTAAAACTCATTTTCTCGGCTTGCTATATGGTAGAACCCTAAGGTTTCCTGTTTTGGGTGCTGGATTGTCTGGGGTATAACAGTTGGCCCTGCACTGATCAATATGAGACCCCCACATCACACTCCAGGTGCACAAACATAACAACTTTGATCACAAAATGGTGTCAAAATCAAGTCATGTCGCCTCGTGTTAGTCAATAAAATACTAAATGTAGATATGTGTACATCTGGCCCTGAGTAAAAATCAAATGGACACAACAAATGTGAATTTAATTTTTTTAACATTATAATATATTTCTAATTTTGAATAACATGAAACAACATTATTAATACTCTACAACTATTACTGGATATGGACATGGACAGAAAACATTTTGCTATTTTGTTATTTTTTTTATCAACTCTCTCTGGTGATGCAGGTGCTAACTATGTACAAATTGACATATTCCTTCGTCAGGATTGGAGTTTGATGACGATGGACTGTTCTTTGTCATTATGCTTCCATCGGAAATGCAGATTGATATACTGTAAAAGAAGTGAAAAGAAGCACAATTAGAAAACCATATGAAACATATTCAGCTGAGAAATTCACATCAATATACCTGTGAATCTGTGCTGAAGGGGATAGGAAGGGGCCGAACAGTCATTAAAAGAAAATGTTAAAAAAATTGAACATCTACTTGCCTTGTCATTGCCAGTAGTTTATCACATTGTGGTATTTCTGAAAGCAGTTTCTTTCTGCTGACAGGCACAGATGTACACCACATTGTTTACAGGCAACACGAGACCTGTGTCTTCCCTCACGATGGTCCTTTCCCTCTCTTTTCCTTGTCTCATTGCAGACAAAACACTGCTGGGTTGTCTCACTGATTACTGGCATGTGTGTTGCATTCATCATACGATCCGGACGTGGTGTAACTGTTGGTCTTCCGGGCATTTTTCTGGAACTAAACACTCCAATGAGTTCTCGTGCCACAGCGAGTCTAAATGACAAATAGTCTCTGCTTCTGGATGATGTATTGGGTGACATTACATCTGTGTCCATATTAATTTCTCTGCAATGCGACTTATAAATGATGTAAGCATTCAGAAGGCAGCATTCAATAATGTAACAGAACAGTCGCTTCCACCATTTCTTTGCCCGGCGATAGATATTGTATAATGAGATCATTTGATCTCCTCTATCAACTCCCCTCATATGCTTCATATAATCCACAAGTGGTGCAGGACAAGATAGAGCCACAGTAGTGCCATCTTTCTGCACCCGGTCTGCAGTTGGCAATGGCTCTCTTCCATCATGTGGATTATGGATCGATGGCAAGCAGTATACTGCCCTCTTATCATACCACCGTGTGGCCAGCAATGGTCCATTAGTTCTCAATTCCATTTCGCCACATTCCATTTTATTAACTTCTCATTTGGATGCTACGATGTCCTTCGGGAAGTCTTTCCTGTTTGAACAGATAGTGCCACATCCATACAGTCCCTTCATCAAAAGCATCCTCAGTAGCTCTGGACTTGTATAATAATTGTCCATGTACAGGTGGTGATACGTATTCGTTAGTTTTTCTGTCAACGTTAAGACAACTCTTGTAGGAAGTGTTGTGTCTGTTGCCTCTGTATTTTCAATCACGTTTCCCGGTGTACACTTGTAAGTTAGAAATGTACCCAGATTTGGCTTCAGAAAGTACCCATACTTTCAATCCCCATTTCTGGGGCTTAGCTTTCATATATTGCACAAATGAAAGGCATCCTTTGTATGGAACCATTGCCTCATCAATAGTCAGCTCCTTGTCACATGCATATTCAGTCAAAAACTTGGGTACTATTGTGTCAAGGAAATTCCTTACTTTCCTAAGTTTGTCATTAGGAACTGAGCCACCAATACCTACATCACTGATGTCCTGTTCTACATGCAGGTATCTTCCAAGCATACAGAAGTGGTCTCTTGTCATGATCTGACTGACATCTGCTTGTTTAATAAATTTCTCAGAGCACCAATACGCCGATAATCTTGGCAGGTGTACAATGCCCATGATTATGCATAATATGTATGCTTTCATCTCTTCTGCATTTGTTGGCTCCCAAAGCATTTTATGTTTCTCAGGTTTTGCACTTCTCACAGCAGCAGCATACAAATTTGTTCGCTGCACAATCTTCTAGTATATGTCTTCAGAAAAAAATCTTGACATGCATGCAGCTTCATTAAATTCACCTCTGAAGCGGTGAATCACACTGACAGGAAGACAAAACGGGATGATACATGTATCTGTCAATGTGCGTGGCCATTCGGTTTCAGAAGAGTCACTAAAACAATTTCTTTTTGGTGCTGTTTTGGTTTTTCTGTTACTGCTTCCTTTTTGGGCAACATGTTTGCTTTGTTTTGCTGATGGGCTATGATCTTCATCACTCGGATTTTCTTGCTTATGTGCTGCTTGTAAGTATGAGCCTGGGACTTTTTGCTCTTATTCTGTCTTGAAAGGTTGTCATTTGTTTTACTCTGATTTTCCTGATTGGTATTATTTATTTGTGTTTCATCAAAGTTCTCAACACTAGCACTTGCTCCACAAATTTTTTCCTCCTTCTGTGTGTTATGACATTACTGCTACACAAAGGTGTTGCCACAGACAGTGAAGGTGTTGTACATTTGGATGGCATTTTCTTATTTCCCATCCCTTTATGTGTAGCACCCAGAACATGATCAACAGTTGGCACCGAAGACACCACCAAACATGTTTTTCTGTCATTCTGTTTCCTGTGTCCTGTATTTTATATTACTGAGTGATGGCCACATTACCTCAGTATCTGAATCCGAACTACTGCTGCTGTCACTTGAGCCTGGATCATCACTGTCATTTAAAATATCCTCCAATGCCTCGTTAGCTGTCTTTAGTGACTTTCTTGTCATTTTTGTATTTTCACAAACAATTATTCAAAATCTGTCTGAGGTACTATTGTCCGACAGACTACAGATTGTTTACCAAATACTGTGAATCAATGGACAAATAAAACTGTTTCCTGTGGTTACATTGAATGCCACTGAAATGTAGGTATTAAAAAATATATACCACATGAAACCATTGTCATTCTCATAATTATTATAAATATTACTTAAAAAACAAACCATTGATCTGTGCTGTATCACAGTCAAACCAGCAGAGGGAGAGAGAGAGGCAGACACAGAGAGTGAGAGAGACAAAGAGCAGATGAGTTTAGGGGTTGGGGGATAATCAGGAAGCAATTCTAGAAGCTCACAAGAAATGTGTGTGCAGCAATTCAGATGACTAAATGATGGGAAAGCAAGAAGACAAGTAAACCACTGTGAGTTTCAAAGACCGGAAAGTACTGAGGTATGGAACAATGATCATGCCTAACAAGTATTTGTATAAGTGCAAGACAGTTGATGAGAAAATGAGCGTTTGCTATGGCAAGTCACAACCTGGTGATTGTACAGAATCGTATTGTTGTGATGCTTGTGTATCTCCTGTGTGCCATCGGGGTCTCAATTCGGTCCATGTAGGGTCATTTGTAGTAGCCCAGGTCCCGCTGCATCCAAAACAGAAAACATTTTGTCTCTATGTAGTGGCATTGCTGAGAAAATGGGTTTTAGGGAAAATAAGGCCTCATTTCAGTGTTTTCTTGAATTGTGTTTAGTGGTATGGACCACAAAAACACGACAATGAGCCACAAGCAATGTGATAACAACCCAGATCACACTTTTTTATACTGCCTGGTACCTGTGCACTGTCAGTTGACATGCATGACTTACAGAAACCAAGATTTTGTATTTCTGGAGGTCCGCAGGGGTGATTAGACCTGAATTGCAGGCCATTTTTGCATCACAGTTGTGATGCTTGTGTACCTCCTGTGTGCCATCGGGGTCTCAATTCGGTCCATGTATGGTCATTTGTAGTAGCCCAGGTCCCGCTGGATCCAAAACAGAAAACATTTTGTCTTTATGTAGTGGCACTGCTGAGAAAATGGGTTTTAGGGAAAATAAGGCCTCATTTCAGTATTTTTCTTGAATTGTATTTAGTGGTATGGACCAACAAAAAACACGACAATGAGCCACAAGCAATGTGATAACAACCCAGATCACACTTTTTTATACTGCCTGGTACCTGTGCACTGTCAGTTGACATGCATGACTTACAGAAACCTAGATTTTGTACTTCTGGAGGTCCGCAGGGGTGATCAGACTTGAATTGCAGGCCATTTTTGCATCACAGTTGTGATGCTTGTATACCTCCTGTGTGCCGTCGGGGTCTCAATTCAGTCCATGTAGGGTCATTTGTAGTAGCCCAGGTGCCGCTGCATCCAAAACAGAAAACATTTTGTCTTTATGTAGTGGTATTGCTGAGAAAATGGGTTTTAGGGAAAAGAAGGCCTTATTTCAGTGTTTTTCTTGAATTGTATTTAGTGGTATGGACCAACAAAAAACACGACAATGAGCCACAAGCAATGTGATAACAACCCAGATCACACTTTTTTATACTGCCTGGTACCTGTGCATTGTCAGTTGACATGCATGACTTACAGAAACCTAGATTTTGCATTTCTGGAGGTCGCAGGGGGTGATCAGACCTGAATTGCAGGCCATTTTGCATCACAGTTGTGATGCTTGTGTACCCTCCTGTGTGCCATCGGGGTCTCAATTCGGTCCATGTAGGTCATTTGTAGTAGCCCAGGTCCCGCTGCATCCAAAACAGAAAACATTTTGTCTTTATGTAGTGGTATTGCTGAGAAAATGGGTTTTAGGGAAAATAAGGCCTCATTTCAGTATTTTTCTTGAATTGTATTTAGTGGTATGGACCAACAAAAAACACGACAATGAGCCACAAGCAATGAGATAACAACCCAGATCACACTTTTTTATACTCCTTGGTACCTGTGCACTGTCAATTGACATGCGTGACTTACAGAAACCTAGATTTTGTATTTCTGGAGGTCAGCAGGGGTGATCAGACCTGAATTACAGGCCATTTTTGCATCACAGTTGTGATGCTTGTGTACCTCATGTGTGCCATTGGGGTCTCAATTCAATCCATGTATGGTCATTTGTAGTAGCCCAGGTCCCGCTGCATCCAAAACAGAAAACATTTTGTCTTTATGTAGTGGCATTGCTGAGAAAATGGGTTTTAGGGAAAATAAGGCCTCATTTCAGTATTTTTCTTGAATTGTATTTAGTGGTATGGACCATCAAAAAACACGACTATGAGCCACAAACAATGTGATAACAACCCAGATCACACTTTTTTATACTGCCTGGTACCTGTGCACTGTCAATTGACATGCGTGACTTACAGAAACCTAGATTTTGTATTTCTGGAGGTCCGCAGGGGTGATCAGACCTGAATTGCAGGCCATTTTTGCATCACAGTTGTGATGCTTGTGCACCTCCTGTGTGCCATCGGGGTCTCAATTCGGTCCATGTAGGGTCATTTGTAGTAGCCCAGGTCCCGCTGCATCCAAAACAGAAAACATTTTGTCTTTATGTAGTGGCACTGCTGAGAAAATGGGTTTTAGGAAAAATAAGGTCTCATTTCAGTGCTTTTCTTGAATTGTGTTTAGTGATATGGACCAACAAAAAACACGACAATGAGAAACAAGCAATGAGATAACAACTCAGATCACACTTTTTTATACTCCTTGGTACCTGTGCACTGTCAATTGACATGCGTGACTTACAGAAACCTAGATTTTGCATTTCTGGAGGTCCGCAGGGGAGATCAGACCTGAATTGCAGGCCATTTTTTCATCACAGTTGTGATGCTTGTGTATCTCCTGTGTGCCATCGGGGTCTCAATTCGGTCCATGTAGGGTCATTTGTAGTAGCCCAGGTCCGCTGCATCCAAAACAGAAAACATTTTGTCTTTATGTAGTGGTATTGCTGAGAAAATGGGTTTTAGGGAAAATAAGGCCTCATTTCAGTGTTTTTCTTGAATTGTATTTAGTGGTATGGACCAACAAAAAACACGACAATGAGCCACAAGCAATGTGATAACAACCCAGATCACACTTTTTTATACTGCCTGGTACCTGTGCACTGTCAGATGACATGCATGACTTACAGAAACCTAGATTTTGTATTTCTGGAGGTCCGCAGGGGTGATCAGACCTGAATTGCAGGCCATTTTTGCATCACAGTTGTGATGCTTGTGTACCTCCTGTGTGCCATTGGGGTCTCAATTTGGTCCATGTAGGGTCATTTGTAGTAGCCCAGATGCCGTTGCATCCAAAACAGAAAACATTTTGTCTTTATGTAGTGGCATTGCTGAGAAAATGGGTTTTAGGAAAAATAAGGCCTCATTTCAGTGTTTTTCTTGAATTGTATTTAGTGGTATGGACCAACAAAAAACACGACAATGAGCCACAAGCAATGTGATAACAACCCAGATCACACTTTTTTATACTCCTTGGTAACTGTGCACTATCAATTGACATGCGTGACTTAAAGAAACCAAGATTTTGTATTTCTGGAGGTCCGAAGGGGTGATCAGTCCTGAATTGCAGGCCATTTTTGCATCACAGTTGTGATGCTTGTGCACCTCCTGTGTGCCAACGGGGTCTCAATTCGGTCCATGTAGGGTCATTTGTAGTAGCCCAGGTCCCGCTGCATCCAAAACAGAAAACATTTTGTCTTTATGTAGTGGCACTGCTGAGAAAATGGGTTTTAGGAAAAATAAGGCCTCAATTCAGTGTTTTTCTTGAATTGTGTTTAGTGATAAGGACCAACAAAATACACGACAATGAGCCACAAGCAATGTGATAACAACCCAGATCACACTTTTTGTATTGCCTGGTGCCTGTGCACTGTCAGTTACCATGCATGACTTACAGAAACCTAGATTTTGTATTTCTGGAGGTCCGCAGGGGTGATCAGACCTGAATTACAGGCCATTTTTGCATCACAGTTGTGATGCTTGTGTACCTCCTGTGTGCCATCGGGGGTCTCAATTCAGTCCATGCAGGGTCATTTGTAGTAGCCCAGGTCCCGCGGCATCTTTATGTAGTGGCATTGCTGAGAAAATGGGTTTTAGGGAAAATAAGGCCTCAATTTAGTTTTACTCCTGAATTGTGACTTTTTTATTTTGCATTTTGCCGGGACATTTTCAAATTACATGCCTGAGGTACATTGTACTGTTGTTTTTTGAGGTCGCAATGGGTTTACCTTAGGTGTTCTTTTTTGATCTCTGCTGGTCTGGGGTCATTCCTCTGGTCCCACTTCATCAATATGAAAAATTATTTTTAGAGAAGGTCACACCATGTTTTAGTCACGTATGTGTGACTGAGGTGTGTCTGTGGGGTTCAGTTTTGGTCCCTAATGGATCTGATACAGTGGTTCAATTCCTACTCCCTCCAATACAGAATACCTGATGTCTATAAGTCGAAGTATGGCAAACCTTCTGCAGTATCCTCAAAATTTTGGATGTTCAAGTACTGTACTGATTGACAAACCCTTGCAACAATGTGCAACAAACTAATTACTGCAATATAGCTTGCTTAGCTAGGTCACATACACCAATTACAGTGGACTTACCTGCCACAGGATGCGGGGTCATGGTCCGAAGGGGTGTTGCCAATGTACCTGTAAAAGAAAAATAGAACAGAGGTCACAAAGGATCCGAAGCTCTTATGAGGTCCAGAGTGGCACATGGAACATGATAAAATAAAGTATACTTATCTGAAATGGTAGGAGCCCTCCTCTGATCAGATCTGTAAAAATAAGAGAGACACACATTTAGATGTAATACTGTTTTGGTGTGTTGTCACATTACTGCTTGAGTTTGTACATATTATGACTTTCCAGTTCTGTAGCTAAGAATTTATGTAGTGGTTATTGTTTACCAGTAACTAGGGCTTCATAAACCTGATTACAAGCTTTTGAACCTCCCCCCATAAGAAAAAACTGAAAAAAAAAATTTACTCAGCTTTTCATGCAAAGTTGCTTTTGTGACACAGCTACAGCAATGAGACCAGCAATATCTAAAAGTAGGAGATAAACAACCAAAACAGTATGTCCCAAACTCCAGAATGCATAGACTACTCATTACTGGAAGTGACCCAGTACTATTGTGTGCAAGCTACAATCCATCTCTACAACGCTAAAGCCCTGCTTATTTTTTGCCATGCATACCATCACGTAACAGCACAGGTGGGGTGGGAGTGGAGGTGCTGTACTGTTTTTTAGACGATTGCCATGCCATTTTGCAGCACTAAAAACATACTGTATTGCAAATGAAAGCACATCAATCAGTAGCGCACGTCACAGGCACCAGATTCTAGAGCTCGCTTGTGTATTATGATGTGCAGTATACAAGGATTCACTCCGCACGTAAAATACTGTTGCTGTTATTTATTTTTGAATAATTACAAATTTGAGCTTCAGAAGTGTCAGCTGCAGCATATTTTCAGCAAGCAGATTTGGCATATTGTCGTATTATGCAGGACATGGACTCCGGGATATATATGGTTGTCCAGCTCCATGACAAAGAGAGCAGCTCCCGGTCTCATCTAACTACGAGGGATAGCGTTTCTTCATTATAGCTTTTACTTATTTATTACCTACTAAAAATGAATGTCTCTTACTTAGAGGCTTGCTAAACTTTGGGAAAGCTAAACAGTAGGCACGGTGACATAAAAAATACATTCAAGACCGTACTCAGTCAGCAGGCACTTCCGGTTTTGCGATTTCTTATAAAACTTACTTTACTGTCCTCATAAAAGGGTTTTCTGCATGAAAATCATGTCCTTAACATTATTTTTATCAGTGACACTAGCACATTGCTGTTTTCTTTGTAAGGGGACACATAAAAAAACGAGTGTTTATGTGTCTTTGACAATAGCTGATAGCAATATAAATAGTGTCAAAAAGCGCCATAAAAGTGGCGCGTCGGCATGAAGGGGTTAAACTGTTTATGGGTTTGATTTTTTTTAAGGGGTCTGGGATTGTGCTACTTAATACCAAATAGAAGCTTTGGTTTCCATTTGATATGTTTTGGTATTATGGGCTATCTGACTGGAAAGTTATTTTTCCTTTTTGGTAGTGAGATTGGCTGAAAGACTTTTGGAATTGCTTTGCAATTGGTTGGCCGAGCACTGTGGCTATTCTAGCTGGTTTGAAAGGATGATGGCCATTTGAACATAGTTCTATAGAAATAACAGACATGGTCATTGAAGATTTTTTTTTTCTCTTTCTTTTTGATTCCCACTGGTGAGTATTAATTTCATTAGTATACCTGCCAGGACATCTTAGGAAAAGTTGCCCCTGTGTTTTTTTCTTTCTTTAGATCTATAGATCTATGGACATGTGAGTGGGGGGGGTGAACCTTCCCTCCTTAAAGCCACAAACATTTTTGCTTGTCAGTCCCGCTTTAATATCGTGGCTCAGCTTGTCAGTCCACTTTGCTACAAAACAAAATCCTTTCTAGTCAAGGGGCTAGAATTAGGACAAAGGAAGGAATTATATAAATAAATTAAAACGTGACATGTCTGTTTTTACATTATTTAGATACCATTTACAATTCTTTCAAACAAGGACACTTTATTTTTATTTTACTAATTACTCAGAGTCCTTCTTGGTTTACTTTATTTGGATCCCTATTTGATTATTATCTCTTTTTCGCTATGCTGTTTCAGCACTGAAGCATTGCATAACCTAATTTAGGGGTTAGCATTATTTGCCTCCAAACCTATAAGATTAATTTTCACTAATAATGATAATCGGACACTAGGTGGCGATAGAAGATTGCAGAATAAAGGACCATTAATCACTATGTGGAGAACGCTATTTATCTTTGATACTCCACTCTGTTGGTCTTTATTGTAAGGCTACAAATTACTCCCATGCTAAAATTCCTGTCAAATAGGGATTGTATTTTAATGGTTGTTCTTATGTTTCTATCTTTTTTTATTTTTATTTTAAGTTATACATCATTATACTTAATTACCCACATAACAACTTATATATTAAACATTTTTTTATAGAGCTTCTGAAATAGAGAACATCTACACATTGGTAAGAGGGTTAGGATTTGCTCTAACTTCCCCTCCAGCCCCTCCAATGCCATACCAGCTTAGAAGTTTATTCCAAAATTAATATTTTTCTGTTTTTTATTATATATATATCTATATATATATATATATGTGTGTGTGTGTGTGTGTGTGTGTGTGTATATATATATATATATATATATATATATATATATATATATATATATTCTACATTCTGGTAGAACTTTAACAAGTATGGTATCATAGAAGACCTCACTTTTGGAAAGCCAACAATTTAAATTTTGGATCATAATTTGGAGCTGGCCTATTTTAGTGCTTTTCCTGAATCTTCTCAGCACCTACGTCTGAGTCCTTGATTTACATGCAGGCTGTTTCTGAGATGTAATTTATGCTTTATTCCTGAGATATAAAGGATCTCACATATGCCAGTTTAGTATTTCATTTTAATTAGACAAAACATATTTTAACTTGAATAAATGAATAGAACAAGTTGTTAAATAATAGGGCGATATATATGTGTGTGTGTATATATATATATATATATATATATATATATATATATATATACACACATCGTGGTCAAATATTTAAATATATGGAGTTGTTATAGTTTATCTTTATCCATAACCTTTCTAAGTGGGAGTGGGGTATGCAGATGGGACTGCAAGGTTCAGCATGGTTGATATGTTAGCAGGAGTTCAGTCGCTTGGACTGGGGGTAGGTTCAAACTTGGAATTGTATATAGTTTATTATCTGTTGCTCTTTTCAATTTTTTTTTTTACAAGGGGTTGAATAAGGAATGGGTTGGGGATGGCTCTACATACGGCCTGGAAGACTTGCGAACATTTATGAAAGATTATGTCACCTTCTCAATTAAACCTACTTTTTTATCCATAATATAAAATATGATGTTATCTTTTAAGGTTGCCTCCTGGAATGTAAAAGGCTTATGCCACAGAGTTAAAAGAATGCAAATTCTCAGTTATTTGAATTCTTTAGGTTACCAGTTGGTCTTGTTACAAGAGACCCATCTACTAACTGCAGAATTGGATCTGCTTAAGAAACTTGGTTATTCCCAGATTTTTGGAGTGTGTCACTATTCTTCCAAGGGACGGGTGGCTATTTTAGTTAATAAAACTTAAAATTTTACTCATATGAAAGTTGTTCAAGACCAGGCTGGTAGATACATTTTTGTTTTAGGTAAGTGCAACCATGTAGATATATTGATAGGTTCTATTTATGGCCCTAATACTAATACCACCTCATTTATAACTAAATTAATAACAGCCCTCTCTCCCTTTTTAGATTTCAAGATTTTACTAGGTGGGGATTAGAATATTCCAATAAACCCTTCATTAGACAGATCAAACTCAGCAAATTTGGGAATTCACTTGGATATCCAGTCAATAAACAGATTTTTAAATATTTGTAATTTAGCTGATCCATGGAGATCTTTACATCCAGATACAAAAAGGTTTTCTTTTTATTCCCAAGTTCATGAATATTTCTCATGCATAGATTATTTCTTAATTTCCAAACCAATAATTAGTGAAGTCTAAGAAACAAGGATATTAGGTAGAACTCTTTCTGATCACTCTGATAGATATACATATTTCCTTACCAACACCTTATCCCAGAAGTTCTATATGGAAATAAAATAACCCTCTGCTCAGACAAGAATACATTATTAATTTTATTAATGCTTCAATTGCAAATTTCTGGTTGGAAAATCTCTACTCCAAGGACAAAATTGATATAATTTGGGCTGCTTTTAAAACTTACATATGAGGAGACTTTATCAGATTTGCTTCAAAACAGAAAAAAACAATGATTAGAGAAAATAGAATCTCTGTCAACAAGAATAGAATTCCTAGAATATAAAGACCCAGCCCAGCTATCAGAATTGCAAGAAAAAGAATTGCAACAATGAAAAAATGAGATCTTTATACTAACAAAAGAAAAGGCTGAATTCACCATTCTGAAAACAAAGGCCAAGTATATTGACTTGGGAGACAAACCAAGTAAGCTTCTTGCCTACAGACTAAAACACCAAGAACAGTTGAAATACATAGAGTCAATTACTAGTGCTAATTCAGGAGAAGTTATTACTGACCCAAAAGGTATTTTGGGTGAGTTTTTTAAATATTACTCAAAGATCTACGGTCAGATGATTGACCCTCCTACAAATACAGATATTGAAAAATACTTAAGTAACTTCAACTGTCCAAAAATCATCGAAGGTAAGGCCAAAGACTTAATTAAACATATTGCTCAAGTCAAAATAGAGGAAGTTGTTGATAGATTAGTAATTGACAAGTCACTGGACCATGACGGATTCACAGCACACTTTTATAAAACTTTTAAAAAATCACTCATCCCACTTCTTCAAAAATTCTATAATTATATGATGGAAAATGGCCTAAATGACAACCTGCTTCCTGAAGCTTTAATAAGTCTATTACCTAAACCAATTAAACCAAAAAATAAAGTAGGAAGTTACAGGCTCATCTCTTTAATAAACTATGATATTAAGATTCTCTCCTCTATCCTGGCACAAAGAATCAAAAATATTTGGCATCCTTTAATTTCAAGGGAACAGGTGGTATTCATTGTCCATAGGCAAGCTTCTGACCATATTAGAAAACTCTCTCATATTTTCTCTGTGTCTAGTGATTCCAAATCCCCTATAGCTTTGGTGTCACTGGACGCACAGAAAGCTTTTGATAGAGTTCATCACAAGTTTATTTTTCTTACTCTTTTAAAGTTTGGTTTTCCTAAGAAATTTATAACTTGGCTAAACTTGGCTAGACTCAGTATTAATGGGCTAATATCACACCCAATTATATTAAAATGCGGTACACAGCAAGGTTATCCCCATCTCCTCTACTTTTTAACCTTTATTTAGAACCTCTCCTTTACTTCTTGAATTATAATACTCACATTTTTGGTATTAGTTGTGGACTTCATCAGTTCAAGTTATCAGCATTTGCTGATGACATCCTATTACATATATCAAACCCAGCGAGTTCATTAAAAGCAGCATTAGATACCATTCAGGAGTACAGTATCTACTCCAACTATAAACTAAACATTGATAAAATGGAGGTCATGCCTCTTAATTTCACCTCCTTTAGAAATGAAATATTAAACTTAGGTCTCACTTGGTCGCCGCACAAATTAAAAAAAACTTAGGGATCTACTTAACGCCGAACCACTCTCAACTCCTAAAACTTAACATAGAGGACCTAATTAGCCTAATTAAACAGGACTTAAGAAGATGGCAAAATCTTCCACTCTCATTTTTGGGTAGGGTTAATATTATTAAAATGAATATTTTTCCCCTAATATTTTATCCTCTTAATATGCTAAACAGATATCTACCTTTGGGAGGGTTTAACAACCTACACTCAAAAATTATTAAATTTATTTGGACAGGTAAAACTCCAAGGATTGCTTGAAAAAAACTTATTTTACCTAAAGTGCTAGGTGGTATTCAACTGCCATATTGTCTACTATACCACACCGCCTCACATATTAATAAATATATTAAGTGATTATTTCCCAGAAACTAGTTTGTGAAATATTCTCCAATTAGGTTGGATATTGAACTTAATATGTTTAAAAAATGCAAAATTCAGCCTAAAACTATACTATGTACTAAAATCAGTCTGTTACCTAAGGATCTGAAGTTTACATTAATAGGAACGTCTTTGAAAATTCATCACCAATTTATCTCTTTTATAGGATATTCAGGATTTAATAGCATACATCAACCTATTTTGGGTAACCTAAACTTTAAGATTAATGGCAAAGCTATTCCTAAGGAGTGGTTTCCCAAAGACACCTTTCTCACAGTTAAATCTTTTATAAGAAATAATGTTTTTATCTCACTTCAAGAAATCGTAGGTAATGAAAATCTTCACAAAAAGTTCATCCCAAAGCTTTTACTAATAAAAACAGCCTTAAAGGCTCATTTTGGTTCAATTCCAATCTCTTTGGACCATCAAGATATAATACAAGATATGGAACACGGAAGTTCAATATCCCATCCCATTTCAAACTTATATCAGCCTCTTTTAACCTCCAAATTTAATACCACCCCCATAATCCCTTCAAATTGGAGTAGAAAGCTTAGATTCAATCCCCAAATCTGGCCTATACTTTGGAGAAATATTTTTCATTATATACCTCTAGATAATCTGAAACCAATTCAATATAAAATTTTACACAATTCCTATATGGCTCCTCAAAAAATGCTCAGATTTGGTCTTCTGGAATCTGATAAATGCATCAAATGCAATCTCAATGTAGGTTCTATTCATCATTATTTATGGGATTGTCCCAAAGCTCAACCCATATGGAATTTGGTTAAGCATAATTATGGAAAGAAATTCTTTGCAATATGCATTTGATTTTGAAACTTGTATGCTAGGAAATCTCAGTCTCAGTCAAAGTAGAGATTTATTTGTATTTATTTATTTAGTTTTTGTTGATCGGGTAAGTGCACTAGACAAATCCTGCCTATTTTCAGGCATGACCCGGGGGGAGGGAGATGCAGATGAATGCCAACTGACCTTGAACCAGATTGAGCTGTTGGTGGTATTTTAGTGAATGAGTGAAATTTGGCCAGGACACCGGGTAAAGTCCCCTACTCTTTTTTGATGAGTGCCATGGGATCTTTAACATCCACTTGAACTACTACCAATCCAGGCAGATGGGATCTCAGTTTAACATCTCATCCAAAAGACAGCACCTCAGAAGTGCAGCACCCCTCTCATGCTGCACTACAGTGTCAGTACTGGGATATTAACCCAAGTGCCAGATGTGGGAACTGAACCCACAGCCCTCTGATCTCCTGGCCTCAGAGGCAAGTGTGCTACCTACTGAGCCACTGACACTGCAAAGATTCAAAGGATGGAACCACTATAACAATTTTAGCTATGTCCACAAAACAACTTATAGTGAGGCACGGGTTAGATAAATCAAGTTCTAGCCATGAAAGAATGGAAATCAAATATTCTGTTACATCTAAAGTTTACTAGACTAATTTACCTATTTCATAATAACACAACTAATTTTTATAAAAAATTGGGGGGATTTATATCAGCTCCTACTATAATTGAGTACACCAACCCACTCTTCTTAATTTTCAGGGCCTCATCACTCTCTGTCTGTGGCATTAAAGTTGGATTGGGTGTCTGAACATTTTATGTGTCCACAAGGTTCCACTAGTTGGCAACTCTTCTGGGCATACTATACAAATATGTCTTGTAATTTCAAGCCATCTATTGCTAAGGTTAGGGCTGGGCTGCTGTTTAATACACTCATTGTTATCATCCCTATTTTCTCTGTAAGATGGTTATTTTATAAATAAGTTGTAAAAAATGCTCAGATTTTAACTATAGATATCCCCTTTATTGTTACCTTAGCTCGAACCTCCTCTATTTCTTTGAAGCTCTCTGATTTCTTTCTTCAACACTGGGCTAGGCTGGGGTTTCAATTTGTCCATCAAATGTTTGAATATATAGGACTTCATTCCTTCACAGAGTTACACATGGCATTTAATTTACCTTTAGCAGATCACTATCATTATCTGCAGTTTTGGGTTTCTCTTCAGTCCTCTCCATACTGGTCTAGGTTTATTTCTGGTTCCTGGCTTCCTTTATTACTTTTGTTTATGTCCTGCCAGTTAGGAAGGTTGCAGGAACACTTGAGTGGTACCTTTTATAAGGCTGTTTTTCCACTGCTGAATCTACTCTTTTGGTTTTTCGGAGTTGGCTAGCAGACTTTCATGTAGAATGCAGAATGTGATATTGCTCTCTGGGAGAAGTTTGCTCTGCCTATGTACAAGTTATCTATGGCACCATATCTTAAAGAGAGTGCATGGAAGTGCAGGATGTGCTTCATTAAGACCCCAGTTTCATCTCTTTCCTATCTGGACCTTTTCTTGGGAACTTGTTGGAGGCAATGTGATGACTCCTTTGCAGACTAAGCTCATATTGTTTGGTTCTGTCTGTGACTGACTTCACTTTTGTCAGATATTTCTCATATTATAATTCATATTTTTAATGTCACAACTGAACTAACCACGGAGTTGGTTCTATTACATGTTTCCACCCGCAATTTTCCGGTGAGGAGTCATCCGTTTAAACTTTTCTCCTCCTATGGACCTGTGCCAAAAAAGTGATTACTCAGCTGTGGCTTCAGTCCTGCCCCTGCACAGGTGACTCACTGGGAGATGTTAGTGGGTACTATTGATAGACAAGAGTGATGTAGTTATGTTTCTTTAAATCATTTAGCTATTTTTGACGAGATCTGGAGAAGATGAGCATTATATAAAATCTGTACTGATCTGGCTTTTATTCCTTAAGTTTTTATGGTGGGTCATTCAGTTTTGCCTCCAGGCTTTTCTCTCTTTTTTATCTGTATAGTGTTTTAGTGTTCTGTTCATTGGTATTATAGATTTCAGATTTGTTAATTAGCATTCCCCTTTCATTGTTATTTCTTTGCATAGGGTATAAGTTACTTTCTACTGCAGATGATTTTTGTGTAGAGTTATCTGTACTATAGATTTTAAAAGTTGTATATAGTTAGTTTTATAAGGGCTCAATATTATTGTTATGTTATTATTTGAATTGTACTGTATGTCAGTTTGGTGGATTGATTATTTTCCTTGTTTGTGAGAATGTAAAGTTGTCTCTTTAAGCATGTTTCTGTATATGTTTTTTATATATTAATAAAGCTGATCTTTAAAATAAACATTATAGAAGAGGAACTGAGGAATTAGCAGCACTAATCCCGCCCCCCCCCTTCACAAGGTTGCATATGCAGCCACTGCAGCATGACCAGAGAGCTGCCATCCAGGAGTATGGGAGTCAGGATCAAGACTCAATCCTGAGTCTTTCTCCATGTATTAGTGCAGTACAGTATCAGTGAGCACTACTCTGCCAACCCTGACCTGCACTTTTGTTTTGACTCCAGGCATGCAGTCTACTCTCATTAGACTCCTCCACCCCAACACTCTCATCTGCCTTCTCCTTGACTTACTCATGCCTTTTTTACTTCTCCATGGCTTAACTCCAAGGGTGGAGTTGATGAGGGTGGTCATGCTATGCTGGAGGTCTTGCTCAGTGCATAGGAGGGTGCTTAGGTCAGCAGTGCAGGGCCTGTACATTGGGGGCTGGAGTCATTGTGCCTTGGCTGTTTTCTTCTCCCTTTTGTTTTACCTTTCTCCCTGGAACACTGCATGGCCAAAACATGGCAGTGCATGCTTACAACAGTGTGTGTCAGCATATTAGGGTCCATTGGAATACCTATCACTAACTACCAGCTCAACTTGAACCTCTATCTGTGGTCGCCTAGGGAGCAGTATCACAGCAATGTTTGGGAACCCTCTCTCCCAGGGATGAGGGCATCCTCTGGGGCACCAAATCTCCTTCTCTTTCCTGGCCCATTGACTCAGGCTCATTACTGAAACCAGGGCACCTGCATCGCAAGCAGTAGCACTACTTTTGTGCTGATGAGCTTGCTGTAACAAACACTTTCTACAGCTTTTATTTCATTGCATGTCATTACAAAATGAAGTACATGAAAAAAATTGAACAGACAGTCATGATATAACAATTCACCCTCCACTCAGTCGTTACACTGTTGGGGTAAACCTCAAGTAATAAAAGTATGAGAGCCACACTGAGCAGTGACAATTAAAGATGTAAAGAAAGATTTCAAAAAAACATTAAAAAAATGCCTCTTGGCATATAAGAATGGTCTAGGTAACTTAAAATATTAAACATAGCTGGAACTGTGTTATGTCTATTTTAAGAAAATGCAGTTAGCATGAATTGGAAAACAAACAAAAAAACAGCTAAACCAGAAAACTGTGGGCAGGATGGATCCCTCTCTGCTTCAGAGTTGTGAGACAGACATACGGTATTGTGAACCACATGTCCATACTGTTCAACAAAACCAGGTTATCAAACAGTGCTTTCCAACTACATTTAAATTGTCCTTTTGTATATACTGATGTCCCTTGCCCAACATTTTAATATTCTAGTACATTTCTCCGTTTTAAGTTACTCTATCCCCTTATACTGTATATCAGCTTTACAGTACCTCTAACAACCTTGCCTGAATCTTTCATAGTCCTTCCCTGTGCAGCCTTCTGCTCCAACTGATTATTAAAATAATTGTTTTGTCAGTTAAAAACAAGAATCAGGAATTTGTCTTATTTAAATTAGTGTAATCAGAAACATCAGGGCAGATGATTCTAGGATGAGCTTACACTAAGGGCATGTTTATTATTTATGTTATCCTGGGATCATCATGGAGTCCTTAAATTAGTTATTTAACATTTTCATAGGTTTCATAGGTTTATCACAGCAAAGAAGACTATTGCCCATAATGCTTTCCAGTATTAATGCCAATATTAGTGATAACCTCTGATGTTATTATTCTTTAACTGCTCATCTAACCTATGCTTAAATTCTTCCATAGTATTGCTAGTCACAGCTTCTACTGGCAAACTGTTCCAGTCTTTCTGTACTCTTATTGAGAACCAGTGTTGTCTTTTGGTAGACTGAACACCCCTACCTGTAATCTGTAATGGGTGTGCTCTTGTATTATAGTTCTAAATCTTAACTTCAAGGCCCAGCTGTTCCCATAGAGTAGGGTCAGAAAGTGCCTTAAATATAAAGCACGTCTCCTCTTAGTCTATGGTACTCCAATGAATACATCCCTAATTAATTTCGTCTCTGATCTTACTCCAGATTCTTTATGTCGCTGATTAATTTGGTAGTCTTTTTCTGAACACTCTCCAATGTTTTATTTCAGTTTTCCCTCCAGGGGCCCAAAACTGGGCACAATACTCCATGTGGGGTCTCACGAGAGAACCGTAGAGGGGACTGTCACTTCCCTATTTCTGCTCCTGATCTGTCTCCTAATGCAGTTCAGTATTTCACTCACATTTATAACTGCTTGGTTACAGTGGAGTTTAAAGGATAAGATTTTCTGATGACTTCTTGTCTTGATGATGCTTGATAACACTGGAATGACTTCAAAAGTAATCCAGTGATCATCAGATTACTCTGGGATAGCTTCTAAACTAGTCTAATTTAACTTGGGTGATTAGCAGTGGCACCTTCAAGGCTTGGTGTGCCCATTTCTTTTTTTCTTTCTTCAGACTTTAACACAATAACTGTGACTGAGTTAAACAAAAGACTATGTGAGTTTTAAGGGACTGCTAGGAATATTAAGGGAAAAACTTATGGAATTCAAATTTACTGTATACAGTATGGGCAGGATTTTGAAAGATCCACTAGTTGCGGTTATCTAGGGGCTTTGCTGCATCCCAGCTGCATCAGGGACCCTGCACCATATTCCAAAAGAGCAGAATCCCTGCACAGGAAATCGGGGATATGCCATGACCGCTGGCATGCACCGAAGCAAGTGGAGCACCTGTGTGTAATGACTCAGGGTTCCATTAGCACCCCCTTGGTGCAACCAAAGAGATGGCAGGATGGCCGGGAAGGGTGGCAAGTGCATGGCTAGAAAGCAGGGTACAGGGGTGGCATAGGGCACAAAGTGGCACAGTTATGGGTGGGGAAGGGGTGGGCAACCATGACATAGCGTTTGCACCTGGTGGGAGTGCCACGTATGGCATCAAATTGGCACAGACACATAATAGGGGGTATAGTGACACACAATACCATGGCCCCATGCTGGCATGGCCCAGGCAGCAGTCCCCAGGGTCATGCCAATGAGGGGCCCTGGCACAGTGTGTTGCTATAGGCCCCCAATCCCCATTGTGTGTCAATGCCAATATGGTGCCATACTCAGCACCCCCACTAGGTGTAAATGCAATGTCATGGTTGCCCACCCCTTCCCCAACCACAACTGTTCCACCCCATGCCCTATGCCACCTTGTAAATGCCTGTTATGGCCCCCAAATCATACATTCCCACAGTATATGCAGTGGTATAAGGAGCTTAGACCAGGCTTCCGTGGTCTATCTTCAACTCCTTGCTGCAGCCACAGCAGGGTTTCTTGCATCCCAAAAATGGGGATGTTGCAGCCCCGCCATGGTGTAAGCTCCCTTGCAGCATGGCACACCCTAGGTTTGGCTGCAAGGGTAGCGCAGCATCACAGGGAGGCAGCTGCTCACAATTCAGATGCAGACAGAGTTACTGAATTGTGAATGCCACATCTTTTGGTGCAAGGTGCAGGTTGCATCTCAAATGTTTGACTCAAGCACACTGCATCCCTTGTAAGACTTTGAGAATCCCCCCAGTATGTGTCTCAGAGCTGACATAAATTGCTATTTGAATGAAAGAGCTTGGAACCATTCATTCACTTAATGACAAGTACTTCCTTTCCCTCAAATAATAATGTGTGTGTTGGGACTGTAAAAAACTGATGAGGGAGGGGAAAATATTTCTAAAAATCCCGCTTCTATTACAGAAGTTCACTTAAGCCAACTTCAGTAATCCCCAGCATGGCCACCGAGCTCTGCAGTAGGACTTCTGAGAAAAGGATGGTTGAATGAACAGCTACACATACTTCAACATGGAAATGACTGACTGAGGAAACTAGCAAACCATTGCTTAAATGTAATGACCATGACTGGAAGTATGCCACCATTGTTTTCTATTAAAGTACTAATAACAGCTATGATCGACTAGAAAAACAAAAAATCCAGATAAGACTACATGTATACAAAACATTCTATTCAGAACCATCTGCTTCCCTCTGTCCTTTAAAGTCACTGAAAAAAGTACATAGAAAAGGCTGGCCTACCAGTGTATTGGTAGCACTATCACTTGCGGTGACCATGACCCCTGTTTGGGAATGAACCCAAGGCTGTCAGAGGGCTGGCCAGGAGGAGGAGGAGTGTCATGAAGACTGGTCTCCTTCTCCAGTGTGGTGAGGGTACTGGTACCTGATAGACACTGACCTCTGGTGGCAGGGGTGAGTGCACCTGGGCCAGTGCTGAGGCACAGGATTGGTGGACCAGCATACATCTGCATGTCAGGGGTGAGAGCATCCCTGACATTTGCTGATGTCACTGCACAACTATTTCACACACATAGGCAGTTCAGTTTAGAGTAGGTCACTGTATAATCCTATTGAATATAGAAGCTTTGCCATGGACATCTTTGCTGTGTGCCCATTCTGTTCACCTGCATTTTCCTTATATGAGATATGTAGGGACAGATATACAGTATGTGATAGCATGATGATGAGATGGCTACAGACTAGTTGATCACTGATCAGCTAAACTAGCCCAGTTTGGCTAGCACTTTTTTCGGTGGCCACCATTAACTGCTCTTTTAGGGGCTGGGTGGGTTGGGGCACAGTGTGCAGCTGTCCAGCTCAGCAACTTGTCCAGATTCAGCCTGCCATTTTGCTTATGGATAGCAGAGAACAACATTTTTGAAAATAACAGTATTATTGTTTTACAATCGGAGTACGTTTAGGTTATAGATTAATATTTATTGGTATTCACAAAGAAAGTTAAAATACATCAATTCTATTTACAGGGCTGCCAGTATTTGTACTTTTTCAGTAATTTGATAGCTATACTCATAAATGAAGGAATAGTGGGCTGATGTGGTGATTGCATTGAAAAAGATTAAATAAAGTTTAATACACAATTTCACTCTTACATACCGTTAGACAATAATAGAACAGCCTTGACAAGTTAAAGTCCCCAATATTTATTTACTGCACCTGTGCAAGGATTTGGCATGCTTTATAGTTTTCTAGGCAACCATCACTCTATTTAAGAGAGTGAGTGAAAGTCAATGGCATGCATAAAACTAATCCGGAACTTCAGGCTTGGAGGTAGGAATTGTTATTACATTTTTTTTTAACTGGTCACTATGATTTATTTTTTAATAGAAAGAAACAAGCAGAGTAAAATGTTCAAAGGTACAAAAGAGTTAAACAGTGTGCCGGGTACTACTCACGCTAAGAATTTAAGATGGATAAGGTAGACCTAGGAGATTGAGGGGGAGTGCCAACCCTGGTCAGATTATTCTTAAGAGTAGAAATTTCATAAATGTAGAAACTTTGTTTATATGAGGAATACATATTTTTTTAATTTTGGACAGGAAAATGCAAGCATTAGTTAAGTGAAAATATAATAAGGACACAATTTGCAGGTAGTAAGACTTAAATGGACACTTAACACCAAGGGGGAAAAAGCTAACTACACTAATCAATATTTGTAAATTTCACTGTTTCTAATGAATGACTGAAAATGAAGTACTGTATACTCACATTTCTGATGTGGTACAGGAATCTTATTAACATAATAGTTTATTAATTTTTAAGTTTCAAGGAAATACAATTGAACTCCTTTCAGAGTGGAGTACATTTGTTATTTGATTTAACTCAAAGGCCAGGATATTCAAAGGGATTGCACCTGGTGCAACAGAGTTGTGCCGTTCAACCCTGCAGTGCACCCTGGAAGATATTGAGAAGGCTGCCTGGCACAGTGCAACTCCCGATGAGCCGGGGCACACTGTAAGTGTATGCAACGCAGATGCAGGGGGCATGCCCATGCATATGCGGCACATCCCGATATTCAGCCTTGGATGTGCAGAGCATATGCCAGTGCTCCCTCACATTGCGCCACATAGGGGGGCTCAAAGTTGAGCCTGTGGAACTGTGGAGCAACTTCTGGCCACCCACAGGTAGGCTGCTGTATTGCAGAGCACAGCACATCAGCCGCCAGCCGTGAGTGGTCACCCACCCACCAAGAACATCGTTCACAAGCACACACATATCCTGGTAGTCCAGTGGACCCCCTCTTGAGTCCCTGATGCCCCATGACTGTACCGATAGACCCTCCCTGGTAGTCTAGTGTCCCCCTCACCCTCCTGAGTCCTCGATTACCATACTGGTAGCCTTGCCCTGGTAATCTATTGGCCCCTTCCCTCCCGTGTCCCCGATCACTGGAATACATCCATCATGTTATGCCCTGGTAGTCTAGTGGTACCCCCCGTGCCCATTGCCACAATCATGGTAAAGCATCATAACACATTTTCCTGGTGATCTAGTGACACCCCCAACCCCTCCCACACACATAGCACCCCTTGCCCTCCACAATCCCCCCATCATCGGCGGGTGGCTGCTGCCTGCCCACATACCACCCGGCCACCAGCCAAATGACAGTCCCAAATACGTGATTGACTTCATTCCCATATTTGGGACTTTCTAGTACAGTATGCCCTGAAAGCCCATTGGTCCACACCATGGACCAATGGGCTTACAATCCTACTGTACCTGTCATTCAGTGGGTGTGCAGGTGGTACTGCAGGTAGGTTGCAGTCACCTGCTGATGAAGGGGAGAGTGGGGTGGGCAAGGGTGCTGTCTGGTGGGAGGGGTGTGGGTGCCACTAGATCACCAGGGAAATGTGTTATGGTGCTTACCACAATCATGGCAATGGGTGGGGGGTGCCACTAGACTACCAGGGTAAGGCTACCATTACTGTAATCAGGGACTCTGGAGGGTGGGGGGGCCACTAGACTACCAGGAATTGTGTCTCACACATTTCTGCATTCGTGGTTATGGGTGGGGGTTGCCCTGGGATCCCCACCACACACATCAGGCTGAGTAGGGCACCAGGCACAAGTTGCCAGGCTACCCTGTGCAATGCATGCAAATGGGGCCATAATGACATACAAATGGCCTCATTTGCACCTTGCATATATTATGGCCTCATTTGCATGCCCTCCATTGAATATTGCAGGTGATGCACCTTGCTCAACTGCAGTTACGCTAGCGCATCCCTTTGCTCCTTGTCCATGACTTGCTCCAGCACAGTGCCACTGCTCCATGTGCAGTCTGTGCCATATTCAATGGTGCTTCACCATGGCACATCACCATTGAATATCACCGCGCGCGTCAGCCCGGCACATCCCAGTTGCGCTGCACCCAGGCTTGCCCCCCCCCCGCCGGACGCAGTCTGAATATCTGGCCCAGTGTGTTATAGTACTAGAGCATTAACCATGAAATAATTTTTTTTTTTAAAGTATAAGTAATTGAAGAATCATACAGTAATGCATAACACAAGACAATATTTTCAATATATTGTATTGTAAGACACTTCCCTTTAGTCATTTTGGAATACTGTGGATGGTGAAGAGTCCAGTGGCTTCATGAATGTCAGCTTAGGGACAGGTCCATTTTATTTTTTTATTGCACATAAATTTAGGCAAGATTGAAAAGAAGAATCCTTGTTTGTTTTATTTATGTTTATTTAGATATCAGTTACAGATATTTAATTAAAATGTTTATAATCAGATACCTTTGGGTTTCTGGGATGTTTCAGGTGAGAGTTATGAATATAAACACATTTTTTAGTTTGAGTCAGTAACTAAATACCTTGGGAAGGATTTTCAAAGCATGGTGCATGGCTTGCGTCCAGCCCTGTACCACAACACTTAAGTTCTGGCAATGCACCAAACCCTTCCCCACATATGTGCCCAGTTTTACAATCTCAGGCACAGTTGTGGCAGTTTCTACAAATTACAGCAGCTTGCACCAACTGTCTGGTGCAAGCTCTGTAAAAATGGCCCCAAGGATTGCCAAAAGCTAGAACAGAAAAAGTTGGTCTAATTTGTGGCTATTGCCACGAAGGGTAGAAAATCCAGTTAGATCACCGCAAGCCCCATGCACTGTATCCTTTCCACACTGGGGCTTGCAGCACTCTAAGGCAGTTGAAAATCCTGACACTTGTGTATAAATATAATGTACACTATCATATAGGAAATTAAATACACTGGCAAATCTCTGTTAATAGATGGGGAGTGAATAATCACCAATAAAGTGGGAATTTAATTACATGGTATCTATTAATTATTGTAAATAAGCTGTTGGTTACTGTTGTACCTTAACTGGATGTATTGGGAATAGATAGATTTGATTTGTTAAATTTAGTGATATCAGTCGACTTTTGCTTGAACTTTTTGCTGGGATGGTAATATTATATGGATGCAGTTGTATGGAAATTCTAATAGACTACTTTTTGATTGTATTTATAGTTCATGACAAAATAGTGGGATCACTATGAAATGTTGACCATTGTGGTTTAGTGGTTTTATGTCAATAAATAAAAAAATCAAAAATTTGCAACCAGTGAGTGGATCATTTGTCTCCATTCCTCTTTGGACTGCACATCTGCTCCCACCAGGGATGGCAACACCAAAGCAAAAAAAAAAAAAACTTCTCTCATGTGTAGCATGAAAGCTGGAACACAACTACTGTCCTTCCTCCGGAATGATACCCAGTCTAGCTCATCGAGGTTCTCAGGTTGATCTAGGTCTCTCCCCTGCCCCACCAGGGGAGTCCTCCAATGAGGGATAAGTCAGGGGCTTCCCCTTGTGGGTGGATTGGGGTAATGCTTGGTGGGTGGCAGTGGGAGAGAAAAGGGCAACATATGGGTACATTCCTGCCACATGTAGAAGTGAGAGATTTAACAAAAAATTTATACATAGAAAAGCTGACACCAGATGCCCCAGTTTTTTACTTAAATCCCCACTATGAACCATAGGAATACCTCAATGGTCGACGTGTGGTACTCAACAAAGCCTCGGAACATCTTTTATTTTGGCTCATTTCTACCAAAAATCTGCAAAGCTGCCAGCTTGTCTGTTATCAATTGTACAGAAATTACAATATCTGATCAACCGCAATACATATCTTTTAAGATTCTGGCATACATACAAAAGAAGTGATAGCCATTACAAGCAACAAGTGCAAACCTTCTGTCAGAAGTTACTGGAAGCCCACTATCAATGAGTGGCAACAGTGCAGCTCCATTCTTCACTTAGCACAGTGCAGTGAAACCATGACTGTAAATCAAATCATGTTCCCAGAGAACCCTTCTGTTCAAATTAAAGTTCTGTCTGACACATCATCCTTTATAAAGAATCAAGTAGTTGTCTCTCTGATAACTCTTACAAACAATGGAAACTGAAACCATCCAGTGTTTTCCCAACAAATCTGCCTCACAATTACATTTGCCAACCGGGTCAGTGGACTTCCATGACTACTGAAAGCCATCTGTGCCAATTTAATCTTACAGCCCATTATAGAACATACCATTGGTCCCTAAACTACCAACACCCACTACATTAACTTCAGAAAAACAAGCATAGGATAAAGCTACCTGCAGTTTTCAAACTCCAGCATTGTCAGTTATAGAAGCACCGATTTTCAAATGTCAAACTTCCACCCCAAACTGTGACTACTTTTTACCCTTTGACACCACTTTCCTCAAATTGCATTTCTTTTCCATCCATACAGCAGTTCCAAAAGAACCTCTATTTCCAGAGTACATGGCTTAGGTGAGCTCTGTATCGGACCTCATAAGTGCATTAGCATCCAGGGATTGCTCTCTCTCGCTGTCTCCTACATGTCAACAACAACTCAGTAACTTTGTTACCTGGCTCCTCATTTCAATGAGAACACGGAAATCCACAACCAAAAAGTAAAGAAGACTACTGCTGACTTGTGCATAGCCTTAGAGCAAACACATCAACAGACACATCAGGAATTTATGAGGTACCTCCAAATCAGGACACTCCACACAAATGTGACAATTAAAATGTATCAAGCATAAACTGCATCACTGACCTCCAGTGACATTTATTATTTTTCTGTTAGTAATAGTTTGAAGATTTTAGTAGTTAGAGTTCACCACTGTTTATTCCTTAACTTAATATTTTATATTTTACAGGCAAAATCTTTTTTTTTTATTGTTGCAAATATTTATTAAACTAAGTGTTCTCATTTATTCCTATTTATTCTACTTAGCAGCAAACTATTTTTTCTTAAATGTGAACCTGTGCCCGTTTAAAATTGACAAATATGTTCCTAATATCATTCTGGGTCTCTTTTTTAAACATGTCTTTGCACATTGCATAATAAGAATGACACCTTCCAAATTATGAAATGTGGTGGGATATTGCACAGGAAGTCTATGTCCTGTTGTCTCATGCCTTACTGTGCATCAGAGGTATAATGATATCCAACCTATCCCTCACCCTGTTGTCTATTTGTCCTTAATTGTTAAATGGTTGAGAGAACCATTCTGAAATCCAGCCATTTTATTGATCCACATATATCACATGACTATTACATATCTCCAAATATTGTCACCTGCCAGGAGTCACCTTAGAAAATATAAGGCACAGTCAAACAGTTTATCAAACATCTAACACTCTATATGAAAACTCTTCCCTTAAGCCAAAATGCATTGGTCAAAGTAAAAAAGAAAATGTATTTTATGTTACAGTTAGGGCTGGTTGAAATTTATGGAATCTGCTTCCATATAATTTTCAGAAAATACAGTGATTTCCATGTAATTTCATGAACTACCACTTTCCATGGAATCCACAACATTCTGCAGGTTACTGAAAGGGACACTCTCCATCCCCTTAGACTTCAAAGTGCTCTTAGTTTACAAAACAAACAGGTTATGATTGCACATATTCTGTAGAGACTGCTAATGTGTCTGGCAGTTTGATTTTGTTTAATTTCTTCATTTCAAAACTGAAAAACAGGCTGCCCACCTTATTGGTGTTAACAGTACTTATAGTAGAAGTTAGACACACATTCATTGGACAAGGAACTCCAAAATGTTCTCCTTGGATTTTCCACCACAAATTTTTATCATACAAGAAAGCAAACATTATTAAACCAAATCAAAAGTAGCAAGAATATGTCGGCACAGTGAAGCTGAGGGTTGAGGTGCAAGACACCACACCACACCCCAAGCCATGCTGATGACCCGAGGTCGGAAGCGACCTCGGGTGTGGGAGGGTTGCCCGGGGGGGAGGAGGATTGAGCATCCCAGAGGCTGTGCTCCTCCTCCAGGGAGGGAGGGGTGAAATTACCATGGCTGTGCTGGCTCCTTGTGGTGACTTGGGGTTTGGTTCAGGCTGGCAGTTCGCTAAGGGGGATGGCACAGATGGCATTGAACATGCAGTGCATGGAAGCGAGCATGGCAGCATCATTGATGCCTTGCACATCAGTGCTCTGGGGTGGGGATCCAAAATGTGCAGAAAATCCTCCAGCATGCATTGTGACATCTGGTCCATCGGTGCCGTGGCACGCCAACTCAGGATAGCTCCTCCTGGATCTGGATCCTTGGCTTTCTGCAGTGGTGGGGTACATAACTGCCGTGAAGCAGCCGGTGAGAGGAAAGGAGGAGGGGGTCGAGCTCAGGTACTGGGAGTGGTGCAGGGCCTCACATCCAGACTGAGAGAGGGGAAACCATAGGAAACACCCCCTCCCAGTTGAGGAGGGAATAAAGAAACCAACAAAAAAAAAAGAAATAGCAAGAGTAAAAAAGTAGACCTTCCCATAGAACTATTATTTTATGCTGTTCTTATGCTTTTGCAAGATGTTATTACACTAAAACCTTTTTACAGCTCTTGATCCACTCTAACTGCATATTTCCTAGACATGGGCACAGCTATTGCATCAGGAGTTGCTTCACAGTTTGGGAATGTTGCTAATGTTCAGGAAGTATGTAATAACAGTAGGTCAAGGATTTGAAACAAAATGAGGTTGGGTATATTACACTGTTAGCATGCATTTCAATTCTGCCAAGAAAGGAGGCACACATAACAGCCTTCAACATCAGTGAATTAAAGAGATGGCAAGCAATTATAAATTGTGGGTTTTCACATAGAAATAATATAATGGAAAAGGGATTGACAGCATCCTTTTAAATTCAACAGTTTACATAAATCATGCCTTAAAACTTTTTGAAAAAATCAGTATCAAGCCACTCAAATCAGGGGAAAAATTCTGCATTTAACATTAGAAAATACATTTTTTCTCTGCTTACACAGACTTTCAGTTTTAAGAAGAACTATGTAGAACCTGTAAATATTTTTTTTTATAGATTTTCTTTTTTTTTAATCCTGGTTGCAGTTCTGCTATTCTTATAGCACATACTTACTTTCCTTTCAGTAAACTTAGCAGGTGTTTCTGATACACACACACACACACACACACACACACACACACATGAGTATGTGTATCATTTTTGAACTATATGATGTACAGAAGTGTATGTCCCTATTTAGTTCTATAGTAAAACACAGATGAATAGTGCCAATAATCTAACAATTCAACAAGGACATAAACAACATCATACAGTTTTAAAATGGCCTTTAGTACCAGAGTGCAAGTAAAAAAACAACTGATGCATTGAATAAAATGTCAGTAAAAACGAAACAATTACTGAGTATGAACCTGTAATTGAAAAGCAGCTTGAACAGAAAATATTGGTTTGCAGGTAACAGTGCTGTGGCTTACTTTTAGCAATATTTTGAGGAGTTTTATTCCCCAGATATTGCACACATCATTACAGAAACTGACTCTAACTCTACCAAGCAGATTTCAAATTTTGCAAAGACTATTTACCACTCTGAACTCAAATGTAACTATAAAAAAACAACTTTTTATAAAAGCAACCATTAAATAACTGCTGTAATATAACAAGGAGTGTTGCCTGACTCAGAGACATCCCTGTTTGACCCAGGTCACCTGTCAAAGGGTCTGGTGGGACAATGCCAGGCCAGCCCTACTTTGTATCTTGCAGGTTTCAACTATTGTATCAAGACTTGCCCCCCGTGTCTAACCCTTTTCATATGTCTTTGCTGTTCTAATGTCTTTTTGTGCATAGACTGGCCACCTATGTGAATTTTTATTTTTATTGTATTGTCTGATACTTATGTTGTCTCTGTTTTCCCTCACTTGGCAAGCCTAGAAGTAACATACAACATGTAGACCTGCTAGAATGCAAATTATATCTATGAACGAAGTCTAAATGTAATCGTGGCCCCTTTAAGATGGCCAGAACATTAAGAAAGGTTAAAAATGCTCCTTTTGCCCCTAAAGGGCTTCAAAAGTAATATTCCTTGTCCAGAACAGCGTTGGACATGCTGTATGTAACTGAAGATCTAGCGTTTTATTAAAGCGCTCCTTCGCGATGTTTTTAAATGAGCTGCACGAACGTGCACACTATCGTGCAGCTCGTAAATGCTGCAAATGCTTGCAGTGCTATTCCTCTTTGCTAAAATGTCTTTTGAGAGGCCACACTATTCTTTTCAGTGCTAAAGCGCTTCTTTGCCAGGCACTTTTGTGAAACTTGCCCCTTTTCTGACTGTGGCTGAGCTGTGTCCCTACCAGCCACAGCCCAGCAAACAACACAGCGTTTTGTTTTCTCCTTTTGTATTCAGTCAGCCCTGTATTCAGTCAGCCTTGTAATTATAAACTTTAGCATATTATTCAAGGGAGTGAGAAAAACACAAGGAATTAAAAGAAATGCTTAATTACCTGGCACAATAAGAGATATAGGGATATTTTAAGAGTCCTCCTGGTAAATCCTCTCTCTAGGAGCCGGCCGGCCATACTGTTGTTAATTTTATACAAAAGAGATACAAAGGGGAGGGGCTTGTCATACAAACACTAAGTTTTGCAGCTTAAAATTAATATTATTAACTTTATAACTGTTATATGATCATAAGATTATCAATGTAATTGGTTTATAAGCTTTAAATAACACAAATGCTTAGTTTGTACAAAAGTTTATTTGATTGAGTGATAGAAATTTCAACCAATCAGAGGTTGTTCTAGCCTATATATAGCTAGCATCTCCAGAGAGAGATCAAATGTAGCTGAGGGTGTTGGAGTGTATACACCCTTAACTAGTGCTCCAGTTAATCTTCAACAGAAGACTCGTTTGACCTGTTCTGCTTGATGTAGAAAGGAACATGTGATGTTGTGAGCTTTTCCTGTTAAACATGTTTTATGTTTAATTTTGACGAAACAGTCCGCATTTTTATTTTGTTATATATTTCTTTTATTTTCGGAATTCTTCAATAAAGCAGCTGCTGAGATTCAACTGAAGAACATCACCTGTGTCTGAGTCCATCTGTATCCCACAGCCTCTTACAGGGTGCCAGGTAAGGAATGAGGAGGAGGAGGGGAAAAGGGGGGGAGGGAGAAAGAAGTAGGATGGAGAAGACAGAAGAAAGGAGGATGTCATCATCCCAGAGGGAGAGTGGCAGGGTGATGGACATGGAAAAGGGATGGGCTGGGGAAGAGGTGGGATAAGGGGACTGGTGGAGAGGCAGGAGAGAAAGACGTGGGGAGGGGATACTTAAGGGGCTGCACAGAGCAGTTCTCCCTCACGTTTTGCTAATCATTAGAATTGGTTAAGCACATTGGTTGGCAGGGAGAAATTGCTGCTGTAAAGAATCTGGGGAGACAGAGGTTTTTGGGAAGCAATAAGTTAAGAGAAAAGTACAAAAAAGAAAGGAGGATTCTTAAAAAGGGACAATGCAGGCTTAAAAATTTAAAAACTGCGGTGAGATTGTGCTAATTTTATTTGCATGGTCATGACTGAGATGACAAGGAACAGATCAAGGACTTGAAGAGGGTTTGTGATTTCCCAGAGAGGCATTCCGCATAGGGCAGTGAGCTGGGTATTGTTTTGGTCCTGAGGCCAGTAGGGCTGCATGTTGGGGAGGTTTTTTCGTGGTTAGTGAAAGGGAGGTTAATATATGCAGGAAGATATTACTTTTAGTTTAGAGAATTATGTTCCTCTGGCAGTCACAGAGGATGTCAATTTATGAAGTAATTGTGTTTTTATTTAGTTAAGGTTTTGGTGTTCCTGTTACCTCTGGCCAGATCATGGTCAGTTTCCATTGTTCACTGCCCCGGGTCCTAGGTTTGTTTGTGTAGAACTTATGTTGAATTGCAGTAGCAGTGTTTTCTGTAACATCATGGGTTGGAGCCTCCAGAAGTCACTGAGAATTTCAGCAAGAGCAAGCACTCAAAGTAGCGGGGGGTAGCAGGGGACAGCAGAGGAGGGAGGGTACTGGGGAGGATAGCAGAGTATCAGGTAGCCACAAGAAAAGACAAAGTTACGATTAACAACCCCAAGGCTCAGCCCGATGCCAGTTGGTGTGTAGAGGGTGTAGGGTAGGGTGGGATGGAGTGATAGAGTTGGTAACTCTAACATCGAATTCCCAAACATTTGTCACTGTAATGACAACCCTAACTGATGCATTAACAGTGGTGACTTTTGGGCCAAATGAGGCATGGGATTTGTTCAGGGTGACACTCTCTACAAAGCCATGTGTTTGGGTTGGCTCATTTTGGTGAAAAAATAGCTTTTTAAAAATGTTTAATTCTTTAACTCGCTAATGATCCTAGTCCGGGGGCTGAGAAAATCCTGGTCTGTGAGATGATCCTGGTCCATGAGGCTTGTCCATCATTGTGTGACCAGATGGCCAGATTTTCGTGACCAGATGTCCCTGATGGTGTGACCAGATGTCTCCTTGCAGATCAGGATTAAGTTGATGGACTAGGATTTTGCTACCTTGTAGACTAAAAAATCCTAGTTCACCAGAAAAATTTCTTGTCCACGAGCCGCCATCTTGTTTTCAGTTTTTCTTGTAAACAAAATTTGTGCAGTGCTCACTGTCATGGTTACAATGACACTTGAATTTTCCTTCTAGTCATTACGGTTCCTGAGATATCAGCAAATTAGTGTTACAAGGGTTCCTTACACTATAGGGCTGCTGTATGGCTCTGTAGCTATGTATAAGTGGCAGTGCAGGGTCTAGAGGGCCTGCGCTCCCACAGATGCATATTTTTATGCCGAAATGTGCAACTTGGTTCGGGTCCCACACTCCCACCAACACATGTTATTTACCAAAAATATTACACTTTTCTAAAAAGTAAGGAAATTCCTTGGAAAAAAACTTTGTTAATGCATCAGTTAGTTGCTTACACAGTGTCAAAAGTGAGGAAATTTGATGTTAGAGTTTTCAACCCTAAATCCAAATCCCTCCCCGCACACACATACACAACATACAACACACATACAAGCATGGGACGGTACAATGCAACACAACCAATCAGAAACAGACACCATAAGGTAACAGAAAGAACATACAGCTCTGTAATCATACCACAAGAGGCATCCATCATCATCTTTTAGCAACTGTATCACTTCTGCTGCTATCCCAGTGTCTTGTGGGGGGGGGGTACACCCACATGCTGTGCAAAGATGCGGGTAGATGTTAAGAAGGCTATGTAGAACCTTTTTGGGGAAAGTTTTTTCATATGAGATGGTTATGACTGTTTCATACTATTTTGCTACACCTGCTTTTAACTTGATGAATTGAAGTATATAGGCCACAATCTTTTATATTTCCACAGATGGATACACAGCGTATGTCCACTTGTGGAGGGATAGGAACACAGAGTGTAAACCAACCTACTGTGTGACTGTGACTTATACATACTGTTCTTTTCTGTGGCTGGAGCGATGGAAGTGCAGGATGTATAGTATCATGTGGTTCTGCTGTTAGCTAAGTACACTCTTCTACTACCTGCAGGTAGGGATGTGGCTGCATGTAGGTATGTGACTGTACTGTGAATAACTCCACACTCCACACCTGATCTATGCAGACTGTTGTAGTACCTACATGGACCAACAGTGTTTCCAATATTTTATAAACACAGTGTTCTGTTATATCAATGTGGGGCTGGGAGTGCCCTGTCTTTTGGACCATGCACTGTCATCTGTAGATTGACATAGTATGTCAGAATCCATAGAACACACTGTTCATATGTCACTGTGGCATACTACCCTTCTAGTCATCCATCAAGATAGTGCAACACTATCCATATGTCACATTATACATATGTCACAGTCAGAACACATGGTAGTTTGCACCGTGCATTACCATACCTCTGTTGGAATAGTACAAGACAATCCATGTTTAGCACTATCCATATGTTGCATTTTTGTCATTGTGATATATAGGCAGTGTGACATATGTACTGTGTTGTGGTATGGAGATGGAGGAATTGGACAACAGAATATGAAGCACCATGTACTTTCACTGTGACATATGGATAGTGCAAAATATAGATTGTATTGTACTTATATCTTGATGGAGAGATGGGAGTGCAGTATCTGAACAACCATCAGGTGACACTGTGACATATGGACAGAGTGACACATAGATAGTGTTGTACTATGCTAATGCAGGGATGGTAGGGCAGGGCACATAGCACCCTGTGGTCCCTCTGTGACATATGTAGAGTGTTGCTCTATCTCAATGGAAGGATGGAAAAAACAGGGCCCAACTCATCATGCAGTCCTACCATAACTTATGGGTACTGTTGTGCTATCTGCATGGAGCTATACAGTTCCTGTACTGGCCATCTTATGTGGTTGCACAGCATGTGGGTGTACCCCCCCAGACACTGGGATGGCAGCAGAAGTGATACAGTTGCTGAAAGATGATGATGGATGCCTCCTGTTGTATGTTTACAGAGTTATATGTTCTTTCTGTTACCTTATGATGTTGTATGTGTGGGTGGGGAGTGATTCAGAGTTAGGGTTGAAAACCATAATGTTGAATTTCCTCACTTTTGTCACTGTGTAACCAACCCTAACTGATGCATTAAGAATGTTTTTTGCAATGAATATATATACTTAATTTGTTTAAAGAAAAAAGATAGACAACGGAGAAGGGGTGAGAGAGACAGGTGGCAACTATGGGTTCAGCAGGTACGTGTTATTCATTGGATAGCTGTGCTGGTTTGCAGATCAACATGGTATACAGAAAGAACACCCCTTCAAAGCAGAGGCAGTGAAGAAGGTCATGGAGCTGGTGGAAAGAGCTCAGAAGATACTGGATACAGTGGAAGAGGTTCCAGAGATGCCTGCTCCTACCCATAGGGGTAGGAAGTGAAAGGGCGTGTGAACAAACCCAAGGGGGATGAGACAAAGAAAACAAACAATAAGGGAGTCTGTGTAATGGAGGACCCTCAACCTCAGCCACCCCTGCAATTCCCAAACCTCCAGTGAGACCAAGTACAAGATATTTCACTTGAAGATAGTGTGAAAGAATATGTAGAGCAATTGATAGGTTCCATGGGGGAGAATGGGCTGGGGAAGCTGGAAAAAGTGATTGGGAAATAAATGGTCATAAAGTATGGGATCGAGGGGAGATTCCAGGATACAAGGGGAGGGGTAGGATGCATAGGGGCAGAGATCAGATGCCCAGGAGTGAGATAAGGGGATCATGTACTGTTAGTGCTACAAAAGAAGATATGGAAAGGGAGATATGTAGATATATTCATCCTGGTGGATAAGGAAATGGCAAGGAAATATGATGTGAAAGAACAGTTGGCAAAACCTGACATGGCGACAGCCTTGGTATTGCTAGGCAGGGCAGTGGAGGTAAGGGGTTACAGGGGAAAAACTGTGGAGAAGTGAGTAATCAAATTCACATATTACAGTGCCATAGAACAGAAGAAGCACCTGGAGTTAGCCAGGCACGAGATCATAATGTCGTACGGCAAAATCGTGCTGCCAATACAGCGCAATTTATGCCATGAGTCATAAGTCTTTTTTCTGTGGGGGGCTCCGCCTCCTGGTCCCCAACCCACTAAAGAGACTCAGCTCCGGTGGGGGGGTCCAACTTGGGGACCACACAAGTCGGAAAAAAATAAAATGTTTCTGGGACTAGGAATCAAATCTGGCCCCAGACGCAACACCTGGGTTCCTACTGCTGTGGTTCAGTCCTGTGAGACACAGCAGCTGATCATCAGAACCCGCTCCCAGCAGAGGTCTTATCCTCTGCCTAGGAAAGCGCTACTGATACAATACCACGTACAGCAGTATACATGGTATTGCACCAGTAGCAGTAGCATACTGCTCTGTACCAGGTTAGCCATAATGTCATTCACTATGAAGCATGTGATGTTATGACCCGGTAGGAGTTAGCCATGCCACTGTTGGCATACTCACTCATTGTACATAATGCCTATATAGTTAGGAGAGCTCCAGCTGGTTACAATACAATGAGAAGTTTAGGCAGAGGATGGCTTCTCATGAGGACCTAAGATGGGACATGGGACATTCTGATCTGTGGTCCGAGACCATGATGGTGCAGATGGGAAATGGGTGGGATGCAGCGAAGGGTGAGTTGACCCTCCAGAAGTTCTGCTGGGGATTGAAAAAGGGCACAATGTTCCTGGCCCCCAGATATGCTTGTTCCAAGTGTGTGGGAAATCACCTGCTGATGAAGTGCCAGTCCTAGGGGGGCATGAACAGTGGAATAGGAATTAGTGGTCAGCCTTTTTGAGCTGGATACTCAATGCAGCTCAGGGGATGAGGACATGGGAGCAGGGTAACCGATGGAGGGGTTTTGAATTTGGTAGGGGATATGCCCAGGGGTGGGGGGGAAATAAGATCAATAGCAGGAAGGAAAGGGGGTCATGGTCTCAGAAGGCCTGGTCCCCTATAAGAATAAAGGTGCTGCAGCAGGGGTAAAGAGGTACCCCGACAGGGAGATTCTACAGAAAGGATTTGAGAAAGGTTTTAGCCTTTAATTTAAGGGGAAAGAAGGGCCATGAAAACAAAAAATCTGAGGTTAATAAAGGGAAAGTAGGAGATTTGGGGCACAAAGATAAAGAAAGAGATCAAGGCAGGATGGGTGGAGGGGCTTTTCCAGACTCATCCACTGGCCAATTTCAGGGTATCACCACTTGGTCTCATACCAAAGAAGCAGCTGGGGGAATACAGGATGATTCACCACCTTTCATACCGAGAAGGGGACTCAGTGAAGGACTACATAGGGGAGGAAGGAAGACAGCAGTGTGTCATATGCAAAACTGGATCAGGTTGTACAGATCATCAAGACAACGAAGGGGGCATATTTGGCAAAAATTTACATATGGGCTGTTTTCCAGCTGCTTCAGGTCAGACCAGAGGATTGGGACCTGTAAGGCTTCTCTAATCAGGGGAACTATTATTTTGACAAGGCCATGCCAATGGGTTGTTTGGTGGCATGTGCCACATTTGAGCTTATCAGTACATGGCCGCAATGGATCTTCCAGGACAGGTACAGCCATTGGACAGTCATACACTACCTGGATGACTTTCTCTTAGATGGGGGGGAGGGTGGAAATGGCTCATATATTAAGGAAAATCAGGGAGATGAGTGGACAACTGAGGTACCTATTGCAGAGGACAAGATGGAAGGCCCCAGTCATTGAATCGAATTTTCAGGGAATAAGAGATACATGGAAGCTGGGGTTTTTAGATTGCCAGCCCAGAACCTCTAGAAGTTGAAAGGGCTTATGGACATGGTAAGGGTAAAAAGATGGGTAATGTTGAGGGTGGTCCAACAACTTTTGGGTCACTTAAACTTTGCCTGCTGGGAACAGCCCCAGGGCACCCATTCACTCAGTGGTTGAACAGGGCAACAAAAAGGGCTACCCTGCTGCATCATTGGGTTAATATAAACAAAGGTGTAAAGGAAGACTTGGCAATATGGGATCAGTTCCTACAATATTATAACGGGGTTATTTTCTGGCAAGAAGATTAGCTGTATAATACTGACTTGGAGCTACACATGGATGCATCTGGGACACATGTGATTGGGGCCTATTTTAAGGGGAGGTGGATATCAGAACCTTGGCCAGTGGAATGGAAGGGGGGTTTAATGTTGGACATAACATTCCTAGAAATCTTGTCAATTTGGGTGGCCACAGTACAGAGGGGGGAGCACCTATGGAACCTGAAGGTGACTTTTATTTATGATAACAGGTCAGTGGCAGGCCCTATTAATTGGAGTGGGGTCATGTCAGAAACAGAACTGTGGGTAATAAGGCAGCTAGTGTTCCAGGGTTTAGAGCTGAATTTATCTTTTCAGGCAAAACACATTGATGGGATTCAGAACAAGACAGCTGAAAGCCTAGCCTGTCTCCAGCTGGACAGGTTTCGATCCGTTGCCAAGGATAGTAGGCAGAAGGACAGAGGTACCAGTGGTGATGTGGGAAATTGGATAGAAAGAGCTGAATTGCTTTTTCAGACACCAGGTCTGCATGGATGCTGAGGGCATATGAAGGTTTGTGAAGAGTGTTCTAGGTCTTTAGAGAACAACTTGGCATGGAGGTAAGCAGGCCATTCCTGGAGGAGCAGCTGGCCAGGTTCATGCTTAGAAAATGGAAGGAAGGGGTGGCACATGCCTCAATGAGGGTCCATCTGTCAGCAGTCAGACTGGTATGCAACCTCCGAGGTTGGGGCAATCCGGGGCAGGGACAACTGATCCAGCAGATGATGCAGGGGTGGTGCAGCTGAAGGGCATAACTCCAGATGGCAATGCCGGCCCACCGATGCAATGACAAGGTGTCCGCTTACAGGGCAACATCCCAGGTTCAGTGATGGACTCAGGAGTTCAAGGGCCAGCTGGGGGGAGAAGGATTGTGTGGCCCAGGGTCAGCTCTCCTTCTCCGGGGAGGGAAGTGTCCAGTGCTATCTGGACCTCTTGCAGAGGCTGGGGGTACCATCGCTGCTGGCACCTCATGCAAGGTGGGTGGGGTGGATGCTGGTGTCATTGCACATCCCCACCCTGAAGGATCTCAGCATACGGGAAAAAAATTCTGGCTCCATTCATGATGGCCCCCATCTCTGCCACAGCTCCCGCTGCAACTAACGCCCACTGGGGGTCCTGCTCCCATGTCACTGCCCTGGAGGTTATGCCAGGGCAAAAGACCTTGTTCCTTGTGGAGGGGACACCTATCTGGCAGCCCCACCCAGGGGGGTAAGCCTGGGAATGGGAGCTGGCAAGTGGGGTGGGGGGGCTGAACCCTCTGGTTGGGGGGATAGAGACTGGAGTAAAAAAAATAGTAAAAACAAAAAAATAAATAACTCCAGATAGCAGGCACCCCATTTTGAAGACCCTGTTGGTAAATTTGAGTGAGCACTACATAGGTTCTGCAGGGACAGGGACAGTGGTACTGCTGACATGGGATTGCTAGAGGTTACCAGAGTCTGTCTTCAGACCTTGGGTGCTAGGGCTTTTTCATTTGTAACCCCAGCCCTGTGGAACTCTCTACCTTGTCGGATTAGACAGTGCCTATCCACAGAGACTTTTAAGTCCTCTTTGAAGTTGCATTTATTTAACTAACTTAGCTTTTGGGGACAATGTCTATTTGAGATTTAGTCTGCTGCTTGTTTTAAATTTTGATATGTTTTATCTGATTAATTATTTATGTTTTATGTTGTATACGTGCTTTGATATTTGAAAAGTGCGTTATAAATAAAGCTTGACTTGACTTGATGCAGCACAAGGTGCTGGAGATTTGTCAAGCCCCAGTGCTGGCAGAGTACCTGGAGGGGATGCCATTAGTTGGGGGGACCATTATTCATACATGGCAATGGAAGCCTAGTCACGGGAACCCAAATGGTGGCCATGCTAAAGAAGGGGTTGGAATTCATAGGCGAGGACCCGTGGGGATATTCATCACAATCTTTCCAAATTGGGGGCCACATCAGAGGTGGTGTCACGTGGGAGATCAGGGGAGGAAGTAAAGAAAGTGGGCAGGTCAACATCGGACTGCTACAAAAAGTATGTGAGGGGAATTTCTATACTAATGTCTCTCTTTGTTTCCTTGTAGTGGTGCACAAGATGATGGCCAGTGAGGTGGATGGCCGGTGCCAGTAAATAAAACAAAATCCGGTCAGGTCCACCATGGCTGCATAATGCAGTTAGTGAAGTTGTGTGGAATTGTTAAGGAGGTATGGAGAAACAACACAATGATTTGTAAGTAGAAAGATTTGTTTTAGTTTCTGTTCTAAGGAAGGCATACACATTATTAGGAAAATATATGAAGGTGTACAATTTAATGGAAGGAAGAGGAAGCTTACAAAAGAACCCCAGAGCAAATGCCATTGATGTATATGTTATTCAAGATGACATTGGCCAGACAGCCAAATTTTAAAGAAAACATGATTGCACATATCCCAATAATGCAACACTTCAAGGGAAACATATGCAAATCCCCATGATGGTACAGAAGGCGGCAGTATATGAAAAAGTAATGGCTGGCATATGTTCAGCCTTGGGATTATTTACTATATATTTTTTTTATTATTATTATTATTTGTTTTAAGAGAAACAGGGTTTTTGTCCATGAGGTGATGTTAAGTTATATTTAAGCAATGTGTTGATGTCAGGAAATCAGGTGTAATGATGATGGAGTGTTAGAGAAAATGTGATATTAACTTTCAGAGGGGGTCGCTTTTGAGAAGGGCAAGGTAGTTATGCTTGTGATAATGGGAATATTAGGAAAGTATGAGGTCTGCACAGTTTCATAAGTATGTGCTCAGAGTGCAGGCATATGTGATATGCAGGTTTGTTTTAGAAATAGGTAAAAATAGCGATACATGCAATTAATAGAAAGATAGATAATTACATAGACATATAGATAGAGAGAAAGAGAGACAGACAGACAGACGGGCAGAATAGGAATGGCAGTGAAGTATTAAAGTGACACCAACCCCACCCCCACCCTGCAGACATGGACAGGCATTGGGGTGTGCCTTTTGGTCATTACCCATAATGCTCACACCATTTCACCTCACCCTACCCTGCAGACACAGACAAGAGTTGAGGTGTGTCTTGGGGTTTTCAAACTTTACACTCATCCCATTCCATAAGGACATTTGCTGAAATGGGTACAGTATAAGAGAATGGAGTGAACTTTGGGGCTGAAGAGTCAAAGGCACACCTCAATACCTGTCACTGGCTACAGGGTGGAGATGGAGTGGAATGGCATGATCATTACTGTTGACAATTCCAAGCCACACCCCTGCTCAGTGGGAGAAGTAGGGGAAAGGGATAGAAATCTAAAATAAAACCATTTAACCCATTTGTGACTTAAAGTTGCATGACAGACATGCTTCTTCCAGAACTGGACATCATATTCCAAATGAGGCCTCACCAGTGATCTACACAGTGGCATCACCACCTCTTTCCTTCTGCTGGTAATACCTCTCCCTATGCACCACAGCATTCCTCACAGCTTTGGTACATTGTATAGCCACCTTTAGGTCATCAAATATGATTACCCCAAAATCCCTTTCCATTTTGATGACCATCAGCCACCCACTCCGGTAATCATTCCCTGGGTTCTTGCAACCCTTCCTTATTCAGCATGCAGTTAGCGCATCTGGACTTATTTGCTGCATATGCATCTCAATTGCTAAGGGGGTTCTGACCATGTTCACCCTTCCTCAAGCCAAGCTAGCTGCAGTATGTCTAGCAATAACATGAATGGAAAGATTATGCATATGAAAACTTATTAATTATGCTGTACATACCCTAAGACTCAAAGTGTCTCTCCTTTGGCTGCCATGATGTATGTGGTTAATTTGAAACAAAATACAATGTAACAAGACACTGGCCTCTAGTGGAGCTGTTAAACAATAGAGCAAACTGCACTCTGGTAAGATTGCCTGGGACAAGATGCAATAAAAAAATCTGAATAGCAGGTTCCAGGGAGTATAAAATGACCAGGAATATTAGAAAAAAACTACCCCTCCACACTCATTCTCAGGTGTCAATGAATGTATTTGTTAACCATGCTGGTTCATCTTCTTGCTTCCCTCATATTAAAAATGTGAAACTAAATTTGTGTTATTTTAAATGAGTGATAAATGGCATTCCCAGGGGAATGGCAGCTCTGCTAGTTGTTCTATTCTTACTTTTTTTCTGGCTCAGTTTACAACATCAGTGAAAAGAAAGTAGAAAAAAACAAAACACCCAGCCTTTTGCTTCTACAAGTATTTGCTAATTGCAGCTTGTATTTTTAATATGTGCAAGGCAACTCCACTTCTCAAACTTAAAATAAGAAATGCGCTTTATCATCAAAGGCTGTGTTTACCAGAAACTGTGCCCATGATTAAAATAATTTAACCCCTTCCCCAAAACAATGTGCATTGACATAAAACTGCATGATTAACTGTAAAAATAATTAAAACATTTATTTATAATTGCAAGACTAACACCAATGATTTCAAAGTTTGGAAACTACTAAAAAAAAAACTATATATATATTGAATATGGTAAACAAATATTGTTGATCCCAAAAGCTGAACTTTATGTTTTTAGTATATAAATGTTTAAGAAAAACCTGTGGCTCTTTCAACCAGAATACTATGTCTATTGTTTTCCTTGGGAGCTGTAGTTTCAGACACTACTTATTAACTCTTTCCTTTTCAGACACCAGATGGCTCTGATAATCATTTGTTCCAAGGGTTTTTAAGTCAATTTGAAGGCATTAAGTAACTTCTTTTCTCCTAGTCCTTAATAAAATGCAGGGGCTCCACAACTCGATCACTCCACAGACGTGTTCTGTTCCTTGGTCCAGATCCCAAACTAATGTGTCTTGTTTCAACATGATAGATCCATCTCATGCCCCTCCCGCATGAATCAAAAAAAGGTGGGGGTGGATCTTTAGGAGCATCTCGGGTGGAGGTGGGGGTGGATTGTACTCTCAAAAAAGAAACAATGCTGCCTCCCACTATGCAGGTTACAGTTCTTGTACCACCCATTTAAGAAAGAAAATAGTACCCTGCAACCATTGATTAACATGAAAGCATATTTATTTGAGGGCAGAAAACATTTCTTGGAGGAGGGTAAGGTGGAGAATACTATTTACACCTTCAGTCAGTTGCATGGACAGAAAACATGACATCACTGTTTTTGTACATACAAAGCATCTGCAGGCGCCACCTACTGCAGCAGTAAAAAGAGGGGACAGCAAAATGCAATACTGTTAATGTATCCTACTTACATTTCAGGCCCAAAGACATGGAGGGAAGTATGGATATGTGGCCACTCATTCATATACTGGGCAGAGCAGAGAGCAGTGATGCACCACAGAGAGAGACAGCTATATCAGAAGGTGATTCAGACCAGAGTGCATGGGAGTGGCATCAGGGGCATGCACTGGCCACAGCTGTTGCCATTACTAGAAAATCTAAAGACAAAATGGCCTGAACTGGATTTGCTCATATAGCATTTAGGGGGAAATGACCTGGGTACCAGGCCCACGTAGACATATACTGGGAGATAAAAGGTGATGTTTTGAAAATAAAGGAATGATGGCCACATGTGGTAGTGGCCTCATCTGAGAGCATACCAAGATGGGTATGGAGGTATGCCAAGGATAAGAAGCCCACTGGCAAATCCTAAAAGCAAATGAACAGGAGTGTAGGAGCATTAATTAAAGGATTGGGTGGGAGGGTGATAAAACACAAGCAGATAGTAGAATCGAGTCCAGGTATGTATAGAGCAGAAGGGGTATACCTGTCCAACATTGGGGTGGACATTGGTAACCTCAGTCTGGGGACAGGGTAAAGCAGTAGGAAAAGGGAGATGGGCCCCACGTGAAGGGGGGAAGCCCATCTTCCAACATGAAGCTGGAGATGGGCTAGTGGAGAAAAGGAGTGAAAAGGAGGAAGGAGAAGGCAGAAGGGGCCTGCAGAGGGAAGAAAAAGGGGGTAAAAGGTAGGAGCAGAGGGGAAAGAACCCCACCTGGATACACATCAAGACTGAGAGAGAGAACCTTGAGGTGTACATTCAGAAAGCTCTGGAAGGAGAAGCGTATATACCCAACCCCAACAGAAGAGAGAGATAGCTGATGGAATATAAGGAGGCTTACCTCAGGTGTACACCTGGGGTGGGGGAGGTATGGGTGTTTAAATTATGAAAAATGGAGGATTGGTGACAACAGAATACTGTGATTAAAGGACTTCAAGGAAATATTCATGGTGAAATGAAAGTATGAGGGGAATTACTAGAATTGTAAAGTGAGATATGAAAATACAATAATTGCTGACTGAGCACCTAAAAAAGTCTGTGTGGTTGTGGATTACTGGGGAAAAGGGGATCTGGGGGTAGGAAGGGTTTTCTGACTCAGAGGCAACCCCATTTGTCCCAATTCACCTAACCACAGGGTGCCAGGCAAGGAATGAGGGGAAGGGTGAAAGAAGCAGGAAGGAGAAGACAGAATAAAGGAGGATGGCATCATCCCAAATGGGGAGTGGCAGGATAATGGACAAGGAAAAAAGGGAGGGGTGAGAAAAGAGTTGGGAAGAGAGGATTGATGAAGAGGCAGGAGAGAGAGGTCAGGATAGGGTACTTAAGGGGCTGCACAGAGTAGTTCCCCCTCACTTTTTGCTAACCATTAGAATTTCCCATCTTTGCACCCTATAATTAATGCTCAGAGAGAATGGCAGGATATGGATATGGCAATAAGTACCTGGGCAAGTAAATGCCAGGGTATACATATATCAGAGACAGCAATGGGACTGCAGAAGGTGGACAGCAGTAAGGGGCTGTTTAAATGAAAAGGCAAGTACCGCAGGGCGGACTGCCAAAGGTGGATACCATTGGGTGGTACAGAGACAGGGAAAGGTATCAGGAAGGAAGAAAATGGAGACAAGGAGTGAAAAGGAGGAAGGTAAAGATAGAAGGGGCCTGCAGAGGGAAGAAGAAGGAGGTAAGACGTAGGAGGCAGGGGGGAAGAATCCTGCATAGGTATAATCCTGCCTAGGTATAAGGGCTGTCAGTATAGCCTAGAGGTTAGAGGAATGAGGTGTGAACAAGCTTGATACATCCAACAGACCAGACCTGAGTTTGATTCTCACAACCTCCACTTGCATACTGTGTGACTCTGAACAAGTCACTTAACAGCCCAGTGCCCCAGGCCGCCCCTGAAAACAGGCACTTGTGCCTAGTGGGCCTTACCCAGTTACCAAAGACTAAAGTAAAAAAAATAAAAAAATTGACAAATACATCGAAGCTGGGAGAGGGCACCTCAGGGTATACATCCAGAGGGCCCAGGAAAGGGGAAGGGTGTACTACCAACCCCAGCAGGAGAGAGGGCTAATGGAAAATGAGGAGGTCTACCCCAGGTGTACACCTTGGGGGGAGGGGTATGGGTGTTTAAATTCTGAAAAATGGAGAATTGGTGACAATAAAATACTGTGATTAAGAGTCTTAAAGGAAATATATGTGATGGAATGAATGCATGAGGAGAATTACTAGAATTGTAAAGTGAAGTATGAATATAAAATAATTTCCAGCTGAGCACCCATAAAAGTCTGTGGTTGTGGATTACTGGGGAAAAAGAGATCCAGTGACAAGAAGGGTTGTCTGACTCAGACTCAGCCACATTTGTCCCGGGTAACCTGATCCCAGGGTGCCAGGCAAGGAATGAGGGGGAGGAAAAAAGGAGAGTAGGTGAAAGAAGCAGGAAGGAGAAGACAGAACAAAGGAGGATGACATCATCCCAGACAGGGAGTGATGGGGTGATGGACAGGGAAAAAGTGAAGAGCGGGGGAAGAGGTGGGAGAAGGGGAATAGTGTAGAGGCAGGAAAGAAAGAAGTGGGGATGTGATACTTAAGAGGCTGCAGAGAGCAGTTCCTCCTCACGTTTTGCTAACCATTAGAATTTCCCACCCTCCTACCCTATAATTAAGGATCAGAGAGAATGGCATGGGTATGGATAATATGATAAGCACCACCATGAGTAAACGCCAGGGCATATATACATAAGAGACTGCAGTGGGGCTGCTGAAGATGGATAGCAGTAAGTGGCTGTTTATATAAAAAGACAAGTACTGCGGGGAGGGCTGTCAGAGGTGGATGTTAGCGGGTGGTACAGACAGATGGAAAGGCATGTCAGGAGATCTAAACCTCACTTTCAGGTTTTTGGCAATATTGGGAATGCAAGTAATCACAGACACATTGCATAAGAGTAATAAACTTGTTTATTTACTACCAAAAAGGATAAAATCACAGTTGCCCTAAGCAGTTCTTACCAATACGAACTGGGAGCCAGTGATAAGTGTTCCTTATACCTCGAGGTTTCTTTGTGTCTCTTGGGATCTCCTAGGTACAAGACTAGTGTATCACATTATATACCTGTGATAATTACTATGATTACTGTAAGATAGAAACATTTCTAGTTACAGAGATGAGCCCTATTGGCTAAATTAGAGGAGGCTCCACGGTCCAAGATAACATTATACAATTTTGTAGTAGTCATCAGTTTGTGAAACAAAAGAGTTTTTATACAGAGTCTTACATAACTCAGTGTAGTAGTACAAATCACCAAAAGGTGGCAATGCCGACTTACGTATCATAATTATTTCAAGGACACAGGTGTCTTGGCATCTTACAAGTAAGAAATACACAGAAAATACATAGAAGAATATATATATTAGCAAGCAAAGTGTATTACAACAATATGCGTACATATCCTGACATCTACTCTTATACGGCAGATGCCCTTAGCCCTATATGTTAGTATATAACATATGCTTAAGCACTAGCTGTCTACAGTGTACCTCTGAGGGTACCAATAAGGCTGCAGGGACCTCATGTAACAGGTATCAGGAACTAAAAAAGAGGAGAAAAGGAGGAAGGAGAAGGTAGAAGGGTCCTGCAGAGGGAAGAAAAAGTGGATAAGAGGTAGGGGGCGGAGGGGAAGAACCCGACTTGGGAATACATTGAGGCTGGGAGAGGGAGCCTTGGGGTGTACATCCAGAGGGCCCAGGAAGAGGGAGGAGTGTACACCTAACCCAGCAGGAGACAGAGAGAGCTGATGGAAAATGAGGAGGCCTACTCCAGGTGTACACTGGGGGATATGGGTGTTTAAATTATGAAAATGGAGGACTGGTGATAATAAAATACTGCAATTAAAGGACTTAAAGGAAATATACTGTATCTGATGGAATCAGAGTATGTGGAGAATTATTAGAGTTGTAAAGTGAGGTATAAAAATAAAATAATTGCCAAGTAAGCACTCAAAAAAAGTCCATGTGGTTGTGGATTGTTGTGGAAAAAGGGGATCTGGGGACAAATGCTTTTGATTAATTTTAACTGCAGTTCATTAAATAACTTGTGGTGCCCCTCCACAGAAGCAGTCCCAAGTATGACCCAGTGAATTACAGACCAGACAGTCTTGTGCAAGTTCATGAAGATCATACTTAAGTAAAGATTGGTAGAATATCTAGAAGAGCATGGTCTTCAGGATGCAAGGCAGTATGGATTAGTGGGGCAGAGATCGTGCCAAACAAATTTGATTGACTTCTTTGACTGGGTCACTAAGACAGTAGACGGGGACCAAGTGGCAGAAATCCTCTATCTGGATTTCAGCATAGTCTTTGACTCTGTGTCCCACAAAAGGCTGATCAGGAAGTTTGTGGATTTCTGGGTTGGGGATAAAATGTCCTGATGGGTGGAAAACTGGTTGAGGGACAGAACCCAGAGGGTGGTTGTGGGGAAAGAGTTATCTGGCACCAAAGAGGTCACCAGTGCATCCCACAGGGCTCAGTGCTTGGGTCGGTGTTGTTCAATGTCTTTATCAATAACGTTGGGGATGGCATTAAGGGCAAAATGTGCCTATTCATGGATGACACCAAGGTCTGCAGGAGACTGAACACAGCTGGTGGGATACAGGGACTACAGGATGATCTGGAAAAGCTGGGAAGTGGTCTGATGTCTGGCAACCTGGCTTCAATGCCAAGAAATGCAAAGTTATGCACATTGGAGCCAAGAATCCCAGGACAAGGTACTATCTGGGTGGAGTCCAGGTATCTGATCAAAGGAGTAGAAGGACCTTGGAGTGATCATCACTAGTGACCTGAAGCACTCTACGCAGTGCATGAAAGTAGCCACAAGGGCAACAAGATGCTGGGATGCATACTTCAGGGGATCAGTAGTAGGACAAAAGAGGTTATACTGTCCTTGTACAGGTCACTGCTGAGGCCACATCTAGAGTATGGAGTTCAGTACTTGTGACCACACCTCAGAAAGGACATTTAGCTGGAGAAGGTCCATAGGAGGGTTACAAAGATGACAGTGGGTCAGCAGGGTAAGTCATACAAGGAGAGGTTGAGGGCACTGAACATGCACTCCCTGGAGGAAAGGAGAAAAGGAGGGAGAGAGAGAGAAAGAGCTGACAAGATTGGGACCTTCAAGCACTCTTTTTTTGTATCTTCTATTTTTGCTCTCACTGAAGCCTTGACATCCTTCTGGGGTGCTTGCTCAATGAGGCTGCTACTCCCTGCCTGAACCCCTCATCTCTGGATGGACTCCCCTGACCATCCAGGCAGGCCTAGTCTCCCGGATTACCCCTTGGGGCACGCCTGCCCTCCCTTGGTGGACTATCTGAAATCAGAGAGGTCTTACCTGGGTGATGGGTCAACTGTGGAGTCCTCCAGAGTGACGGGCCAGCGGTGGGATGTGAGCCTGTCACTGGAGCCCCCTTCATCTCCATGATGCTTCAGTGGGGGGTTTCCATGTTTTGTGTGTTCCCTGAAGTGCGGCATTGCAATGACTTCATTCCACCAATGTCCTCCGCACTCTTCCCTCTACTTTGGCCCTAAGCTTATGTAGTGCCTCCGGTCTCCACCAGGGCTGCTACTATGTAGGGCAAGCCCTGGATCCCTCTCTTGAGAGAGGAGAACAGTCCATCAGATGCTCAATCCACTCTCTCCCCTGCCGACCTCCAGCACCTGAGCTCATTCCCGAACTTGGGTCACTGGCATGGAGCAAGGTAAGATGACCAGTGCCTCAACTCTCAGTGCCACTAGGCCGGCCTGGGACCTTCAAGTACTTGAAAGGGATCAATAAGGTGGAGGAGGATGGTATCTTTATAGTGAGTGGCAACCATAACATGAGGGGGCACAGTCTTAAACTGGAGGGAGGGAGATTTATGAGGGAGGTCAGGAAGCACTTCTTCTCAGACAGTGTGGTGGACACGTGGAATGTGCTGCCAGAAAAGGTGGTTCCATCGAAGACAGTGGGCAACCGTAAGAGAGGCTAGGATAGGCATAGGGGAAGGTAAGGATCATGGGTAGGGATGATGGGAGTGGGGTGGGGGAACAGGGACAGTAGCTTAAGCTGTGGACCCTGCAATACAAGCAGACTAGATAGGCCAAATGGCCTTCTGCTGGCTTCTTCATATGTATAAGATGATTGCTAGGACACTATACTGTAATTCATCAGAATAAAAAGTCACTTGGTACATCCACCCCCCCCCTTCTCCAAATATAGCAAGGTTTTACCACTTCTAACTTAGTGATAACTTTTAAAAAGTAGAACAGCAGAAATTGCTGTGATATTTCAAACTGTATTATGCAGGAATTCAGTAAAACCAATGCATTGAAGTTACTTGCCCACCCCCCCAGTATAAGTTGCTCAGACATGTACTGTAGACTAATACCAATACTAAATTAGAACATACTGATAAGAAAAATGCAATTATTCACATGTGCAATATTTCTATTGATCAGAGTCAGTGAAAATATATAATATGTTTAACTGAGGAAGATTCTACAAACATTTAGTCTTGACAGCATGCAGCTCGAAATATTGAAGGCTGGTGATCTTAAACAGTCACTTGGAATGGAAAAATATTACATATTGTATAATAGCTGTAAAAATTGTCATCACATTTCTTGCAGCACAATTCATTATGAGTCTGACCCACAAAGACAAAGTAAATAATACGGTCATAAACTAAAAGTAGAGGTATATTCCCCTATGGTGGCCATCTTCAATATAAACTCAATCGAGAAATAATGTTTTCATTGTCATTATTAATATTAAAACAAGCATTTGTCAATGCCAAATATTGTTGCACTGGCATTGGCATTGGCAGTGCCAGAGCTAGAGATGCATAATAGGAATGGCTGTGAAGTATTGAAGTGACGCCAATCCCACCCCCACCCTGTAGAGAGCAAGAGGCACTGGGGTGTGCCTTTGGGTCATCAGCTATAACGTTCATTCCATTGTACCTCACCCTGCCCTGTAGACACTGACAAGTGTTGTGGTGTGCTTTGGGGTCTTTGGGCATTATACTTATCGCATTCCATAAGGAAATACATGGATGTGGGTGCAGTATAGGAGCATGGGGTGAACTTTGTGGCCGAACAGTGCATGGCACACCACGATGCCTGTCAGTAGCTGCAGGGTGGGGTTGGGGGGTGGAATGACATTAGCATATTTCTCCCACTATGTATTTTCTTGTCCAGTGCCGTAGGAAGGCATTTTGGTGCCTTGGGCAAGAGACAAATTTTGCACCCCCCCAGAAAATAGCCAGGGTCTGGGGGCCACAAATCACCCATAAGCTCTGAGGTGTTTACATGCTCTGTGGTGAGTTTTGGGCCTTTTCTTGAAGAAAAAAAACATACTTTTGTTACATGTTCCCTACCCCTGATTTCAGGGAATATTTTGCTACCATGGAATATGAGATGTGGGAGACACTGGCTGGCTGGCTGGCATCAGAGTATGCAGCCACGTTGTTGTGGACAAGTGGCTGACCAACAAGGATCATGTTAGTCAAGCGGTGCCTTTCATTATAGTGTTACTGGCCATTCTTGATGTTAAAAATGAATGAAAACTCTAGCCCCATTCATTTCAATTGGGTGCACCCCCATGCTCTCCCTGGCCACATGTCATTACATGCTTGGCGGGGAGGAGGAAGGGGATGGGCTCTGAAATGCATCAGGCAACCAATGCTAAAACTAATTTATGAGTAAAATATCTGGATTATGAGCTGCACACAGTATTTCTAACCTGGCTAGAATGACTGCCTCGGAGGGCAGCTACCACACCATGCGAGTGGTAGCTGCCATAGGGTAATCCGGAAATTCACTTTAAGGGATAAAGATCTAGTGTTCTTGTAGACTTCTGCAGATACACGCAATACACATACTGAAATTATGTCTAAAATCTAAATATCATGATATGTTTTTGAAAGTTTTTTCTGAGGTATCAGTAGATCTATAGACAAAAAAACAAAACACATTCACTATGGCTGGCCCCTTGGCACAACTGTAATGCTACATGTTGCGATGTTGGTGACCTGAGTTTGGAAGCTAACCTGGGTTGCTGTGGGAGGGAGGAGGAGGAGGATGATCGAGTGTCCATGGGGAAACCCTCCACCTCCTCCTCTTCCGGGGAGTGTAAGGCTGTCAGTGCTGGTGCAATACTGCCGCATGTCACATGTGAGACAACAGGTAGCAATGCACAAGTAGGGGTAAAGGGTATATGTTGAGGGGAACACCAACAGTGTTGCAATCTGTATGCTTGTGTGCATCACAGCTTGCACACTTACTGCTGGCATCCAACCCAGGGGGATTGGGTGCACAAGGTAAATCATTGATCACCCAGGCAAGATAATGAACTGAGTCCAGGCAACCCCTCACAGTCAGAGAGCGAGAGCAGAGCAAACACAGACAAGTGAGGCGGGCTGACCGCCTGGCTGCCAGAAGGTCAAGTTCCACTTCCAACATAGTACTAACAGCCAACTAACTTCAACTAAACTTGACTTCCCTTGGCTGCAGTTGCTTCCCCACAAGAAAACAAACAGTACATACAGTACTTTTATATAAATAGAATGTAAGGGAAATTGCCCTCACAGTGGGCAAATGCCATCACATTCTATTTATTTATATACAAAACACAAAAGTACTGTAGGTACTGTTTGTTTTCTTGTGGGGAAGCAGCTACAACCAAGGCCACATTCTATTATTTAAATAAGACTAAGGAGGAGTGGTGGACAGACTGCCCCGGATGGGCCAAGTGGTCCTTTTCTGCTCTCAAATCTAAGTTTCTATGTTTCAGAAGAGACACTGGCATAAAAGGAAGGAGACAATGCTATAACTGAAATACTGAGGGGTGTAACTGGGAAGAGACACTGGTATAGCAGGAAGCTGATACTGGCATAACTAACTGGAGTGGAAAGAGAAGCCTCTGTAATAACCAAGACACTGTTTAACTGTAACTAGGAGGAACTTCAGTCTTTGACTAGGTAACCAATGTAATAGACCGGGGGGGGGCAGTGGATATGGCCTACCTGGACTTTAGCACGGCATTTGACCCAGTCCTACACAAAAGATTAAAAAAAAGAGTTAGCCAGCCTGAGAGTGGGCCCCAGGGTAATAGCCTGGGTGACAAGCTGGCTGGACAACAGGTCCCAGAGGGTAAGAGTAAACCAAACGGAGTACATTCTGAAGAAAGGGAGGTTACTAGTGGGGTACCACAGGGTTCAATATTGGGACCAGTCTTCTAATGTCTTTATAGGTGACATTGCAGAGAAACATAGAAACATATAATTTGATGGCAGATAAGGACCGCTTGGCCCACCTAGTCTGCCCATTTTCCTACCTAACAGATAAGATGCAGATCCTAGTTAACCAACAGCTTACTTCCTCCTACCCCCCACTAGGACTGCCTTATGTCTGTCCCATGCATTCTTGAATTCCCCCACTGTTCTTGACTCCACGACCTCCTCAGGGAGGCTGTTCCATGCATCCGCAACACTCTCTGTGAAAAAATACTTTCTCACATTACCTCTGAGCCGTCCCCCCTCTATGTTCAAATTGTGCCCCCTTGTTCTTGCACATCTCTTTTTCTGAAAGATGCTACCCTCTTGGATTTTGTAGATTCCCTTGAGGTACTTGAAAGTTTCTATCGTGTCCCCTCTCTCCCTTCTTTCCTCAAGGGTATACATATTAAGCTCCTTTAGTCTTTCTTCGTATGTCATCTGGTGCAGACCCGCACCATTTTGGTTCCCTCCTCTGGACAGCCTCCACTCTGTCTATGTCTTTTCGGAGATGCGGTCTCCAGAACTGCACACAGTACTCCAGATGGGGTCTCACCAACTGTCTATACAGAGGGATAACAACTTCCTGTTTTCTACTATTGATGCCTCTTCCTATGCATCCCAGTATCCCCACAGCCTTCCTTACTGCCTTCTCACATTGCTTGCCCACTTTAGGTCATCTGATATAATTACCCCCAGGTCCCTTTCCATTTTTACTGTTGTCAGTATCTCATCCCCCATTGTGTACTCTTCCCCTGGGTTTTTGTTTGCCATGTGCATTACCTTGCACTTCATTGCATTGAATCTGAGCTGCCATACATTTGACCATTCCTCCAACCTTGACAAGCCCCTTCTCATCCTTTCCACTCCATCTTGTGTATCAACCCTGTTGCAGATTTTTGTGTCATCTGCAAAGAGACATACTTTTCCTTCCAGTTCCTCTGCAATGTCACGTATAAAGACATTAAAAAGGACCGGTCTCAGTACTGAACCCTGAGGTACCCCGCTAGTAACCCTATTTTCTTCACTGTGTACTCCATTTACTACTACCCTTTGCGTCCTGTTGTCTAGCCAATTTTTTATCCAGGCTGCCACCTTGGGACCCACTCCAAGGTGGTCTGGAAGGAAAAGTATGCCTCTCTGCAGATGACACAAATATCTGCAATAGGGTTGATACACAAGAAAGGGTGCAAAGGATGAGAAGGTACTCGGCAAGATTGAAGGAATGGTCAAAAATATGGCAGCTTAGATTCAGTGCAAAAGAAGTGCAAAGTAATGCACCTGGGAAATAAAAACCCAGGGGAAGAGTACACAATGGGGGGAGGGTATAAACAACAACACAAATGGAAAGGGACCTGGGGGTAGTCATATCAGATGACAGTCAACGTAAGGTAGGTAAGCAATGTGGGAAGGCAGTAAGAAGGGCTGCGGGGATACTGGGATGTATAGGGAGAGGCATCACCAGTAGAAAACAAAAAGTTGTTATCCCTCTGTCCAAACAGTTGGAGAGACCCCAATCTGGAGTTCTACATCCAGTTCTGGAGACCCCATCTCCACAAGGACATAGACAGGATGGAGGCAGTCCAGAGGAGGGCGACTAAAATGGTGCAGGGTCTGCAAGAGAAGCCATATGAGGAGAGACTAAAGGAGCTTGATATGTATACCCCTTGAGGAAAGGGGGGGGGGACATGACAGAAACTTTTAAGTACCTCAAGGGAATCAACAAAGTCCAAGAGAGTAGCATCTTTCAGAAAAAGAGATGTGCAAGAACAAGGAGACACAATTTGAAGATTGGGGGGGACAGCTCAGGGGTAATGTGAGGAAGTATTTTTTGACAGAGAGGGTGGTGGATTCATGGAACGTCCTTCCTGAGGAGGTTGTGGGATCAAAACCAGTGGGGGAATTCAAGAATGCATGGGACAGACAGAAGGTAATTCTTGTGGGAGGTGGGTAGGAAGAAATAGGCAGTTGGTTAACTAGGATCTGCAGCTTATCTAGTAGTTAGGAAAATGAGCAGACTAGGTGGGCCAAGCGGTCGTTATCTGCTGTCAAAGTCTATGTTTCTGTGCGTAATGGGAGACTGCCACACTGGCATAAATGTGAGCAAAGACTGATATAACAGAGCAGACATTGCTGTAACTGGTATACTGACTTACTGTATCTGTTAGGCTAACAGATACAGTAAGTCAGTATACCAGTTACAGCAATAGTTTGGTGACTGATACACCTGGTAGGGTACACACTGGTAATGCTGGCAGATGTCTAGTAGTTACAGACTAGTAAGCAGTTAATTTAAATAGGACAAACATTAAACAAATACAGAACTTCAACAAAGTAAGAAAATCTATAAAAAAAATTACAAATAATAACACAAAACAGCAACAATATGCTTGTTTGCAATTAAATTTGAATTCCTGGCTAGAAACATTTGGCTCATACTCTGTCTTTCTCAGTGCTGGACCAGCACACTCACAAAGAAAAGAGTATGAACCAGAAGAGCCTTCTAGCCAGGAAGCTGGCATTTTTTTTGCAATGATGACTACTATTCTTGTCTCTCCTGCAGCCTACCCCTTCCTCCCGGAGTAAAGTCAGACAGCAATTCAAACACTGTACACACCAGAAATTAATTCATTTTATTTAATTTTTTTCAATCGGATGCACGCACTGCGCGGTCAAAGATCCAAAGAAAGAAACGAACTAAGGCAGCGGCGATGATCAGTTCGCCAAAAAAATCCAGGCACTCGGGCAGGCGCGCACAGGGGGGCACACACACACACAAGGAAATAAAAGCTTTGATTTTTATTTTACTCATCAGGCTCAGCAAGATGACAGTTGAAAAACTTGAAAGCAAGTCTAGTCATCACAGACTGATTCAGTCTCAATAGTAGTGCCCTTTCACAATTTGCACAATGTATTTATTCACTCACACTTCACTTGGGACTCGGGAGAATGGATTTTAGACCTGTCCTGGCCTCCAGCATAGACGGTGCCCAAAGAAAGGATGGAATGAATCTACGAAAGCAGCGAGCGAGGAGCAGGCCTCCTGACCTGAGGAGCCAGCAAGACAGGGGACTGGGATCAAGAATCAGTAGGACGGAGTCTGGTATGGGGGAGAACGCAGCTGCACCAGGCAGCCCAAGGTCCAAACAATTGAAACAAACACACTGTAGTCAAATAATCCTATTCCTATCCTAATCTCTTTACCTTCTTAAATAGATTGGTAGTTTTTTTTACTACTTTTTCCAACCTACTCCACAGCACAGATCACTAATATAATTTATTAAACAGACATGCTCATTGAAAATCCTGCAGCACAACATTGTCTCTACTCCAACCTCTCTCTACTATCTCTCATCTCAAACAGTTCTAGATTGCAGCAGCACGCACATTGCTCTCACCTCATGTACTTGCCACCGGCCGGACCACATGGCTGTCTGAAACTGTACACACGATTCTTCTTGCTGAGGCTGCAACGCACCATGTGAACCCCACCCCGAATTGCTGGTCCTTGGATGCACCCACTACTGGCAGCAAGTAGTAACTACTGTTAAAATAATTAAAAAAATGTTTAATTTAAAGCGGCAGTACTCACTTTTGAACTCATAGTACTGTGAGTTTCTGAATGAAACTGCGCCCCTAGGAGACTTGCGCCTGGGGCAGCTGCCCCACCCGCCCCACCCTTCCTACGGTACTGTTCTTGTCTATACTGTGTAAACTGTTCTCCCCTCCCCCAGGATGCATCTGTAATCGAGCAGTACTCTGCTCAGTATGCCTTCCTGGTAAGACGGTTAAATAAATAAATAAACAAATATTAAATCCAATGATCCCAAGTCACACCCCAGAAGCCTGTCAGTCTGTACCTGATGGGGTGCTACAGTTGGAAACCCTAACACTGTAGGCGTGTAGTGGTAGTTTCACTCCACATTTTCAACATGGGCTTCTTGTCAGGCTACCTCATGAAAAGTGGCACAATCACTTTGTTAGCTGAAAGGAGGTTTTGCACAGCGGCTGTGGCATTTGGCGACAGAGGGACAAAAACACATTTTTGGGCAGGATGTGGAGAAAGACAACTGTATTGTTCATGAGGAGTCATAAAAAATGGCAATGTTTAAAATCTGGAGTGACAATATGAAATATTGGTGAAGCAATGAGCATCATACAAACTGCTCAACACACGTCCGTAACCCAATTATTTTTGCAGTTTGGTAGGCACATTTGTAGCATAGGCATTTTGGGACCTCCCCTTATGAACAGTGGTGCTGCGATTTTGTTAATCTGTCCCAAAAGTTGATTTCCCACAGTAACCACGCCATTGTGCACCACAGGTGCGGAAACACATTTTGTGCAGGATGTGAAAAATGAAAGCTGTACTGTTCATAAGGAGGTGTGCAAAAATGCCAGTGTTGAAAATCTGGCATGGAAATATTGCAGATTTGTGAAGTTACAAGGCTGCGTGGAAACTGCGCAACGCACGCTTGCAACACAGTCATTTTAAGGACTGTCAGCACCAAATTTTCAACATAGGCATTTTAGGACCTCTGTTCATGAACAGTGTCACTGTCATTTCCTCAAATTGTTCCAAAATGTGATTTCGCACAGCGACCACGCTATTCTGCGCCGGACATGCAAAAACACATTTTGGGCAGGATATGTAAAATGACAGCTGTACTGTTCATCAGGAGGTGTGAAAAAATGCCAATTTTTGAAATCTGGAGTGAAAATATTACAAATTCATGACATTATAAGCGTACGTAGAAACAGCGCAACTCTCGCTCATAAAACAACCATTTTTGGGTGTTGTGTCACCAAATTTGCAACATAGGCTTATTGAGAGGACCCCTCATGAACAGTGGCACTTATGCATCATTACTCAGTCCCAAAAGGTGATTCTGCACATTGACCACGAAATCACCTTTCAGGACCGAATAACAATGTCACAGTGCCAGAAAACATGAGAAGGGGCCCCAAAAACCCCATGTTGAAAATTTGGTGCCAAAATTCCAAAAAAAAATGCCTGAGATATGCATCAAAGTTGGAAAAACCCTGTTTATACCATTATACAGCTTACTGGCATTTCCTCAGTTCACGGTTGGCTTTGAAAAGTGCAGACGTGTTCCCGGTCCACTGAAGATCGTCGTGCCAGACTCCAGAGGTAAGTATGGGGTGGGGGTGGGGAGCAGGGTGCGCAGTGGGTGGGTACGGGGTTATGGGAGGGGGGCAGGGAGACCATCAAGGGGACATTTCCTTTTTTTTACAGGGAACAAAAAAAAACATTGCGGGACCGTTTTTGTTTTCACAGGGGCACGCTGGGGTGGACTCCCAGTGTGCCAATGGAGTCTTTTTGTGCGGAGAGGCAGCTGTAGCTAATGGGGGATTGGGCACCCCCATCAGCACACAACAAGAGGGAAGGGTTACTTTATGCCGAGGGGATTGGGCACCCCTGTCAGCACACAAGGAAAGCGGGGAGGACAAGAGCCGAGGGGGATTGGGCACCCCCTCAGCATAAAACAAATGGGGGGGGTTCTTTACACTGACGGGGAGTGGATTCCCCCATTGGCACATACATTGAGGATAGGGTAAGCCGACAGGTGGATTGGGCACCCCCAAAGTCGGCAATTTGGCGGGCAGTGTGCTGCCATGTTTCTGTTGCAGGGAAGCACGTCGGGAGGTCCACTGTGTGTGACGAGCTTTGCTTGCATTGCAGTGGACCTTTCCTTAAATGTGCTCACCACATTATGTATGCATGGTGTGGTGCCATCATGCAGGCTGATTGGGGAATGAGTGCCCTGCATTTGTCAAACAGTGACCGTGCCTCCAAATCTGCACTACCACAAGATGTTGGCTGTGCAAGTGTGCCAACATAAAAATTGGATTAAGATAATTCAGGCTATTTGTATATCTGGAGGCACAACCAGCTGAAGCAAGTCTTTTAAAAATGGGGTTAACAATAGAAAGCAGATAACTTCACGTTGGAACTTATCTATAAAGAACACTCTCTGGATTTTTCTTATTGCTCTGGGCACACCAAAAGAAAAGGTTCAGTTTTTAACAGCATCAAAACTAAGGGGGAAATTATATTGGGAGGATGACAAGCAAATCTTTCCTTTCCCCGAGCTGAGCTTTGCCACACTTGAACATCAGAAAATATTTAATGTGGTCCATGCAAGTTTAAGGGAGATGGGAATTAAAGGAAAACTACACCCAAAACTTGAAAAAATATATACTGTGCAGAGTGTTTTAATGTGTATGTGAAGTTCTAGTGTTTTCTTCCCTCTGACTGGTATTAGGAGTTTCTCCTAAATTAGCCTGCTAGCTTTAGGGTAGTTTTACGACCCCTGGAGATCTCCATATCAGATGGCTTTATTGCATTTCTTTGTCCTACAATGCACCTTGTTTCATGTGATGGTGATGTAGCAGAGCCCATAAATCCAGCAGAAAGCATTGCATTACAATCAGTTCACAACAATAGAGATGGCTATATTTTAAAATATGTAGAATTCAGCTTGGTGACCACCCTCATCCTAAAAGTTTTACTGTCCTGAAAAACTTTGCTGCTGGTAATTTTTGTGCAGCTTGTAAAGCTTCCAAGATATTTAGTTTGCTTAGCATGTGTGTGCTGAATGTTGGGTCTCTCTTACATCACAATCACATGAGACAAGATGCACTGTGGGAACAAGAAATACAATTACGCTATCAGGTATGAAGATCCCCAGGGGTCGTAAAACTAGCATAAAGCTAGCAGGCTAATTTGGGAAAAACTCCTAATACCAGTCAGAGGGAAGGAAACACTAGAACTTCACATACAAATTAAAACACTCTGCACAACATATATTTTTTCAAGTTTTGGGTGTAGTTTTCCTTTAAACACTTCCTCAAACTGCCGACAAAATGACAGATTCCATTTGCTGGAAAAGTCTACATCTTTAGAGAGCCCAGGGAATCCAGGACATCTGTGGAGAAAATATGTAGAGAATTGGATACTCACACTATGTACTCTAACAGAGACACTTGAAAGCATACCATTCACTCACCTTTTTTTTCTTTATTATCAGTGGATGTTGGTAATCTGTTAATATGGGTATCAGTAGTATATTGGTGCTGTCTTTTTATGTTGGCTTGCCATGCTTGTGCGCAAGTCAACATCTTGGGAGAGTGCAGATTTGGAGGCACGGCTGCTGTTGGGCGAATGCAAGGCACGCATCAGTAGGTGCGTCCCTCATTCCTAAATCAGCCTGCATGCTGGCACTACACCATGCATGCTAATGTGTAGAGCACATCTAAGGAAAGGTCCGCTGCAATCTGAGAAAAGCTCGTCAGACACAGCGGACCCTTCCTGTGTGCTGCCACATTAGCAGCATGGTGGGCGGCCGCCCAATGGCCAACTTCAGGGGTGCCCAATCCACCAGCCGGCTTTCTGTGGTCGCTGAAATTTGCTGACAGGGAAGTCACTCCCTGTCGGCATACAACAACCACCACTTCTGATATGCCGAGGGTGCCGTCCCCTGTTCTTACCTCCCCTTTCATTGTGTGCGAAGGGAGCCCTCCCGTCAAGCATAAATCCAGCCCCCACATTTCTTACATGCTAAGGGGGTGCCTAATCCCTCGGCTCTTGCCTCCCCCGCTGTCATTGTGTGCCGTGGGGTGCCAATCTCCGCCGGCATAAGTTTACCCTCTCTATTGTCTGCCAACGAGGAGCCCAATCTCCGCCGGCTGCAGCAACCCCATTGTCTACCGAAGGAGGGTGCCCAATCTCCCGCCAGCTGCAGCAACCCCAAAATAGTTAGGTGGCACTCTGGGAGCCCACCCCAGCGCACAAGTTCCTGAAAAGGAAAACTGTCCTCAATGTTAGTGTTTTTTTACCCTGTAACAAACAAAAGGTCCCCATAGTCTCCTGCCCCCACCCGCACCCACCCACTGCGCACCCTGCCTCCCACCCCCCTCACCCCATACTTACCTCTGCAGTCTGGCACAATGATCTTCGGTGGACTGGGAACACGTCTGCACTCTGCAAAGCCAACCGTGAACTGAGGAAATGCCGGAAAGCTGTATAATTGAATAAATAGGGTTTTTTCAACTTTGCCGCATATCTCGGGCATTTTTTAGAATTTTTGCATCAAATTTTCAACATGGGGTTTTTGGGGCCCCGCCTCTTGAATTCTATCACTGTCATGGCATTAGTCTGCCCCGAAAGGTGATTTCACAGTCACTGCGCAAAATCACCTTTCAGAACCCATTAATGAAATGACAGTACCAGTGTTCATGAGGTGGCCTCTCAAAAAGCCTGTGTTCCAAATTTGGTGAAAAAAGTCCAACAAATGCCTGTTTTACGAGCGTGCATTGCGCAGTTGCTATGCAGGCTCGTAACTTTGCGCATTCACAATATTTTAACGCTGGATTTTCAGCATTGCAATTTTTGTACACCTCCTTGTGAACAGTACAGTTGTCATTTTCCACATCCTGCCTGAAATGTGTTTCCGCACTTCCGGTGCACAATAGCGCAGTCACTGTGGAAAATCAGTGTTTGGGCCAGATTATGAAAATGACAGTAACACAGTTCATGAGTAGAGGTCCTAAAATGCCTTTGTTGAAAATTTGGTGATGATACTCCATAAAATGACTGTTACGAGCATGCGTTGGCAGATTGCACGCACGCTCGTACCATCGTGCATTTGTGATATTTTCACTCTGGATTTTCACCATTGCCATTTTTCCACACCTCTTGATGAACAGTACAGCTGTCATTTCACATATCCTGCCCAAAATGTGTTTTCGCACTTCCAGCGCAGAATAGAGTGGTTGCTGTGCGAAATCACTTCTTGGGACACTTTGAGGAAATAACAGTGACACTGTACATCAGCAGAGGTGCTAAAATGCCTATATTGAAAATTTGCTGCCGAACACCCATAAAATGGAAGTGTTCCAAGCATGCGTTGCATATTTCCCATGCACCCTTGTAACTTCGGAAGACCCCAATGCACACCGCGACACTTGTCGGTGTCTGCAGGATAAGGAGAGGTGAAATGGCATGAGCACTATGGTCAACACCCAAAGGGACACCCCAATGCCTGTCAGTCTCTGCAGCTTGGGGGTGGGTTGGCATTAGTTCAATACTTCACTGCCATTCCTATTATTCATCTCTCTCTCTCTAACTCCTGCACTACCAAGGCCAATGCCAACAAGCCAACATTCGGCATTGACAAATGCTTGTTTATTTTAAAGGTGAGATTTCCAGTTCATATTTTACTAATGTTTCAGATGTAATGAATGTAGTCAAAATAGTGTCTTCCCCACACTTGTTGATATAATGAAGGGAGAACGGTAGCAGGACAGATTCTTTCTGGAAAAGACAGTTTCTTTTAACCAATCATTGCAACCCCTCTTCTGCAGACTATTTCCTTCAGTTGTTGCATGCAACTATGTACATTACTTTGACTGAAAGGAAATGGCATACAAAAGTGAGGGTTGCTTCACAGTTTTCAGTTTAATGATGTTTATGTTATATAATAGTTAACATAAATTGTTTAATTGATGTTGTAACATGACATAAATCCTAATACAGCTGCCAGTCTGATGTTTTTCTGGCGATGGGAGACGCTTTGTATGAGGGATTTCATTGTGATTCCAGCATCAAAATCTGCTGTTTTCTTCCATGGATTGTTCGCCTAGCTAGACTCAATCTAGGATATCCTGTGGATAATTCTGTCCCGCGAATTGGAGGGCTCTTAGAAGTGGACTTGGTGAGAGCTGTCTTTTGCCCTGATCTCCTCTATTTTGTGGTTGGTGAGTGTCTACAATTGCAAAGTTCTTAAATATTTCAGTGGCTGTGGTGAGAGGAGAGCCACCTTCTGAACTTGCTCTTTTGGGGCTTCTGGAAGATTAAATTAATTTTATATACCATACTGTGTGGTATTTTCATCTTGAATCTTGGTGGTGTGAGCACCTGGATTCTGTTTGCACTTTCTGCCATTAGCCTAAGAAAAGGTCTGGAGACTTGGATTGGACAATAATAAATATAATAATTATATTTGGACATTTAAGACTGCTTTTTCTTTTCAGATTTGCTGCAGCATGTACTCTTTGCTGCATTCTCCCTTGTTAACTGGCCTGGGTTTTAAACAGGCCTTGAAATCTTTCCTTTGGGAAAAAGCCTTTGGTGATAATGTTTTCTTATTTGATTTGTCTGGTTTTATGATGCTGAGTTTTGTATTTCTATCTTATTGTAATGCACCTTGAAATTTGAGAGGCGCACAATAAATAAAGTTTATTATTATTATTAACTGTTTTATTTTTTTGGGGGGCTGTATATTTGGGTGTGGGGGGGTTGTGTTATTGGGTGTGAGGGGATTTGTGTTATTGGAGGGACTGAATTGCCAGGCTATATCCTCTAATCCTCTTTTGGCAGTGCTATGCAATGCCAGGTCAATGAGGAACAAGACTGCTATTTTTCGGGATCTGATTTCCTCTGTTGACCTGGCTTGCATTACAGAAACCTGGTTGGGCGACGATGCTGGCCCAGTTCTTGCAGCCGCCATTCCTTTGGGGTACTCTGAAATGCACTGCCAGAGGAAGGATTGCAGGGGTGGGAGAGTGGCCATTGTTTTTTGATCCAGCCTGGGCTTCTCGGTGCACCCAGTTGGTAGCACCCGATCTTTTGAGCATGTCACCATTCATGGGGGTACAGGTGCAGGTTGCAGGATTCTCCTTATTTACTGCCCGCCGAGGGTGAAGGGATATTTCCTGCAGGAGGCAGCAGACTTCATCATTGAGCAGGTGTTGAAGTCCCCCAGATCCTTAATCCTGGGGGACTTCAATGATTGGATCAATGATAAATCCTTGCATTTTGGTTACGACCTCCTCCAGTTGATGCAGTCTCTGGGCCTGTCACAAGCAGTTGCTTCTGCTACCCACCAATTTGGCCAATGACTCAATCTGGTGTTCCAGCTGGGTCTTGAGCCTGATAACCTCAAGATTGATCAGGTAATTTGGTCTGATCATTGCACCATGTCGTTCATGTTTGGGGCCCCCCTGAAAGTCCCTCCACTGTGGAAATGGTCAGCTATTGCCCTTTAAGGGGCTTGCACCCAGAGGGACTGTTGGCAGTTGCTGATCTATCTAGGGTTAATGCAGCATGTCCAATAGGCACTGAAGAGGCAGTTGCCATCTATAATAGGGTGGTTTCCGAAGCTCTGGATGCAATCGTATCAGTTCGTTTATGACCCAGGCCTTCTCACATGAGATCCCCATGGTTTGATGGGGATCTCATGGTGATGAAGATCAGGGGTCGGAAGGCTGGAGCATCACTGGTGGAAGACCCGGCTGGAGTCTGACAAGCTGGCCTTGCGTGCCCACTATGTTAAGTACCAGGGGGGCAGTCTCCCATGAGAAGGCAGAATTTCTGTCCAGGGAGATTACTGCGGGGAGGAACAGACCTTCTCAGCTGTTTTGAACTGTAGACAGGCTTTTACATCCTGCCTATCTACAGCCAAAAAAAGCTTTTTCATCCACTTTAAATGAAGAGTTTGCTCTGTTCTTCTCCAATAGAGTGTCAGCTATCTGGTCGGGGATTCTGCCAGTTAGGCTTTTGCCTAGCAGTGGTTGGACTGGGGGGAATAGAGGCATGCCGCCTGTCTGGGAAGACTTTTGGCCAATTGAGGCATCTGAGATGACTAAGATGATTTTAGAATTGAAGCACACATTTTGTGAACTGGACTCAGCCCTGACACAGCTGTTAATGGGATGTGTTGAGGCTGTTCATCCGGTATTCACCTGGATTGCTGAGTGCTCGGCGGAGGGAGTTCTCCCAGCCACTTTGAAAGAGGCACTGGTGAGGCACCTCCTTAAGAAATCTTCCCTCGATCCTGATATCCTGTCAAATTACCATCCTATCTCCAACCTGCCTCTTTTGAGCAAGGTTGTTGAGAAGTTAGTGGCACAACAGCTCAAGGATCACTGGGTTTCCCTCAGACATTTATGAGCCATTTCAGTTGGGTTTTTGGGCTACACACAGCACTGAAACAGCTCTAGTGAGGGTGTGTAATAATCCGCTCAGGGTGAGAGATAGAGGAGACAGGTTAGTTCTTGTGCTCCTGGATCTTTCCTCAGCATTTGACACTGTGGGACACGTTGTGTTATTGGATTGGCTCTGTGAGTTTTGTGCACTCACCAGCACTGTCATCAGGGGATTTGAGTCCTATCTCTCAGACAGGGTGCAGCAGGTGGTGATGGGGATTTTCTCTTCCTCCCCAATGCCTCTGTCTTCTGGAGTTCCACAGGGCTCGATCCTGTCACCAATGTTGTTCGCAGTGTATATGCTGCCTCCTGGGTGAGATCATTCGACAATACAGTGTGGAGTTTCACTGCTATGCAGATGATGCACAACAGTGTTTGTCATTTGCTCCTGGAACATTAGGAGCTGTGGATGTGCTTAACAACTACCTGACTAAAATCAATGACTGGATGGCTTCCAGCTGGCTGAGACTCAACCCAGCTGGCTGAGACTCAACTTGACTGGCTGAGACCCGGCCAAGACAGAGGTGCTTGTGATCTAGCCTTGCAGCCGGCTTGATGGGTTGCTGCCTGGGGCTGATTCTGGTCTTGTACTCAGTTCTACCCCATTCACAGCTTCCCAGAGGGTGTGAAATCTGACTGTGATCCTTGACAGCAGACTGACTTTTGATGACCAGCTGTCATCTGTAGTCAGTAGTGGTTTTCACTTTCTATGGAACATTGCCCGGATTAAGCCTTTCGTTCCACCTGAGGACCTGCTGACGGTAGTGCACACCTTTGTTTCCTCCAGGCTTGACTACTGTAATGCTCTTTACTTCAGGGTCACGGGAGGGACCCTCCTCAGACTGCAGCTAGTGCAGAATGCAGCAGCTCTGGTACTGACTGGTCTTTCTAGGCCCAGTCATGTGACCCCTGTTCTGCGTGCCATGCACTGGCTGCCCGTGAGCTGGAGGGTTCTTTTGAAGGTGGGGCTTCTTACCTATAAGGACCTAAATGGACTGGGCCCTGGCTATCTGTTAGAGCTCTTGAGACTGGTTACCTCTGCTCGCTCCCTCCGCACCTCTTCGAGGGGCCTCCTGAATGTTCCCAGGGTTTTGCTCAAGACTTCTGGAGATCGTACTTTTAGCATTTCTGGGCTGTCCCTGTGGCACGCACTTCCATCTGCATTCCAGAAGGCCCCCTCAGTAGAAGTGTTTACGCGGAGGTTGAAGGCACACCTCTTTGGCCTGGCTTTGATTGAATACTGCATTTTAACATATTGTTAGGTCCCTGTTTACTATATTTAATTCATTTCAAATTGTTTCATATTTTAGTTATTTTAAATTGTATGGACAAAATTTTAGATTGATGCATTGTATGATTGTTTTGTATTTCTGTGAAGCCCCCAGAGCCTCCGGGAATGGGAACCATACAAATAAAATTTGCCTTGACTTGCCTTGCCTAATAGTGATGTGCAGGATTTCAATTGGACAAACAGCAACATGTGACCACTGAGCAACCATGGATTCATTTCCCTTATTAATCCTTGGTTGCCAACAGGAGTGCACCAAGGAAATAATTAGATCATGGTTCCTATCGGGGTCGTGCCACACAACCGCAGTAATGAGTGAGCTCAGAAAGCACTCCGCAGACTCCTGTATCTGCAGTATTCCTTCATTGCTATCCTCTATTTCCCATCTTAGTTGTTTTCCACCCACCCACCTGAAGGACTTCGCAGACTTATTCAGTCAGTGTCTCCACTAGCAGTGTTCCTAAACATTTATACCTCACAATACAGGATTGTCTGGGTGAGATCTGCATATATTTGAACTGCTGCATGAAAACATTTTTACCTAACAATACAAGATCAGGCTGGGTAAAAGATCCGCATGTATGGGAACCGATGCAGGAAAATGAGCAGTCAGTGTCCCTGCAACCAGTGTTCTCCATTCCCCATTTGTAAGGCTATAATGCAGGTTCATACCATTATGGGCTCGATGAAACAGCCACTGCATTATGGGTGAAGCCGGTAGTTTGCATGTGCTTAGCAAGGAAACAGTATGTGTTTTACATATGCAGATCTGTTCACCCACAATATATCACCATGCATCACTGAATGCACTTTGTAAGTGAATAGCATAACAGTAGAAATATCAGTTTCTGGGAGCACTGACATGCTTATTTTCCATCAGAATTTTAAAATATGTGGTAAAAAAGGAAAACCTGATTAATGTTGCAACTCACAATATAAATAAATGTAGACTGTCCAGTGTGCACGAGCACAGCTTTTGAAGTGGCACTTCTGGAGCAGCAGTGTAAAACAACAACCTCATTTTCTCTTCATTGTCATATGTACCACATTTTAAATCACAGATTCAGAGACATTACTTATCTTTACTTACCTTGCACCTTAGCCACGTTACAAGTGGATTAAACCACTCCAGAGCATGGTTCTACTGTGGAATTAAGCCATGGATTAATTCCACAGTAGAACTATGCTCTGCCATGGTTTAATGCTTACGTGAGTGTGTCAGAGAATATAATACAGTATTTGTAACACAGGTAGCAAAAGGTACTCAAATAACCACTTGGTTTTATTTTAAAAATACTATGCACATTATCAGGATCTATATCCCATTCATGTGGCTGACATCAAGATTAATTTATCTTCATATTTTGTATCTTAGAGTTAACTGTTGCTTTGCCTTCCTATCAAGGTAAGAAAATAAATTGTAAAACATTCTTCTAATGTTACTGTACATTATGTCTTTTTAAATATTGTAATGTACTGACTATTTTATGTTGTTGATTGTGAATGCAGTTGTCAAAAGCATTAAAATATGAGTTTATGAATCACTTCATGGTATGCGTCACATAAGGATAATGTACTGCCAGTAATGTAATGCATGCCCATGGATATACTGTAAAGGCACCTAGCTATAGCATGTGATTTCATGGCACACAGAAAGCACATTGAATCCCTGTATCATGCCTTGTCATTCTCTATTGAATTGTCTGAAAGATGTTTACACTCGATGATGTTTTTTCAGTAGTGTGGTAAAGGATATAAGTATTTGTGAATACCTTTTTTTTTAACCAAATGGGTACATACTGTAGAAACATAGAAAATGTCAGCAGAAAAAGACAGTTGGTCCATCCAGTCTGTCCTGTTTTACCCAAGCCTACCCCAGACCTATTGTCTGGTCGGGGTTATTGGCCTCACCCCACTTGTCTTCTGCCCTACTGCTTCCACCTCTGTAACTATTAAGCCTTTTACTTGGTATCAGCTGTGTTTGAAACTATTAATGGTTCTTGTACCCACCACTGATGTTGACAGGCTATTCCATGGTTTAACCACTCTGTATGTAAAATAAATCTTTGTCAAGTTTCTCTTCCCCTTCTACTTCCATTCATGTCCCTGTGTTCTTGGTTCCACATTCCTGTTGAATATTTGCTAACAATTAACCTTGTTCACTTCTTTCAGGAACTTGAAGGTCTCTATCGTATTGCTCTCCCCCTTCCGGTCCTTAGCAAGTACATATTTAAATCCTTAAGCCGGTCCTCCTAGGATTTGTCCTGCTGGCCCTGAATCATTTTGATTACCCTACACTGCACTGTCTCTAACTTGTCTTTGCTTTTTCTTAGCTGGGGACTCCAGAGTGGGGCACAGTTTTTCAGATGTGGCCTCACCAGTCATCTATGGTGAACTAATATCACCTCTTCCCTCCAGCTGTTGAACCCATTCTATATACACACCAACATTTTGGTTGTTTGCTGTAGGCCTTGTTACAGTTAGAGTATTTTAGGGAATCACTAATGATGACTCCCGGTCTCTTTCCTCAGGATGGATGGATGATTATCTATCAACAGAACAATCAAGATGACTGTTCAGAAAACAATCAGTATCAGATCCAACAGTCAAATCACAAAGAATGTTGCAACATATGATATCAGTCTTCATCATACTGAAGAGTGTCAGAAAGGTTAAACTGATGGGGAAGTTTGATCCAGCGGCATGAAAGGAGATGCCCTATAGTTAAAAGGTAGTAAATTCAGGAGTAAAATTAGGAAGCACTACCTTCCTTCAAGAGTGGTAGATCTATAATTAACAGCCGAGATGGTGGATATAAAGACAGTATGGACTTTCAAAGGAGTCCAGTACAAGTTTTTGCTTATCAAGGGAATTACAGGGTACCGTGGATAATAGTGCAGGGAATCAGTGTACTTTAGTACATGTTTGAACCGAATACTCGTGGTCCCTCTTTATGAATTGAGGGAGTGAACTTGATGGACTTAGAGTCCATTATGACCATAAAGCAGCAGTGTAATGAAAAATATTGTTTCTAAAATGGTAATTTTAGCTACACTTAATACAAATATGGCAAGCCTACATTTCTATTTTAATTATGTATTTATTGAAATGTTTCACCAGGAAGGCACACTGAGCAACAAGTCACTCATCTCCCGGTGTGACCTTGGGGGGAAGGGGTACAATAGGAATAAGACATTAAACTTTCAAGTTACAAGATCAACATTAACATACAGTTGTAAGGCAGGTGTTAAGGTGTTACAAACAGTGTTACAACAGTGATGCGCATCATGTGTAGAAAGAGTGGACAACAATAAGTGCCTGGATAATAAGTACACAAGTGCTTATGTGAAAGAAAAGGGTGAAGGGAGGGAGGAGTGAGGTGGGGGAGGGGTATGATTCATGTCCCTGGAGACCCTCTCAGGATGTGAGGAACCCTGCAAGGGGACTGGGGGGCCCAGAGAGAAGGTGATATAAAGCAGTGTCCCTGAAAACCCCTTTTAGGATGGTGGGGGAAGGAAGTAGATGAGAGATACAAGCCCCTTGGGGGTAGGAGAGGGACCAATGGAGAGCATTCAGGATCCATTACTTTCTGTGAGCGATCAAGAGAGGCCAGTAAGGGGGAGCAATTTGGTGGAATGGGAGGAGAGCTAGAAATTTTGGGGGTGGGTGTGCACAGGGTAAAATGAAGGTGACGATAGAGGGGTATGGTTTGTTCAGGGCTTAGAGGAGGGGAATTAGGGAGGGACATGACAGAAGCAGCTAGATGCAAGGTAATTACTGAGGGCACAGCTGATGGAGTAGGAATATACCTCATTTGCTGTGTATTATGAGTTTTTTTTTTTTTATGATCATCATAACCCTTGCAAGGTCATCAATGATATTTCAAAGCCAAATGTGGAGGCCAACTTTCTTTTCATCTGGAAAAAAAAAACACTAAATTAAAACATTCATAAAATATTCTGATATCAGTGGAACCAGAAATATTTGCAACTAAATAAAACTAGAAGACCCCTGGAATATTTCATAGTGAAAAAGGGTGGGGTCAAATCGTTTGCCCAATTTTACTGCACTTCTGCTTTAAATTAAAATGCTGCTACTGTATGTAAATTACTATGAAGAACTCATGAGAAGAGAAACTAAAGTACTGAAGATACAAACTGCATTATGTTGTTTAAATATAAAGATGTAGAGAATATGTACTAAAGAGACAATGAGCCCCATTTTCAAAAGGTTAGCGCAGCACAAACCGGGTTTCTTCTACACTAACCTGGAATAGTACCAGTTGTCAGAAGTTTGCCCATATTCAAAGGACACATATGCAGTGCTCACCCCAACAGCGCCATCATGCACAGTATTGTGCTTTGCCTATGCAAATAAGGGTTCCCTCATGCATATGTGGCACAGCACAATATTGAAAGTTTTTAGAAGTGCTAAATGGCCACCAGCAGTGGCACTGTTTAATGCTTCTGAAACCCACCCCTTAACAGTGAAGAGACCTGCCTGCCCACTTTCAAGGGCTGGATACCCTGGTGGTCCAGTGGCCCTTCCCCCGCCCTGATCCCTGTCCCCATGTATAAAAAAAAAATTGGTGACTCAGTGGTCCCTCCCCTGCCTGATCCTAGATTTTCCGATTGCTGCCCCTGTTACTTAAAAATACATCCCCAGTGGTCCAGTGGTCCCTGTACCTCCACTGTTCTCCAATCAACATCCCAACAAAACCCACAGTACCCTGGTAGTCTAGTGACCCCTCACCCTGGCGGATGTGAACCACCACCCCACTCCCCCACCCGACGGCTCGACCGGCAACTGGCACACCTCCTTATACCTCTGTGGCCAGCTTCCAATGAATTGTCACTGAGCTGCAGTACAGTAGATAGTATTGTACATGCTCATTGGTTGATCATCAACCAATGATCATGTACTCTGTACTGTACATGCTTAGTGACAGTTCAGTCGGTGGCTGGCTGTGGCAGTGTGAGGATGGCTGTGCCAGTCACCATTACAGATTGGGTTGTGGTGGAGCAGGGTGGTGGGTCACACCTGCTGAGGTGGGGGAATGTGGGGATGGCTAGATTACAAGGGTATTGTAGGTTTTGTTGGACTGGTGATCCTAGAATGGGGAAGGGGTGAGGGACCTCAAAAAAACAGGCCTATCTCCTGTCTATGTATTTCAACAAAGCTGGAGCAGTGCTTTTATTCTACCAGTTCTCCAGCTTTCAAGCTTTCTCCTCTTCTCTCTCTCTCTCCCTTCCAGTATGGCTTCTTTAAAGCCCACTCCACTGTTACCTTTCTCATGTGTTACTGATGCCATCCTGAAGGAGATGGATTAACGACATGTTACAACCTTTATGTTCTTGATCTAGATAAGGCCTTTGACTCCACTGCCAAGCCCTTACTCTTCGATAAGCTGTAGGGAATTGTCTCTCCAACACTGATCTTGGTGGGTTTTGCTTCTTCCTCACTGGATACAAATAGTTGGTCCAGGTTGGTGACTTCCTATTCTCTCCTCTCCCTATTACCTCTGGCATGCATCAAGGGTATATCTTGGTGCCAAACATTTTCTCTATTTTTCTCAGTGCTCTCCCTGTGGTTTGTGGCTCTTTGAACATGTACAGATATACTGATGACACAGTCCTCTATGCCATAGGTGCCTTTCTCCCCTTGTTGGAATAACATTTTCAGTGTGACCTCAGTAGTGCTCAGTGCTGGTTCTGCTCCAATCAACTCATTTGAATGCTAAAAAAACCTGTCTCAGCAGGCTTCTTTTGACCCCTATTTTTAAAACCTGTGATGGTACTCCCCTTGAAGCTATCCACAGCTTCCAGTTCCTTGATGTGTGGCTTGAAAGTCACTTTGACTTTTCCTCCCACATAGTTGCCATCCTGAAACAATTACACTCTTTGCTAGGGCTCCTTTACTGGAATAAGTTCTGCCTACACCTTCCAGCCCAGCAGGAGTTTTGTTCTCAAGAGAATCTTACCTTTGTTCAACAGTACTGATGTACAGTAGTACAGAGGTGCTTGCATTCTACCCTTCCCTGACTGGACCCCCTCTTTCACTTCTTCTGCTGCATTGCCACTGACTCCACTCACTTAACCCATCACTGTCTGCTTTAACAAAGCCTATTCATCTCCTCTCCTCCATCTCTCCTAGACACGTTTCCTATTAAGCAGTATTCCTCTCAAAATTCTGATTCACACCCCCTTACATTCTACCCTACAAACTTGCTATCTCTCTGGTCCTTCTTCCTAATCCCTTTTTTTTCTCTGACACCTATTCCTTCTGAATTTCTCATTGCTGAACTTTCACTTACGGGTCCTCCTTTTCTGTATGCTTGCCTTCTCTTTGGAACTGTCTCCTACTTTCTCATTAACTTTTCCCCCTCCAATCTCTCTCAAACCCATCCTGCATTCTTATTTTTCCTCTTTCTGCTCTTGCCCCAGTCATTTAGTTGCCTGGCTATGGTCACTTCCTCATTTTCAGTTAAGCAGATTGTTGTATGATTGATATCTGTATTTATTTTCATCATTATTCTAATGGATACATTTATTCATTTATTGTGCCTCTCTATCATATGGAGAAATACTGTAATTTTAATTGTAGTTATATTGCAAATTTGTCACTCCAGTGATGATTGAAAATAAGCCACTGTAATTTATCTTACTTGTACAATTTGTTCCCCCTCATGTTTCCCCACCACCGGGTCATACCTTAAAATGAGCCTTGCGTCAGTGTACCACTCCTCGTCAACAGTTTTTAAATAAATATGAATAATTAAGGGGAAAAATAAATACATATTTCCCCTATTACTCATTTCTAAACTACTCCTAGGCTTGCATTTGTGGCTGGAGGTACAGTACATAAACAAATAATTGCTTATAGCAAGTAATGCACACACTGAAAATGGCAACTAAGCATACAAATGCATAATGGTTTGGAATATAGTAAGTTACTTTATAATGTTCAAATAAACCCTGAGCAGTAAAGAGCTCATGCAAAACATTACACGTAACATTTCACACCACAGGCGTTTTCTCTCAAAGGTGAAAACACTTGTGTTGTAAAACATTAGGTATGTTTTGTTCTTGAACTCAGTGCTACCCAGGGTTTGTTTGAACTTAAATTTTATTGTAAACTATTTATCAGTTGTGCATTTGTACCCTGAAGAACAGTGGAGGAATTCAAGAATGCAAGGGACAGACATAAGGCAATTCTAGTGGGGGGGTGGTGGGTAAGAGGAAGTAGGCTGTTGGATAACTAGGATCTGCAGCTTATCCATCAGGTAGGGAAATGGGCAGACTAGGTCGGCCAAGCAGTCCTTAACTGCCATCAAATTCTATGTTTCTATAATTGCCAGTTTTAGCATGTGTCGTACTTATACTGGTAAATATTTCCTTATCTGCACTTCCATGTAAGTAGATGATTTTAGTGTGATTTGTTTTCTTTCTGACAGTGGCAGGACTCTAGAGTGGGTGGCGCTGGCAGAACATTTACCAGTCTGCCAGGGATTGGATGTGGGAGTAGTTAATTACATTGAGTTGCATTGTTTGAGTAAGGGCAGCATGTACCTATAAGTGTTGATTTGTTAACATAGAGATACATTAAAACAGCAATAGGAGAACACAGAAGTACTGCCATGCTATTATTTGTACCATGTCTGTTGAATAAAATAATGAAATATTGCTCATTATGCACGCAAAAAAATCTAAGACTGATTAAAACCACCTAAATCAATGCAGTGTACATTTCAAAATGTATCTCAAATATGTCAGTATGTGTACAGCATGTGTGCAGCATGCATTTTCTTGTCCCAGTTGCAGGCTACCAGAAACTTGTGAATGTAACTGCATAACTTTCCAGCACTCATGCGCATGCATTAACAATCTCTGAAAGTCTATCCCTGCTACATGCCATAGATTAGAAAATGGGCTTGAAAATAATATATGCTGATTGGTTTAGAGCCCAGCCTAGGCCTACATTTATTTTTCAACAATGCACATTGAAAAAGAAGTCTCTGGTGGCAGTGCCCAGTTACTTAAAAGTATCCTTGTGCCCATCTCCAAATTCAAAAGGAACTTGCAGTATTTTATTCCACTCAATTAGTGAGCGATGCCTGCCCCCCCATTGATTATCAACTAGAACCCCCCCCCCACACACACACACACACAGAACAGAATGGCAAGCTGTGCACTAATGTGCCCCAAAGTCATATTGTTCAAGCCCATTTTCTAATATTTCCCTCCTTTGAAAAATAAACAGTTTTTCAACCTCTAAGCACTACCCCATTAGTAGTGGTAGCACGTCTCGTGCTCAGCACTACTCTGAGACAACACGGCTTCCCTTAGCTGCACCCATGGTCAATCCAAGCACAGTAATGAAACATTTTTTCTTTTTTACCAGACACATTACCTCTGAAACGGAAGTGTCACTGCCCTGTAACACTCCTCCACCCCCTGGTACTTCATGTGCCTGCTACATGCCACCCCATTCTCTGACTCCCTTACACAGCGTGAAGTAATGAATCCAAAGGAAAAAATAAATAAATAAAACAGAGCACCACTTACTGACGAAAACACACCATAAATAAATAAATAAATAAAACAGCATGGATGAGCTTTCCACAACTAAAGGAAACAGCCCTCAGTAAAGACATGTACACTTAACTGGGTACATAGTTAAGCAACTGTGAAACACTACAGTGCCCTGTACTGGCAAGTATACCAGTAGAGGGACTACTTTACCAACAAAATGGTTTTAAATTGATTTCTAGTTAATTTTTACATAGTTTTTTTTTTTCTTATTTTATCTATTCTGCATAGAACTGTCAGATGTAGCCTATTTCCTAGGCACAGTGATACCCTAGTGGTTGGGCAGTATTGTGATATACCAAACCTTTCAGGGGCTATAAGACCCTCTACCTGTAGCATCAGGCCTCATTATGCCCCCGGGTGGTATGGTGTATCCCAATACTGCCCACCCTGTAGGCACACATAAACTAAAGTTGTCCTTTTGAGATTAAACATGTAATATTTAGTTAGAAAGTTTAATACTGTAGGAAAGTATAACAGGAAGTTATTAGTAACCTTTATCAAATTGTCACAATCTCTGCAACATAAAGCTAATTACTTTATATGACACTGTGCAATATCATGGGTTAGAGCATAACTCTATGGTAAAGTATGTAGCATACATACAGCAGCATCTAATTTTCTAAACCATCCACAATATCGTTCATCACTACAGTATCTATAGTCTACAATGTTACATCCGAGAATAACGCTTTGGCTTGGTCAGGTTTGTACTGCAGTAGGAAAAATCCTTTACTCCACAAAAATGTCTATATGACAGAGACTGCAAAGAGTAAAATATAAACTATGGCCTGGATATTCAAACTGCACCAGACTGTGGCGCAAGCCTGGGCGCAGCTCAACTTTGTTGCGCATGGGTGTGGCCTGGACGATATTCAACGGAGCTGCGCTATGGCGCAGCAGCTTTGAATATCGCACCCTGGCCACCCCCACTGTGCATGGCGCAGTGGCACTGCGCCAGCGCAGGTGGCCAGAGTGGAGCATGGAGATGCGCTAGCACAAGTGCCATTGCGCCATGCACAGCACCTGCGATATTCAAAAGGGGACATGCAAATGGACACATAATTTATGCAAGGCACACAGGGGGCCATTTGCGTCTCATTACGGCCCCATTTGCATGCCATTAGCATGCAGGTGCACCGATCCTCGATGACTTGTGTCTGGCGCACCCCAGGCAGCACCCGCCGGGACCGGACGCCCCTGCAGCCCGATCACGGGCATCCATGTAAATGTGGTTCATATCTCGGGGTTCAGTGATGATCACGGCAGAGCCGAGACACCTGGAACAGTGACGCATGCCCCGATCGGGCATTGGTAGGTCTCTATCTGTTGGTCCTCAGGAGCCAGGTGATCGATCAGGCAGCCTGTGGTCATGGGTCAGTATTCCCAGCCTCAGGAGCCCAGCCCTCACCTGCTCACTCGAGCCCCACCCGCCTTGCTCCCCATCAGGCGGCAGGTGGCAGCACCCCACCCGCCAGCCGCTCGCTGCTCACAGACTGACAACTCAGGGTTGCACACTCATTGGTTCACAGCATGAGCCATGGTGTAGTCTATACTATACTACTAGTCCAGATATGGGAATGATCTCATTCACATATTTGGACCGAGTAGCACGGTATGGGCTGCATGCCCATTGGCTCATGCTGTGAACCAATGGGTGTGCATCCCTACCGAGCTGTCAGTCGGTGGGTGGTGGGAGGCAGACAGGTGGGGTGCTGCCACCCATTGGCTGGACGGGAGGGAGCTGGGTGGTGGGGCTCAGTGGGCGGGGGGAGGGGGTACACTAGACCACCAGGGTAGTAGGGGTCTGTTATGTGTACAGATGCCCGTGATCGGTCCACTGGACCACCAGGGATATTGGATGTGGTGGGGACTATACTGATGTCCGCGATCAGGCACATAGAGGTCCACTGACCACCAGGGATATTGGACGGGGACTATACCGATGCCCGCGATCGGGCACATAGAGGTCCACTTGACCACCAGGGATATTGGGCAGGTGGATTTTGCTCCAGGGATGTCCACAATGGGCATGGGGGCGCCACAGCGCGGCAGGAAGACACTGATATGCGGCAGCTGCCATGTTGCGCCTGCAATGTGGCAGCTCACCTGTGGGTGGCCATCACTTGTTCCTTTTTTGGCTTAATTTGGTGCATGAAGCTGCGTACATGACTCTGCACATCCCGGGCTGAATATCGGGCTGTGCAGGTTATGCATGCGCATACCCCCCCACCTGTGCCTTCATACATTACTGATGTGCTCCAGCACATCGGGATTTGTGCGGCGCACTTTTCCCATTTGAATATCTTGCCGGGGTGCATCAGTGGGTTGTATGCGCAACCCTTTTGAATATCTGGACCTATGTCTCTATAGTACAACCTTGTTTTGAAACTAGTTCTCATACATAAACTATTACTGTACTATCTCTGCATTTATCCATGGTATGGAACAACACAGTCTTCTACAGTGTTTACCTTTTTGTTGTAGCAGCTGTGACAAATTGATTAAAATTACAACTTCAGTACTTAATAGTTTTCTATTCCAATGTCTAACTTCTATCATCCAAATCTAATCTCAGCAGGACTACTCAATTTATATTTTGTGATATCTGTATTTTTTTATCATACTGGCCCAAACTGCTGCTCACAGAAGTTAGTCTTTCCTTCTGCGTAGATCAAATCAGATGCCCATATGTGGCATGTTTTTATTGTGAGAACAGAGGAAGTGCCCAGGGATATAAGAAGAAAGTGAAATCAAAGACAGTTTCAGCAGGGATAACATCAAAAGGCTGTCAGAAACTTGTTGGATCTTTGCAATATTTTTTTGTACAATTTTATCCCTAAACTTAAAAAGAACAAAGGAACTTACCATTTCATCAAATGTCTATCAGTTCAATGTTCTGCTCTGTGTTAGATATTTGGTGCTTGTAGAAGGTAAATAATTGACAACACTAAAGATTGAAATCATTGTATTCACTGACCAGGTTTAGTACAACTGCTGTAGTTGAAGCCTAGACTTTCTAACATTAATTTGTCAATGTTTTAAATCTTAACTCGAGATTAGGCCCTATGCTAGATTTCTATAAATAATTATATATGTGAAAGTGTGTATTACAAATTTTCACTATCTCATTTCTTTCTCATTACAGTTTGTTATTTAGATTGCTTAGCAGTGGCTAATAGTGTGCCAGAAACAAACAAAAAAAACACGTTAATTGCTATCTCAAGTTTTTTTTCTTTTTTCACAGCTGGAGGGGTTTAAAATGCATCACACACTTCAGGGTGAGGGAAAAAAAGAAGTATTACATTTGCACATGAACATTTGTTTTTATGATTTACTGGCTTGCAATGTTTATCAATGCTTCTAGATATTATTTTTCACAGACTACAGTTTCACCAGCCAAGATTCAGAGACAACAAGTTTATTAACATTTCTACAGTCTTTAACATGTAGCAGGGTTTGTAACAGATAGATATTCATCTCACACTGCCATTGAAACAACCAAAAAATCAAACATTTATCAGATGCACCAGGATCAGTTCACAGTTTTTGCTTTTTGAAGTGTTAATAGAGAATGGGATAACAGGAATTGTAAAGGAAACAGAATCATGGATTAACAAAAGGTTCAGCATTAACTTTAGTGTACACAGTCTTTCTTAACAGTCTTTGTATATTCAGCTTAATATCACTTGACTCATTGTAAACTTGCCATAAATCTTTGTTTCATAATTGTATCAGACCACAAGGAACAGACTGACTCCATGAATGAACAGCACTGGAGAAGTATTGGAAGGAGAGGTGAAGAAAACTGCGGCACTGGCTCGACCATGGGATGGGGGGTAAACACAGCACAGCAACAAAAGAAGTTTAGTACCCTTCACTATACTGCTGTACTCCCTGGCCTTTCCCACTTTGAGTTGCTCTCAGCCCATGGTGCACTGGATGTGAGGATTCCATGTACATGTATGCAAGTAAAAACGTAGATCTAGCTGTGCTGACACAAATGGCAGCATTTAGCAGCATCCTACTTCCTATGGGCAATCCCCAGCTGTAGTGTCACCTTTTGTTACCCAGCTAGCAGAATCACAGCAGGGACATATTATCTTCCCTTCCCACAGAAGGAGAGCATTGACTAAGATACTGATGCCTCTTTCCCTCCCGCTGGCCACCAAATGCATTTTAATTGTTTAAAGAACCATTTAGAACACTTAAGCTGGCAGGCCCTACATGCAAGATTTCCAGTGATTAACACAACCCTTCTACATCCTTGTCAGGCAATCAAAACTGTTCCTTGTTTCAGGACACCAAGTGCACAGTACTAAAGTTTATAGCTACGTACAGAATGTAAATTGCTTTACAGGAGATTGCAACACAGATGAAGTTTGATTAAGTCTCCCAAAATCTTTGACAATGACATATTGGGCCCCATAATCAGAATCGGTCAGTTGCACGGGCCAACAGGTGCACCACATGAAAAAATATGTCTGGCTAGCTCTGGCACCATATTCAGACAGATAGCATGATCCAAACTGACCGCACCATCTGAATATGGGGTCATGGTAGTGCACTGCACATCAAGCAGCCACCATGCTTGCCACAATGCTACAAGAGTGCTAGGCTGAGGACTACCAATAAGGGTAAAGCGTGGCTCACATTGTTTAGTGCCACAGCCCTCCATGGGCGATATTCAGCCCAAACATGCAGATGAGCCTATTGGGCATGCACGATGCTAAGGGGCCATCTGCATGCCCATTATGGGCTCATCTGCATGCGAGCGCCCTCTGAGTGTGCTCAGCCAGGTCCCTCCAAGCCCTGATCCCAGTTAGGAAACATTTTGTGGTTCATTGGTCCCTCCCCCTGCCCTGATCACCATCCCCATGTATGGAAAATAAACATTGGTGGTTCAGCAGTCCTTCTCCTGCCCTGATCCCTGTCCCCATGTATGAAAAAAATAATGTTGGTGGTCCAGCAATCCCTCCTGTGCCCCAACTCCTGTCCCTAGGTATGAAAAAAAAATTGGTGGTCCTGTGGTCCTTCCCCTGCCCTGATCCCTGTCTCCATGGTGGTCCAGTGATCCTGTTCCTGCCCCAATCCCTATCCCTATGTGTAAAAAAGAAAATTGGTGGTTCAGTGGCCCATCCCCTGCCCTGATCACTGTATCCATGTAGAAAGAAATTATCATTGGTGGTCCAGTGGTACTTCCATTTTTCCCCGATCACTGCCATCAGGAAAAAGGCCTGTGATTGAGAGGGATGATGCTCTTTTTCCTTTTTTTATTTATTTATTGAAAAGTTTCACCAGAAAGGCACACTGAACAACAAGTTGCTCATCTCACAGTGGATCCTGGGGGAAAGAGTATGGGGATACATAGATACAGAGTACCAATGTTCATGTGAAAAACAATCAAATACAAAATGGATAAACATTACATTTCCAATAATTTAGAATAGTTCAAACAATGCATACAGTGAAAATTACATACATAATTACCAGGCTAGTATAGTACATACGATACAGATTAAGGTGCATTAAAAATTTCCTGATACCAGGCCAGGACAAAATTATTAAATGCAGTTGGATTAAGCAAGTGTTAGAGAGCAGCTACCACCTGAGACACAGTAGCAGCCATTGTCAGCATTAAGAAGTGCAGAGAATTAACTGAGTACAACTACTGGCATGAACAGTTTGAGGAGTAGAATTTAAGAGGGCTATGGAGATAGAGTGAGGAGATGATGAATGTCTGATTTGAGGTGATAACGAATTCCAGAGTTTCATGAAGTAGTGGGAGAAAGCAGACTGACCAGCAGTGGTGAGTCTGTGGGGGATAGCCAGTGTCCTGGCATAAGTGGATCTGAGTGAGTGTTCAGAGGTGGGGGGATAACCAGTGCAGATGAGAGATAGGAGGGAAGGGAGTTGAACCAGAATTAGGGAAGCAGTGAATTAAAATTTCACCGGCGAAGTGCCGGTGAAGTGGCCAAATTAGCCTGCCCGAGCAATTCGCGAAATATTTCTGCATTAGGTGAAATTTCGCCTAGGTAAAGTTTCACCTTCTGCAGGTCAAATTCTGCCTTCTGTGGACAAAATTTCACCTTCCACAGGTGAAATTTCACCACAGAAGGTGGAATTTTGCCATGGAAGGTGAATTTCACCATGGAAGACGAAATTTCACCATTCTGCTGGGCGAAGTTTCGTCACTCCACCTGGCGAAATTTCACATTCTGCTCAGAGAAATGGGTGGAATTTCATGGATTAATCCACAAAGCGAATTTTGCTCACTTCGCCCACCACTAACCAGAATTAAGAGTTGAATGTTGAAATATGGGTGAGACGATGGTTGTTAAGTGAAGGGAAATGAGTGAGCTGTAAAGATTGCAGTGGTGAGATCATGGATGTGAGTCAAGTGCGAAGTGGTAGAAGGAGTTAAAGAGGGAGTCCAATCTGGTTAAGGCAGACTTTGGAGCTACACTGTAAACTACATCACAGTAGTGGAAGATGGGGAAAACTGTTTTCTGGACTAGTTCATACCTTGCTGGTAGAGGTAGACATTTACCATTCCTGAAAAGAGCACCAAGTTTGGGGTGTAGCTTTTTCAGAATAGAGTCCACATGTCCAGAAAAGTTGAGGTGCTGGTCTAGCCAGACCACAAGGTATCTGAAAGAGGAGGTGTCTTCCAGAGAAGTCCCATCTAGGGTGTGGAAGGAGGGTAGGGTGGTGAACCTGGAGAATGTCTACCTTGAGCCAAAGGTCATGGAGATAGTCTTTTTGGTCTTTAGGGAAAGTTGGTGAGTGATAAGCCAGTACTGGAGCTTGTCGAAGTCCAACTGGAGTCTGGTTTCAACATCTGAGAGGGTACAGCAGGAGGTGAACAGGACTGTGTTGTCAGTGTACATATGAAAGGAAGTTGTGGTACATACTGATGGAAGATCATTTAGGAATATTGAGAAAAGTAAAGGGCCAAGCACCAATCCTTGAGGGACACCAGTGTTAATTGGGAGCGTAATGAATCAGTGATCCTGACTTATTGTACTCTACTTGTAAGGTAGGCTCAGAACCAGTTTGTGGCAGAGTCAGACAGACCAGCTGGAGAGGTTGTTTAGGAGAAGGGAGTGGGAGACTCTGTCAAAAGTCTTTGCAAGGTCAACAAAAACTTACAGATGTAATTAGGCCACTATCCATCCCTGAGAAGATGGAATCTGATAGCCTAAATAGGGAGTTGGTGGTGGAGAGATGTTTCCTAAATCCAGATTGGAAAGGAGTTTCTCCACCCAGTCTGCCAACAGGGAGGCTAGTTCCCATCGGCTGGCCTCCCTGTCGGTTTGTGTTGTCTGCAAAGGGGGTGCCCTATCTCCCTTGGCAGCATGTCCCTTCCCCCTGTTTCTTTGCTGGCAGGGGTGCCCAATCCATGTCAGCATGTCCCCCTCAGTTCTTGTGTGCTGAGGGGGTGCCCGATCCCCCTCGGCTCATGAGACCCCCCTACATCAGTATGTGCTGACAGTGGTGCCCAGTCCCCATCGGTTCCAGTCTCCCCACCCCAAAACATGCAGGTGGCATGCTGGTAGCCCACCCCAGTGTGCCAAAAGTACCTGCAAAAGGAAAAAAAGTCATGGGCATCTTTTTTTTTTCTAACCCTGAAAAGAAGGAAATGGTCCCTCACCGTCTGTGCCCCTTCCCCCAACCCATGCCCTCCCACTGCATACCCCACCTCCCCTCATCCCCCACACCCCATACTTACCTCCGGAGCTCAGTGCAATGATCTTCGGTGGACCGGGAACATGTCTGCACTCTTCAAAGCCGACTGCGAACTGAAGAAATGCCAGTGAGCTGTATAATGGCATAAACAGAGTTTTTTCAACTTTGGTGCATATCTCAGGCATTTTTTTGAATTTTGGCACTGCATTTTCAATATGGGGTTTTTGGGACCCCTCCTCATGAATTCAGCCACTGTTATGGTGTTCTTCAGCCCCGAATGGTGATTTTGCTGTCACTGCGTGGAATCATCTTTTGAGACTGGTTAATGAAACAACAGTGTCAGTGTTCATGAGGTGGGCTCTCAAAAAGCCTATGTTGTAAATTTGGAGGAAAAAATCCAAGAAAATGACTGTTTTACGACCTTGCGTTGCACAGTTGCTATGCATGCTCATAACTTCTTGAATTTGCAATATTTTCTTGCCAGATTTTCAACATTGGCATTTTTTCATACCTCCTTATGAACAGTACACCTGTCATTTTCCCCATCCTGGCCAAAATGTGTTTTCACACTTACAGCGCAGAATAGTGTGGTTGCTGAGGGAAATTAGTGTTCAGGACAGATTCAGAAAATGACAGTGACACTGTTCATAAGCACAGGTCCTAAAATTCCTATGTTGAAAATTTTGTGATGATTGCCCATCACATGACTGTGTTACAATTGTGCGTTGCGCAGTTTCTATGCACCCTTGTAACTTCGCAGATTTGTAATATTGTCACACCAGATTTTCAACCCTGGCATTTTTTCACACCTCCTTATGAGCAGTACAGCTTTCATTTTTTACATCCTGACCAAAATGTGTTTTCGCACTTTCAGCGCAGAATAGCACAGTCACTGTGGGAAATAAGTGTTTGGGAAAGATTAAGATCCAGCGAGTAAGATGGGGGTGTGACTGAGCTCAACTGAGCTCTGTCGGAACAGCTGAAAATTTTTTTGTGGGCAGAAAAAAGCCCCAACACAGGAGCCCAGTACAAAAGGGCAGCCTGCAGCACTGGGAGAAACAGAATGAGACAGCAAGTGAGGGAGGGGGAGTGAGCGAACTCAACGGAGCTTTGTCAGGACTGCTGCGGATTTCTTTGTGGCAGAAAAAGACATAAGTGCATTCAGGTGCCCAGTACAAAAGGGCAGCCTGTAGCAGCAGGAGAAACAGAACAAGTGACTGAGAGAGGGGGAGTGAGCAAGCTCAACAGAGCTCTGTTGGGACTGCTATGGATTTCTTTGTGGGAAGAAAGAGGCACCAATGGAGGCAGGAACCCAGTACAAACAGGCAGCCTGCAGCACCAGGAGAAACAGAATGAGCGAGTGACAGAGGGGGAGTGAGTGACCTCAATGGAACTCTGTCAGGACAGGTGTGAACTTCTTTGTGGGCAGAAAAAGGTGCCAATGCAGGCAGGGGTCCAGTACAAAAGGGCAGCCTGCAGCGCCGGGAGAGGCAGAATGAGCAAGTGAGAGAGGGGGAGTGAGTGAGTGAGCTTATCGGAGCTGTGTCGGGACTGCTGTGGATGTTTTTGTGGGCAGAAAAAGGCGTCAACACAAGCAGGTGCCCAGTACCAAAGGGCAGCCTGCAACATCGGGAGAAACAGAATGAGCGAGTGAGAGAGGGGGAGTCAACGAGCTCAATGGAGCTCTGCCGAGACTTTACACTTACCCACCCTCCTGTCCAGTGTCCTCTGTGGTCCTCCATTACAGCAGGGTCTCTGGAGTGGAGACAAAGGAATGACTGGATGCTTTAGGATTGCTGTAATAATACAGATTTACTTCTTCTGTCTCTTTCTCTAACTGAGCTACAGTAAGTACTGAGCTATACTGTTATGATTGCTGTAATAATACATATTTATTTGTTCTGTTTATTTCTCTAACTGAACTGAGTAATACTTGAAGTGCAATAGGATTTCTGACTGAGCTAAGTGAAACTATATGAGAGCTGAGAACAAAAATTATGGTAGCTGAGGGGTGAAAAATGGACAAGGAGGCTTTAGAATTGTTACAGCAATACAGTGTCTAATAGATGACATTTGGGCCTGAATTACCTCCATCAGCAAGGGGTCAGTAGGGGGACTAGAGTGAGGGGTGGACAGGAATTTGAGTAAATAGGGGCCTACCAGTTGTAGTATGGTAAAGAACCTGGGAGTAAGAGCCTTTAGCATAAGATGGGGCCCACAATGGGGCAGGTGCCACATGTCACTAGGGCGGGCATCTTTGGAAGGATGGAAGGGTGTACAGCGTGTGGGTGTGCCATGATCCTGCACTGGGCTTAGAGGATGGAAGAGTGTATGGTCTGTAGATGACTGACTAGTTTGAGGAGGAACTGTGGAGGTTAGGGAGGAGTGTAAGTGGCAGGACAGATGATTATGATAGGCATACTAACGGGGGGATTAGGGGATGGCAAGGGGTAACAGAAGAAGAATAAACAGGGACTGAAACTGACCCCAGTATCAGAGGCACTCGCAGGAAAGAGAGGAGAAGGGAGAGGGTGCCAGAGGCAAGGCCGGGGCTGCTCCTGATGGGGGAGGAAGACACCACGAGGATCACCAGGGGAGAGAGCAGATGGCTGTGGGTAGGTAGGCACCATGGGTGGCATGGAGAGGAACAAGTAGGAGGCGGGAACTGATAGGGGGAAAAGATGTAGGACAGGTATCGATTATGAATAGATTAGAAACTCTGTTATGGGACAGAGAGGGGGAGCAGGAACATACTGAAGGGGGAGGACAAGCGGGACATGACAGGGATGGCAACAGGTAGGGAAAGAGCGAGGACAAAAGGGTAGAAGGGGATAGTAAGGAAGGAGGGGGTGGTGACTGAAGGAGAGAAGGCTAGGGGAAGGATGGGAGGGGCATCATTATTGGGGTAGAAGGGAATGGGGGCTCTAAGTCGAGAACAGCAGGGATAAGAGAGGGGGTTGGAAATCAGCAGGGGAGGAGGGGAGGTCACTATGGGAAGCCCAGTAGGAAGCAGTCAGGCTGGGAAGCGGTTCAAGGGGAATGGGAGGAATAAGGTAGAGAAAAGGGGTGAGGTGGAAGTAGGGGGTACAGATATAGAAGTCACAGAGGGTGCAGTTGGTGGGGGTAAGGGATAGGGAAGAATGAAAACTGGGATGGTGGAGGGCATTAGAAGGAAAAGAGGGTAAGGGGCTGGGGTCCTCATCCAGGGATTCTATACTGAAATGGTTGAGATGGGGTGGAAAGGGGGAAAGGCACACTCATATTTGAATTGAAGCTGTCCTCAGGTTGAGTGCAGGAGGGGCAGGGCAGGCACTGCTCAAGCGTGCAGCAAAGGGCAGGAAGAAACCTCATTTACTGTTGCATTTGGCTACAAACAACTTCAGGGACACTGTGGAAGTAGTGAGGGGGAGGTTTGAGTACTTGGGCAGGCAGTGTGAGGGAAAGGGGAAGTTGGTGGCATTCTTGGAGGTACTGCCCCTCTTCAAACACACGCATACACACTCCCCAAAAAGCTGCTTAAAAGCCTGCATTTCATTCAAATCAATTCCATTTTCTTACTTATTTGGGGTTCAATGCCAACAAATGTAAAATGATGTATCTAGGGCACAGAAACCCCGATGCTGGGTATAGGATGGAGGGAGGTACTGATACTCACTAGACATGAAAGGGTCCTTGAGGTTATTATATCAGAGGACCTCAAAATGGTAGTACAGTGTGGCAAGGCTATGGGCAGGGCAAATTGAATTCTGGGGTGCATAAGGACTGGCATCTCCAGTAGGGGGAAGAGGGATGTTGTGTTGCCATTGTATCACTCTCTAGTATACCCCCAGCTGGAGTACTGTGTCCAGTTTTACAGTCCATACTTCAGAAAGGACATAAGGTGGAGGTTTTCCACAGGAGGTCAACTAAAATAGTTCAGAATGTTCACAGGAATCCTTACAAGGAAAGGCTGAAGAATCTCAGCATGTACACTCTAGAAGAGAGGAGGCCGAGAGGTGACATGATCAAGACCTACAAAGTACCTCACAGGGGTAAAGAGGGTACAGTTGGGGAGTTTCCTTCAAATGAAGATGAGCACCCGAACCAAGGGACATACAACGAAGCTGGGGGGGGGGAGGGGGCATTCAGGATAGATGTGAAGAAATATTTCTTTACTGAAAGGGTAGTATATGCCTTGAACAGACTGGCATGAGAAATGGGGGAAGCTAAAATGGTAGGGGGCATTAAGCATGCATGGGATAAACATAGGTGCATATCACAGAAAGGGGAAGGAGGGGGTTAATGGAGATCAATAAGGCCATGGATGTGGAGTAGGTTCAAGTTCATTGCAGGAAAAATCCATTAAGCAAGCTCATTCACAAGGAGTTCCTGATGGATGCAGCCAGAATAAGACATGCACTAACATATACAGGCAGGAGTTACATGTAGGTAGAGAACACTTGGCCTGACTGGGTGGTCTTAGCGGTCCTTTTCTGCTGACAAATTCTATGTTTCTATCTCATCATGTGTTAATTCAGGTGCAGTGTTTATTTAAAGTTGGACCTACCATACATCCACGTGTAAGCTACAGTAAATTAGTGAATTAGATGCAGCCCACTTACATTGCAATAAACAGAACCCGAGTGCTTCGAGAAGCCTCTATTCTTCATAAGGCTGCTTAAAGAGCTGGGGTTCTATTTGCAGTGCCACACCAGTATACTGATCTTAAAATCGACACCGCAACAGAATGAGTACTTGATTCTTGCTCACTCCATTTCTTCCCCACATTGAAGCCTGCTTGTCCTCAGTTACTTTTGGGCTGGCAGCACTTCGCCTGTGTTGGAAGGTGACCAATAAGCGGCATTGAAAGATGTCAGACTTCACAGACTGTGAAGGCAGCTGCTCATGGACAGACATAAGGTAATTCTACTGGGGGGGGTAGGAGGAAGTAAGCTGTTGATTAACAGAATCTGCAGCTTATCCATCAGGTAGGGAAATGGGCAGACTTGGTGGCCCAACCAGTCCTTATGTGCCGGCAACTTGTATGTTTCTATGTTTCTAGCCCACCATCTTGGCAAAGAGAAGGCTGAAGCTGTGGCCACTGATGACTGTTTGGGTGTGGGGATGGGGGCACCAAAGGGGACAGACATAAGGAGATAAAATCATAATAAAAATTGTGAGACCTTCACCAGCTTTCCAAAATGCTTACCAGTAAAAGAACACTCCATGAAGTTTTTCAAATGGCAACACAGTTTGGTGAGCCCTCTGTCTGCCATCTGACACCAGGCATCATCCAGCATAAAATTGCCTAAAAAAGGCAGTGTGGTCATGTGGTTACTGAAATACTGGAGATTACAGATTTATAAGAACAAAAGAATATCACACAGAAGTTGGCGCATATCCCTATAGCAGCTGTCTCCTGTTTCTCAGTACTTCTATGTATACCCTTCAGGTACTTGAATGTTTCATATCCCCTCTTTCCTTCCTCTCTTCCATTGAGTATATATTGAGGTCCCTTAATTTCTCCCCATAAGTCTTGTGTTGCAAGCTCTGTATCATCTCATTCGCCCTTCTCTGGACCATCTCCAGCCTGTTAATACACTTACGAAGGTGCGACCTCCAGAACTACACACAGTACTCCATGTGAAGCCTGACCATTGTTTTGTTTCATGGCATCACTATCTCCCTCCTTATGCTGGTGATACCCCTGCCTATGCTCTCCAGCATGTCTCTCGCCCTCCCAGATGCCTTACCACTTTTACATTTTCAGGTAATCTGTGATAAGAACCCCCAGGTCCCTTTCCTTCTTTGTCACTGTCACCAACACCACCTCCCCCCCATTCTGTACCTATCCCCAGGGTTTCTGTGTCCCCGGTCCATACTTTCGCACTTTTTTGAAGCACAGTTCAGTTGCCAGTCCTCACACCATTTCTCAACCTTCCCCAGGTCCCTCCTCATTTTGTGCACCCCCCTTGGGGTATCCACTGTGTTACAGATCTTGGTGTCATCATCTGCAAACAGGCAGACCTTTCCCTTCACCCTGTCTACAATGTCACTAATGAAGACATTGAACAGGACTGGCCCCAGGACCAATCCCTGAGCCACCCCACTGGTCACCCCTTCTCCCCTGACTGCACCCTATATTCCACCACTCTCTGCCTCCTGTCTCTTACCCAGTTTCTAACCCACTTTACCACCCTTTCCCCCATGCCCACCCTACTCAGCTACTTTATCAGCTTCCTATGTGGGACAGTGTCACATGCTTTGCTTACATCAAAGTAAGCGTTGTCCACTGCCCCACCCTGATTTACTTCCTTTGTCACCCACAGAGATCAAACATATTTGTCTGACATGACCTCTCCACTGTGAATCCATGTTGCCTATGGCCCTCAGCTCTGACTGCTCCTATATGCCCCACTATCCTTTCTTTCACCAATGTCTCCATGATCTTCCGCACTACTGAAGTGAGGCTGGCTGGCCTATAGTTCCCCGCCTCCTCCCTACTGCTGGATTTCTATAGAAGGACCACATGTGCCCTCCTCCAATTCTCTGGTACCACCACTCTGTTGAATGGCTCAGGGAACATGGCTGCCACAGGTACTGCTATTTCCCTTCACAGTTCTTTTCATATCCTTGGGTGTATGCCATCTGGTCCCATCGCTTTGTCCACCTTCACTTTACTCACCTTCTGCATGATTCTTCTGCTTGTGAATGGACTATTATCCACCTCTTCACGCCTTTGCAACTGCTGTACTGCTGTGGTCCTTCTCCCTCCCCCTCTTCTGTGAATACTGAACAGAAAGACACAGTGGATGTCTTGGGGGGCCACATGACAGTTCTTAGGCATCATACTTTCACTTCCAAATACCTAAGCAGCACATATAAGAAGTCAACATTCGGCATTGACACTGGAGTTTGCCCTTTAATGGGCAGACCAAGTTATCCTGGTGGACCCTTTCCAGCCCCTAGTTGGTGCAGATGTTTGTGCTCAGAGTGGGAGGGGAGGAGTGGGAGGGCCAGGGAGCAGGATAGAGGGAGGAGATAGGAAGTGGAGGGCTTAGGCGGGAAGGGACAGGGATAGGGGGAAGTAAGAAATAGGAGGGGCTAGTGCAGGGTACATAATCCCCGGCACAGCAGCATTTCAGCCTCTTTTGCTGGAGTTTTTGATTAAAGAACTACAGCACATCAGACTGGTAATTAAACAAAAAAAATTATTCTTAGCAGTTCCACTCAAGACCAGCGTGGTAGGAGTCATGTGTTGCCTGCAGACTGAGAAGCAGACCTTAAGAAGAGCTCTCTTCTCCCTCTCCTATAACCTGCCTAAATATTACTTCAAAGGGGGAATTCCACAACTTAATCGATTTCGACTGCAGCCTGATATACCAACAATAAATAATATCTACATTTTACATCTGTATTGGTGGTATCATCACCACGATGAATTTGGAGATAAAACAGGCCCCACCATACCACACACCACCGGCCTCGCTGCTGAAAGTGCCAAAAAAAGCAAATGCTCAAGGGAGCCAGCCTGTTCAAGCTATATCACAAACTTCAACATCTACTCCTTTAACAGAGGATAGATTCTTGCAAAAGCTGCTCCCCTTTCAGGAGACTCTAGAAGACATCTCGACAGAACTGAAATCTTTGCGATCCAACATGAGTGACATGGGTGAGGAAAATAGGAGACGTGGATGCTAGGGCCTCATCATTAGAGGCTTGGAAACACGAAACAGACCAGGAGTTAGTTAAGCTCAGACAACAAATGGCAAAACTCTGATTAAAAACAGAAGATCTAGAGGGTAGGAGTCAAAGAAACAACATTTTTATCTTTAAACTACCCTAATCGGAGAAAGGTACTAACATTATTGTTTTTATTCAAAAATTGATAGCAAAAATAATAGGCCCATCTCCATTTAACTCAGGCTACCAAATTGAGTGAGCACATAGATCACTGAGACCACGACCCCCAGTAGGACCACCTCCGAGGCCCATGATCCTTAAATTTCTCAGTTATCTAGAGAAACAGCATTTGTTGTCCGAAGCTAGAGAGCGTCAGGCTATACTTTGGGAAGATAAACCTCTGTGGATTATTCAAGATCTACCCCTGGAAACACGCCAAAAAAGAACTGCCTTTCATCCTATAGTCTTGAAGATATTTACTGCCAGATTGAAATTTAAAATGTCATACCCAGCTCGTCTCGAGATATGATTAAATGATAGCTGGCACTCATATGACACTCCTGAAGCGGCAAAACAAGACCTAAAACTGAGACTTCCTGATCTCTTCAGTTCTACCTGGACTCCTTATAATATGGTGTCCGAATAACTGCTTAAAGTCTTTATCTAATGCTGTGTTAATTTGTATTCCTAAGGGTTCACTCACCTCCTGAAAATTAGGGAAAGGTGTTGTAATGGCTGTCAGAACATAGTGTTGTCCATCCTGATTTTTCTAGATTTAAGTTAACCATGAGTTCCTCTCCTATAGGAGACTGGAAGCTGGCGCTTAACCCCCTCTTTTCTTAGCAATCCATCCACAGGGAACTTATTCTTTAGCTGTAGTTTCCAGATGGCAGGAATAGTAGAACACCAGTGTCAGCCTAAATTGTTACCCCCAGCGTGCTTCAAAGTAAGGAGCGAGATAAATCAGTTTTGTTGGCCAGTTGTGTTTATTTCTCCACCGCTAATATGTGCTGATAGCCTTCTTAAATTAAACCAAACACCCAAGGCTTCAGACTAAATGGCAGATCAGATTAGATTTAGATGAGCAGTACCTCTCACCGGAGAAGGTGTTTTTCCTTAGTTTGCATCTGCCAGGTTAATTTTTATCTACAGTACATGATGGACCTAGGGTACAGATCGCAGGAACTTCTAGCCCCTAAGACACCCACCTGCACAAAATAGTGAAAGGCCGGTAAGCTACTGCTCAACCTATCTCTAAGGTTCCCAAAACGTTACATCTTTATCTTTATAATATTGCAGGGAAGGGGGGGAGATGAACGAAAGAACACTTTGGTCTTGCGTGGCGCTACAAACTGGATCAAGGGGGGGTTGTGCTTGCTCCTATTCACTGAGTGCATTTAACAATTTGATTTTATTTCTTTTAGTTACCCTGCCACGGTGAATGGAACCAAGTACAATAGGGTTAGTCCTCTTCTAGTTTTGGTTTTCTATACCTATGATAGATCTGAATGTCTAGAGGAGGATAATGTAAATAGTTTATATAATTGGGGGAAATGGATAGACTCAGGGTCTGCGTCACTGTTTTTGAAAAGATTAACATTATCTATATCCTCAAGGAAAGGGGATAGAATAGTATACAGTCAAATTTTCAACCATTGACCCCTACTCACAAGGTTACAAGTTAATAAATGACTGGAATTTACAGTTTTGAAACTTAACTGATGTTTTTTATATCTACACAGGTATATGGGGGTCTATTAGACTGATTTATAGGGGGTGCAGGGGGAAGGGATGGAGTGTGTCTTATGGCTCACAAAGATGGGAGATACCTGTCTTGCATTCTGTTAATTTTGTTTATAAAAAATGGTTAGTACAACCCTTAAAATTATGACGTGGAATGTTAGGGGTATTAGAGACCCCACCAAATGATATCAAATCCTAAAGCACTGTGCCTTGATACATGCTAATATAATTTTTTTTTGCAGGAGACTTATGTCGTTGTTAAGGAGACCACATGGCTACGCAGGCAAGGAGTAACTCAAGGTTTTGCCTCCGGCAAGTCTTCCTCAAGTAGAGGTGTAGTCATCCTGATCATGAATAATGTCCCATTTCAAGCTACCTTTGCTATTTCTAACCCTGAAGGCAGATATATCCTGGTTAAGGGAATCATTCATCATACAGAATTAGTCCTAGGGTGTATTATGGACCAGCTGGAGGAGATGCACAGTTCTTTATGGAACTTGCGAACAGACTAGCCTCATTACTTCCCACCCCCTTCATATTGGGTGGTGTTTGGAATGTCCCACCCACACAAGATCTAGATCAATCATACCTACCCTTGAAAATCACCCTCTCATCCTCAAAGAGCTCTAAGTGATTTCAGTGACATGCTAGGTCTATGCGACCCGTGGCTTATCCTCAGCACCTCTCATCAACTCTACACCTTTTATTCCTCCCATCCATCATTCTTGGTCCAGGCTTGGCTATATATTGATCAGCCTTCCCTTACTATCTGGCTTATGCCAACCTGGAATAGAACCAATCATCCTATCAGATCAGTCTGTAGCCTGGATAGTCATATCCCCTGATTCTAGTATACAAAAAGATTCCACGAGGAAGCTAAATACTCGGCTCCTAAAAGACAAATCTTACTCTGAGAAGATCTCTTCCCTTATTCAATCCTTTATTGCATATAATAGAGGTTTGATCACAAGAGAAGATATTGAATGCTGTGCACTTAAATGCTACCTTAGGGGAGAACTTATTAAGATGTCCTCTTAAAGGAAAAAATTGAGAGAGCAAGAGGCATTAACACTTTTATCTCAAATCAGAGCCGCTGAATTAGCCCTTTCAGCTTCCACCTCACCTACTTCATTAACTACCCTACTCTCTCTGAGAAACAAAAACACAGAAATTCTTAGAGAGAATGCTGAATACTCCCTCTTAAAAACACGTTCTAAATATATAGACCAAGGGGAAAAAACTGGAAGACTTCTAGCTCTCCACCTAAGGAAAATTGAAAGTTCCAGGCTGATTTCCTCGATCATTGCTCCAGATGGCTCTACAAAGACTACATCCCGTGACATAGCCTTAGTCTTTGCAAATTACTATCGTAAGCTATATGGTAAAAATTCTTCACCCCCGGATTCTCACGCCATTGAAAAATATTTGGTTTCTGCTCACCTTTCATGTCTTCTGGAACATCACCACACTACCCTCTCCTACCCATCTCTCTTACTGAAGTGAATAAAGCTATTAATAATTTAGCTTGGGACAAAGCATCAGACCTAGACGGCTATCCCTCTAACTTTTATAAGATTTTCTCCAAAGACTTGTCCACTTTATTACTACAGCTATATGAATATATAATTCAGGTAGACACTCTGGACGCAGCCCTTTTTGAAGCTACTATAATTATTATTCTCAAACGAGATAAAACAGCTACTGAACTGTCTAGTTACCGTCCCATCTCCCTTTTAAACTGCGACATAAAAATTCTTAAAAAAATTCTCTCCATGAGCATCAGGAAAGTCTGAACACTTCTGTTGAGCTTAGAACAAGTAGGTTTTGTACCCGAAAGATCCTCAGCTGATCGTATTAGGAAACTAGATCATATCTTTCAGGTCACCCAATCTTCTCCCTCCCCTATGGCACTTGTCTACCTAGATGCTGAAAAGGCCTTTGACAGAGTAGATTGGGATTTTCTCTGATCCACTCTCTGAATTATAGGTTTTCCATCTAGTTTTATACATTAGGTTCAAAACATATGCTCATCCCCCACTGCTAAGATATATTGTAATGGGGTCTTTTCTTTCTGTTTCCCTCTCTTCACTGGTACTAGACAAGGCTGTCCCATTTCACCTTTTCTCTTTAATCTTTATTTAGAACCTCTCATCAGACATATTAATTTATCCCCTCAAATTCAAGGGATCCAGATATCAAACTCTAGGTTCACACTATCAGTATATGTGGATAATATTCTACATTTTCAAGGACCCAATATATCGTTATAGAACACTCTTGATGTTATTTCTCAATTCAGCCATCTCTCTAATTACAAATTAAGCCTGCCTAAAACTGAGAGTTTCCCCCTCAGTCTTCACACTCATAAGGCAGACTTCTGATCTTTTGACATTAAATGGTCTTCTCATTCACTCAGACACCTGAAGATTATGTTAACAAATTATTCTACTTTCACCAAGAAGCTCAATTTGGATATCCTAGTGTCTACTATACAACACGACCTTAAGAGATGGGAATCTCTCCCAATTTCTCTATGGGGTAGAATAAACGTTATTAAAATGAATATTCTACCTAGAATTTTCAATCCTTTGAGCATGTTAAATATCTGGCTACCATTGACTTTCTCCCAGCATATTTACTCTCTCATAGCCAATTTTATCTGGATGAATAAACATCCCAGATGCGCCTACTTCAAACTGAGTCTCCCCAAAGATTTGGGTGGCCTCCGTCTACCAAACTTCCTTCTGTATTACTGGTCCAGTCATTTTATTAAAATGGGACAATGGTTGCCGAGTACTAATAAAGAATATCTTCCTGCATGGAAGCAACTGGAACAACTTCTTAATTCATACAACTCATCTACTCCTATTATTTTCTACTTGCCTTGGGGGAACCTACCAACTCCCCTGAAAAATACACCCATTGGCACCTCCATTAGAGTTTTTTTTCTCAGTTTTGCTCCTTTTCCAAGATTCATCCTCAGAAAGATTTCTCCCAAACTCTTATTTTTAACCCAAATATTAAGATAGATGGTTCCTGCCTAACACCAGGTTGGCTGCCACAACTAAGAGAACTTACAGTTGCTTATCTATACTCCTCAGATTCTCTTCCTGACTTTCATGATATCATCCAAAAATTTCAAATTACTCAAATAAATATTTTCAAGATTTTCCAGCTAAGACACGTAATAGGACAACTATTCGGGCCTGCTCCCAATCTCCCAATCTATCTCCTATCCTAACTCAATTAAAATACATAGTGGACAGACCGCATGAAATTTCCTTATTATACTCTTACTTCTTAGCTTTAAAATATCCCAAATCACTCCAAGGTTCTAACATCTGGAATAATCTGACACCTGACATGATGCTTAACTGGACTCAGATTTGGAAAGACCTACATATCTATATCCCTCAAGACAGAATTAGATTTACACAATATCATATTCTAAATGATATGTATTATACGCCGGTTAAACTTGCCAAATTGGTCATCTCCCTTCCTCCGTATTTTCGAGATGTGGCAAATCAGAAGGGAACATATTGCACATTCTATAGCTTTGTGAAAAAGTAGCCCCTTTGTGGAAGACCATTCAATCCAAACGGAACCCCCTGCTAGGCCTAGATGGTCTCTTTAACATTGAGGTTTGTATTCTAGGTGTTTATGAGCCAATTAGAGTTAAAGAAAGAAGATACCACATGGCCTTAATCTCAATTGTTGTCAAGAAATTAGTGTTATGCCACTGGATGGACCAACTTACAATTTTACAAAATGAAAGGCTAAAGGAACTCTCTACTTGTTTCTAACTGAATGTCTCATAGTAAGCTCTAACAGCAAACTATGAGCTTTTGACAAAGCATGGGTAAACTGTATGCCTTATATTTACATTAAGAAGATACTTCATTTCTAACTCTCCTTTTGTACTATCTTGTGAATTAACAAGTGTAATCAATCCTATCCTTTATACTTAAATTCAGTACAGACACACTCTGTGTGAGGGACAGGGAGTGGGGTGGGGGGAGGTGATTTGTTAGGTGATATGACTCATAGGGTAGGATATTCAGACTGCACCAGGCAGTGGCACAAGCCTGGGTGCAGCACAACTGGGATGTTCCAGGGTGCTGACAGGGTGATATTCAATGGTGCTGCACCATGGCTCAGCACCATTGAATATCGCTTTGTGCCCACCCACATTGTGCATGGCTCAGTGGCACTGCACCAGCGCAATTGGCTAGAGAGAGGCAGGTGATGTGCTAGCGCGAGTGTCATTGCGCTAGGTGCATCAACGGTGATATTCAAAGGTGCACATGCAAATGGGGCCATAATGCATGCAAGGTGCAAATGGGTCCATTTGCATGCAGGTGCACCCATCCCCAATGACTTGCACCTGGCACCCTGCCAGGCTGCAGCCATTGGGGACCGATGCCCCCTGCACAAGCAGCAAAGTGCCCCACTGCCCAATCACGGGCATATGTATGAAAAGAAATGTCCAATATCCCTGGTGGACCAGTGAACCGCTGGCAGCCTGATTGCTGGCATATGTATAAAATTAGAAGGTCCTATATCCCTGATGGTCCAGTGGACCGCTCACAGCCCGGTCGCGGGCATAAGTATAAAATTAGAAGGTCCTATATCCCTGGTGGTCCAGTGGGCCGCTCGCAGCCTGATCATGGGCAGAAGTCTAATGAAAGATTAATCCCCATTCCTGGTGGTCCAGTGGTATGCCTCCCACCCTCCACTGAGCCCGCCACCTGCTCCCCGGTCAGTGGTGGGTGGCAGCTCCCCACCCACAAGCCGCCCAGCTGCTGACCAGCTGACTATGTACAGTACAGCTGTATGCCCATTGGTCCACAGCATGGGCCAATGACCATGCAGACCTTACTGTACTACACAGTCCAGATATGACAATGGATATTCACATATCTGGACTGTGTAGTACTAGTATGACTGCATGCATTGGCCCATGCTGTGGAACCAATGGGCTCAACTGTACGCAATCAGTCGGCAGGCGGATGGGCCACTTGCGGGTAGGAAGCTGCCACCCGCCACTGACTGGGGGAGTGGGGTGGTGAGGCTCAGTGGGAGGGTGGGGAGTGGGGTACCGCTGGACCACCAGGGATGGGGATTAATCTTTCATTAGACTTCTGACCGCGATCGGGCTGTGATCAGTCCACTGGACCACCAGAAATATAGGACCTTCTATTTATATACATATACCCTCAATCGGGCTCCGAGCAGTCCACTGGACCACAAGGGATATAGGACCTTCTATTTATATACATATGCCTGCGATCGAGCTGTGAGTGGTCCACTGGATGACCAGGGATATAGGACTTTCTATATGTATACAAATGCCTGTGATTGGGCATGGGGGGGAGCGACCCGACGGAGGGTGCTGCTGGAGCTCGGGTAGCCACCCACAGCTGGCTGCTGCCATGTTGTGCCCTGCAATACGGCAGCTCATCTGTGGGTGGACGGCTGTTGCTCCTTTATTTTTTGGATCAACTGTATGTGGTGCATCTAGGGGTTGCACCTGCATGGGCTCTGCACATCCTGGGCTGAATATCGGGATGTGCGGGGGTTTGCATGGGCACGCCCCCCCCACTTGGGCCACATACATTACTGATGCACCCCGGCACATCGGGATTTGTGCCACGCATATTCCCTTTGAATATCGGTTAAGCAAGATCAGTGGTTGCGAATATTAACTGTGTTATGCCATGCACAACTCCTTCTGAATATCCTACCCATATTGTTTTTCTTGTCTACATTTCCACATCTAGTGTTTATAATGAACACTAATAAAAGTCGAATTTCAAATAAAAAAAAAGACCAGCGTGGTAAGGTTTGGTTACCAGAGACATTATTGAAGGTAAGGCACGTTTTTATTAGGTCGCTCTGAACTTGGTATTTAAACCTGAATGAATTTTGGCTAGGAGAGAAGGATTATATGGAATTGTGGTAGGGTCACAGATCTCATATGTTTTGAATCCTATGGCTTGCATCTGTTTAAGAGAGTGACGAGCTACCTGGTTGGTTTGGTTTAACAAGTGGCCCCTAGCCTGTTTTGTTTCCAAAGAAGCAAGAGGCCTAGTGCTTGCATCTGGGTTAAGTAATCGATAAGCTACCTGTTGGTTCATTTTTAACAAGTTGCTCTATCCTGTTTTGTTTCCAAAGAAGTGAGGCCCAGTGGCCTGAGGAGGTAGACAATGCGGCTGTTTTGCGGTGGAGCACTCTGGAGCCTCGCGATCCACGTGGCATGCCTTTCTGGCTGCCTACATTTGAGCAGTTCCAGAAGACCAGAGGGAGAGTTTTGCCTTACTTTCAGGTGCAAGGAGGTCAGTAGCAAGCAGAGGCTAGTGCAAGACAACCTGTTTTTCAGAGGAAGCATTCTGGGGGCTACGTGGGCCTGGGCCTACACTCCCCCCTCCCCTGTTCTTCTACAAGGCCACTGGAGCAGCGTCATGGCTTAAGCAACAAAGAGCAAGAGAGGGGTGAAGTTTAAGGTTATCACCATCTTTGATAAGGATCAGAAGGAGCACCATCACAGACAGCTTGGATTGGCTATCAGTCTTGACAGTAGTAGGGGAGCATATGGGGATCGGGCCGGGGAGAGGATGACAAAATGAGGATGCGCTGATTTCATCACCATAGTTATCCACTACCCCTTGCTTACTTTAGGGGTGGCCTGGTTTCAACAATGGAAAAGAGACAAAAATTGTGTATTCCAGGCTGGGGGCTTAGGGATGCCATACACAAAAAAATAAAAAATACATCAGATGTCACGCTACAAGTTTTTACTAGGAGAAAGGCCACCAGGCATTAAGAGGAGGAGTGAGAAAAAAAAAGAAGAAAGTGGGTAACAATGGAGATAACAGCAATGAAAGAGTGCAAGGCGCATAGACAGAGAAGCCTCGCAAGAGGAATGGCATCTGATGCCACACCGCGTGGTGCTACAGGAATGTAGGACACAAGGAACTGGAGAAGGATAATGGCCTTCAAAAGAAAGTGGCAAAGGGTTAAATAAAAAAGCAACCATTAGGAAAAGGACATGGAGCAAGGGGCCTAGTCAGAAAGGCCATGAGGTAAGAAATGTCGTCTGATGTCACACTGCATGGCCCCATATAATTGACCAGTGCAAGGCCTTAGGGAGAGAAGGCAATTTGGGATGTGAAGCAGGAAAAGGATAACAGTGCAGTAAATTTAGGGACCTAATGAGTGGGAAATAACAAAGGCAATTTTGTCAATTTATCCACAGGTACAGGAAAACTGGGTGACAGGATGGCACCAAGAAAAAGCATGCCAATGAAGGAAGAGGTGTACAAGGTCATCATTGAACTGGCAGAGAAGGCCAACTTGATGTGGCAAATGGTGGAGGGATAGGAACCGGGGAAGGCAGGGGAGAAGTGGAAAGTAGAAAAAGGAGTAGGGGGTGGCAGAAAAAGACCAACCAAAAGGCTGAGCAGCCCAATTGGGCCACCAACTTGAGTGGTTAGTCCAACACCACCACAGCCCCTAATGCCTGAAACGTTAGTACTGCCCTTGGATCCAGTGGTAGTGCCCACTCCAGAACCCAGTCAGAAACCCCCTGTGGTACCGATCCCTTCACCCATGATTCCGCAGCCAGTAGCCCCTCTACTAGAAAACAGATTGTCTCAGCCCACAGACAGCAGGATACAAGTAGGGGACAGGCCTGCAGGTAGTCTATCAGGTACGGTGGAGGATAGCATAAAAGAATACATTGGGCAAATTATAGCAGCCCTAGGGAAGGGCAGTCTGGGGCAAAAGGAAACTGCATTAGCAGAGATTAGGGAAGACAAAGAACTGACTGGGGGAATAGACAAAGTGGCAGAAGGGATAGGAAAAGGATATAGGAGTGCCGGGCATGAGGATAGGGGAACATGTGCCTTTGGCCACAAAGGAGAAGATATGGAAAGGGGTATATGTAGATATAGTTGCGTTGGTCAATAGGGAGGTGGCAGCAAGGTATGAGGAAACAGAGAATATAGAAAAAAGCGAGATGGCAGCAGCCGTGGTGTTGTTGGGTAAGAAATAAGAGGATAAGTTTACCAAAGGGAAGACCTGGGATGGGTGGTTTGTAGGTTTTATTACATATTCATCCATTTTCATGGAAAAGAAACCTGAACTGGGCATACCACTTATCACGTATTCCCTGATTATAAGGAGAGCAAAAGCTAAAGGAGGAGTGGGTTGGATTTATTATGATGAGTTTTTCCGACAGAGGATGGCCACCTTTGAGGAAGTGAGATGGGACACAAAGCAGTTAGATTTGTGGACCGACTGTCACTGACTAATCCACGCCTGAAAGGAAGATGGGAAGGAAGCGGGGGGGCATTGCAGGGGTGCTGTTGGAGATACAATCGGGCATTTTGTTCATGGCCCCAGTGTTGATTTTGACATGCCTGTTCAAAATGTTGGGGATCTTACCAGGCATCAAGGTGCAGGACAACATGGGTACCAGGGGCCCAGGTGGAGGGAAACCAGGGGATGGGTCACCAGCCCTTTCAAGAGGGGCTGGAATTTCAGGGACAAGCATGGAACAGCGGGTTGAGAGGTAGGGGTTATGGGGGCCCAGTTTTATTGAAAGGAAGGTCAGAGAAATAGTCAGGGGGATGAGGGGGCCAATGAGGGGGTGGTTTAGGGATTAGAGACCGATTCCAGCTAGTAAAGACCCCCATAAAAATTGAGGCATGGGAAAAATGGCTTAGGGTGCACCCAGATAGAGAGGTGGCAGGAAACATATGGATAGGATTTAGATCAGGTTTCTCGCTACAGTGCAAGAGCCCAAGAAAAGCAAGAGAGGCCAATAACTTTGCATCGATCAGAGGAAAGGAGGACATTTTGAGAAGTAAAATAGAGAAAGAGAAAGTTGCAGGAAGGGTGGAAGGACCGTATTCATTTCCCCCTTAGGACAGCATGAGAATTTCCCTTTAGGGTTAGTGCCAAAAAAACAAGAAGGGGAGTACAGGGTGATCCATCATGTGTCGTTCCCTGAGGGACACTCAGTTAATGATTTTATCAGGGGGGGGAGCACAGCCGGGTCACTTATGCTACATTGGAAGAAGCAGTACAGCTTATCTGGGTGACTCTGGATGCCCAAAACAGGTATAGAAGCAGCCTTTAGGCTGCTCCCAGTGAGGAAGGAAGGAAGATTGGGATCTATTGGGTTTCAAAGTAGAGGGCCAGTATTATTTTGATAAGGCTACGCCGATGGGTTGCTCCATTGCATGTGCTACCTTTGAAACATTTAGCACCTACCTACAATGGATATTTCAACATACAACAGGGTTCAAATCAGTGATACACTATTTATATGGCTGCGGTGGAAGGGTGCAGTCGGAGAAGATGTTGGCAAGTTTTCAAGAATTGTGCAAGGATCTGGGGGTGCCATTAGCTCCAGAGAAAAACCAAGGGCCCAGGCAGGGTTATGGAGTTTCTAGGCAGTGAAATAGATGCACATGGGGAAGTATTTAGGTTACCAGATAGTAAGCTACAGAAACTAAAGGAATTAATTTAGGTGCATACCAGCAGAAGACGGGTACAATTTGGGCAGGTGCAACAAGTTATGGAGCACTTGAATTTCACATGCAGGCCAATTGGGTCAGAGAGGGCATTCACAAGGGGACTAGCACAAGCCACTTCGGGAGTAGGAAAGCCACACCACTGAGTGGACATAACAAAAGGGACAAGAGAGGACTTCACAGTTTGGGAGGAATTCCTAAAGAATTATAATGGCTGTTCCTTTTGGCAAAAGGAATGGCTTTACAACAAAGATTTGGAATTATATACGGATGCGGCAGGGGAGTTAGGAATGGGGGGGATATTTGAGAGGAAAGTGGTTTTCGGAATCATGGCCAGTAAACTGGTTACAGGAAGGGAAGGTAAAAGACATCACACTGTTGGAAATTATGCCAATTTTGGCATGCACCCTGGTATGGGGGGAGGAATTGAGGAACCAGAAGGTTACATTTTGGTGTGATAACAAGGCAGTGGTGGATGTGCTACTGGTCTGAGATGGTTATGGGAGTATTGAGGCATTTTGTATTGAGGGGTTTGCAGTTAAACATGTAGTTTAGGGCCAGACACATAGACGGGGTGAGAAATATACTAGCTGATAGGCTTTCCCGTTTGCAGCTGGATCATTTCTGGATGCTGGCACCAACAGCGGAGGAGCAGAAAACTGCCATCCCAACAAACATCTGGGATGTTGGCAAGAGGGAGTCAAAATGTTATTCTGCAGCTCATGGGTGCCACAGACTTTGAAGGCCTATGAAGGGGCATGGCGGGCATTGCAAGCATTCAGGGAAACTCACCACATGGAGGTAAGTGGGCCAGTAATGGAAGAGCTATTAAGAAAATTCACGGTAGAGCAGTGGCAAAAAGGGACGGCTCACTCTACAATGGGAGTGTACCTAGCGGGGATCAGTTTGGTATGCAGTTTAAAGAAATGGAAGGATCCTACGAGATCAATGCTGATTCATAGAATGATGCAAGGGTGGAGTAGATTAAAGCAGAGGAACAAAGATGGGTGGAGGTCAATAGCAGACCAACAGTTGGTTAGACTGGGGTGGATATTTACCAGCCATTTGTAGATCCAAGGATGAGGCCCTGCTGTTTCAAATGATTTATTTAGTAATGTTTGCAGGGGCCCTGAGGGTGAGCGAGGCAGTGGGCCACAATGGGAAGAATGATGAGGGAGGTCTGGAATGGGGGGATATAAAATGGGAGGCAAAAGAAATACAGCTGAAGATTAGGAGATCAAAAATGGATCAGGAAGGAAAAGGGTGTGTGGTAACTATTAAGGCTCACCCTGATGGGACCTTGTGCCCAGTAAAGGCTTTGTGGGCCTATGCTGCAGAGCGCTATCACAAAGAAGGGAAGTTATTTGTGTATGGGGATGGGAAAAAAAGTGTTGAGTTACCAGGTAATGGCCATACTCAAAAAAGGCATGGATTTCCTGGGAAAGGATCCAGCTAATTAGTTGTCCCATTCTTTCTGGATAAGGGATGCCTCAAAGTGGGCAGTAGATGGGGAAACAGTGACCACTGTGATGGAAAAAGGGCGGTGGTGGTCCACCAGCTACAAGAGGTACATTCGGGCATTAAAGGAAAGTGATTAACCAAGCACTGTGTTTGTTACAGGAGTAGACTCCAAAGGTATGGGGAAGGGGGAGAGTAAATAATAAAAAAAAAAAAAAAGTGTGAGTATTGGAAATAAGAAGGAGGGGGAAGAGGAGAAAGAAAAATTGAGATGGTGGTGAAAGTAATATTTTTGCTTAATTTAATATGAAAAGGAAGGATCACTGAAGTATGGATCTGCAGGCACTCCTACATTTACTGGGCAGAAAGGAGAGCAGAGAAGAAGGCCGGGGGAAAACAACTGTACCAAGATGCCAAGAAATGTCAGCTGGTATGGTGTGGCATTCAGGGGATGAGATGGGCACAGCTACGCCCCACCCTAATAGAAATGAAGGAAAGGTGTCCCACCCCGGATCTAATAATTTTACATCTTGGGGGTAACGATATTGGGGGAAGCTGTGGGTAGATACATATTTGAGGGTTAAACAGGATCTTATAATGATAAAGCAATGGTGGCTGACAGTGAGAATAGCATGATCAGATATGATACCAAGGAGGGTATGGCGACATGAGCACAGCCATGTAGCAATGGATAGGGCCAGGAGGAAGATGAATAGAAGGGTGGGGTCACTGATAAGGACTATGGGAGGAAATGTAATATTGAGGGGAGTAGAAGAATGGGTAGACGAATTTTACAGAGCAGACAGGGTACACTTGTCGGATATAGCAACAGGCATGTTTAATACAGAGATGATGGGTTTTATTGAGGCTTGGAGGAGGCAGGAAGGAAGATAATAGGAGAAAGGGAAGGGCAAGAAGGGGGGAAGGCCAGACATCCAACGCAAGCTGGAGACAGGCTGTGGGGAAAAAAGAGGGGGGGGGAGGAGAAAATGGGGGAATGATAAAGTAATATGAGGAGAAGAAGAAGGAACAGAAGGAGAAAAGAGTGGTCTAGGTTCTCTCTGTTACCTACAAGAAAGAGAGAAGAAGGCTCCCAGGTTTTCACTTGGGGAGGCCAGAAGAGGATGAACAAGAAGGAGGGGAGACCAGAGATTGATATGTTAAGGCAATATAAACAAAGAATTGTGAAAATAAATAATGAAAAATGGTGATGGTAATGCAAAGAAAATGTAAAATATTAATAAATTAATTGCCAACCTGAGCACAACAACTCCGTTGTCTCTCTTTTGTGGGGAAAATGGGGAATCCTGGACAATGGAGTTAGCTCTTTAAAGGGCAGACCAACTTGTCATGGTGGACCCTTTCCACCCCCTCGTTGGTACAGATGGTTGTGCTCAGAGTGGGGGGAGGGAGGGCCAGGGAGCAGGACAGAGGGGTGGAGACAGGAAGGAGGGAGCTTAGGAGGGAAGGGACAGGGATGGGGGAAGTAAGAAACAGGAGGGGTTAGTGCAGGGTACATAATCCCTTGCAAAGCAGCATTTCAGACTCTTTTGCTGGAGTCTTTGATTCCTCCCACCCACCCATCAAAAGGAGAATGGGGAGTACAGTGAAAGGAGGAGTGGATGTGACCTGACAGAGGTGGATGGCAGGAGGGTCTGGTACGGACAATGTTGGACTGCCTGAGGTAGATGACAGGGGGATGGGGAAAAAGGGGGGGAAGGAGAAAAGGAGGGAATGATTAAGGAATATGAGGAGGAGAAGAAGAAGGAACAGAAGGAGAAAAGAGTGGTCTCAGTTCTCACCATTACCTACAAGAAAGAGAGAAGAAGAAGGCTCCCAAGTTTTCAACTAGGGAGGCCAGAAGAAGATGAAAAAGAAGTAAGGGAGACCCGAGATTGATATGTTAATGCAATATAAATAAAGAATTGTGAAAATAAATAATGAAAAATGGTGATGGTACATGCAAAGAAAATGTAAAATGTTAATAAATTAATTGCCAATCTGAGCACAACAACAACTCCGTTGTCTGTCTTTTGTGGGGAAAATGGGGAATCCGGGACAAATGCTTCTTGGTCTTGGTGTGTGTTTGTTCTTCAGTGAGTTTTTGCTGTAGTTTTTCTTTTCAAAAACTCTACAAACCTGAAAGTTTCAGATTTCAAATCCAAAACTGTTTTTCAGTTATTGGTAAGCAAAATGAACTCAGGTTTGGTGAATTCACGTATGTCTGACCCTCAGTAACTTTGCCCTTGATGAACTGATCACAATGAGATTTCCAGGATCCAGAGGTCCTGACACTGATTTTGCACATGCCAAATTTCAAGCAAATTTGTTGAATGGTAGGGCCAAGTAATCAAGATGCATATGGTATTCCCTCCCCAACAGGCAGCAAAAGGGAAAACAAAATTCCAAGGTTCAGTGTGCTCAGTGGATGTGGGTCTCAGTGCAGCGTAGGGGTTGCTCACCCCAAACAGTAACAATGAAGGCCAGAATGCCAGCACTCTTCAATCTGGTGTCACTTTTAGCAGTCTGAAAGTAACTCACGAATACAGAGTTCCAAAATGAAAAAGGTTTATTCCAGTATTGCTCTCTGCAGTTTATAATTCAAATGGTAAGCAGCGTGTAGCAACCACTCACCCCATTCTCATAAAGTCTAAACATTTGACCTTATTTACAGATGGAATGGGGTGAGTGTTAGACTTGAGAAGCCCAATGCACACCCCACACGTGCTCTTCTGCCTGGTTTGGGAGGGAGGGGTGTTAGTGAAACCCTAACACCTAATTTCCCAGCTTTTGTCACTTTTACCCTAACTGAAGCATCAACAAAGTTTTTTGCAACTTACTTCCTTACTTTTTGAAATAGAATAATAGTGTCCTCATTTTGCTGTCCTCTGTCAGGGTCCACTAAGGACAAGATGGTGCTCTGGGTTTCCTGTTATTGGAGGCATGAGGCAAGAAGCTTATCTGCTTTCTCTCCTTATGTAACATATAAAGTTTTGGTCCTAAATAAGGCCATTTAAGACTGGTCTTAATTAATTTCATGATATCTTTCATGGAGGATGTCCAATTCCTCATGGATGTCTGGGGGAGAGGAACCCAAAAGGGATTTTTAAATCCTTGGATCACAGTAAGGAAGGCTGAGGTCTGAGATAGCTTGTTTTTCTCCCGCTTCATGAAGAGCCAGATCAGCTCCCTTTGGATGGCACATTTATAAGCATTCCAGATGGTAGCAGCAGCAGTTACTGTGCCTGTATTCTCTTGGGGGCCTTCATCAGATGTTTTTTCAGTTTCCAGGTCCTATACCTCTCAAACTATCTAAGGTTAAAGATAGACAGACTGTAGAGTGGCCAGAGATGATTTGCATGAGAATCTTCACAGATTGCAGACTGAGTAAAAGGCAGGAGCTAGTGAGGAAATAATCTATGCAGTCACAGATGCCATGGGGTATGGAATGAAAAGTAAAAGCCTGGAGCATAGGGTTTAAAACTGTATGGGTCCGTGCAAGTAAGGTTATCTACTAGGTACTTCAGGACCCACTGATCTGCTGAGAGTCCTTTTTTGGAAGGGGTGAGCTGTCTAGGTCAGTGTCTATCACAACATTCCAATCTCCCATAGGATAAGAGGATATTGGGACCATTTGGTTAAGTGGGTAAGTAGGCTGGCGAAAAAAGAGGATCACAGTGAATAGGGCCATAGATGTTGGCCAGGATAGCTGTGGCCCTGTCTAACACAGCTTTAAACAAAATAAATCTTCATTGGGGTCAGAAATTTGGTCTAACAAACACAATTGAGCAAGTCTGGTTACTAAAATGGCAGCGCTGGCTTTCTTAGATGAAAGACCAACACCAAAGGCTTGTTCTACCCAGTGGTTTCATAGAAGTGGAATATATGGAGCACATAGGTGTGTCTCTTATAGGAAAACAATGGATGTGGCATAACGGTTTAAGCGGGTGAGGATTTGACCATGTTTCTGTGGAGAGTTGGCTCCTGTCACACTCCATGTGATAAAGGAAGTAGAGGTATTATCCATGGGAAAATGGCAGGTACCTGTGATACTTGGCTTGGCATGAGTCCAGGATCCTGTGGGGACATCCAAGAGAAGATTCCATGGGTAAGGATCCCAATTTCCAGAGAGGCAAGACCATCTCAAGATTGAGCGGGCCCTCCCCCACAGCTCCCAACAACAATGCAGCAAAGTTAAACCCACAAACAGTCATCCTCTTCTCCCCACAAAGGCTGATATTCCACCTGAGGTGTTGCACTACATAAATGCTGGCCTGATCTGGACCTCAGCTAAAGATCCACTGCATCCCCTCTGAGTCATAGATTTGCATTGCCACCACCATGATGCAGGAGAGACTCCAGCCATCCTGACTTGGTTGCCAACTGGGGTTGACCCTTAGTTTGTTGAGTCATGCAGGGACTCATTCCAGTGACATTATGTCCTGCAAATAAGGGCACCCTTTCTCCCCCCACCCAAACAAACATCTGGCAAAAGACATTATAAACAGTGGGCAAAAGAACTGCTGACCATAAGTCTATATGCAAATACACTCAAAGTGATATGAAACACCCCATAATTTAAAGGGAAAAAACCACACCAGAAAAAGTCCCATCAACGTCCATACATGCTGCCAAAAAAGTCCTGATCTAGGGATACAAGGGTGGAGGCAATCAACTCCAGAGCCATTGCTGTGAAGATGAAGAAGGATCAGTCATGGGAGGAAGCATCCCACCCCATACCAGTCTCACACTGGAGGTGAAATCAGCCGACTGTCTGGGCAGTGCCAAGAGATTTTGTTGCCTGGTGACGTGATGCAGCCAACAGTCAGGTGGTATGCTGATAGCAATGCAGACTCCAAAGGCAAGAACTGAGAAACATAGCTACAGCCTGCAATAGGTGCAATAAGCTCCTATCCATTTCTGTGTCTAGTGATGATTGAATCACTGCCTTGGGGAGAGAAGAGCCACTGTTGTCCAAAGAAGGACAGATGAAGAAAGCAAATTAAGAATATTGCAGCTGCCCAGCCAAAGGCAGGAAGAGGTAAGCCAGCAGGAGAAAGCAAGACTGTAGTGCCAGGGCAGTGGACTATCATTACTCCATAAACAAGGTGAGCAGGGCTCCTAAGGAAAGTGTATGAACAGTTGGGTTCTGAGTTGTTGCAGCCGGACAATACAGAAAGTGCAGTGACTGAGCGTAGGAGGCCCCAGATAAGGCATTATATATTGTCCCAGGCTGTAGAGCTACTGGTCACTCACCCCACACCAAAACATCAGGAAAATTGAAGGAAAAAAGAAAGGGGAAAGATGTGGCCCTATAATTAAGAATCCATGGCAGAAGGGGTGGGCAGCTCTGGCCAGCTAGGTAATAGTTTAAGCAGAAGAGTTGGCAGCTGCTTGAAGGCAGCTATAGCTGAGTCAAAGTAGTTGTGGCAGAGGGCTAGGTCACAATCCGGTCAACAAAAACTAAATAAATAAAAATAAATAAACAATCAGCTGGGCTGGGAACAGTATTCAGAATCTCACCTGTCCAGCTTGGAGATTAGCTTTGATAGCATTATAGGCTCTCTCCTTCTCACGAACTGCTTGGCAGAGATCATTAAAATCGTAGTAGCATCACCCTTTCCAATGCAATGAAGCTTGCACATGTGCAGAAATTTACAAATAAGAGCCCGAGACCACTCTTGATGTGGTGGAGGTGGTCAAAGTGTCCTAAATACCCCATTCGAGCAGGTAGGAGGTGCCATGGTCCGGAGGTCCTGAAATCTGGAAAAAAAACTGGCTGGAAAAGGCAATAGAGTCTTTCCCCTTGGCATGACCTGGGATATCCATGAGTAGCAAATTATTGCACCTATTACAGTTCTCCAGGTCATCCAGCTTATTTTTCAGGTGTTGAACTTTGCAGCGGAGCTCCACCAGTTTGCTCTCATCTTCAGCCACATTGTTCTCCAGGGAACTAACCCAGGCTTCAATGTCAGTGACACGGTGGACCAAGGAGTCAAGGGACTGTTTGATGTCCTTAAGGTCATTCATGCTGGCAATGATGATTAATTTGTCGGAGAGGAGCTCAGCAATGAAGCACTCCAGGATTGAAAATTCTGTATCTGGGCTTTTTGGTGAATCCATCTTGTAACGTTTTGAGGCCTGGGAATGTGCAAGAACCAGCAGCTGCTGAGCCACGTCAGACTGTGAAGCGGGATCCATTTCCCAGAGAACACAGAAGCCACTATGGGCTGCTGGAGTGAGGGGAAAAAGGAAAATGATAGATAGGGCAAAGGAGACCAGGTTGGGGTCCAGAATGTTGAAAAATTAGAGTTTTAAGCATCACCAACTCCAGAGCTCATCTAGTACATGACCACTTGCATCAGGTACATCACCAGAAGTACCAGCAAATCCTTCTGCTAGCAAGTGAAGCAGAAAATGCCTGTTTGCTCTGATCAGCATCATACATTTATCTTAGACCACCATACAGGCAAACAGGCAAATTGTATGGTATTTTTGTATACCAGATTTTCAGGGCAACCATTATAATTTTCAAGAGTGATGTTCTCCACTGAGTCAATGGTGCAAAAAACATTTTATTTTTAAACATTGGTGTCCATGGCGGGTGACAAAATAAAAAAAAAATGCTCTGAAGGCTTACTACTTCATAGTAAACAATAGAATAGTGCTCATGGTCTCTTAATGCCCTTTGTGGAAAAATAATATTTGGGGGGGGGGGGGAGTTGTTACCTGTAAACAGACAGATACACACAAAGCATCAGACGGCCAGCACACTGAGCTTTAGACAGCCAACTGACAGCCAAACATTAACCCCTGGAGTGGCACATGCATACACACACACACACACACACACACACACACACAGTATTGGACAGACATACATGGACCCAAAGACTGAAGACTGACACTAAGACAAACACCATTAGACAGAAAAGCACAGATGCTTGGACAGATACAAAGAGCCACAGACAACATACAGAGAAGGCTGTTCAGCAGATTCCAGGATAGCAGAATCCTTGAGTATAATCGAAGGCTTTAGTGAGCCAAGAGGTACATAAGGAAATATTTTACACCTGGAGTAATATTTTAGAACAGATGACCATAAGAGGTGATAAGTACAGACAGTGTTCAGAGAGTTTCAAGACTATGCTTCATAGATGCCTTGCCGAAGAAGGCTTTGTGTGTCAATCTGAGGCTCTAAAGGCCCAGTATCCATCAGACTCAGTTGCCAGTCAGGTCTCATGATTCTGCAGACTGAGCAGCAGCTTCTCTGCTCTGTTCCCACCTGCTCCTGCAAGTATTTGCCCCTTTTATTAAAATCAGTAAACTCATTTAATTATCTTCAGAAGAGAGGCTGGAAGAGATTTTCATCCAAGTACAGCAAGGAAAGTCTAGAAAATCTGATCCCAACGGAGGCAGAGATGCATCAGATGGCTCTGTGGCATACTCCACCCCTGACACCTGACTAGATTGCCAAACTAACCAAGACCCAAACCCCAGGCACCCGGCATGCTCATACTACGAGCCTGGCACAAACTCCGCTTATAGAGGAGTACTTTCCAGAGAAGTTTCAACCTTCTAAAGATACACTTCAAGAGAAACATAGAATGGGAGGGCTTGCCCGAGGTTCAATGTGGAGAACAGCTCCTCCCACAACCTCTACATAAGCCCTCATCTAACACACCTCCGTTGCTTAGGAAGTGTTTTCCTAGGCTCCTGTGTGGCATGTGGCTGTGCCTGGCTTGTCTGCTGCCTGGTTTGTCCTGTTTCCTTCTTTCCCCTTCCCTGCCTCATCTTGTGCTGTTTTGTTCTGTTTCTTCTCCTTTGCTCTCCCATTTTTTGTGCCCCCGTTCACCTCCTCTGTTCTACTTTTTGTTCTTTTTGGGCTTCTTTCCTCCCCACCACCGCCTTCCTCTGCATTCCTTTCCTACCTTCCTCGCGGGTTCCCCCAGTCATCCTGTATCGTGCTCCAGCTCTTTTTTGTTTTGTTTGGCTCCTCCATTCACCTCCATTTCTTTCCTTCCCCTTTGTTTTCCTCATACTGGCTCCTCACCCTGCCTCTTCCACCAGCCTTTCCCTTCTGCTTCCTCTGCAGCCCATCTCCTTTCTCCTCCAAATGTGCCCCCTTAGCAATGCCCGGGATTCCATCCAGGAGGACTACAGGACTACTATGGACATTCTCCCTGCTCCCAACCATAGAACTAGTTCTGTAACCTTAACATTTCAGCTCTACGGGACACTGGCAAAGCACCTTTAGCCTCAGACTGTCTGTGGACAATAATACATTGTGCACTTTCCATACAGCAATGTGTGCATACAGCTGAGCTGTTATTTTGCTGCCTATTCTACCACTAGTGATTATCTCTCATATCCTCTGACTTCTACCTGGTAATTTGGCATTGAGGGCCATTTTTACCTCAGCCAGGTATGTTTTCTTGTTACCATGTATTAAGTACAGTACTTGGGTTTTCACTTTGGTCCTACTGGATACCTGCATTTAAATAATTTAAGCTGCCTGCCTCACATCATTATTGTTCACTCTGACATATTGTTATTTTATGGGGAGCCTTTGCATTGAACTGTACAGCCTTGTATATTAGATCTACCATCATTACTTGGGATTTCAGTTTGGTCATGGGGGCTGTACTGGATCAGTCAATAGTCAGTCCCTGGGAAATCTGTCATCAACCATTTTGCTCAGTATCATAATAGTGATCCAAATTCCTGTAAATTCCTAGGAATGGAACATAGTACACCTTTACCGAGGGGAGGAGTAACCTCAAGAATCTATCACAAAGGAATCAAAACCATAACCTTGGTCCTCACATTAGCGCCTCCAAGCCATTACCATAGGGATCACTATACCAGCCATTCTAGGTCTCCACCAATGCTACTTCTGTAAGATCTCACTAGATTTTACCTCTGCACCAGAAGACATATGAAGATAGACTAAAGGAGCTTAATATGTATAGCCTCGAGGAAAGGAGGGAGAGGGAGGACATGATAGAAACTTTCAAGCACCTCAAGGGACTCTACAAAGTCCAAGAGGGTAGCATCTTTCAAAAAAAGAGTTGTGCAAGAACAAGGGGGCACAATTTGAAGATAGAGGGGGGCAGCTCAGAGGTAATGTAGGGAAGTATTTTTTCATAGAGAGGGTTGTGGATGCATGGAACAGCCATAGGAGGTTGTGGAGTTAAAAACAATGGTTGAATTCAAGCATGCATGGGGCAGTCATAAGGCAATTCTAGGGGGTGGGGGTAGAAAGAAGTAGGCTGCTGGTTAACTAGGATCTGCAGCTTATCCATTAGGTAGGGAAATGGGCAGACTGGGTGGGCCAAGCGGTCCTTATTTGCCATCAAATTCTATGTTTCTATGTTTCTAATTATCTAACTGCCTATTTCTTTCCTTGTGTACTATACCCAAGTATTCACCACTCTCTGTATGTGTCAAGTCATGTCTCCTCCATATTCTGCTTATATTACCAAATTCTTGACTGCATCCATTCCTATACCTGTTCACTACGTGTCTACATAGTATCCTTGCAGCAGTTTAGTGCTTCATTCAGCCCATACCAGCAGTATTCTGGACTCCATCCCTAACTCATGCCTTATGATGTGCTGAGTGAAGGTAGGCTTCCCCTGTCTACCAGGGATGGGGGTTTGTTTCACTCATTTCATCCTACTTCTATCAGCCTGACATCCTCCATCCCTAACTCTGCTGGACAGCATAGAGTGAAGGTTCGCGTGCCCCGATGACCGGGGATGGGAATCATGTCTACCATCTACGAACTGTTATAATACCTTCTCTACCTCATAGCAGTTGCTGCTTCCCTTCGGGAATGGAACTTTATCCTACTTGCCACTTCGACATCTTCTGTCCCTAACTCGGCTGGATAGCATTGAGTGAAGGTTAGCCCACCCTACTACCAGTCTACAGATCTATACCATACTTTCTGTACCTTATGCTAGTTGCCACTTCCTTCCGGGAATGGAACTCTCAAGCTCTGCATACCATACTTTTGCTAATTATACTGCTTCAGGTCACTACTGTACACGTCTGCCGTCTGATGGTCATCTGAAATTGCAATCTTCTGCTTCAATTTATATGTTCTCAGCTGTTATTCTACTGCCATTCCCTTCAGGAACAGGACTTTGCCCACTTGCTTTGCTACCTTACCTTGTTCGCAGCCTTGCCTCATCATCCTATCTGCTGCCTTCTGCAAGGAGCCTTACTCTTTCATGTACTGTGTACACCACTGCCACTCTACCACTGTGGATTGCCATTCAATTACTGCTCTTCAACCTTTTTCTCATCGTCCTGCATTTGCTGACTACATCCAATCCAGATCTTCCTGCCACACTCGACCCTTCTGGATGCATCTCCCTCCGTTCCGCTGCTTCACATGCATTTTTTCTCCACCTGCTACACCATGCTATGACCCTCCTGGACTTGGACCTCCTCCTACTGAGTGGTTTCCAATTATCCTCGCCACAGCTGTTCTTCTAGCCTCACTATTCAAGCACTGCAATGAATACCTTGCCTGGTCCATGACCCTAGCTCACATTGCTGTGTCTGCTGTCTGCTTCTCTGCCTACTACAGGTTGCTGCTTCCTTTCAGGACTGGGGCATTTTTACTCCTCCAGCCTTCCACCACTGAGTTCTGCATGAAACTTTGACTGTGGAACCAGGGCCTCTTCGTTTGGTTTGCCTCCATCCTGCCAGTTTTCCATTTCCCTTCCATCACAGGATCCTTTTGCTTTGACTGATTCCACTCGTCATCCTGTTCTTCCCTGGACCTTCGTTCTTTAGCCCCTTTGCCTCCTTCCCTTTTCATATGGATCCTGCTGTCTTGTTCAATCCCTCTCTCAATCCAGGTCGATTGCCTCATGGACTTCCTTGCTGCAGGTCCCCTGTTCGGCTGCTGTACAAATTTGTTTTCTTTTGCAGATTTGGAACCTCATCTGTCGTCGCTCCAGCACCCCCTATTATTTTCTCTGGTTGCTTTCAGCCTTCGTCAGTGTGGGACTCCTGTTTCTCCTAGTGCTTGGCTTAGCTCCTTGGCCTACCGTGGATCTTCGTCAGATGCTTTGCTTCAGCTTTCCTGCAGTTCACTGCTGTTTACCATGGAGCTGACATTGTCCTGCTCCTTCCTGCTCTGGATGTCATCTGGCTTCATCTGGCCCATAGCTTCCTAAGCTTATTCCTTCAGTTCCCCAGGATCCACTCCATACTTACTTCTCATTTGACTGTCTGTCTTCTCCTCTTTGCCTAGCTGGCTAGGGATCTTCATACTGTTTGCTGTGGCTCTTTTGGGCCTTGTATCCTATTTGTGACCAGTACTCCTAACAAGTCATCTGCTTTTTCACATGATCCATCTCCGACGTCTACTCCTGCCCTTCTAACAGTACCTTCCACTACTCATTCGGTCATTCATTCATTACTCTGGAGTAATACTATTGCCTGCAAACATTCCTTGGCTCACATGTCCATAGACTCTTACACTGTCATAGAAGTCTCAAACTGCCCATTCAGTTCTTCACAATCATTCATGGAATCCAATTTGCCTGGACAATAGGAAGAACTATTACATCTCTATTGGGTATACCCTCTGAGCCCTGTCCATCCAATCACCATGACCTTCTGGATGCCTTGTCTCATTGGCTAGCCTCATACATGGAAAGGACTTAAATCCTTCTGTTATACTCAGACTTTGTAATCACCAATGCTTCTACATATACCAGGAATCATAAGATAACACATTCAGCTATGGACAACATCCATTTTACCTTCTGCCGTCTCTTATTTCACCACTGACTCCGATGACTGAGTTACTCGATTCCTACTTCTTAACAGTCAATGCTAGTTTTAAGAATTACACAGATATTGCCCAGAACATTCATTGTGGGATCTCTACAGCCTGAAGATTCCTGATTCCGTGCCATCCAAATCTTCGATTTCACTCCCAGATATCGTTATTCTTTATACTATTATCCATACCTTCTCACCTTGTACCTTCAGCCTGGTCAACCATTCTTCCAGCGGACATTCCTTTGGCCTCAAATTTGCTGGATGGCAAGACCTGCTCCCACAGATGTGCCTTTTTCTGCTATTGTGCTAAAATAATTAAGGATTACAAAGTTACACTGTTCCAAAATTGAGCAATTTGCCATAGACTAACATTGCAGCACCCATGATGCCTTTTGCCTTCCATATGTTGAAGACAAAGCGAGGTACAACATTTTCGCTGCTGCCAGCTTGGTTCACCTTTATGTGAACTAATCTCGAACAACAACTTTGTAAATAATCTTTGATATCTCAAGTTGGATTTCTCCACTTCCTACAGTAACACAGGTATACACCTAATGCTGGATGAGTGTGATTGGTTGTGTTGCCTTGGTCCTTCCCCTACTTGTATGTATGTGTGTGTGTGGTGGTGGTGGGGGTGGAGGGAGAATGCGGAGTTAGGGTTTTCAACCATAACACTGAATTTCCTTGCTTTTGTCGCTGTGGAACAACCCTAACTGATACATTAAAGAGAGATTTTGGCCATATATATATATATATATATAAACACACACACATATATATGCATATATATATATATATATATATATATATATATATATATAATATATATATATATACACACCACACACACACATATATTTATTTATATATATATATATATATATATATATATATATATATATATATATATATTCATTACAAAAGCTCCATTAATGCATCAGTTAGGGTTGATTCCACACCAACAAAAGTCTGGAAATTCTGTGTTAGAGTTATCAACCCTACCCCCCCACACACACACCACCCTCCACAGACCAACAGGCACTGTGAGTTACGGCCAGTGACCCCAAGGCATGCCCTGGCACCCGTTGGTCTGTGCAGGGTGGGAGATGTGGGGGGGGTATGGTTGGTAACCCTAACATGGAATTTCCAGACTTTTGTTGGTGTGGAATCAATCCTAACTGATTCATTAACAGAGCTTTTTGCAATGAATTTCCTTTCTGTTTGAGAAAGTGAAATGTTACTCATATAGCATCCATAGGTGGGAGTACCACCCCACTAGGTCCTGCTCTCCCACCCACCCATCAGTGTAGAGGTATAGCGCAGGAGGGCTCTGTGCTCCCAGGTTTCCATAATGGGATGCATATTTGGGAGGGTGGGCCCTCTGGGTCCTGCACTTCCACACACTCTTTGCCCTGCAAGATCACCAGCCTTTTATTTCCACTGGGACACTTGTGCAATCTACTTGAGCAGCAGCTATCCAAGAGATCTGTGTTTTTGGAACAGTTTGGCAGCTTGAAAATAACTGTGAGTGCAGCACATGTGTGACTTTGTAACTGAAACTGCTCTGATTTGTTTCATCTTGCTGCTCTGCTGGACTGAGGGGATTACCCAGGTGTGTGTAAGAGGCCATTTACCTGCATGTAATTTCAGCTCAGGGGTGAGCCAATAATAGAGCAGGTTTGCCTCTGTCCTTCCCTGCAAGATCACCAACATTTTATTTCCACTGGGACACTTGTGAAATCTACTTGAGCAGCAGCTATCCAAGAGATCTATGTTTTTGGAACAGTTTGGCAGCTTGAAAATAACTGTGAGTGCAGCATATGTGTGACTTTGTAACTGAAACTGCTCTGATTTGTTTCATCTTGCTGCTCTGCTGAACTGAGGGGATTACCCAGGTGTGTGCAAGAGGCCATTTACCTGCATGTAATTTCAGCTCAGGGGTGAGCCAATAATAGAGCAGGTTTGCCTCTGTCCTTCCCTACAAGATCACCAGCCTTTTATTTCCACTGGGACACTTGTGCAATCTACTTGAGCAGCAGCTATCCAAGAGATCTGTGTTTATGGAACAGTTTGGCAACTTGAAAATAACTGTGAGTGCAGCATATGTGTGACTTTGTAACTGAAACTGCTCTGATTTGTTTCATCTTGCTGCTCTGCTGAACTGAGGGGATTACCCAATTGTGTGCAAGAGGCCATTTACCTGCATGTAATTTCAGCTCAGGGGTGAGCCAATAATAGAGCAGGTTTGCCTCTGTCCTTCCCTGCAAGATCACCAGCCTTTTATTTCCACTGGGACACTTGTGCAATCTACTTGAGCAGCAGCTATCCAAGAGATCTGTGTTTTTGGAACAGTTTGGCAGCTTGAAAATAACTGTGAGTGCAGCATATGTGTGATTTTGTAACTGAAACTGCTCTGATTTGTTTCATCTTGCTGCTCTGCTGAACTGAGAGGATTACCCAGGTGTGTGCAAGAGACCATTTACCTGCATGTAATTTCAGCTCAGGGGTGAGCCAATAATAGAGCAGGTTTGCCTCTGTGGGAGGGTTTGCGGCAGCATTTAAACATCGCGTTCATGCATAGCGCGAGCGTGAGTGGCGCCACTCGGAGTAGATTTTGCATAGGAATATGTACCCATAAAAGAGAGGGACCTCATTTTAAATAGGTTTTATTGTTTATCTGGTTCTGTATTTTTTGGTTTTAACTCATGGGTCTGGCCGTTTTCGGGTGGGAAAGCTTTCTACAAATTTAAGGAGTGATGCTCGTGGAAGACTCAACTGTTTAGATAAGTTGTCACCTGACTCCTTTTCAGTCCCACTTTTTGAGTTAGGATTTATTTATTTATTTTTTCTCTTCTCTCCTTATATGTATACTCGAAGTGTAAGATGGTAAACAAAACTGTTAAAGGGGCAATTAAAGGGAAGCAAAGGATAAATCCAAAAAAGAATAAAAAAGGTAATTGCTGTGTTTTTACGCAGGAATTGGTCATCACGGCTTCGACCCCTAAGGATTTGGTAGAAAGTCCTGTAGTATCCTACTTACCTCACTCCTTTAAGGAGCTTATGAATGAGGAATGCAGATCAGATTTAGCTGGAGACAATTCAGAATTTAATGGAAGAAACCAAATTCTGATGGCTAAGAGCTGGGATAAGAACAGTCCAAATAATACAAATCAAGAGACTTTGATGAATTTATTGGAGAACCAATTTAGTGGTAGTGATGGGATTAACAGGGAATTTGAGGAATTTAAACAATTATCCTCTTTTGACAATAAGAATATAACTCTGGACTTGGAAGTAATTAGTAACTTAGAGACTGGTGTTAAAACTCTGTCCCAAGGGAAAATCACTGATTTCTTTAAAAAAAACCTTTCTAAAGCCCCCAATAATATTTTTCAGGACATTCCAAAAATGAACAGCACACATATGGTTTCCAATATAGGAGGTTATGATTGTACCACTTTTGGGGAAAAAACAAATATAGCAGATTATTCCCAGGTTTTTAGACAAGATGAGTGGATGGGGGAGGTAGAAGCAAGTCAGCAATGCATGTCTGGGCAAGGAGATTATATAGATAAAGAAGATGGTATTTCATGCTTTCCCTCAGGAATAAAGTTATTTAGTCCATTAGAGATCTCTAGTGAGGTAGGGGTCTGCAATATCGACTCTAAAGAAATGGTGTATTCATCCCTTAATGATGCGCCAGAAGAGTTTTTCCAAAAAATGGACAAAGAGGTCCAGGACATTCATTTAGATAAAGATTTTTGGTTCAGTGTCTGGATACTATATCAAAATATACCATTAAGGCTCTTGCACATCCAGTAATGTCCAATGTTGTTTTATTGAGGCATATAATGGTATTAAGACAGCTTTGGAAACTCTTTCTAGTTTTGTGTTGTGAAGTTTGCTGCTTTAGAACAACAAATTTCACAATTATTGGGGGAAAAGAAAGTTCACAGATCTAGGCATAATTTGTCATTTTCTCCCCTAAATGTTCAAGAGCCCTCAAAAGGTAAAAAGGGCAAAAAGAGGGGTGGAGTAAGTAAGAAAAAAGGGGGGAAGAAAAAGCTTGGGCCTGTGGGACTTATTCAGACTCCTAATTTAGGAAAACAGAAAGATGAATTAAACACTAAGGATGAAAAGACTCATAAAATTGGGGCTACAGGTACCATTAGGATAGGAGAGGTACAGAGAGATACAAGGAAGAATTCTGACCAAAAAAACAAATCTACATTTGTGGATAGGACACTTATAAAAGATCAAGAAAAGGGGGAGGGTGATTACATTGCGAAACAAAAAACAAATTCTAAGGAGAATTTAATTAAGGTAGATCAGTTTAATAAAGATCTTTGCCCAAATTTCATGTTGACCAAGGAGGATAGTAACCCCAAGGGGTATGACCTGGAAGCATATAATTTAATCTGTACAGGGAAAGAAGTAGTTTTTAAATTAGATAAGCTGTATTTTAAACATTATGAATCTACTGTAACCCTAACCAGTATGATAGCCCATATGTTGAGAGCAGAATTAGGGTTACCAACAGTTGCAGATGCTCTTATTATGGTGACTAGGGATACTTCCAACCCTACTAATTCAGTTTACTTTATGCTCCCTAACATGGATATGGCAAAATTGGTCTGGGCTAAGCAAGGCCTGGTAGACTCTTTGTGATTACTGTTATCAACACCAGTGACCTGGTCAACAATTTGGAAAAATGTTTATAATAGGGCAAAAATAGGAAAAATGTTAACATATGATATATTCAAAACTACTCTTGTAACACTGAATTGGGAGTTTGGAGTTTCCCGTGAAACCTCAATGATCTCTATTTTTGGGCTGGATATACTGGAGGGAGAAACTGCTACTAATTTACCATCATTATTGCGGATGATTTTATCAACTATTATTAAAACTCATATACTTCCAGAAGAATTGGTGGAGGTGAATAGAGTTTGGAATGATAAAGAGAGTACTCAGATTAACTGTATTATTGGTTCTGTACAATTGTTAGTATTACTTTTTGAAAATAGACATGTGTTGGATGAGGTGGGTATTTACATGGTGGAATTGAATGAGTGGGAGTCATCAGGTCAGTTTAGAGCCATGCAACCTTAACTAAGTTTTTTGGAAATACAAAGTAATGAGTCCCCATTAGAGCAGGAAGGGGGTTCAGAAAGCAACCCTGGTTATAATGTCCTTAATTGGAATATAGCAGGACTCCATAATAAGTTTGTGGATCTGCAGTGGGTTGCTTTTATTTCACGACATGAAGTGATTATTTTTCAGGAGACATGGGTTTTGACATCTCCTTTCCTGAATGGATATGAAACTAGTTTTGTGCCAGCAATTAAAGGGAAAAACATGGGAGGAACAAAGGAGGTCGGGTTACAATGATCAAAATTAGGGAAGGATTAAGGGTAATCAAAAGTTACTCTCCAACTCCCGAGATCCTTATGGTAATGGTTAACTGGGACCTTTGTATGGTTCTGATTGTTAACATTTATATTCCACCATGTTTTCACACTTACTCTACATATGATTTTTGGTCCAAACTATCGATGGAAATAGATTTAATGATACAGTTAAATTGGATATATACTGTCCTTTTAGCTGGGGATTTTAACGCTAGGATAGCCGAGTTCGATAATTTATCATTGTTACAAGAACAATTATATACGGCAGATTTGGAAAAAAGAAATACAACTGACATGATTGTAAATGAGGCAGGGAGATGTTTTAGTACTTTTATCACAGAGAATAATCTCTTGATTCTTAATGGGAGATTAGAAGGGGATTGGTGGGGTGATAGCACTTTTTTCTCCCCAGTTGGTAAGAGCGTAATTGATTTTATATTATGCTCTCCTTTTAGCTATCATTTCTGGAGGAGATTATATGTGGCTATGAGAACAGAAAGCAATCATGCAGCAATTTTGCTGGACTTTAGGACTTCTGATAGTGTCATTCCTCCCCCCAATAAGCCCTTAGCAGATATTGAGATTAGTGGGAAAAAAAGGTTAAGATTGAATAATGAGTCAATGTAAGGAGTTTGGAACCTTTTTTACTCTTCTATTTTTGTTGAGTTATTTCAGCAGGTACATAATGGCTCCAAAGGTGAAAGGATCAGTGAATTATTAAACATAGGGTATCAACAGATTAAGACACTGATTTATTCAGTTAATAGTGTTAAGCCCCAGTTAGTATCCTGGTTTGATGAGTATTGTAGGAGAGAGAAAAGAAATTTGATGAAGGCCATCAGGCAGACAAAAAAAAAATCCAAGTAAGATGGCGATTATAAATTTAAATAAAATGCGAAGGGAGTACAAGGAATTTCTCCGCCAGAAAAAAAGAGAATTTACTGAAAAACAATGGGGTGTTATGTACCGAGTTATTAAGGAAGGTGATATTAAGCTTTTTTGGGCTTTGGTGTCCAAGGGGACAGCTGATCAGAATTCTAGACCTCCCATATATATCCCCAAGGAAACTTAGATATCTTATTATAGTCTACTATTTAATAGACATCCTACCAACGATGATGATGTGATAGAAAATTTTAACATTGAGGGGGAATACACATCATTAGTGTTTTCATTTGGAGAGGTGGAAGAAGCCATTGTGAATTTATCAAATAATGAAGCACCTGGACCCGATTTGATACTGGGAGAAATTTACAAGGGGCATTTGAATTATTGGGTAGTTTTTTTTTACTAATTTTTTCAATATCTGTTTAAAAGAGAGATTTATTCCATTATCTTGGACAAGACATATAATAGTTCCAATCCATAAAAAGGGCCAACTTCATTTGCCATCTAATTATCGTCCAATCAGTTTTACTGATATTAGTGGAAAAATCTTTGTTAAAATAATATTACGTAAATTACAAGATTGGATAACTGCAAACTCCCCTTTATCGATGTTTCAAGCAGGTTTTCTCAAGGATTTTTCTACGACACATAATATTTACATCCTAGCCCATTTGATAGAAAAATATAGATCATTTTGTAAAATGAAGCTGTATGCTGTGTTTGTAGACTTTTCTGCAGCATTTGACTCAGTTAATAGAGACACGTTATGGGAGATATTATTAAATAGACGTGTACCATTAAATTTATTAGCCCCCATTATTAGATTATATTCTCACACAACATCGGCTATTAGATATGATAATAAGGGCAACATTTCTGACTATTTCAGTACAACTTCGGGAGTTAAACAGGAATGCCCTCTGGCCCCCCTTCTTTTTAATTTGTATATTGATGCCCTTCTGACTTATAAAGATATAGATATTCTTGATTCCCCAAAAATTAAGAATATCCCAGTACATTGTCTGGCCTATGCAGACAAATTGATTATTTTTGTTTTATCTGCTTAAGGTTTACAAAATAAAATAAATCAATTTTGCTCTAAATGTAAACATTTGGACTTATTAATAAATATGAAAAAAACTAAGTTGCTGATTTTTTCACCCTTACAGGGACATCAAGTTAAACCAAGGATTTATTTAAATAACAAACTTATTGAAGTGGTATCCTCTTATATATATTTGGGGGTGAAGCTTGCTTCAAATGGAAATTGGATAGAGCATTGGAGAGGACAAGTGATAAGTGCAAAACTGATTGTTAGGGCTCTCTTCGTTTTGCTAGAAATATGCAGGATATTTGGTCTCACGGGCATTGATAGCGTGAGGCCAAAATTAATCCTATTCTTTTGTACAGCGCAGGGGTCTGGAACAACAATGTCCCTTCATGGTTGGAGATCCCACTTTCTCTCTATTATAAATCTTTATTGCAGGTTCCACTTGCCACTTCTAATGTTATAGTTAGGGCTGAATTGGGTAGAGTATCTATTGTTACAATAATTGATATACGTCTTATGAGTTACTGGGTCAAAATTATTAATCAACAGACTAATATTATGCCTCTACTATGCCTTAGAGAAAAATTATCTTGGCATAAACAGAATTTTAGGTCTCCTTGGGTCAAAAATATCCAACATATTTTGGGCAGTGTTAATATGCTTCATCTTTGGACAGACTGGGAGAAATCAATATCAATATCTTATGTGTTTAAGGAGTATGTTAAAAAGAAAATACTTAGGCTTACCTATGATAAGCAAATGGAGCTCCTCAGAGTTCAACGTCAGCCAGGTGGTTAGCTCAAAATAAAATTGATGTATTTATAGAGAAATATCTTACTCTTGGGCTGACCTTGTTAGAAAGAAAAATGATTACTTGGGCAAGACTGGGAATCATCTGTTCTAAATATGCTTTTTTTAATAAGACAACTCCACCCAATTTAGGTTTGGAGTTTTGCAGATGTAACAAGGGTTTTCAAGAAGATCTTTATCATATTACGGTACAGTGCCCTTTATATAAAACCCCACGGTTTAATCTGTTAAATTATTTCCTTATTAAATATGTGAATGCAAAATATGATATTTTATTCATACTTCTTCACCCTCAGACATTGGAGGAGGCTAAGGTGGTTTCAAGTTTTTTTATCAGGTGTTGAAACACAAAGAAAAATGTCTCTCTGCCTATGACAATTAATTTGTTCATGGATTTTTATGTGCCAAAATTTTAAATGTAATATTAGATTTAATATTTTTTTCTTCTTTTTTGTACATAATTTTATGCTTTTAGTATGTTGTAAAGGCTTGATTGCTGAACAATAAAACATTGAACCTTGAACCTTGAACCACCCACTCATAAGTGTAGAGACATAGCACCTGAGGGCTCTATGCTCCCACTATTGTTAGGGCCAATGACCCCAAAGCACACTCCTGACACCTTTTCGTGTGTGCAGGGTTGGTGTGGGACTTTAGCTTTGAGAAACTGTAACACCACATTTCCCTACTTTTGTGGCTTTATCTGTAACTAGAGCATTAAAGAAGATTTTTGCAATTTATATATAGTATATACACAGAATACATATAATCATGATTTTAAGTGTAATGATATCAATACCAACACACCGTGAATATATTTTTCCAGATAAATTATATTTTTCCTGCTTATGGCAGAGTATCAGTTTAAAAATGTTATCCTGATAGTTGTTCTGTCATAATCATTTATGTTTGCAGTTGATGATATGTCACAGTCATTTATTCTCCAAATAGAGTTGTCATCACTTTTAAAAAATACAAGTATTTCAGCAAGGCCATGATTTTTATCAGCTGTTTTTATACTCAGAAGCTGATTCTGAACATTATAAGTCAACATTTTTTGCACTGCAATGGCAACTAAGACCAACAACGACAGATCAGTTGGCTAAAAGCAGGAAGTACACCACCAGAACACAGTATAATACAAGATGTTATTACATTAAGTAACTTCTGAGTTTCTCAAAGATAACATTGTTGAAATCTGCATGACTCAGATCTCATAATATTTCCTGTATATTTATGTTTCAGAATATTTTATACTTAATTAATATATGAATTTGCAATTAACCAGGCTTAGTGCCCTTGAGATTTCTTTGATACTAATATACACAAACAACCAACACTCCTTTATAAAGACATAAAAACATAAATTCTGATGGTAGGTAAGGGCCACTTGGCCCACCCAGTCTGTCGATTTTTGAATACCATTATTTTAACTGCAGACACTACTTGAAGTACCGCACTGTCTCCCCAACCCCCCTTTCCCCTACTGATTAAGATTTCAATCTTTTTTTTTAAGATTCAGATTTTTTTTATTTGATATGTATAAAGTATGCATCATTACATACTGTACAAAACCTCAACATCATATACATCTAAATTTTCTTCTTCACATTTTTAAGTACACACTATTTAAATTAGGTAAAAACACTTTGAATGGATATTCAGACTGTGCTGGGCAGGGGTGCAAGCCTGTTCACAGTGCAACTGGACTGCGGCAGTGCATGGACCAGGGGATATTCAATGGTGCTGCACCATGGTTCAGTACCATTGAATATGGCACTGAGGGCACATGCACTGCACACGGTACAGTGGCACTGCACCAGCACAAGTGGCAGAATGGGAGCAGGGGGATTCACCAGCGCAAATGCAGTTGCACTAGGCGCATTGCCCATGATATTCAGCACTGGGCATGCAAATGAGGCCAGTATGCATCTAAGGCACAAATGGGACCATTTGCATATAATTATGGCCCCATTTGCATGTGTTGCACTGATCCCTGGTGACTTGTGCCTGGTGCCCTGCCAGGCTGCAGCCCTCGGGGACCGACACCGTAATGTGCCAGTGCAGTCCCCTGCTCCCCTACACCCGGTCATGGGCATATGTAATAGCAAATCCCTAGTGGTCTAGTGCTCTGCCCCCATTGCTCAATCACAGGCAGCTTGAATTCAATACCCTGGTGGTCCAGTGGTCATGCCCCCATCACCTGATAGCTGGCAGCTGTGGCGAGATAAACTCTGGTGGTCCAGCGGTTCCCCCTCCCCACCCACCCACTGGGGTCCCCTGCCACACAGCACCCCGTCGATGGCAGGCAGCAGCACCCACTGCAAGCCACCTGGCTGCCTGCCAATTGACAAAGTACAGTATGAACTGTATACCTATTGAGTCACACAGTGGATAATGAAACATCAGATCCATACTGTACTACACAGGCCAAAATGTGAATGTACACATTCCTTCACATTTCCAGGCCTGTGTAGTACTGTATGGTTCAGATGCATATTGCCATGCAGTGGACCAATAGGCTAACAGTTCATACTGCATGCTGTCAATCTACGGGTGGCCAAGCAGCTTGCAGGTGGGATGCTGCCACCCACCATTGATGGTGGGGGTGCTGGGTGGCGGGGGATCTCAGTGGGTGGGTGGGGAAGGTGCCTCTGGACCACCAGGGTTTTGAATTCAACCCACCCATGACTGGGTGATGGGGGCACACCACTGGACCACCAGGATTTAATTATAACCTGCCCATGATCGAGCAATGGGGGGCACACCACTGGACCACCAGGGTTTAATTACAACCCACCTATGATCGAGCAATGGGGGGCACACCACTGGATCACCAGGGTTTGATTACAACCTGCCTGTGATCGGGTGATGGGGGGATTGCCACTGGGCCACCAGGGAGTCTATGTATATGTATGCTCATGATCAGGTAATGGAAAATGATGCTCCCAGGGCAGGAAGCTTGTGGTCAGTGTTCTGGGTGGGTGGGTGGCCACCCACAGCTGGCAGCTGCTGTGTTGCACAATGCAATACAGCAGCTCACCTGTGGGTGACTAGGACTTGTTCCTGGTTTTACCAGGCACAACTTTGCATCCCCCTGAGTGGCACAAGGCAGAGTTGTGCCAGCATATGCACTGCACACCCTGGGCTGAATATCAGGATGTGCCGCATATGCATGGGTATGCCCCCTGCAATTGCCCTGACTATGTTACTGATGAATCGGGAGTTGCGTAGTGCAATTCGCCACTTTGTGTATCGCACTGAGGCACATTGGGGGGTTGTGCATTGCGTAACCCTGTTGCACCATGTGCAACCCCTTAGAATATCTTGCCCTTATGTATAACCCATTAGAATTTACATCCCACACATTTTATTTCTTCATGAGATGCTATAAAGTGCATATTTAGCAAAATTTGCCATATCAAAAATGTGACTTGAGTTATCACAGAAGAGCATACATTTAATGTAATTCTTTACAGATTTAGCTCTTAAATTTCCCCATATTGGGTACAGCCATTTTTCTCTTAATTTTGCCATTTTTGTGCAATCATATACCAAATGTGTGATAGTTATAGCGGTAGATGAATCACAGCCACATACATGATTTATAATATCAAAGATAGATTCCTTCCCACGTCCCATTTTAAGAAAACCCATTCTAAATTTGCAAAAGACATTCCTTTGTAGGCTGTCTTCATAGAATGGCAAGTACTTTTCTTCTTGCAATGTTTGTTTATATTCTAGGTAGACTCTACAAAAAAAAATTATCTTAATTTACTTATCTCATTCTGAGCATAATTGTCAAAAAGCCTTTGTTTGGCTAAATTTACATATTGTTTTATGCTCATTGTTATTTGCTTGTCCCATAAGTGTGTCAAACCTAACTTAACCACATGCTGATTTAGCTCAGAGAACCAGCCATTGTTTGGCAAGTGCCCATTGGCTTCTATCCAGCATTTGGCCAAGAGGCTGTCTTGAGGTGCCAACACAATTTTTTGTCATAATCCCAAGGCTCTTAATTGGGCTTGAAGAGTAACTGATTTTAATTGTAGCTCAGTCCTAACTAGTGTTTTCAGAGTTCATTGTGGAAGACCTAAAACTAATTTGTAAAACATATTTTGAAACACCTCCAGTGTCATGGCATTTTTAGTAAAAGCCAAAGTTCTGCCCCATATAATAGGGCACTAATTACCTTAGAGTCAAATGCTCTTTTCAGAACAATGTATGAATTGTCTGAAAAATTTTTACCAAATCTTAGTATAGCCCTTATGGCACTTTAGCCTTGTTTCTCAGATCTAGTAAATTGTTGAGACCAGGACATCTTTGTATCAAACACAGCCCCCAAATAAGTATACTCACTCCTAATTTCAAATGTTAAATTATCAATTACCCAGTTCTGCTGCATCTTGTTCTGTGTACTTCTATCGAATATCAAGATAGCTGAATTTTGAGGGCTGATAAACAAATCTAATTTTTTTATAATATGTTTATACAGCCTCTGATTGCACATTTTAGACCAAATCTTGTTAAAGAGAACAGTACAATGTCATTGGCATACATTAGAATGCCCACTTTATTCCCATTAATACACGGTGCTGAAAAGTTCATTGCCTTATTTCTCTAATTAATTGTTCTACATAGAGGTTAAATAAAAATAGATGCCAAAAGGCAACCTTGTTTTATACCTTTTTCTATGTGTATTGCCTCAGAAATATACCCCTCCCTTGTAGTTCTGATGTAGGCAGTATTATTGTTGTGTAAGCATCTCAAGACATTCAGGGGTTGGTTATGTATATCAAGATCTTACCAATTTTCTCATAGCAGGTTCCTATTAAGGTTATCGAAAACATCTTTTAAATCCAAAAATGCCATATATACTATTCCTGTCTGTATTATACAATATTTTCCAATAAGGTGATTCAAAACAAAGATGTTATCAATTGTGCCTTTATGTTTCCTAAAGACTGCTTGTTCTTCTGAGATCAAATTATTAAAGGTCACCCAGTTCTCTAATCTCTCAAGAATTATTATTGAGAATATTTTTTCCACTATACATAACAGGCTGATCAGCCTATAGTTACCAGGGTCATTTAAATCTCCTTTCTTTAAAAAGGGTATAATTAGGCTAACCAGCCATTCTTCTGGGATCTGCTCTTTTTCTAAGATAAAGTTGAATAGGGGACATAATTTATTAGCCCCCCAATATGTGACCGTCTGGAAGATTTCTGCAACTATCATATCTATCCCGGCTGCTTTGTTTTTCTTCTGTGCCATGATAGCTTGCTTAACTCTTTTATTGTAATTATATATGTAATATCACCTTGTACTTCATCTTTTGGGAAGATCTGTCATTGCCTGGGATTTACTTTTGGAACTTCACATTTTTCTAAAAAAATTCTACTCAGACATGTGAAGGCATGACTGAGAGAGTATTAAACTCTATGTTCTTTGTCCCCAGGGCTACTAATTCCCAGAAGTGTCTACTGTCTTTGTTTTCTATACTCTCCTGCAGATCTAGCCAATAAACTTTTTCTATAGTTCCTTTTTTTCCTGATTAGTAAGATTTCTATACTCTTTTTTTTTTTTTTTTTTGCCATTTCAAGGTAGTATAAGCAGTCCAATCCAGTGATTTTTTTGGAATATCTGCCAATTTTCCTTAAGATTTTCCTTTTCTCCTCACATTCTTTATCATACCATATAGCCTGCTTTTTCCAAAATTTATTGCTGGTAGTTGTCTCCCTATGCTTTCTTTCCATAGATTGCCCTTTAAGTATGACACCAGATTCTTGTAATCAGTAATGGGGGTTTCTAATAACCTCCATTCCCTGTCTTTGTTTATTATGCTCCAGCTCCCAGTTTCCTATAAGATCTTTTATGTACTGTTCTAAATATGGGGTCCATTTTATTAATTTCTAATTCCATATAATACGATTATTCTCTGCATCCTGGGGGTCTTTTGTATGGCCTAATTTGCCTTTGCCTGTATATTTAAATTCAAGTGTAACTGGAACGTGGTCACTTTCCCACTTAGGGGTAATGACTGATTTATTCATTTTACTGAAAGATATAATATCAATGAATGCCAAATCCAGTACACTGCCACCCTAACCATTGGAAATGTATATTCACCTAGCTTATCACCTTTCATTCTTCCATTCAGGAGTCGCAGATTATTTTCTGCAGCAATATTCAATAATCTTTTCCCTTTTTGATTAACCAAAGTGTCTTTGGATAACCTTATTGGTATTGTAAATATATTGTCTAGGTTCCAGTCTGGTTCATATGGTTCCATTAATGAGCCAACCCCGGCATTGAAATCTCACATGATTAAAATGGAGGCATCAGGGTAATTGTTTTGTATATAAGTAACTGCCTCTTGAAAGGAATCCATCATCTCTTTCATTTTAGAAACAGCCATTGGGGAAGGGTAGTAAATGTTCATGATTATAAGTTAATCATCTTGTGCTAGTACAATTTTGACTATCAGAATTGAGGGATTATCAAAGTCTATTTGGGTACAGTGCAAGACGTTATTGGTTGTCACCATGGTAATTAATCTGCCTTTCGGCCTTCTAAATTTATGAGACTTTGTCGAACCCTTAACCCAACTTGAATAACCTACCATGCAAAAGTCAGATTTTATGATCCAGGTCTCTTGGAGCAGGATTATATCGTATTCTCTAATAATTTGTATCTAGCCAAAATCTGTTATTTTTTTCCAAGAGACCTGCAATGTTCCAACTTAATATAGACAAAACCTTCTGCTGTCAATTTGAATCTATGGAAATTGTTGTGTTAGTACTGTCCAATTCTAACTCATCCTCCACCTGTAGATGTACCGTGTTCTCCCTGTCAGAAAATACCTCCAGCACCATTTTTGAATTTATTCTTTTACCATGGATCTTCCTTCCCCTACAGTAGTTACTTTATAAGGAATCTTCTTCGCCTCAAGTGTATGAGTGAATTCTGTTGGTCTTATGTAATCTGTAATTCTAGTTTGCAGTTTAATCAGACTTTGTATCTGCTTGTGAGTTCCTGAGATACTTCATTCCATATTTTCTCCCCTACTTCTAAATCTTTGTCTGTTTTCCCAGCTGCCCTTTCTTTTGACTCTTTCTTTCTCTAGTTTAACCTTAGAGTCATCCAGATTAGTTTCAAGGTCTCAGAACCCCTCCTTTTTACCTAACACATACCCTCTTATTTTATTTGACTTCAGGACCAGGCAAACCATACATTTCATTGAACCAGTCTGATATCTGTATGTTGAACCTATATCATTCCATGTAAATCTTGATCCTAATACCCCTTTACACAGATTGTAAATTACCAGTTTGAGTGTCAATGGATTTTCATTTTCCTTTTTAGGAATGCCCTCTAGGAAAATTGTTGGTAACCTTAGTCCTTGATTTTATTTCTGTCTGTCTCCTTGTCATGTATTGTTTGGGCATTACTTCACTGTGTTCTATGGGCTATAGATCCTTCCTTCCTTCATGGCCCTCTTTTATCTGGTGTTGCACTTTTCCTGTTGTGGTGTTCTTAATCTCTCTATTATCATCTTGGCTCCCCAATTCCACTTTTTCTTTGATCTTGGTCTGTCACAAATCACAATTTGATCCTCAGTATATTCCTTTCCTGTAACCAGGGCCTTTTTTGCTGTTTCCTTTTCAATATTCTTAATATAGTCCTTTCTCTTATTTTTACATTCCTTACCTATTGCTCGATTGTCCTTCATCACTTTTTGTGTGTCTATCTCTTCCTTTTCTGCTATCTTTTTGGTTATAGCTTGAATTCATGCTTTATTAGAAACTAGAATATCCTTATGTTGCTTGTTACCTTTGTCTTAGCCTCTATGTTAGTTCCTCTGTCATCATCATAATTGAAAGTCCATTTATCTCTTAGTGTCTCAAGAATTTGTGCTAGAAGATCATTTTGTTTTGCAACAACTGTTTTAATTGTTGAAATCTCTTCACAAATTACTTGCATGTAGTCTACTCCAGTTGTTATGGGTTCACAATTTTTATCCCCACACACACTAGTTTCTATGCCTGCACCCTGCATCTTCCAGCCCTACATACTCATTCCCCACTAAATTATCATGTTCCCATAAATGTGAGATATCAGGTCGGAAAGTGGTGGTCGGGTCAAGATTCATCCTTTCTAAGTAGGGTGAGATAAAATTTTTAAAATCTAAGAAAATGCTTTCTTGGTTGTCATACTATTTTTATTGTTTTGCATATCTAAGTCTAGGTTGTTTTTTTTTTTTCCCCCTCTCACTGATTGCATTTGTGAAGCTTGTTTCGGGGGGGGGGAGAAATCCACTCCAGTTATCAGTTCCTTCTCAGTTCCACTACTCCTCACTTTCCACTCCTTAAAGCCTCCAACTTGTGAATCTCTGCTAGAAGGGGATGTTCTATGGATAAGGGAAGGGAACATCCTTTTCTAATTGGTGATGAGGTTCTCCTTGGTAGAAGTGAGCCTTTGACTCTTACAATTTTGTCTGAGCCAATAAACTCTAGCTGAGAACCCAGTGTAACAAAATAGTTTATTTTTTTTGAGATTATGAGAATCTCCTTTTGTGTTGTAGCAGTTTTTTTCTTTTTTTTTTGGCCTTTTGGACTTGTTTTTTTCTTAGTCCCCATAGGGCTATAAAAAAATTACTTTAGTTAACTGGATTTTAACACCCCAATGCTTTCAAGTTCCTCCTCTTTTGGCTCGGACTATGAGCCTATAACTTGTAATCTATCTTAGTTAGCCTTTTAAGCATTATATAACCAGTTCAGCATTTAATATAAATCATATAAATTGCTATGAGAAGCTTCTTCACTTTACTTCAGTCTCTTCAGTCACTCCTCATAGAAGGGGCAGATTATCAATCAGCTCATCAAGACTATACAACAATAAGTGTTACCACTATATTAAAAAGTTCACTATTCACTGTACATTCTCAGTTCATTATCATTCCTTCCAAGGTTTCTTAATCTTTTCCTCTCCAGATTTGCTTCCTGGACTCCACTTTTGGAATTGAGAAGGGTCTTATTGCATTTCCACATGCTGCACACTTCAAAAGCTCTACTGTGGATCTTAACAAGTGGTTTCTGGTGGCTCCAATTCACCTTGAGTTCCATTTCTCTTAGTACATGCTCAGATCTCAGGTGCTCAGGCTTTCCTTAGTAATGTTTACCCAAAAAATGCAATTGTATTAGCAAAATCCTCCACAGTGTGGCTATAAGATTCCCTCTCAGAATTAAGAGAGAAAGAAAATGTTGCACAACTCAATCTCAGAGTGTATGTTAGGCTAGCTTCACTGCTAGACTTCTGCGGCACTTCTCTCCTGCATGTGGGGTTTGAATGAGCAATGGCACATATTACCCCTCCTGTTCCCTTGTGCCTATCCCAGGCATTTTTGAACCACTCAAATGTTTTTTGCCCCCACTACCTCCACTGGATGGCTGTTCCAGGAATCCACCACTCTTTTTGTGAAGAAGTACTTCCTCATATCTCTCTTAAATCTACTCCCCTCCAGCTTTATAGCATGTCCCCTAGTTAAACACAGAGGGTCCGATTCCAGGAAGAATGTCACTACTAGCAGGCATATGCAAGTTGCGACATTCACTGCTATGCCATGGACCCTGTGCCATATTCTAAGAGCTGCAGGGTCCTGGCACTTATGACATGCGACTTGCGACATGCGTAGGCTAATGTCACTGGCATGGCTTAATAGCCCTGCATGTCACAAGTTGCAGCCCACTGCAGACTGCCCCGCAGAGACCCCCTGCCTTGGAACACCATGGCACACACCAGAGGGCATGGAGGAACTGGACAGGTGGCACAGGAGTCCAGTGGGGCACAGTGAAGAACGGACCCCCGGGGTCCCCATCATTTGGAGGGCATAGTCATGTCTGTGGGGGCACGGGAAGCACAGTGGAACATTTGCCATGGTGCTGCAGAGTAGGCATCCATTGGATGGTACTGATGTATGCCCCTTAGAGCATCTCTGAGATGTTCTAGATTAGCTCCACCAGTGCAGCTCCTGGAATTGTGGCAGTGGGTTACGGCAGCCACCCTTCTGGAACAGGGCACAGTTGCTTCCTTACCCACCCTTGCACCATGTCATTGTGGGTTGCAGCATAGTGAGTGGCATATCTCATGGTTGGTGTAGCCCGCAGCCAACATGGTGCAAGGTGCCTTTTGGAATAGGGAATGGCATAACACATGGCACAAATCATGAGTTATGCCATGGGATTTGGTGTTACTCAACTTACCCCAGCATACACCGTCTTGGAATTGGACCCAGAGTTCTTTCACCCCAGGTAGGATTTGATACTACAATCTCAGATTAACAAGGAAAATGCATTAGCCATTAAACAACTGGGGGACCATATTGTATTCCTATCTGGGCTTGAACAGCTAATCCTTTGCATGCTAACTGGACATCCATCCAGTGCAACACTGGGCTGCAAAACAGTGCTTGTGCAGCAAACTAATTGAAAAGGCATAGAGGTGAGGAACAGCTGCACCTCACAAACTGAACACTGCTCAACGTGTAGAAAAATACTATGTCACCTTTATCCCATTCAATTAATTTGTTACAAACAAAATATTTTAAAACCTGTGAGAATAGATAATGGACTGTGAAAACGTATATGGCTAGAAGCAAAACCACCACCATATGATGGACCAGAACTGACATTGTATGCCTCTTGAAATAGGCTTCCTCAGTGTCTATTGTTACTGCACTGCCTGCTCTGAAATCATAATTGTCTGCTTGTGGCAGTAGCATAATACCTATGGTAACAACCTGTGATTTTATAAGAAAAGGATGATTACTTCACAACCAGTATAAGCAATGTGAATAAATGAAGTCTATGGGAGATAGGATCCTGTTTTATAAAAAATTTCTTTTGTAATAAAAAATAGAACATCCTAAAAACATTGTGTAACAGAGTTCTACTGATGACAACTGTTAATTTGTTGCTTGAAACCTTGATGCAAAATTAATAATATCCCTACAACATTTGAAAAGCTAAGATATCACTTCCATTAAAACCTTCTAGCACCTTTGAATATAGTTTGGACTAAGTTGGACAGAATTCTTTAGGTGTCTCAAACATACAAGCAGGCAAAAGGCAGCTTAAGAACAATGTCTGGAGCCTAATACAACAATATCAAAAACAGGGTGAACAAAACGGCTCCTGGACTCTGGAGAAAGGCACCAGGATGCGGTTACAAGACAAAAATAATTACAGTAATTGTACATGCATTTAAGTAGTACTCACCACTGCATATCTCAGTGCTGAATGTTTTTGCACACCATCCATGTGCTTTATCAAGGCAAATGATAAGGCAGGATGCATCATCTTATATTTGAAACTTGGCTTCCCGGCCAAATGCCCTTTAGGGTAACCATTGCCTCAGTGCTTGTGCACAGAGGTTCTTTGTCCTTTCAACTGTTTTTTGTTTAAATTGGGTTCACCACAACATAACCCAGATAGACCATCTTAGGGTAGCTGGTTCATTCCGCTGGTGCGTCAAACAGATGAGGCATACTGATGAGTCCTGGTAGGACAAAACACGTGTCTATGTCTTCTGCTGGCACCCTTTGCAAACTGTGTGAGAGGCCATGCAGCACCATGCATTTCTGCTTAAAGTTGAGCCAGCATAATATTCTGTGGTGATTTGCATATGCAACCCATGATGCTTTGCACTGTGGGGGCATGTGTGATTTTGTATTTCTTTGAAACTTGACTTCCCGGCCAAATGCCCTTTAGGGTGACCATTGCCTCAGTGCTTGTGCACAGAGGTTCTTTATCTTATATTATACTTGTGAAGCAGGAATTGAAAACTCATTAATCATTAGTACCCATTATCATCTTCAAATAGCCCCAACTAAAAGATCTTTTATAAATAACAGTACTTAAATAATAGATAACCTCAGGCAACTAATAAATAAAAAAGTAATGAAAGGTGCTGTGCAAACACTAAGACCAGATTGCTATTCTAAACAATAATACAAAAAGCTAATCCTTTCTTATTCCCTATCTGGGTCACTTTTCCCTTCAGTTTCCTATACCAACAATTGTGCAATTTGCTGCTTGGTTTATTTCTTCTTGAGCTGCCTGTTGTATTTGTTTTCTATAGTTCCACTGCCGGTTTTACTTGCACAGTGTGCCTTTAGCCCTGCTTGTCTATGTTCATAGCTGAGCAGTTTCTGTATTTCTCTCCACTGCCAAGTTATTTGATTTTGTTTCTTCTATGCTTAGACACCTGCCTTTAGTTTATGACTCACTATGCCCTACTCTCTTCTGGTCCACCTTAATCTCATCTCCTCTCTCTCCTCTCCTCTCCTCTCCTCTCCTCTCCTCTCCTCTTCTCTCTCTTCTATTACTGTCCAATCCCTTATCCTCTCCTTCACCTCTTATGTTGACCCATACCTCTCCCTTTCCTCCCTTTCACCTCTACTCCCCTTCTTTCTTCCTTCAACACTACTCCTACCTCCTCTCTCTGCCTCCACTCCTCCACTCCCTCCTTCCTTGCCCTCCTACATCTACCCTGGACTCCTCCTTTCCCCTTCACTCAATCTTGAAGTTCTCCACCATGCCATCCTCTCCCTTCCACTTTCTTCACTTCTTCCTTCCCCCCTTGTTCTAGGGGATGGAAATCTCACCCCATTCTCATTCTCCTCCTCCTCTTCCTCCCTCTTTTTGGTGACATTGAATTCAACCCTGGCCCTCTATCTCCATCCTCTCCCCCGACCCTCTCTAAAGATCTCAGCATTTTCCAGCAAAATGCTAGAAGCCCCATGCCTAAACTTGACCTTCTTAAAGTCTGGATCTCTCAGCACTCTCCAGGTCTCCTATGTATCTCTGAATCCTGGCTCTCTGCCAGGGTACCTGACTCCAGCCTTGAAATGGACGAAGTTGGGAAACTGTGTTCCACAATTTAATCCATGAATTTAGCACAATTCTTGGATTAATTCGCAAATGCGAAGTGCAAAGTTCCAACTGCGAAGTGCAGAATTTTGCACACAAATGGCAGAATTTCACTATTCACTGGCAATATTCAGCTGTTCATGGGGGGAAATTCCACCATTCATGGCCAAAATTCTGCACTTCATGGTGAAATTCCACAAAACAAATGGCAAAGTCACATAGGCAAATTTTGAGGCTGTTAGCAAAAAATTGTGGATTACTTCATGGATGTGAATTTGTCAACTTCACCAGCAGATTTAAACTTTGCAATATCTCTACGCCAGCCTGGTTGTCTCCTGCTATCCTCTTCTGTTAGGACCATGGTAAGCCTGGTTTTGACATTGCCTTATATGAATGGCAGAACCTGTCCTGCTCCATCATCTTCATAGAGTCAGTCCCTTCATCTCACAAACTCATTTTTGCCAAGCTATCCAAAACTTCCACTCTCCCTACCCTTGTTAGTATTTTTATGCCTCTTCTAAAATCTCATCATTCCTCCCTCATGCAGTCCTTCTCATCTCTTGTTTCCCATGCTGGTCCCGATGAGCTCATCCTACAAGGAGACTTCGACATGATTTAGTTCACCCCTGCCTCCATGCCTGCCTTCCACAAGACTGAGGCCATAAACCTCTCTCAACTAGTCTCCAAGCCCACTTGGCACAGTCATCACTACCAAAATCATTCCCTCCTGGACTGGGTGCCTTCCTCCCATGCCCACCACATCATTGCAGCTGGCATTCTCTCAGATGCTTTCATTGACCGCTGTAGAACCTACTGTGTCAGGAAAGTGAGGCCCATTCATCCCCTCCTAAATATATTTGGAACATATCACTCGGGTCTCTTGAAACCAATGCCCTTCTAAATTACCTGGCTGCCTCCCACTGGTCCCATGTCTATTCTGCCCCAGACATTGATACTGCCCATCCCTCTTCCATACTATATTTATTAACACCTGGAACAACCCTCCCCCCCGGAGGTCCAGAGTTAAATGCTCTCAATTTGGGCACACTACAAATCCTCACAATCCCTGTCTGATCTTCAATCCTAAAGGTCAATCAGGAATTTCTGCTTGAAGGTTGTCAATACTCCTAAGGCTCACTACTTCAAATCTAACCTTAACTGCCCCTCAAATTTCTGGCAGGATATATACTCCCTCTTTGATCCTCCAGGCCAGTCCACCACCCCTCACCTTCTGGTTGATGGCTCATTGGTCTCTGACCCTCCCTTAGTGGCTGTTCACCTCAATAAATTTCTTACCATCTGTGCTTTACCCTCTCCTCCTCCTAGTCATTCCACCCCTCCATCCTGCTATCTCCCCCCAAGCTCAACCCTATGAAGGTTTCCAATTCCCTCTAGTTTCTTCCCTTGAAGTCTTCCTCACTCTCACCTCACTTAACACTTTTAAGTTCAGCCCTGACCAGTTAGACCCTAAACCTCTTCTGATCTCTGCCTCAGGAATTGCCTCTCCAATTGCTGACACTCTGAACATCTCCTTCTCTCTCTCAGTGCTGTCCCTCAGGGCTGGAGGGTGGCAAAGGTTTTGCCTCTGCACAAAGGAGGAGATCCCTCCTCCCATGGCAATTTCTGGATGAGCTGCAGGAGCCTGTTGTCTATTCTCAGCTTGCTGACTTCCTGCACTTATTTAACTTCCTCTCCCCTTCCAATCTGTGTTTAGGAAGTACCAAGCTACCGTTTTGTCCCTGCTGCATGTATCTGATTCTATGCTCTCTGGGATGGACCTGGGACATATTACTGCAACAATATTCATTGATGTGGCCAAATCCTTTAACTCAGCATCCCACCTTGTCCTCCTTAGCAAACTGAGCTTGGTCAGTCTCTCAGCACCCACTGTGAACTGATTCCATTCATATCTCATGGGCCATCAACAGCAGTTACAAGTGTGTGGCACCCTTTCCCCTCCACTCCACATCCTACCTGGGGTCCCACAGGGCTCCATTCTTTTCCCTATCCTATTTTCAACCTTCCTAAATTACTTCCCCTCTGTATGTGGCTCCACACATGTTCACATGTATGTGGATGACATGGTCATTTTCATCTCTGGAACATCAGCCTTAGCTGTGGAGAGTCCACCCAAGCACAACTTCCACAATGTACTGTGGTGGTTCCACATCAACCAGCTCTGGATCAGCACAAACAATATTGTGTCCATGACCTTTGGCACCCACCAGAAACTGTACAGGTTCTTGCTCTGTGGTTTTCCCTATATTGGATGGTACCCCTATAGAGACTGACCCTGCCTTCAAGTACAGTACCTTGATGTGTACCTTGGTAGCAAGCTTGACTTCTCTGCCCATATCAATGCCATCAATACCAAACTTCATCCTAAACTCAGTACCCTGTACTGCCACATAGGCTGCTTCTTCCTCCATGTCAATCTGGAGCTAGTTACCAAAATGGTTCTCCTGGTCATTGACTATCAAACGTGGTCTGTGGTACTGCCTTTCTTTCTGACTAGCCAGACTGGATTCCCCCTGCAATGCCTTCTGTCATTTTTCCACCAGCTCTCCCCCAGGCATACTTCATTGCTCTCTGTTCCTCTCTGCCCATCCTCCATCTACAGTAGTAGCCACAGACGCTGCCAGCTATTTCTCAAAATTGGTGTGATATTTCCAGAAATATCTCCTGCTTTCTGCATTTCCACAGCAGGGGCAGCAGAGAGAAACTCTTCAGAAATTTTGCGAAATATCTGGAAATAGCTGGCAATGTCTGTGGCTACCACTGTACCAATTCATCGCCAGTTCCACTGTGCCTCCCTTGTAGCAAAATACTGGTTTGGGTCCCTTCCCTCCTATCTTTCCTCACTAATCTCTCCTGTCCCATCCTCTTCTGATCCCTTCTGCTCCAGGGATTCCTGTACCTTCACCATCCCCCACCCTTACTCTTCTGCAGATCAAGCACCTTTCTCCTGCTACCTCCCACCCTTCCCTCTGGAACCAGCTCCCCTATCCCCCATGCCTTTCTCCCTCACTCCATGCTTTGAGATGCTAACTAAGGCATATTTCTACTCCTCCCTGTTCCTGCCAACCCCTCCTTGACTCTTTGCTCTCTCTTCTTTCACACTCTCTCACTTGCCTCCCTCCCATATTTTTGCTACTGTGACTCTATCCTCTCTCATTCTTCAGATGCTGCTAGCACTGTCACTTATCCCATCAGGCATGGTGCACTTTTACTGACTCCCTCACGAATGTCCATTTTTATTGCGATACACAATACCACTGCTTTTACACATTGTTTCCAAGTGCTACATCATCTGTAAAGCTGCCTATTGTAATCACCATTAGTTTTATTGTGTGCTCTGACATTTTTCTGATATCCAGACATAATTGTCAGATATTGTATGTTATTATTGCTGTATTCCCCTCCCCCATCCCCTGGGTCACACCTAGAAATGAGCATCGGCTCAGTGTGCCTTTCCAGGTTACCAATTTTTATACATCTTAATAACAGTTTTACTAACCAGGAATGGTGGTGGGGGGTAGGAATGAGGAAGGGATAGTAGAAATAAGGTAGCCTGTGATGTGGGTGACTGAATGTCAGTGACTGATCATAAGGGTGACTGCACAATGGCGCCGGCAATGTGGGTGACCTTGGATTTCACCTCTTTCCCCAAGTTGCGCCTCCCCGGAGTATGAATCCTAATTAAGGGGGGTGTGGAGGTGAAGCCCCCCATGAGGGGTGGTGTGGGGGCAAAGCCCTCCACATTAAATAACATACTGTTTTTCAGTCGCCCTTGTGGTAGTGTGCCCTTATGACCAGTCGCTGACATTCAGTTGCCCTTGTCACATTGCATCTAGAATAAACAAGTCATAAATGAAATGTTGTAAAAACTCTCATATGGAATGCCTTATGGTCCAATGAATAACATCACAAAGAAAAGCAGCTGACATATAATAAAAGTCATGTTAAAAAATATACAATAATAATAAAGGGTGGACTCTTGAAAGTATTATCATCGTTTCAAAAAGCTAGAAGATCTTGGGATAGCAGAACAGATAGTAAAGTGGGTACAGAGTTGACTGAGGGACAGAAAACAATGGGGTGAAATTTAACGAGAGGCAGGTCACTAGTGGGGTGTCTTAGGGGTCAGTCCTGGGGACGGTCCTCTTCAATGTATTCATTAATGACATCAGTGAGGGCATAAATGGCTGCATCGCCCTGTTTGCAGACAACAAGAAACTCAGTTGAAGAGTGGATAGTTTGGAGGGAATCAGACAACTGTAGGAGGACATTAAGAAATTGGAAAGGTGGTCAAAAATATGGCAATTAAACTTCAATGCTAAGAAGTGTAAGGTGATGCACCTGGGCAGGGCCAACCCCAAGGAAGAGTACTAGCTAAACAGAGTCCAGCTGAGCTCCTCTGCTGAGGAATCTGATCTAGGAGCCATCATTAGGGATGACCTCAAGAAGCAAAGTCAGTGTAATAAGGCTTACAGCAGGGCTAGCAGGGTGTTAGGATGCATTGGCAGGGGGATAGACAGCAGTGACAGTGAGGTGATACTACCACTTTACCGGTCATTAGTGAGGCCTCATCTGGAGTACTGTGTACAGTTTTGGAGGCCTCACCTAAGAAAAGACATTGATAGATTGGAAGTGATCCAGAGATTGGTAACAAAAATGATACATGGCCTTCAGGAAATCACCTATTAAGAGAGACTCGTGGCTCTGAAATTGAACTCGCTAGAGACTAGGAGGGAGAGGGGGGATATGATTGAGACCTTCAAGTTCTTTAAAGTCATCAACATTGAGATATCAGAAGCACAACATTTTACCAGTAATGTCAATCCTATTACAAGACGGCACTAGTGGAAATTGAAGAGTGGAGTGTTCAAGAGGGACATCAGAAAGTATTACTTCTCAGAGAGGGTGGTGGAACCTTGGAACAGATTACCTCCCAAGGTGGTGGCTGAAAAGACAATATTAAGCTTTAAGCATGGGTGGGACAAGTATTGGGAACACATGGCACTGTTAAGGGCTAGGTTGGGTGTCTAGGAGGACAGAATACTGGTGCACAATAGGTCCCAGGATATCTTGCTTGGGCAGACTCGATAGACCACAGGTGCTCTTCTGCCGTCATCATCTTCTTTGTTTCTATGTATCATAATACACACTGTGATGAATGCAAATACAGAAATCCTAACCCAAAAATGGACCAAGTTGAAAATATCATTTAGCCCAAGTGAATCTTGTAACCTTATATTGCCAAAATGTCTCTCTTCTAAGTAGTTTGTTGTTTAGATCACCCCCTCGTATATTAAGGGTCACATTTTCAAGGCCCCAAAATAGAATCTGAATTCCACTCTCCTTTCTAATATATGGAGGGACAATGCATTCTCCTTTTCAATAGAGATACAGCGAAGTTTTACGCTGCCTGCAAATGTAGCGCAGAGGTATCAACTTGGCCCCCACAGATGTTCCACAAAGTTTTCCTAAGAACATTGCCTAACTTCACACTTCATGCAAGTGTGAAGTCCAAGCCTAAAGTGCAGACTTCATGGGTGGACTTTGCCTGCTATGTGCAACATTGCTTTCTTGTGAAATTGCACAGCTTGACTAAAAGTATTAAGCAACTCATGTTCAGGCCATGTGACTCCCTAGTGGGGCCTCAATGCTGATGAGGTCACATGCTGCCAGAACAGCATTTCAACCCCTTCAAACTCTCTCTCTCAGTTGCAGTTCTAAAAGCCAGTGGAGAGACTAGGGGCTAGATTCACAAAACATTTTGGGACTACGTCCCATACTGCAATTCCATTTGTGGACCGAAATCTCTGCAGCTGTGGTGATTGATATTCACAGCCACAGGAGTCACAAAAGATGTTACAGCTGGTCCCACCAACCATAACAGTTCATACCTTGTTAATAAGTTGTGTGGGAAGAACCATGCTTCAAAAATCATGACTGAATTGACAGTGACAGTGTTAGCATAGCGCAAGTGAGTTACGGCTACCCACGTAGTTGTCATCAGAGGGGAGGAAGTATACAATTTGTGAGCAGAATGGTGCCTGTCTGAACAGCTCCTGTAGAGGAGAGGACTAAGGAACAAGCAGCTATAGCAGTGGAGACCCACAGACTAGGGTTCTGTTCCTGGTCTTCTGAATGTTGTGTTTTCCATTCCCCCCCAAGTTTTATTTTTTGGGCCAGATATTCAGACTGCACCAGGCAGGGGTGCAAGCCTGGGTGCAGCGCAACTGGGATGCACCAGGGTGTGGCCTGGGCGATATTTAACGGTGCTGCACCATGGCTTAGCACCATTGAATATGGCACTGTGGCCACCCACATTGTGCATGGCATAGTGGCATTGCGCCAGCACAAGTGGCAAGAGAAGAGCAGGGGGATGCACTATTCCATTCACATATCGGGACTGTGTAGTACAGTACGGTCTGCACGCCCATTAGCCCATGTAGAGGACCAATGGGCATACAGCCATACTGTACACTGTCAGTCGTCGGGTGGATGGGTGGCTTGCGGGTGGGGAGCTGCTGTCTGCCGCTGACTGGGGGGGAATGGGGTGGCAGGTCTGAGTGGGCAGGTGGGGAGCGGGGTACCGCTGGACCACCAGAGATACATTTATATTTACTAAGCCAAAGATCGGGCTGGGATTTGGTACACTGGACCACCAAATATACATTTATATTTACTAAGCCCGAGATTGGGCTGGGATTAGGTCCACTGGACCACCAGGGATACATTTATTTTTACTAAGCTCATGATCGGGCTGGGATTCGGCCCACTGGACCACCAGGAATACATTTATTTTTAATAAACCCACAATCAGGCTGGGATTTGGTCCACTGGACAACCAGAGGTACATTTATTTTTACTATGCCCACGATCGGGCTGGTGGGACAGGTCCACTGGACCACCAGTGATGCAGTTATTTTTACTAAGCCCATGATCGGGCAGGGGAGTAGGTTCACTGGACCACCAGGGGATTTCAGTATCTACAGAGCCAGCAATTGGGCATGGGGGGGCCGACACCTGGCTTGTGACTCGGGAGGTCGAGTAGCCACCCACAGCAGGCAGCTGCCGTATTGCACCCAGCAATACGGTGGCCGGCCTGTGGGTGTCCTCCGACTTGTTCCTTTTTTTTCGGGCACATCTTTGCACCTCCCTGTGCAGCGCAAGGTGGGTGTGTGCCTGCATATGCACCGCACATCCCGGGATGAATATTGGGATGTGCCGAATATGCATGGGCACATGCCCCGCACTTGTACTGCATACATTACTGGTGCACCCAGGCGCATCGGGATTTGCATTGTGCAACATCCCCTTTTGAATATTGTGCCAGGGCACATCAGTGGGTTGCGCATGGTGCAACACTGTTGCGCCATGCACAACCCCTTTGAATATCCCGGTCTTTGTCTCCTCACCCTCATTGATGTAGCACCCCACCTCACCCCAAGTTTCTCCCTGTCCACAAGTTCCACCCCCCCTTGAAGTTGATTATATAAATTTCTGTGGGTGATTGGGTGAAGCCTCCATGTCAGTGGGTGCAGAGGTGGAGACACCCTCAAAAATGTGTTTTACTTTTGTTTTGTTAGCCATTGTAACGGTTGTCAGTGTGTTTTTGGACTGCTACCATTGGCTATGTTATTGCTGACGATGTTTTTGCTAGGTGCTATTTTTGACAGCAGTGTTTTTCCTATTTGGTTTTTGACCACATGGTGTTTGAGTTCACTGTACTGATATGTGCAACAACAGTTTACTGCAGATGTGGGGATTTCCCGGGCAACACCACCCACAAATTGCCATAAATCATCGAGGCAGTCATAATATGGCTCCACCTATGTGAATACCTGCAGCTGCGGAAAAACTGTGGAACACATGCCCACCCACTTGCACCATGTTTTCCCACAGTTGTGGGACGTTCGAGTGTTGGCGAATCCTGCCTTAGCTTTCTAGCTGTCTAGCTGCTTTAGGAGTGCTGTAGGAGAGTTTGAGGAAATTTAGTAGTTTAAAAGTCTATATTTCTTTCTTTTCAACTCACAATCCTGCTATCACCTTTCTGTCCATAGTGTTTTCTGTTTAATTTCTTTGCAAGTTCTTTAAGTTTCATTTTTTCCAGTTTTCTGTGCTGTTTTCTGCAGTATTTGTCTGCCTTATCTTTTGCTGCTCTATCGTTCATTCATTAATTACTTAAATTTTCCTGTACCTATTTAAAAAAATCTCTCTGTTTTTTTTTTTTTTACTGTCCTCTTCTCCCTTGTTTTCTCTTCCCTCACCTAGTCTGAGCAGCAAGCTGAGTAGAGTGGTGACAGTAGCAGAGGGCCCATCAGGCTGCACCCCTGGGTGACATAGCATGCACCAGTACTGAGTCCTCCTCATCAGCACCCCTTCCAGATCCTGTAGAGGTTTGCAGTGGGTCCATCTTCACCACTGCTACCAGTGCCACCACCACCTTTTTTTTTTTGGTGTCCCCTTTATAGGGACAGGTACCCATTCTCTTTTGCTCCCCCCATCTACATATTTTACCTTGGTATTTGCTGTAGTAATGTTGTAATTATTATTATTAGTAGTAGTAGTAGTATGTTGTTGTTGTTGTTGCTTTTTACATCCTGTTGCCTTTTCATAAAGTACAGTTGTTTTAATACCTATATTGCTGTGTTGTGTGCCTTTCATTGGTACCCTCCTCACACCCACAGATGCCCCCTGTGTTCAGCACTATATTCAGTGCTATATTCAGTGCTGCACAAGTGCAGTGTACTGTGCTAGCTCTATTTGTGCTCTACCAGTGCTATGAATTTGCACAGCATATGTACACTACACTCAAGCCCAATATTCAAAGGTTTTTGTGCCTGGACAATTTTTGACTGAATATCCCGGTGGAAGTGTACTGGTACTAGCACTTTAGCACTTCCACAGCACAAGTGTAATTAGGGTGCAAATGCTGCTGACTGAATATGGGGATCTTAGTATTGTAACGCCAGGGGACATTGCTCTGGCCATATACTGTATATCACATTGTTCAGATATACAATATATATTTGTACAATTGTCTGTTGTTGCTGCTATTGTTATGAAAAGTCAAAAAACTCTGAAAAATGACAAAAAATATTTATTTGAGAATCCTAATATATTATCAGTTTACAGAGGACATTGCCACAATATCTAGAATACTGTTTTTGTCTAATGTATTTTTAAACCAAGTATCACTATGGACTAGCACTTTAATATGACATCATTATGATATCTCATTTTTTTTTAATTGTCACATGATGGATTGGTATTTAAATGGCTGTAGTATAACTTTAAATTCACTCTTGATAAAGTGCCAGTTGGACATAAAACGGTGTTCACGATTTCATGCAGACTGTTGTATTGCATCCATGGCAATATGCCTAAACTTTTGTAAGAAGCGATAAAAGCTCTTTTTTTTCAATGTGTATCGGTGTTTGTCATGTATCTCCTGTATGGGACAGTGGGTGTGCAAGTTTCTTGTTAATGTACCTGAAGAATGCCTTTTTCCCTTGCTTTACTGCAATTGCAAGTTTGAGTTCTATCTCTGTCTTGGCCTTCCTAACCTTTCTCCTGGCTACCTTTATTGACTCCAGGAACTTCCTTCTATGTGCACCCCTTTGGTTTTCTTTGTACTACAAAAACACTCTCATTTTGGCTTGTACTAACTACTTTATTTTGTGATGAACCACATTGGACCCTTGACCTTTTCATTGACAATTTCCCACTTGAGCTTTCTGCTGCCTCGGTCATTGCTTTCTTAAATTCTTAAACAAAAGATATTCTTCTTCCTCAGCCTTACTTAAACATGTTATTTCTTCAGATAACTTCCAAAGCCATATTGAGGTCTCGATTATAACACAATTCATACCTAGCTTGGTCGAAGTTCCCAGACACCACACAAAATGGCAACAAATGTTCAGATAAATTTCCTTTGTGTTTGTATTCAGATTAATAGCTTATCTATGGCTATCATAATATCATTCCCAGCATTTCACTGATATGCAGCTGTTTCAAAAGAAGTGGTTCGGTAATTCAGAAAAAAATAGGTATATATGACTATCTATCTATCTATCTATGTATCTATCTCTAGCTCTATATCTCTGTCATCTATCTTGCAAAAAACTTCATTAATGTTCCAGTTATGGTAAAAGTGACAAAAGTTGGGAAATGAGGCATTAGGGTTTCCTTAACACCCCACCCTCCCAAACCAGCCAGAAGAACAGGTGTGGGGTGTGCCTTGGGCATCTCAAGCCTAACACTCATCCCATTCCATCTGCAAATAAGGTCAGATAAGTTGGCTGTATGAGAATGGAGTGACCATTAGGCTTGAGAAGCACAAGGCACACCCCACACCTGCTCTCCTGCCTGGTTTCAGAGGGTGGGGAGTTAGGGAAACCCTAATGCCTCATTTCACAGTTTTTTTTGTGTAAGCTCTCTGATCTCCCTGCAGGGAACTCAGAGCCCACCCTTGCTGCCTTCTCATGCCCAGGCTTACCCCCATGGGCCGGGCCACTGGGCAGGCAGCCCTCCAAGATCAATAGTAACTTGCCCTGGCTTACTGCCCAGGGTGGGGTCATGGGAGAGAGGCCCCACCCAATGTACACAGTAGGCAGTGGAGATGGTAGAACAGAACTTCATGCTTCAGGGCTGGCATTTTTATATGTAGTATCGGGGCAGGGATGTACAATGACAGCCAGCATCCGCCCTGCCCCACACCCACTGATACGATGCTGGCACTGTGGTTCCCCCAGCCTTTGCTAGGGATCCAAAGTATTCTGGACACACAACCCCCTACACCCCAGAGATGGAAAGCAGTCCCTAAGATACTTAATCCTTCTCCTCCGGTCGGCCCTCCAATGTCCCAAGTCTGTGTCTGAACCCGGGTCCTCGGCATTGCAAATGGAGACCCGGCCTCTGCACCGGGGGGCTGGTCTATTTTCCAACTTTTGTTACTTTGACTCTGAATGGAGCATTAATGAAGTTTTTTGCAACTGATTTCCTTACTTTCTGAGATAGTATAAAAGTATCCTTATTTTACTGAGGGGGTGTAGGGTCCTTTGGACCCTGCATTCCCATCCCTCTATAGAGGCATATATGTATGTAGCTGTGATCCACAAGATACCTTCCAACCCTGTACTTCCATTTATTGGATAACCATGACCAAATTCTCAGCATTGCCATCTTATTAACTCACCTCATGCACTTGGTACAGAAAATGTTCTAATCCCCACCAAAATGTAAATTCTGCTCAACTGCAATGCCATTCCATGCCACAGGTGTGAAAACACATTTTGTGCAGGATTTGAAAAATGACAGTTGTGACATACATGAAGTGGGGTAATAATAATACTGTATTTATAAGGCGCCTTTCAACAAATCAAGGTGCCTAACAATAAAATAAAATAGCACATAAAACAGTAAGAATCTATTCTTACAAAATTCAAATAGCAGACAAAATAAAACCAAACAGAAAAGGCTTGATGCCATAGGTGTGTGTTAAGGGTCTGTTTAAATCCCTCCACAGCTGTGCACTCCCATAGCTGATGGTAGAGAATTCCAAAGGGCTGTGGCCATGTATATAAATGCCAGGTCACCCGAAGATTTTAAAGAAACCCTTGGAATCTCTAGCAAACCCTTGTGAGCCGAGCGGAGTGATCGCCTGGAGCAGTCAGGAACCAGAAGCTATTTCAGGTAGTCCAGGCCCAATCCATGTAGGGCTTTATAAGTCAGAAGTCTGAATTTGAAGGTGATCCACCACTGTACTGGCAGCCAGTGCAGTTCATGCAGCACCAGAGAGATGTGACAAGACTGGGGCATCCCCGTCAATAACCAAGCTGCAGCATTCTGCACCAGCTGCAATCAGCAGATATCCACCCCAGGTAGCCCTAGATAAAGGGAGTTGTAGTAATCAAGGCGCGAGGTCACAAAGGCGTGGACCAACGTTGGAAGATCACCAAACGGAACTAGGTGCTTAAACATGGAGCATTTCCTCAAATGGTAGAAGAAGGATTTGATAACTGCTGGCACCTGATATCACAGTGTCATCTCCTCATCAAAAATCACTCCCAGGTTTCGCACTGATTGAGAGGTAAGGAGCTGGGAGCCCCCAAGAAAAAATCCTGAAGACAGACCAGCCCCCAACCTCTCTATCCGGTGCCCCGAGTCTACAACCAACACCTCAGTCTTTTCTGAGTTCAACCTCAACCAGCTCAAATTCATCCAACCTTGGATTTCAGCGAGGAAGTTGTTTAATACTGAGGGAGCCCTATCCTGGTCAGGTGTGAATGAGAGGTAGAGCTGGCTTTCATCAGCATAGCAGTGAAACCTCAGTCCATACCTTCTTACAATGTCTCCGAGGGGAAGCATATACACTGCGAGCAACATGGAGGACAATGCTGAACCCTGAGGGACCACACATGACAGAGAGACTGGGCCAGAATAATGAATCCCTGACACCACCGTCTGAGTTCTGCCAGTGAGGAAAGATGTAAACCACCTGAAGACTGTACCTGACAGGCCATAGATGAACTTCAGGCAGTCAAGATGGACCCCATGTCCACAGTGTCAAATGATGATGAGAGATCTAGAAGAATCAAGATGGAACAGTTTTTCCGATCTCTCGCCATCAGGAGATCATTGAGCACCCGAACCAGTGCGTCTCAGTACTAGGCCTCTTTTGGAAACTAGATTGGAGTGGTTCATAGATGTCATGGATGGTCAAATAGTTCTCCAGTTGTAGGGCCACTACTTTCTCAATCACCTTCCCTATACAGGGAAGGTTAGATATTGGTCTGTAGTTTGCAGGATAGTCTGGGTCCAAAGAAGCTTTCTTCAGGAAAGGTGTCACCACCACCTCCTTCAGGGAGCTAGGAAACTCACCTGTCTCCAAGGAGCACCAAACTATCCATGCTAGGACCGGGCCAATGATATCACTACAACCCATAATTGGGATAGTTGGTCCTGGATCCAAACTACAGCATATAGGGCGCATTCCCTGGACAATCCACATGACCACTACAAACTCCAGCTAGTCGAAGAAACTCCAGGAAAATTGAGGGACAGTGACCAAGTGCTGATCCAAAGTATCTCCCATACAGTGTGCTGGTTGGAGCTCCTCCTTGATGTCAGCCACCTTAGCTGCAAAGAAACGAGCAAGCTCATCACACTCCACTTGTGAAATGGCTCTTTAAATCTGCAAGCAGGCTGGGTTGCACAGTCTACCTACAGTTTGAAAGAGCTGAGCTGGTTGGTTCTGGTCAGCCACAATCTCCCTGGACAGGAACTCTGCCTTCTTACAGGTGACTGCAGATTGATAGACTCGATAATGTTCCATCAACTTAAGGCGGTGGCCATCCAGGGTGGATTTCCACCAGCAGCGCTCTAACCTATGTCCTAGTCACCACATCTCCTTCAAGGTCCCATCGAACCAAGGGGACCAAGGGCAAAGGGAGAGAGGAAGAATATGAATAGGAGCAATGACATCCAGAGCCACAGAAATGGCCTTATTATAGGCCACAACTAAGGCCTCTGGATCATTGTTTGCCCCTAGAAGTGCTGATAGGTCAAGCACTGTTACCATGCCTTTGAAGCTTATATCTCATAAAGGGCGGTACCTGACCATCTCCACAGGGGGAGGCCTATGATGGAGGGGGTACAGGAACTGAACCCCACGGTGCAGTGATTGGACCATCCAACAGGTTCCACCCCCAAACTGAATGCTTCTATCACCATGAGGAAGACTAGGTCAAGAGAGTGACCGTGTTTATGAGTAGCAGTGGTAACAATCTGCGTAAGGCCCAGAGATGTCATCAGCTGGAGGTAGTCTTGTCCAAATTGTGAGAGCTCAGCATCAACCCAAGTGTTAAAGTAACCCAGGATCATCAGCCTGGATGACTCAAATGCCATGTCAATCATGACACGGCAATCCTGAAGGGAAACACTTCTCGTCCCCGGGTGGATGGTAGATGAGGGTGATCCTACAAACTACACCTGCTACTACAGTAGCAGGTGTAGAAGGCTATGTTGAAAATCTGAGGTCAAAATATATAACATTTCCAAAGTTACGAGCATGCATAAAATACTGAAATTGCAATGAATGGTCATAACTTTGACATTTTTTCATATTTTGAGCCCACATTTTTAACATAGCCTTCGTATGAGCTTACCACATGAACAAGGGCAGAAACAAATTTCAAATGCCTCCCAAAAGGTGAATTCACCAAGTGACTGTGAAATCACCTTTCTGGAGGGAGTTGTGTAATCACAGTTACATTGTTCATGAGGTGGGGTCCCCAAAAGGCCATGCTGAAAATTTGGGGTCAAAATCTCTGAAAATGGCTAAGTTATGCAAAAAAAGTTGAAACCCCTATTGCAATACATTAAATCACATTTACCTTAGTTTCTCATATTAGGTCCTATGTACTATAACAATGCTGCATAAACCTTGTGTGTTGGCATAACTAAGTCAGAATGATGTAGAGCGGTGGTGGTGCAACTTTCATGACTGTGGCATGCAGCTGGTATGTGGCTAATCCCCTGGCTGAGTGAACAGCAACATGCTGGAGGTGGGTGGAAGGTGAACCAACACTATGTGCCATGTACCATGAGGAGTAGTACTGTGCAGTGGGGCATGTAGGGGTCTGACTGGTATGCCAGGAATAGCCCTGCCATAAGTGCTCCTATGTGTCCAGCACTAGTGCACACCGAACAGCGGTACCAATCCATGACTATCAGGCAGTCCCCTCACACAAAGCTTGGGCCTGCCCCAACCCCATACCCCCATGGCAGACACCCTTGCACAAACAACATTGCAGTCCCTACCCCGCGATGCTGCACTCCCATCCCAGAGCTGCGCTGCCACACCCATGCAGCCCATCAGGACACAGTGCCAGCTTGGAAACTGCTGAGACACAGCTGGCCCCCCACCTTGTGGCACTCATCCATGTACCATACACCCCCATGGGATCACTTGACCTGAGTTGCACTTGGCAGCTCCCCAACCCCATATAAGCAGGGGTGCCCATGTCCCACCCTTCTGAACCCGAACTGCCCCACTTTATGCTGAGATCCCCCTGTAGCACCACCCACTGTACCTGCAGTATCAGTGCCATGGTCAGAGACAGTCAGTGACACAGACCTCCACACATCTCCATGGCTGCTGGCCATCTGATGTATGCAGGAGTGCACTGATGATGTGCACCCTCATATGTCAGATGGCTGGCAGACATGCAGGTGTGGGGAGAGCTGTGCCACTGGCCATCTCTGACCGCAGTACCAAAGCTGCAGGTATTGGGGGGTCAGTGCTTCAGTGGGAGTGATACTGCTACCACTGGGGGCACTGGAATCGGGGGTTGGAGTGTGTGTGGTGCCATGTTGGGGTGGGCACACAAGTGTGGGGGGATGGAGTCAGGGTCCACCTGCTAGAATTCCTGAAGTGCACTGGGAGGGCACTGTGGATCATGGTCTGGGACAGGTGTCATACTGGACATTGGGTCCATGCTGCTTGGGTCTGGGTGCTTGTTGTAGGCATTCATACTCCCAGACCCATGCCACACCACTCAAGGGATCCACTATTGGCTCAGTATGGGCATCCAATTGGATGCTCACCTGGGACCACAACCCCACCCCAGATATCCTGCTGAGACCTGTGCATCATGGGGATGGGGCCACAGGCAGGTGACCATCAGTTGAACATATTGGCATGTGCACACCTGTCCACAGATGCAGAGCTACGCAGGTGGGATATTCACTTCTGGTGCATATTTCCCACCCATTAGTGCATAGGGCCCATTGCAATCACTGGTTCCAGCAGAAAGATGTGTCTTCGATCAGGAGAGTGGATCCTGTTTAGTGACTGAGGGTGTGTGGGGGGTGTACTGGGCAGTGTGGGGTGGTGGGTGCTGTGTGGGAGGTAGGGGTGGTGGGGCTGATCAATGAGGGACCATTTTTTGGGGGGGCAGCCAGGAAAAAAAACATCAATGGATGTTTTTCTTTTTTACAGGAAGGGACTGGTGAGGTGTGCCATTAGACACCAGAGACTTAAACACCAGCATGGGGACAGCGATCGGAGAACAGGTTAGGAACCACTGGACTACCAAAGATATTTCATAAGGGACCATGATTGGAAAAGTGGGAAGGGGGAGTGGCCACTGGACTACCAAGGAAGTAATTTTTTGCAATGGGGACAGAGGTCAGACATTAGGGGAGGGGGGAGGGACCACGGTTCTACCCGTGGAAGTTTTTATGAATACAGGGACAGCAATTGGACAAGAAGGGGTGGGAGGGATCACTAGACTACCAGGGAATATAAAGCATGAAAATTAAAAAAAAAATGGGATGGCAATCAGAGAACAGATGAGGGTGGAGGGACCACTACAAGGGAATAGACAAATATTGAGGGCAATGATTGGAGAACAGGGAGGGGGGAGGGACCACTAGACTACCAGGGAATATAAAAAATAAATAACAAAAAAAAACATAAACAACAACAAACATGGGATGGTGATTGAAGAGCAGGAGGGGGGGACCACTAGACTACCAGAGACATAACGGGTAGTGGCAAAAACTTATAATCAAAATTATATTAAAATGTATTACCAAAGGTCAATAAAAAATGGTAAAGAAAGGAATCCTTTTTCTTGACTCATGATCCTGCTTTGTTTGAATGAAAAAGGATTCACGAAACAGGATCTTAGCAAGTGATGAAAAGGGATTTAAAATGTAGAAAAAAACATTTGAGGACCATTTTGGAACCAGTCAACAGCAGAATCCAACTAATGGAGTTCCAATGAACAAGATCCATTTCCTGGTGTACTTATAGCACCTCATTTTCATGCATTCTCAATATTAAAAAAAAAATGGAAAGCAAGATGGAGGCTCAAAGAAAAGAAATTTTTTTTCTGGCAAAAAGGGATTGGCCCCTCACTTAAAAGAATCCTTTTTTGTGAAGCCAAATCCTTTGTCAAGTGTTTTACCTCTATCTTGGAGAGTGATTGTCCCTTTGGAAATAATGGGAAATTAAAAATGTTATAACTTTGCAGCAGATTAATATTTTTTTCACCAAATAAATGCAAGGCAGTTCCGTGAGACAAGCTGTTTCTACTTAAAAAATCACACCTGAGTTCCACACTGTCTGGGTGCAAGGCAATGAAGAAAAAACTGTTAAAAGTCACTGGACAGTATGCTAACCTGTGTCGGTAACAAGGGGAATCAGACTCATTTAGGGTCTTCACATGTGAATTATCTAAGAAGCAGAAATGAACAAAATTCGGTGAACTACACTAACAATGGAATCTTTAAAACTGTGAAATTTTTCTCAGCATGTACAACATCAAGGTGCATGAGGTGCATGAGAACTCCTTGGTGATGTGAAAAACCCCCGCAGGAGGAATACTGTCACACAAGAACAACGGCGAATTCCACTAGTTCTTCCTTTCCATCAGAGCACACCTTCTCTTCACAGGATCATCACTAGTAACTTTCCCATTTTGCAAACTGACCCTAACATTGGTGCTTCCTTTACAGAACCACCTATTGCCTCCTACCGCCGGCCACCTAACCTGTGCAATCTCCTGGTAAAGCAGCCTACCCACTCTAACAGTTCCTCCCCAGGTACCAAACCTTGCAACAGGGCCGCTGCTACACCTGCAAATTTATTTCCAGTGTAACTGAGATTCGAGGGGGTCTACAGGTGTTTTCACATCACCAAGGAGTTCTCATGCACCTCCACTAATGTAGTGTACTGTATTCTTTGCAGGAGGTGTTCAGCTATTTACATCGGAAACTGGTAGCTTGTTGACCGTTTCAGGGAACATTACAGAGCAGTCAGGAATGGTGAAACTGCTAAACCCATTGTATCCCACTTTATCTCCAGGGACCACAATGTCAATGACCTTTCTGTTTGTGTCCTTCAGCAGGGCTTCCGGATCCTAACCATAGAAAACATGGAAGCCAAGCTGATCATCCACCTTGGCTCCCAGCAGCCCTCTGGTTTAAATGATAGACTTATTTTCCACTAACATCTTTCAGCCTCCCTTTTTTCTCTAAAGTCAATTTGTTTTGTACTGATTTATTTTCATTTTCACCATGTGTCTCCATTTCTGTCTCCTTCTCACACATTTGTCACCTTTCAGCCTTCTTACAAGGCCCTGTTAATCAGTCTCTACCTGGGATCTTCCCCAGCTCTTTCTCTCCCATTATGTTTTATCTTTCCCATCATCACCTTTTTGTTTCACAGATTCTCTCTTAATCTTATCATTTATCACTTCTTATCCCTTTGCCTCCCCTTCTTCTTTCTCCACATATATATCTCTCTCATTTTACCTCTCCTCTACACTAACTTGTCTTTTTTCTCTTTTAGATATTTCCTGAAGAAGACCTAAGGTCGAAACGTAGATTTTTAACTCTATTTTCTATTTTCAGCGTGCATTTAATATAACCATTTTGTTTTGCTTTTAGACCACATGCTGACGCAGTGCCTTGTCTTTGTTTTTTTACAATGAGTTATTAGAGTTTGTATAGTAAAGTCTGATGCATTTTATATCAGTGTTGTGAAAAAATATTTGGGGAGACTGTGAGTGCCCCTGCTTTTGTGACATCAGTAATTCCTGAATTGTCCTGCACCATACTACTTGGAGCCACTTCTAAGGATTGTATAAGTAACTTTAAATACGAGTTTATCTGTATCAAATGCATAATCCTTATGCAATAATGTCAGTTATTAATAATCAAATTCCTTGCTTTGAATGAATTGAAAATATTGATTCATTCAGCTGTTAGTGCACTTACAGTATCAACAGTGTAAGTTAAACTGTTTTAAACTTAAACTTTTTATTGACATTTTATAAAGAAATGCATTAGTACAAATGCCAGCATATGGCAACATATCCCTGTAATGCCAAGCAAATCTGATATCTTGACAGAACCGAAATAATGCATTAAATTATCAACACACATTGGGATGCCAGTTTTATCCAATGATTCTATACTAACAGCCAATTGTAAGAATCTATACTATTCAAATTGTGTATATTGTATAGAATGAAAGAAATTAGCCGGTTCATTTACTAGGAATAATCCGGCATATGTAAATAGGGCACTGTGTTGTAAATTTCTATATGGATTTCCTAGTGCATTAATTCCCCCAGGACTCTTCTCAAATCTACCTACTGTGAAACCCCTATATTTTTCTTTTTTTGGGGGGGGAGCATGCAAAGGCCCTTCCTTATGGGGAAATTATGTGGAAATGTTACCAGAAGGCAGCTTTTATGGCTGAATCATCACCAGGGTCCAGTCTAATAGAGAAACAGCAAGCATAAAAGATAAATCCTGGTATAAAAAAACTAATAAAATGAATGATGTGGATTGTGTGCAAAACAAATACTGACAGTGGCAGCATTATTAGGTTTAGTAACATCTGTGTGCCTGAATACAGGTAGAAGATTGACCAACTGTCTCTTTTAATGGTACTATATATTGCTATCTAATAGTAAAAAGACAACACTTATTAAAGGAGCGCTACCTTTCATAAACTGTGAGTGGTGTGCACGCATTGGTGACAGTATGAGCAGGACTCGATTTTATCACATTTTGGCCATAAAATATCATATGCATTATCTGTTTTCACCATTCATGTAAAGTACAATATAACCAATCTCATTCAATTGTTTAAGGAGAATGAACAGCATAATTACATCAGAGGCATGGATCAGTGCAGTAACAGCATTGATAAAGCTCCTATTGACGTATACACACACACAAATGCACAAGCACATGCACACACACACACACACACACACACACACACTCAAATGCACACATAGCTTACTTCACATACAATCCAGTGTGACTGATTGACTCACGTAACCATGCTAAAAGGTTTTTTCTCTTTTATGGAAGATGTAAAACTGATTCTACTCTTATGTAAACTGTGAACAACATTTTTAGAGTTGTGTGGGCAGATCCCTGCAGTCCTCTTGCGAGGACTAGTAGAAAAGCAGCTTGCAAACAAACAACCTCATAAGGTGACAAAAGTAGTCTCCGAGTCTGTGCACCATGGCCCAATCTGCACTTGCACTACTTGACATGGAAAACTTTTTCGGCAGTCACAGGTGTCCCATTGCTCCCACCCTCCAGTAACACACATGCATGGTCATTTTTCATATATATATATTTTTTTTAAACTTTCTTCCCCCCGCATGACCCTCTCCCTTAGTGTCCACTACCCCACCCCCCTGAAACATATCAGTGGTGCTGGGGGTTCCCAATCCCCAAGTGTTGATCAGCATCTCCAGCCTTCTTTTTTTAACCTGCAACTAAGAGCCATAAAACTGCACCAGTCAAGCATGTTGAGCAGCAGCTGCTCGAGATTGTTCAGTATAACAATGTGATCGGATGGGCTGTAGAGGCCTGTGTGGGCCACTTGCAAGAGAAGGAAACTGGTGAACTGCAGGACAGGGCAAGCAGAAGCTGCAAAAGGCCAGCAGAACAGCCAAGGAAGAACTGCAGCTGGACATGGCAACCGTGTGGTAACCTCAGAGCTGCTGCACCATCTTCCGCCTTCACCTCCAAGCTTTCTCCTCCTCCCTCTCATTTTGTGTCAGGTCCCTCCAAATTAAAGGCTGGCAGCAGCCATGGAACTTGTTCCAAAAGCAGCAGAACACCTGAACCCAGCAGCAAATCAAATCGCCTCAGTAATCCTTATCCACTGCTGCTGGACTACCTCAATCACACATGGTGCCTGGTTATGTACGTGTGTGTTTTCTTTTCTGTTTTATCTCCATCCTTTATTTTGTTAACCTGTAATAAGAAAAATGTTCAGTGCTCCCACCCAACTCTCCAACCCAGCAGCCACCACCCCGCACCCCTCCAAGCCATTACTTACCCAACAGAGATCCAATGGTGTAACCCTCTCTGGACCACAGACACATCTTCACTCTTCAAAACCGGACTGCAAACTGAAGAAACAGATATGCCATTCAGTGTATTTCAATGGGAAGTTGAACTTAGAAGCATAACTTGTTTATTTTAAGTTGGTTCTACAAGTTGAGACTCATTCATTCTTGAAGTTAAGCATTTGTGAATGCCATCATGTTCCACTAGTGAATCACTAAGTAATGCCATAATTTCTGTTATCATAAGCAAGCACCTGTAGCTAGTAACCCACCACACAAGTCTAGTTGAGAATCAGAACCAGATGTGAATGAAAAGAGCAGAACAAACACCCAGCAGCAGGTATCAGACATTCAGTCACCAAATTTAACAAGAGTTTTCACCATGGTCAGCAATAAAAAAAAGCTAAAACTGTTATTTGCATTAACTCACACACCACTGCATTTTAGCTATGCATATACTGCCAATATGTCAGTCTGTTCTTTTGATTACTTTCCATAAATACAGTATTTTTCTTTTAACATCAAAGTGTCATTTTGCCTAATTTTTGCTAAATTTTATGCAAGTTCCCATTTAAGTATAGTGGAATTAAATTGCATAATTTCATATTTAAAAATGTGTATTACTTACATAATGCTGTTTTAATCAGTAGTATTGAAATAGTACTCTACACAAATCAACTACAAAATATGCAATTTCACCTTTTTCTGAAAGCTGGTGACACCAATTCCAGACCTGACACATGGGGCCTGATTCTCAAATGGGGCTGCATCAGGCACAAGCTGTGGCAAACAGCAGCTGGTGCTGAAGCCGCATGTGCCAGGGACCCTGCACCACATTCTGGTACAGGATGAGTCCCGGAACCTAAGTGCCCACACTTGGGGCAACCACTCCTGTGCGACAAATGCCCAGTGCACAGGAGAGATTTGAGGGAAGCCCCTGTGGACAGGGCAAGCAGCTGTGTCTCCCATATCTGGTGTCATACCACATGCCCATTGCCCCAGTGCAATATTGGTCAACCTTGGTAGTATAGTGGACCCTCCTACCCCGACATGCCTGTTACCCTATTGGAATAATTATTGTACCTGGTGGTCTAGCGGACCCTGACCCGGCCCAGATATGGCCAGTAGGCACCGTCAGAAGCATATGACACCCTGGTGATCTAGTGGTCCCACCCCCACCACACCCTGGCATGTTGTGTCCACCCCACCCCATTACCCAACCCTTACCCCAAGCTGGCATCAGAACACCACTCCACTATCCACCACAGCCACAGCTGACTGACCCATCAACTGTCCACTTGTTTTATACTACTGTACATACACATTGCATGTACTGCATTACACTACATGCACTCCTGATAAGTCAGTGTGTGCCAGCTGCGATGGTGAGTGGAGTGGTGTTCTGCCCCAGCTTGGGGTATGGGTTGGAAGGGGGCGGGGTGGGCACAACATGCCAGGGTATGGTGGGATCACTAGATCACCAGGGTGTCATAGGCTTCTGATGGTGCCTATTGGCTATATCTAGTATGGGGCAGGGACCGCTAGACCACCAGGTAAAATAATTATTCCAATGGGGTAATGGACAAATTGGGGTAGTGAGAGGGTGCACTAGACCACCCTATTCTCCATAGGCTATACCACTCCAAGATTTCATTCTAAGTACCTTTAGACCAGCATTGGCTGATCTAAGGGTACTTAGAATTTCTCCTGCTGGTGGGGTTCTGAGATTCCCACTTGGGGGCTGTGTCACCTTGCATCAGCCACATGCACTCCTGCGCCGTGTTGTAGCCTGTCCATGGGTGCAAGGGTGGTGCTAGATCTGTGTGGCAGGTAGCCTGCCTTTGATGCAGGCTGCCTTTGAGGATTGCAGGGATATTTCCTGGATGCAAGATGCACCTTTCACCATATCTGTTTGGCGCAGGCATCTTGTGTCCAATGTAAGGCTTTGAGAATCTGGCCCAAGATCTTCAGACAATGTTTCCAAAACAAGCTATTTTGTGCAAACTTCTGAAACTACATTTGTTTACAAGATTCACTTTAAAAAATGTTTTTCCTAACAATATGTGATAAATTTCAACAAACAGCATTTTTAGTGTGAGGGAGTGCCTAGCACTGTTTCCCCATGATATCTGGTTGCTTTGAAATGGGCATATGCCCCCACTTGATCAAAAATGTATTGGGCTATTGAGAGAGGATTCAGGGGAGTCAGACCTATCTCACTATAGCTCAGTCCTTAATCCAAAATCATCATAGGAAAAAGAAAATTCATAACTTTTATATTTTGGCCTAAGATTCTTAAACTTTCCCTTAGAACAGTTTAGCTGAGTCTATAGTCTGAAAGATTTTGTTGTTGAAGGAGAGGGGGATTCTAGGAAGCAGTTAAATGACTCTCAGTGGCATTATCAACAGAAGCAGTAGCGGTGACCATGTTTTATTTTGTCATAGTTTTTTATGGGTTTTTGTAGATTTTCTCCCGCATCCACCTGGGGCCCCAGCACATGGCTGTACATACACGTGCAGGCATGCATGCACACTGGGAGCCAGCTCAGCACCTTCTGCTTACCCATACTGCTACCCCCACCCACCTACGTTACCCCACCTACGTTACCCCACCAGACCTCCACCAGTAGGGATGGAACAACAACTCACCCCCACCACCCCCATGAGAAGAAAGCAGCCAGAAGGCTCACTTAATCCTTCTCCTCCTTCCCCCTCCAGCTGGCATCCAGATGACCCAAGGTCGTTCCCGAACCCTGGTCACCGGCATAGCATGAGATGCGGGGTCCAGCGTCTCAACCCTCAGAGCCACCGGGCCAGCCTGTGACTATGTCTTTTTCACTCATTCAGTTTATTTTAGTCAGCAATATAAGCAGCAGTGACAGAATAAATCATAATTACTTTCTCTAGTACAAGGTTCAGCATTAGGCTTTCACACTGTCACTCAGTGAATGTGTAGGTTAGGATTAAACAAGAAACTTATTATTTATGTGAATTATCTTTATCGGTATATCATAGTTATTACATGTGTGGTATACAAAGTGATGGTGATTAGAAACAATCAATAGTTATTAGTATCGAGACACAGAGCAACTTCCAAATAATTTTTACAAGTGGCTGAACAACCCTTTGCCACAGGTATGGGCATAAGCTACTGTACAGATAGGGTATTTTGGGGCATTAAGACTGAGTTCCCAAATAATTTTTTATTTGATAGTCCAATAGTTGTTTGTTCTGTTGATCGGCTGTTCTAGTTGCTCATTTAAAATGATGGCAATTACTAGAATAACACAATTACATTACAAACTATTCGAATAGAGTCTGTGGACATCTTTGATATCTCTATTTAACTTAAAAATGCAGTGGCACCAGCCAGGATTCAACACAGCAATGCTGCAGTATATCAAAAAATGCTGCGTATACTGCAGGGAACAATGTAATTCAATGGCAATTGAGCTCTTTTGTCATGCAGTATTTCACAAGTAACTTACTACAAGTTATTGTGTTTCATTGTGGCTGGGCTCACTATAATTAATTGTAAGGTAATTTTACACTTTGATTTAAACCATCAAGACATGGAAAGCCTCTTCAATGTAGTTTTAAGAGATGGCTGTGCAATCCTAAACTGCTTATATAACCACGTGCTACTGTAGAGATAAGGCCTATTGGGCATTATAGTTAATATCTTTTGCAGTCTTGATTTTTATCCACTTGGTATCAAACTTGTTTGACAGTGCTCTTGCAAACAAATTATGCTAAGACCTTTTGCCAAAGCAATATGACTTCTTTATGGACTATTCTAATAAAGAATACATTCATATCTTAGAGCTCTCTATTTTAACTTTTATCATAATTAATAAAGTTGTTTTCCCTGCATTATATATTTAGCCCTTACTTACAGAATATTTTTATTAAAAAATCTGAACTTATAAATAAATACGCCCATTGCGCTCTTCAGAAATTACCTAGTCTACAGTATTTTGTTCATAGATTCATAGATTTTATTTGCAGGTAAGGACTTCTTGGCCCACCTACAGTGGTCTGCTCATAAAATCCCCCCTTGTTAGCTGTTAGTGGCCATAATGTCTTAAATCTATTATCAAATTTGCAGGAGAGGGGGGTAACATGACATATGATTCATTATTAGAAATATCAGAGATGCCCTTATTAAGGTCTTTATTTCATTCATGGATCATAGCTTCTCTGAATGATACCGTCCACTTACTCTTATTAAATTGCCATAACACATGGGTATTCCATTTTGCCTTAAGTTGGTGTTTTGTTGCCATTGTTGCCAAGACACACATTTGTAATTTGTGTTCTCTTTTGGATAGTATTAAAGGGAATGTGTATCCAGAACAAGCAATTTATTTCACAAGACCCTTACCACCTGATGTAGCCCTAGGTGAGTAAAGAGTTCAGCTCTTAGTACTTCAGCATACTTATTTTTAGCATTTGAAGTACCCTGCACCCCAGTGTAACACACCATCTTTGCCTATAGCTGTTGCATAATTGTCAGGCTTATCCTTGCTGATGACACCAATGCCTGACCACTTGTGAGAGCATGAATGCATAGAATCCCCAGATCCAATGGCTGATACTAGTGCACACAGTGCACATCTATAATGTTAAGTTGTCCCAGCACAAACCAGGAATCACAGAGCTGCCTGGCTGAGTCAGTCACCGGTCAATTCGGTCATTTGTTAAAAGTATTTAGAAAGGTTTACTCTCCTAAAGCCAATAGTTTTAGCCAACTCCACTATGCACAGCTGCGCTCAGTCTACTCTATGATGAGTGCATATACCACTCTTTACGTGCAGTCCTCACTCAGATAATACAACTAAGAGGGGTAAAATATAAACATTACTCAAATCTGGCATATTATTTTAGTAGACACCTACACAAAGTGGTAGAAAGGTGTCCAACTCTAAAACAAGCAGTGAATCAGCTGATTTTGAGGTTAGAAACAGAGTACCATGACTGTGTGCATGTACTCGAGCTGATGTGTGCTCACAGAACTCTGTTTACAACCCAAAAAAACAGCTGATCCACTGCTCGATTTACAGTTGGACACCACTTTACCACTTTGTGTAGGTGCCTGTTGCAATAATATGCTAAATTTGGGGAATGTTTATATTCTACCATTATTAGTTATCTTCATCTGAGTGAGGCCAGCACACAGAGAGCAGCATGCATGCTCACTGTAGAGTGATCTGAGAGTGATCATGCATGGTGGTGCTGGCTAAAGCTACTGGTTTCAGAGGGAGGACAATCAAGAATATGTCCAGTCATACTCCTGGTAATTCCTTGCCACCAAAAATCACATCTGAGGGAAAAACTATTTGTGATAAACAGGGTTTCTTAGATGCATTCAACATTCATTTTGCCACAGCTGGTCTAGCTTTTGACAATTCCCTTGCAGCCTTGGTCCGCTCCCAATTAAGTGTCCCTTGCACAGACTCTATTGCCCTGCTACCCGGCTTCTCATTCCCACTGGTATTACTGAAAGAGGTTGAAGATCTTATGCTTCAGTTGGATGTTAAGAAAAGTGCTGGTGCTGACTCATTGGATCCTTATTTCATTAACATCGCTTATCATGTCTTTGCTGTTCCTATCACCCATCTATTTAATTTGTCACTGTCTCAAGGGTACCTTCCTCCAATATGGAAAACTGCCCATATCATCCCATTGTTTAAATCAGGGGATACCTGTGACCTCAACAACTATAGACCGATTTCTCTACTTCCAGTTTTGTCAAAACTCCTGGAAAAGGTTGTCAGCAACCAACCTTGGGCCTATCTCAAAGCCAATAATTTACTAAACCCTGTGCAATTGGGCTCTAGGACTAAACATAGCACTATTTAGGCCCTTGCCAAAGTAACAAATGACTGGTACAATGAATTAGACAGCAGAAACTTTGTGCTATATTTCTAGACCTTAGCAAGGCTTTTGATACCATGGATTATAGCCTGCTACTCTTCTCTCTAAAGAGCATAGGCCTCGACTCAGTATCCTTGCACTGGTTTACTGAGTACCTGGTAGGACGTCAGCAACAAATTAAAGCTGAGGGGGAGTTATCCCCACTCAAACCTCTTCTGAGGGAGTGCCATAAGGATTAATACTTGGTCCTCTGCTTTTCACTATCTATGTCAAGAATATTGATGAATGCATCAACAAGATGAAAATATACCTCTTTGCTGATGACACAGTGGTATATATAAGTCAACCGATTGCCGAAGCTGCCCGTGCGGACCTACAGGAATAATTTGACCTGCTTCAGACCCAGCTCCTTCACAAAAAACTACTTTTAAATGCAAAAAATATAAAGGCAATGCTGTTCTCACCATATAGCCATGTGATAAACCCAGCCAGCTCTGGAGTACTATCTCAGATTACCACAATTCTGGGAGAGAAATTGGAGTTTATCCTAAAGTTTAAATAGTTAGGAGTGTGATTAGACCAAAACCTCTCATTTTCCGAGCATGTTGAAGACCTTGTAAAGAAGCTAAGGCAGAGGCTGGGACTATTCTTTAGAATTAGCCAGTTCCTCACTCATAATGCCAAACTGCGCCTGATCCAAACTACTTTTCTTTCTCTAATCAACTATGCAGATTTCTTATATAGTCATTGTCCCAAAGCTTTGCTTGTCAAGTTGCATAAGCTTTAACACAGGGCCATCAGGTTTATTATCAGTCTCCCTATCTCCACCCATCACTGCTTATTGTACAAAGCTGTAGGATGGTCTTCGCTTATGTTCAGGCATGATAGAAATGCAGTCTTTTGGACTTACAGAGTCATCATGAAAAGGCTTCTGCAATATATAACAGAATGTCTTCCTCTAAGTGAGCTGGGACCATACAGCTTAAGAAGTGCTTCCTATATCTCACTATGCATCCCTAAGGCTTTCACCCACTATGGCAGAATGGCCATTAGCTTTATGTTGCCATCCTTGTTGAACAAAATGCAAAAATTACTGAAATTAAGCTGCCTCTGAAGCCTTAATGCCTTTAAGTCCTTAAATGCTTGATGTGTGTGTGAGCCATGCAACTGTTTCCCCGGTTCCTAATCATTGACCGCAGTTAGCTTGCTGTCCCAAGTCTAGCCATAGCCATGAATGACTGTACTCCATGACAATTCTTGTTCTGTGAAGTTATTATTGACCCTAAATGTATTTACTACTCTCCTGTCTCTGTACCCTCTTCCTGGATGAAGACAAGTCCTAAAGGGGACAATTGCACCTTAGGCATAGAATTCCCAGATCCTGGGTGGTCGGCATCTTCACAAGCTGCCATCTGAGACCACGGTCCAGACTCTCCTTTAGCAAAGCACCGCTAAAGCCACTAATCATTCGGATTGCGAGTGCTCTTCGGCCCTTACTTCTGATTGGCTTCTACAGTCTACTTCTGTGATCCTTCTAATTCTTGCTAAAATCTGATGCTCTTGCTGAATCCTGCCAGAAAAGCTGTAATCAGTTATTTGCCTGACCATTAGGATCCTTATTTTTCTGCTCAGAGTGCAAGTGTGATTACGCTCCTTTCTGAAGTTTGTGTCTGAGCTTGACCATAGGCACCAAAGTATATTCATCACTTTATCCTGCTGTTAGACTGTGCCAGTGATCCGACAATCCTTTGGACATGGACAGTCTCTCTGTCGGACCGCTTCTGTTTTTTCCTTGCAGAGCTTAAGCTCCCTATGGGCCCTAGTACCTCAGACTTGAAAAATATGGACTCTGGGCAGTCGGCGCTGCCCCAACCATCACCTCAGTACCTAAACCCAGACCCTCCACTGGTAAGGTATGGCAAAGCTGCCCTCCAATCGGAATGTGAGTGCTCTCTGGATCTGGCCTTTGATTGGGCCCTGTAGTCTGATTTGTTATTCCTTCAAAACCTAACTATATCTGTTTTTATTCTTTTTTGTGAAATTTGTCAAAAAACCTGTAATCACCTATTTTATCTGACTGTTATGCTAGCTATCCCTAGGACTTGAGTGTGATTTTAGGGAAATTCCCGTGATAATATCCATTTCTGAATCTTTGAGGTTTTCACCAGCTTCTGCTATTTGCTGCTGTTCACTGTATCCTACTGCAGATTCCAATAAGCCCTTATGATTGTTGTTTTGTGTATTGACTTGTATTTCTATTTATATTATTTATTCACATTTTAAAATATGTCTGTTTGTACTTTACTACTGGCCCAGATTTAACCAAGTCCATCTTGTAAATGAGTTTACGCAACAATGTTAGCCTGGATAAATAAATTTATTGATTGATTCATTGATTGAAGCTTTCCCAAATGCTTTTAATCATGACTGTATTGACCAGTAGCAGGCCCAACCAGGCAGCCCTGTGATTCCCAGAATGTGCTGAGACAACTTAACATTATCAATGCACACTGTGTGCACTAGTGTCAGCCATGGAATCTGGGACTTCTACGCATTCATACTCTCACAGGTGGTGAGGCATGGATGTCATCAGGAAGGATGAGCCTGTTGATTATGCCACAGCTATAGGCAAAAGTGGCAGGGTGGCAGGGAATTTATGAAATGTTAAAAATAAGCTAGCCTGCCAGTGTGGTGGCAGGGCATCCAATTGTGATGCTGACAACCTGGTTTCAGGAATGGACTCAGGAGTCAGAGGGCCGGCAGGGGTGGAGAAGGATTGAGTGCCATATGGTGATTCTCCTTCTCCTGGGGGGAGCATTTGGTCAATCAGCAGGACCCTGATGGAGGCTGAGGAGTCACAAAGAACTGAGGCCACACATTAAAGGGAGGTAGGACAGACATTAGGAAATGCCCATTGACACCATTGCCCAGCACGCCTCCAGAGAACACAAGCATCCACAACAATCTGGCCCTGAGAGTGACTCTCTCACCTCAGCCACTATTCTCATGACCAAGATCCACCGGGATGGGGGTCCCTCTCCAGTGGTCATCCCTGGGGATAAGCCAATGGCTCATAACTAAATGTTCTGGGGAGAGGGCACCCACCTGGCAGTCCCACCTGGGGGGTAAGCCTGGGGTTGAGGGGTGCAAATGAAGATGAGGGCTGAGGAAGTCTCTGCCTGATGGGGGAAAGGTGCAGGGTACCAGGTGAAAAAAAATGTAAAATAAGAATGCTGATGTAGTAAGAGATCAGTCCTTTACTTACCAAGGGCTAGATCCAGTGGTAAGGGTCTTATATATTAAATTGCTTCTTCTGGGTACACATTCCCTTTAAGCCACTGGAATGATTAAAAAATAAAGTCAATGGACTAACCCATATCTGTTTTCATAGTATTTTAACTAGTTTTTCATGGATTAGTTTCCACCTGCTCCTGATTTCACTACATTTCCATAATGAGTAAAAATGGTCCACTCAGTTCCCCATTACAAATATGCCAACAGCTTAGTCAAGGAGGTGGGGACTGAAGTTTAATGCCAGGAAATGTAAGGTGCTGCATTTGGTGAGTCAGAAACTCGGGCCATGTATACACCCTGGGGGGTCACACTGCAAGCCACATTGGGCTGGAGGGATCTAGGAGTGGTGGTAGACATCAAAATGAATAACTCTGAAAACTGCAGAAGAGCTACAGTCAAAGCAAACAGGATACTGGGCTGCATAGTCAGGGGGGATAATGTCCAGGAGGAGGGAGGTGATCCTCCCTTTGTATAATGCCTTGGTTGGCTGCAACTTGAGTACTGTGTACAGTTCTGGAGACCTCATCTGAAGAAGGATATAGCACTGCTGAATGGGGTCCAGAGGAGGGCGACCAGGATGATTCAGGGCATGGAGGGAGGACCCTATGAGGAAAGGCTGAAAGAGCCTGGGCTGTACACAGTGGAGGAGAGGAGGGACAGGGGAGACATGATAGGAGTTTTCAAATATGTCAAAGGACTAAATAAGGGTGGAAACAATGAGCTGTTCAAGCTAAAGAAGGGGGGAAACAACCAGGGGGCATGAGTGGAAGCTGGGGGGGGATTACAGGGGAACATAGGAGAGATTACTTCACAGAGAGGGTAGTGGAGCTATCAAATGTGCTGCCTGGGTGGCTGGTGGAGGAGGGCACAGCGGAAGTCTTCAAGAAGGGGTGGGACAGGTACATGGGGGAAACTGAAGCCAAAGAAGACCCTCTCAGGTGCTGGATGGGTGGGAAAGTGAGCATCAATATGTGGCTGGCTACCAAGCAGACATGACAGACCATTAGGCCTATTCTGCTGGCTTGTAGTATGTTAGTACGTTACTATTTATTTAAAATTTGGTAACCGGGAAAGGCAAAGTTTGGTGCAATTTTACATATTTTATATGAAGCCATGTATCTTAGGTTGAGTATTTCATACTGAATAGTTTTATTTTTTGCATATCTCTATAGTTTGATATATCCTTATTTGTTGTCATTCCATAGAACTCATTTCTTGTGCTATTTCCTTGTCCCATTTATTCTTACTTGTGCCTTGAATGATGTAAATGTTCTGTTTATTGGTGATTAATAAAGAACTATAAAAATATGCACTTAAACTTTATTTTTTTTGCTAGATAATGCACATCCTTTATCACCTTTTTGTCAGTCTTTCTCATATTTAAAGTCGTTTTTTATTATTTATTTATTTATTTATTTATTGTATTCTAGGAATTAATACCTTTGAGCCAAGGCTCTTTTACAAAGGTTCTGTGTTAAATTAGATACAAACAATAGGGTTACAATGGGTTGCACATTTAGGTTACATTGTGTAAATAAACAGAGACACAAAATAGTTAACATCAAAGACATTTATGAACGAGCAGATAATTACCAATTAAACACTTTCATCATTTAGAAAACATATGGAAAGGGAAAGATAGGTAAGGGAAGTATGATAGGTAGTGTAAGAGAGAGAGAAGGGAGGGAGGGAGGAGCAGACCATAGTTAGAGAAGAGGATTTTGTTATTTAATTTGAGAGTTATGAATTTCATCTGTGAACTGTTTCTGTTGTTTTGAATGCATTTTTGTTTGAATTCTAAAAAAATGAATGTATCTTCTGTTTTTGACACTGCTTTTTTTATTTTACAAAACATGCAAAATCCATTAAATAGCTCAAAGTACATTGCACAAATAGACAATACATATATAACAAAGAATAAAAAGTAACTAATCTGGCAATACAATTGCTACTTAAACTCAAATTATCAAAAGGTCTCCTTATAAAATAAGCTGGATATGCCCAGGGGAGTCAACCATCATTATTTTCATTAAGGGGAGTTCACAAAACACATTACAGAAAGGTGTCCGTATTTGAGCGAATCTGTCAATTTGTTTAACATTCAGATAAAACACCTTTTCAGTTTGATGTGTATCCAACATAGTGCTGATCCAGTTGTTAAAACTGGGCAGATCCTTATCCTTCCATTTCATGAGTATTATTTTAAATGCACTTATAAAGCCAATATTAATAAGGGTTCAGACAGAGGGTTGCATATTCATAATGGGATCTCCATATTGGAGTAACATCAAAAAAGGATCTTTATAAAGTTTCCTAAAAGTAGCCTGGGACAGAAATGATAATATTAAGTTCCGCCAGGTATCCAGTGCAGGGAACATAATTAGCATGTGCACTAAGGTGCTCTAAGGTGCCACATAAGTGTTGACATAGTGGACAGGCATTAGAAATAGTGGGGTTCATTAAACTAAGTTGATGGGGAGTGTAATATTTGTGCTGAAGTATGTTAAACTGTATTTGCCTAAATCTGGCAGATTTTAATCCCCATCCCTTTATGTTTACAATTTTCTTCCAGAGGGAAACAGGGATATTTTGCTGTAATTTCATTTCCCATTTTGATTTTAATTCAATGGACACTGGTGAAATATGTGAAAGTAACACTTTATAAATATTTGAAATTATTTTATGGCAGTGTGTTAGTGTAGGATGTTTTAAATTTGTTCTAATTTCTCATTTTTCCCAAGGTGAAAATATGTCCTAATGAAATCCCTTACTTGTAAGTAACTGTAAAATTGATTATTAAGCAAACTATATGAATTCTTTATGGATTCAAAATCAATAACTTGATCATCCAAAAGTAGTTGATTAATTTCCATTAGCCCTTTAGAGTACCAGTTTTTGAAAATATGATCAGTAACTGAGGGTAAAAAATGGGAGTTTAAGTATAGGGGTGAGTGCTTGGAACACTGAAGAGAACTAACTTTCCCCAAGATTCTATGCCAAATATGAAGCATAGTTTTGGAGCAAAAGGATAGAGTATCCAATTTATGGCTACATTTGCCAGCATATAAACAATGCTTTATATTATTATACGGGGAATTAAATGTTTCCATATTAAAAGAGTAATCAGTCTCAATTTGGTTGAACCAATTATATGTAACCACTAAATTGGCAGCATAATAATAATTCTTAAAACAAGGAAGTGCAAGGCCACCTTCCGTAACTGAGGGTAAAACATTTCTTTTAGTCTGAGTTTCTTTCCCTTCCATGACATTTTTTTAATTTGTGCTTCAAATCCCTTAAAAATCATCTTTGATAATAATAGAGACATTCTGAAACATAAATAAACATTTCAGAAGGATATTCATTTTGATGGTGTTGATCTGACCGCTGGTCTTAGGGGAAGATTTTCCCATTGTTTATGCATCACTTTGGTGTCCTGTATTAATGTGTCCTGTATTAATGTGTCCAGATTTAAAGCCTGTACATTTTTCACTTGACTATCAATTGAGATTCCCAAATAAAGAATTTCTGAGACCTTTTTAATTTTAGATTCAGGAGGGGGTTTAAATGGATCAGTATGATCTTTTGTTTCCATAAATTCTGACTTATCCCAATTAACTTTGTAGCCTGAGGCCAAACCAAATTGTGTAATAATTTCATAAATGGTGAAAAAGGAAGAATTCAAATTATTAACATAAATCAGTGAGTCATCTGCATACAAACTAATACGATGTTCTGCATTATTTTTACATGGACCTTTAACATGTGGTGAAATTCTTATTGATAAAGCAAATGGCTCAATTGCTAAAGCAAAAATAAGTGGGGACAAAGGACAGCATTGATGGGTTCCTCTATAAAGGGGAAAGGGTAAAGAAATTTCTCGATTTGTTTTGATCCGGGCCACAAGGTCGGATTAAAATACCCCAATCCACCCCCAAAAATAAGGGCCAAATCCAAATTTGGGGAGAATGACTTTAATATATTTCCCTTCTAGATGATCAAATGCTTTTTCAGCATCTAATAAGAGTAGAGAACGATCTGAGTTTTTATAATAATCAATAATATTCAGCATTCTTCTTATATTGGAAGAAAGTGATCACCCTTTAATAAACCCGTTTTGGTCAGAAAGGATTAAATAGGGAAGTACTCTCTCTCTAACCTGGTGGCCAGGACCTGAGTCAAGATTTTAGTGTCAGAGTTAATAAGTGAAATGGGTCTATATGAACTAACCAGCATTGGATTTTTACATTTTTTTCAGAAAGACATGAATGCTATCTTCTTTAAAAGATGGACTAAGTTGTTTTATTTGAAATATATAATCAAATAATTGTTTGTGATGGGGAGCTAATATGTCCAAAAATGCTTTATATTAATTTATAATAAGTCCATCAGGACCGGGAGCTTTGCCCGAGGCAAAGCTTTTATCACTGCCTGTATCTTAGTTATAGTAATTTCAGCTTCTAGGACTGAAAGTTGCTGTAAATCTTCATTGGGAAAACTAAGTTCTGAAATAAAGTTATATTTATTTACAGTAGTGCATGTACTATCTGATGAACACAAGTCTTGATAATAATGTTTAAAAAGATTATTAATTTCTATAGGAGAGGTGACAATTTCACAAAAATTATCCAGTATTGCAGAGATTAAATGGTTTTGCTGCTGAGCTCTAAGTTGCCATGATAGCAATGTGTTAGTCTTGTCACCCATAATATAATAATTGCATTTAGAATATAGAATTTGTCTTTCCATTTCTTCAGTGAGCAAACTATTCAGTTGCTCTTTACATGGGGCTAGTTGCATAAATATAAATGGATCATTAGTCTGCATATGAGTTTTCTCCTTGCAAAGAATTTCTGTTTCTAACTCTTGAATTCTCCTGCACCTTTTCTTATTTCTTTTAATCTTAAAAGATGTAATGCAGCCTCTTATGTATGATTTAAATGCCTCCCATAAAGTCCCCATATTAGTATCCCTCATAGAACCGGTACTGAAAAAAATGTCTATATGTAACCTCATCTGTTTAATGAAATTAGAGTCTTTCATAAGTAATGAATCAAATTTGAATTTAATCAGCTGTGATCTATCTGCATAATGTAAACTGCGTAGAGAAGTGGCATGATCTGAAATTATAATGCTGCCATGATTAGCTTTAACCACTTGATAATGGCAAGATTCTGAAGTTAGAAAAAAGTTGATTCAGGAATAAGATTAATGCACAGGAGAATAATAAGTAAAATGCTGAGACTTAGGATTCTGGGCTCTCCATATATCTATTAAATAGAGATCTTGTGTAATTGTAGTTGTAAGCCATAGTTAATTTACAATGGGGTCCTAGATTACAGACAATATCAGTTACACATTAAAAGTACAATAACATACATATAAATAAAATCATACAGAAGCAGCAGATGTTCTCTGATCCAGACGTATGCCTGATTTATCTAAAGATGGATTTAAAGTGAGGCTGAAGTCCCCTCCTATAATATAAGGAGGGGGAGCTGAGCTCTTAAAAAATGTTTTGAAGAAAAGCAGAATTTTCATTAAGGCCATATACTGTATATTCCCTATAGTATAAACTTGACCTGCTAGTGTAATGTGAACAATAATATACTGGCCTTCCTTATCTATAATTTGTTTATTAATTTGTATATTTAAAGTTTTTTTAAAGAATATGGACACATCTCTGGAGCTATTTTTATATCACCCATTTATACCCAATCCCCATCTTTTGGAGTAAAATAGAAATTCTGAATGGGGTAAATAAGTTTCCTGAATAAGAGCACAGTTAACACCCTTTTTATATAACCAATTAAATGTTTTGTGTACTTTATGACAATCTAACATCCCTTTGATATTACAGCTGACACAGTTCAGCTGATTAGCCATTCCTTCATAATGAATATAAAAAAAAAGAAGCAAAAAAAGAAAGAAAAAGGAGAGAAAAAAAAAAAACAGCAAAAATAAAAAAAAATGCATCCTAGTAGAATTTCTAATGTGCCAGCATTTTGTGCAACATACACACATTTGAGCATTCCATACACCATTAAATCTGAAAAATACACATATACCAATTCCGCCCACCCCCCGCCTGCTTACATTTATCCCATGGAAAAATATTATTTTATCTTGGTTATGCAGAATCTCTAAACAAGCACTATGTCTGTAATCATGTTTGGCTTGTAAGTTATATAAAGACAAAAAACAAAGCATAGCCTTAAAATTACAAGCACAGAAACCAAGTTTCCCAATATGTTAATTGTAAATATGTGCCCAATTTAAAGTAAACAAGACCCATTTGTAGTAAAGCCAACACATACCCAGACATAATATCCCCACTCTCCCCAATACTTAGTCCAGATGGGTGTCATTTGTTCGTCCCCACCATAGCAGAGACAAAGTCCAATCCCTCTCATGGAGAAAACTAGGAAAACATCATTTAAGCCTAAAGAAAAAAAAAAACAACCTTATTCACTCTAATTAATTTAGACTATAAAAATTCATAACAACTATAGTGAATTTAGTCCAACTTTTTTCTGACTTTAGACCAGCTTAAGCAGGCTGGGAAAGGCTACATCCATTTCAAATTGCTTATCTGAAATTGCATATCTTAAATGTTAGTGACCAGATGTAGAGTGAATGCAGTCTGAGGATTCATTAACATTTTCATTGATGGTCAAGGAATGCAAATAAGCTGCAGCTTTCTTAGAATCTGAAAAATTCAAAGTTTTGCCATGAATAGAGATCCGCAGCCATGCCGGGTAAAGCAAATAATGTTTAATTCCCTTCTGCTATAATTGCTCTTTGACCTGATCAAAGGATCTATGCTGTTACGTTGTAGTAACAGATAAGTCAAGGTATGCCAAAACTCTAAAGTTTTCATAAGAAAGACCTTTGAGGATTCTGGCATATTGTAGAATTGCCTGCTGGTTCTGAAAACGATGAGGCCACACAAATACTGGTCTGATATTTATTTTATTGGAGCGGTGTAACATGCTGGAATCTCTCCCCCCCACCCCATTGATGAGCTATGTCGAGTACAATTCTCTCCTCTGGATATTGGCATTTTAAAGCGGTGGTAAGAAATTTTCCAAAAAACTGCAGAGGGTCTTCTTTTCCTTCAGTACCTTCAGGAAGACCAATTAGTTTAATATTTGCTCTTTGTGAGCGGTCCTCTAGATTGGCAATTTTATGTTGGAGATCAAGTAAAATCTGATTATGTTCAGACTGATTTTTAATGAGGGGAGCCATTTTATCTTCCAGTATACTAATACGATTTTCAGCCTCTGTGGTTCTTATAGTAAGAGTTTCCATTTTCTGCTGAATGATATTAAGATCATTTGAAAAGTCTGCAAGTGATGATATAATAGCAGCAAAACCATTTTGAATCTAATTTTGAATCTCTACCTGAAACACGCTAAAGACATTTAGTGGAGGTATTTCAGTAACATGGTTACTCATATTGCAAGATTTTTGTAAAGTGTCTGATACAATAAAGTCAACCTGTGTAGAACTCTGTGGGCTAGCTTGGTTAAAATGATGCCCCCCATGCATTCCGCCACCAGACTTCCATTCATTACTGCTGCTGCTACTGCTCCTCCATTAGTTTGTTTCACTTTTTCTCTCACTGATTCAGACATGAAGTCAGTATTGACCTTATCAGTTTCAGGGAGTTTAGTGGCTATAGAGAGCGTAGAACCTGATGGTCCCTGATCCTCTTCGTCTGCGGTGGAGTAATGCATGTCTTCTTGATCCAAATGAGGTGACGAAGATTCACAGTCACAGTCTGCTACAGGTGGATAAAAGTCTGGGATGGGGGATAGAGGTTTGCTCCAGAAAATTGTAGCCGGAGGAAAAAAAACATTCAGTTACTGCTGCTGCACTCAAGTTCGTCGTTCAAGAGCTTCAGAGTTACCGGGAACCTAGTCATCAGAATCAGCAATACAGCCCTAGGAAACCGACTGTCTCCTTTTCTTCTTAAGGTTTCGCTGCTTGCGCTGCCCTGCTGGTTCCCTTGCGGTATGCAATGAAGTGTTTTTCTGGGGATTGGGTATAGGCATACTCTATACCGACACTATGCTGACCACTGAACAGCCTTCTTAGCTCCACGCACAGAAAGGTTTACTGGCGACTACTGAGCCGATATCATATAATCAACAGTTTGACTTGAAACATGCAGGGCTTGCGGGGCTTGTGAGCACTTGCACCTCCACCTGCTAGGACACTCACATCGCCATCTTGGATCCAACCCCACCTCCTCCTGTTTTTGACACTGTTCGATTTATTTTTTATAAATATAATTATTATTCAGTTCTATATAAAAAATCAAAAAGAGCCAGCTCAGAGGCATGGAGGTCTGAGACACTGGTACTATACCTCCTGCCATGTCAGAAACCTAGGTTCAGGAATGGACATCGGTTTCCCAGGTGTCAGCCATCATGGGAGAGAATTGATGATCTGAGGGACTGCTCTCTGTTCCTGAAGGGGAGGCATGCTGGCCCAATACTCAACTGCCACCCCGTGGAGGCCTTGTTAAGGCATGAATGGGAGGATGCTACAGCATATGTCAGGCATGTCTACTTCCTCACACACATGACACTCTACAGCAGGGGATGGGTAAGAAACAGGGAAAAGACATCAAGGGCTTTGTGAAATCATGCCTGCTCATCCAGAGCCCCACACCGTCACCCTTCTTCCAGCACTGCCAAGAGGGGGTAGAATTGTAAGAGTACACAGCCTAAAGGCAATTCTAGAAGGAGGCAGTGTCTGGCTCAGGGAAGCAGGGACAAAGGTGAAAAGTCACCCTTCAATGCTGGAGAATAAAAAACTATAATGGCAAAAAAGAAATCAAATCATTGTAGTAAAAATATTCTATATTTAGTAATTCAAGTAAGCAGATTAGGAAAACACTGTCTCAAGTTCAAGTTAGCTTTTTCTGCATTCTCAAGCCAGAAATGCTGCCTATCTATATTAGCTTTTAACTTGTGAGGTCTCTGTAACAGAGATTAGAGACAGTTCTACCATAGGATTTTTCAAATGTTTGCAAACTTTTCTCCTCTTGCACAGTTTTGTTAGAAAAATTGTTAAACACAGAAATAGCTGCTTCTTTAAGATTAAATGTTCTCGTTTTTATTCCCCAGGATGTCACTTTGTTTTTGTAATTGTTCTTTCAGAATTTAACTATGATTGCCTTCACAGGTAGGTCATCACTTGGGCAAGCTCTTAAAGCTCTGTTCATTTGGTCATATTAAAATATTAAGGAGCCTACATTAGTTTTCAAAAGAGATGAAAACATTTTAGTTACTGTTTGCTGCAGAGATCTATGTTGGTCCAGCTGCTCTGGAACCTGTAGTAGGGGTACGTTTTTCCTCCTGGCCCACATTTAAGAGTCAACTAACTTTTCTTGTACTGTATTTGTTTCAGAATAAGTTCATGATTGTTCACCTGTCTGACAAGGATTAATTTTTCATTCTTGATTAATTGACCATTTTGACTTTAGCCTTCATTTGAGATGTATTTTCTTCCAGCTTAATCATTTGTATTCCTTAAATCACTTTTTCAAGAATCACAACTTTTTCTTTACAATACCTATCTCCTGTAGTAGCAATTTGTCCAACTAGGTGAATCAGCATTGCTGATATGATTTGTTTGCTTATCATTTTTTCCCTGGATTTTGTGCATTTTTTTAATTTGTGACACAGGAAATTTACAGGTCAGTAATATAACTAAAGCAGTACAGCAGTTACCGTAGCAGTGGTGTTAACCCTTATTCTATGGGCTGCAGTGAGTATAGCCCTGCAGACCTCTTGCTAGAAGAAAAGAACTCCATGGATTCCTTCTGATCAAACAACATGTTGTACTTGAAGCACAGTTACCACCACATCTGTGGTGTCCCTAGAACAGTACACTTCTCTGGCATGATTCTCAAAAGGGCTGCATCCGGCACAAGCTGCGGCAAACAGCAGCTTGCACCAAGGCCCCATGCACCAGGGACAATGCATCCAATTCAGTTACAGGAGGGGCCCCAGCACTTAAGTCCTCACACTTGTGACAACACCTCCCATGCGGCAAACACCTGGTGCATTGGAAGGGTCTGCTGCAGGCCCCTTTGACAAATAGGGTCCCCCCTCCCTAATAGTGCTGCAGTCTTAGGTGGTACATAGTACTCCCACTGGATCCCCAAAGCTGTCCTGTTATTATAATAATATAATACCCACTCCCCAATGCAGCCTGTGTATTGTAGTAAAGAAATTAACCCCCACCCAATCCCCAAGGCTGTCCTTACTGTAGTACACATTTATTCAGAGCTCAGTTGGTGGCTGGCCACAGAAGTGAGAGGTGGGCAGAGTCAGTCGCTGTCTCCTACAGGATGGGCATTATGGGGTAGGGTGTCCACTAGACCACCAGGACTATTGCAATATGGATTATGGGTGATCGAGGCATCAGTGTGTGGGGGTCACTTGACTGCCATTGGAATTAGATTGTTTATTAATTGATACAGGCAGCATCAGAGAGGGGAGCAATTTATTAATTTAATAACAGGACAGCCTCGGGGATTGGGTGGGGGTTAATTTCTGTACTACAATAAAAGGCAGCATCAGGGAGGGTGTATTTTATTATTATAATAACAGGACAGCTTTGGAGATCTGGTGGGGTTACTGTATAGCATCCGAAACTGCAGCAACATCTGGGGGGCATTTTAGTATGCTAATGACTGGGCAACATAGGGGATAGGCACTATACACTGGGGATAGGACTTGATTTGTTATACCAGGGACTTGGGGAAGCAGCATTTTGCCACACATTGTAAAACTCTACCAGGAAGACATAGTCTAAGTATCCTTAGACCAGCCCTGTCCAGTCTAGGAGTACTTAGAAATTCTCTCCCTGGGACAGTTTTGTGAATTACATTATAGGGGATGTGGCAGCCTGCATCTGCCGCATGACCCCATGCACCATGCAGCAGCCTGTTAGTGGCACAGGGCTCGTGCAAGCCCCTTTTGGGGAAGGCAGCCTGTGGTTGATGCAGGCTACCTTTGTGAATAGCTCAGGGGACAGTTTATAACACAAGGAGCCACTTGCACCATTTATGTTTGGTGCAGGCACTTGGCATCATTATCAGGGCTTTGAGAATTGGGACCCTGTCTCCAGGGGCACTGCACTATTTGTGTAAAACTAGGCAGTGTCCTGATGGTGATACTGGGTGGTTGGGCACCTCCAGTGTCACTCTCATGTTTCTGAAGGTGGGGTTGGGTGGTGGTTGCTGAGAGGGAGGGTCAGGTGGGGGATATCTATAATTTAAAAGAAAAAAAAATCAGCAGTCACGGCATACTCTGCTGTGTTCAAAATGGCCACTGCTGTCTATTGCATATGCATGATTACTAGTGAATGCACAGTTGACTGTGGTGGCCATCTTGAACGTGGCATAATGTGCCATGACCACTGATTTTTTTTTCTTTCAAATTATAGATATCCTCACTACCCGACCCTGCATCTCAGCACCCCATCCAGAAACATAAGAGTGACACTGGTATTGCCCAATACCCCAGTGTCATTATCAGGACACTACTGATTTTTTTATTTAAATTATACATACTCCCCACCCGACCCTCCCTCTCAGCAATCCCCCACCAGAAATGTAAGAGTGACATTGGGGTGTCCAGTCCCCAGTGTCAACATCTGGACTCCTCTATTTTTTTGTTTTAATATTCCCCCACCTGACCATTCCTGTCAGCATCCACCACCCCAAACCCCTACCTAGAAACATAAGAGTGACACTGGAAGTGCCCAATCCCCCAGTGTTGCAATTCAGTCTTTTTTTGTTTTGTTTTTTAAAACCCTGTAAAAAGATAACCATCCATCAAAGTCTTTTGTGCCATTCTTGTCCCCCTGACCCTCTCACTCAGCACCCATCATCCTACACCCTCCCCTAGCTCTTACTCACCCATCAGTGGTCCAAAACTGTAATCCTCTCTAAACCACAGACACGTCTTCACTCTTCAATGCTGGACCATGAACTGAGGAAATCAGGTATGTGGTTCAATGTATTTCAATGGGATATTGAACTTAGTAGCATAACTTGGCCATTTTTCAATACTTTTGCCCCAAATGTTCAACATAGCTTTTTTGGGACACTGCCTCATGAACAATACAAGTGACATTAGGTAAATCTATCCCAAAAGGTGATTTCACAAAAATCACCATTTGGGCAGGAGTTGAACATTTTCTCCATCATTGTTCATGAGGTGGGTCTTAAGATGGCCATGTAGAAAATGTGGTGTAAAAATATTAAAAAAACCAAAAATGTTATGTGCCTATGTTGAATTTTGTGACTGCAGGCTTGTAACTTTGGTAATTTTAAATATTTATACCCTAAATTTACAACATAGCCATATCTTTACAGTACCTCATGAATGTGACAACTGTAATTTTTCAAATCCTGCTCAAAGATGTGTTTTTTACATCCCAAAAGTTGATTTCATGGTCACTGTGTGAAATCACCTTTTGGGCAGGAGTTGAACATTTTCTCTGCCATTGATTATGAGGTGGGGTCATAGGAAGGCTATGTTTTAAATTTGGTGTAAAAATATTTAAAAACAAAAATGTTATGAGGCTATGTTGAATTTTGCAAACACAGGCTTATAAGTTTTGTAATATTGAATACTTTTACCCCAAATTTTCAACATAGCCATTTTTTTACAACACCTCATGAATGTGAGAGCTGTCATTTTTCATCTCCTGCCCAAAACGTGTTTTTTTGTCCCGTAAGTTGATTTTGCATTCCCTGCATGACATCATGTTTAGGGAGCAGCTGAACATTTGCTCTGCCCTTCTTCATGAGGCAGAGTCATAACAAAGCTATGTTGAAAATTTGGTATACAACTATTACAATACAACAAATTTATGAGCCTACATTACATTTTGCTAATGCAGACTCATAACTTTTCTAATTTTCAATATTTTTACCCCAAATTCCTCTGTTACAGCCCTATCGGCTCTGGCCAGAATTTGTTTTATTTCCTGTGCCTGGAAATAAAGCAACAAGAAATTCTTCTCCCTCATGTCTATTTCTCCCTCATATATGTCTGTCTTTTTCTCTCTTTCTTTTTTCTTTAGCTGAGAATATGTAGGCTGGGGGAGAATCATGCCCAAGACAATGTAGCCTTTAATTACTGGATTAAGAAAGCAGCTTTAGTCTCCACTATACAAGAGTAAGTCTCTTTAAAAACAAGCATTTGTCAATGCTGAATTTTGTCTTGCTGGCATTGATATTGGTAGTGCAGGAGTTAAAGAGATTTATAATAGGAATGACAGTGAGGTAGTGAACTGATGCCAACCCCACCCCCAACCTGCACAGACTGACAGGCATTGGAGTGTGCCTTTGGGTCATCGGCCATAATGATCATGCCATTTCACCTCACCCTACCCTGCAGACATTGACAAGTGTCGCAGTGTGCCTTGGGGTCTTTGGGCCTTATGCACATCCCATTCCATAAGGAAATATGCTGAGATGGGTGCAGTATAGGAGAATAAGGTGAGCTTCGGAGCTGAAGAGTCCAAAGCACACCTCAATTCCTGTCACTGACTGTGGGGTGGAGGTGGGGGTGGAATGGCATGATTATTACTGCTGAAAATCCCAAGTCACACCCCTGAAGCCTGTCAGTCTCTGCAGGGTGGGGCATTATGGTTGGAAACCCTAACACCCTAGGCATTTGTTGGTATTTTAACTCCAAATGTCCAACATGGGCTTTTTGTGACCCCACCTAATGAACAGTGACATTATCAGTTTGTTAACCGAAAGGTAATTTTGCACATCGACTGCGCCATTTTATGCCACAGGTGTGAAAACACGTTTTGGGCAGGATGTGAAAAATGACAGCTGTACTGTTCATGAGGAGGTGTAAAAAAAAGCAATGTTGAAAATCTGGAGTGAAAATATGAAAAACTGGTGCAGTCATGAGCGTGCATAAAAACTGCACAACGCACACCTGTAATGCAATTATTTGGGGACTTTTTTTAACCAAATTTTCAACATAGGCATTTTGGGACCTCAACTCATGAACAGTATCACTGTAATTTTGTTAATCTGTCCTGAAAATTTCCCACAGTGATCACGTCATTGTGTTACAAGGACAGTATTCATCAAAATGCTCAAATTTCAAGATAGGGAGGCTGTGCTCCAGAAAGCTAGGGCAATGAAAGGCTTAAAGTTTAAAAATCTGCATATTAATGCCTATCCAGACTTATCAGCTGGTACAATGTAAAAAAGGAAGCAATTTAACTCTTTAAAACAGCTTCTCTGTAAAAAGGGAATAAGGTTCTCTATGTTATGCCCTGCAAGATTAAGATTCATTGTGAATGGCTGACTACATATATTTGTGTCAGTGGAAGATGCAATGGAAGCACTCAAAATGGTATATGAGAATACCTGAGAGCTTGATCTGACGGAAAAATAACATTTAGAGCTTTGCTTCAGAAATATTGTAGGAAAGCACCCCCCCCTTATTATTCTTTCGATTAAGGGGATATTAGGAATATTAGGAATCTGTCTTTATTTTTCCTGTCTCTGAAAGTGTTGTTGATTAGATAGGAGTCAGGAGTAAGGCAGTGCACAAAAAGAGGGAAAGGGAGGAAGGGGAAAGGAAAGGAAAGGAAAAGGAATGGCGATGAAAGGGGAACAAATGTAAAACAAAATTGATATATGAGAATATCTGACAGCTTGGATTGAGAGGGAAAGCAATTTATAGAAATTTGTCTCTGGAATAATGCTGGAAAACCTCTCCTGCCCATCCCCACCATTCCTTCCCTTAAGGGGATATTAGGAATTTTAGGAATTGCCCACCCTTTTTTTTGTTGTTTTTTTTTCTGAGGGGGCTGCTGTTTAGAGTTAGGAAGAATGGGAATAGTAGCAGTGAGTAAGATAGAGTAAAAGGGGAAGAGGGGAAGAAAAAGGAAAAAAAAAGAGAACCTAAAAGCATATTAAAGGTTTTTCTGATGATGCTTCTTCTGGTTCAGGTTTTGTGTCTTCTGGTATAACAAGCTCACCTGTGAGCCATCTTGGCACATGCATTGTTTTCAGGGGGAGGGATGGGAGTACTAGGATCTTAATAGAGAGGGAGGGGTTAGGTTTCGGGTATAGCTAAATTGCAAGAATTTTCCTTTTCTAATAGAAACTTATTAAGGCTAAACTTTGAATTTGGTGTTGATGATCAATTTGGTATACTGAAGGGGATCCAGGAACGAAGATATTTTAGACATTACTATTATGAGACAATATAATAGGATTACCACTTGGAATGTTAAAGGCCTACAGAAAAGATCAACAGTTGTAAAATAAATAAATCACATGGAAAGTAAAAATATAAATATTGTAATATTTCAGGAAACTCATTTAACAAAAGAAAATACTACATGGTTTGAGAATAGATGGGGTGGTCACACTTTGCAGAGTACACAAGTAATGCTAAGGGTGTTTTAATTGCCTTTCATATGAGAAAATTGAAACCAAGTGTCATTAAGGATTGTGTAGACAAGGAGAAAAGATATGTGGTTTTGTTGCTGCAGCTTTACAACATCAAGTTTACCTGTGCAGTGATGTATACCCCTAATCAGTATTGCCCTAGGTTCTTTTCAGAATTTGTTTTCACCCTGTCTACACTTGAAGCCCCCAATCTAATAGGAGAGAACTTCAACTTGGTATTACACCAGATGGAAAAAAATAACAGGGTTGGATAAATACCACTCTACAGCTCGTGGGGTAATTAATTCCTTTTTAATGTCAAAAACTTTACTGCATATAGTCCAGGAGGTAAAATACATTGGTATAGTGATATCTGACCACTCACCTTGTCTATTGAAACTAAAAATTTTGGATACAATCACTCAACATAAAATATGGCAAATGGATGTGACATTACTAAATAAATCTATAATGGAAAAAAAATCTGAGGCTTATAAGGAATTTTTTGAGTTTAATAAAACTAAAACTACATCACAAATAATAGTGTGGGAATCTGTTAAGGTATTCATTAGAGGTCAGATGCAGAATCTGGCCTCATTTGAGAATAAGAGGTGGGGACGCTTAATAATTCAGTTAGAAAAGAAATTAATATAATGACACAGATTCATACTGCTATGTTTGACCCTAATGTACATAAAGGATTAATACAGAATAAGGCACTCTTAGTAACTTTAGTATTATTAGTACAATTAGTAACTGAAAAGACAGAAACCTTAATACATAATACATAATTCTAGATCCAATTATTACTTTATGACAGACAAATCCTTGAAATTGCTAATGTGGCAAATAAAAAAGGACCAAATGCAAAACTCTGTTATTACAATTATGAATGCAAAAGGAGAAATCTGTAATAAACCAGCTGAGATAAATGATTGCTTCACTCAATTTTATAGAAAACATTACACAACAGAATATAAAGGAGACAAACATGATACAGATATGGAATCTTTCATTAATTCTGTCTATCTTCCTGTGATTCCTGAAGAGATGTGTAAAACATTGGATAAACCAGTAACTGTGCAGGTGATATTGGATGTGATTCAAGATCTTGCCACTGGCAAAGGCCCTGGCCCAGATGGACTGGGAGTTGAATTCTATACAAAAGTGGAGTTCTATACTAATTGAACCTTTAAGAATAATGTTTACATCTTTTCTAGAAACACAGAGGATCCCTGAGACCTATAAGGAAGCCATCATTCAGGTCTTTTTGAAGATGGGTAAAGACCAACTGAGCTATGCATCACAGAGGCCCATCTCCTTGTTAATATAGATTATAAAATATTCACAACAATAATAGTTAAAAGACTGGAATTTATAGTACCAACATTAGTCCATCAAGATCAGAATGTATTAATTAAATGGAGATCTTTAACGGTGAATATAAGACAGACTTTAAATATAGTAGCACTAAATAAACAAGATGATGCTGTATTAATGGCCATTGATGCTGAGAAAGTATTTGATAGGATAGAATGGCCATATATTCTAGCAATAATAAGGAGGATGGACCTTGGTGCACAGCTCAGCGGGTGGATAAGACTTCTTTATGACTCTCCTAATGCAGTAGTAAAGATAAATAATATTGTATCAATGAAGTTTCAGTGGGGCAGGGGCACAAGACGGGGAAGCCCACACACTTCTTTGATTTTGCAATGGTAATTGAACCATTGGCAATAGCCGTAAGGAATGACAACGGTGTTTGAGGGATCAATATTGCAGGTAAGGAGGAAAAAATAGGTTTGTATGCAGATGACATAATACTTTATTTAACTAAAACTGAATGTTCTATTCCTCAATTAATTAGAATTACCACACAATTTGGCAGCTTTTCAGGGTACAAAATTAACTGGTCAAAAACCTTAATATTAAAGTTAAAAGAAAATTTACAGATTCAACTGACAATAAATGTTCAAATCCAAACCTCATCAACCTATATTAAATATTTAGGGGTGAATATAGTGGCAAAGATATTAGATATGTTTAAAGTTAATTTTGAGAAATGGATTATAAAAATAGAACAAAACTTACTAAAATGGAATTTGCTATACCTCACATTAATGGGAAAAAATTATGTATTAAAAATGCAAATATTACCAAAGTTGCTCTTTCTTTTCCAAGCTTTAGCTATACAAATACCACAAAGTTTCTTTAAATGGCTTAAAATTGCAATAACAAACATTCTGTGGAGACATTCAAACTCCAGAATTGCTTGGAGAACCTTAGTATTACCAAGCCTTGCCAGACTTTTACAAGTATTATTCGGTGGCACAAGTGGTGCAGGGGTGGCATTGGATTCGAAAAGAAAGCCCTCCCCCTACATCAATAGTAATTGAAACTAGAGCTCAACAATATCTGTCATTGGTTAACTTACTATATTTTTCTATACCAGAGAAAAAAATCTAATCTTCCAGTTACTACTTGGACTAAGTATATATGTTGGATGTTGCTTCAAAAAATGCTTGGAGAGAAAAGGTTTATTTCAGAATATACACCTATTTTTAAAAACTGTGACTTTCCCCATCTAACTCAAACAAATTTAAAGAATGGAAACAGCATGGGATACACCAGGTAGGAGCTATTTGGGAAAACAATAAAATGAAAACATTTATTCAGCTAATAAACCAGTTTGGTGTCTCTAAAAATAAAATTCTGCAATATAACCAGCTGAAAAGCTACTTAAATAAGAACAGGGAAATAATAAAAATGAAGGAGAAACCAATCTTGTTAGAAACTCTATCAAGGAATATTGATGGGAAAAAATTAATATCATCATTATACCAAGCCTTATAAAATAAAATAGGAGGAGATATAAATAATATAAAATTAAATGGGAGAGAGATTTAGGTTTAAAATGTACAGAAGAACTTTGGGGAGAGGTTATTGATGTTTATGTTAGTAATGTGTTCTCAATAAAAATGCAGCAGATTCAAATGAACACTATGCATAGGGTGTATTATACACCAAAAAAATTGAATCAGTTTAACCCCACTATATCTGATAGGTGTCCAAGGTGTGCAAGGACCACTGAAACTTTAGTTCACCTCTTAAGTTCATGTCCATATTTGTCCAATTTCTGGTCTAAATTGGAGAATGTTTGTAACTTGATTTTTAATAAAAGCATAACATTATCTCCACTAGTGAGACTTTTGGGAATATATCCTAATAAATATATTCTAGATGGACCACAAAAAAACTATTAACATTATTTTCAGTGGTGGCAAAAAAATGCATCCTGATGAAGTGGAAGGAATCTGATCCTCCTGTTTTAAAACTTGGTTGAATTTGATGATTGACATTTCAAAACTGGAACAGATTTGGCATAGAAAAAATGGAAAACACATTGAGTTTGAAAAAATGTGGGCACCATTCCTGGTGGCAATAAGGTCAAGTACTGTCTAACTGGACAGTTCCTTTTTTTTAGTGATGGCAAAGATAGTTCATTGATCTCCCTCTCCCCCCAGTAAATATGATGAATGGAATGATGAGACTTTGCCAGAGGAAATTCCTATGAAGGAAAAGGAGCTCTAATTCTATTTGTGAACTGAGGGGGAAAAAAACATAAAAAGAAAAAAGAAAAAAAAATTTCAGGCAGGATGTGAAACATGATAGCTATACTATTCGTAAGCAGGTTTGAAAAAAATGGCAATGCTGAAAATCTGTAGTGAAAATATTAAGCATTGCCAATGTTACGAGCGTGCATGGAAACTGCACAATGCAGGCTTGTAACACAGTTATTTTTTGGAATGTTTTCACCACATTTGCAACATAGGCTTTTTGGGACCCCACCTCATGAACAGTGTCACTGCCATTTCATTAATTGGTCCCAAAAGGTGAATCTGTGCTGTGACCACAAAGTCACCTTTCAGGACTGAATAATGAAATGACAGTGCATGTGTTCATGAGGTGGGGTCCTAAGAACCCCATGTTGAAAATTTGGAGCCAAAGTAAAAAAAAAATGGCTGAGATATCCACCTAAGTTACCCCCCATTGATGTAATTATATAGCTTACCGTGATTTTCTTCAGTTAGGGGTCAGCTTTTGAAGAGTTCAGACCTCTCCCGCTCCACTGAAGATCGCTGCGCCATACCTCTGGAGGTAAGTATGGGGTGAGGGGGGTTGCAGGGAGGTGGGGTGCTCAGAGGGTCAGTTCAGGTGGGGGATTAGGGGCATCCTGATGGTGAGGGACCATTTTCTTTTTCACAGGGACAAAATAAATGTCGGGGAATGTATTCTTTATTCACAGGTTTTACAAAAAATACATTTGAGCACACTGGGGTTAGCTTCCAGTGTGCCACATTAGTTTTTTTTTTGAGGGGAACTGAAGCCAATGGGGATTGGGACCCCCCATCGGCAAAGAAAGCATGTGTGGGGGGACATGATGCTGATGGGATTGGGCACCCCCACTGGCAAACAAAATAAACTGGGGGGCATTATTCTTATAGGGATTGGGCACCCCAGTAGGAAAACAAATTAAACTGTGGGGGCATTCTGAACAGAGGATTGGGCATGCCCAAAGTCAGCTTTCTGTGGATTGTGTGCCGGATGGCAAGAGCCACCATGTTTACTGAAATGCTTCACCAGGAAAGGCATGTATGTGTCAGGAGGTGTGTCATCTGTGCCACTGCATGACAAGCTTGTCTCCAATTACAGCGCCACATTTGTTTCAAGTTGGTGGCACTTTGCATATACTTGTGTCAGTGCTAGCATGCTGGCTCATTGGGGAATGAGGGACACACCTACTGAAGCATGCCCTGTATACACCAACACTGACACACCTCTGCATTGCTCCTACTACCACAAGACATTGCTTGTGCACATGCAAGACAACAAAAAAGTGACATTCACCAAAGGAACTTCAATGGCGATGACCCCATCACCCCAGAAAAAAATAAAAAAAAAAATACTGCTTTCATGACAAAGCAGTCTTGTCTAGTATGCAATAGAAAGTAGGTGTCCTGAAGTCACAAGTCACATCTGCACTATTTAAGCACTATTAAAAGCAAAGAAGCCTCACAACTCACCCCAACACTGATCCTAGAGAGGTTCAAATCAAGACTGAAATGTTGGAAAAAATACTGTATATGAATTTATTGAAGCATATACTGTACCAATGCATGAAACATATATGGAAAATGAGCTAAATGGATGCCACCCTCACAAATAAAAGCCTGATGGTGTTTCACTCTCTCACCTGGATCTTTATCAATGGCTAATGAATGGTACATTACACTGTGTTTAAATAGTGATGCAGGTGTAATGTCATCATATTGATGTGCCCTCCCTACAATTAAGATCTGTTTTGATTTAGTTACTATTGGAGGATACCTTATTTTTATCCTGGGCTCACTCTTGTCTAGCATCTGAGATGTAGATTCTTCAAAATATTGTATCAAGCTGTCATTTTGCATGTTCTGTGCAGGTGGCAGCAAATGTACTTCTCAAATTGAGCAACTATTGTTGGCATCCATACACCTGAAATGATGACCATGTGCAGTCAATTGTATTGTTGTTAGTTCTATAAGGAGAATCAGCCCATATTGCTGGTATATTAGAAATGCACCATTACACTTGTTTTCAATGGAGGATGAGGCCGTCATGCAAGTATATTATGGAGCATTGGCACTGGCCACAGAGGTATGGGAGGTCAGACTCAGCTCTATCATGTTACTAACTTTAGGAGTAATGGGCAAGCAAGTTGTAATTAACACACACACACACACACACACACACACATGCACACACAACACATACAGATCCAACCATCCATCCCACCAACACTCACACATACACTTGAAATTCAAGAGATTAATTTAAAAATGAAAGCTTTTCAGAAGTATTCCTAAAATGCTCCATATCAGACAGTGTGGCATAGAGTTTAGAACACTGAACTATGGCATGAGAGATCACAGATTCAAATCCCTCCAAAGCCATCAAGTAATCTGACCTTGGAGTTAATCTCTTTAGAGGTGTAAATTGATAGTTGATTTCTTATGTACGTTTCATTTGCCACTTACCAAGTAACAGAAAGATCTATAGTTAAACAAAGAACAACAAACAAACAAAAAAAAAAACTATAGCACATGAAAGTTGGTTGTGTATAAAAGTTTGAAAGCATATTTCATTTCAATCAGTAACATTCCTGCACATTATATGATGCTTGAGAATTTTAACAATTTAAGCACCTTAAATTGTGAGCAAGTCCTCCCCAGACAAATTTATTTTCAACATTTCCATGACCTACTGCCTTGTAAGTGCAGATGTTTTGAACGTGTGGAACAGGAATGGAATTATCAAAGTACTCATCCCTAAAATAACTAAGGCTGCCAATTTATAATGGTATAGGCTTGTTGCTGAGGAGCTAGGGGCTCTCACCATGGTGTGAATAAATCAACAACTTAGTTGAATTACTTGGCTTTCTGTGTATTCATTCTGGAGCACTGCTGTGTCGAAATTTTGTAATGTGTTGGGCTGGCTGCCCGTTGCAGTGAACCGACTCACTATTGAGCGCAGGAGCTTTCTCTCTGTAACTTTATAGTGGTATAAAGCCTGTTAATTTGGCTTGCTTTATTTATTTATTTATTTTGGCAAAATCACCAGCCTGATACTGAATAAAATATGACAGAAATAAACATCAAATTTCTTTGATCAATAAACTGTATGTGGAAAATTAAAAGCCTGTGTTCAGGACATAGAATCAGGAGGCATCTAGATATTTATTAGTAAAAATGGGTATTGAAGAATAAAAAGACAACACCAAATGAATATGTACACTTTATTAATATTGTAATTTTCTTGGATAGTTTAATTGAATCTATGCCTTACTTGTAGCATATTAATTAATTTTTATAACAACAAACAAACTGAGTTTTGTTCTATTCGTGATGATCACCCAAGACCTCTACCAGCTGGATTTATTGGTCTGTCCCCCTGTTTGTGCCCTCTACCAGGTATGTTGAAGTGTCAGGGGAGGACCAAACATATTTATCAGTAATTTTTGAGTAAATGATGTGCAGCACCAGCTTCTGCACTTGCTGGTAATCTGAATATCAAGATATTGTTAGGCCTCTATTAATCTTTTGGATACTTCATTTTGTCCTCAAGTTTCTTTATGTTGCAGGAGTCCCATATTTTATCCTGTTACAGCTTCTCAAATTCATGCTCTACACTTGAAGTGCATGCTTCAGCATCCAATACTCTCTGGTTTGTTGATGACAGTTCCTCCCCCTGTGTTTAATATCCCCCGTACCTTAAAGACAGTGAACCACAGAGCCAAAATCATATCAAGGAGCTGTAAAAATTGTCCCAATGGCATGATGGCTGCTGCACCATCTTTGTGGATCACAGGGGAGCTAACTCTGCCTTTTTTATGATTCCCAGTTGGAGAGAGGCTCAGTGCTGGAAATTCATCCTTGCCCATGTACACCTATGTAGCATCTATCATATTGTTGTGTTTGCCGGCCATTAAAAGTCACTTACTGAATAAAATTAGAAGAGCTGTACACTTGGAAGCACCATCCCTTAGCCCCCCACTCAATTATAAGAGGAGTCGGCTAGAAGATGAGAAGCTGGTGGGGCAACCCTGCCAGATTACAGTTTTGCCTACTGGAGGGCTGGAAGGTTGCCCATCATGCTGAAGGCACTAATGGAAGTGAAAGTGTTCTACTGAGAATGACCAGGAAACAACCTCTCTGACAATGGCACTGATGGAAGTTTCTCCCTCTACTGATGGGTCCAGGAAAACATCCACCCTGCAGATGACATGGACAGAAAGTGTCCCAATCTGCTGAGGGGAACTAGGAGAAACCCCTACCTTACCAGTGGAACTAATCAAAGCATCCCCAGCTGCTGAGGGGACCAAGAGAATATCGGTGGTCTGCCTTGGGGTGGTCAGCCCTAACACTCACTACATTCCATAAGGAAATAAGCTGAGATGAGTACAGTATAGGAGAATGGGGTGAGTGTTAGGTCTGACCACCCCAAGGCAGACACCTGATGCCTGTTGGTGTGTGCAGGGTGGGGCAGGGTGTTAGGGTTGGAAACTCTAAAACCACATTTCCATACTTTTGTCACTGCAACACTAACTGATGCATTAACTGATTTTTTTGCAACTAATTTCCTTACTTTTTGAGATAGTATAATCGTATCCTTATTTTCCTGTGGGAGCGCATGGCCCTCTGGGATCTGCATGTCCATCTGTTTATACAATAGATGCATATATGTATGTGACTGTTTTAGAACAAAAGTGATTAATTTGTCAGCATAGCCATCTTATTACCCCACCTCATGTACCTGGTACTGAAAATTATAGGAACCCCATCAAAACATAATTCTGCACAAGTGCAACACAATTCTGTGCCACAGGTGTGAAAACACATTTTGACAAGGATTTGAAAAATGACAGCTGTGACATACATGAGGTGGGGTAATAAGAAGATTATGTTGAAAATCTGGGGTGAAATATATGACATTTCCAAAGTTATGAGTGTGCTTAGTGAAATTGCAACACATGGTCATAAGCATTGCCATTTTCATATATTTTCACCCCAAATTTTCAGCATAGCCTTCTTATGGACCCCACCTCATGAACAAGGGCAAAAAAAAATTCTAAATCCCCTTGAAATGTGAATTCACCAAGCAACCGCAAAATCACCTTTCAAGTGGTACTTACCTAATCACATTCCTATTGTTCATTAGGTGTGGTTTCCAAAAGGCTGTGTTGAAAAATTGGGGTCATAATGTTAAGAAATGGCTGAGTTATGAACCAGAGTTGAAACCCCATTGAAATACATTGAATGACAGCATGAAATAAGATCCTGTTTCACAAAAGGATCCTTTATCGTGCTTTCCCATTGACTACAATAGGATCAGCACGATGTAGAATCCTCTTTTGCAAAAATGAATCCTTTGTCTTGCTTTCCCATTATAGTCATTGGGAAAGCATGATAAAGGATCCTTTAGCAAAACAGGACCGTAAATCAGGCCAGTCTAGTGGTCCTTCCCCGATGTCTGATCACCATCCCCCACTGTGTTCTGTCCCACCCCCCATCTTCCATTCCATTCCATGTCCCGGTATAAAGAAAAACAAAACCCCTACCACTCCCTCCCTCTCTGTGCTGTCCCTCCCAACCCCCTGTTCCCAGTCCCAGTACAACAAAACCCCTTCCATTGCCTCCCACTGTGTGCTGTCCCACCCCCACCTTCTGTTCCCTGTCCCGGTACAGAGTAAAACAAAACCCCTAACATTCCCTCCAACTGTGCACTGTCCCACCCCCACACTCCATTCCCTGTCCCAGTGCACAGTAAAACAAAACCCCTCCCACTCCCTCCATCTGTGTACTGTCCCATCATCACCCTCCGTTTTGTGTCACCAGCTGTTTAAAAACTATCTCAAAAGAATTGTTAGCAGTGACTTTGATTAATGTGAGGAGTAGCTGAACTGGAATACCAAGGAAACCTCATGGCATTCCAGTTCAGCTACTCCTCACATTAATCAAGTCACTGCTAACAATGCTTTTTGGATTGTTTTTAAATAGCTGGCAACACAGAACAGAGGAAGGGGGTGGGAAAGAACAAAGAGGGAGGGAGAGAAAGGGGTTTTGTTTTACTGTGTACTGGGACAGGGAACAGAGAGTGCGGTTGGGGCAACACACAGAGGGAGGGAGCAGGAGGGGTTTTGTTTTACTGTGTGCCAGGCCAGGGAAAGGAGGGTGAGGGGGATAGCACATAGAAGGAGGCTGCAGGAAGGGCTTTGCTTTACTATGTACTGGGACAGAGAATAGCAGGTGGTGGTGGCCAGGGGGGCTCACAGTTCACACTGCAGCCAACAGCACAAGTTCAACTGCAGCTGAAGAAGTCTAGAAATTCCCACTGTTCTCCCATAGAGAATGCGGGGGAAGCACTCCTGTTGCTAAGCTGGGCACCATGGATTTCAGGTGTCCATAAAAGGTATTTATTTCCATCATTTCAAAAAAACAAACATCAGAATGCAGCTAAACAGGTCCATTTTAGTTAGGTTCTGATGTTTGTTTTTTCAAATCCATTCAGTTTTTTTCAATTTTATGTGTTCTCTTTCTCTCACTAACTGACAATCAAAATGGCAGCAGCCTGAAAAAGGATTTCTAACCTGTGACACAGGATGACCCATTTGTGAAAAGAGATTACGTGCCTACAACAAAGAATCCATTTTCAGTGGCATCCATCATCAGTGTCAGTGGCTCAGTAGGTAGCACACTCGCTTCTGAGGCCGGGAGATCAGAGGGCTGTGGGTTCAGTTCCCACATCTGGCACTTGGGTTAATATCCCAGTACTGACACTGTAATGCAGCATGAGAGGGGTGCTGCATTTCTGAGGTGCCATCTTTCGGATGAGACATTAAACCGAGGTCCCATCTGCCTGGACTGGTGGTAGTTCAGGTGGATGTTAAAGATCCCATGGCACTTATCGAAAAGAGTAGGGGAATTTCCCCGGTGTCCTGGCCAAATTTCCCTCATTCACTAAAAATACCACCAACAGCTTAATCTGGTTCAAGGTCAGTTGGCATTCATCTGTATCCCCCCCTCCCCTGGGTCGTGCCTGAAAATAGGCAGGATTTGTCTAGTGCACTTACCTGGTCAACAAAAGCTAAATAAATGAATTTTCATGCTGAAGATCTATAATTTCCCTTTGAAAATAATGGGAACCTCAACATTTGATAACTTTGGAATGGATTTATATTTTTTATACCAAACCTTCAATAGGCACATTTGTAATGCAAAGGCTTTCTTCCCTGAAAATTTCAGAACACAACTTAAAACAGTTTCTGAGATACAGGTGGACAAAGAAGCAGCAAAAAATACGTACATTTAACAATTGTTCAGACTTTGTTTCTCAGACACTACACAAGTGATTCAAACAACATTTGCCACATCAACAGACCTACCCCATGAAATTATGCATGCAAACTTTAATACAAATCTGTTGAACCATTGTGAACTTATTAAAGTACAAAAATCGGGCCTTAATATAAAACTGGACCGTCAATCATACTGTAGTGGCGCTACCGCACCACTATATTATAGATTGCAAAAAACTTTGCTGATTTTCTGGTTAGGGTTAAAGCCACAAAAGTAGGTAAAATTTGGTGCTAGGGTTTCCAAACTTAACACCACACCCCCACCCTGCACACACCTACAGGTGTCGGAGATGTGCCTTGGGGTTGTCAACCATAATGCTCACCGTATCTCCTATACTGTACCCATCACAGCTTATTTACTTATGGAATGGGGTGAATGTTAAGGCTGACAACCCCAAGGCACATCCTCGACATCTGTTGGTGTGTGCAGGGTGGGTGTGGGGTGTTTAGGTTGGAAACCCTAACACTGCATTTCCCTACTTTTTAACCCTAATTAGAGCATTAACACGTTTTTTTGCAATTTATTTCCTTACTTTTTGAGATAGCATAATTGTATCCTTATTTGCCTGTGGAAGCACATGACCCTTTGAGTGCTGTGCTCTCATCCCTAGTAGATGCACATATGTACATGTGAAGATCACCAGGATGAAGCACAGTGTCACAGTTGCCTTCATGACAAAAGGGATTAACTCCCACTGAAATTGCATTTTTCCTTGCAGTAACTCTGCTGCAGAATGCTGCACAACTGGGCTTCATCCTGGAGGGCTTCACGGTATGTAGCTGTGGAAGCACAGGGCCCTCTCAGCCCTGCACTTCCATTTACCAGACAATAGTGACCAAATTATCAGTATAGCAATCTCATTACCCCCACCTCATGTACCTGGTACAGAAAATGTTCAAATTCCTGCCAAAACATACTACTGATTAACTGCAAAACTATTCCACGCCACAGGTGCAAAAACACATTTTGGAAAGGATTTGAAAAATCCATAAAAAAATGACATCTGTAACATGCATGAGGTGAGGTAATAAGAAGGCTATGTTGAAAATCTTTTGTCAAAAAATTAAAAATTTCCCAAGTTACGAGTATGTGTAGTAAAATTGCAATGAATGGTCATAACTTTGTCATTTTTAATCATTTTGCCTCCAAATTTTCAACATAGCCTTCTTATAACCCCCACCTCATAAATAAGTTCAGAAAAAATTGTCAAATCCAGCCCAAAAGGTGATTTTGACACCCAACCATGAAATCATCTTTTGGGGGTTGCATTGTGACAATCATATTGTTCATTAAGTTGGGTCCCCAAAAGGCCATGTTGAAAATATGGGTTCTAAATCTCAAAAAATTGCTAAGTTATGCATAAAAGTTGAACCACCAACTGAAATACATTGAACCGCATTTACCTTAGTTTCTCATATTGTAGTTGCCGGTTCCAGTAGCAAGTCATGTCTTCAACTGGAGAGTGGGTGTTGAACCTGGGACCTGTTCAAGTGAGTGAGGGTATGTGGGCTGTACTGGGGGTTGTGGGGAGGTGGGTGCCGAGTGCTAGATGTGTACCCACACAGATTCATATCTACTACCCCTGAAGTTTCAGCACAATAAAACAATAACTTTGTAATTCAAGATTTGAAGAGACACTTGGTCCTTCAGGTCTGTCCTCGCCTCAACCCATTTCATGTTTGTGCAACATGTAATAATTTACAGGAATTTACTACACTCTCTACTACCAAGTGTACCATGTGATTTCTTTGTTAAGTAGAAATTTGTCCAAGTGTACATTCAAAGCTGGTACTGTCTTAATAGCCACAGTGTCTGTTGGTAAGCTGTTCTATAGTTTCACCTCTCAATAAGACAAAAAGTGCTTTCTAACTTTACCCCTGAATTTAGCAAATTTGAACTTTATGTCATCTCCTTTTGTTAATCTGGAGGATTTTTGTCCATCTGCCTGATCTTGTCAATATCACTGAATATGCAGAAGACTGTAATACTGTCAGCTGTTAGCCTCCTCTTCTTCAAGAAGAACATATTAAGGGCCACCAACCTCTTCTTACAACTTTTGTCCCCCATACCCGTGATCATGTTGTAGACCTGCATTGCACCCCCTTCAACTGTCTCAATGTCTTTTTTATGAGTGCCAAAACTGCACATGGTTCTCCAGGTGCAGCTTGACCAGGGCCTTGCAACACTGCAAGATTAGTATTGCTGGCCTGTCTTTAAAAGCACCTCCTGTTTCATACCAACCTATTAACAGCAGCTCCACACTGCTTGCCATGCTTCAGTTCCTTGTCTATTTATGGCTCCCAGATACAGTACATCTCCACTCCACTGCAATGAGAGGCCAATAGACATTGTGTAAGTCATGCCTCTTTTTCTCCTCCCAAGTATAACATCTTCCATTTGGCTTCATTGAATTGGAGACTCCAGCATTTTGACCAACTGCCCAGCTTACTGAAGTCCTTCTGAACATTGTCCAATCTCAAAGACAGTCTGCCACCCTGGCCAGCTCAGTGTCATCTGAACAGCCATGGTCTAAGCACTGATCCTGGAAGGATACCACTGACTAGCCCGCTCCACTTAGGCTAAGTCTTGTCTACCATAATTCTCTGCTTCCTGCCCCAAACCAATTAGCAATCCACTTTTGTGCTTGCCTCATGTATGCCATACATATGTAGTTTTCCCAGAAGCTTCTCATATTTTACAGTGTTGAAATCTTTAGAGAAGCCCAGCTAGATTATGGCCTTTATGTATTCAACTCCCAGCCTGACCCCTTAAAGAATATGATCATGTTCATTTGGCATACTTGTATCTTCATTGGAGTTGCTACGCATGAGTTCTGGAACATTAAGTTGCATACTGTTATAAGCAGCATTATAAGGTATGTCAAGATATCCCTAGATACATCATATTGAGTTCCCATTGAACTAAATGGGGATTTCACTGTGACACTGTATATTTAGATATACGAGTATCTATATGTGCTGCAACTTTTCAATGGCTACCACTATAAAAAACACTCTTCTTAAAGAGCTAGTAGAATCAACAATAACGGACAGGAAAATGTTATACATTTTAAAAAGTAGTCAGTTGTACCTTTTTATTTCTGAAGTATGTTTCTTCTTCCATTTGTTCATTATGCAGTTTTGTATGTGATAGTATTATGCTGTATGTGTGGAACAGCCCTCTGCCTAGCAGAAGACATATACAGCTCTGTTTCCTCCACTGCATCATCAGAATTGTGATCTCACTGCCTGTGACATCACAGGTGATTGACCTGGCAGCTACAGACTGGCTCTTCCTGAGTAGCTGTGATGTCACAGACAGTGAGATCACAGTGCTGATGATGTATTGGGGGAGTAGAACTAGATTGCCAGGTGAGATTCACCATATTTAGCTAAAGAGGTACACTGGAAGCAGATTGTGAGGCAGAACTCGGTATCTGTAAGCACTAAAAATATAAAGTTTGAAAATAGAGACGTTGCTTCTCCAGAAAAATAGCACTACAGGGCATTGTTAAGCACTGTTAAGCACTAAAAGGTGAAACATAGAAATATAGGCCCAGATATTCAAAAGGGTTGAGCATGGAGCAACAATGTTACATATGCATATACAAAATCATATACGATATTTAAAGGAAAAGTGTGCAGCTCAAATCCCAATGCGCCGGAGCGCATCAGTAATATATGTAGGCACAGATGGGGGGGGCGTGCCCATGCATAACCTGCACAGCCCGATATTCAGCCCAGGATGTGCAAAGCCATGCATGCGCAAGCCCTACCTGCGCCAGCACAAAGTTAAGCCAAAAAAAAAGGAACAACTGATGGCCACCCACAGGTGAGCTGCCGCACTGCAGGGCGCAACACAGCAGCTGCCACCTGTGGGTGGCCACCCAAGTTCCGGCTGCATCTGATGGTGCCCCCCCCATGCCTGACTGTGGGCATCTGTCTAAAAATAGACATATTCATCCAACATCCCTGGTGGTCCAGTGGACAGCTATCTGCCCAATCAAGGGCATTTGTAAAAACAAAACCAATTCCAATATCCCTGGTGGTCTAGTTGTACCCCCCACCCACCCACTGAGCACCACTGCCCCATTCCCCCCCGGTCAGCCGGTGGGTGGCAGCACCCCACCCACCTGCCGCCCTGCCACCCGCCGACTGACACCTCAGTAGGGCTGCATGCCCATTGGTTCCTGGCGTGAGCCAATGGGCATCTGATCATACTACACATTCCAGATATGTGAATGATTTCATTCACATATCTGGAATATAAGTAAATGAGAGCTGCCGCCCATGGATCATGCTGAACCAATGGGCATACGATCCTACCGGTGTCAGTCGGCGGGTGGCGGAGGCGGAACAGCAATCAGTGCCTCCCGCAGATGGCAGAGAAGCAGGCACATGGTGCTCGGTCGGTAGTGAGAGACAACCGAAACCGAGACCACCAGAGATGAGATCATTCTTCTAAATGCTGTGTCGGGCGCAGATAACCCACTGGACCACCAATGATGAACGCAGATGTCTGGCCTGAGACAGATGCCCGTGATAGAGAAGCCGGCCACTGGACCACCAGGGATATTGAATGAATATGTCTATTTTTAGATAGATGCCCACGATCAGGCACAGAGCGATCCACTGGACCACCAGGGATATTGGACGAATATGTCTATTTTTAGACAGATGCCCGTGATCGGGCACAGAGCGGTCCACTGGACCACCAGGGATATTGGACAAATATGTCTGTTGTTAGACAGATGCCCACAATTGGGCACATAGCGGTCCACTGGACCACCAGAGATATTGGACGAATATGTCTATTTTTAGACAGATGCCCACGATCGGGCACAGAGTGGTCCACTGGACCACCAGTGATATTGGACGAATATGTCTATTTTTAGACAGATGCCCACGATCAGGCACAGAGAGGTCCACTGGACCACCAGGGATATGGGACGGGGACGTTTTTATTTACAGATGCGCATGATCGGGCACAGAGCAGTCCACTGGACCACTAGGGATATTGGATGAATATGTCTATTTTTAGACAGATGCCCACAATCAGGCACAGAGCGATCCACTGGACCACCAGGGATATTGGATGAATATGTCTATTTTTATACAGATGCCCACAATTGGGCACAGAGCAGTCCACTGGACCACCAGGGATATTGGACGAATATGTCTGTTGTTAGACAGATGCCCGTGATCGGGCACATAGCGTTCCACTGGACCACCAGTGATATTGGACGAATATGTCTATTTTTAGACAGATGCCCGTGATCAGGCACAGAGAGGTCCACTGGACCACCAGGGATATAGGACGGGGACGTTTTTATTTACAGATGCCCACGATCGGGCACAGAGCAGTCCACTAGACCACCAGGGATATTGGAAGAATATGTCTATTTTTAGACAGATGCCCACGATCGAGCACAGAGCGGTCCACTGGACCACCAGGGACATTGGACGAATATGTCTATTTTTAGACAGATGCCCATGAATGGGCACAGAGCGGTCCACTGGACCAACAGGGATATAGGACAGGGACTTTTTTTTAACAAATGCCCAAGATCGGGCTGCAGGGAGCGTCGGTCCCCGACGGCTGCTGCTGCCTGGCAGGGCACCGGGCGCAAGTCATTGGGGATCGGTGCACCTGCATGCAAATGGGACCATAATGGCATGCAAATGGCCCCATGTGCACCTTGCATAAATTATGGCCCCATTTTCATGTCAACTTTTGAATATCGCGGGTGCTGTGCATGGTGCAATGGAACTTGCACTAGCGCATCTCCATGCTCCACTCTGGCCACTTGTGCTGGTGCAGTACCACTGCACCATGCACACTGGGGGTGGGCAGGGTGTGATATTCAAAGCTGCTGAGCCATGGCGCAGCTCCTTTGAATGTCGCTTAGTCCACATCCCTGCTCAGCCAAGTTGAGCTGCGCCCAAGCTTGTGCCACAGCCGGGCGCAATTTGAATATCTGGGCCATAGACTTTGATGGCAGATAAAGACTGCTTGGCCAAACTATTCTTCCCATTTCCCTACCTACAGGATAAGCTGCAGATCCTATTTAACCAACAGCCTATTTCTTCCTACCCCCCACAAAAATTGCCTTATGTCTGTCCCATGCATTCTTGAATTCTCCCACAGTTTTAGACCCCACAACCTCCTCAGGAAGGCCATTCCATGCATCCACCACCCTCTCTGTGAAAAAATACTTCCTCACTTTGCCCCTGAGCCATCCCCCCTCTATCTTCAAATTGTGTCCCCTTGTTCTTGCACATCTCTTTTTCTAAAAGATGCTACCCTCTTGGACTTTGTTGATTCCACTGAGGTACTTAAATGTTTCTATCATGTCCCCCCTAGCCCTCCTTTCCTCAAGGGTATACATATTTAGCTCCTTTAGCCTCTCCTCATATGGCTTCTCTTGTAGACCCTGCACCATTTTAGTTGCCCTCCTCTGAACTGCCTCCATCCTGTCTATGTTCTTGTGGAGATGGGGTCTCCAGAACTGGACGCAGTACTCCAGATGGGGTCTCACCAACTGTCTGTACAGGGGGATAACAACTTCCTGTTTTCTGCTGGTGATGCCTTTCCCTATACATCCCAGTATCCCCACAACTCTCCCTACCATCTTCTCACATTGCTTGCCAAGCTTAAGGTCATCTGATATGATTACACCCAGGTCCCTTTCCATTTTGGTTTTTGTCAGTATCTCAGCCCCCATTGTGTAATCTTCCCCTGGTTTTTTGTTTCCCAGGTGCATTACTTTGCACTTCTTTGCATTGAATCCAAGCTGCCATACTTCTGACCATTCCTCCAACCTTGCCAAGTCCCTTCTCATCCTTTCCACTCCTCCTTGTGTAAGGTGCCAAAGCAGTATTATTGTGAGTGCAAACATGAGTGCGAATACAAGGGTTTGAGAAGCTTTCTTTAAAGATCTGATGCTGATATCCAGTGAGATTCAAAATTTAATCTTCCTGAAGTGGAGGATGGATTAGAGAACTGTGCAAGTTACTGTCAACATTACAGCTACTTTAAAACCATTGAAGCCGAGAAAGGTCTCAAACAGGGACCAGAAAACACTAGGGCCGTTAAATGGACAAATAATAATACAACTAGGGGACTGTACAGAAGCTAAAGTATGAGCAGATAGACCACCACCTGAAGAGGAGGGAGTCTACCTTAAAAAATATAAGAAACGGAATGGAAATAGAATGAATAAGAACAAGGAAGGTGATTGTGATCTGTAAACAGTGAACAGTGAAAGGTAAATGATATTTAAAAACAAGTAATTTGAAAAAATATCTAAAGGGACTGCATGTGAGTTGCAGGGTTGCTCTTAGCCTGCAGAGTAAACTACGTAGAGGAACTGGAACTAGAACTCAAGAATTTAGATTGTAAAGGAATAATTAACCAAAACAGATATTGTATATATTTTTTTGTATTATTTTTCTGCCTATTCCCAGCCTGCCACTCCAGGCCCATCAGGGGAGATATTAGATATCCCACAGCCTGTAATCCTACCTTAATGGATCCCTGAGCTTTATGAAGCCACAGTTTTACCCCCCCAGGGTGATGAGGCAGGGGTACAGGCACCCTGTTACTTACATTTTATCAGTCTAGGGTCCATCGGGTGGGTGCAGGCAAATCACAGACCTGTCTCAGTTTCCCATCTCCCTGGCAGTGGCAGGCTATTTTTCCATTTTTCTACCCTCCCTGTAGAATGTGCGACCCCCCCAACGTCGTGGCGCAAGGTGCCAACATCCACACTGTACAGTGGCTGCCATACCCTTCTAATGGGGCTTGCAGTACTCTGAGCCACCACTTGGAGTCATGCAAGTGTCAGGCATCAGCCTGTTCCCTCCCTGTAAAAGGTGAGCTGTCATGGGATGCTCAGGCCTATCTACCCCTGGCTGACCCACCATCGACCTGAGTCCGCTCCCAAACCCGGGTCGCAGGTGTGGTGTGAGGTGTGGCATCCAGCACCTCAAACCTCAGTGCCACTGGGTCGGAGTGATATTTTATATTTTTATCAGCACTGTACTATAGTGTTATAGCTTTTTAAGTGTTGTTTCATTGTTTTATTGTGCATTTGATGTGGAACAACTATATAATTGCAATAATCTCAACAATTGTATTTAATATACTATAGATGATAGGATAAGACCATCAGTCAAGTGTTGTATCTTTTATAAGAAATAATTTGGCATGTTTCAGACCAAAAAGAAAAGATACACAATGCTGATAAAAACAAGGAGTAATTTAACTGTAAAACATAACAACAATCTTCATAAGAGAAAAGGGAATGACAAAAGCAAACAGGTAGGCAAGGAAAGAAAAATACAAAATGAAGGTTAAAGAAATCAACAAAAAGGAGTGAAAAAAGGAGAAGGGAAGGGGGTAGGGGAGAGTAGTTTATATCAGCCAAAGATAACCACCTTTTTGACTGAGACAAAAAATGAAGAGTGGTATTATATGAAGGCTGGATAGATGATGAAGAAGGGAATTTATTGCAGACATCTAGCCCTAATACAAATAGTGGCAAACACAAAGAGGAGAAGCTAGAGGGAGAAAGATTAAAGAAGGACAAAGACAAAGCAAGAAAAGAATATAAGAAAATACAAAGAGTTAGTTGAGGACTATGCAAAGAGATAAAAGAGAGAAATCCCACAAATAAATTAGTGAGGTAAGTAATCAGTTATTCCATATTACTCAAGGACTTAAATTAATAGAAAGTAAACAAAGAGAAGAAGGAAAGGGAGACAAGGTAAGGCAAGAACTATATGAATAATTCGTTAAGGAAGAAAGCAGGGAAGATGATGAGAACACATTAACTATTAGTCAGGAGGAGACTTTTATTCCAGACATTGAAGTGAAAACCAAATATTTAATTATCTTGTTAAAAGATCCATATCTGACAAATATTTTACTATATATGAATAACTGTTCAAAAATAGTCCAAGACCTGAAATTTACAAAAGGAATACTGATAGAAAATTGAAAAGCCATTCATGATGTGCAAATACAAATGTGGAAAAAAGAAGATATGGAAAGGGTGGACTCAAATGCATAGCAGAAGACTTTAAGTCAAGAACTTTCCATGGAGCTAATAATGTTATCATCTCTGGGGGTAAGAGATAATAGCATACGTGAGGAATTAAAACAAAGATAATAAAGACCTTAGGCAGAAAGAAGAAGAGAGAGAAAGAAAAAACAAAGAAGAGAATAGAAAAACCAGAAAAGACAAATAACGAAAAATCAAATATGAGACAAACATCAAACAAGCAAGTGCTCAAAGAAAGAAGGGAGAAAGAGAATAGTTCAAAGAGAATGAATGTAAAAGAAAACCAACAGCTGATAACTCAAGACTGTGACAGTGCTGAAAGAGCTCCACTATTAGTGAGAGGACAGATGGAGACAATGAAAAAATCCCAAAAAGTGAAAGGGAACAAAGACAAGGGAAAGAGAAACAAAAAACATTGATAACAAAAAACTAGTACATAATATGCAGGATAATGAACCAAGAATGACTGAAGTGTTCAACCAAAACAACCAGGAAATGACAAAACAAAATTGAAGTGATAGGATAGAAGAAAGGAGCAGAATTTCTAGAGGGGGAAAACAACAAGGAGAGTAAGGATATGCAAAGAGTGGGAGAAAATAGTTTTAAGTGTTGAGTTCAAAACTTTCATGAAAAAATAAAGAAATCAGATTTTGCATTATCATTTTTTGATGTGGATATTCTACCATATGAAAATGAAAAAACACTATGGGAGAACGTCAAGAGTCTGGTTCTTCCTATTTTGGGAAATGACCAGACAATGGCATTTAACCTAAGTGTAATTAGACCGATGAAAGATAAAGACTGGGTCATGCTGGTAATGAACCAATTTTTCATTATCAAAATTATAGTCCATAATAGAACAAGGCTACAAAATGTAGGAATCAAATGTGGAAATATTGGGACACTTGTTCAACTATTCCCAGAATACTACCTGAAAGTAAAAGGGGAGGAAAAGTATTGATGGAATTTATATTTATTTATTTTATTTTATTTAAACAGCAGTTTGGAAAACCTTTGAGCCATAGGCTCATTTATAAAAGTACCTTGTCACAGTAAGACAAATGAAAATATACAGTATAACAGTACTTAATCATTCATTGTCCATTTTGGACTACAGCAGATTCCAAATGAAACTAGTAAAAACTTGAAAAAAACAAAATAGGAGACTTCTTGTAATCTTTGCTGAAAATACATGGGCTAAGAAACAACATCATGAAGGTAACCAGATGGGAAGAGAAAGGCCAAATAACTATATGGATAGATAAAGAGCCAGATTATGAACAGCTAGTAAAGAAAATAAGCAAGATAGACTGCTTGAAGATTTATACGTGTGAAAATAGAGAGGTAACTGAGGAAGGAAAACCCTTGCATGTAAAACTGGAATGGATCAGAATGTTAGAAAATGTCAACAGGTATGCAATCCTGGAAACTACAATTGAGATTTGACAAAAAGGGGAAAGCATAACCAAGGAAATAACTCATCTGGTAGGTCACCCACTGAAAATCTTGTCCTGGAATATTTCTGATATTAAGAATAAATTAGGGGACAATGAAGTTATTAGATATTTTAATACATTTGATATGATTTGTCTCCAGGAAACATGGGTGAGTAATGAGTTATACTTGAATGGTTATACATTTTTCAACAAGAGTGCAGTTAGGAACAAAAATTGGGGAACAAATAGTGATGGTCTAGTAGTTTGGACTAAATTGAATATAAAGGAACCAATTACAGAACTGGATATTATTATAGAGAACATACAAGGGTTAAGAATCATTTCCAACGAGACTGAAATCATGTTGTTGAATATCTATATACCTCCATCGGGTCAATAGAATAACAGGAAAAAAATTATAGAGCAACTGGAAAGTATCATTGATAAAGAAGTTGCTAACAACCCTTTGGCTAAAACAATAGTCCTAGGTGATCTTAATGCCAGAATTGGGAACCTGATAATGATTACAAGTGATGTTACAGAAGTTATAACAATATGTAATAACAAGAGATTGAAAAATCCCAGAAATGCCAAGGACAAGTTCAATGAAAAGGGTTAAAAATATGCAACATACTTAGAGAAAGAAATTTCCTGTTGGTCAATGGAAGATTTATATCTGATTGTGAGGGTAGTTATAACTTTATGAACTCCAGAAGTGCCTCAATAATTGACATGATCTGGATAAATATAAATGCGACTGAAGACTTTATAGATCAGAAAATAGAGGAAAGAGGGGAAAGTGAGCATTTTCCATAGGAATTATAAATAAATGTAGGACAACAAACTAATAAGATAATAAAAAAAAGGACAATCTTACAAAAACGGTACAAACAAGAAAGGGAGTATGCTGGAAAGAGATAAATCAAAGAAACTTAAGGGCAACAATGGAAATGGGAGGAATAATTTACGAAATGAATACGTTTTTGGATGCTGATGAAAAAGACTGTATATTAAATTATGAAAGGATAGTTAATAGCCTACATAATTTAGTACAGAAAGTGGTTAATATTTATACTATGAAGAACAGGGCAACATGGTTTAAGAAGGAATGTGCAGAAGCTAAAAGGAAATTGAATACACAGACAAAGAGAACAAAAAAGAACCAACAAAGGAAAACAGAAAGGAACAAAATAAAATTAGAAGGGAGTTCAATAAAATAATTAAGACGATCAAGGAGCAGCATAAACAGGAGTTATGAAAACAGCTAGAAAACACCATTCATGAAAAAGATACAAGACAGTTTTGGACAATAGTGGTAAAAGGCCTGGGAGAAAAAAGAGGAGAAATAGAAGCATTTATAGAACCCCACAAATTGATACAATACTTTAAGGGTATTTTTTATGATAAGGACAATACAATAACACAAGAGCATTTAATAAAAGAGTGGGTCCCAATGGAAATAAAAATAGAAGAAAGAGAAATATATAGTGCAATTAGAAGATTTAAAATACATAAGCCACCAGGTCCAGATGGCATACCAATTGATGTCATCATAAATCATGTAGGCCTATGGGTACCAATTTTGGAAAAATTATTTAATTATATAGGAAAAACAGGTAAAATCCTGAAATCTTGGAAAACATCAGTTATTTTTCCTATCTATAAAAAAGGAGAAAAAAAAAAGACCTCACTTGTTATAGACCTATAAGCCTGCTGGGTAATAGCCAGCAAATACTGACGAGAATCCTAAATAATGGATTGATAGAATGGATTAAAGAACATAATTTAATTAAAGAAGTTCAGGCAGGGTTTTTAGAAAAACATTCAATAATTGATCAATGCTGTATACTAAGCCATCTAGTATATAAATATATCATTATCAAAAAGCAGAAATTGTTCTGCATTTATATAGATCTTAAAATAGCATTTGATAGCATCAACAGAAATATAATGTAGGCATGTATAGAAGAAATGAGAATACAAACAACAATATAAAAATATAATAAAAACTCACTATATTGATAATTCAATCAGAATAAGATATAATAAAAGAGGAGAATATAAAGAAGAATTTGAAGGAAATAAAGGGGTAAAGCAAGGACGCATATTGTTTCCAATTTTATACCAAATTATACAACACAGAATATCATATGCCTAAAATAGTTTTAATATCAACAAGTAATTTAGGAGTAAAAAGGCAGTTCCAAGCCTTTCAATTAGAATGTATTAATGCTCAATTAAAAATTAATACAGAGAAGACTAAAATTATGGAATTTGGAAATAAGGGGGAAAAATACAATGTACAAACTGATAATTACTCACTAGAACAAGTTAAAGATTTTAAATAGTTGGATATTAATATGAATAAAAACCTTATGTGGAATAAACATTAAAGAAGTTGAAATAAAACCAAAAAAAGTTTTACCAGCCATAACTAATATTTTCTACAATTACGGAGGTAGCTCAGTTAAAGGATCAATAAAGGTAATAAATGCTAAGATAAGATCACAGATATGGTATGGAACAGAAATACGTGGAATGAAAATAAAGGGTAAAATAGAGAAAACCATAAATACTTTTTACAGGAAAATCATGGGATTACTATCTCCTAGCTCCTAGCTCCTGCAGTGCTTATAAAAGTTGAATTGGGTCAAGTTTCGATAGACTGGTACAAGAAAGAATAATCCTATGTTTTTTTTAAGACATTGATGATGATAACATTTTTGATTACCAAGATGATGCTTGGATGAGGCCATATCCTATTATGATAAAAAACATAAAGATTTCCAATAATAGAAATATTAGAAAATTGGATCAAACCATACAGGCTTATATCATATCTATTATATATATACAGTATATAGAAAACCACAGAAAGAAATTACAAAATAGATTAAGTCAAGAATAAGATACATATTCCAACAAAAAGACATGGAAGGGTGCACAGAATATGAAATAAGTAAATGATTAGAGACCAATAAATAAATGTTTGGACAAGAAAAATAGTTGAGTAAAATCAAAAATCTGATTAGAAGAAATCTGTTTATTAGACACAGATTTGAATACCATAAAAGTGAGAGATTAAATAATATAATAAACAAGACACAATCAAATGGAAAATGCAAGTGCATTATAGATAGAGATTATATAGTCCCCCTGCTGATTGTATGTCCCCTCTAGCAAAAGGAAAGACTAAAAATATTGGGGCCAACCTTGGAGCAAATGAATGGAAACCCCCACCTATTGACTAAGAAATTGTTAAACACAGAATCAACAAAAATTTTAGAATCAGTAATATCGTTTCTCAAGATTATTGACCTACAAAGGTTGCATATGAAAAAAAAAGAAGAGTGAATATCTATAAACAGAAATTAAAGAAAGGAAATTGTTACAAATTAAATACAAGTTATAGTAAACAGAGATGACAAGTAACAAGTTAGAGTAAATAGGACTTGAGGTAATTGTAATCATGACATGAAGTTAAGAGTTTTATGGATACAGTGCTATATGAGATTGTCAATATTTGTGGTTATATGTATGTATTTATGAATACAGAGGTTTTATATGTAATATAAAATAGATTTATATTGTGGCAACATAACTTTTTATACAAAAAACTTTTGATCATCATGATGATGACTGCCAGGCAGAGTAGACTGCCAGTCAAAGTGCTGTTCCACAGACCACACCTACTAACATCAGGTGAAAATAATCTTATTTCTCAAAGGGGAAAGAAAAAGACCTTAAAAATAAAAGGAGCCTGCCTGGTGACATTAGAGATTGAGGCACTGATTGTTACACCTCACACCATGTCACTGACCCAGGTTCAGGAATGAGCCCAGGCCACCAGGGGTCAACAGGGGGTGAGAGGATTGAGAGTCTGGAGGACTGCTCTTCTCTCTCAGGGGGATGGAGACTTGTCATCCTGCTCATTGATTGCCCTCTGGCAGCTGGAGGGCAATACAGGTAGGTAGGCACATAACAACATCCTTATATCTGTAGGGGGATGGGAGAAAGAGGAAAAAGGAGCCTGGCATGTTCCATGATGGCCCTGTGTCCCTGAGGGCAACCCCCGGTGTCTGGATTGGGTCTCTGCAGGGGGTGGGGTAAGTTGGCACCCTCCTCCCTGGCCCTGCCATGGGGGGCAATATGTAAGTTACACAGAAACATAGTATCTGTCAGCAGATAAGGACCATAAAGCCCATCTAGTCTGCCCATTTCCCTAGTTTGGCAATCCCTACTCTTATCTGGACTGCCTTTCCCCTGCTCTGCTGTACAGCAGGATGCCTTTATGCTTATCCCATGCACTTTTGAATCCCTGTAGTGTTCTTGCTTCCACCACCTCCACTGGTAGGCTGTTCCACAGATCCACCACCCACTTTGTGAAAAAAATATTTCCTAGCATTCCCTCAAAGCCTCCCTACCTCCCTCCCTCCAGCCTCATGTTATGTCCCTTTGTCCTTGTGCACTTTCTTCTCTGAAATATGCTCCCCTCCAGTACCCTGTTTATTTCTCTCAGGTATTTGAAAGTCTCTATCATACCCCCTCTCCCTTCTCTCTTCCAGTGAACAGATGTTTAGTTCCTTGAGTCTTTCCTCATAAGGCTTGTGGTACAGTCCATGTATCATTTTTGTTGCTGTTCTCTGGACTGCTTCCATTTTGTCTATGTCCTTCCTGAGATGCGGTCTCCAGAATTGGACACAGTATTCCAGATGAGGCCTCACCAGTAATCGGTACAGTGGCATCACCACTTCACTCCTCCTACTGGTTATGGGTAACCCGTGAAGTGGGTGCATGAGGAAGGGCACCATCCATTATGGCAACTCCTTCCCTGCACAATCCACTCATGGCGATGGGAGGGTAGGGCGATGGGTTGGGCGAACTAAGCGACAGGATGTCGCTATACGTATGCATGCAGGGGAGTGGAAGCAAGCACAGTGAGCATGGGCTGGGAGGGGGTGGAGAGGCTGTAGGGGGTGGAGCTGGGGTTGAAGGCTGAGCTACATTGTGGCATCGGGGATTGGCTACTGGCTGGGGTGGCTGAGGTACCGGGTTCAGGTCCAGGTGCTGGTGCAAATTTTTTATTGTGCCCGGCCAGAACCTTCTTTTTTGTAACTGCTTTCACCCCCCCGACATGCACCTCCCTGGAGTTGAGAATCCTTAAGTAGGGGGGTGTGCAGGGTGAAGCCCCCCCAGGGGAGGTGTGGGGTGGTGCAGCCCACCCCAGGAAAGAGTACAAAACTGTCCTGCTGCCATTGTTCTGGTGCGCCAGGGCTGTCAGAGTGCCAAAAATGTGTTCGGCACTCTGACTGAGCGATAACGGTGATCGCCTTTAGGCATTCGCCATTATCACACAGACCCCTGGTTATGCCCTTTCCTGTGCACCCCAGCATTCTGTTTGCCTTCCTCACTGCTTTTTCACATTGTTTGTCTGACTTCAGGTCATCTGATATGATAACCCACAAGTATCTCTCCTGACTTGTGGTGGCTAGAACCTGCCCCCCCATCCTGTATTCCTCTCTTTGGTTTCTGTGTCCCTGGTGCATTATCTTGCACTTTTTAGTGTTAAAACCCTCCTGCCAAACCCCTGACCATTCCTCAAGTAGTCTTAGGTCATTTCTCATTTTATCTAGCCCTTTCTGTATGTTGACTTTGTTACAGATCTTGGTGTCATCTGTGAGCAGGCATACTTTCCCTTCCAACCCCTCTGCAGTGTCGCTTATGAAGACATTGAATAGAACTGGACCCAGCACCGATTCCTGTGGAACTCCACTGGTCACCTCCCCCTCTTTTGATTTTACGCCATTTATTACCACACTCTGGGTCCTGCCTTTTAGCCAGTTTTCAACCCATTTTACCACTTTAGAGCCCACATCCAGATTTCACAGCTTTGCTGAGCAATATTCTATTAGGAATGGTGTCAAAGGCCTTACTGAAATTCAGGTAGGCCACATCCACCACCCATCCCTGATCCACAACTTTGGTCCCCCAATCAAAGAAATTAATAAGATTAGTCTGACAGGACCTACACTCAGTGAATCCATGCTACCTTGGGTCTTTTGCACCACTTGAGTCCAAGAAATTCACTACCTTCTCCTTAAATAGGGACTCCATCAGTTTCCCCACCATTGAGGTCAGGCTTACAGATCTGTAATTGCCTGCCTCCTCCCTACTTCCAGTCTTGTGCAGGGGGATTGTCTCTTCTCCTCCAGTCCCCAGGTAACTCCCCATCTCTAGTGATTGCTTGAAGACGGTTATCAGCAGACCTGCTTGGACTCCCCTCAGTTCCTTCAACACTCTAGGGTGAATCCAGTCTGGCCCCATTGCCTTGTCTGTCTTTACTTTTCCTAGTTCCTCCAAGACTGTATCCACCGTAAATGGGCTGGTGTTCACCTCTCCCCGGTACATCTTTCCTCATGAGTCTCGGACCCTCCCCTTCCTCTTAGTTGGTAAATACTAAACAAAAATAGTTGTTCAGTATCTCAAGGTCATCCTCCACCCACCCACCTAACCACCTTCTCCCTTCTTTAGCCAACCAATGCTATTTCTGGTCTTCTTCCTCTCATTAATATAATGGAAGAAGATCTTGTCCCCCTTCTAAATAGCCTGTGCTATTCCTTCCTCCATTCTTGCCTTAGCCCCTCTGACAGCTTTCCCAGCTTTTGTCTGCTTCTCCAGATATTTAGTCTGTCTTCTTCTTGCTGTGTCTCTCTTTGTATTTCCTGAATGCCTTACTTTTTTGTCACACTTTCTCAGCTACTGACTTAGAGAACCACAGTGGCCGCTTCTTTCTTTTGTTTTTGTTAAGCAATCTGACACATTGACATGTCACTCCTGCTATGGATCTCTTGAGTCTAAGGCACTGTTCTTTAACCCCCCCCCCCATATCTTCTGCTGCCAGGGCAATTTTGAGCTGTTCCCCCATCTCCACGAAATTGGCCTTCAGGAAATCTAGGATCTTAATCTTTGACAGGCTTTCTTCTGCCAATGTGTTGACTCTAAACCACATAGTCCTATGGTCACTGGTACCAAGGGGACTGACCACCTCATCATCCATGATTCTGTCCCTGCTTGACAGCACTAAGTCCAGTACAGCACCCTTCCTGGTGGGCTCAACCACCAGCTGCCTTAGGTTTGCCCCATACATGGCAGACATGAGGTCCCTGCTCCTTGATGTACTTGCAGTCTGGGTATTCCAATCTGCATCAGGAATGCTGAAGATACCCATTAGTAGTACTTCCCCCTTTGGCTACCATATTATGGATGGCTTCCACTAATACTAAATCTACTGTAGAACTGTTTATTCTCACGGAAATTATATTTAGGGTATGGCATTAATAGGCCACAGTTGTGCAAATTTAATATCACATTCTGCAGTTAGTTCCTAATTTGTGCCCATTGAAAATTCTGTGAAATTCTGGTCAATTAGTGCCATTTTATTTTAGCACAATTGTAACTTAAGTGAATATAGCTATAATTATTTTACATCAGATATAGCCTGTTCTACAGTATAGTCTCCCCCTGCATGGTAGGCCTGTAAACTAGTCCAGCACGGATTACATTGGTGGTTTAGGTAGTTATTGATTGTGATATGCTTTGACCAATTTTGACAAATAATCTATCTTTGGGATGCCCTCAGATCCACATAGAGTTCCACTGCCCTCACCAGCTGCTATTCTTTCTTTATATATTTCTAAGGCATTCCATTACATCACTTAAACTATTTCGTTCTATTCAACTGAATGCCCTGGAATGGTGTTACTGATGTCATAGAATGCCCAGGCAATATTGTAAGAGAGAGGGAGAGAGAGAGAAGCTACCACTGAGGGACTCAGGGTAGTTACAAGGACAATTAATTGTATTAATTTAATATTTAAGGTCAAAAATGCCTCAGAATTTTGGACAGGAACTAAAAAGAAAATAGGCAGGCATCTAGAGGTGTATAAACCTGTTTCCTAGCCTATAAAAAGACTGGCAAAAAATCCTTTTTGACTTAAAGTGCATGGTATGAAAAACATCAACATCAAGTGAAATGAGACAATCATAGAAACACAGAAACATAGAAGTTGACGGCAGATAAGGACTGCAAGGCCCATCCAGTCTGCCCATTTCTTTTTCTAACTTATAAATGTATGTGCCATTGGCCTTTGCTCTGTCAATGGCCTATCTATTCATACTCATCTGTATTGCTCCCTTATACCTATCCCATGCCTGTTTGAAGCCCTGCACTGTATTCATAACCACCACTTCCTGAGGTAGGCCGTTCCATGCATCTACCACTCTTTCTGTGAAAAAGAACTTCCTCACATTACCCCTTTATCAGCCTCCCTCTAATCTCATACTGTGTCCTCTTGTCCTGCTATTTTTCTTATATTTAAACATGTTAGACTCTTTCACCTTGTTAATGCCCTTAAGGTGTATGAATGTTTCGATCATATCACCGCTCTCCCTCCTTTGCTCTAGGGTATACAAATTGAGCTCTGTTAATCTATCCTCATAAGTTTTCTGATGCAGTCCCTGCAACATTTTGGTAGCCCTTCTCTGGACTGCCTCAATTAGGTTAATGTTCTTGTGAAGGTGTGGTCTCCAGTACTGCACACAGCACTCCAGATGGGGCCTAACCAGTGTCTTGTAAAGAGGGATTATTACCTCCCTCTTCTGACTTGTGATACCCCTACTAATGCACTCTAACATCCCCCTAGCCATACCTACTGCTTTAGTGGTCTGCTTGGATGATTTCAGGTCATCGGTGATGATGACGCCCAAGTCTCTTTCTTCCCTTGTGACTGCCAGCAACTCCCCTCCCAGCCTATAGGTGGCTTCAGGGTTTCTCTTCCCTATGTGCATGATCTTGCACTTCTTTGCATTAAATCCCAGTTGCCACTCTTCCAACCATTTTGCTAGTTTATCCAGATCTCTTCTCATTCTGCCCACCCCATCTGGATCATCTACTCTGTTACAGATCTTGGTGTCATCTGCAAACAGACAAACCTTACCCTCCAGTCCACCTGCAATGTCACTGATGAAGATATTGAAGAGAACTGGCCCCAGAACTGATTCCTGAGGTACCCCACTTGAGACTTGCATCTCTTCTCACTGTATTTGACTGTACACCATTTACCACCACTCTCTGTTTTCTGCCCATCAACCAGTTTGCCACCCCGTTGACCAACTTCTGACCTACCCAAAGCCAACCCAGCTTATTAATCAATCTTCTATGTGGAACAGTATCAAAAGCTTTGCTGAAGTCAAGGTAGGTGACATCAACTGCTCCACCTTGGTCCGCCACTCTGGTTACCCAGTCAAAGAAATCTATGAGATTAGTTTGACAGGACCTTCCTTTTGTAAACCCATGCTGTCTTGGATCCTATGCTCCTATGGATTCCAGGTGTTGCACTGTCCTTTCCTTAAGGAGTGCCTCCAGAATCTTGTCCACTACTGAGGTAAGACTGACTGGTCTGTAGTTCTCTGCGTCCTTCCTGCTACCACTCTTGTGGAGCGGGATCACATGAGCCCTTCTCCAGTCTTCTGGTACCTCTCCTGTGCTCAAAGACTCACTAAACAGTTCTGATAATGGCTCTGCTAGTTCCACCCTTAGCTCCTTTAGTACCCAGGGATGTATGCCATCAGAACCCATTGCCTTGTCCACCCTGAGCTTATGGAGCTCTTGTAAGACCCTTTCTTTTGTGAAGGGACTAGTGCTCACCTTCCCCCCCCCATCTCCATGGTGCTGAGCTGTGGGCCCTGCCCTACCTTCTCTTCAGTAAATATTGAGCAGAAGTATCTATTTAGGATAGATGCTTTTACATGGTCCTCCTCCACACATGCTCCCTTATCTCCTTTGATCTTAGCGATATCCCCTATGGACTTTCTCCTTTTACTAATGTACCTATAGAAAGTCTTGTCCCCTTCTTTTACTGTTTGTGCTAGTGTTTCCTCAGTTTTCACCTTTGCCTGCCTTACTGTCTTCCCTGCTTCCCTTAGAGAAATTTGGTATGCCTCCCAATCTTCATCTAGCTGTGTTCCCTTAAATTTCCTGAAGGCCAGCCTTTTGGCTCTGACCTTTTCTGCTACTGTTTTTGAGAACCAAAGTGGTTTCCTTCTTCTTTTGCACTTCATTTTCTCTCTAACACAATGGGATGTTGCTTCAAGTATTGCATCCTTAATGCTTGCCCACCTTGCCTGCACCCCCTCACCTGTATTTCTTGTTGCCAGGACTAGCTTAACTCTGTTGGCCATCTTAGCAAAGTCAGCTCCTCTGAAGTTCCATATTTTTGCCTTGGACAGGGATGATTTAGTTGTAGTGGCCAAATTGAACCATACCATGTGATGGTCACTGGCTCCCAGGTGAACTTCTACCTGGAGATCAATAGGAATAGCCATCAGGGAGTGGGCATAAAATTATATACTCAACCTATGCATAAACAGTCCAAGCTACAATGTCGAGCCTAGATGCCAGGAAATAAAGTTAGTCTGAAGGTGAAATGGCAGGATCCAGGTTATGTTCTTTTTCTGATGGTATAGTGAAGATTACCGTAAAAACTTGCGTACAAGTCGGTTCACCTATAAGTCGGGGTCCCGACTTGAACATGGCAGATTACAACTTTGTTATTGACCCGCGTATAAGTCGGGTACTGAGTTTCCAGTGCAGGTGACTGCCCCGTAGAGTATTAGCTGCAGTGTCAGTTTGGAGCTGCATGGATGCGCATATTTGTGCTGGAGGCAGTGGGTTTTTAGCCCTTATCCTAGATCGGTGCTACAGATGTCCTGAACTGGTTAAAGACCTTGCATCTGGCTGAGGCTCATCCCCCTTTACTTTGTCCTTTTCCTCTCTCAGGGTGAGAGTGGTCTATGGACATTTCAGTGTGATGGGAGCAGACCCTTCTGAATACATTTGCCGCTAATCTCCTTGCCATGCTTCGGAGGACACCGAGCCATGATTCCCTTCTTTTTATATGATGGCATGGATCGGCAAACCCGTCCTGAGCCTTTGTAACTGGATTATGAGTCAGCAAGATCTTCCCGAGATGGTTCAGTGACTATATTAATCTTTGTTCAGAGCTGTCTCTAACAAACTAGCGCTATATCTCGCGTATAAGTCAGATGGTTAAACAACATGTACAGTAGATTTCAACTCCACAAAATCTGACTTATACGCGAGTATATATGGTATTATGCTTTGTGGACCTGTGGGCCTTCTTTGAACTATCCACTTCATCTTCTGTTTGCTAGATATGGTATTAGTAAACCAAGATTTGCAATGCAGTGGTTGGGGAGGAGACTCCATGCTAGTGCATCATCTTAAAATGGCTGATGAACATGTTTTGTAATACTAGGGCTCCCAGCTCTTCCACCACTCAAACCGGGCCACCGGGCGGTCAGCACTACAGAAGCTGACGCCTGAGGCCACAAGGTCAGATTCTGCTCACTGAGAGGTACAGCAAAGCCGCAAACCAATCGGAGTGCGAGTGCCTTCTGCCAGGCTCACTCCAATTGGTCCCTTTACTTCACCTATTCTTTTCTATCTAACGGAGTGAAAAGGCGTAATTTTACAAGCAAACCAGACTGAAATCTAATTACCTAGACTGTTTTATTACCTAATCTGTTTAGAAATTGTTAAATTCACATTGAAAAAGCTGTTTTTACCTTGCTAAAGTTAGCTAAATGTTACAGTGATTACAGCCCTTCCTTGACTTGGTACTGCAGCCAGACTCCCAGGCGCCAAGGAAATCACCCCATTCAAGTGTAAATTTTTGTTGTCACTGGCTAGTGAGACCCTTTTGTCCTCCACCAGTACTAATTTTGCTCCTCTCTCCTTCCCTCTTCAGCTGAGACCCTCCTAGGGCTCCCAGCTCTTCTGCCACTCGAACCGTGGCCACTGGGCGGTCGGCACTACAGAAACCAATGCCTGAGACCACAAGGCTAGATTCAGCTAGCTGAGAGGTACAGCAAAGCCACAAACTTTATGCCCACCCACACACCCATCCCCTCTCCCTGCACATTCTTATATAGATCGTCTTGCTCCACCCACCACAGCTATTGGCCCTCACTATATACTTCTCATTTTATTCTCTCCTACCCTTTTTCTCTTTGGCCAAGTACTCGCTAGTCCTTGGGACACTATCTAACGTATCACAGTAGCTTTTAATTTTAAAGAAGGAGTTGGAACTCACAAAAGGTCTCTCTAAAGAAATCCTTTATACCTCAAATCATGGCAAAGTGGTTTCAGCTCTTTAGCACCTTATGTATCCTACCCCTACTAGGGGAACTTCAAGGTTGGACTTATACTAAGGGGAAATCCATCCTTCCCCCATCGAATGTGTGTACATCAGGCCCTTACTCTACTCCTGCAACACCACTTCACCACTGCACCCTTATCATGGAGGTTATAATCAGTGTGCATCAGGATGTCAAATACCAGTGGGAAAGAGCCGGCCACCTTCCCCCGTTGAAGTCACCCTGTCATACTTCACAGCAAGGGTCCTATGTTATGTAATGACAGGACAATGTAACACCTACAATAAGCCTCTGCAAACAGATTCAGATGTTACTCCCTCCAGGAGAAAGATGAAAATCTCCAAAATATCACTTGTAGCCCTAAGGAAACTTGTACTCCTTCTACTACTATGTTCAGGTACGTGGAACTCAATCCAGGGCCCACAAAAGACATCGCCTCACCCTCAGAACTCCCTAGGCTAAAGGGTATTAGCTTCATGCATGTTAATACATGCAGCCTTCTAAAAAAAAAAAGATTGTCCTGCATACAGGCTTGGATCACCCACACTGAACCCAATGTGCTTGTCATAACAGAATCCTGGCTCCGTCCATCCACTCCTGATGATGAGATTGCCATACCCAATTATCTTCTATTCAGAGCCGACAGACAAACCAGGGGTGGTGGAGCTGCCATCTACACGAAGGACAAATTTTCAGTCTCTATCTTTGATTCCTCCTCGCTTTCTAATGCATATGAATGCCTGTCCCTAAAAATTAAAATATCCCCGGCATCAGCCATCAGAGTAATTGGCTGCTACAGACCACCTTCCGCTGGACCACAGTTACTATCTCAGTTATCATCCATAATGGACTCCATCAACCTTGAAACTATAATAATGGGAGACCTCAATTACGACTGACTGACCAACACCTCGCTACCAATCAAATCTTTTTGCTACTCCCATGGTCTCTCACAACTTATCAACGAACCTACATGCACCAACAAGAAAAACCCATCAAGTAGCACCCTTCTAGATGTTCTACTAGTAAATAAACCCCACCTTTTCTCCCATGCAGGAATCTCCCCCGCTGACGTTAGCAACCACTGTTTTATTGTGTGTGTGAGAACTAACCATATGTCCAAGCCAACTTCGACATTTTCGACTAAGAGATATAAAAGGAATTTTGACCCACTGGCCTATATCAATGAACTCAAGGACTCTCCACTCTGGCAGAACTTCTACCTAGCAAAAACAGTAAACAAAGCTTTTACTATCTTCCAAGAAATCTTAACCCATGCCCTTAATGCCCAAGCTCCCATGGTCAAAACTCGCATAAAGCCAAGAACATACCGCAGGTTTACTGCAGACCTCAAAGCTGCTTTACTAAATAGGGACAAGCTTTGGAAATGTGCTTGTAAAACACCACTGGATAAGGATTGGTGTCTCTTCAGAACTGCCAGGAACCTATGCACAAAGCTGATCAGGGAAACCAAATCCAAATTTTATCGCTCAGAGTTAGACGCCACTTCAAAATGTCCAACAAAATTGTGGACCACCATAAAAAATCTTGCTGGACACATGACAGGTAATGCACTCCCCTCAAAAATATCTTCTAAAAATGGCATCATTAGCGATAAAAATGAAATACTACAAGCATTTAATAATCACTTTGCATCAGCTGGCCTGGCTTTCGATAACTCGCCTGCCTGTAAGCTGCACTCCCAGATGAACATACTGCCTCTGGACCCAAATCCAATGAAAGCCGCCTTTTCCTTCTCACCAGTTACCTTAAAAGAAGTTGAAGAGCACCTACTTCGCTTGGATATCAAAAAAAGCGCCAGCATGGACGCCTTGGATCCATACTTCATAATGGTTGCCTTGCATGCACTGGCAGTGCCCATCACCCACCTGTTTCATCTCTCACTCTCCCAGGGGTCTCTTCCTGAACTATGGAAAACTGCCCACATTATATCGCTCTTTAAATCTGGGACTCTTGTGACCTAAATAACTATAGGCCAGTTTCACTACTCCCCATATTATCAAAAATCCTAGAAAAAATAGTAAACGCTCAGCTGTGAGTCTTCCTGGAAAAGATAAATTTTCTAAATCCTATGCAATCAGGCTTCCACATGAACCACAGCATGGTCATGGCGCTGGCCAAGGTTACCAATGATTGGCAACATGACCTTGATAACAAAAAGTTCATCTGCGCTGTCTTCCTGGACCTCAGCAAAGCATTCAATACTGTTGACCACTGCCTACTTCTTTCATCACTAAAAGTGCTGGGTCTAGATACCACCTCCATGGATTGGTTCCAGAACTACCTAACGGATAGGCAACAGCAGGTCAAAGCAGAAGGGGAGCTCTCATCCCCAAACCGTTACTTAGAGGTGTCCCACAAGGATCCATTCTGGGACCAATACTCTTCACCATATACATTAACAATATTGACTTTGGCATTAAGAATGCCAATATCCACCTATTTGCAGATGACACGGTACTGTACCTAAGCCGGTCTACACCTGAAGCTGCCTGTAAAGAATTACAATCTGACTTCGACATCCTCCAATACCAGCTTCTCAATAAAAAACTGCTCCTCAATGCCAAAAAAAACCTAAGGCGATGATTCTCTCTCCTGGCAACCTCCCATCCTATTCTGCTCTTGGCACCCCCCCATCACTACCTTACTAGGGGAAAACCTGGACTATGTCCCCAAGTTCAAATACTTGGGAATCTGGCTAGACCACAAACTCTCTTTCGGGGAACACTTGGAGGATATGGTAAACAAGCTGAGACAGAGACCAGAGCTCTTCTATCGGATAGACCGCTTTCTAACTGCGCAGGCAAAAAACAGCTTGTACAGTCTACCTTCATCTCCCTGTTAGACTACACTGATTTTATCTACTGCTATTGCAATGCCTTATACCTGGGTAAGCTGGACGTCCAGTATCACAGAGTGCTGCGCTTCATCACCGGCCTTCTCTTCTCTACCCATCACTGTTCCCTGTACGCTGCTGTAGGCTGGACCTCCCTGCAATACAGACGAAAAAGAAATATGGCCATATGGACTCTGAAAGCACTAGCTGGAAAACTACCATGCTATATCTCTGATCTTCTGCCCTTAAGCGAAGTCCGAAAATACTCCCTAAGGAGCTTCTCCTTTATCACCCTGAATATCCCCAGGATCCGCACACTATATGGGAATGCAGCCATAAGCTACTCACTTCAGATGCTCTGGAATGAATTCCAGAAAATTTTTAAGCTAAGAACCACAGTAACCATCACAGTATTCAAGTCCCTATACGCAAAGTTAATTGGAGATAAATGCCACTGCTTCCATTGACCTCGTTCTCCTATAGCTTCTGTATTCACCTACACCTGATCTGCACTGCCACCTCACATATCCCTTCCCCTTTCCTGCACCTTTGCCTCACCCTCCCTTTCATCATCTTACTCTTGCTTTCATTCTCCTATCCTAGGGACACCAACCCTCCAAGTTCTACAAATATAGCCACCACATGATTCTAGTATACCTGCTGTGGTGCAACCGAAACCGTTACCTGAGCGGCTCATGCTCCTCTAGCCCCAAGTTCTTGTAGGAGTCTAGCTAGGTTGCTGCTTGTTGTCTTTGGGTGGCTGATGCTGCCCTGTGCCATAACAAGGTCCCTCGTTAATCTCTTCTCCTTTGCGAGTCATGAAATCCCTTGCTCCACAACAAAACTTAATGCTGCAAACTGGGCTATCGGCACCTCCTGGTGCCTTAGCTGGTCATCCCAAATTCTCTCCATTCTGTAAATTACATACCCATTGCCCTACTCCATAGCAATTAGCCTAAGTCTGGTGAACTGGGCTGCTGGTGCCTCCTGGTGCCATAGCCGGTCTAGTTAAACCTTTCCGCTCCAGTGAGCCACGTACCGTCTCACTCTATATCAAGAACCTAAGGCTGAGAGCTGCCTTTGTCATTTGCCCCCTTCTCCATTGCAGCCACACCAGCTTGAGGTACCTAAAACTATTACCTATCAAAACTCCCTTCCTGCATCCCTGTACTGCATATACCTCCAAACTTGGCTCTCTGTACTGATTCAAACCTTAAAGTTAGAACAGATATTTAATTTTCCTGTTCCTTGAACATATTTACTAATGTTTTACATTTTGTTTTCTTATCAATGTCTGTACAGTGTCTTAATGTCTGTATCCTTGCCAATTATATTATACTGTTCTTTTTTGACCATGTGTAATGCAGGTCCACCTTGTAAATGAGCTTGCTCAATGGTGTCCACCTGGATAAATAAAGATTTGATTTATTGATTGATTGATTTACTTCACTTTGCGGAGAGACATTGCTGACCAGCTTCTAAGATGGCTGTTTAAATGAGTGGCACCACACCACTGAGGGAACATTCCCCATCATACGACATAAACTACCAATATAACCACTACTTTATTACTAACATCCCATACAGTGAACCTGCACAAACATCAGATGCCTTTTTTTATTTTCCTTGGTGTCAGGTAACCGGAAGTATAACCAACTGACATTCCTTCTTATTTTTGTGTGAAACTGCAAACTGTGGCCTACCACAGTAACAGTGATCAGCTCCTCTCAGTGACTGTTCAGGTTATCTAACAGGTAGTCTGAACTGGTGTTTCCTCAGTGTTTGTTAGGATAGCATAGTCCTTGCCATATGTCCCAATGGCTTTAAATGATTTGGCCAATATCTCAGCAATGTTAACATAAATTTTAAAGGATATGGCCAAGTTGAAAGTGCTGACCGGGCAAACAAACTGTGACCTTTGCAGCTGTCTAGGGCAGTGTGGCAGCCATGAAGAAAAAAACACAACAAATGGAGGAGCTCACTCACAGGTCTCAGGGATGTCTCAGGAAAAGCATCCAACAAATAAAGTACCTTCTACACAAAGTAGACAACCAGCTGGAAACCAGGCAAGAAGAAATGACTAGTGGGATTCCCTACAGGGGCAGAAGGTAGAGATACGCTTTCTTTTTTGCAACAAGCCACCCTTTGCCCCAAACTTCCTGGTGCTCTAACTAGAATGAGCTCACTGCTCCATGGCCCCTAAGCCACAGCAGGAAGAATGGCCAAGACCAGTTCTGTGCAAATTCCTTTGTTATCCTGTGAAGGAAAATATCCTTTGGCTTTCTCAGTAGTGGGGCCCACCAAAGTGGGATGGCCATGCTATTCAGATATTTCAAGACGTGTCTCCCAATCTCACTAAATGACAGGGAGCTTATGCAATGGTCTGTCAGAAGTTCAGCCAATTTTCAGTCCCACACTTCCTGTGCTACCCCGTAATGCTCCAGGTCTAGGTTAATGGTGCCTATGTTGTCTTCCAGTCTCTGGCAGAAGGAGAGCAGTTCATACAGAACTACTGGCTGAATCACAGTGTTCAAGATCTGCACTCTGAAGTGCTGTATAATGTCACAGTGCAACCGATGAAGACAGCCCCAGGAGAACCTGTTCAACCATCCACCACAGCTGCTCCCAATCCTTCAGAGCCTGACCATTGGCACAGAGTCAGCCAGGGATGAAACAAGAGATGAAATCTACTACAGACTGGCCAAACAACCTTACCACCTCGACATCTGTCCAAAAGCCAGAAATGGAGCCCTCCCTCATCAACAATCAGTGACAGCTCTCCAGCATGTTCTACCATAAAGACTTATAATCATTTTCCTGCACTGTGGACCTCATCTCTGATAGATCAGAATAGTGCTCCTGATCGACAGCTGAATCCTCTTCCAGCAATGCAAGAGGCCCAAGAACAACTAGACCAACTACAAGCACATGCATTTTGGTTGGACACTTTTGTAACTGCAACGGTGAACTGAAGCAGCCCTCACGCAAACTGCTGTCTCCTCTGCCCCCACACCTCCACAGCATCTGCTGATGTAAGATTTTCTCATAGGTCACAGGGAGACAGTAAATAAATGGGGTGTTTTTTTTTCCCCTGTTAGTCTAGTCTCTGTGACAAGCAAGTTGGCCAGTCCCAGTCTGACTCTTCCATCAGAGCACCTATCTGGAAGGCAGCTGTCACTGTGCTATTGACAGTATACACTTAACATAGGCATGTCATACACTAATTGCCTTGCCTATGCTCTCGGCAACAACGAGGGCATGCTTAAAGCTACAGTCTTAGCACCACAAGATATATTGCTTTAGGGACTGAGGTCATCCACAACAGGCCAGAGGTGTATGATGCAATATAATTACTCTTTTTTTCATTTAATATGTTAAGGTTATTTCTCAGTGCCAAGTTAATCTATGGTATTATTTATTGATTTTTTTTTATTTATTTCAGTCTTGGAATTAATACCTTTGAGACAAAGGCTCTTTTACATAGGATCCACATGATATCAAAGAACAGAAACAAACAGTATAGTGTGAAAATACATAGTGATCCTAGGTATAAATGTAACAATAACATAAGAACATATGGATTTAAGCTACAAAAACAGGTATTTTGCAGACATACAGCGGCTAGGAGTAAGCTTAACTAGCAAGGAAGGGCTTTAGGGTTGGGATCCAGCTACAGGAGGAAAAATATGCAGATAAGTGGCATTTTCAGAGACAAAATGAGGGAAAGACAACTAGGGACATGGTCTTACAAAATAGACAGAAGCTAGGGCTAGGGCCTAACATTGTTCCAGAGTAGAGAAACAGCTAAAGGCATTGTCTGAACTAGGAAGGGGGCGTTGCCAGGAGGGGAATATCAGCAGACAAACATGGACTGTGTCATTTAGTTTAAGAGTGCACTCCAGTGGGGCAATCAGTGCAGGAACTGATGATGCCCTCTATGGAGCAGCAAGCATACTCTGAATCTGGGATTGGTTAATGGGGACCACAGGAAGGCAGGTAAGTTACAGGGTAGTGGCAAGGGTAGGACAGTTGGGTGGAGGAAGGGTAGGGTAGGGTGTGGGCAAAGGAGAGGAAACAGCCCCAAGTTGTTTTATGCATGGCAGTCACAGGAGGCATTAGCGACGAGTGCTTGGCTAAGTTTCTTTTTGAAGGAGACCAGTGTTTGGTCTTTGGTAACATCACAGTGGCGTGAATTATACCACAATGGTACTCTGTGCAAATGAGCATTGCCCTTGGGTGGTACGGCAGTGAGGCACTATGAACACGTGGTTCAAGGTGCATCTAGTATGAAGGGTGTGGTTTGGTGACCTAAACATTGACTGTACACCAGGAGGTGAGAGACCGAGGGAGGCCTTTTTTGCTATTAGGCATCATTGATAGGCTAGTCTGCCTTTGAGCTGAAGCTGGTTTGCTTTCTCCTATAAGTCATGTGTGTGTGTGTGTGTCAGGCAGCTGGCCCCAGTCAGAAGATGGCAGGCCTTGTTAAGGGCAGTAGTGACACAGCACAGGGCTGTGTCAGAGGCAGATCCATAGATCACAAGCCCATAATCAATTACTGAGACTATTGAACTATGTATAGCAAGCTTGATGGCTTCCGAGGAAAGGCAGTGTCTTTGTTTGTATAGTAGTCCAATATGGGTACTCACTATTTAGGTAACATTGTCAATATGGATGGACAATCACAGAGTGCTGTCAATTGTCACTTCTAAATACTTAAAAAGTCAAATCTGTTCTAGGATAATGCCTGAGCAATATTTGATTTCCAGCTGGTGGGATCAGAACCTGCTTTGTGCAATGTAAAACTACATCATTTTTGTTTTTGTGTAGTTAAGGACTAGCTTCTGTGAGTGGATCCAGGCCTCAGCATTGGTAAAGCTAGTCTGCAATTGACTAGCTAGGAGTGTGGTATCAGTATTACTTGAGTAAAGAACTGAGTTGTCTGCGTAGAGTAGGATCTGACCATGACAGAAGGCTGGGAGCTGATTTGGGAATATGGTGAAAAGTAGTGGGCACAGGTTAGATCCTTGTAGGACACCTAAATGAACTGGTTGTTTTGTGGAGAGTGTATCACCAATCCTGACTTGTTTAGTGCATCCGCTGAGGTAGCTGTTGAACCAGTTGGCGGTGTCCATGGATAAAACTAGATCAGATAATTGTTCGATAAGTAGAGAGTGCTTTAGAGTATCAAATGCCTTGGAAAGGTCAATCAACTTTACTCCAACTAATTGATCTTGATCCAAGGCACAATGCATATAGTTTGAAAATTCAAGCAGGGCAGTAGTAGTGCTGTGCCCTTTGCGAAACCCATGTTGCTGACTACAGTGAAGATTATACTTCTTCATGTATTCTACCAATTGATTGGACAACATTCAGCCTAACACTTTGGAAAGTGGCAGGAGGATTGATATGGGCCTGTAGTTTCCAGCGCAGTGCCCTGTACCCAGACTTGTGTACTGGTGTAACTAAGGTAGCTTTCCATTTTTGTGGGAATTGGGACAGCATGAGGGAGCAGTTAAGGATCCTTGTCAAGGAAGATAGTACCTCATCAATGGGGAGGGCGATGAGCTTTAGGTCAAGTGAATCCCCACTTAGTCTAGTTTTCCCAAATACTTTGAGAATGTATTTCTTTGCTTCTTCTTATACCTCACACTGATCTGTCCTTGAGGTTGCTGTGGTTTATTGTAATGTACTATAGCATCCTCCTCCACCACTGAAGTTAGTTTATAGGACCCTACTTTTTGTACACCAACTGATGGCATTGCGCAGCCACACTGCCTTATCGGTGATGGTCCTAAAGGTGCAGGACTAGCCTAATTAAGGTGACTGCAGAGCCACACATGGATGGACCCTTAGAAACTCTGACCCGAGAATGATACCAGGCATAGTGCTATGAACTGAGGCCTATTTTGACTACGCTCCATGGGATCAGGATTCTGTTTACTCAGAATAGCTCATACACCAGGCTTAGCTACATCATAGGTCTGGAGCTTAACCTGGGATCTGCATTTTTCTGGGTTTGTCCACAGACTTTAAAACCAGTTACCCGACAGGCATAACATGGGCCAGCAGGTGACAACTGGAGGGGCTGAGATATGATAAGCTGCCCTCCCTCCCTCCTCCCCCAAAGGGTCACTGCATAATAGAGTACAAGATGGTTGATCTTAAGATGTCTCATCTAGTTTCACTATGTTATGTGATTTATAGGTTTGCAGCTAACATTATCACCCACTATTAAATGGGATAATTCGAGATCTATTTCCTTTTTATTCTCTTCTCTTTTCCCTCTTTCTTGGTTTTGCAGCCATGGACATCATGTGCAATGTGGCTAAGTTTGTAGAGTGACTTAGATAGTGATACATGTTTCTCAGGCACCCCAGAGGGGGAATAGCTGGGTCTTTGGGGACCACTCAGTGCCCAGTCGACATGTGCTGTTCCACCTCTCTGGTTCCACTAACTTTTGGTTGTAGGGCAAGCCAGACATCTCCTGGTCTTGAGTCTGCTAACCACCTCCCTACATTCTGGTGCAACCTCCCTCTTGGCTGGATACACTTACTGTTATTGCATATTGCTTTAATATATAGATGTGTTTTTATTTACTGTTAATTGTTAGTCTAGTTATGATGTGGTATTTAGACATACAGTCAGCATGTTGTGGAACTCTGTTAGGGAATGAACAGCTTAGTGAAACTGCACAATACCTCTCTCTCTGTGCAGATCTTACTTCAACACCTCTCTCATCTGCTGATAAACCCCCTTGATATCTAGTATGACCACTGTAACACCACTCAGATTTACTACATGGAATGTGAGAGATTTAAATTCCTCGACAAAGAGAAAAACAATTCTTACTTGTTTGAATAAATTACACCCTCACATTGCATTTATACATAGAACAAAGTAACCTCACGTAAAAACTCTAAAATTAACATGAGAATGGACAGGGTGGGAAGGCCAAAGCTCAGTTACAAAGTTCAAGCTTGGAGTGCCCATACTACTCCACAAAAGTATAAAATGGACTCTGATATTGCAAAGATGTGATACAAATGGACATTGGCTCCTAGCTAAGTTTTCTGCCCCATGGACCCCTTCATTTGGGGGAATCTTTATACCCTAAATAAGGATGTGCCGCATGTTTCTGACACTCTTTCCCAGGAGCTCAAGGACATAGCATTTGACAACCCAGACATCCTTGTGGGTGATAATTTCAACATGGTTCTTGACAGATATCCTGAGAGATATAATGCTTGATCTGAACCTCATGCCAGAGCCCTGAGCAAACATCTCATAACCCTAAACCAACTAAAGGATGTGTGGTGATTTTTGCAACTGACAAATAAAGATTACACATCTTTTTTAGCTCCCTGACAAATGGCCAGTACCCATGCCGCTCTTGATGCAGACATATTGCCAACTTATCTTTCAATATGGGAGATTTCTGTCAGAAACTATCTCAATCCCAGCATACCCTGGATGTTAGAAAGTTTGAGTCTTTCATGCCCTCACTTCCCCACTTTCTATGCCCAATCTTAATAAACACCATAGGGCCCAACTAGAAGCACCATTTAAAATGCTGAAAATCACAAAGGTCATAAAATCTCTAGCGCTGCACAAATCCCCTGGAGGGAATGTTTTTCCACCCAATTTCTCTCAGCTCATATGTGAGATTGCCACCCCCCAACTTTACTTGATAATGGAAACAAAACTCGAAGCAATCCTACCTGCAACTCTTTAGGAAGTAATTATTACCATTCTACCCAATAAGGGCAATGATACAACTCTTCCAGACAGTTATAGGACACTATCACTTGTTAATGTGGATGTTAAAATTATTGAAAAGCTCCTTGTCTCTTGCCTGGATGGTATTCTCCCCTCTCTGATCCACCCATCCCAGGCTGGCTTTATAAAAGGGAGGATCGGGTCAGGCCGTATGAGGGCACTAATCCCAGTTATGCAGGTGGCAAGCTCTTTTCCCATTCCAGCCACAGCAATTGCCATATACTTTGAAAACTCCTTTGATTTAGTGGGCTGGGGATATCTCAGTGCTGTACTGGAACACCTGAACTTTGGCCCGGGCTTCAGGTCCTGGATTAAGACAGTATATACCCAACCAATGGCCTGAATGCTCACCAATGCCGCCATATCTATTCTGTTCCAACTGCACAAAGGTACTCACCAGGGGTGCCCCTTGTCCCTGCTATTATTTGTTATAGCGACAGAATGTCTCTGCAGAGATCTGTGCCCATCCACAACTGTCAGGCATTCAGATAGGGACAACAGACTGCTGCACTAAACCATATGCAGATGACTGTTTGGTCTTAACACATGATGTACCACACAGAATTCCTCACCTACTTGGACTGCTGCATAAATCCAAAACACAATCTGGCTGTGCTTTAATAAATCCAAGTTTGAAATTTTGCTTCTGAATGCATACATTCGGAAGGACCTTGTACAATTGTTTGGCTTAGCTTTAGCCCCATAAAAAATCCAGTAATTAGGGATTAAAATAACTTGAGATCTGACTAGCCTATGCACAGCCAACTTCCAACATCTTTTTCAGAAACATCAAGAGGAAATGAACAGATGGCAGTACCTGAACATTTCCATGGAAGGGAAGACCTCTGCCATCAAAATGAGTTTGGCCCCTATGGTGCTACATGTACTTGCCCATCTCCCTATCATGATCTCCCCAAAATGGATTCAAAAACTAAACATTATTGGTGATGTCTTATGGGAGGATTCCCAATCACAGTTTAGCAGAGCTAAATTACGGGCCCACTGGTCCGGGGGAACTGGGGTCTCCCACACTTCCCTGCCTACTCCTATGCATTTTGGACTGTTCAAATCTGCCAATTGATCCAACCTCTTAACAGTTTCTCACCTGCATGGAGATCAATAGAGTGAGGCTTACTAGGAAACAAATCTCCCACCGTATACCCATGGCACTCACTCATCATGATACATCGATGCTGGCTGACAACACAGCCTGACCCAATGTATGAAAACTCATTAAACTCTGCTCTGGGCTCAGAAACTGGACAGGGTTGTGGAATATCCCCCCTTTTATGCATAGAAAACCAATTGTTTTATTGGAAGAGGTAGGCTGACAGACACATTGATACAATAACTGACATTTTATCCCCTTACCTACCACATGTTGATTTTGTTTATGAATCTGAAACTCTGTTATAACCCTCCAAGTTCTGCTTTTTTAAAATACCTTCAGGATAGAAGCTTGATCACTCAGGAGCTAAAAAGGAAGTGTGTCTGTTCCACAAAGTGTAAAGGTCCCCCAATGTAGTGAGATAAATTACTGATAGTGGCTTGCTGCATACTCAAAACAGGGCTGGCGGGTGTCATATACAGAACAGTTCATGATGCAGCCTTAGACCCAACCTGTAAGGCCAGGCAGCAGTCACAGTCTTCTCTCCAAATTATTAACTATTACTCCTCCTGGTCCCAGTGCTGGAAGCTTGCATATCAATCCTGTCTGGATCTCAGTCACCTACTGCTTCAAAATAAGATAGCGCACCAATGGTATCGTACTCCTACTCAATTGAAAATGTGCCTTTTTCCCCATAAGAATTGTTGGAGGTGTGATGCACCGAGGCAGACTGTTCACACATTTTGTGGTCTACCCAAGGCTTTTAGGCTTCTGGGCTCAAGTTTTGCAGACATGCTCAACAATCCTTCAGACTCCCATCCAGCCATCACCTGCGCTTGTCATACTAGTTATCCTGAGGGATGACTTAATCTCATTGGCCCACAATGGCAGTGGCTGCTTACAGCTGGCATTGTTGCAAAATGGGAGTCCTACAATTGCCTGACTTACAGTTGCCTGACAGGCAACGACCTGACATAGTTTGCCTGACATGCCATTGCCTGACAGGTATATAATCCCGACATGGAAATGCCCAACAATCAGGATGTCAACGACCTGGAGTTAGTTATATTAAGCCTAGGGAGGGTGCGGGGGCAGTGCCCCCACATGTAGTGTGTAGCTTAATATGTATGTTGCTGCAGGAGTGTCTGTGTACCACTGTGGCTCAGTCCATGTATGTTCATCTTTTGTGTTTCTCATGTGTGCTGTCAGTGGTCCAGTCTATGTATGTCCTGTGTATTACTGTGTCAGTGATTTAATTGTGATGCTTCGTGTGTTGTTTCATGATGTGAGTGAGGTGTGGATGTGTGGTGGAGAAAGTGTGGAGGTGTTATGTGTGTGTGGTTTTGTGCTGCAGTGAGTGAAGTGAGAAAGGTGTGCTTCTTATTTACTGAAATTTTACAGGTTTTTTTCTCTACAGGGTGGCGTTTGTGGGCTATTCCTCGTACATAGTCCAGGAGTGGTTGATTTGTTCTGTTGTTGAGGAGAGTCGCTGGTCTGGTTTCCTTGTCGATGTAACGTTTTTGGACGGAAGATTTCAGTACAGAGATTTTTAGTGTTTGTCTTATGTCTGGCTGGCTGTTTGTCAGAATGTTGTATTCATCAGGTTAGTGACTGTCAGAAGTATTCAGTTTGGCAGGTGTTTGTTAGGTGAGTGCTTGTTAGGATCTCATAGTAGATCCAGGCAAAACACCTGATACATCACTGCTGGTGCTTCAAGAACATTGCTACAGTGGAGAATGGCTTGCCTCCTTGGAACCCCTTGCTACTCTATCGAGAATGACACACTACTCCAGGAATACCCTTTGGTGGTATGATATGGAATGGGGCCCATATCTGACTTATGTTAACTTGTCCTCTATGAGACTGAACATTCCACACAAGGACTTACTGCCACCACTCTGAAGACAGTATTTCAGAAGCACTCTTTCCCCCTTGGCCCTCCCTAGTACTTCTCTCATTAACCCCCCCCACCCCATCAGCCCCCTCCATTTTTGGTCTTTGTTTCCATGCTGTTAAAAGTACTACAGGGAACAATCCCCAGAGCTACCTCACCACATGGTGGTATCTGACTGATTAGCGCACAGATGGTACTTCATCTCAGCTCCCCGCCTCTACATACCCCCTCATTTTGAGATTATAAATCCAGAAAATGAGTACTTTCTGTTGTATTATAATATTTTCTCTTTAACAGCCAGGCTGACATATAGCTGTTGGTTCCATACTCAATGTTACATTGACTGGTACTTGCTGACTGATTTGTATAACTGCATTGTTGATATTAACTGACAGTGTACTGATTGGCATGACTTGTAAAAATAACTGCAGACAATAAATAATAATAATAATATTTTTATTTTTAAGGCGCCGTTCAAAAAACCGAGGCGCCGTACAAGATAAAAGCAAACAGTTCAGATAAATAAACAGTCATTAAAATCAGACAGTACCATAAATATGATTACATAAAATAATCAATCACCATAAGCCTGGTGCCACAAAAAAGTTTTTAAGGCTGAATTAAAGCCCTCCACAGTCATGCATTCCCGTAACCGACAACGTAGAGAATTCCATAGTGTGGGAGCCATGAACATAAAAGATCTGGCCCCCGAGAAATTCAAACGTACCTTAGGAATCTCTAGCAACCCCTCACCGGCTGGGCTGAATGGAGTGATCGCCCAGGGCATTAGGGAATCAGGAGTTCTTTCAGGTAGTCTGGACCCAGTCTGTGTAGGGCTTTAAAAGTCAGCAAGCCAACTTTAAAGGTGATCTGCCACTGAACTGGTAGCCAGTGCAGTTCACGCAGCACCGGCGTAATATGACAGGACCGAGGAAATCCCATCAAAAGCCGGGCTGCTGCGTTCTGCACCAGCTGCAGGTGGCAGATTTCCACCCCAGAAAGCACTAGGTATAGGGAATTGCAGTAATCTAAGCACAAGGACACAAAGGCATGGACCAAGGTAGGAAGGTCGCTGGACAGTACCAGATGTTTAATCCTGGAGATATTCCTTAGATGGCAAAAGGATGATTTGACGACAGCTGACACCTACGAATGCAGGATCAACCCCTCATCAAAAATTACCCCCAGGTTTAGCACCTGGTTAGAGGTCTGGAGTGGGACACCCCCGAGAACAAGTCCAGAGGGTGACCCACTTCCCAAACCTCCTGTCCAACGACCAGGTTCCACAACCATCACCTCAGTCTTACCAGAGTTCAACTTCAGCCAGCTTGAATCCATCCACTCCTGGATTACTTTGAGACAGTTATTAAAGATTGAGAGAGCTCTATCCTGGTCGGGTGCAAAAGAAAGGTAGAGCTGGGTATCATCGGCATAACAATGAAACCTCAGCCCATACCTTCTTACAATGTCTCCGAGGGGGTAGCATATACACTGCAAACAACATGGGTGACAAAACTAAACCCTGAGGTACCCCACAAGACAGAGAAACTGGATCTGATGAAAACACTCCAGATACCACTTGCTGAGTTCTTCCAGTGAGGAAAGATGTAAACCATCTGAGGACAGTTCCAGTTATTCCACAGAAGTACCTCAGGTGGCTAAGTAACAACCCACGGTCCACGGTGTCAAACGCTGATGATAGATCCAGAAGAACCAAGATGGAATGGTTCTTCCGATCTCTAGCCATCAGGAGATCATTGAGCACCCGAACCAGTGCTGTCTCAGTACTATGTCTCTTTCGAAAACCAGACTGGAGGGGCTTGTAGATGTCATGGATGGTCAAGTGCTCCTCCAGTTGTGCTGCCACTACTTTCTCAATAACCTTCCTTAAAAAGGCAAGGTTAGAGATAGGTCTGTAGTTAGCTTGGCAGTTTGGGTCCAAAGTAGATTTCTTCAAGAGAGATATCACTACCACCTCTTTCAGAGAGTTAGGAAACTCCCCAGTTTCCAAGGAGCACCAAACTATCCTTGCTAGGACCAGACTGATAACATCAAGACAACCCAAAATCAGGGAAGTTGGTCCAGGGTCCAAACTACAGCATGTAGGGCGTACACCCAGGATGATCTGCATGACATCCATGAAGTCGAGGTGGCTGAAGGCACTCCAGCAAAGCTGAGGGACAGAGACCTCATGCTGATCACAAGCAATACCCAAAGAGTTCGCTGGTAGGAGCTCCGCCCTGATGTCGGTCACCTTATCAGCAAAGAAACAAGCAAGGTCATCATACTCTATTTGAGAAAATGCTTTCTGAACCTGAAGACAGGCTGGGTTGCACAGTCTGTCCACAGTTCAGAACAGCTGAGCTGGTTGGTTCTGAGCTGCCACAACCTCCCTGGACAGGAAATCTGCCTTCTTATGGGTGATTGTGGATTGATAGACTTGATAATGGTCCATCATTCTAAGGTGGTTGGCATCAAGGGCGGATTTCCACCAGAGACACTCTAGCCTTCATCCTAGTTGCTGCATCTCCCTCAAAACCATGGGGGATTGAGGGCGAAGGGAAAGAGGACAAACTCGGACTGAAGCAATGACATCCAAAGCTCCCAAGATGGCCATATTGTAGGCCAACATGAGGGTCTCTGGATCATTACTTGCCACAAAGAGGGACGATAGGTCAAGTACCGGACAATAGGTCAAGTACCGCAGATAGGCTCTGAGAACTTATATCTCTTAAAGGGCGGTACCTGACCATCTCCACAGGGGGAGGCCTACAAGAGGGGGTGCTAAAACTAAACCCCACGGTGTAATGATCAGACCATGCTACTGGTTCCACCCCCAAATTGGAGGCCTCGATCCCTAGGAGGAAAACCAGGTCGAAAGAGTGTCCTTATTTATGAGTAGCAGTGGTAACTACCTGTGTAAGACCCAGAGATGTCATTAACTGGAGGAAGTTCTATCCAAAGTGAGAGAGTTTGTCATCGATCCAGGCATTAAAGTCGCCCAGAACCATCAGTCTGGGCTACTCCAACGTCATGTTGACGACGAAGTCTGCGACTTCCTGAAGGAATCACTTCCATCACCGGGTAGACGGTAGATGATGGCAATCTGACAACCTACACCTGCTACTATGGTACACTCAAACGACTCTGCTTCCTCAACTAGTACACTCATGAAGTTCAGTTCGGTCTTGAAACAACCGCAACCCCTCCCCCCCGCGATCCAGTCTCAGGCGGTGTATCACTGAGTACCTGGCTGGGACTAGAGCCTCCAAAATGGGGCCAGAATTTTCATCCAGTCAGGTCTCTGTGATGCAAGCCAAAGCCACTGTTGCAACAACATCTGCAATAATTGCAGTCTTGTTTTTAATGGACCTGTCATTGCATAACACCGCCCGAGTTGGACGAACCACATGTATCTTGTTTGTATTGTTCAGTTTCGAAAATCAATAAAAAGCAATAACTGAAAATAAGAAATACCTCACATTTCCTCAATACAAGTATTTACAGTACCGTTTTATACTGTAAACCACTGTACAGCAGAACACAATCCAAATACACCTAAGAAATACAGATTACATTGTTTAAAACATAGTGCTAATTAAAATAAAACAATCAAATGTGAAAAAAGATGCATTTATTACATAGTGTAGACTTAAATGTGTAAAAACACATTCATTGCCTAAGCAATTTCATTTTAAATTAGATTTCATGTTTTTCAGTGGAAGGAACTGAAAAGCCATATAAATGACATATTTCATCCTGTGCCTGAGAAGCAGAAAAAAAGTCTGTTCAATGCAAGCTGCAGCACAGCTTGCAATAATATTTAATTGCTTACTTATTGCGCTTTCCAAGTGCCTTATCAGTTCCCTAGAAAAGCTCCTTCAGGTCACCATGGGACTTCATAATACCTTTTTCAACTATTATCTGCAAATATATGAGTATAACCATGCAAATATACTGGAAAACCTTTGACATGTTGATGCTTATTAATTTGGGACTAGGATAAGACCATGCAGCACGTGTCTTCTTGTGTTACTCCAGTTGGAATTCAAACAAGGTCTACTACAGTGAAGAGAGATTAAAACTTCATACAATTATTCTGTTTGGGCAGTTACTAGTGTTGTCACAAGGTTACTACTTTGCCTCAGAATAAGTTCTGAGCCTGAGGTTTTCTATGCAGATAAATGATTAAATGTCAGCTCATTGATGGTTTTATTGTACTGTTCTTAATTTGCTCATGCATGTGCCCAAACTTCACATGTCTTGATTTTTTTTAGCATTGAATGCAGTTTTCAGTATTCTTCCTTACATGACTCTAATGAATGATGTCACGAGTGTAGTATATGAATTATGCCATTTATATCTCAAGGCCTGATCGACATAGCGGCATGGCATATGCTAAAATTGAGCATGTTCTGGATGCAGCTGTACACATTTTGATGCCTATCCACACCAGACAGCATACACAACCCACCACCTGCCACACTTCACCAGTGCAGATCCCCACAACTGTACTGTTGTACTGGAATACTGACATCCAATTTAATGCCCATGCTATGGCTCCCAGTGGATCCCTACCTCCACCAGGTTTGCAGTACAGATGATGTGAAATTTTAATTATCTAGCAAAGTTCCAGTGGAGTTGACAAATTCATCATTGTGGAGCAAGCCACAAATTTTTGCTATTAGCCTCAAAATTTGCCTATGTGACGTTGCCATTTTTTTTTTTTTGGCATTTTGGCTTGAACGGCAGAATTTCACCCATGAAGAATGGGATTTTGCCCATGAATGGTGAAATTCTGCTGTTTGCAGGCAAAATTCTGTCATTCAAGAGTGAAATTTCACACTTTGCGGGTAGAACTTTGCACTTGATGGATGGCTCACAACTCCACATGTAGTGCTAAATTTGTGGATTAATTAGTGGAGCAAAGTTTCCCAACTTCATCCATCTCTAGTCTTCAGGGTACAGGGGATATCCTGACATGAATTCCTTAGCTAGCACACCCAACCTTTGCTTAGTTATCATAGTTCAAAACACACTTCTCATGAAGGGTGCTATTAGGTTTGTGGCATGATAAAACAATCTAGTGCACATCACCAAATAACAAACCTTTGAAAATATATTTCTTTCTGCCATTGGCTAATTTCTTACTTTATAGTCATTAAAAAGGGTCTGTCTTAGTCTTCGTATAAGAACTAAAATGTGAATCAAGAAAAACTACTGGATTCCAAGGTACAACCCCATGGTTTGGTCCTAACTATGAACTGCCTGCGGTAACTTTGGTTATATAGAGTGCACTGCCAAAACTAGCTTCTATAAAATGAAGTGCTTTCACCAGAAATAAATATTAACTTTTCAAAGACTGATCATGGGGTTGGGGGGGGCCTATGGCTTCTGATTGTTTGATGTCCTGATATAGCAGTCCTCAAAGGACTGGTCTCTAACCTACCCTTTTTGGTCAAGGTTATTGAGAAGGTAGTCATGTTGCAGCTTGAGAACTTTCTTACCACCCATGAAGTCTATGATTCTCTCCAGTCCTGTTTCAGGAAGAGGCATAGTACTGAGATGGCATTGGTTTGGGTACTTAATGATCTCCTAGTAGCAAGAGATCGGAGGAGTTGTTTGATCTTGGTCCTCCTTGTTCTCTCTGCAGTATTTGACACCATGGACCATGGGATGTTTCTGGAATGCCTGCAGCTATTCTGTGGACTGTCAGGGACAGTCCTCAGATGCTTCCATTCTTTTCTCATGGGCAGGACTCAGAGGGTGGTGTCAGGAATTTTTTCCTCTGCCTCCTTTGTCCTGCCATGTGGGGTGCCGCAGGGTTTCGTGCTTTCCCCCATGTTGTTCAGGGTGTATATGTTGCCATTGGGAGACATTATAAGGTGCTATGGGCTGAGTTTTCACTGCTATGCAGATGATACTCAGCTCTACATGTCCTTTGCACCTGAACAAAATAATGCAGTCTCAGTCTTTAACAGCTGCCTCACTGAGATTCAGGACTGGATGAGTGCTAACTAGTTGAGACTAAATCCGGATAAGACTGAGGTGTTGGTGGTGGACCCTGGTCAGCGTGTAGAGAAGTTGACTCCTGGGCAACCATCTGGCCTTGTGTTAGGGGGTAACCAGTTGAGACCTTCTAAATGGGTGCGGAATCAGGGCATGGTGCTTGATAATGGACTGACACTTAAAGCACAGGAGTCAGCAGTTGTCAAGTCCTCATTTTACCGCCTGAGGAACATTGCCCAGATAAAGCACCTTGTTCTGCATGATGACCTCCCTATATTGGTTCACGCCTTTGTGTCCTCTCGTCTTGATTACTGCAATGTTATATACCTAGGGTTACCAGGGTGGATCTCTGCTGCCTGTAGCTGGTGCAGAATGCTGCTGCCAAGTTGTTGAACGGGTTGTCAAGAACTTGCCATGTCATACCTGTGCTGCACGAGCTGCACTGGCTGCCGGTGCAGTGGAGGATCACCTTCAAGGTCATGTTGCCGACTTATAAGACCCTACACGGACAGAGACCGGATTACTTGCAAGACCTCCTTTGGCCCTACCACCCCCTCTGTCCAGTCTGCTCCACCGACGAGGGATTACTAGAGGTTCCCAGGGTCCGTCTTCAGTCATCTGGGACCAGAACTTTTTCCTTTGTGGCCCCGACCCTGTGGAACTCTCTACCTCATCGGATTAGAAGGTGCTTGTCCACTGAGACTTTTGAAGCTTCTTTGAAAATGTATTTATTTACACTGGCTTTTGGAGATAGTGCTTAGTTTATTTCTGCTGCCTGTTTATTTTTATATATATATGTTTTTATTAATTGAATGTTTTGTTGTTTTATCTATGATGTATTTGCTCTTTGATTTTTGAAAAGCGCTATAATAAAATATTGATTGATTGACTGCCATATCCCTGACAAAATGTCACAAATTTGTAAAACATCACTGGATGATGCTGGTACTACCCTAGCCCACTATGGAGGTTTGTAGGGATGATGCTTGAGGGGGCTGATCAGACCCAGGGAACAAAGTTTTGGCCAGACAGTAAGGGGTGCATAACCACTAATGCAGTCCTTTGGGCTGCATTGCCTGTGCACCCTCTGCTGACCCTTTGCAACACAAAGAATCTTCTGTGGATGTGGTGCACAATGGCCCCATCAAATCCGCCCTCATAGCCATGCATGTGGACTGGGATCTGGTGCAGAGAGGGCCAGAAGCATGAGTTAGCAGATGTGTGGATGTCCCTGCATATGCAGAGTGGACCTTAGAAAACGAGTGAGAGAAAACCTGCTCTGTGACTGGTCAAGAATACCCACTATTCTGCCAGGTATCAGGCAATAGAGACTAGTACAAAACTAATCACTGTGCCTACCTTTTTCCCCAAGCAAATTAGTGGGTTTAAGAATATTCACATTTGAATAAGCCATCATTTTTTGGTCACTTAGCAAGTGATCTAGCTAGTGATATCCAGACCCCCATGTCATTTTTATGGTGGCTCGCATGTGTGTGTGCCAGCCAACGTGTTGCATTAGTAGCAGATTTGGAGGTGCAGTCACTGTGGGCGAATGCAGGGCATGCATCAGCAGGTGCGTCCCTCATTCCCCAATAAGATAACATGCAGATGGCACACCAGCAATATGTAAACTGGCCACCAGATCAAAGAAAAGGTCTGCTGCATTGAGAGCCACCAAGCTCCTCAAGCAGCATGCCTTTTCTGATGAAGCAGCTTACAAAACATGGTGGCACGAAGTCGCTTCATTTGCTGACTGGGGAGCCCACTCCCCATCGGCATGATGTTCTCCCCTCCTGTCCCAAGTGTGTGCCGAGGGGATGCCCAATCTTCCTCAGCATCATGGCCCCTCTAAAAGTCTTTTCTTAATGACAGGGGGCCCAATCCCCATAGCCTTCAGTCCCCCCTGTCAAGTTTAGTTCGCCGATGGGGGAGCCCACTCCACATTGGCATAATGTTCCCATCCCCCATGTGTGCTGTGTGCTGAGGCGGTCCCCAATCCCCCTCGGCATCATTCATGCCCCCAACTCATTTCTGTGCTGACGGGGGGCCCAATTCCCATCGGCTGCAGTCCCCCTCCATGTTATGCAGGTGGTACACTGGAAACCCACCCCAGTGTACCAAACACCTGCAAAAAAAGAGAACCAACCTTCATTGTCTTTTTTCTAACCCCGTAAAAGAAGAAAAAGGTACTTTGCAGTCTGTCCTGCCCTTCCCCCTCCCTGCGCCCACCATCTGTGCACCCACCTCCCCACACACACACCCTCACTCCATACTTACGTCCAGAGTCTGGCACGATGATCTTATGTGGACCGGAAACACATCTTCATTCTTGAAAGCCGACCGCGAACTGAAGAAATGCCAGTAAGCTGCATAATGGCATAAATAGTTTTTTTTTCAACTGTGGTGCATATCTCGGCCAATAGTTAGGAATTTTGGCACCAAATTTTCAACATGGGGTTATTGGGACCTCTCCTCATGAATTCAGTCACTGTCATGGCATTATTCAGTCTTGAAAGGAGATTTTGCAGTCACTGTGCGAAATCACCTTTCTGGACCAATTAACGAAACGACAGTGACACTGTTCATGAGGTGAAAAAATCCAGAAAATGTCTGTTTTATAAGCATGCATTGCACAGTTTCCATGCATGCTCATAACTTCATAAATTTGTAATATTTTCAATCCAAATTTTCAAAACTGGAATTTTACCACACCTCCTTATGAACAGTACAACTGTCATTTTACATATCCTGGCCGAAATCTGTTTTTGCATGTCCGCCGCACAATACCGTGGTCACTGTGTAAAATCAGTTTTCGGGACAGTTTGAGAAAATGACAGTGACACTGTTCATGAGCAGAGGTCCTAAAATGTCAATGTTGAAAATTTGGTGATGAAAGTCCATCAAATGACTGTGTTACAAGTGTGCAATGCGCAGTTTCCATGCACCCTTGTAACTTTGCAAATTTGCAGTATTTTTATGCCAGATTTTCAACACTGGCATTTTTTCACAACTCCTTATGAACAGTACAGCTGTCATTTTTCACATCCTGTCCAAAATGTGTTTTTGCACCTGTGGTGCACAATGGTGTAGTCGCTGTGGGAAATCAACTTTTGGGACAGACTAACAAAATCACAAAGCCACTGTTCATGAGTGGAGGTCCCAAATTGCCTATGTTGAAAATGTGGTTAAAAAAGTCCAAAAAATTATTGGGATATGCACGTGTGTTGCGCAGTTTCTATGCCTGCTCATGCAGGGGTGCAGATAGAAATTCCCAGGTCTGGGACACTCCTTCAGGTCTGGCCCCCCCTCCCATCCCCAAGACATATAAATGTGTAAATGTGGGCCCCCCAAGCCACCTGGGCCTGGGACAGTTGTCCTGGCTGCCCCCCCGGCGGCACCCTGTGCTCATGACTTCACCAATTTTTCATATTTTCACTCCAGATTTTCAACGTTGCCATTTTTTTAAACCTCCTCATGAACAATACAGTTGTCATTTTTCACACCCTGCCCAAAATGTGTTTTCGTGCCTGTGTTGCCAAATGGCATAGTCGCTGTGCAAAACCACCTTTCAGTTAACAAACTGATAGTGCTGCTCTTCATGAGGTGGGGTCACAAAAAGCCCATGTTGAAAATTTTCAGTGAAAATACAAACGAACGCCTACAGCATTTGGGTTTCCAACTGTAACACCCCACCCTGTAGAGACTGACAGGCGTCAGGGGTATGTCTCGAAATCATTTGCTGTAATGCTCACGCCATTCCACCCCCACCCCCACTCTGTAGCCAGTCACAGGCCCTAAAGTACACCCCACTCTCCTACACTGCACCCATCTCAGCATATTTCCTTATGGAATGGGCTAAGTATAAGGCCCAAAGCACACCACTACACTTGTCAGTGTCTACAGGGTAGGGTGAGGTTAAATGCCATGAGCGTTACAGGTGATGATCCAAAGGCACACCCCAATGCCTGTCACTCTCTGCAGGGAGGGGTTGGGGTTGGCATCAATTCAATACTTCACTGCCATTCCTATTATGCATCTCTAACTCCTGCAACTCCAGTGTCAGTGAGACAACATTCGGCATTGACAAATGCTTGTATTAGTAACTGACACTTTAATCCAGATCAGCACAGCAGAGCAACAGCTGCTTTAGTAGTGATAAGGCTGACACTGAGTGTCTGGTAACTTCTTACTGGGACTGCAGAGACTACTAGAAATTACATCTGACCCCACGTGCACTCTTACCTATATACAGTGGGCCCTGAAATTAAGTCAGGAATTAATTTTTGGAATCCCTATCTGAGGTCTGTTTTAACTCTTTCTTTTTCCCAATTAGATGAACATACTAGTACAGCAAAAGCACTTTTCATTGTCTGTCCAATGCTTTTGTCATAAATAAACAGATGCATTAATATATTTATGTATATGGAATTGCCAGTGATGCTTGATATTTATTCTACTGCATATCTGACATGTTTTTCTTTATCTATGGCTCTGAGTTAAAGTACATGGCATTCATCATGGCAAACAATTTTGTCAAGGGGGTAGCACTTTCCTGGAGAAATGTAAAATGTTACATTTTAAAATTCAGATTAAGTTAAAATAGCTGTGTTTTGCTACTGTAAGGGGATAGTGTCCATCATGTGGTAGTAGAACCAGTGTGGAGGGTGCAGCTTTCCATGGCACCATCCCCCCAGGACACCAGGGAGCAACCCTGTAGCAGTTTTTCATGTGTGTATGTATTTATTTATTTATTTAAACAGTTTCTCTGGGAAACACATACTAAGCTAACAGCTTGTTTCTAGATGTGTCATTGTGGGGAATATGATGTGAAGAGTGCAGTAATAAGCTACAGCAATGATGTTGCAATTATAAAATAATTATAAAAAGTAAAAAGTATGCAGTAAACAAGTGAGAGGAAGCACACACTAAGTAGTGCAAGACCTAGCATATCAATAGCAACAGTTCAGTAAAGTGCAATTTGCAGCAAAATGAGGGCGGGAAGGGAGATTGTGAGTACAAGGGACTAGTCAGAGGGAGGGAGTAATATGGAGGGAGCAGTGAGATTAGCCAAGGATCAGTGGCAACTGCAGGAGTGAGTATTGACATCAATGAGGAGTAATTTTAGTGATAGGAAAAAGAGACCATTGTGCATAGCAACAGGGAGTCTGCTTCTAAGTTTGGGAAGGAGAGGTGAAAGCAGATTGACCAGCAGAAGATTTTATAAGGGGAGAGTGAAAGAGCTGGTATTAGAGCTGCAAAGGGAGGAGAAGGTGGAAGGTGGGGAGCAGTGAAAGGAGGAAAGGTGGGGTTAAGGGAGCAAACCAGAATTTGGAGACTAATATGGCGAATAAGATAGGCACCTGGCAGCAGGGGAGGCAAGGATAGGGAGGAATACAGGGAACTGTGGTGGGTTCTGAGGAGGCAGTACAGGGTAAAGCAACAGAGGGAGAAGTTTGTACCATAAACCCTCCACAGGGACATCAGATTCACATGTGTACTGCATTTAGTTTCCTTACGTCTCACCAGGGACCCAGGACTCAGAATGTATGCCTAGGTTCCCCAATGGTAAATGGACATGCTCACCATAAAGTTATAAGTCCAACCCACTTACATTTAATTCCTAAGTAGCATGTGATATTTTACAGGGGACTTTAAAGACAAAATATAAGACAAATCAGCTTATAGTTCATGAATTTTCTACAGTAAGCATTTACCTTTTCTTTGGTACTATGGGTACTGACATGAAATTGAGATCACTACTTCCCTGGATGTCATCTTCTCTGACTGTTTGTCTACACCTGACATCATAATCCTCTGCTTATGGCATCACAATCTGTTGTGATGAGAAGGATTAGGAATTCACAAGCTGAGAACTTTGATGTCACCGGTAGACAAGCCGCCAGTGCACATGATGTCCATGGGCAGTAACCCTGCTTTCATGTTAATGTCTGCACTCAAAAAGCCTAAGCTGGAATAGGGGTGGACACTCATAGTGATCGTCCCCACTCTGTGACTTTATTTGGTGTCTTGCTTAACTCCTGCCTCTACCAGTACAGAATTAAAGCTAAACCTATTGGTGCAAAATGCTCAGATAGGTAAAATTGTTAAGAGAATTAATCAGTTTAGACTATACTTCCAAGGGGTGCTCACCCCTGACTAGCAAACTATTGTCCTTATGTCTACCATTTGTAATGAGTTTATTTTCCCTTTTTCTTCTCTTCCTTTGTAATCTTTCTTCCACTGTGCCTTCCATGGACTGTTAAATTTGTTCTTCATTATTCTGAATGGAAATGCCTATATTGTAAACTTGGATACTCCAATAAAAAGTTTGATTTAAAAAAAAAAATGAAGCAGAATCTAAATTCAGATACAATGCCAAAACAGAATTGGGTATAGAAAGTATGTTTTTTTTTATAGTTCATGATTGGCAATGTCAGTGGCTCAGCGGGTTACACACTTGCCTCTTTGATCAGAGGATGGTTGTGGATTCTAGTCCCACACCAGGGACTTGGGTTAACACACAACATACACACTTCCGTGGGCTGCACTGCTGAGGTTCCATCCTTTGATTAGAGGCCCCTTCTGCCATCTGTCCATCTCTGGAGGTTGTCCAGGTGGAAATTAAAGGTACCATGGCCCTTACTGTAACAGTAGAGGCTTTTCCGCAGTGTCCTGGCCAACTTTCCCCTGTAAATAAATTATGTTCTTGTAACCCACACCACATGAAGCATCTGGAAACAAACTGTTACAGCTCAGTTTGCCTTTCTTATTTAAAAATGACAAATAAATAAAATGTCAGAAGCACTTCAGTGGTGTACTGTCATCCATATTTTGCCTTTTCCGCCAGAGCTGTGCAGGTATTGTTTGCATGATGTGTACTCTTTCCAGACTCAGAAGAAACAAAGCAGTATCTTGGGCTATGTGAGCATGTGTGTGTGTGGGGGGGGGGAGTCACAAGAACTGCATTGGCAGTAGGACCCATGGAGAGGGGTCACAAGAGCTACATTTGCAGTAAGGCCCACATTGTCAGGGAGCCCGGCAGCTGCCGTACCCACATTTGCGTCTTTCTCCATAATGAAGTTCAGCATGGCACCAGAAACAAGGAATGGCAAAGGAACCATACACAAACACAGTAAGGGAACTATCGTGCTCACTGTTGAAACACAGGGTGTGGGGGCCCAAAGCATGGAGGGAGTTACTAGCATGCAGGATGAATGGAGACAGGCAAACACTGTAAATAGGGCAGAGCAGACTAGAGCAAGGAGAGTACAACAAATGCAAAGGATGTAGAATGACTGCAGACTCTGATGCTGCTGCCCACTGTTTTTTTGGGTGGGGGGGTAGCAGCATTGTAACAGTTTTTACTTCTGGAAGTCACTAAGCTAATTCCATGGTTGGGGACCTAAATGATACTGGGGGTTGTGTATGGGGTGGGGGAGCAAAACAAAGGATATGCAGCAGAGCCAGGTCAGGTTTCTCACTGCTTTACTGCAGGGAGGATGGGGGCCCATTAAGGAGAGATGGTGCTTGGAGGAGGAGGAGTAGGAGACACAGCCAGTGTTGGAATAATGCCAGGGATACAGCCCCAGCAGCTTTCACTGGAGCCTAGGGCCAGTAGCTCTGAAATGAAAGCACGGGGTTAAGGACTGGGACCAGGTACAATAGCTTTGAGGAAAAACAGTCTGAGCTAGTTCAGGATCAGCCAGCTCAGGCCATTAATCTTAGGTGATGACTGCATGCTATAAATTGAGAGGTCTGTCATTGGCCACCAACCTAACACTCACTGGTACCAACCCTGCCTGCCCTTCGAGAAACGGAGTCACGTTGCAGATCAGTCTTCACAGCCAGAACTGCAGTACTGGAATCCTGATACCTAGAAGGAGAAAAAGACTGCTTCAAACCTTTACTTTATTTATAGAAACATACATAATGGCTAAATAAGGGTTCTCTTAGAACCACTTTTGGAGAAAAGGTAGGGCTAGTGAGACTTCAGGATACCTGGGAAGGGATGGGATTTTATTAAACAAAAAACAGCTTACTCAGCCAGCCCAGTGGCATAGAGGGCTGAGGCACCCCTTGCCTTACCTCCTACCATGCCATTGATCCATGTTGGATGGAGAGCACAGGCTGCCAAGGGTCAGCCCAGAGGGGGGGAGAGCTGAGTGAGGATTGACCTGACAACTGGTAGCTCTTCTCTCCTGGATTGGGAAGGTTAGTCTTCCTAGCCTTCTGCTGCCACCATGTGGAGGCATCATGGTAGTGTAGACATCAGAGGGGGGCTAGGCATTAGGTCAGGGGTGGTGGGATTGGGTCTGTCCAGGCCAAGGCGATGTGTGAACCTCCACGCACTCATTACGCCCTTGCACTGGGAGCTCCAGGGAGTTATGGGGAAACTACGGGGAGAAAACAGAAAAAGGGAATACGGGTGAGGCACATGAAGCCCCCGATATGGACAGGGCTGAATAAGTCCTCCTGAGGAGCGGACTGAAGCCAGCCTTCTCCGGTGCCATGAAGAGATTAAGTGTATATGGGAAAAAAACAGCTTACTGGTGATACACTAAGGAAAGAATGAAGCATGAAGGGCTTGTAAAAATTAAGAGATAGGAATGTGTTTGTTATGTGGAATAAAGCAAGGTCTCCAGCATCTCATGTGGGTGACCCGAAGCACAGTCCCCAGCACTACACTCCCATGTGGGTGACCTGAAGCACAGTCTCCAGCACTACACTCCTATGTGGGTGACCTGAAGCACAGTCCCCAGCACTGCACTCCCATGTGGGTGACCTGAAGCACAGTCCCCAGCATTGCACTCCCATATGGATCACCTGGATTGTGTTAACCTGCTCACCTACTCTGGCTCAGTGGATCCATGGGGCATTATGGAGGCAGCACTGGCATGCTCCTGGGGGTCCAGGATTCCACACAACCCAGGCACTTCCTGTGGTTAGCTGTTGGGGGCATTGGACACTATGGGTGATCACACAGTGCCTGGTCCCTCCCAGAGGACAGTACAACATCAGACATCTGAAGTGAGTATAAGTGGTGGGCAGGACCATGCCGGAGGAAAAAAAACACTGATACCCCCATGTCACCAATTCAAGTGTGGCTGCTCTGCAACTTCTCTCCCTGACAGCACTCTGATCGAACAGCATTCAATGCCAAGTACACCTGTGGGCTCAGACCCACCACAATGGGCTCTCCAGTGAGGTGATGGATGTCCATCAGGTGGACCTGGGTTGGATGCATGGGCAAGGAACTCTCAGGTCAGCTGGCATATATTCTACAGGCCAGCAGCAAGGAGAAGGTATGTGGACAACTGGGGACAGGCAAGTTACTCCAAGGGGCTGCCTATTCTAGAGACTTTTTTTTTTATTTATTCAGTCTCAGATTACAAATACCTTTGAGCACAGAGGTTCTTTTACAAAGGTTCCACGTCAGATGGAGGGGTAACAAAAAACAGGAGCGATAAAATACAATGCCACAAAATTCAGTTTCAAATGGATCAGACAATCAAAGTAAATACTGTAAAAAATACAATACAATAATAGGGTTACATTTGTGAGGACAGAGAGAGTAGGATAGAGAGGTGGAAATGGATTGATGGAGGGAGGGAGCAGCCAGGGGCTTGTCACTTGAATAAAGAAGGGGGGGTGAGGGGGTAGGGGGAGGAAAAGGCAGCCAGTGGCCATTTAAAAGGGTAAGATGGGAAAGAGATGTAGAAAAAAAATGAAGGTGGTGAGGTGTGGGAGCATAAGTTGGGATATTGCTAGTGGATGGTGGAGTCTTAAGCCATGTTTACACAGTGGCATTTGCACCGCAGCAACCTGAGCATTCAGGTTGCTGCATTGCAAATGCCACTGTGTGGACACTTACCAAATCATGGTAAGCCACTCTCTTGCTCCGCTCCACATTCCCAGAAAGTCTGTGGACACGTTCAGGAGCAAGAGGATTAAATGGCTGTGTGGACAGGCTGCACTGCATGCTCCCACATGAAACACCTTGAGGGTGCTTCCATCAGCTGACTGCCCTGACTTGCAGCCCCTCTCCAGCTCGTCTATCATCGGTGCTGATGGAGGCTGTGTAGACATGTGAGACAAGTGTCTTTTGGGTTGGGGCAGCTCTGTAATGTTCCACTGAAGGAGTGAGGTCAGCCATGTAAACACGGCTTTAGATGAAGCAGTCGCATGAACTGTTAGCGTTGAGATGTTGATGCAGCAGAAGCTTAAATTGGCCAAGGTCAGGTATGGTTGATATATGTCTGAAAAGTGCATTGAACCAGTAGGGTGCCCTGTAGGCAAATGATCATTACCCCTGCATTGTTCGGCATCTAGGAACATGGAGAATTTGATTCATTGAACAATGTGTCCACTGGGAGATGCTGCAATGTGGGCAAAGCAGACTTGCAGTACCAGGTGGCCGTAGGCCAAGAAGTGCTTTTTTGGCTATCAGGCAGGTTTGGTGTTGGATCCTGCTACTAAATTGAAGCCAGCCCTATTGAGCATATAGCTCGCAAGTATGAGTGAGATGTGCCACTCCAGTGAGTAGTCTGAATGCTTTGTTCATAGCTTCGGAGATTCAGATGGAGACTGGTCCAGTGTTGGTGTTAACATAGAAATTTAAGGTTGGAAGAGACTCTGAGCTTACTAGGCTGCCCCTCCCCCCCAACTTAGCAGGTCAAGATTTACTTTACATGGAATACTCCAGCAATAGACTACACCCAAATGTGAAAGTTGGCCTGTCCAAACTATGTCAACCGCTCTTTAAGTGTTGCTGTGAAAGTTTTGCTAGACATCATAAAATTACATTTTTAAAGCAACAGTGCATGTTACAAAGAAAAAAGAACCTTTACCTTTTTATTTATTTTAAATTGCCATTTTTTCTCCTATTGTGTATGATGCTCTTACGTCCCTATTTTGAGTCTACTTCAGCATTTGTTTTAGATTTAAAACGGAAAGCAGTAATTTTGAATATGACTGTTTAAAGGTTGTATCTGTATTCTCAATTTCTCTTTCAAAATGGGGAGAGGCTGTGCATCTCACAAGGCTGAAGGAAAAGGGCTATTGAAAAATATAATAAAAAGGTATTGATTCATAATTTTGCAATAACATGCACTGTTTGATTCCCAGTGACAATACATATTTGTTGTCTTTCTTTTAAAAAAGAAAAAAAAAACTGATTCTGAGCAGGCACTTAATAAATGTAGCTATAAAAAATTGAGATGGGCTGGGTAAGGCGGAGGGACAGTGGATGAAGCTAAAAGGGCTCATAGTAAAAGCAACAAACCTCTGTATCAAACAAATGAGGAATAGCAAGAGAAAAAAGACACTGCTATAGTTCTTAAAAGAGGTGGCTGAAAAGGTAATGACTAAAGCCCAGATATCCAAAACTTTGCGCTGGGCAAAAACTGTTTGCGCAGGTTTAGCACGGGATTAGCGCGGGTCAGCTATATTCAAAAGGCCAAATAGCGCAGGAAAACTGCATTAGTGCCAGGCAAAATCATAATGTATGCAAGGGGAAAACTGACATGAATACAGGTGCAATGCTATATTCAGTGACTAGCGCCACGCAAAGTGGTTTTGCGTGACTTAGTGTGACACTTAGCACAGTGCACATTACCGCCCAGGAAGAGCTTATAGTATATGGTTAGGGCTTATTCTAGATGGAAAACAGTGGCTTCCCAAATGTTGTTGTAGGGAAGTTCGAAGGTCAAAAAAGTTGTGCTATCGTTCTGATGTCAGATTGATAGTACAACAACTTCTTAGCATTGAACTGCTACATGATTGGCTGAAAACAGAGCTGATCAAAAAATGCGCTCTAAAATGGCAGAGGTGTTTAACGATTAGTCGGTAGTGCCATTCAGTCAGATAGCTGGGACATGGACTCCCATACTCGGCTCTGTGTTCCCAAACTATCAATTTGCCATTTTTTTTTTTTATTTCTTTTGCCGAGAGCAGGATCGCAGGAAGCAGTATCTGCGGTGTCGAAACTGGATGGCGACTGCAGCATGGACTGGGAGGGAGTGACCGAGCAAACGAGCAGGACAATAATCACAAGGTATGAACCTTGTAAAAAGTCAAACCTCCTACAGTTTGGGGAACCATGTACTAATAAAATAGTATATGGTTGCTTAAACACAACAAGGTGTTGTTGCCATCTCAGGGAAGTTATTCTGTCACACAGACCTTTCGAGCTTTGCTCTCGAGGTCTGTGTGATGTCATCACATCCCCTCGATGGCAACATAGCCCTGTTGTGTATGAGCAATCATACACTGTTCTATATGTCTTAATCCTGGGCAATCAGCTTTGTGTGACACTATGGCTTTGTGCGGTATTTGCGCGGGTTCTGTGCAGGTTTTGCACTACCTTAACAAATAAATATGACAAATAGACAAAGCCAAACATAGAGGAAGCATGCTGCTAACTAATGGCATCACAATTATGCCATCATCTGCCACCAGTCCCAGCCATGCCAGGCAGTAGGTGTTGACCCTGCCGCCAGTGTAAAGCATGGCAGTGTGGCCATACAGCTCACACCTGTGGACCACACTTCTCTGGACACCAACAGATGACAGCACACACATGCAGCACTGTGGGCATGGAGGATGTTGAGGGGAGAGTGTATGGGTGGCCGGGCTGTGCCACAGACCAAGTGTGGCCACAAGGCTGGGACACATCATGCAGTGCACATGGGCTAGTAATGGGAATACCACAACACCAGTGTGCCTTTTGGATAATATATGCCCCCCCCAGCCACATATTGCACAGCTGTACAACTGCCACATCACACAAAGCTAGGCATGTATATGTCACCGTGAGCATCCCATGCCAGAGGTGCAGCATCTGTGGGTCACACAGCAGCGTAACAGTAATGTCCACTGTCAGTAAACATCTGCAGGTTGGGCCTCTCACTGTGTATAGTGCAGTCATCATTACTGCCCTACACACCATAGGCATTGCTGTGTCCACACACTACTGGCCCCCTTGCTACTGTAGTAGTTGCTGTGCACTATAGCATGACCTACAGTGTGACAGTTGCATGCAGCACCACCACCATCTGTGCCTATGCTGTGTTGTCCCAGTATAGCTGCAGGCAGCAGTGCATGTGGCAGTAGTGTTCAAAACTGTATAATATTCCCCAAGCTGTTTGCGCAACACTAACACATTTGTGCGGGTTTAGCGCAGGGCTAAACAGTTAGCCCGGCGCAAACTGCATGCAAATCAGGGCATAATGAGATGCTAATCTGGATGTTTGCCCACAGACTACCTAAGTAGGCTCATTTGCATGTCACTTTTGAATATGGCAAAGTTTAGCGCCGGGCAAATGTGTTTGCACCGGCTAACGGTTTAGCCCTGCGCTAAACCCACACAAATGTGTTAGCACTGCACAAACAGTCTGGGGAATATTTTACAGTTTTGCACACTACTTTCACATACGCTGCTGCCTGTAGCTGTACTGGGTCCAGGCATTTGCTGGTACACACATTGGCCACATAAGTTCACCTCTACCCACCTTCACATCGCTGTGCACTGTGTTGCTGTTGTGGTTTGCACTTCCTGTTTGCTATGTTCAGAGCTGTCTTATTCCAGGGTTAAGTTTGCCCTGCACTCCCAGCCCAGTTTGCCTGGCCTCATTCCCATGCTATATTCAGAAGCTGTTTGCCCCAGGCTATTCCTTTTGAATATGGCTTGTTTTGTGCTCTGGGCTAAGTTTGCCCACTGGGCAGTGCAAATTTAGCCCCGGGGCAAAGTTTTGAATATCTGGCCCTTAAAAGTGCAGCATTCAGAAGGTATAAGGAGACACAGAGGGAGGAGGATAGAGAGGTGTATAGGAGTAACAGAGGGAAGCAGAGAAAGCAGTAAGGAGTGCAAAGGCATAAACTAAATGCAGGATAGGCCAGGAGGTGAAAAAGGGGACAAGACACTTTTTAGGTATATAATGTAAATGAGCTTTCAAAAATCCAAAACTGAAAACAGTTTTTCTTCTTTGTTGCCCATTTCTGTTGAAGTCTGCAAGGTTCTATATTGGGTCCATTGTTTTTCAGCCTATTTCTTAACACACTACCCATGGTCTATAAAAAGACCAACATTTTATTATATGGCAGATGACATGGTGATTTTTGCTGAGGGCGATAACATTGTGGATTTGCAGGGTAATATTCAATCTGACTTTGACTCTGTACAGCACTGCAATGGTTCTTAGACCATAAGCTTGTTTTGAATAGCTTAAAAACAAAATACATGATCTTTCATAATTCAAAGATAAAATGCCATTTGAATCAAATACTTGTATCATTACACTGAATGACAGTAGTATTGAAAAAGTAGCTGTTTTTAAATATTTGGGCCTCCATATAGATAGTTCCTTAACATATAGCTTCAATATCTCATACCTGATAAAAACGCTACATCAGAGATTAGGTGCACCATACAGGATCAATTCATTTTTATGTTGACTCGCACTTGCGCAGCCAACATATTGCCATTAGTAGCAGATTTAGAGGTGCAGTCACTGTGGGAGTATGCGGGGCACACATCAGTAGGTGCATCCCTCATTCTCCAATAAGGCAGCTGCAAGCACTGACACCAGCACCATGTAAACTGGCCACCAGATCAAAGAAAAGGCCCGCTGCAATGAGAGCCAAGTTTCTCATGCAGCAGCATGCCTTTCCTGGTGAACCAGTTTACAAAACATGGTGGCATGCCACTGCACAATGCCCCAACCCACTTCATTTTCCTATGGGGGAGCCCACTCCCGGTCGGCATAATGCAACCCCCCTCCCATTTAAAGTGTGCACCGAGGGAGTGCCCAATTCTCCTTTGCATCGTGTCCACCCTTTCCAGTTTAATTTGCCGATGAGGGATCCTTCTCCTCATCGGCATAATGCCCCCTCCATTTATTTTGTGCCGATGGGGGTGCCCTATCCCCTGTCAGCTACAGAAACCTCCCCCTAAAAAAATACTCTGGGAGCCCACCCCAGCGTGCCAATTCCCCCTGTAAAAGAAAAACCATTCCCGCGATTTTTTTTTCTAAACCTGCAAAGCAGAAAACGGTCCCTCGTCGACTCTGGTGGCCCCGCCCCCAACCCTCACCCACCCTCTGCACACCCTGCCTCCCCACCCCCCACTCCATACTTATCGCTGGAGCATGGCGCAATGATTTTCAGTGGACCGGGAACACGTCTGCATTCTTCAAAGCCTACCGCAAACTAAAGAAATGGTGGTAAGCTGTATAATGGAATAAATAGTTTTTTTTTCAACTTTGGTGCATATCTCAGGCCTTTTTCGGAATTTTGGCACCAGATTTTCAACATGGGGTTATTGAGACCCCTACTCATGAATTCAGTCACTGTCATGGCGTTAAACAGTCCCGAAAGATGATGATTTCGCAGTCACTATGCAGAATCACCTTCCGGGACTGCTAATGAAATGACTGTGCCACTGTTCATGAGGGGGGCTCTCAAAAAGCCTATGTTGCAAATCTGGTGAAAGAAATCCCTAAAATGGCTGTTTTATGAGCATGCATTTCAGTTTCCATGCATGCTCATAACTTCGTGAATTTATAACATTTTTACTCAAAATTTTCAAAATTAAAATTTTTCCACACCTCCTTATCAATAGTACAGCTGTCATTTTCCATATCCTGACTGATATGTGTTTTCACACATCCGGCGCAGAATAGCGTGGTCACTGTACAAAATCAGTTTTCAGGACAGTTTGATAAAATGATGGTGACACTTCATGAGCAAAGGTCCTAAAATGCCTATGTTCAAAATCTGGTGGTGAAAGTCCATAAAGTGACTGTGTTACAAGCGTGCATTGCTCAGTTTCCACGCACCCTTGTAACTTCACAAATTTGCAAAGTTTCATGCTAGATTTTCAACACTGGCATTTTTTCCCCATCTCCTTATGAATAGTACAGCTGTCATTTTTCACATCCTGCCCAAAATGTGTTTTCGCACCTGTGGCACACAATGGCGTGGTCGTTGTAGGAAATCAACTTTTGGGACAGATTAACAAAATCACAGAGCCACTGTTCATGAGGGGAGGTCCCAAAATGCCTATGTTGAAAATGTGGTTAAAAAAATCCCAAAAATAATTGGGTTATAGACGTGTGTTGCGAAGTTTGTATGCCTGCTCATGACTTCACCTATTTTTCATATTTTCACTCCAGATTTTTAGTGTTGCCATTTTTTTACACCTCCTCATGAACAATACAGTTGTCATTTTTCACATCCTGTCCAAAATGTGTTTTCATGCCTGTGTCACCAAATCGCATAGTCGCTGTGCAAAACCACCTTCCGGCTAACAAACTGATAGTGCTGCTCTTCATGAGCTGGGGTCACAAAAAGCCCACGTTGAAAATTTGGACTAAAAATACCAACAAACACCTACAGCATTAGGGTTTCCAACTGTAACACGTCACCCTGTAAAGACTGACAGGCATCAGGGGTGTGACTTTGGATCATTGGCTGTAATGCTTATACCATTCCACCCCAACCCCCCCATCCTGCAACCACTGACAGGCATTGAGGTGTGCCTTGAAGTGTTAGGCCCTAAAGTTCACCCCATTCTCCTATACTGCACCCATCTCAGTGTATTTTCTTATGGAATGGGATAGGTATAAGGCCCAAAGACCCCAAAGCATGCCATGACTCTTGTCCGTGTCTACAGAGTAAGGTGAGGTAAAATTGCATGAGCGTTATAGCTGATGACTCAAAGGCACGACCCAACACCTGTCAATCTCTGCAGGGTGGGGTTGGGGGTGGGGTTGGCATCAGTTCAATACTTCACTGCCATTCCTATTATGCATCTCTAACTCCTGCACTACCAATGCCAGTGAGACAACATTCAGCATTGACAAATGCTTGTTATCATGTGTGTCTATTACTAAGAAACAAAAAGGAAGTGCCTTTGGTGCTGGTGAAGAAATTGACACTTTAGGATGCCTCTTGTGCGTTGCTTCAGGTCCTGCTGAAATTTCCTAATGCTGTCAGGGATACCATTGATGGAGTGACAGAATGAGGGCACCTCAACCAGTTTGCCTGTCACAGTGGCAAACTGGTTGTTGGAGTGCCCTGCAGGTTGAGCACCGCATGAGTGTGGCACACCTCCACCGTGGAGGTGATTATTGGTGGGGTCAAAGCTCCCCACAGTGGGGGTGCATAGGATGAAGCCCACCGCAAACAGCTGGCATTTGCCATGCTGTATTGGGCGATGGGGGTTGGGTGGTACAATTGCTGGGCAGGATGATTGCCATCGGTATTGAACTGTTGCTCTAATGACGGTCGCTCTTTTGTTTGCCTCACCAAAGTGAGTGAGCCGTGCTGTCACACTTGCTCACATATCGCAGTCAGCATTCACTCTTGCTCCAATCATGCTAAGACTGCTGCCAACCAAATGTGTTACATGTCTGAATACTTCTGGAAATCAGACCACTACTCATACAGGGCATACAGGGAGCATTTAAATGAAAAAACTGGAGGGTGAAAAGCATGTCTTCTGCTACTCACCTCTGCCACACAGTCTGCAATCGTCCTGGTCATTACTTATCCTGTATTTGCACCTCAGATTCACATTACCATCTAACTGTATTTCAAAGTAACAGCAATTCAAAAATGAAAGTGAGCACAGAGCTAGCACAGACCACACATTGCCGTGCTGTTCCTTGCAGTCTCAGCTCACCTGTTCTGTTATTTGGAGCACATTGTCCTGGCCCAACATAGCTGCCATATATTCTGATTTCATTTATGACAGACAGTCATCACAAAAATCATCTCTTACACACACACACACACACACACACACACACACACACACACACACACACACATATATAACAAAAGTAGCAAGCAGGCAATAATGAAAACTGCTTAACCAACAACAAAAGTAAGAAAAAAAACATTCTCAACACTACTGGCAGTAACACCACCGGCTCCCTAAACAGAGCAGTGCCCTCTACTGGCAAGTAAACCAGTAGAGGGACCACATTAACAATAAAATGATGGTAAATTGATTTGTTCTAATTTTTTATACCGTTTTTAAAATATTATTTAAAAATGTCACATGTAACTCATTTTCTAAGAGTAATACTACCCTACAAGATAGGTGGTATTGGGCTATATCTGACCATTCAAGGGCAATAAGGCCCTCCATTTGAGGTGTCTGGCCTCATTATGTCTCTGGGCGGTTTGCTATAGCTCAGTACTACCTAACCTGTTGGCATTGTTGCTTACTTAGAAAATAGGATGCGAACATTTTTAATAACCATGCTAAAGTTTTATAAATATTGGTGATCAAAACCATGTGATAAACAGCTTTAAAATATATACTGTGCTCCTTAATATATAGGAAGATCAGCTGAAAGTTTGGTTCTTCTTGAGAATCAAACACCTCAGACTTCAGGTGTTTGTTGCTCTTGGATTCTTGCAAACATTTTGTGCCATACACAAATTTTGGCTTTGACTGGTGCCAAACTGGTGCCAACTAGTCAAGTTGGATAACCTCAGTGTTGGCCTCAAACCCTAAGGACAGAGAAAAATAACCATAATCCCTTCCCTGACCCACGTATCACACCATAATACTCTTCTCTGCACTACAATAGATATAAATAAACCTCCTTTTCTCAGTCCATGAAAGCACCCAATGTACTCACCTCCCCCAACAGCAAAAGATATAAAAAATCCCTTTCTCCCATCCCGCATGGCTCTCTGTCTCTCCCTTTTGGTCTATTGACAGTCATCTACTGAGCTGACAGTGTACATCTGTTGTGGTTGGGAGGATGAGTGCATGATAAAGTGGTATGGGGTGGCTTGAATAAAAGGGAGTAGTCCTATTTTTATTTGTGCAAGGAGGATGGGATATGTGCTATGTAGGTGGGTGGAATGGTATTTGATAGACTGGTGGGAGAGTTTTTAAAAATGTTTTGTTTAATGATGGCCCAGTAGCACTGCAGGTTGAGGCATCTATACCTAGTGTTTTGTGAAACTGAAAAACTTTGCTCTGCTGGTGATTAGCCTGGGGAAGGGGGGATCACTAGACACCAGGGACATTTAACTATATTGTTATTTAAAATTCTGGATGGGGATGGGGCGTAAATCTCAGTGGGAGAGGGGTATTCTTCATATTGACCTGCGGGGGCCACTAGACACCAGGGACTGTGGGGATAAACTTTTATTTTAATGTTGCTGGCCAGGAGGATTCAGTCAGGAGGGGGAAAAACACTTTATTTTTTAAATTTTTAAATAGATCACACCTGCAAAATATTCCACAAAATGCACAAATTTCTTGAAATATTTCACAGGGCGAAATTTAATTTTGCTGCATAACTATCTATGCCTCCCTGCAGCCATGCCGGTTACCTGGGGTCACGAACAGACTCAGATTGTCAAGGAAGTAAGGGTCAAGTGTCTGCAGGCAGCTCTACTTCCTCAAGGAGGATGGATTATGAGGCACACTGTTTGCATGACACCCAGCAGTATCTGGGTGCCAGTAGATGCATGCTACCACTTTGGGAAAGGTATTCCATATTCAGAGGCATCAGGAAACATTTGCAGAAGCAGAGCTTGACCTCTCCACTCATTGCATGTCCGTGGACCCAGGGAGAAAATCAGTGGACCCCCCCCCCGCAGTAGTGACATGATGGCTGACCCCTCGCAGGCCCTACACCTGGTGGCTGGAGATACCTACAGCCCTGTGAAAGGGACCACTATTAAGGATGAGTCCCAAGGGAGCCAGTGTGATAGAGCTGGGGGGGGGGGTCAGTCAGAGAAAGTTGCAGGGGAAGAGTAGGAACAGAAAGTATAATTTAACTTGTCCTTGTGAACTATGAATCTATTTGAACCATGGTGACATTTGTGTGGTAGAAGTTCCAAGTTTGCAGAACTAAACATTAATATGTTTTCACAGCACTTGCCATAAGGCATTTTTTTCATTATATTACAAAGCAGTGGAAATGGGAGGGAACTCAAGGGAACCGAGTTCCAGGAGTGCAATTATAAGGATGACTCAACTCCAGGAGTAAAATTGAGGATGACTATTCCTGTACCCCTCCCCCTCATAAAAGGCATACAAATGATAAAAATAGAAGTGTACAAATGCAGCACATAATGAGGAAATCTGTCACCAGATCCCTGCCAGGCAAAATTTATGTTCAATCCTCCATCAAAGGTGGTGGATTGCCCCAGTTAATTGTAACACCTGCTGTATCTTGGCACAGACAATATATTTGATTACCACCCTGCAGGCTTTTCAATTAATATCATTCTATTTCATAAGTGATACATGTAGTAGTAGCATCAATTAGTAACATTCAAGGAATATTGTACATATTGCTTGGGTTAAAAAAAAAATCATTATTGTTCAACTTCCCCTTCTTTTAAGTAGGAGAATTCAAAAGGCCATGTACATACTGTATCTCGCCTGGGGAATATGGTACTTTAAAATCCCCCTAAACGTAGTATTGATCTGCACTATACAATACATCCCACCTGGGACTCAACTATGCTGGAAAGGTAAACCTGCTTTCAGAGAAACTGGTCTGATTACAAGGTTGGAGAGGGACAGGCATGCATCCCAATCTCTGCACTGAGTCTGTGGCTTTTATCCAGTAAATCAAATAGTGTATCTTCAGTCTGGCAAACACAAACCACAACCCTCTTCTTCTCAAGATTTTCCAGTTTCTGGCAAAGAAGTATGTAGTAATTAACAATGGCAGGGTTTAAATTGTGCAACATTACAAATAATATGAATTTCAGGACAGTCCATCCATGAAAATAGGCTCTGTGCTCCTTAGATCTTATCTGTTCCTGCTGCACTTCCAGCCATAAAGTCATAGTCCTCTGTGTGTGGCATCAAAGTTATTTCTGTTGCAATAAAATATGATGTTATAAGTAGAAAATGACTCCACAGCAGAGTAAGTAATGTGAGCAAATAAACTTTAAGGAAAGTAGATCCTGTTTTAAGGAAAATGTATTTGGTAAGAACCAATGGAAGGTCCTTAAATTCAGATTTTTGGTGATTTGTTTAAAACTGATTTCTGCTGGTGCCCTTACAGAAATAATCATATGAAATGTTTTCATGCTGTACACATAAAACTACCAATGTAATATGCATGCTGCAGGCATGATTTAGATGTTAAATTGGAACTGATTGCAACCATGTGGCATGAATGCAGCAAGCAAGTATGGAAAGCATGCTTTTTTTGTTAAATTGAAACAGACTGCATGCATGTGGCATGTGTGCAAAAAGCAAGTGGTCACTGATAACTGCACCCATAAAAATTAAGTGACCCAGGTCTTCGGGTCTCAAAGTCACCTGGTCTGCAGTTAAGTGCCTTTAACCACTAAGCTATGCTGCCTGCACACATATGTCTCACTTGTACTTCAGTACAAATCTGCATACCTATGCACGCATGCAACATGCTTGTAGCCACCATTATACTTTTTAGTTTTCTTGCCCCCTCTTATCTCAGCTGCACGGCTGAACTGCAGCACACATACCAATGGAAACACATGCTGTTCTTCCTACTCCCAATAAACACAGTTACCCACAAAACTACTTAATTACTTCTGTCTGGCCTGAACTCCTACTATTTTCTCTCCATACTTTTGAATGCTTCCACGCAAACAGACTTTAAGGGGCAAACACAAAAGTAACAAAACTCAATCCCCACCCACATGTCCAGCCCCCCCCCCATGCACACACACTGCAGCAGGTGTGGCCACGCTGCTACAGACAACCCACCGAGCATAGATATAAGTCAAGAATGTCTTACCGGTTTAATAGAGAGCCAGAGGCAGGAGTCTTTAAGAGATGATGTCCATGGTTCAGAGTGCTGGGGAATACCCCCTTGAAATGAATGGAGTCATTTTTTATTACTGTTTTATACATTATGATGGTGAGTTGGAGAATAATGAAGGCCACTGTTCTACTAACAGGTCCCCTATCAGTGGGGCTCCAGTAGTCTGTGCATACCATACTGCTCAGCTCTCCCTGAATGCAAGGGACAGCCCTCATTTTACCCCTGAAAACTGCTCTGCACCTTATTCATCCCTCATGGGAAACATGCTGCTCACACTGAGGCTCTCCTGTAAATTTAGACTTTATGGTGGGGCAGCATTTCACATTTTAACAGGGGGGAGTCAACAACCAGTGGAGGCCAGGTACTAGTTAGCCCCTTGGTGGCAAGCTGTAAAATGTCTGAAATGTCTCTAAAAGGTAAAAGTTATTTGTCATGAGTGAAAAGTGATATGCAAATCAGTAAACATTCAAATGTATAAGATTCATCTGTCTATATCTTAGAGCAGTGCATCAGATTTGGGCTTACACCACCCATTTGCTAACCAATTTTTTTCCTGGCTGCAATTCTGACACCCCCCATTTGTCTTCCTGACTCCATTCCATTCAATACCCATCTAATATGTGTTGTGATGCTGCCAAAAGGCACAGAAACACATCAATATTTCAGTCCTTCCTTCTTCCCCAATCCCCATTAAAAAAATTGTTTACTTTACTTACCCGGCTATCTGACCAGGACCTGCAGCCTGGCCCAGTGTGCCACCAACCCAGTTTTCAGTCCACTGCTCCTCCAACCTTCTGCCAGAAACTGGATGCTAGATCCAACCATCTCAAGTCCTCAGCGCGGTCCGTGACCAAGTCAACCCATCAACTGAACCCACCTAACCTGTGTTGCTTGCTTCTTGCTTCGCTGCTGCCTTGGCTGCTGTCACAGTGCACTAATAAAGGCCTAAGAAGGCCATCCATACCACTGTCACTGCTGCTGCTAGGCCTAGCTTTCTGCTGTGGGGGCCTGTGCTGTTTTTTTTTTTTTTTGTGAGATGAGCCAAGTTGAGTAAGTAGGTAGTCTAGTCTTGAGTTAGCTGCTAGTTCACCCTCTGCCCCTTCTTCCACCAGGGGAGATGGAGACTCACTATGAGTAGACCAACAAAAATATGCCACCATGACACTGCTATTTAGAGTTCAGTGCTCACCAACTCCTCCAAGCTGTAGTGTGTAGCCTGTCTACTTTGTGGCGGGAAGACAGTATCAGACTCACATGACTCATGTGCTCTTGCTTGGCTGGAGCTCCTGCACATCATGTGTGATGTTACCACCACTAATAGGTGGAGAGCATGGACAATTTAATACAAACACAGTCGAATCAGGAGTGCACCTGCAGCATGAGCGCATGCAGGCCAGGTGGGCATTTACTGTGCAAAACATTAAATCCAAATTTAATGCCATTATTGCCACATCATAAGATCAACCTAGGCACACTTGTGGGGGGGGGTAGGTGGGTGGCACCCCTGCTTTATGGTAGAAATTCATTTGTCAGGTGTATATTGGTACAAGTTAATACAATGGTTTCTGCTGTGTTCTGAAGTACTATATTTCCATGTTTCAGGCTGTGCAATGATCATCATGAGGGTTAGTGTCCTCATTGTCCCCCATTTTGAGTGTCCATGTCCCTCATTTCAGTGACAAAATGTGAGGTATGGTGCATGCTTCCAAGACCCTACTGAACATAAGAGTGCTGAGCATGGCCATAGTGTATATGCGCCATACAGAATGGCAAAGGGAAAGTAAGTGAGCCAAATCAGTCACGGTGAAACACATTTGTAGCACTAAATATGCATAAGGGGATTTGCATGGCCCAAAACAAAAAGGCCAGCATTTACAACACAGAGGCCCCTCTTCGCACATCTGGGATGGGGGATGTTGGCTGACTATATCCTAGGCATTTAATGCATTAAGCAGACTATACTTTATGAATTAATGGAAATTTAATGACAAAAATCAAAAATCATTAAACAGAATTAATGAGTTTACCTAATTTGAATAGGAAATCAGTGAAAAATGTATTTTAATGGTTCTGATTGCTAGCAGTAGTATTAGAAATAGAAACTGATGTGTTTTCTTAGATGAGATTTGCACCAGCTTAGTTGCTGCACACATAGCAAGTGTGCCGCATGTGAACCTGTTGAGATTTTTAAATTATGTTCATACCAGTTTAACTGTTGCACCTTGTGTCAAGCATGTAATATGCAAACTTTATATGATTTTTAGAAGATGTTATTTCTGTATGGGTGCTAACTTTGAAGTTTTGCCAGAGATTAGTAAGTCTGATTAAAAAGCAGTTTTCTAAAGATATTGCACATGTCTCACTATTTATTGCTCAATACATACAGTACATACGAAGATACAAAATGCCAGCAGAAACAGGCCTCATGGTCTATAGAGTCTGCCTGATTGTGCAGCTAGCTGCTCAACCTGCAGCTGCCCCACCTTCCCCTCCCATCTTATTAACTACCCCCCTCACTCTGTCCCACCCTGTCTTAAATCCTCCCACCATTCAACATGATACCACCTCCTCAGGCAGAGTGTTCCATTCATCTACCATCCTTTCTTTGAAAAAGTGTCTCCTGATTTCCCTCCTGAATCCCCCCCAATCTCAGCTGATGACCTCTCGTGTCCTTCCCCTTTCTGATCTGAAGAATCCCTTCTGTATTAATCCTGTTAATACCCTTTAGGTATTTAAAGATTTTGATAATTTTCCCCCTATTCCTCCTCTGTTCCAGGGAATACATTTGGAGCTCTCCTAGCCTCTCCTCGTAGGATTTAACCTCACATCCCCTGTATCATCTTGGTTGCCCTACACTGCACACCCTCCAGCAATCTGATGTCCCTCTTCAGGAAAGGACACCAGTACTGCATGCAGTATTCCAGGTGTGGCCAAACCAGTGACCTGTACAGGGGTAGGATCACTTCTCTGTGCCTGGAGGAGATTTTTCTCATTATGCAACCCAGCATCTTGTTTGCCATTGCAGCCACTTTCCTGCACTGAGCTGAGTGGTTCATACTCCCCGTTATTAGTACTCCTAGATCCTTTTTCTCCACTGTGCTCACCAATTGTACCCCTCCCAATGGATATTTCCTCCCCTGGTTCTTTGCTTTGAAGTGCAGTACCTTGCACTTCTTGATGTTGAACCCCAACTGCCATATCTCTGACCATTCCTGTAGTTTGCTCAGGTCTTCCTGCAGCCCCCCAACCCCTCTATGTCATCTACCACTGCACTGATCTTAGTATTATCTGCCAACAGACTGATCCTACTCCGGATCCCATTTGAGATATTGGACATGAATATCCCGAACAGCACAGGTTCCAGTACTGAAACCTGAGGAACCCCAATCATAACGTCCCTTGGTGATGAGAGTTCCCTCCCACCACCACCCTTTGCTGCCTGCTCCTCAGCCAGTTGGTGAGCCAGTTACCCATTTTTATTTCCACCCCAATGTATTCCAGTTTCCCCCCAGCCTCCCATGCAGCACTGAGTCAAAGGGCTTGCTGAAGTCCAAATATAGGATGTCCACTGCATGGCCCCTGTCCGGTTCCCTGATAACCCATTCATAGTACTCAACTAGGTTTGTCTGGCAGGATCTGCCTGATACAAAATCATGCTGATGGCCATCTTGGAGCCCATTGTCCTCAAGAAAGGTCACCAGTCTCTCCTTTAGGATTGACTCCATGAGTTTCCCCGTGATTGAAGTGAGACTCACCAGTCTGTAGTTGCCCAGATCATCCTTTGGGATGCTTTTATGAATGGGCACCACATGGGCCATCCTCCAGTCCTGTGGCATGCATCCTGTGTCCAGTGATGTACTGAACAGGTCTGCCAGTGGTCTCACCAGGATCTCCGCTAGCTCCCTAAGTACCCTAGGGTGAATACCATCTGGCCTCAGAGCCTTGTCCATCCTCAGTGCTCTTAGTCCCTCTAGCTCCCTGTCCTCCGTAATTATGATATCAGTCACCCCCACCAACCTCTGCCCACTTCCTCCTTCTCATGGGGTGTCTCCCCCACCTTTCCTTCATTAACACAGAACAGAAGTACTCATTCAGTGCCTCTACCTGGTCCTCCTCATTGTCCACCCACCCCCCATCTTTCTTAATCCTCACAATCTGGTCTTTGTTTCTTCTTCTCTCTCCAATGTATCTGAAGAAGTCCTTTTCCCCGTTGCTGACTCCCTGTGCCAGTCTCAGCTTTCTGGAATCCTTGGCCACTCTGACTAGCCTGATAACCTCCCTGGACTTCTTTTGTGTACTCGTCTTTGTCCCCTTGCCCTCCTGATTTCCTAAGCTTCCGGAATGCTTTTCTCTTGGCCCTCACCCCTTCCATTACCTCCCAAGTCAGCCAGCTCAGCTTCTTTGCTCTCCCCTTCTTGCTCCGTATTCTGGTGCAGGCCTCAGTAGCCTCTGCCAGCCCTTTCTTAATGATGTTCCATTTGTGACTGGCACTCATGCACGTCTGAATTCCCACCAGATGCTCAACCAAAATTTCCCCCATCCTTTTAAAGTCCACTCCCTTAAAATTGATCACCCTGGTACCTGTTCCTCTTGTTATCCTTCCCATATTGCGTGTGAACCACACCGTATTATGGTCGCTCCAAGCCAGGGGGTCCTCTACTCCCAGATCCCTTACAGCCTCTCCATTTGTTAATACCAGATCCAGAGTACTACCCTCCCTAGTAGGCCTGCGGACCAATTGCAACAGGAAGCTGTCCTGAAATGTATCTAGCAATCTCTGCTCCTTTGCACACGTAGTGGTAGGGGTGTTCCAGCCCACCCCAGGAAGTTTGACGTCTCCCACCACTACGGTGTCCCCCTTCCTACAGACTCTTCTAATCTGCTTGGCCAACTCCCTTTCCAGGTTATCCTCATGAGCTGGTGGCCTGTACGCTACCTCCAACCTCAGTGTCTTTTGTTTAGAGTCTTGAAACTGCATTCATAGAACCTCTGTCCTGCCCTCCACCCATTCTCTCTCATGCACCTTATCCCCTCCCTTACATAGATTGCCACACACCCCTCTTTCACCCTGGATCTGTCCTTTCTGAATGTCCTGTACCCTGGGATCATCATATCCCAGTGCTGGTTCTGGGTGGCCCATGTCTCTGTGATGGCTGCAATGTCCACCCTCCCTACAGCCAAGAGAGCCTATAGTTTAGTTAATTTGTCACCTAAGCTTCTTGCATTCAGTGAAATCACCCTCCAACCTGTGTCTTTCTCCCCCACTCCAATTCCCCCCCCCAATCTCTCCTTGTGGCCCAACCTCAAATACCTCTCCGATATCATGGGGGTAGGCACACTTGGCTCCCCCCTCTGGGATCCCTGCCTAATAGCTGTCCTCTCGCAATCCCCCACTTAGTTTAAATCTGTCTTTGATGCTGTGTACCCCTCCAGCCTCTGCTTTAATACCCCTTTCCCCTCACCGCTCAATGCTCCATAAGTCAGTATTGATCTCTGCCACACACCCTGACTCGGATGTGAGTACAGTAAGCGCTAAACCCACTTTCAGAGAAACTGAGATTCATTACACAGGTTGGGTAGGGCAGACAGGAATTGAAATCCCTGTAATAAGTTTGTACGCTTTATCCAAAAAATGATATTGTGTAATTTCAGTTTGGCATACAAATTAAACACTTCCTAATAAAAGTGTCTGGGCAGGGTTTTCAAAATGCATCCATCCACCTGTATTTTCATAGCAGACGTCATCTGCACTGTTTTTTGAAGGTTTTGAAATGTGGTCACACACGGTGGAGCTTACCTTGCTTTGGAAAGGATGCATGCACTGTTTTCTGACTTATGTACCATTTATTGTAACACATGCTCTATTTTTTTTGACTCATGCACAATTAATTGTAATGCACTGTAAGCAATATTTTATTGGCATATGCAACATTTTCTTAATGCATACATCATCGCTTGATGCAGGCTGGCATAAATCCTGGAAACTGCTACAAAACTCGAGACCCTTTCAAAATACGGCTCCCATGTTTCACTATAATCAGGCAGATGCAGGCACAAGTGGCTAATTATATTTTTATCTGTAGCTGCCCCTTTTGAAAAGAATGCAGCATTTGTGTTAACATGAGGCTGTGTATGTAAAGGACTGAAAGAACAGCCTCACAGCTACTATAGCTTTTATAAAATTTCATGCTGTTGGGCTAAAAAGACAAAGAGGCCACAAGGGAACTATTGGGAATCTCGAAGCTGCAGTATCACTGTTGCATAGTTCAGCACTTCTTCTCTTTCCTCATGGACTCGGGGGGCTGAGGACACCAATACACACACTGCATTAGCTCTACAAATACAATTTGGCTTACTGCTGCCACTTACCTGTCATCCACCTCACAGTCTCCCAGTCCCAGAGAAGTTTTGTATTATCTGCATTTTAACCAGGCAGTCTCTTAATATAATCCCATTCCTCTCAGTTCAAAATTCCAACGTAAAGTCTTTGCTCAATACATATTTATATATCACTTCAAATGTTTTTCTCTGGTATATTAGATCCCAGTCATACATGGTGTTGCAATGTGAAGCTCCCTGTGACCTTTGGACACTGATTAGAAGTAAAAGAATTAGTAATGCTGTAATAAAGAAAACAGCCCCACGCTGTAGAGTGTCTGCTCTGTTCAGTATCCAACTCATACTAGCACTGGCACATGAATGAATGATGACATGTTGTTTTTCTGGCAAAACCTGTCTGGCTGTCTTTTCAGCCAATCAGATTTTATTGGGAGTAAAGGCATCCCAATTCATCATTCATTCATATGGCCATATAATTATTTACTGGGACACTAAAAAGAGCAGGTGCTGTCAACTGGGGACTGTTTCTTTATTATAGCATTACATTACAGATCGTTTCTGGGTGCTAATGAGGGCAGTAGGGTGGTGGAGGTCTGAGGAGGGTTGGGTGGGTATTTGTAAAACAGAACCTGGGGGAGGTGGGGAATTATGATTGGGATGTGGTGTGGGGGCAAGGGTATATATAAGTGATGCAGATCTGATGTAATACACATATTTGCCAGGACAGAGGAGAGGAGAGAAGAATGAGGAGGCTACTAACAGTTGGATGAGAGGGGAGTAATGTGATTTAAAGGTGTTTGGGTGGTAGGAGTGGAGGTATTTACACCATAGTCGGTACAGGAAGGTATTTTATATCATTTGGAAACTGCAAATTGTTCATTTTTATCAGTGAATTTCATAAATTCACATGGCACAATTACACAAATTGTCCAATTCACCCATGCACTGGTACTTGGAAGAGTCTGACCAAACAAATTTGGGCAACTTGCCATGTAAACAAATTTATGAGTTTTAGTCATCACTGTATTGACTTTTCTAAAATTCATGACTTTTTTAGCCAAGTAAATTTCAATAACTTTGTACACCACTAGTACTAACTATAGATGGGCAAAGTTAGAATTCTGCATTTCATGAAGTCTTCACATTAAACTTAAAAAACATTAAAGTTCTGTTTCCATATGGGACATCTACTGTGTACCTATTTTTCCCTTGGCAAAGAGCCAACTGAAATTTGCTGTTACATTACTGGCAAACTGATGATGCAAAATATAGCTGCTGCTAAAAAAAAAAAAAAAAACACCAATAAACCCTTCATCCACCCTCATAGCACTGTATCTTTTATCCTCCTCCCTACCATGATCCAAGTAATAACAAATTCTGGTCAGAGCCGATATGGCTGTGAAAAGCTTTCAGGAGTGGCAAGAGCATTGAAAAGAATATGTGGTGTTCTCGCCACACTGGAGTCAGCCATAACTAATACTGTAGTGATTACAGTATTGCACATGCCTGATACTCACCCATGTGCAGTTTGCCCTGGAGTCAGCGGTGCGCAACAAGGTGGCACTTACATGACTACGTATGCGCAATACTCACACATGTGCAGTTTAAGTCAGAGCTGACATGTTGCACATGGCAGATGTCACTTCTGCAATTGCAGAAAAGAAAAGTAGTGCACTGGGAAGGAGGTGTGTTTATGTGTCCAGCAGAGGGGAAGGGCTGCATAAACAGAATCACTGGAAACTATGCCACAGCACTATGGCAGCACACCAGACAGTGGTCTGGTCTCGTGCTTCCACGGTGCTTTTATACAAATCTAATGATTGCATAATGTCTTCGGAGCTTGGATCATAAAGCAATAAAAATCTGATTGCTATTTATCACTTCACAAGGCAGATTATTGCAAATGTCTAATGTCCTTTGTGTGTAATAAATCTTACGCTTGTTGTTTTAAAATTGTTTGGACTAATTTGTTGTTCATGTCCGCTTACTTTTTGTTCCATTCTAAAATTTTTAAATTTTATTCATCTACTAGATCCTCCTTGTTAATGATTTTGTACATCATCAACACATTCCCCCCAATACACCTGTTGTGCAGAGTATTTGCCCCCACCTACCCCCTCTGCAAGTCCCCCTATAGTACCCTCACCTTTCCTGCCCATACTTCCATTTCAGGAAGATCTGCCTTCTCCTATTACTTCACAAAACATTTTGAATTTGTTCACCTTGGATATCCATTCTGACCCATCTGTTTGTTTGTTGTCCTGTCTTCTTTGACACCATATTTCCCCATCCTGCAATTGCAGATGACCCACCTCTCCTTTATTACCCCTCCCTGCCATCTCTTCTGTTCTACTTCCACTACTCTATCTTCTTCTACACCTCCCTAGTAGGGGTGTGTGAAAATAAAATTCCGCCTGTGTAATTTTCACAGAAGGTGGATTTTCGCTCCACTGAAGTTCAGAAAATATTTTCCCAACTTTTTTTTTTTTTTGTACTTGATGCCCCTTTTTTTTATTTACTTGTGGGAAAATAGTTCTTAAGTCCAAAGTGTTCAATTTTTTTAGAAATGTGGCATAATCAGCATTTATGCACAATTTTCCCCCAGTATTCCGAGGGTGTGGGCACTTCCTCCGCATGTTATGTTTTTCTGTTTTATGGGGTCCAGTGGAAAAATAATTCCACATCTGTAAACAGCAGTTAGTGTGAGTTGCTGAATTTCTTAAGCATATTTTTAAAAGAATCCACATTTCAGCTTGCAGAAATAGGAAATTTTGCTGTTATAGGCTTAGAAAAGACTAGAGAGATAGATACTGACGGGGACAAGTGAGAGAAAGTAATTTCAGTTTGTGTATGTATAATAAGATGGCATCAAGTGTCACTAGTGTGGAGGATTTAATTTTGGGCAGCACCAGCCAGACCCAGGAAGAATCATCACATCAGCAGAAGCAGCAAGAAGTACCGAGTGGGGACCAGGGTGGGCAGCCAGTCTAGCCACAGCAGGGCCAGGGCAATACAGAGCACATCACCTAAAGAAATATCGGACCTCCATTTGGTTACAGGGAGGTTGCAGGTCTGGTGAAGGATGTCACTAGCAATGCTGACAAGCTGTTTAGCTCAGAGTACCTATGAAAGAGAGGAACAAAGTGTGGTCATCCATTAAATCCACCCTGGACACAGATGTAGAGGGATTTGTGCCACGCTCCATCCATCAAATTAAGCACAAGTGGGATGGCCTACAAAGTAGGGACAGTGAGTTGCTAGAAACACTTGATGTTGTGGTGACCATCACTGCAAAGCAGAGTAGTAGCAGCAAAAGAAAGCTGAGAAAATCAGCACCAACACTGATGGATCCTCTGCAGAGAAGAGGAAGATGATGCATGTGGAGGATGACAGTGGCACTAAGGAGTATACTTTTTATCTTTATTTACTCTTTTTCAGTCCTCTTTTCTCTGCTGTGGCAGCTACACTTCAGTGCTCCCTCCCTGGGCTCTTTGGCCCCTACTCTTGCCCCAGGTAACTCCTGGTGGAGGAGCTGGACCCTCCCCCATCCTGCCTCTACCTACCACCCTTGGGCTGGAACCCAGGTTGTACCACTCCCAGCACATTAGAGTGTTTGACTCTGACATTGTCAGGTCCAGTGGTCCCCCCTTTCATGGTCTCAGTTGTGACATCTGTGGTAGCTGTTTCCCTTCTTCCAGCCACCACAATGCAAATGTGGTTTTCCAGTTGCATCCCCTGAGAACACCAACATGCTAGGGTACTGAGGCCAAGGAGTCAGGGCACATCTAGACATGCCTCTGCTCCTGCTTCCAACAGATATCCTCCCTTCCACATCACTCTGTTACCCTGCTACACAACTACTTGTGGTCACCTGGCTGATGTGGCAAAAAAGTGGTGTGGCCTGCAGCCAACCCTCTCCGGTGGATGAGAGCACCCACTTTAAGGTGTTCAGTCCTCCTCCCTTGGCCACATCTCCATCAAACTGAGTTTGTTCATGACCCTGTTGTATTCCTCTCATTAAAAACTTCTTGTTCTTTCATACTGTTAACTGTCTTCATTGCTGATAGTTTTGTTTTCCATTTTTTTGGGACAATATAAATGTTTTACTGTTTTGACATAACACTTCCTTGTCATGAGTAAATTATATGGGTTGCAAGGTTCAGTTACTTCTTTTCGGGCATGTAGTTGTGGGCTGTAGTGGCACAGGCCCATGATAATCACCAAAACCTGTGAAACTGGTAAACACATAACAGTTGAGGACAAGACCAATGACCACCTACAATTTTTGGTTTTTTCTTATTTTATGTTGGGGGGTAGACCAGTGTCAATCTGGGAAACTGGTAAATGGTTAACATTTGAGGACAGGAACAAAGTCCACCTTAATTTTATTGGTTTCTCTTATTTTATGTGGCGTGGGACAGAACAGTGGAACCTTGGACACTTGAAAGTGATGCTTTTTTATAAGTATAGTACTGCTGGCTGCTGATTTCACTGTGAATTATTAGCTTCAATCTGGATGTAGTAATCCTCCGCTTCATCATCAACAAATGTTTGGGTAACACAGCAGGTTCAGACTCAAGCATTGGTGACTGAATCCAGCTGCATGGTTCTTTACTTTTCTGTTAATGTATGTAATGAAGATGCAACACTATCCATGATACTACTAACAGGGAGTTACAAGGCAATACAAAGCAATGTGGAGGAAAGTCAGTAAAAAGATTAAAAAAAGTAATTGTTATGCCTTGCCAAATGCAGTAAATGTTTCTTGCTTAAGGCTGACTGAGAAACACAATGGGGTTCATAAACTGGATAGACTACTGGTGTTGCCATTTGCTTCCTGCTCTGTTCCCTCATACAATCACAGGGTTGGTAGGGTAGATTCTAGGCAGCAGGGGCATCATCATCATCAGCTTCCATGCAGCAAGACTTACAGTTCACACCTAGTTAAAAAGAGTAAAAACTGTGGAGATAGAAACACTGAAGAAACATGGTATTCACTGAAACAGTGGAGAACATCGTCTGTGTGCTGCATGGCTAAGCCAAAATGTATGAACATCGTATCAGTTCACTACCCAGTACCTATCTGCCCACCTATCACTACCTAATGTGCAACAAAGTATTTATTTCTACCACTTTCTTAGTGCACTGTCCCCCTTTGTCCACCCCGCCCCCATACCTGGCCTTATGACTGTAAATATAAACAAATGTATCCAATTCCAATACATTTTGACCTCTTTGGGGAAAAAGAAGGTCAAACTAAAGCAAGAACCAAAGATACTTACCTGTGCACTTGTGATTGATAAACCATGATGCAGCAGGCCTGGCTGTTGGGTAAATACAGGTTCAAGTCATCTGTAGCTGCATCTGCATTCATAAAGCATTACAGTGTCAAACCTGAAAAAGCAGTCACACCCTGAGTTACAGAGATACAATGGAATGGATTACAATCAGTTTAGTATGTTAAAAACACCTTGTTTACCTGAAAACCCACTCAAAACATAGTCTCACTCTGCATGACCTATCTGCATCAGAACTTAAGCAGGTAATCCTCCACCATTACTACTACCACTGTTCACACACCCCCAACCATCCTCCTCACCAGCAGTCTGTCTCAAAGACCATCGGTGCCTACACCTATTTAATTATCATACAAATATCTGTTTTTTAAAAAAGTATTAAAGACTTAACTAGGCTGTTGGGTGATGAATGCATCAGGAAGCCACAGGCATGGTGGAGTAAGGGAGGATCACAGCAGCAATAGAAGCAGCAGCAGCAGTTAGAAAACCAAAGTGAGGCAAACCTGAAAGGGAAGCACATGTACTGTACAGTCACAGAAACACAAGACAAGCATTGATTGTTAATATTTAGCAGATGAACAACGCCTGCTCTTTTAGTCTGGAAAAACAACCAAGAAACTACTTTATCTTGACCTAATAAACCTTAGGTTTCAGCTCAAATTGTCTGCTCTGCGTACGGCAGCTGATACAGTACCACCGCTACCACTGTACCATTTCCCCCACTAGAAACTGAACTCAAAATGCCTGTCTCAAAGATGGTCAGAATCAACCCGAAGTAGAACAAATAAATCCTTTGCAAGCTATCATTAAAAATGAAAATAAATACTGCAGACTTACCTGGAAAGTTGGCATGGCCACACCATGAAGCCACATCGAGGGATCAGCAGTAGCAGTCCGAAAGCCTTAGGAAGTTCTGAGGCAGGCCTGAAAGGGAAATCATACAACAGTTGCAGAAACACATCAGAGAAGCATGATTGTGAGTTTTTTGTGAGGCACAACAGCAGCACTTATGCTAGACCACCTACTCAGAAGATACTGTCACTTTGCCTAATTTAAGTTAAGGACAAGTTGTCTGAGCCGGCAGACAGTAATCCACCACTACGCCCCCTCCACGGAAGACCACTCACCTGCTTTAGTTTGAACTCAGTCATAATCTATCTTCAACTACTACACTACCATGGAATAAACATTCTATAAACACCAATAAGAATGCATGTTTCTCAGGGATCGATATCTGTGTGAAGGCTTGAAGGACTTACCTGTGCACTTGACTTTTCCAATACAGCCACTGGCATGGCTGTACCCATTGCAGGATACATGCAGGACAGCAGGAGTGGAATTATCAACAGCAACCATTCCAGATGCAGACCTGAAAAGTGAAAAAATTATATAGTTAATGAATCACAAGGGAAACAAGACATTGGTAACAAGTAGTAACAATGTCAGTGTGGCGCCATGTGTAGCTGGACCAACAATTGTGTACATCCTCTCACTATGTAGTGTGCCAGCACTGACAACCTAATGTGCAACCAACGTGTTCACAACCTTGGTAACAGTCAGCCTGTTCCCCCACATGCCCTCCTAATTATCTACAGTAATTTTCAATATGATAAAAAATATTTATACCACTCCCACATAAACATAAGCAGTAACATACCAGGATTCACTTCTGGACAAGTAGTGTTTCAAAAAAGTATATTATTCAAAAATTTAAAATTACAACACTAGCAACATACTGAAGCAAAATGTCCTCCACACATTATTTGCAGAAAATAAATTTAGCAGAATTGCTTGTAGTCACGGATAATTTCTCAAAACTGCAATATATGTAAGTGAATATTATTTCCACGTATCAAAACTGAAATACTGCAGGTAAGGTGACTTTTTCTGCATGTACGTATTACCATGGAGACAAAGTTCCACAGGTTTTACACCGTTCCAATGACAAGTACGAGATTGCCCTTAAACTGCATAAAGAAAAAATCTGCAGTTATAAAGGCAGACTGGAAATTGAACATTTCGCCATTTACTGTTTGGCAACTCCGCGATTGTGAGGAACTGAGGAAAAGCCTCAGTGAGAGAGTCAGAGAGACGGGACAGCTAGCTTCTAGGATTGAAACATGTCTGCAACTGCAGAATCTGGATTGGGGAGAGCAGCAGGCATCTAGAGGAGGAGGAAGGTGACCAGCAGCAGCAGCAGAATGTGGGGGATGGGGAGGTGGAAGTTGTTGAACACAGTAACAGTGGTCAGCAGCAGAAGCAAGGCCAGCAAGATCAGCCTCAGCCCTCAACCAGTTCTGATGATAGCACTGCTAAAAAATTTGCACCAGCCTTCCCCCATAAGGAGGTGGCAGTGCTAGTGAAGGAGGTGACAGCACATGTGGAAGAACTGTATGGGCCAGAAAGGCTCCCCATAAAACAGGGGGAAACTGTGGGAGGCCATACAGGCAACCTTTGCTAAAGAGGGAGATGGTGTAGTGCCCTGCCCTGTGAAGCAAATAAAACACAAGCGGGATGACATCCAGAGGTATGACAAGCAGGTACTAGAGGCTCTAGGGGGAGCTATGACCATGAAAGGGAATGGTAGTAGAAGAGGAAGAGGATGCAGTGGAAGAAGCTAGAGACCAACAACAGAGCCACAGTGGAGGATGAGAGCACTAGTGAGAATACTACTTTTATTATTCTAAGTTTTACTGCCATCAGTTGCCAGTTGTCATGACATGATATTTGAGGGGGTAGATCCAGGAAGGAGGTGAGGAGGCATTTCTTTATAGAGAGGGTGGTGTCAACGTGGAACACACTATCAGCTGAGGTGGTGGCATGTAACACAGTGGAACGCTTCAAGAAAGGGTGGGACAGGCCAAAGGGAAGGGGAAAGAGAGGTGCAGGGAGGTGGTTGTGTGGGACAGCGGCTGAATAGGGAGCTAGCTGCAAGCTTGAGCTGGTTAGACAGACCATGATGGCCTTTTGCTGCTGTCAATGTTCATAGGTTCATATGACAATAATAGTGACAATCAGCCCGTGATGCCTGCAAAAACTGCCAGAACTGCTTTTCATTACAGTATTCTTCTCTTTATTATTAACAGGTGCTGCTAGGAGGAGCTCTACTGTTGCTTCCAGCTCCGTGGAGTCCAGCACCACCATAGTTCCAGTAGATGGAGTGGAGGAAGGAGCAAGCAGCAGTGTTGTGGAGACCCCCAACCCCTCTGGTGGTAAGATCTTAATGTTTTTTTTATGCAGATAAAGTTTAAATAGGGTCAGAAAGTACTGTGTGCACAAATTGTTATTTATATATAATTACTGTCCGGGCATTTTTTCCCTAAGGGAATCTTCAAACAAGGTTGATATTTGCAGTAATAATCATCTGGTTATTATGTCAAACATGCGCTGGGTTTCCGTGATTCTGTGCATGTGCTAGCTGCTCTCTCCCTTTACTCACAATGGCAACTTCTACAATTACCGCTCAGTGGTAACTAATACCAATGGTCACTTTGTTTTATGTCATATAACTGCTGAGGCAGCACCCCCCGGCAATTATATAAAAGGAAAGATGGTATGGTGTGTAAAACTGGATTTTACACACACACACCCTCTGTGTGGGATGCTTCTCGTAAACCCCTCGGGCTCACACTCAGGGTTTATGAGGCATACCACACTTCGAGTGTGTATAAAAGCTCATAACACACACCATCCCATCCTTTATTTATGAACATACGAACATATGAAAACGGCAGCAGAAGCAGGCCTCACGGTCTATCGAGTCTACTTGAGTGGGCAACTAGCTTCCTATGTCGCTGCTGCCCCTCCCCTTGAATCCCACTGCCCCTTCCCCTCACCCTGTCACCCCCTCTTGAAACTGTCTAGCGTTTTGCATGCCACCACCTCTCCTAGTAAAGTGTTCCACTAGTCCATCACTCTGTGAAAAAATATCTCCTCATTTCTCTCCTAAACCTACCCCCCTCCAGTCTAGGTTGGTGACCTCTAGTATCTCTCCCCTTTCTCAGCTTGAAAATCCCATTAATTTTAGTCTTATTTATTCCTTTCAGGTACTTAAAGGTCTCAGTCATGTCACCCCTGTCCCTTCTCTCCTCCAGAGAGTACATATTCAGCTCCCCTAACCTCTCCTCATAGGTCTTATCCTCCAGTCCCTGAACCATCTTTGTAGCTGTCTGCTGTACCCCTCCAACAATCTGATGTCCTTCTTCAGGAATGGGTGGAAGCCCAGTACCACATGCAATACTCCAGGTGGGGCATGACCAGCGACCTATACAGGGGCAGGATGACCTCCCGACTTCTGGAGAAGAGCCCTCTAGCTATACACCCCAGCATTTTGTTGGCTTTTGCTGTCACCCTGCTGCATTGAGCTGGGTTGTTCATGCTCCCTGTTATAATCACCTCTGGGTCCTTCTCTTCCTTGAAACATCCCAACTGTATCAAACTGATAGTCCCTCCCCTGATTCCGGGCTCCAAACATATTGCAGAACATTGCACTTCTTGACTTTGAACCCCAGCTGCTATTTGGCCGCCCACTCCTGCAATTTATTCAGATATTCCTGCAACCTCAACATCCCCCCTTCCATGTCATCTACCACAGCTCCCATCTTGGTATTGTCAGCGAACAGACTGATTTTACTCCAGATCACATTTGAGATATCCGCAATGAAAATCCCAAACAGTAGTGGTCCAAGCATTGATTCCTGTGGTACCCCACTCATCACAGCTCTTGATGATGGCAGTTCCCCTACTACCACCACCCTCTGTTGTCATACCCTCAGCCAGTTTTTAATCCAGGTCACCATTTTTGGTACCACCCCTACATTTTGCAGCTTCCACTGAATCTCCCATGCGGCACTGAATCAAAGGCCTTAGTGAAGTCCAAGTCCAGAACATTGACAGCATGGCCCTTGTCCAGTTCTTGCATCACCTGGACAGTCATAGAACTCTACCAGGTTTGTCTGGCACGATCTTCCCATGACAAACCCATGCTGCCGTTCATCCTGAATACCATTTCCCTCCAAGAAGCTCACAAGCATCTCCTTTAGGATGGTCTCCAAGAGTTTGCCATAATTGAGGTGAGGTTCACTGGCCTGTAGGTCCCTGGATCATCCCTTGGCCCACCCTTATGGATGGGCACCACATGGGACATTCCAAAATCATGAGGTACACTTCCTGTGTCCAGGAGGGTATTGAACAGGTCAGGCAGTGGTCTTGCAAGGACTTCTGCCAGCTCCCTTTGTACCCTAGGGTAGATGCCATCCTGTTCAGACACTTTGTTCAGTCTTCTAGCCTTCAGCCCTTCCAGCACCCACCCTACCCTCTGTAATCCCTACATTTGTTGTCGTCTTCCCCCTTACCTGCCTCCTCACTTGCCTGAGGTATCCCCCCCCCACTTCTCCTGCATAAACACAGAGCAGAAGCACTCATTCAGTGCATCAGCTTGCTCCGGACCGTTTTCCACCCACCACCCTATCCTTCTTACTCCTCACTAGTTGTTCCCTGCTTTTCCTTTTCTCTCTTATGTAGTGTATGAAGTCTTTTTCTCCTCTTTTGATTCCCTGAGCAAGCCTCAGCTCCCTCGACCATTTGGCCCCCCTAACCAGTCTGAATACCTCCCTATACTTTCCTCTGTATATATCGTTATCTTCTTCCATCCCTCTCTGTTTTCCTGTAGTTCTAAAAAGTCATCCTCTGGGCCCACGCCCATTCCCGACCTCCGCTGTAAGTCATCTTATTCTCCATATAATGTATGTGTTGAGCCTTTATTCATTACCAAGAGGCGGAGCTTGCCCCCCTTAGGGAGACTGGTACTTGTAAACCTTGAAAATGTATGGCTAAAATCTAGAATTTTCTAACCCACACTGTGATGATGGTGATTGTATGACTCATTATTATCATCTGATAGTAAAAAAGCCATTTTACTGTTGTGGTAATGAACCTTGCTGAAATCACTTCTGTGGGTTGACACGATAACGCAAAATATCTTCTGCTTCCTTGCCATGGTAACCAGTGGAACGGATCACAACATGGGTATGAGCAATTACTATCATACATTATGTAAGCAATAACACATGATGGCTGGTTGTTGGTAGTACTGAGATACCTGCACACCCTGAGACTTGGTTATGCACAAGAGAGCAGGCTGAGTGTGTTCCTTTCACTCTCTGGGTGGGTGTGCAGGTATCTCAGCACTAACAACACCCAGCCTTGTCTTACAGCTTAATGCTTATATAAAATGATCCCACAGGCAATTCTGCAAAACAAAAAGTCATTCTAAAAGTTTTATAAGTCCCCCCAAAATACTGAAATCTTGCTAAATAATGTATAATAATCCTTGACTCCTTCCTCAGAAGTTTTTCACCTGTCAGTCTGTCATGTCTTTCTTCAAGTGCGCACTCAATACATTGTGTGATTTTTTAACATTCAATAGAACAATTCTAAACTCTACATTATTCTGCTAGTAGAATGCTCCCCTCCCTCCACACTGACTTACTGTATCTCAAGGTTCAGTGAAACATGCATCAGTTGGTGGACATGTTGGGTGAGACAACCCACAGGCAGTTTACTATTACAATCAGTTGTTAAACATCACAGCAGTGGTAGTTCATAAGTGCAGTACATGCACAGAACATGACAAACCATTGAAGTCATGATTCTTTTTTGTCAGCAATAGTCACGTGCTGCTGTCCACAGTGACATTGTACTGACTGTTACTTAGGCTCAAGCATCCCCATGGGGAGTAGCAGAAAAATGAAGGGCCACCCTGGTGGCGCACAACAGGGAGAAATGCAACAATACTGGCAAGTGCACATGCCAAGGACATGTCACAAGCACAGCATATTCAGACAGTCATTTGATTAACTCGGGTTACACATTACATGTCCCCCTCACCAGTTGAAGTAACTCTGTAGCTATGTACAATTCTACAACACATATGCAACTACCTAACAATAACCGTAACCGATAGAAATAAAAAATGACATCTTTTACTGCACAAAACAGTATGAAGTACTTACCTGGTCAATTGTGAGGGACATGTAAGTAGGCCACAGACTTGTTTGGCCATGGTTGGTTCCCGGCAGCTGTGGGAACAGCAGTAGCATAGGATGAGCATGTTATATGGAGACCTGAAAAATAAAACATTTTGGTATTTGTAAACATAGAGGAATCATAACTTGGTTATTATATTACAAGGTGATGATCTTGAATGTCATGATCAGCATATGCAATAATTCTTGCTTGGCAGTCTGTAACCTTATGTTATATATTAAGCATATCAGTGCTGTGCAGACAGTGGACACCTCAGCAATTCCATCCCACCACTCTTCCACTTTCCATGGATAACCTCACCCAAGATTATCTCGAGGTTAGGGGCCGGTCGCACAAAAAAGTTAAGTCCAAGTTTAAGACATGTTTTTGGTCTTACAAAAAGAAGTCAGACTTAAAAAATGTAAGCCTGTTGCACAAACATTGTCTTACAATCCATTGGTCTTATTTAGAGACATTAATTTCAGCCTCCTATGTACCAGGCTTATTTGTTATTAGTAGGCTTATCTTGCCATAGTTAATTATAAGAAAATTTTACTTTATTGTATGGAACCATTCTGAATTATTGTGCACTGAAATATATTGTACTGACTTCCTGTTTTAAGGAATGCTATTTCCCATAGCTTATCAGTATGTTACTATGAAGGAAATATTTTATATTCTTTTTTTTTTGACACAGACATTTTTATTCTCAGCTCAAACAGGTGACTGCTCAGCACTGTCCCTGCTTCCCATAACCAGTTGCCACCTCCCCGGCCCTGGGTGCTTGAATTCTCCTTGTATTTCCCCAAGGGGTGTTGCCTACCCTCCCCCCCGGAGCACAATTCAGATGTGCCCCAGGACCCAAGTTGTGGTTTGGGCTAAGGGAAAGCAATCGGGGCTTCATCAAGCCCGCCTGATTGCCAATTTTCTGTTTTCCTCCTTAGTCTCCCTGGCCACTGTGGCACTCGATGGGCCTCCACCATAGGGAAGTCAAGTGCTGAGACACAGACATATGAAATTGCCAGCAGAAACAGGCCTCATGGTCTATTGAGTCTGCTTGAGTGTACAGTTAGCCCCTCATCTTGCAGTTGCCCTTCCCGCCCCCTTCCCAGTATTCCTCCCCCATACCCTGTCCCAACCCATCTTGAAAATGCCCACTGTCTTACAGGACACTATCTCATCTGGTAAGGTGTTCCATTTGTCCACCACTCTTTCCATGAAAAAATGTCTCCTCATCTCCCTCTTGAATCTTCCCCCTCCAATCTTAGTCCATGCCCTCTCGTGTCCCTCTCCCTTCTAATCGGAAAACCCTTCTGTGTTGGTCTTGTTTATCCCCTTTAGGTACTTAAAGGTCTCAATCATATCCCCTATCCCTCCTCTCCTCCAGTGAATACATATTCAGCTCTCCCAGCTTGCACTCCAATCCCTGGATCATCTTTGTGGCTGTTCGCTGCACCCCCTCCAACAATCTGATGTCCTTCTTCAGGAATGGGCACCAGTACTGCACGTAGTTCTCCATGTAGGACCTGACCAATGACCTATACAGAGGCAGGTCAACCTCCCTCCTTCTGGAGGAGACCCTCTCGTAATACATCCCAGCATTTTGTTGGCTTTTGCTGCAGCCTTATTGCACTGAGCAGAGTTGTTCATGCTCTCCGTAATGATGACTCCTATTTTCTTCTCCTCTGTGGAGCTCCCCAATTGTACCCCATCCAAGTGATAATTCATCTCCTGGTTGCGGACTCAGAAATGCAGAACCTTGCACTTCCTGGCATTGAACCCCAACTGCCATGCTTCCGCCCCACTCATGCAGCTTAGTCAGGTTCTCCAGCAACCTCTTCCACCCCTCTGCATCATCAACCACAGCTCCAATCTTGGTATCATCTGTAAACAGACTGATCTTGCTCCAGATCCCATGTGAGATATCTGCAATAAAAATTTCAAACAGCATCGGTCCCATTACCGATCCCTGTGGTACTCTGTTTGTCACCGCTCTCAGTGACGAGAGGCCCCACCACCACCACCCTTTGCTGCCTTCTCTTTAGCTAGTTTGTGATCCATTTCACCAGTTTTGGTCACTCCCCCACATATTCCAGTCCCCCACAATCTCCCATGCAGCACTGAATCAAAGGCCTTGCTGAAGTCCAAATACAGGACATCCACTGCATGGCCCCAATCCCAATCCCACGTCACCCAGTCATAGTTCTCTACAAGGTTTGTCTGGCAGGATCTGCCCACAGAAATTCATGCTGTTGACCATCCTGGAGACCATTTTCCTCCAAGAAGCTCACTAGCCTCTCTTTTAGTATGGTCTCCATGAGCTTTCCCATGATTGATGTGAGGCTCACTGGTCTATAGTTTCCTGGTTCATCCTTTAGGCCACTTTTGTGGATGGACACCACATGTGCCATTCTCCAGTCCTGTGGTACCCATCCCGTGTCCAGGAGGTATTAAACAGGTCGGTAAGTGGCCCCACCAGGACCTCTGCCAACGCCCTTAGTACCCAAGGGTGAATGCCATCAGATTCAGCTGCCTTGTACACCCTTAATGACCTCAACTCATCTAGTACCCTGCTCTCTGTAATCCCTACATCTGTCGTTCCCCCATCCCTCCCACCTGGGGTATCTGCCCCCCCTTCTCCTGGGTGAATACAGAGCAGAAGTATTCGTTCAGTGCCTCTACCTTGTCTGCCTCTTTCACCACCTACCCCCCATCCTTCTTAATCCTCACAAGCTGATCCTTGCTCTTTCTTCTCTCTCTGATGTGGCGGAAGAAGTCTTTTTCTCCACTTTTGATTCCCTGCACCAGTATCAGTTCCATGGATGCCTTGGCTGCCCTGGCCAGTCCAGTAACCTCCCTATACTTCCCAATGTACATATGCTTATCTTCATGCCTCCCCGATTTCCTGCACTTTTGAAATGCTGCCCTCTTGGCCCTCATCCCTTCCATAACCTCCTGTATCAGCCAACTGGGTTTCTTTGCCCTTCCCTTGTTGCTTTTCTTACTAGTGCAAAACTCTGTTGCCTCTGCCAGCCCTTCCTTTATGATGTCCCATTTCTGGTCTGCATCCATGTGTGGTTTCATTCCTGCCAGGTGCCTGCCCAAAATTTCCCTCATCCTCTTAAAGTCCGCCCCCCCAAACGACGTGATACTGCCAAGATAAAGACAGGTACTACATATGTTACTGCTTATTAAACCTCAATCTTTGGACATTAGAAGAATCAAATGATTCAACAGGAAACTTACAAGCAAACAATGATAGCATTCATCACACTGCTTGCTATGCCTGCATAATAAAAATTATTTCATTTTTGTCTTGGTGTGTCTGTTTTTTTTTCTTCATTTAGCATCAGTATAGCTTATTCAGTACATTATACATATCTGCATGGCCTCCTGGGAGGGTGAGAATATATATATGAGAATATATATATAAGGACCCACTGCTTTTCAAATTTCTTGGGTCATTCCTTTATCTCAAATGTAATTTTCTCCTTGGGTAAGACGTTTCAAAACCTGGTTGTGCCACACTTCAAAAGTTGGTTGCTGCTGAGAGACCCAAGTATTCTGTATGCATTCCCTCCTAAGGAGAATTAAAATATGTACTACTGTTGTATAAGGGTTGCAGTCATCTACATGTAACCCTTAGGTGGTGCTACCCCAAGGGCTACTACCCCTGCCTGCTGGGCAACCAGTAGGTTAAAGGACCTGAGTTCTGAAATGGGTGCCTCCACCCAGAGGTCAGGGATGGTGGTAGTCAAACTAGCCTGGGCACAGCATTCCGGGACACTGTAACCCCCCTCTTTCCCTGCCAGTGGCCAACACAATACACAGTAACTACTTTCACAATACCCCCGATGTGCTTTACCAGTATCCAAACATTTGGCACTTACCACCAGGGATGGTTTCTCCAGCTTGACCCTGGGGACCCCCTGTAAAACAAGGTTAAACAGAACAAATGGCAGCAGCACAATACTTCAAGCATAAACAGGATCCACAGACTGTTTGAAATACAGAAAAAGTAGATCTGATTTATGCAGGGGGTTTTGAACAAGGAAGGGGGAAATCATGATAATTAGCCTGCTTTCTCTAATAATCTCACAATTGTGCAAGCAGTCAGAGTCCCTAGCACAGTCATACTTCTTGGTACCCAGGTAAAAGGGAGATGGGCTAGCCAGGACTGTTGCCCGGGGTAGGCTGGCATTGCAGCAGGTAAGGGCCCTGTGATGGAAAAAACAACTTGCACAACACAATATTTGTAATCTGGAGCCAGATAGCTCAGTTCATGAAAGAAGAAAACACAATAATCAGATGACACATTTAGATTAAAAAATAGTTGCAGGGAGCTACCCTGATAGTTACTCATGATACCCAAGACTGGACACAAGATGGACGATGATTGAGACAGCAGATGAATTCTCTGGATTACCAGGAGAAGCAGGGGCCCATACGATTCGCCGAGGCATCATTCCTGTTCAGGCGTGGAGCAAAGGGCTGGTCCCTGAGCAGGTCTCTCATTGATGGCTCTTCTCTGTGCAGCAGGGTAGAATGGCAGGGCCCTCATAGCAAGGCCCAGCCACATGGAGCTAAAAGTAGATTCAGTCCATTGACCCTGGATGCAACTTCCAGCAGGCTTTGGAACATGGGGAGCCAAATCGTGACTCCCTTCCAGTTCACAGCACTCCCTGGTCACAATCGCCAAGTTCTCTGCACCCCAAAGAAGCAGTGAAGGCAAAAGGGATTTCTGGCAGGCTGATCACATTCAGCACAATCTTCAGTCCTCCTCAGATAAAGCCTGATCATCCCACAGCCACTCACTGGGTTCTCCAGACTCAAATTTAGTCTGATAAACTCTCTCCCTCTCTCTCGGGGCAATGAGCAGACTCGCAGGCCTAAGCTCAGGCCTCCCTGCAGTTTTCCCGCTCGAAACTACACAGACACTTTGCTCAAATATCTTGAGCTACTCCTCTCTGGACTCCCAGCTTAGATCTGGCTCACGAGCAGACAGCTTGTGGTATTTCCCCCAGATTCAAATGGTTCAGTTGATCAGTATAACTCAATCACACAAGAGCTCCCTTTTCAGTACCAAAAAGGCGCCAACAGTTCAGAACTACAAATCCCATGGTTTTGGGTCCATACAGCCCCTACGAGCAGGCTCCATTTTACAATCCCCTGTTACTGATTGGTCCAATTCGGCAATTCGGAACCAAAATGGAGGAGGAGGTGAACAGAACAGTCTTAGCTGCAAATAAAGCAAGTTAGAACAAACTACATTATCACTATTGCTCTAACATATTTCCAGCAAATAGTCACATACAGTGGCGTGAAAAAGTATTTGCCCCCTTCCTGATTTTCTCTAGTATTGCATATTTGTCACACTGGATGTTTTCAGGTCTTTAGAGAAAATGTAATATTAGATAAAGGGAACCTGAGTGAACAAATAACACTTGTTTTTTTTTTTTATTTCACTTATTTAATGAAAAAAAGTTAACCAACACCAACTGGCACTGTGTGAAAAAGTAATTGCCCCCTTACACTTAATAACTGGTTATGCCACATTTAGTTGCAATGACTGCAACCAAACACTTCCTATAATTCAATATCAGTCTTTCACATCGCTGTGGAGGAATTTTAACCCTCTTCCTCCGCAGAACTGCTTTAATTCAGTAACATTTGGTAGGTTTTCGAGCATGAACTGCTCGTTCAGGTCCTACCACAGCATCTCTATTGGGTTTAAGTCTGGACTTTGACAAGCCACTCCAAAACTTTAATTTTACTTCTTTTTAGCCATTCTGATGTGGACTTGCTTTTGTGTTTTGGATCATTGTCTTGCTGCATGACCAACTACGCTTCAGCTTCAGCTGACGGAAGGATGACTGGACATTCTCCTTAAGAATTTTCTGGTACAGAGCAGAATTCATGGTTCCTTTAATTATGGCAAGTCATCCAGGTCCTTAGGCAGAAAGCATCCCCACACCATCACAATACCACCACCATGTTTGACTGTTGGTATGGTGTTCTTACTGTGGAATGCTTGTGTTTGCTTTCACGCAGACATTATGGGATCCATGTTGTCCAAAAGTTCCACTTTGGACTCATCTGTCCATAGAACATTTTCCCAAAAGGCTTGTGGATCATCCAGGTGCTTCTTGGCAAATGAGAGACGAGCATTTATGTTCTTCTTGGTTAGCAGTGGTTTACCTCTACTCACATGAAGCCCATTTTGCCCAGTCTCTTTCTGATTGTGGAGTCATGAACACTGACCTTAGCTGAGGCAAGAGAAGCCTGCAGTTCTTTGGATGTTGTTTTAGGATCCTTTGAGACTTCTTGGATGATTTTACACTGCCCTTGGAGTAATTTTGGCAGGCCGCCCTCCTGGGAAGGTTCACTACTGTTCAAGTGTTCTCCATTTGGAGATTATGGCTCTCACTGTGGTTCGATGGAGTCCCAGAGCCTTAGAAATAGCTTTGTAACCCTTTCCAGACTGATGAGGGCAACAAATTTTTTTCTGATCTTTTCAGGAACTTTCTTTGATCATGGCATAATGTGCTTGTTGAATCTTTGTGCTGTAGCGTGACTCTGATGGTAAGGACCAAAATAAGTGAGGTTTATATTGAGCAGGGCTGGCTGTAATCAAGCCTGGCTGTGTTCAATCAGCTGACTCTAATTATCCCTTTAATTGGGTTGATTTAACTAGGGGGCAATTACTTTTTCACACAGTGCCAGTTGGTGTTGGTTAACTTTTTTCATTAAATAAATGAAATAAGTAAAAAAAAAAAGTGTTATTTGTTCAATCAGGTTCCCTTTATCTAATATTATATTTTGTCTAAAGACCTGAAAACATCCAGTGTGACAAATATGCAATAATAGAGAAAATCAGGAAGGGGGCAAATACTTTTTCACGCCACTGTACATAGATACATAGATACATAGATGCATAGACAGTGTCAGCAGATAAGGGCCTATGGCCCACCCAGTCTGCCCATTTGAGCTTGTAAGTTCAGTTTATGTTTTCATAGAAGTCTGTTGCCCTTACCCTGACCTCCAGAATTCATTTATGTCTATCAATGCATTCTTAAATCCGTGATTGTTTCAGCCCCACCACTTCTTCTGGCAGGGTGTTCCACTTGTCCACCACCCGTTCTTTGAGGAAATTCTTCCTCACGTTTCCTCTGAATCACCCTCCCTCCAGCTTCATCCCATGCCCTCTAGTCCTGGAACATCTTTTTTGCTTAAAAATAGTGTATTCCTGCACCCTGTTCCTCCCTGTAAGATACTTGTATGTCTCTATCATACTTCAGTAGAACTCCCTCTGCGCAACTACCAATGGCAGAAATGGAGCAATTAGCAGGCAGTCTGGGTGAGACCCAAGCATGGAAACACTGAGTCCCCTACACAGATTATTACTGCAAACAAGCAGCCCTTAAAGAGACAGTACACAGAGGCCATACAGGCACTCACTGGCAATACATTTAACTGGCTATGGTCGGGAGAGAGCCTGGGTAGTTGGAGGGCTGGCCAGGAGGAGAAGGATTGAGCATCCTTAGACTGCTCTCCTTCTCCGGGGGGTGGGGGGTTCTTGCGATTGGTGCAAGAGCGGCGCCTAGCGGTAGCTGGGTATCGCCCAACACAACGATGCACGGTCAGGGAGTACTGAGGAGGGACAGATGCTGGTGTCATTGCACGTCTCTGCCCCAGCCTATATGGATAAAATCCCTCTCTGCAGAATGTCTCTATGACGCCCTTCCCCGGACTCAATCAGCCACCTGGTCGAGAGCTTCCCCAACCAGATATGGATCCACAGCACTGGTACCCTTGGTGGTGCTGTGCCCCGCCTCCAGGGGGTAAGCCGGGAGTGACCGGGGCTGCGAGGGGCTTATAAGGTGGTGGAGTTTTGGGGGCACCATGATTAGGGCAGAGATATGACAGACGGCAGAAGATGGGGCAAAAAGTAAGATAAATATAAAAAAAATAAATAAAAAATTACTGGCTATGGCATCGAACACCAGCCAGGCAGTGTGCAATTAGGCAAGCTTGTGAAAGACCTTTCGGGAACCCCCATTGATAGGGGGGGTTACATACACCCACGTTCTCTAGAAACTTAGAATTGGATGGCAGAAAAAAAGACCAGAAGGCCCATCTAGTCTGCCCTTTGGTTCTGTCTATTACTACTCCAGATCCTATTCAGTCTAAGGTGTCCCTCTCTCCTTCCTTTCCTCTACTTGTAATACCCATGTGCTTATGCTATGCATGCCTAAAGACCCCCACTGTCTTCGCCCCACCACCTCTTATGGCAGTCTGTTTCAGGCATGCACTGTGTCTTTTTGAGAAGTAGTATTTCCTCACATCACTTTTTAACTTCCCCTGCTCAAGCTTTCTTTGCATGCTCCCATATTCTGGTGCTCCTCCTTCTCTGAAAGAGACTCAGCTCCTCCATCTTGTTAAACCCTATGAGGTATTTACAGGTCTCAGTCATGTCCCCTCAAGCTTTCCTCTCCTTCAGGGAGTACATGCTGAGTTCCCACTGATTATCCTCATATGGTTTCTCGTGCAACACATGCACCATTTTGGCAGCCCTCCCTTGGACTGCTTCCACCATGTCAATGTCCTTGCAGAGTTGTGGCCTCCAGAACTGTACACTGTACTCTAGGTGGGGTCTCACTACTGATCGATACAAGGGCAACAGCACCTCCTTTGTCCTACTTGAAAACACCATCCCTATGCACCCTTGCATCCCAACAGCTTTAACAGCTTCCCTGTTGCACTGCACCACCACCACCATGAGATCTTCAGAAATGATTACCCCAATGTACCACCTATATGGAAGACAGCACATGTCATACCACTGTTCAAATCAGGTGACCATGGCTATCTCAATAACTACAGGCCAATTTCCCTCCTTCCGGTCCTGTCCAAGCTCCTAGAGAAAATTGTAAATGCACAGCTGAGGACTCACCTTGAGTCTAGGGAACTGCTAAATCCTATGCAGTCCAGATTCAGAGCTAAACATAGCACTATCTCAGCCCTCGCCAAAGTTACTAATGACTGGCAGCGTAATCTTGAGAGCAAAAACTTTATTTGTGCTGTTTTCCTTGATCTAAGCAAGGCTTTCGACACCGTCGACCATAGTCTGCTCCTCTCTGCCCTTCAAACCATAGGTGTGGACCCCTCCTCTCTGCGTTGGTTCACTGACTATCTTACAGGGTGCCTTCAACAAGTTAAAGCCGAAGGAGGCCTGTCCCCATAAAAACTCTGCAAGAGGGTACCTCAAGGTTCTATATTAGGGCCCTTACTTTTGCAATCTACATTAATAACATCGACTACTGTATAAAAGAAGCCAACATCCATCTGTTTGTAGATGATACAGTTCTCTACGTGAGTTAACACCTGAAGCTGCCTGCAATGACCTACAGTCAGAATTCAACCTTTGCAAAGCCAACTCCTCCAAAAAAGCTACTCCTTAATGCCAAAAAACTAAAGCGATGGTCCTCTCTCCTTTATCCTTACAGCTAACCCTGTGTCCAGTGGGACAGTTCCCAAATTACCACAGTTCTAGGTGAAAAACTGAATTTGTTACAAAATTCAAGTATCTGGGAGTTTGGATAGACCAAAGACTCTCCTTTATTGAACATATCGAGGACTTGCTAAAGCGACTTGCAAAGGCTTGGACTGTTTTTAGAATCAACCAATTTCTCAACAGAGATGCAAGAAACAACTGGTCCAATCCATTTTCTATCATTGGTTGATTACGTTGACTTCCTCTACAGCCAATGCCCCAACTCTTACATGGCTAAACTGGACACACTCTACCATCGAGCACTGGGGTTTATAACGGGACTCCCCTTGACACATCACTACACCCTATATGCGCAGTGGGATGGACATCACTAAAGTTCAGGCGCCACAAACGCCACTCTCTGGACCTATAGAGCCATCTCTAATAAGCTGCCTTACTATATCTCCTGCTGTCTTCCCTGAGTATAATTGGGAAATACGCGTTAAGAAGTTACTCAGCTATTACACTAAAAGTACCCAAAGCAAAATCCCGCTTCAGCAGGGCAGCCATAAGCTTCGTGCTACCTACCTTATGGAACGATCTACAAAAAACCCTCAAATTAAGCACTCTGATCGGTATAAATGCTTTCAAGATGCTTTATTTCCGTACAATCAGAGAAGTATGTAACTGCTTCACCCACTGAGACCCAGTACTGGTATATAGCCACACCTAGACCCAATTTTAAGTACTGACCCCCCCCAGCTTGCTCCTCACCAGCCTAATTGTTCTCTCTCTTATCCCCCTGTCTTATCAACACTAGGCCCATCCATCCCCTTATTCTTCCTTTCCCAACTTCGGATAGGAGCTCACTACCCTGGGTTGTGACATCCTACCATGCCCCGTACTTTATAGCATTCAATCCCGGGGCTCACACATACTCCTTTTTTTCCATCCACCTTCTCTACATCCAGCACCAACTCCTTTCTGTGCACCGTGCCCTCTAGCCTTTCTCCCCCTACTTCCCTCCCTCTCTTCCCCCACCTTCACCTCTACCTCGTGTATATTTTTATTTTATTTTTTCTTCCATTTACTTCCTCCTGCAACCTTAGATAACCTGCTTTTATCTTCCTATAGACACTTCTATGTATGTAAATACAGTGTAATCTGTACAATATCTGTATAATTCTATGTACATATGAACTTCTTTTTCTTCCTCTCTGTAAAGAGTATTATCTGTATTGCCTTGTAAATACCTGTGTTGACCTATATATACAATTGTTCATGCTCCACCCAGGTCCATCTTGCAAATGAGCTTCTGCTCAACGATGAACGCCTGGTTAAATAAATAAAGACTTGAATGTCCCTCTTATTTGGTGACAGTAAGCACCCCCCATCTTTTATACAGCCACCTGGTTTCCCTGCACCGAGTGCATAAATCTGCTCTTGGCACTGAAACCCAGCATCCCCCCTGACCACACCTCTAATTTCCCTGGATACCTTTGCATTCTCTACACCCTTTGCTGCGTGTCCACTCAGTTGAAGATTTCTGTGTCATTTGCAAAGACACACACCTTCCCCTCCAGTTCCTCAGCCATGTCACTTATGAAGACAATGAAGAGGCAGAGAAGGGGGCCACTGGAGTACCAGGTCAGATTAACATAATACAGACAGTTTTGCTTATGCAGATAGGGTTCGAGAAAGGGAGGGTGGTTACACTAGACTACCAGAAAATTACGCCATTAAATAGATCTCATATACAACCTGTAAACACTGCAGATACAAGTGTCTTTACTTGCACATAATTTAATTTCCATACTTACCACAATGCAGAATATAGAAAATACTGGCTGGGCAACTGTGTGTACCAGGGTGTGCTGCCACAGAGGGGTCATGATTTTGTTACACCACAGGAGCAGATATTGAGAACACACACAGGATCACAACTCCGAGGTGGCAGTTCAGTCTGGTTGGGCACACTTTGCCCATCCAGTATGTCTTCATACTGAATAGTGACCCCACTGGTTCCACACAAATCTATGAAAACACATGCACTGTTTTTGAATTTAATGCACCCAGCAACACATGCCACCTTTGGGGAAAAAAACAAACAAACACTGTCAAAATCCTGTCATACACATTACTGTTGACATTCTGAAATGTGCATGCAGCTGTTTTTCTATTACATAAACTGATGACTCATGCTCTCGAACCCAGCCAGGATGTTTTGCAGTCCATGCCCTACCAGTATAGATACATAGATACATAGAAATGTGACAGCAGATAAGGACTGCCAGGCCCACCTAGTCTGCTCACATGCCTATTTATTTGCTAGGACACGCTTTACCCCCTCCACCCTCAACAGTCCCTTGTGTCTGTTCCATGCTCATTTGAACTCTCCCACTGTGTATGAAAGGTGCTATATAAAGCCAAATGCTATTCTGTTCTACAGTCCCTGTACTACCAGTATCTGTCCCCTTGCATTGTAAAGCACTTTGGGATACAGTGTGTTTAAAAGATGCTATATAAATCCAAATTCTATTCTACAGTCCCTGCATTACTGATACCTAACTTATTGCTTAGCTCAAGCTTTCTGAAAGAGGTCAGATAGAGTTACTTCTGAGAAGGACTGATGGACAAGTAGGTCAAGTGCCTTATCCAAAAGTAAGTGAACCAGTAACTGTGGTGGGATTGTAACCTGGAATCTCCCATTTCTGTTCAAAATGACTGACACACAAAACATTGTTAGCTTGCATTGGGTGCGTTCCTATTGTATGATTAGCACTAATGATATATGGCAAATGACTGGGTAGCAGAGAGAGAGAGAGAAAGACTGCTTACACAGAATCATAACGCTCTTTGGAATTTCCTTTGGATTTTCCCATCATTATCAAGTACTAGAAGACTCACAAAACAAACATTTGTAAAATATAAATTATCTGGGTATCTGTCCAGGCCAGTCCTACCCTGCGGGCTACAGTGTTCATTTTCACTAGCCGCCCCAACATCATAGAGCAGGGGTGTCCAACCTTTCTGGGATTGAGAGCAACATTTTAATTATAGAGCCAGGCAAGAGCAACAACAACAACAACAACATACGTACGTGCTGTACCTCACATATGCCACTCACAGTGCCCATATTTATAATATGTAGTTAGAATAATTGTAGTAATAGCCAATATTAATTGAGTAATCAGATTGTATTTTTGAAAACAATTTTCATTTTAAAATATTTATTGTTAAACTTCAGCCACACTATACATAAATAGCCAGTTAAATGATTCTCACTTAAAACTTTTCCCATAAATGTGCATTTCATTTTAAACTTCAGCCACACTTTGCAGAAATAACAGCTCAGCAACATAAATAAATAAATTTCTCAGCAATAATTAATAATAGCCAGTCGAACTAGTGTTAAAAATGTTTCTCAGCTCAGCAGCATTACATTTCATTTCAACCTTCAGCTATCTTGATCTTGATCAAGCCAAACTACTTCTAAAAACAACAGCTTTTTTTATGAAAAAAAAAAACAAACATTAATCACTTAATGTGACTTCGGCATTTAGCACTTTAAAAGCCATAGAGGTGTATGTCAGGCACTTCAGAAAAGCAGCAGCATGTGTTGTCAACTAGGGTGCTACTGTGTGGTTTTATCAGTAGCAGATAAAACACAGCTGCACAAACTATGAATTAGGAAGCAAACAAGGTCACAATTGACTGCAATACATCAGACATCACTTTATCTCGGGGAGGAACGTGAATGGGAAACGCAAATCACCACTAATCACATTTATTTATGTTTTAGGGCTGAACGGACTCACAATTGTAGATGATCAGTAACCTTAGAGCTATTACTGTATCTCTTAAGATGAGTAGTTTACCATACCATCAAATGGGAGAGCTAATAAGTTGAGAAAGTAGAGCAGGATGGACAGTAAAATGGATTGCAAATCACAGATGATTAGCAACCGAGCAGCATTACAGTGAGTAACACATGACTATCGCAATTAGTACATACCTACAGCGCAGTCAGGCAGCCATACTGACAGTGGAAATTTTGTGGGGATAAAGACATTAATAGTGATCTGACCGCACATGCAAAAAAATTAAGTTTACAGGCAAGAAATCATGGATTTTTACCAGTACCTTTGCAGGCCACATAACAGATGTTGGGCCGAGGTATCCAATGTCCAGTAGAGTGATATTACATAGCAAGAGGGCTTCAATTCCACTTTCTGAGTTTACATACTGTATGTACTAACCCCTTGTGCAAGGAAAATAAAATCACAAGGCAGGTATGTCCATGTTGCAAATAAACAAAACCAAATTAACTTGCAGTCAGAGATGCAGCAACATTGTGAAGCTAAAACTGTTTATACCTGTTAGTGAGGCAGACAATTTATGAATGCTGCATGGTTAAAAAAAAACTTTTATTGAAATTACTTTTCCTACTGCTATTCACAGTAATAGGCACCATACCTGTAGCTCCTAAAGTGCGATTGCAACTGATGCACAGTCAATTTAATTTAGAGGACCATACCTGGAGTGAAAAAAAAAATCTCAACTCTGCAGACTGCCGTGTCACACTGCACCCAATGAATGGCACAACCAGTCTCCATTCTCTGTTGCATTTCATTTGCAGTGCATGCGGGGATGAACAGACACAAATAAAATCCCTATCCACAACTGAAAAACTCAATCTCCATTCTGTATTGAGTCTGTGCCTCTTGATCTGCACTGAACACAAATAAAAATAACGGACAGAAATAATTTTCCTTGAAGCTGTTGCTCTGCATTTGGCACCAACATTCGCACGAGCAGGCAGAGAATGCACTGTGAGACCTCCCTCATTTTGCAACTGCAAGGCCAGACCACAAACCCCAACAGAATTGTACAAGAAAGATTACAATAAATAAAAATAATTACATTATTTCAGGTCCTAAGTAGTGGGATCCCAATTTACACTGACACTGAAGTAACTCGCTGGAAATTACTATCCCACAGATCACCACAGCGATCACTTCCTCAGGGAAACCAGAAAGTAAATAAAGGGCAAGATGCTAAACAAACACATAACTTCAAACCAAAAAAAATGCTTTTAGGCAGAAATACAGGGTAACTACTATAGAAGCAGGCAGAATGGCTTACTGACTGAGACAACTCCATATTTAAGCAATGGTGACTGAAAAGATGTGTTCCACGATGCCCCCCCCCCGAAACAAAAATGTAAGCAGCAAGCTCCGTGGTCAACCAAAAGATTGTTTATTACTTAACATCTTTATTATCACAGTCAATCATTAATGAGCAGAAAATATAATACTACCTTCTATCTGTACTGTAGTGTTTGACACAGTGCTAGAGTTTAAAATGCTGTTGATGGCTTCCTCTGTACTCGAACCTGCTGTGCCACTTACCATGCCACCATCGATCCCATGAAAAAGCCCTGAGCCTAGCCCATAAATATCTAAAATTATAGAAGTGAAGTTTGACAAGGTTTGAAAAGGACCACCTCCTGTTTTAGTTTTTTTTGTTTTAGCAATTTCTTTCTTTGCATCCGCTAGAAGGTTTTTCCATTTTTTCCTCACCTCATCATCTGTTCCAATAACTAAAGTATTCATAGAATTCACTCTGGTGGTAATTTCCTCCCTTGCTCTTTTTTTGTCAGAATTTTTCAGATTGGGGCCAAGTTTACCCATTATAACATTTTTCCTTAACAATATCTCTTCAATAATGGTTATTTTTTTCCTCTTCTAAAAAGTTTATTTTCTTCATTTTGGCAGCCATCTTGAATGCAATTTGCAGACAAATAATTTAAGACCGGCTAATAAGCCCAAGTCAATGTTGCCAAGCAACACAGTTCTAAGACTGGTCTAGCATAAGTCACTAAGCTTCCAGCAACAGTCTTAAATGAAGGTCTTATTCAAGCCCAGTTTTTTGAACCTAGGACTAATCAGGGCTTACATTTAAGCTGATTTGTGTGCAACTGGCCCCAGGTATACAATGTACGCTGATCTGACTTGATTATGATGTTGTACTTATGAGGAATAAATAATGACAAAACATAACAAATAATACTAGTTACCTGGTCCCTAAAAAATCCCTCAGAAGCTACAGGCCATTAATGAGAATTAAATTGCCACACAATTTCTTTTCTAAGAATAATAGAAAAGTTTTGTTTTACTAGAGTTAGCTTGCAAAAAATTACTTATCTGTGTAGGTGGAATGGACACATTATGAAGAAACCATGATAGCAGCGTCAGGTGTGATCCTGGCAGCAACAGCACGTGACAGGCCTGGAAAGGAAATAAGTCAGGGTGAGATAGTTAGAAAAACATAGGAAATTTGGCTAGGCAAGACCCTGACCTTTTATCAGGCTTTATGAGCATTTTCTTAGATATTGTGCTATCTTTGAGTCGACTGCCAACTGTGACTGCCTAACCAACCAACTGTCCTAAAAATTCCTACAACCTGTCCTCCAGCTTGTGTGTGCCCCTCCACCCAAACAACCACTCTCTACCCCTAAAACACACTCTACATTTTGAAGAATGAAAGTAGGAATACCAGTACAATACTTACATGCTTCACTGGCTGACATTGAAAGAAGAAGATCAAGGCAAGGATATTAAATAGAATGATTTCCCTATAGTATATCTTACCTGGTCAGCTGTGATGGACACATCATGAAAAAAGAGTCAAAAACAGCATCAGGTGGGATCCTGGCAGCAGCAACAGCACCAGCAGTGTGTGACAGGTCTGGAAATTAAATAGGTCAGGGTGAGATAGTTATAGAAACAAATTACATTTGTCTAGCAAACATTGTGACATGTTATATTAGGCTTGAAGAACAGTTTCTTATATTTGGAACTATCTTTGACTGACAACAGTGATTGCCTACTGCACTGACTATCATATATAATCCTGCAACATCCACCTTGTGTGTACCCCCCCAAAACAGCCAATTGTTACACATAAAAGACACTCTACATTTTGAGGAACCACACTAGGAATACCATTACAATACTTACCTGATTACCTGACTGACATGGAGAGAAAAAGATCACTGCTATAAAATATAAAGGTTTCCCAAAAATTATCTTACCTGCTAAGTTGTGAGGGACACATCATGAAGACACAGGGTAGCATACTATTGTCAGGTATGATCCGGGTAACACCAGCAGCAACAGCAGCAGCAGCAGCGTGTGACAGGCCTGGAAAGGCAATAAGTCAGGGTGAGATAGTTACAGAAACAAAAGTAATTATGATATCCAAGACTATGTCGTCTTATTAAGCTTCATAAAACATTTCTTAGTTATGTGACTGACTATCATTGCCAGTGCCTGCCATTCCTGTCAACTATGACTGCCTACCACACTGACCATCATAGTACAACCTCAACCTTTTATATTATCACCCTCCTTCGCTATCCGTAATAACACATTCCTGTAGTATGACAGTATTATAGGATAATAATAATGCAATACCTACCTGATTACCTGTTTTTCATTTTGGAAATAAACATTATTGAGAAATCATGGTGAGACTTACCTGGCAATGGACAGTTCCACAGAACACATTCAAGGGTCACAAAAAGTCTGAAACTGAATGTTGGTCTAATCATCACATGAAATGGTAGCAGTGTGGCAGAAGCAGCATCAATGATCATATCATGACCTATGATATAAATAAGGAAAAATGACTTATGGAAGCAGTGACATTATTGAATACAGCACTGGTTAACAGCAGTTTAAACAGTATGCAACTGATACACACATCTCTCTGCAAAGACACTTTTATGACATACTATGCATACAGAAACAAATGTATGACGCCCTCCCCTCCCTGGCCCTGGTGTAAGAGTCTGCACACCCAACCCGCAGTACACCAACAATGCAGTTTTCTATAGGATAACCTCTTAGATGACTTGATTAACACTAAGAATGCAGTATTTACCATTATTAACAACATTACTTAACTACTACATAGCATGATGTGAGAAAAATGAACTGTCACAGTGATAATACAAACATGAGGTATTGTTGTGGATTCAGACTCAGCAGTAGCATACGGATTCAGAAGTTTTACTGGAATACTGGGCCATGGTAGTTCCTCTGTCTTTTTTTCTTTCTTATTACAATAACAAGATCAACACTGGTGGGTAGATTTGATGATTATGAAGGAATGTGTCAGTGTAAGATGAATTATTTCTCATGCATATTGTTTGCTCTTTCTGTAGTTCTGTGTGAAGCATCATAATACACATCGTGGTGGTGGTAATGGGTTCTGGAAATTGTTCATCATCAGCCAGCTTGCTGCGGCATATTACCTTCTTTGGATGTTATTATTTGGTACAAGAAACATGATCCAAGGGTATGGTGTCTATTGGAAATGGGTCATCAGCAGAATTTAGATAGTACACAGTAATTCCTGAGGATGTAGTTATTTAGTATGGCAGGACTCACAGCGGTTGAAAATTTGGTTAATGTATCAGTATCAGCTGCAGTGCCATTTATTGTGGAGGACCAGTACTTAATCAGTTTGTTTTCTTGGTTGTCACTCACATAAAGTTTGCAGTATTCGTGTTTTTCTATTATTCTAACCATAGTACATGGAGCAGCCAGTGGCAGAAACCTGTAATTAGCTTGCAATGTACTGCTGACAGTGTTTTCAACATACAGGAATAATAGATATGCAGTTTCATTAACATAACGATGTGCAGCTAAGCTCTTCAAACACAGTTAAAAACATTGGGGATAATTATATTTGTATGGTTTTGGAGAGGGCAGTGACATGAAAATTGTTGGAAATCTTGGAAAAGTGCTTGAGGTGCATCAGTTTACTAAACATTATGAGTAGTTGTAAATAACCAATAAGGGATGAGGAAAGATGTGTCTGGTAAATATTTTTGGCATTTTTATTTATCTTTTTTTTGGGGGGGGGGCATCAACATCAGCCAAATTGTGAAGATTAACAGGTAGCTGAGTGTTTCCTTCAGCAAGTGGTGTACACCACAACAGGATCCATATCATGAACAGTAACAACAAACTAGCCAACATGAGTCCATTCAATTATTTGGGTATATTTCTTTGGTGGGGGGGGGGGCCCATGAACATCAGACAACTTGAAGACTAAATGAAAACTGATTGGTGCACAAAGCAACTGGTGCACCACAGAACATAGCAATCACCATTATCATTAGGAACAAAGAAACGTGTCCAAGGAATTATTTTGGTATTTATGTTATTTTTAAGAGTAGATGGGGAGGGCCATGAACAATGGCCAACTTGGAGGAGAGTAATTGGAACCACCTGACTGCTTTGTGTTGATCCCAGAAAGAGGTTCACCACGGAATACAGACATCATCATTAAACAGTAGGGACAAGCAAACATGTGTCCTCAAAATTTTTTTCTTATTTATGTTTTTATGAGGGGTGGAATGGGAGGGCAGGAACATTGACCAACTTGAAGTTGAGTAACTGGAACCTCCTGACTGCTGAGTGTTGACCCCAGCAAGTGGTGCACCACAGAACACAGAAATCATCATTAAATAGTTGGGACAAGCAAACATGTGTCCTCAAAATTTTTTTCTTATTTATGTTTTTCTGAGGGGTAGAAGGGAAGGGCAGGAACATCGACCAACTTGGAGGAGAGTAACTGGAACCTCCTGACTGCTGAGTGTTGACCCCAGCAAATGGTGCACCACAGAACACAGAAATCATCATTAAATAGTTGGGAATAGTTGATGGGGGACCTGAATATGCCAGATGTTAATTGGAGCACCTTTGCTGCAGACACATCCAAGAGCAGGGTCATTCTTGATGCCCTACAGGGGGCATGCCTCAGACAGCTAGTATTGGAACCCACTCGGCAGTGAGCAATCTTACACCTGGTACTCTCAAATGGGGATGGAGAAAGAATCTCAGATTTAGAAGTGGGTAGCCATCTGGGAAAAAGCGACCACCAAACAGTGTGGTTCACGATAAACACAGCCATACAATCAAGCCATACAAAAGCAAGAGTACTGGACTTTAGGAGGGCTGACTTTGGGAAAATGAGAGAGTGCCTCAGAAAAGCACTAGCAAACAGGCAAGAAGGAGGGGTGGAGGAACAATGGGGAGTGACCAAAACAGCCATCACAGAGGCAACAAGCCTTTGTGTAAAGCAAATCAATAAAACACAACATAGGAAAAAAACGCTATGGTTCTCAAAAGAGGTGGCAGGGAAGGTTAAGGAGAAAAGGACAGCATTCAGGAAATATAAGGAAACACAGAAGGAGCAGAACAGAGAACTTTATCAGTTAAAGCAGAAAGATGCTGGGAAAGCAGTCAGAATAGCAAAGGCCCAAGCTGAGGAAAGGATAGCCAATTCTGTTAAGAAGGGGGATAAGACCTTTTATAGGTACATTAGGGAGTGAAGAAAGACCAAAGGAGGGACACTGAAGCTTAATAAAGGGGAGGGAATGTGGGTAGACAGTGACAGTGAAAAAGCAGGGATACTGAATGAATATTTCTGCTCAGTATTCACAAAGGAAGAGGAGGGGGAGTTACCTAAACCAAACAAGAGAAACATTCTGAAGACGGGGGTCGATACCAGTCCATTTACAGAAGAAAGGGTTCTGAAAGAACTAATAAAATTGAAGGTGGACAAAGCAATGGGGCCTGATGGGATTCACCCAAGAATTCTAAAAGAACTAAGGGTAGAACTAGTGACACCGCTGACTACTCTGTTTAACAAATCATGGGAGGATGGGGTGGTACCCAAGGACTGGAGGAGGGCAGATGTGATTCCTCTTCCCAAAGTGGGAGCAGGACAGAGGCAGGAAACTACAGACCAGTTAGTTTGACCTCAGTGGTAGGGAAAATGATGGAATCACTTCTGAAGGAAAGAACTGTTGAGTACCTAGAGGCCAGTGGGGCACAGGACCCAAGGCAGCATGGATTCACGATGGGAAGGTCGTGTCAGATGAATCTAATAGATTTCTTTGACTGGGTTACCAAAGTAGTAGACCAGGGAGGGGCTGTGGACATGGCCTACCTAGATTTTAGCAAGGCATTTGATACAGTCCCACACAAAAGATTAATACACAAGATAGCCAGCCTTGGAGTGGGTTCCAAGGTGGTAGCCTGGATAAAAAATTGGCTAGACAACAGGACGCAAAGAGTAGTAGTAAATGGAGTACACAGTGAAGAAAGGAGGGTTACTAGCGGGGTACCGCAGGGTTCAGTACTGGGACTGGGTTTTTTAATGTCTTTATAAGTGACATTGCAGAGGAACTGGAAGGAAAAGTATGTTTCTTTGCAGATGACACAAAGATCTGCAACAGGGTTGATACACAGGATGGAGTGGAAAGGATGAGAAGGGACTTGGCAAGGTTGGAGGAATGGTCAAATGTATGGCAGCTCAGATTCAATGCAAAGAAGTGCAAGGTAATGCACATGGGAAACAAAAACCAAGGGGAAGCATACACAATGGGGGGTGAGATACTGACAAAGGTAAAAATAGAAAGGGACCTGGGAGTAATTATATCAGATGACCTAAAGGTGGGCAAGCAATGTGAGAAGGCAGTAAGGAAGATTGGGGATACTGGGATGCATAGGAAGAGGCATCAATAGTAGAAAACAGGAAGTTGTTATCCCTCTGTACAGATAGTTGGTGAGACCCCATCTGGAGTACTGTGTGCAGTTCTGGAGACCCCATCTCTGCAAAGACATAGACAGAGTGAAGGCTGTCCAGAGGAGGGCAACCAAAATGGTGCAGGATCTGCACCAGAAAACATACGAAGAAAGACTAAAGGAGCTTAATATGTATACCCTTGAGGAAAGACGGGAGAGAGGGGACATGATAGAAACTTTCCAGTACCTCAAGGGAATCAACAAAGTCCAAGAGGGTAGCATCTTCCAGAAAAAGAGATGTGCAAGAACAAGGGGGCACAATTTGAAGATAGAGGGGGATGGCTCAGAGGTAATGTGAGGAAGTATTTTTTCACAGAGAGGGTTGTGGATGCATGGAACAGCCTCCCTGAGGAGGTTGTGGAGTCAAGAACAGTGGGGGAATTCAAGAATTCATGGGACAGGCATAAGGCAGTCCTAGTGGGGGGTAGGAGGAAGTAAGCTGTTGGTTAACTAGGATCTGCAGCTTATCTGTTAGATAGGAAAATGGGCAGACTAGGTGGGCCTAGCGGTCCTTATCTGCCATCAAATTCTATGTTTCTATGTTTCTATGTGGGACAAGCAAACATATATCTTCAAAATTTTTTTGTTATTGATTTTTTTCATGGGGTGGAGGGGTATCCAGTGATAAGGGCATTCACTAGTGAGCACTCACAAAAAGTGTGACCCAATAGCAGCCCCTGTTTGCACGGCTACTGGAGGGGGGGTGACTATTGATATAACACAGCCCCCACATAAACAAAAAGAAAGCAAGTTCCCAGCACCCTTTTGCTGTGTACCTGAAGTGTACATCAGCGAAGCTGATTTTTACTGATGTGCATTTACTATAATGGTGATCACCTTTCCACAATCGCAATTATAACCTGGTGGAGGGGGATGGCTAGGAACCTTGGCCAACTGGACAGTAACCAGTTGTAACAGGCAGAAACTAGACTGAATAAACTTCAGCGATATAGGCATCGTCTCATAATACAGCTACAGTCAGCACATCCCTTCAGTTCGCAGACACATGGACTATGACTCTCTCCTACTCAGGAGAACTCAAACCCCTCAGCTGTGTCTTCAATAGAGGGCACTGCAAAACTATCTTCATCCCCTGATGACTCCTGCTGTTCATCACCTTCTTTATCAGGATCATAGAATCTTGGGGTTGTTGACAACATGTACTGCTTTGGGAAGAAACGGGAGCTCATTTTAACAAATGTTAGGTACTCCACATTATGCTCTGACAGGCAGACTGCTGAAGCTCTGTGCTTCCCTATGGTAGCTGCTGTGTGGAGACACTAATGTCCTTCAGCATGGACCACAGAGGGTTTCTGTTACCACTACTAAATCGTGATGATGAGGGTGAAGGAGCAGACACTGTACTGGTGGAGGAGAAGGATACTGGGCGAAAGGTGGTTGATGCTTGATGTTTGTCCCTTGCTATTGTTTTTCCTACCCTTACCTCAGACTTACTCATCCAGTTTTTGACCTTGCCATGCAGGATGACCATATAATGATACAGATCATCCTTTCCACTAGGAAGAAATGCAGTTATCAAACAATCAATCAATCAGTCAAAATCGTTATTTTACCAGGTGAACATCATTGAGCAATGTTCATTTTCAAGATGGACCTGGACAGGATATAAAGTCATAAAGTACATTGGACAATAGACAAGGGGTACAATAGCATAGGATTACAGAGACTAAATGATACAATTAGCAAGACTGGCCATAATATCTACAGTGTATAAACATGTCAGTGGTCAATGCACTGCTGAGATAACTGTATCCAAGAAAAAGTATAAAAGCCTGAAGCTAACAAAGGAGGGAGGAGGGAAAATAGTACAGCACTGGATCTTAGGATGGTGACTGGTGGAGGAAAGTAGAGCAGCAAAAAAGGTATGGAGATGAAGTCACTGGAAATAAGGAAGTGGAGAAGCCTAGAAAGTGTTGAAGCAGTGGAGCAGTTTTTAGACCATGCATTAGGTAGGGGTAACTGGGGGAGAGGAAGTTAAGAAGCCTAAGAGTACTGATTCAGAGGAGCAGATCTTCAGAGCATATTCTTGATAGGAGGTAACGGGGGGTGGGGGGCCGGGTAGTTCTATGGTCTTAGAGAAAGATTCGGTGCTAAGCACATAAGCCAAGTTGGGGTAGAGAACATTCACAGAGTAGATAAAGAATACTGATAAGTGCTAGAGGTATGGAAGGTAGAGATATGCCCTTCTTGTACCTGGGATCCAGCAAGGTCACCAGGATGTATGCCTCGGAATTGTTAATATGAATGACACAGGGATCATCATCACAAAGATGCATGATTATGTCAGCAAGCTCAACTCTAACTGAGCTTGCAGCCACTTAAAATTGCCCCCTTACATTGCACAGTGCATGGCATACACCACACAGCAATGGTATCACCTGGCTCAAGCAAGCGTTGTCTGCACTCACCACCTGTGTCACCTGTTCCAGTGATCATAGTACCTGGATAACACTATCCATCAAAAAACACTGGGATGGAGTCAATGACATGGCTGACTGTGCTTCCCGACCCCACATGTGCATGATATACTTGTGAAGTGACTTGTACTGTTCCTACAGCTGCTCAAACATACAGAGAGTGGAATTCCAGTGATTTGGCACATTGAGCTTCAAGCGGTGCTGTGGTACATTATTTGCCTTCTGTAGAGCATGATGGTCTGCTCTAGCCAGTGCTGAATGACTAAAATGCCTGCATATTTTATAGCTGACAGCCAACATGGCACTAACTGCTTTGTGCTCCAGAAAGGATCTCACAATTAGAATCAGCACGTGCTCAAAACAGGGGACATGATAAAAGCAGCCATCATTGATGGCTTTGATGGCATTACAGGCATTGTCACTGGCAAGATATGCTGCATTGATTCTGTGGTGCTTTAGCCAGTGTGTAATGGCCTCATTGATGTGGGTGAGAAGTCTGTCTGACGTATGAGAGCCATGCATATTCTCCATGCTTAATGTGGCATGCTGTCAACAACCAGCAGTACTGCCACCAGTACTCAGGGGACAAGTAGATGAGAGACAGAGGTGCAGAGCATATACATGAAGGAAAAAAGGCCGGTGTGTAGTAATGCACATATAACTAACTCCCGATGACAGGCCACTTGTCCAGATGTCCATGATGGAATGCTGGCTAGTGCTGAGTGCGACGGAGCATGTGACACCATGCATACAAGGTCATTGTATGTAGTTGGAATAGTCTTAGTGCTAAAATACATTCAACTAGGAACTTTATATTAAGGCACAGCCTTCTCCATCAGTTCACTAAATCCCTCATTCTCAACAAATGAAAATGGCAAAAGTTCTTTTGCCAGCATCTTGGCCACAGCTGTATTGAGCTCTTTTGTCACCGGGTGTTTTCGATGATGTTTTGTGTGTTGGCTTAATGCTGATTTGATATCTGGCTGCTTAAGCCTCTGAGTATGCAGGACTGTGGGTTGTCTGTTGGCTTTGCCAAGTATAGTCATGCAGCTTTGGCTGACTTCGGCGGTTGCAGGGAATGCTGGTGCTGCAGGAACTTCCATATGAGTACAGATGATTCACCTTGACTACTACCTCCACTTGTATCTGCACATGTAGGGGTAGGACACAATAAGGGGTCAAATGTTACATCATCTACTACCTGGGGACCCTCACTTTCAGTAGTAGAAGTAGCCAAAGTGGGCATGGATGCCAACCTCTTATGTTGGGTCCACTTAATGGGGTGCTTACTTTGCATATGACAATGCATGCCAGTCGTCCCATAGTGTGAGCCCAGTTTACCATTACTAATCTAGGAATGACAGATGTTGCACACCACAACACTGTCATCAGAATCATCAATCACAAAGAAATCCCTCACCAATGAATGAAAGTGACAGGGTCAGTCCCTGCCACTGATGTGTGGACCCATCTTTTCCTTTTCTGTATGGTTGCAACCTCTATCTTCCACTCTGCTAAGGCTATCCCTTTCTTTCTCAGTATGGAGGCAGGCTACCTTCTTGCTAAACCCCCATCGCCAGCTTGTACCTTCTTCCGGTATATTTCTCTTCCTTCCTAGGGGCCCAAAGATATAATACCAGTGTGTGGCATGAGTAATCATGTGTCTAATTTGTGCAAAGACTTGGTAGACCTGATAAGTATGTGAAGTCAGAATGAACTACTTATAAACATACTCCTATCAGAGTTTGAAGGCAGCATTCTGTTTCCCCTCTTTTTTCTGTATCCTGTGCTGCATTGCTTGTTTGGTTAATAAGTAAATAATGCTGGGTTTGTTTATAATGAAAAGTAGAGTTGCCTTGTTGTAAACAGAATATTGCATTGGTTTCAAATGTCTGCTTTAGTGCAGCTTCATTAATGTTCTTTCCTGCCCCCCAACCCCCCATTGTTGAAAAAGGGAGAAATGAAAGAGCTGGTTGTAAAGCAAAATAGGATAGTGTTCGCACCTAGCTCTCCCTCACTGTCTCTACAAGTGCTGTGTCTCAGGTCAAAACAGGATGGCAGGTCAAGTTTCTTTTCTGCCACCTCACTCCTCTCATACATATAACACAGAAACATTAGCATGTACAGGGACAAGGAAGTCCCTGCAGTGAAAACAAATAAATAACTTCAGCTTTGGAATGGGTTGCTAATATAAAAAGTACAACTTCTAAATAAGGGTCCAGAAATAGGCCCAATGGAAAAGGAAGCCGACGGGCTGCAAATTCAGCCATCCGGGAAGGGGGGAAAAATAAACAGGAGAAAGTGCTCCTGTGAAATAGGAGCCTCCAGAAATAAATAAAACCTAATGTGGGGCATAGGGTGTTAAAGACATACAAAAAGAAAAAAAATGAAAGCAAAATATCTTGTTTGCTACCTGTTGGGCTGCCTTGCTGTTCTTTAGGGCTGGTAGCCCACAGTCTGTCAGTTTATATAAGAGTTGTGTAGGCATCAATTAGGAAAAGCCCAAAGCACCTCCAGGGGCTTAATCAAGGGAAGACCCAATGATACAGACTTGTTAGGTCTCTTTGGGAATACTATTACTGCTATGTTTAAAACCCCAAACATGAACAAAACCTCCAATGGAATCTACCTTTTAGCCTGCAGAGTCAGGGTGTCAGTGGATAACCCTGCTGCCTTAGAGAAACACTCTCCTTGTTGGTTTTCTTCTGAGTCTCTGCTGCCATTTTATGTCTGCAGTATTTTCTCCAGGTCTGTTCACTATGAAAGCTGCCCCCTGATCTGAGCAGCTCTATAGGCGACAGCGGTGACTAGAGGTCTGTATTTATATATATATATCTGTATAGATAAGTAGGATGCAGAAAGGGGAGGAGTTCTAGAGCAGAACAATTAAGGTTTAATTTATGTTATAAGTTAAAAACTAAAGCATAATATGAAAGGGTGGTTCACTGAGAATATAGCCTAAATGAATAGGCTTAGAATTAACCCTCTGTTTTCTGTATAGGCTGGGTTACAAGCCTAAAGGGACCTTGTTTTTAATTAAACATATACATGTAGGTCACCTGACAGTGATGGCACTCAAGTGGCTATAAAAAGGCTACCACCAGGAGGTTAAAATTGATAGGGTGTCAATGGAAAGCCAGATAGAGTGTCAGTCTGGTATTGATAGTCTGTGAAGGAAGACCTAAGAAAGACAATGGGTGCTAGCTGTAGGAAGGCATGCCATTGCTTGGGAGTATATTGGCCTTTCCAAGGCACCTGTCTTTGATGAAAAAGTATAAACTATCCTGACTTATTTATTTTGGATTTCTGTTACTCATTTTATGCTAAGAAATAAAATGACAAGTGCCAGAATGGCACTTTTTATGCACTAGAACGTTGAGTCTGCCTAGTAATTGTAACCTGTTATCTGAGTCCCGCTCACATCCCCCTACATGCTGGAGTTTTGTGGGTGGTGGGGCAGATTGGGTCGGTGACACAGACATACTGTAGGGGTGAGCAAAACCATTTTCTTTGCATGCTGCTGCTTTCCCACAGATCCCATTTTTGCCACTTGCTGACCCTTGACCAAGACAGGTTGCTTCTTCAGAACTGATGGAAAAGGGTTTACTTTCCCTTTGCCAATAACAGTTTTGGCTGCTGCTTGTGGGCAGGGCAGCTGCCAACTAGGGTCTACTACTGGATCATCACTCTCACAACCATAATCATTACTACCCTCCATGCTTTCTGCTATTTCCATTGGAGAAAGTAAAGGCTGCCTATATACAAGGTCTGCTTCCTCAGTGACATTCTCCGCAACATGAATGCTGCCACTAACAGTGTGTTTGCTATAAGAATGCTTGTGCTCCTCAGACACATTTGAAAGCTGTATCTGCTGCTGCGCATTATCTCCTTCCCCCACAGTAACTGGTCCTGCAACACCATTACTGTCACCATCTGTCATACTGTTTGCCACTGTACCAAAACTCTCCTTGCTCTTACTCACTACCAGCTCCTGAATTAGATCATGGGTGTCCTGGGACTGATACAGCTGACCATTTCCAGGCTCATCCTGAGACCCCTGGGACTCATGTAATAGCATGGCAACATCAAATGCAGTCTTTTTAAACTGCTGTTTAGAGTGATAAACTATACCTGCACTGGGAGTAGCAGTACTGTGCTGAGTGCCAAAGAAGCATGAGGGTTTGATTCCCTGTGAAGCCAACAGTGGCACAGCATGTGGTATGGATGGCATTGCAGTACCAGTAGAACTTGCAGTGCAGCTACTAGTAACACCTTTCACAGCACCCTCTTCATGCCCTTGTGACACCTTTCTGACTGATGCAGTACCTGTCACACTTTTTCCACATCCTACATGCTTCCCACTGCCTTTGGATGACATGTTCTACTGTCTGTACTTTGCTGGACCCTAAAATACCAGAAAGTATTAAAGAAATAAAAGAGACACTAATACACAGACTACAGAAGACAGAGTAACCTAAGATATTGTGTTATCAAAAAATAGCAGTCAAAGTACAGATAACAGCAACTTATAGTTCTACTAAAGAAAACAGGTGGATTTAATCACTCCAAAAGCCTGTTCTGTGCTGCAGAACAAACACAGCTCTTCCCTCTTCAGATATCAACTGCAGAGTGAGTAGCTACACAGTAAGAAATGTGTGCTGCCTCCTCTCCCCTCCCACTGAACCTTATGTGGTCGCAGAGTTGAAAAAAACATGTGGTCAGAGTTGCTGTGGTGTAATTTGACCTTTCCATGGGATTTCAGTGCTTAACTGCAGAATTTGCACTAAACCACAGAATTTTAACTAACCAGGCTGCACACCATGCAACTGCAGAACTAAAAATCATGTGATCAGAGGAACATGTGGAAAAAAATTACACTTCTGCAAGATTTTGGTGTTAACTGCGATATTTTACAATACTGCGGAATTCTAAGACACGCAATGTACAACATTTTGACAAAAAAACATAAATAAAAAAACACACATAATGATTACTTTAAGACAACACAGTTAAGGTACTCAATAGAAAAGGTGATTACATTCAGTATGTGACCATTGCAATTAAGATACCACATTCAGAAAATGAAATATAGACACACATTGATGGTAGGGAAAAAAATACCACATAATCACATTTAAATCGCAGAAAAATACATGATCTGGCGAAATTATTAACAAGATACATTGGGCTTGATTCTAAAAGGTCCGCCGCAAGCTGCAGCAATGGCAGCTTGCGGTGATCTGCCCTGCAACCTGGCCAGTACACCCGATTCAGAATCGGAGTGGTTACAGTGGTCTGTGTCCTGTGACTTGCAGTAGCTGGGCAAGACAGGGCGCAGCACCCAGAATGCTGCAGGTCACAGGACAGCAGTTGCACTGGTTGAGGACTGCCATGGCACCCCCATGCCCACCTCTGAGGCCCCATACGGTGTGGCCACCAGCCCCAAGCCCCCCAGATCATGGCCCTCCACCTGCCCTGGTAGTCCGGTGATCCCCAACCCCCCAAAACACACACACACACCCAGCGTGTGCATTCGCAACTGGTCCTGGTGGTGAGAGAGGGCTGTGCCAGTGGCCAGCAGGGTATTGGGGGTGTGGGGGTCTCACACTGTGGAGTGGGGGGCCACTAGACTACCAAGGGGTTACTGGGGGATTGTGCCGCAGGGCATGGGGGGCTCGCAATGTGTGTGTGTGTGTGTGGGGGGTCTGGGCATTGAGGTGTTCCACACACCCAGCCTGGCATGGTGCGTGCCATGCCTGGGACCCAGAACCCATGGGCCTCCGTAACCCACAGGGGTTGTGGGGCTGGGGCACAGTGGAAACCTCCAGTGAACATCAAAGACCAGTTTGACCACCTTTTTTTTGGCGTAACTGGTCTTTGATGGATGTTCACTGGTGGTTGTCTCTGAATCCCCTATGTGGACGTAGTGGCCACCCTACCTGAAAAGAGTGCAGCTGCTGCCAGAAACCCCATTACACCATCTCGCAAGGGGGTTTCAAGTGCATAGGTGTTGTTGGGCTCAGGCAGCCTGCCGCATGTCACAGGCTGCCTATGTGAATCCCGTGGGGATGCAACACAGGATGCAAGTGCGACTTGCAACATATTTTCCAATGCAAGTTGCATTGCGTCCTGTGTTGGCTTCTCTGAATCTGGCCCACTATTTCCCCAGTTTTCAACAAAAAGTCAGCAGTTTACAAGTAAGTTTACAAGTTTACAACAGTTTTAGGTGTAAATCCACAGTAAATAGACAAAAGTTCTGAATTCCACCATGGGTGGAACAGCAGAAGATTCCGTGAAAATTTTGGAATTTCGCATAACTTCCCTGAATGTGGGAAATCTGCACTTTTGCCCAACCCTACTCCCTAGGCATGCCAATAGTTTGTAGCACTAGCTGGGTTTACATCACGTATTGTTCTACCCTTGGTGTTCCACTCCTGGAGGTAAGGCTTGCTTCACCCCCTTCCTCTTCACTCATCTTTAATTCTTCCCTTTCACAATTTCATACCACCTCCTCCCATCCTCCTTTTGTTCCTAATCCTCCCCCAGCCCCTTCTTCAAGTTTGCCACACCCATCTCTTCTCTTCCAGTATTCTGTACCCCATTTTATTCCTCACTGATCTCTTCTTATCCCCTGCCAATCCCTTTGCAAGGTGTGCATTCTGGAGGGGTGAAGGCTCACCTAATTGCTAACCATCTCCCACTCTCCCATCCACTAATCTGACAAGGTTTCTAACTTATTTATTCATTGAGTTTTGTTGACCCAATAGGCCCACTGAGACTAGAAGTACCTTTTTCAGGGCCAACCGGTTGGGGGTGGAGTGGGGATACAGATGGTAACCAACTGAAATTGAATCAGATTAAGCTGTTGGTGGTATTTTTATTGAATGGGGGAAATTTGTCCAGGACTCCGGGGAAACTCCCCAATTCTCCAGGAGGGGGAATCACTGGTTGTCCACTAAAGATGGCCAGTCCTGACTGAGATCTGATGAGGATGGACATGCAGGAGGCTGGGAAGCAGGTCTCACCCCCGGCCTCTATGACTTTTTTGATGATAATGGATCCACAGAACATAATGATATTACAGGCATTCCAACTGAATCAAAGGGACAATGGAACCTGGATATGATACAAACGGCAAAACCACTCTAAGTTAACACAGCATTGGAATTGCAAGAACTTATGCAAGCTAAGAAAAGGTGTTTCAAGGCTACACAAAATAAATTCCATGAGGCACTGAGTAGTATTCTAGAAACTGAGAATGAAACTCTTAAGTGCCTCCCTGACAACGGAGACAGCCCTGGCAGTACAACCCTAGCAACCCAGCTCAGTTGGACATTCAAACATCTGCTCACCAGGTAAATATAGACAATATTATATTCCAAACCTCTGTTTATGATCAAAGCAATGCAACAGTGTTTATGTTTTCAGCTGGGTTGAAACGGGGCATGGATAAAAGTGGTCTGGACGATACACTCCAATTCATAAAACAGCCTGGGATTCACTTTTTTCCACAGAACTGGCCAGCAACTAAGGTATCATCCCAGTCAAAGTAAAAACCTTCACAGCCATTACATATTATGGGACACTTATCTATAGTTGCAAACGGGAACTCAGTGCAAAAAATTATACATCTTCAAGAAACAGAGATGAGTGTGAATGAGTTGCCAACAACTAACAGTGCAGTTATTATGCATCTGGCCACAACATCACTGAACAAGGTCTGTACACAGAGTATAGTTACACCACAGCTTGTGAGGGTACATTCAGAAATGGCACATGCAGTGGTTAGCTCCCCTGGCCTAGACTCTCCCAGGGCATAGGAAAAATGGTGAGCAGGTCATCAGTAGCTCCAACACTGCTCCCCGATGGGATGACTGAACCTTTGTAAATAGAACTGAATGAGAAAAAGGCCTCTCTTATAAAGACATTAGCTGATGATGAAATACTCAGCAAACAGAGAAAAGAGGAGCTACAGGGGGAACGGGACACGTTTATGTTATCCAACTGAACATCACACCTGATTCAGACAATTTAAATGAGAAGGAAAGTGTTTCAACTCCCACTTCGGCACCAACCCAGGGTCTGCCTCTCAATATGCGGCAATCAGCAGCTACCGCTATACAAACTACTTTAGATATCCTACCATCTACAGATACAGAAAAAACATGGTCACCAGATCATGCACCAAGAGTAGCCAGTTAGCAACAAACTAAGGATGGTCGTTGGGTGCATGATCCAACCTGGGACTCAGGGTCTTCTTCACAATTGTCAGTAGCTCCTGAATGGTGCCCCCCAGTTGGAGCCACATGCTTATGCTCCCCCCTTGCGGGCTCAGATGTTATTGCCACTCCAAACTCAGATAAGCCCCTACATGGTGATGCAATGGCCCCCCCCGGTGGGGAGCACCTCAGGAGTATCCAGGGATCGGTTGGAAAGAAAAGCTGCAATGTACTGCAATATATCTGTTTACAGCAAGGACCCTGTATCAACCAGGGCAAATTTTAACAAAGTTGGACATGAAAAATTCCCCCTTCCCCATACTTCATCCATTTCTGGGTCAGTTTCAACACAGTCTTCTCCACAACCAGAGTCCAATGGGTCACATGGACCTAAGGACACTACTCATTCTAACCCCCCACCTAGACCTTTACTGTCGGAACTTTTAAAAAATAACAAATCAGAACCCCTACCCCGAAGTCACGCAGCCTGACTTAGATACAAACGGAGTCTGGATCCCCAACCAGACATGCAATATGTTGGTAAAAACCTAATCAAGGACTCCCTCCACTTCTCCCCCACATATGTGTTTGCCTTTATTCACATCTTGGGGGAAGACACCTTTGACATAAGTTTCTGAACCCCACAATTACTGGAAGCCTTTTGATGCAAATATAATCAAATTAAATTATCCCTGCCATGGACTCCCTTCATTGTGATTCCATTGACTAAACCACTGATCAAAATGGTAACCATCATGTTCTGGAATTAAAAGATTGCAGTGAGAGACATCTACTACTGGTTACAGCAGAAATGTGAGGTTCTCAGTGTCCTCGAAGCAATCTTAGATGGGGAGCACTTCTGTACTGGAGGATGGAAGTTTAAGGTGAAGCTTCACCAAACAGAGGAGGGTATAATCCATATCTCAAACTGATTTTCCCTCAGATGCAATTAGGGGATATGCTCCTATGCAGGGCACCTTGTCATCCTTTTTAAATGAGACAGGAGAAGTAGTGTCATCCTCGGAGGCTCTAACTGAAGTGGTTATGAATTATTTATAACCAGCAAATATAGTTGGTATTATCCTAGACATTGCTCTATCAGATTATTTTTCAGATTTTCCACAACACCATTTATTACAGGACGATTTAAACTTTTTAACAGCACCAATTTCAAAACAGAAAATCACTAATGTAATTAGGTCTTAGAAGGTAGGAGCAGCCCCAGGGATGGATGGTTTGCCCTACAAATTTTACAAAACCTTTACAGTGGAATTAGCCTTATGCCTAGAAAGGGTTTTTTAAATATTTTTTTTTATCCAGAAAACTATCACAGGTTACTTTTCAAAAAGTTTAGTTATTTTTTTTATTTAAATCTAGGGATAAATAATAATAGGCTGACACAGTTAATTGATGTCCCAACTAGGGTTCATTACAAATCTACATATAGCTCTCTTCTGGACTGGATCCTGGTCTCTGACAGTAATAAAACTGTACAATCAGGCGTTCTGTTGGGCAGTGTCAGTGACCATAGCCCAGTATACTGCTGTTGGATGGCAAGAAGGAAGAAGGGTCCCCAGTATTTATATTCTCCCATAGTATAAAAAAATAGACATTGAGAATTTTAGAACAGCTGTTGCTTCCATTGATTGGTCAGGGATGAAGCAGACAGATGAGGTTAATGAAGCTTTGTCAAATTGTTGTTCCCTGTTTAACACTACTTGTAATAGGAATGCACCACTTAGGAAATTAAGGATCGGGGGAAAAAACATAAATGGATAACCCCTGAGCTCTTAAAACTATTGAGAGATTATGATAGTTTGTGGAAAATCTATAGGATAGCTCTCAGACAATCCTCTCTGGTGGCATATAAGGCCACAAGAAATAAATGCAAAATGATAGTTATAAGATTAAAAAGAAATATTTTTATGGACAGACAAAAGGATTTTAAGGGTAAGAATATAACTGATGTGGAAACTAATCAATGAACTTATGGGCCAAAAATGTTCTCTAGTGTATCATGCATAAACAATTCTACTGAGATAATTACTGATCCACAGTTTATAGCACAGGAATTTAACAACACTTTCACTGCCTTATCAAAATATATCCCCACTGGTGGTGCTAATTTGAGCAATATAAATATCGATGTTGATCTGCAGTATCCAAGGTCCTACGTCAGATCAATCTCTCCAGAGGAGATGAAGAGATATCTATTAAAGATAGACCCTCAACCCTGAGCTGGGAGGGATGGGATTGATTTCTGTCTCATGAGGATCACCACAGACATACTTTGTTACCCGTTATCTTTAATTTTTAATTTATCTCTATGTAATTCTGTTTTCCCCACAGTATATAAAGATTCTGTTGTTGTACCAATATTTAAGGCTGGTGACACAACAAGAGTCCAAAACTGTTGTCCTATTTCTCTTTTGGCCCCTCTTTCAAAGGTTTTAGAGTGAATAATCTCTGATCAAATGACCGAGTACCTCTTAAAATACAATGTTCTTATGCCTGCTCAACACTGTTTCAGGCCTGGTCATAGTACCATCATGGCCTTGGTGGGGTTCATGAGCACAGTCCAGTTGACCATTGACAGGAGCCAATATACTGGGGCTGTGTTGTGGACCTCACCAAGGCCTTTGACCGAGTTGGTCATGGCCTTCTATTATCTTCTTTACATTGACCTGGCCTGTCTGGTGATGTGGTAGGGTGGTTTAGGAGTTATTTGATTCAATGTACACAGGTAACAAAGATTGATGTTTTTTTCTCTCAACCTGCTTCAGTTTCTTTGGGTGTCCCACAAGGGTCAATTCTGGGTCTCCATTTGTTTAGTCTTTTCTTAAACACTCTTCCCTCAGTTTGCATTAATTCTCAGATTTTGCTTTATGCTGATGCCGCAGTGATCCTCATGAAAGGATCAAATATTAACATTTTCCATAAAAACTTGACAGGTGATTTTCAGGCAGCCCACAATTGGTTTATTAATAACAGACTGGTTCTAAATAAAAAAAAATCCATGGTCTTCCTTAAAACAAGAAAGAAAACAGGGGAGGATATTGAGTTATCATTACAGACAGTGCAAGGAGATAATATTGAACAAGTTCAACAATTTAAATATTTGGGACTCCTAATTGATGAGGGTCTGATGTTTGAACCACATTATTCTAACATGATCAATGTTGCTCACCAAAGGTTATGGGGTTTATATAGACTTAATTCACTCTTAGTACCATGCACTAGAAGAATACTTGCCAAGAATTTTCTTATCCCTATCATTGATTATGGTTTATTGATTTACTATGCTGCTGCGGAGGGATTATCAAATAAAGTTAAAATTCTTTTGAATCAAATTTCTGGATTTTCCACACAACTCTCAGAAAGGACACATCATTGTCTATTATTAAGGGAAGCATTTTCTGCCTTTATATTTATGCTTCAAATTCCAATTGGGAATACTGGCAAAGAAAATTACATTAAACAGGGTACCAGAGGTATTTGACACTATATTTAAGAGACATATTAGCACTGCTTGTACAAGGTCTGCTGACAAAATATTCTTTGCAATACCTAGGATGAAGTCTTCTATGGGACAAAAATCACTTCTGTATGCACTTCCTTATCATTTTAATTTTTGCTACTTTAGATGGTTTTAATGGAGCATTGGTATTTTTTAGGAAAAAAACTTAAAGATTACCTTATGTTAGAAAGTGAATGCAAATGTTTTACCTGAAATGTTTGTTGTAATGTCTATTAGTGATTATATGTGATTATAGAGCTACTGTATTATTGTATGGTTTTATATATACAACTGGTCGACCATGATAATGGGTCTGATGCCCATGGACTTGCCAGTATAAATAAATAAAATAAAACAAACAAACTACTTATACAAAATTGAAGACCCAAAAGCCTATTGAATGCAAACTTAAAAATTTTATCTCAAATTCTTCATCTTCTACTACAGAGGGTAGCAGTATCCATTATACATACAACACATTTTTGCGGTTTACCATATAGATCCATTCATCACCCTAATTATTCTTCAGAAAATATGGGAATATTTTACTAGAACACAAGACACAGGATATATTGTATTGTTAGGCCAGAGGAAGACATTCAATAGGGTTAACCATGACTTTCTCTTTAGTGTACTGCGTGCCTATGGCATTCCTAATGTCTTTATATCCTGGGTAAAATTGTTATACATCAATGTCCAATTATCCAGGGGCACACCAGTCCTGAATTTAGAGTATGGGAAGGGGTACATCAGGGGTGTCCCTTGATCCCACTTTTATTTTCCTTTTTTCTTAACCCATTACTAGAAAAAAATCTAACTTTCAGGGAAACTTCCCAATGATGAAATAAAGATTATAGCCTATGGTGGTGATGATACATGTTGCTTTTTTACTCAGGCCACTGACTAGTTGCCACACACTGGCCTGTACTGTCTAGCACTGGCCTATGTGTGGCACCATTGTAAATACTGTACATTGTTCATTTCTGACTGCACCAATACCATGTATTACTCCTGACTGTTGTTAATATCCTGAACCACTTTTTCTGTATGCCATATACTCTGTATTTACTATATGGTGTGATATTCCTCACACCACTGTTTTATACCCTGTAATGTCTCACAGATGGCTTACTATTGTATTCTATGATGTGAAGCCTTTGTAAAGGATTCTCTGACTCAAAGGTATTAATTCCGGTATGATTCAATAAATAAATAACTCAAATGTTTGTTAGTGAAAGATATTGCTAGCATCTATGAAGCCCAGAAGGATTTAAACTTATTTTCTATAGTATCATATGAACAACTCAACTTAGGTAAAAGTAAGGCCATCCCTATAGGACCATGGGGGATCTCCCTTTGCACATTTCACATTTTCCTTTAGTCTTAGGCCCTCTGAAAATCTTAGGATTAACCTTCAGAATCCTGAATGTGGCCCACACTAACTGGGAGAATGCCCTACGGATATATGAAATTAAGGTTAAATCGTGGAAAAGTTGGAAACTCTGTAAACTAAAAAGAGTTTTTATTATCAAACAATTTCTAATCCCCTATCTTACATATGTTGGATCAATTTTTCCACTTTGATAGGCACTTTAAACAAGAATGTACAGTATTTTTTTTCAAATGCTTTGGGGAGCCATTTAAACCCCATTAAACAAGGTTTCACATACTTAAATTAGTATAAAGGTGGATTGGGTATGATTGATCCAGTTGGCTTTTTTCATTCTTTATTTTGGGTTTACTCCATAAAACTCCCCCGTCAAACACAAAGCTCTACCACATGTTTTTGTTTTTTAAACAACTGGAAAACCTTTCTAGATAGATGGATTGAAGCTCCTCCTAAATTTTCTAAACATCTGCAGATACCAGGTTCTATGACATACTCCATTCAGAAACTATACAAATGAGATATTTCTAGGTCCTTTCTGCCTGGTTATTCCTCTCGGGCGCAATGGTATTACCATGTTTTGAACAAAGTTGGTCCAAATGTACCTGAATTCAAAAATTGCACCCCAGAAAAGCAAGAAAAAGTTATTTCTTTTTAAATGAAAAATGAATCCCCACACAAATGTGGGAAGTTGTATGGTTAAGTGCTTATGGAAAGCTCAATGTTTGGGGTAACAGTAAGCATAAATATGTAGCAGAAAGGTCTTGTCCTTATACTGATTGTATGACCCCAAGGAAACTATGGAGCATTTTGCTCTGGAATGTACCTTTTCTCAAAACATGTGGAAATTTCTAACATATACTTGGAACCTGTTTTGGCTCCAAAACCTAACTTATGAAGCTTTAATGTTGGGGGATTACCCAAATCATCTAGCAAAATTCCGTAAAGGAACATTGTCAGTATTTTTTACTGTATTAAAATTCTATCTAAAATTCTATCTCTTGCAAGCTAGAGTCCAGTGGGTAATTCTTCAGCAACTAATGCCATATACTGTATTTAAACTATTATGTGAAATGGCCCTGTTGGAAATCTACAAAGCAGATGTAGCTTTGCATCCATTACATAAGGTTAGGATGTGATGGAAAGGTCTCTCCTTTTTTCAAAAATATAAGTGATCCTTAGAAAATGTCTCTTAGTTCAGTTTGCCTATTTTCTTTAAAGTTGAATTTATCAGTTTTGTAGGCTTTAAAAGTAAATGATGTTTGATGTGTGTCGATTTTCTTGTTTCCAATTTCTTTTTCTGTATTCTGTATATGGTTTTGAACACTTCAATACAAAACTCACCTACTCTTTTTGAGAATAGCCATGGGATCTTTAAGGTCCACCTGAACAACCACCAGAACAGGCAGGGACCTCGGTTTAGTATCTCATCTGAAAGATGGCAACTCAGGAGTGCAGCACCCCCCCAATGCTACACTGTCTCAGTGTCAGTATTGGGATTTAACGCAAGTGCCAGTTTGGGGGATATAACCCACAGCCTTCTGATCTTCCAGCCTCATAGGCAAATGTGCAAACTGCTGAGCCACTGACACCACTACTTACTACCCCAAGTGCTAAAAAAGCAAAATGTACAGTATCTCTGTTGAAATGCTTTGTGCATATGTATATGATATGTATATGAGTATAAAAGTAAGTGCATGTGTATATGCTTAAAAACATATATGTGTGTATATATGTGTAATGGATATATGTATTTAGACTATATTCTGGATGACAAGTGCTGCCTGCCTATCCCACAAAAATGTTTGGTATAGCTTTACATTTTTTTTGGTAATATGTACGGACTTAGCTCTACATATATTTTTTATTTGGATCCTGTATTCAAAAATATATTTCCTTTTCTCCTTTCCCCCAGGACATACCTGGAAACAAGTTGTTGAAGCTCAGTATGCCTTTTCTGGTGAAACTTTTCAAAATAACTAAATAAATAAATAATGCAGTCTGTGGAGTTTCAAACATTCCTGATATGTCTTATGTTCCAAACCATTTCTTGTTGTCTTCCTCTGAATAAATACACTTTTCTTTCTATTAGTAATACTAATATTTAAAGCTTCCCAAAACTGTGAACAGTAATCTATGATAGGTACATACTGTATGAAGTTACTGCATTACGATGGTATGTAGCTGTATACCAATGTTGAGTTTTCAGCATTATTTTATTTTATTTATTTATTTATTTATTTTTAATAATCCATACATATCTACATACTAATGCTACTGCCAAGGATGCTCCTTACAATCTGTGACTTGTTTTTGTCACACTGTATTAATTTTTGGGAAATCACTTGCAATCTGGCATGTGCTCTGTTTTGTTAGGTTAACAATTAGTTAACCTGATCAACTGCAAAATGATAGCTGTCTCCCCCCTTCTCTCTCCTCTCTCTCTCTTTCCATGCATTTATAACACATGGATCACCCCTTACCACCCGCACCAGAAGTGACCATTCACACTAGAAACTATTTAGCTTCACACCACAAGGCAAAGTAGAAGAAATGAAAAATAAATCTCAATGAACTAACTGTTTTATTAGGTCTGTGAATATAGACCCTTCTCTGCTTTGTGCTTCATTGACTTCAACTTTGAAATGTCAGTAATGGGGGAAGGGTGCATTGACTAGTAGCATAGCATAGCATAGTATAGCACAGCACAGCACAGCAAAATGTGATACTTAAATACAAGGTCCTCAGCCTAGAAAAGCTGTGAGGGGATTATCTGAATATGAATGAGGTACAAATAAACAAAAATCCCATATAATCAGATATGTACTAGTTATCAGGTCATGTAAAGCAGGCATGAGGAGAGAAAGAGATGAGAGGGAGAGACAAACAAGCTGAAAACATAGTTTTACAAGTGGTCTGCTCAACAAAGAGAAGAGAGTATTTCATTCAGCTGGCATAGGGATTTGTAGTTGTTGAAGGATACACTGAAAACTCAAAAAAGTTGTGCTATGGTATCCCATTTTTAAAGCTAAAGCAAGATGGCTGTAGGCTCCATCCACAGCCATAAAAATATGCACCCCTTACCTGACCTAATTAGCTCCAATTTTCTCCCCTTCCCCAACCAACCAAGTTAAAAATACTCACTCTGCTCAACACACTTAGTACTCAACACCCCCTTCAGCCCAAATAATTAAATACATCCTTCCTCCACCCACCACAACACTCATACTCCTCCATCTAGAGTGCACTGCCTTTTATTAAAAAAAGAGAAAACGTAGCTGTGGAGCTGGCGACTTTGCAGCCCTCTGCACAACACCTTGGGCAGTGAACATCTAAACAAATTAGAGCAAAAAAATACTCAAATACTATGAGTACACTTTTGCTTCCATTCATTCAGATAGTGGCCAATTAAGGAGGCATGTGGAGGGCTGTCGTTGATCCTCATCTGAGCTCCACAATTGCATTTCATCTTTTTCTTTAAGTTAGTGCACACGCTTAATGAAAATGTTTCAGTTTTGATTGATAGCAAATTTTGGTTCCATGTGATATGAGCAAACACAAAATAGCACTCTCCATTACAGTGAATGCACATCAGCAAAAACAGAAATGTTGTTGTGCTCTATGTCGATATCAAAAACAGTGCCCATTGGCACCATACACGCCACCTGCAACAGTAACCTTTTCTTTTCATGCAGTGCGCTAAGACCCCAGCACCCCCATGTGGGGGGGGCTTTGTCCACTGCACTCCTCATTATTCAGATAATCAGCTGCAAGGGGGACCTGACACTGGGGTACTGGGTCATCTGCATGAGGTAGCAAATCAGATCAAGGCACCCAGGATAAAAAAATACTATGTCCCAAGCACAACCAGCATATAAAAATGTTTTGCTCACAGCTAACTCCAAACCCAGAGTCCCTCACACCACAGGCATATACCCCTACCACTATGCCAAATGGTCAGCTGGAACTGTTTGTCCACACTTCCTCTCATATATTATTTCTCTATACCTCCATGTCATAGAAAGCATACCTCCGTTTTGCAATTATTGTCGAATGTAGTTGGTGTTCCCCTCCTTGGTATCCTTTTCTACTCGGTCTTACCGCAGGTGGTCAAACTGGGTCACTCATATTGAGACTCTCAATTTCACTTACCCAGATCACTGTATACTGTGAATTTTGTATAATGGTTTTGATCTGAATGGAGTCTTGCATACCAGATTCACAAAAATATTCAGATAATGGACTATATGCATCAAAGGGCAGATTGCCTATGCACTACATTTCTGAAGCATGTATGCAACCCTACATTAGAATACCATGCAGTGGGGGTCCAGAGGACTCCCAGTAACATTCACAGCAGGGGCATGAGCCCCTTGCATAATAGATCCCCTGGCCATTCGTACAGCTATGCATGTGGATTATCCAGTAGGAGGAGTCTAGTGTGCATGCCTGAACTCTGCCCCATGCACAACGGTGTGTAATGCCGGGCAAGTGAGGTGCAGGTTAGGGCAGATGGGACCCTGCCTTAACTAGCGTACACCCCCAGTGATGACACTCGCCAGCCCTGGTGGGACAGAAAATCCCCCACTGTGATGGACATAGTCATCCTAGCTGCATGGTAGGGGCATCATACTGCAATATATATGGAACATACATATTCAAATAACTCAATTGCACAGCACACTGTACACTTCACTATGTTTTGTTTATATATATATATATATATATATATATATATATATATACATATACATATATATTATATAATGGTGCTACTTGAAGGATACAAACATCACAGCTGTCAGAGAACATGCTACTCATACTAAGAGTGCAACTGCTTACATTTAGTGTACATGGCTTATGACTGTTATTGACATTTGTAACTGTATTACTTAGCAAGACACTGCATGTCCTGCCAACAAACCAGTCTGGCCATATGTTACACACACTGGGGAAATTCTTTGTCAATCACCCATACTTTACATTACATGGGACCTGTGCCTGTGTAGAATCCCCTGCTGGAGCACAGCAGAGGATCCACTATTGGATCCAGGATGGGCATCCTATTGGATCTCTGACTGTATCCACTGAACTTCTCCACATAGTTTGGGCAGGAGCACAGCTAGTCTCCTAGCATTTGTCAATATCAGCCATCAGGTACCTGTCCATGGGTAATTGGGTACACGGGCTGGTTATGCAGGTTTCACACATAATACCTGACCTTAATGCATAAAGCCCTATATTTGGGAAGAATTTAGCTCCATGTTTGTTTATCTAAAATATCATTATCCAGAAACTAGTTTCATTATTAATGATAACTTCAATACAAGGATAAGATTGCAAGATTTAGATTGTGTACTTGAGAAAGAAATATTGGCAACTGAAATTTTAATGACAATAAAAAGAATGAATTAGGAAATAAATGAGTTCATAATATGACAAATACAGGGTTTGTCTTCATAATGGTGAATGTCTATTAATTCTTCAGGACATTACAGTCATTTTTCTCCTGCTATATTTTTATGCTTCATAATAGATTATGTATGGCTTGACCTTGTCACTTGGCATTTAATTAAGGATGTTAGTATTCATACCATTTTGTCAGCACAGCCTTAACACTACCGCTCATGACACAGCCAAATGGATTCCAAAGCAAGCCTGAGTCATTGGGGGTTGGTTGGGGATGAAAGAATGAGTGTTCCACAGGATGTTCTCCTCCTCTGGGGAGGGAGGGTATTGCACTCTGTTACATTTCTGCCACCTGGGTGACCATAAGTGGTGGTAAAAGCTGGAGCCACAAGTTGGGTGTGATGGCACCTCTTGTCAGTGATGTGAGCATGCTCATCTTCTCATGTCACTGCTGGACAAACCCATGAAACATCCAGGGAAGAGGGAGAACAAGGAGAAGACCACCTAAGGAGCAGGATGATGCTGGCAACCAACCATAGGACCCACACTGCCTACTTGGCACTCTGCCTGAACTGAGCTATAACATCATGGGAGGGTGCTTGTTAAATGCTGAAGGCATTGCCCCAGGGGGTAAAATGTTGTGGCTTGGTAATAAGAGGTAAGTAAACAGAGAGTAGGTGATGGGGCTATGAAGCATCGCCAATGGATGGGAGTAGATCATATCAGAGGGGAGCAAAAAAATATTAGGATTCAAACTGATCCTGGGCTGACAGTTCCTATCTGTTTTTACATAAAAATTATTAATGATAAGAAAACACTTTACATGCGTCTATGTAGTAAGGATACCAGCCACTATATTGCTGATTTTGAACAATTACAATAGAATCAAAAGGGTTTTGAAAGACGTAAATAATTTTTTTTAGAACAAATAGATATGCTACCAAACTGAGAAATTATATTTTGAACAATGTCAAACCAAATGAGTTTTAAACTCATTTTGAAACTCTTCAGAAATATTTATGTTTCACATTTAAACAAAATAAGACTGTAGTTTAAGTTAAAATATACAAAGACATAATAGCCCAGGTGGCAATGAAAGGTGACAAGACCTTTTTAGGTATGTGAGTGAAAAGAGGAAGACCAGGGAAAGGTTTGTATTGTGAAAAAGTAAAGGGTTGAATATGCAAAGGGGGACCAGGAAAAGGCAGGCATCCTGAAAAATTACTTTTATTCAGTATTTGCAGAGGAAGGAGAAGTGGAGCGGCCACAAAAAAGCAGCAAGAGCTCTTGAGGGTAGGAGGTGGACACTAACACTTTTTGGGAGGAGAGAGTCCTGAAGGGACTCACTAATCTGAAAGTGGACAAAGCAATGTAGCTAGATGGGGCGCAGCCAAGTGTATTGAGGGAGCTGAGGTAGGTACTGGCTGCATCTCTGACAGGCCTGTTTAATGGCTCACTTGAAACAGGAGTGTTTACAGGGGACTGGAGAAGGGTGGATGTAGTTACACTTCACAAAAATAGAAGCAGGGAGGAGGCTGACAATTATAGGTCAGCCAGCCTGACATTGTTGGTGGGAAAGTTCATGGAATCACTTCTGAAGGAGAGTGTTGTGGAATATTTTGGATCCAATAGGTTACAAGGCTTGAGGCAGGATGGATTCATTGGAAGAGGTCATGTCAAACAAATCTGATAGATTTTTTGATGGGTTGACCAAGGAATTAGATCAGGGTGGATCATTGCTTGGATGTGGCCTAGCTAGATTTCTGCAAGGTTTTTGACACTATTCCACACAGACTTATAAACAAGCTGGGTAGTTTAGGAGTGGGTCAAGGGGTGGTCAGCTAGGTAAGAAGTTGGTTAGGGGATAGGCAATAGAGAGTGGTGGTAATAGAGCAATAGGCAATAGAGAGTTCACTCCGAGCAAGGGAAGGTGACCAGTCAGTTGTTTCTAGGATCAATGCTGGAACCAGTACTTTTTAATACCTTTATAAGTGACACTGCAGAGGATCTGGATGGGAAGCTCTGCCTCTTTGCAAATGACACAGAAAATCTGCAATAGGGTGGACACTCCAGAGGAGTGAAAAGGATGAGCAGAGACCAGGGGAAATGTGTTGAGTGATCAAGGGTGTCGATGCAAAAGATGCAAAATAATGCACTTAGGGCACAGAAACCTAGGGTGGAGAACAACATGGGAGTACTGGTATTTACTACCACCAAGCAGGAAAGATACCTGAGGTAATCATATCTGATGACATAAATGTGGCAGAGCACTATGACAAAGCAGTTGGGAGGGCTAGATGGGTGCTGGGTGAATAGGAAGGGGTATAACCAGCAGAAGGAGGGAGGTGGTGTTACCCCTATATAGGTCACTGGTAGGACCCCACCTAGAGTACTCTGTCCTGTTCAGAAGACCACATCTCTGGAAGGACAGAGTGGAGGAGGTCAAGAGGAGGGCAATTACAATAGTGCAGTGTCTGCATACAAAGCCCTATGAGGACAGACTAAAGGATGTCAATATGTACACTCTGGAACAGAGGAGAGAGAGAGAGGGGAATATGATAGAGACATTTAAATATCTCGCAGGGTAAATAAGGTACAGGAGGAAAGAATTTTTCAGAAAGAAAGGTGCTCCAGAAGAAGTGAACATGCTATGAAGCTGGAAGAGGGTAAATTCCTGAGAAAATGTGTGGAAATACTTCTTCACTGAAAGAGTGGTAGATGCCTGCAACAGTTTACCACTAAAGATGGTGGGGGCAAAAACAGTGGTGGTGTTCAAGAATGCATGGTAGAGGCACAAAGGAATCATAGAATAAAGGAAAGGGGAGGGATGAAGAGCTGTAGATTAAGCAGGATCTGCTGAGATAATGTAGATAGAGAAAATGGGGGGGTTTGTATCAAAAGTTCTTCAAGCAGAGGCTAAAGAACCTCAATATGTACACTCTGTAAGAAAAGAGGAGGAGAGAGAGGATATGGTAGAGACCTTCAAATACCTCACAGGGTTGAATACAGTACAGGAGGGAAGTTTTTTTTTTCCAGAAAAAAGGTGCTCAAGAACTATGGACATGCTATGATGCTGGAGGGGATAGATTCAGGAGAGATGTGAGGAAGTACTTCTTCCCATAAAGAGTGGTGGATTCCTGTAACAGACTTCCAGTAGAGGTGGTCAGGGTGAAAACAGTGGTGGGGTTCAAGAATGCATTGGACAGACATAAGGGGATCTTAATGGAAATGAAGATGGAGGGGCAAAAGAGCCAGTTATCAAGTAGGTTCAGCTGTGATACTTTGGGTAGGGAAAAATGACAGACTGGCTGGGCCAAGTGGTTCTTATCTGCCATCAAAATCTATTTTAAATGTTGACCAGGATTGCATAAATAAAAGAAAATATGTAAAACAATCATTAATGGGTTTACAGTCTGAGACTAGTAATATACAGTAAATAATAGAGAGTTATGAAGAGAAGTCAAGAGTGTATATAACATGTTAATCAAAGTGTAAGAAAGTATTATGGAAAAAGAATGTTTGAAAAAAAAAATGATGAGGCAAATAGAATTAACAACACCAAAACATTTTTGAATTATGCATCATGGGGGACAGGGCAGTTGACATCAACAAAAGATCCTGGAATACTACTATCTCAGTGGATTGAACATTATGAAAAGGTACAGTATGTAATGATGTTGAAAACTACAGTATACATAGTGCATCAAACTGTTCTGACTCATTTCAGGTGGAAAATAATGAGACAGCCATAATGACTGTTTTTGTATAACCAGAAAGTTAGTACTTGGACAAAAGAAAAGTAAAGCTCCCAGAAAAGCTGATTTTCTTCCAGTAATGTATCTTCTTGACCTTGACTGGTACCTACCAGTGACTGTAAAGTCACCTTTTGGCCAGGTTAGGTCCTGGGATCACAGTAGTTCTCTGGAACACTTGGGCAGCATAGATGGATCATTGGTTTCCTTCTTCCATCATTTTTTTCTGTTTCTGTTTCTACCAAGTACTGTATTGTCACAATTTTTTATACTGCATTAGTTTCCAGCTAACAACTAAATGGATGGGAAGGAATAGTTATTTATTTATTTATTTTTTTGTTGACAAGGTAAGTGCACTAGACAAATAAAATGCCTATTTTCAGGCGCAACTCGGAGAATTACAAAAGCAGGGTTACCATACATAAAATGAGATATGCAAAAGCAGCATGTGCAAACCATACAATGAGTTTTGAATAAACAGCTACAAAAAATGAACGTATTAAAATTATTATTGACCCATCTTTAAAAAAAGAGGTTCATTACTAAGTAGATAATTATTGACTGATCAGTTTGAATATTACAATAGCTAAAGTTTTGGGAAATACTTATTAACTTTGTTACAAGATTGGATTGTTTCTAAAAGTATCTTGAAAGAGGAGTAAGGTGGTTTCATATAGCGCAACTGCATTTGTTTTTACCATAACCTAGCTTGCAGAAAAACATACCAGGATCAAGCAAACCAATATAGTCTGAGCAGCCAGGATGCAACACAGTAATACTGTAGTATATCACAAAATGCTACTGTATGCTGCAGAGAACACTGTAATTCAAAGGCAATTAGGACCTTTCAGTGTTTTATTTTGTGACATATCATTTTCAAGTTATTGCATTGCATCGTGGCTGGCCCCACAGAGTGTACGTATATTTGTCTATATCTATAGCTCTATCTCCATATCCATAGCCATATCTATATCTATATCTATATCTATATCTATATCTATATCTATATCTATATCTATATCTATATTATGGCAGCATGGTAGTGCTACCATAGTTAGGGTTGAGGAGCCATTTACATGCTAAACCCAAAATTTTGCACCCTAATAACTTTGCAACCGTTTGAGGTTTGCCTGAAATTCAGAACACGTGATGAAGATCTACGCCTTGGGATCTGCCAAGTTTTGTACCAGTTGGATACACAGCTGTGGGTTATTAGCATGATCTGCGGCGTGCGTTGCGGCTTTCTGGAATTCTACTTGTCGCCTCCTGCCAGGTCGCACCCGTTTGCTCAACTGGACGGAAATCTTCAGGGAACATGCGGCCAGGATCTCCGATGTGCCTTTCAAAGATTTTGTGAACAAATATTAAACGGTTCAAAAGTTATTCAAAAAACAATTTCCCATTATAAGTCAATGGGAAAAGTTAAAATGTTCGACAGTGTCGCAAATGCATTTTTACTTTCGAAAATGGCACTATTACTTTTGCAAATCCACCATTTTGTTTTCAGTTAGTGATCATAAAAATGCTTGGCATTTAAAATTGAGACCCTCTAGCAACCTAATTATTTTTGTATTCACCTAGTCGGAGCCTGAGGATGCTAGCCATGTCTTTATTTTGGGGTAAAACACCCCAGAAATATGTTTTTCAAATTTCTGGAAAAAGTACTTTCACAAAGTACTTTCGTGCTCACGAAAGTGTCGCAAATTTTTGTGAAAGCTTTCGCAAATTGAGACAGTACTTTTCTAGTCTGTGGGGAAATGACAGCAATTCTTTGGCACCCCGCTGCAAAAGAACAGTTTGGAGTTTTGGGCTGAAAGTTGAAGGGAACGCAACCAACATCTCACAGATGTGCCTTTCAGAGTTCTGTTGAAAAAATATTACATGGCGGCAAAGTTACAGCACTCCAAAGTTGATGCTTTTTCCCATAGGATAACATTACGGCAGCCGACGCATTGCAGCAATCGTTTGGCGCCCTGCTGCAAAATTGGTCTTTTGGGCTGAAATTTGCAGAGAATACAGCCAACATCCCACAGATGTGCCTTTCAGTGGTTTGGTGAAAAAATATTACAGGAAGGGAAAGTTATGGCACTCTGAACTTCTGTTTTTTTCCCATAGGATAACATTACGGCGTTCGCTGAGCCTTTGAGGGCCCATATCTCTAAAACGGTGAGAGATACGGAGTTTTTGATGAAAAATTCTTAGCCCCCCCCCCCAGGGGCTAAATACAAAACTAGCCAGGAAAGTATTAATATATATGACTTTTACATTTGTTTTCTATGTCGTACGGTTACTGAGATATAAGCAATTTACTATTCCAACTCCTGATTTTTGTGTTCCGAGACTCATTATTTTGCATACATTCTTTCTACTCACTGTCTTTCTCTATACAGCTTTTGGGGAAAACCAGCCTGTGTGCTTACATTACTGTTACCATTACCATTTCTGCTTGTGGTTCCATACCCGTTTCACTTACCGTTCACATTTACGTCACCATGTGCATTACCCTTTGCGTTTTCATTTGCGGTTGTGTTTCTGTTGTTTTTTGCATTTCTGTCTACAGTACTGTTTCTCTTTCTGTTTTGCTTTGCATCACCATGCGCATTACGATTTGCATTTGCAGGCACTATGTGACAAGACATCACGTGGTTGGAGCGCGGGACCCAGAGGGCCCCGCGCTCCCACCGCTGCATTACATTCACTATTTTTCATCATCATTCTCAAAAAGAAGGAATATTAGAGGCAAAAAACTCTGTTTAATGCATCAGTTAGGGTTGTTCCACAGCGACAAAAGTGAGGAAATTCGATGTTAGGGTTGAAACCCCCTTAGCACCCCTCAACCCCCACCAACTGGAATCGGGGTGCACATTGGGGTCATTGGTCCTAACTGTCACCCCATTCTCCTATTCCTCAGCTTCTTTCTACATGTGATGGGGTGACAGTTGGGCTGATGACCCCAATGTGCACCCTGATTCCAGTTGAGGGGGGCTGTAGGGGTGCAAAGGGGGTTTCAAACCCAACATCAATTTCCTCACTTTTGTCACTGTGGAACAACCCTAACTGATGCATTAAATGGAGTTTTTTGCCTCTAATATATATATATATATATATATATATATATATATATATATTTTTTTTTTTACTGCAAAAAAACTGTGTTACTGCACCCATTAGGTTTCAATTTAATACCAGATAAATAGGGAAATATGGCATTAGGGTTTCCAGCCCTAACTCCCCAAACCCCCCAAGCAGCAAATGGGCAAGACCTCACAAGCAACCACTGACAGATATCATCAGGTAAGAAAAACATCATACAACTGTTTCCAGATGACACAAATGCAGTAACACTTTGTGAATATGTATCTGTGCTTCTGCAGTCACAATGGTATGTGCATTTCTTATGGAGTGCATGAGTACCTGTTTTTATGGAAGTTCAGGTGCCACAGGGGCTGCACTTCTGCAATCTGAAGTCAGTGTGTATGTCTTACACTTGTGGCTGCAGAGGTGTAGGCCCCTGAGGGTCATGCAATTCTGCAGACAGAGGTACCATTGCAATGTTGCTATCACTGAGTTCATGGGGCCCTCACTTCTGCAGCCAGAGTTCAGTGTGCATGTCTTACTTCTGCAGACAGAACTATATGCATGTCTTACAGTGTAGATGAGTATGTGTAGTTAGAGAAGTACTGCACCCCTAAAGGCCTGTGCTTCTGCAGACAAAAGACCTTTTGTAATTTGAATATTGTGGATTTGTAACTGTGGATACAGGGACAGTAGTTCTGCAGACAGAAGTTGTGTCATTGTTTGAGTATTGTGGATTCTAATTAATTGCAGAAAGTCAGTGTGTATGTCTTGTGGTGATAGAAATTCACAAAGGTAGCACATCAGTGCTATTGCATTTGTGTCATCTGGAAATAGTTATATGTCATTTGTCTTACCTGATGATGGTTGTCTCTGGTTGCATGTGTTGTTTTGTTCTTTTGCTGCTGGGGGGGTCTGGGTTGGAAACCTTTATCGCCACATTTTCCTACTTTTGTGGCAGTAAGTTGAATCCTAACTGGGGCATTAACTCTGTTTTTTTTTTTTTTGCAATACATTTGCTTCCATTTTGAGATTGTTAAATTGTATCATCATTCAGGCAGTTCCATTGAGGACCTGTGTGAACAGATGCAGATGCACAGAGCCTTCTGTGTCTCCTGCAATGGGAAGAGTTCATCTGTCAGCTGAAGTGCAGGCCACCTTGGCATTCAAAGGTGAAGAGGTGCAGGGTTCTATGCCAACAGAGGGGCTCTCTTCACTGTATGGCTCTTGGGCCTATGCAGGTAACCTTCCCTTTCCAAACTGATTGGTGGTGCCACAGGAGAGTGCCATCCCCCAGCCTTTGCCAAACCAGCTGGATCCCTGAGCTTACCCCTGAACTCAACTCACCAGCATAGGATCACAGAGCAGAAACTAATGGGCCAAAGCCTGGCATGATAACTACGTTTCTTATTTTTTTTTTTATTTTAAACCCCAAATTTTCAACATAGATGTTTTATGATTCCCCCTTCTAAACATGATATGTGGCATTTATAGAACTTACTAAATTGTCAATCACACCACATGTGCAAAAACTCATTTCAGCTGGAAATAATAGCTGAATGTTAAATATTAACTGTTTGTCAAATCACAGATATAATTGCTTGTTTATTTTTTATCATCAATATAAATGTAAACTGTATGTTTTTATTCTATCATCCTATTGTACCCCCCCCCACACACACAAGGTCACAACAGAAGATGAGCAACTTGTTGATCTGTGTGCCTTTCTGGTGAAATATTTCAGTAAATAAATAAATAAAACATTTCAGATAGGGTTTGAAAAACAACTCCTGTAAGGTTTATGAGGTGATGTGAAAAAAAATGGATATGTTCAAAGTTTGGAGTGAAAATATTGAAAATTACTAAAGTTATGAGTTGGCATGGAACATTACAACTTGCAAACATAACTGTTTTTTTAATGTACTGACCCCACATGTCAAGAACCAGATAGGTGAACATTTTTTGAATCCTGCCCAAAAGGTAATTTTCTAAGTGACTGGCAGATCACTTTTCAGCCTGTTTTTAAAAATTTCACCTTCCTTCTTTATGAGGTGGGATTCCAAAAAGGTCATGTGGAAAGTTTGGTGAGAAAATATGGAAAATTAGTGAAGTTATGAGTGAATGTTTCATTTTACTATATTTTTCTGTCAAATTTTCAACATATTCTTATGAGCCCTCTTCATGAACCTTGTACATAAAAATTTTCGAATCATGACTGAAATGTGATTTTGAGGAGTGACTGCAACATCCCCTTTTGGGATGGATTTAAAACATGTCACCTACCTTGTTCATGAGGTGGGGTCCCCAAAAATGCCACTTTGAAAATCTGGTGTAAAAATATTTAAAAATTACAAAGTTAAGATTAGAAACTAAACGTGCACTGAAACACACTAACTGGACTTACTTTATTTTATCATTTTGCAGTCACTGTTCCAGAAGGATGTCTTTCAGATTGGATAGTGAATCTATGACTTGGGCCCTCTTCAGGAGACTGAGGGTGTGTGTGGAGTGTGAGTGGTGGGTGCTGAGTGGGGGTTTGGGGTAGGGGATGTGGGGAGAGGACAGGTTGAGGAAAGGCCATTTTCATCTTTGCAGGTTTGAATAAAAAAAAAATGGAGAATTTTCTTTTTTTTACAGGCACCAGTCCTTATACTGGGGATTGGGCACCCCAGTATCAGTACTTACTATTTGGGCTAAGCAGGGGTTGGCACCCTGTTGTCACCACCTATGTATTGAGAGGGTGGGCAATCTGGAAGGGAGGCAGATGCATGGAGCAATACCGGATCTAAACAAAGGAAGGATGAGGAAGGGATGGCTGTGCTGGGAGGGGAAGGGATTATAGTAAAACCAAGAAGAATCTGGAAGGACAAGGGATGTCTGGCTGAGCTGGAAGAGTGAGGGAATATAGATAACAATAAAAACATGAGCCTCAGGAACTACAAGCGAGGGCCAGCTGAGCTGCTAGAGGGAGAAAACATCTAAATTTCACTGTTTGGGTGCGAGACAAAAATTACCTTCATACCACTTTGTGTGTGGCAGGGTTGTTGTTGGGCACACAGGATTTTAGAGTGTCCAGAAAACATATTTCTAGGCCAACTTAAAACAAACACAAGAATCTAGCTTAACAGGTCCCATTCAGTGAGGTTCAGGGGCCTGATATTCAAAATCTTGGAAAGTGGAGCACAAAGATTTGTGCTCCACCTTGCAGTTGCCCAGGTGCCAGAAGATGCTGTATTCAGTGTAACAGCTCACTAGTACCATTCAACAGAATAGTGTGCCATGCTGGCCCTGAGCTAAGTCACTTAAATAACCACGCTACAATGGATAGCGCCAGAGCACAAGCTGAGAAAGTCAAATGGATCCATGCAAATTATCTCATTAGGCATGCAAGGTGCTAGGAGGCCATTTGCATGCCTATTATGGGTTCATTTGCATTGGTGCCCAGTCATGTTTGCATGGCGCTGCCCCCCACCAATTGCCTGGTCCTAGACATAAAGCAATCCCTGGTGCCAGTGGTTCTCCTCAGCTGATTGCACACTCCATAATGGTAGAGTAATACCCTGGTGCAACTGATTCCCCCAGCTGATCACAGCCCCGTATTTATAGAGTAATTCCCTGGTGCTAGTGGTGCCCACCCTCTTCCAATCCCAGCCTCATAATGATAGAGTAATGCCTTGGTGTTAGCAGCACCCACCTTCCCTCAGATCTATGCCTCATAATGATAGAGTAATTCTCTGGTGCAAGGGGTGCCCACCCTCCCTTCAACCCCATCCCCAGTGTAAAACTAGCCATCCCTGGTGGTACTGGTTCTCCCCCAGTTGCCAGCCCAGATTTACAACCAACCCTTCCATGGCATCCAGTGGTCCTCCCCTGTATCTCTAGGTCACCCCCCACTCACTTCAGCAGTACCAACAACAGTGCCACAGGAGCACACAGCAGCCGACACAACCCTCTGCACACCTCCTCAGCTGGGATGCCATATGTACAGGCAGGGAGTGAACCTCTTATTTTATAGGACAGGATGATGTGTCCTGTCCTAGAAATAAGAGAAGCACTCACTGTATGTATATACATATGGTACCCAGGCTGAGGAGTGTGCAGAGGGTTGTGCCAGGTGCCGAATGCTCCCAAGAAACCATGGTGGCTACTGCTGAGGTGCTTGAGGGTGTGGCCCTGTGCCACAAGAGGGAACACTCAATGCCAGGGAGGGGTTAGTTGTAAATCTGGGCTGGTGATTGGGGGGAACTACTATCATCTGGGATGGGTATTGTTACATTGGGGCTGGGATCGGATGGATGGTGGGTACCACTAGCACCAGGGAATTTCTCTATCATAATGGGCTGGGATTGGAGGGAGGGTGGGCACCACTTGTAAGAGGGTATTCAGGGCTGGAATTGGAGGGAGGGTGGGCATCTCTAGCACCATGGCATGTTTCTCACAGTACGGGGATGGTGATCAGCTGGGGGGCCACCACACTTCCTCTGCCAACTGCTACGGTTATGTGGTATTAATTCTTGGTCTCCATCAGCAGTATTAGTGCCATGCAAGGGGACTTCAGAAAATGCTCTTGCATGGTGCACATATAGTGGTAGTTATCTAAAGGTTCGAGGAACCCTGAGGTACCACTGAGGCACTCAAGTTCAGTTTGAATTGTTTGTAATGTGATCCTGCCTCAGTACCATGAGGTATACCTCAGTACTGATAAAACTTTTTTGTGATCACCACTGGATTCTGAACATCAGACTGTGCCATTATTCAGATTGCTGCCCCTCCATTTGCATTTTGCCCCCCTCCACAGTTTGCCCAGGTGGGTACAAACTGGGCTTTTGAATATAGGAAATCTGCACACAGCCCAGTTTGCATGCACAAACCAGGATTTGCACCCAGGCAAACCTTTGAATAGCTAAATATCTGGACCCAGGTGTTTGTTTTATTAAAAAACAAATCATCATTTTTTTTCATGTTTTTAGATTAAAAACAGTGCTGACCATCATGAACTGAAAGGTTTCCTCACAACCAAAAAAAACACTAAGTGATGTGAAAGCAAAGTGCTCATGACAACAACATTTTCAAGTCAAATCAGAGGGTTATTCTAAAACCCTGCTGCGTATACTCAGAAAAAGATCTTTAAATCCTTAAACTCTCAAACTGATTAAGATGTTATCCTGAGACCTTTGAAATGCACTACCTTAGCATAAGCACCTTCTAGCCCAAAAGTGTCAGAAAGATAAAATTCTGTACTGTCTCAGCTGTAGGTGAGAAAAAGAAAAGATGCAAAATGTATGGGAAAAATCTAGAAATTACTGTAAATATGACAGATCTACATCTCAGAAACTGTATAAGTGACAATCATGAGACTTCACACACCTTGAGAACTTGTCACTTGGACATTTGTGGCAATTTAGTTGCACACCACCAAGGTTATTTAGGTGAAAGTTAAAGGTTTAACACTGAGCAGTACATTTAACCTTTACTATACTTGTGCTACTGTGCCAGAATAATTATACAGGCATGGTAATGCTTGTTTATTAGGACTGAATAACCAATTTAATGTTAAACTCAAATTTATATAACTTAATAACGTTGCCTCTGTTCAACTGATTTACTTGAAATTTGGAAAGCAGAGAGATGGTGCCAGGTTATCCGGATCCTAAAATTGTTGTGGCAAGGGGTTCAACAGAGTTAAAGTTGCAGAGGGGAAAATAAACAAATATGACATCAATTAAGTCACTTTTGATACTAATCTATAATTACAAAAAACTAGGAAGATTTTAAACTTGAAACTTGCAAATTTGATAAAGTTTGGACCAAGGTATGTGCTGCTGTTGTTTTCATCTGCCAAACTAAATTGGTTTATAAAATATTTAAGAAAAACTGCTACATTTCTGAGTAGGTATGGTTAGAAAAATCAGTGTTCTAAGGATGACTGAATTTTTATGACCACATTCCTTAATGTAGTCATTTTACGAGAATGCATTTTTGTTCCAGAGGGCAGGTCTATCTAGACGATGGAAACAATGTCCGTATCCCTTTCTGCAATGTTCACTCAGAAGAACTGTGCTATCAGTACATAGCACCCTTCCCCTTTGAATGGAGCTATGCATGTTTTCTGACCCTTCAGCAGCAATTAGTCACATCAGCAGCCTAATTTTATTTAAACTGGACACTGAGGTACCCAATCCCCAGTGCCAGCTACATTGAATATTCCAGCACAACTCTAATTCAGCTCCCCTTTCTGTAATGATTCCCCCTGCCCCAGGCCACCGCTCCAGCATCCCAACACCAGGGTGCCCAATCCCCATTGTTGGCTTAGACCACCTTCCTCCCCCTGACCAGACTGTCTGTAACACCAGGGTGCCCACCTCTGGTGCTACCAAACATCTAGCTGACACTGGGGTGCCCAATCCTTAATGTCAATTCCTTAATAAAACAAAAAGTCCCTCAATGTCTTTTTCCCTTTTTTAAAACCTGTAATAAGGAAAATGGTCCATCGTTGTCTGTTATGCCTCCACCCCCACCCCAACACCCCTCACTCTCCTAAATTCGGTCCAAAACTGTCATCCTCTCTGGATCAGAGACACACATCTGCACTCTTCAATGCAGGACCAGGAACTTCAGAAATCAGGTAAGTGTGGTTAATGTATTTCACTGTATTTTGAATTTTTACTCATATCTTGGTCATTTTTAAATATTTTTCTACCAAATGTTCAACATAGACTTTTTGGTTGCTGCCTTGTTAACAAAATAGGTGATTTTTTTTTTCAAATCTGGCCCAAGAGGCTAGCCATTTTTCCACACCACCTCATGAATGTGTCATGTGTCATTCTTCAAATCATGGCCAAAATGTGTTTTCACACTTCTTGGTCAAAATGATGCTTCAGCCAGTATTTCATATGATCATAGAAAATTTGCCAGCAGATAAAGGCCTAGAGGACTATCAAATCTGCTTGAATGTATAGCTAGCACCCCTTATTCTGCGGCTGCCCCTCCCTTTCACCTTTCCCCTCCATTCACTATCCCCCCTGTCCTGTCCCATCCCCTTTTGAAGTAGTCCACTGTTCTACTGGATACCACTTCTGCAGGTAACATATTCCATCCATCTACCACCCTATCTGTAAAAAAGTGTCTTATCTCCCTCCTGAACATTTCACCCTCCAGTCTCATATCATGGCACCTGGTGGCCCTCCCCTCTCTTCCCTCCCATTCATAAATTGATACCTGCCATGTTTTTTTTGGGTGGGGGCACCAGAAGTCTATGTTGAAATTTTAAGGTCAAAAAGTCACAAAACAAATTATGAAGAAATGTTTGCAGGGGCAGCTGTTGGCTCAGTGGGGACAATGTTGCCTTCTTGTGACAGTGACTTGAGTTTGAGTGCAAGCTCAGTGAGCTGGCTGAATGGGCTGAGGCTGGTGGGAAAGCGCTGCAGCATACATCATCAGCCTCAGCCTGGGGAGCAATAAAGCAGTATTTTGGCACACAGACAACAGCTTGTAGTGTGCTGGGAGCCTTCACTCATAAGGGGTTGATGTGAATGCTGAGGCCTGATTGGCTCATTCATTGTGGGGAGAACTATCACCACTATTCTATGTATTTCATTTATTGCATGACAATATGATTCAATACAATTTCACTATCAGAAAAAGAAAGATGTGGTTGAAAGCCATTATCCCCTGCAGGCTTTTCAGTGGTCTATGTGAAATGAGTTGTGGTTGTCTCAGTCCATTTCCAATTGGGTAATTGTCCACATCACAAAACCACCAACACATTTGGTAGTAGTTGGAACCCTTGTTGTCAGTCTCACTTGAGAGGCCAAGGATTGAATAAGCACGAAGCCTGAACTACCTCATCAGCTATGTGGTTGTCCCTCCATGGCAAGGTTGAGGTACCTTTGGGAGGGCAGTGTGGAGAATCTTGCCCTGTGATTGCCCATGCTGTACCTGTCATATGGCTAAATGGAGGGTTTTAGGTCCCAGTGCTCTCAACCCAGCACCTTTCACAAGCATTAAATTCACATGCAGGAAAACAAAACAAAACAAAACAAAAAAAAAATTAAAAAAGACAAACACGGGAAATTAATAAAAAAAAACTGTGTTAATGCAGACAATAGGGCTGAAGAATGCAAATCATAGAGTAAAATGAAAAAAAAAAAATATTATGGCTTTAGGTGCTGGACCAGGATTCACAAAGCTTTGCCTGGGCACAACCCCAGTTTGCTGGGGCAAACCAGGCTATGTGAATAGTGGGTATTCACAAAGCCCAGTTTTCCTCTGCAAACTGGAATTGCACCAGGGCAAAGTAGCGAGGGGAGCTGTAAGGCAAATGAGGGGCAGGGGATCTGCATACTGTATCTCCACAATCCCATTTAAGAAGGTTTTGCTCCATGCAAGAGCCTTTGCAAAGGCCCTTGAATGGAGCAAATTACCGCTGAAAAAATCCTAGCAATAATCTGTGAAACTCTAGAGTTTGGCAGAGGTACAGCAGCTCTCCCACCCCCCCAGTCCTCAATCACCCACCCATATAGTATAATACTGTTCCATAGTGTAGTAGTCCCTCCCTTGTGCCTGATCTCATTATCTCCCACCTGTTAATAATAAAAATAGTTTCCTTAGTGTAGAGTCCCTCCCCATTGCCCAATCTTCCACCCATTAATGAAAGAAATATTTTCCATAGTGTAGGTTCCCTCCCTATTGCCCAATCTCCCACCCATTAATAAAGGACATAATTTTCCATAGTGTAGAGTCACACCCTGTTGCCCAATCTCCCACCTGATATGAAATCTAGAAACATAATAAACATAGAAACAGAGAATCTGTCAGCAGAAAAAGACCATACAGCCCAACTAATCTGCCCATTTTCCTACTCACTGCTGCAGCCCCAGATCCTATTTGATCTGTGGATCTCCTGCTCTGCACATCTCCAGAGTGCCCTTATGTCTGTCCCATGATCTTTTGAATCCCTGTATTGTTTTCACACTCACCACTTCTGCTGTATCTTTTCATAGTGTAGTGATCCCTCCTCCCTTTCCGGTCACTGATCCCATAATGAAGGAAATGTTTCTATAGTGTAGTGTCCCACACCGGTGCCCAATCTCCCACTCAATATTGTTCAACCATTATTTTGTAGTGTATCCCTTCCAACCCCCACCCACTCCAGTAATAACATACCACCCCCTGCCCTAGCATGGCCACCGATCAGTGAGCAGCACAGCCCTCTTCACACCTCAATGGTTGCCTGCTGATTGAACTGTCAATCAATGGGCTTTTAGTGTATCCTGTATGCTGTCATTGACAGTTCCTTCGGTGGGCAGCCATGTGGGTGTGAGGAGGCCTGTACTGCTCATCGATCGGCAACCATGCTGGGGTAGGAGAGCAAAGTAGCATGTGATTACCAGAGTGGGTGAGGGGTTAAGGGAACCCCTACACTATGGAAATGGGGCTGAACAATATTGGGTGGGATATTAGGCACCGGGGTGGAACACTATACTATGGAAACATTTCCTTTATTATGGGATCAGTGACTGGGAAGGGGGGAGGGACCACTACACTAGGGAAAGATATTATATTTCATATCAGGTGGGCGATTGGGCAATAGGGTGGGACCCTACTTTAGGGAAAATTATTCCCTTTATTAACAGGTGGGAAATCAGGCAGCAGGGTGGGACCCTACACTATGGAAAATTATTTCTATTATTAATGGGTGGGAGATCGGGCAATGGGGAGTGACCCTGCACTATGAAAAACTATTGTTATTACTAATGGGAGGGAGATCAGGAGATCCGGGACTGGTGAGGGTCTCTACACTGTGGAAAATTAGTTCTGGTATTAACAGGTGGGAAATGGGGCAATGGGGAGGTACCTTACACTATAGCAAATGTTTTGTACATTATGGGAGGGAGATCGGGGACCAGGGAGGGACCCTACACTATGGAATAATATTTTTTCCTACCATCAGGTCTGCAATCGGGTTGGGGAAGGGCACCACTGGACTATGGGGGAATGTGGCTGCATGGGGCTTGGGCTGGTAGGGCGCCACACACCACCACACTATTGCCATGCAAATGAGCCCATAATGGGCATGCTAATGGCCACTTGCACATTGCATGTCCAGTGGACTCATTTGCAAGGCTCCATTCATGAATAGCACTTTAACATCTGAATACTATTGGCTGAGGGGCCATTTTCCTGGCTGGCTGGCTGTGGTGGCAGCACTACTGGGTATTCCACTGCTTTTTCTGGGTTAGCACTGACCCCACTGGCTCCTATGCACAGTTAGAGAGTGCACCACACTATCCGACTGTGAATAGCTCTATTGCCTACCAGCACAGCTGAGAAGCACAGTGCAAACGTTTGTGCCCACTTTGCATTCTTTTTGTTAGTCCTAGTCTGGATTTTTAGCAAATCAGTGTTGGGGTCCTTGGGGATGTCAACCTCAATGCTAACCCTCTCTCCAGAGCAAACAAGATCAGGCATGATCTCTTTTCTTCATGCAGGGCCTGTCAGGTCTTACATGGAGAAAGTTATGACTGATTTTTGTTGGCAATATGTGGTAAGTCATACTTTACCACCTCCAAATACTGTACCACTATGAGGTACTGGCTTGGAGCTGTACTTTGTGCTCCAGACAGGAGGCTACAGATTGGGGGTAGTGGGTGGGCATTAGGATTGAAAATCCCAAGGAACACCCCACCACTGATTCGTCAAGACTCCCGAGACTCAAAACGCTAAAATGTTTTCATTTCCCCACTTTCTGAATTTGGCATTCTTCAACTCTATTGTCTGCAATGATTTTTTTTTTGCAATTATACTGGTTGATTAGTGCAAGTAAAGTAAGGGTTATGTTTAATGCTAAATTCCAATTGTTGCAACTTAATAATTTTGACAGCGTTCAACAAAATTGTGAAAACTTTGGTGTGCATAGTCTGGATGTCAAGTTCTCAAAACATTGGACATTTTTCTGACATTCAGTTCATCAGATGCTGAAGTTCAGTGTGTCAAAGATTGATAAAATCTCACATTCTTATGCTTCATTTTGCTATGTTTGTTTGTTTGTTTTTTTGTTAATTGCTTCCACCTACAGTCTAGACAGTACAGAATTGTGTTCTGAAACTTTCAGGGTTGAAGGAACCTTTAGTATGGATATGCCTTTGGAAGCTTGCAATAAACAAATATTAATTGGTTCCATAGTTACAAGGATTTGAAAATGTTATTCTGAGCATTTTCAGTGGAATTTTAGGATAACCTCTATACAACACTAAAATGTTACTTTTGTAAGTGTTTTACTTTTGCAAAGCTGATGTTTTGTAGGTCATGAAAATGATTTTTCAGCTTGTGAATACCACCATTGTGTGTTATTCCTTGGTAAAAAATATATATATATTGAAAATATATAAAAGAGAAGAGTCTAAAAAAAAGATACAAATCTTGCTGAATGGGACTAGTTAAGTAAGATTCAGTTATTTGTTTTTTACAAAACAAAGAAATGCCTTTTCAGGAATTTGGCTATCATTCTACCAAAATACCTATTAAACACGCAAAAAATGTTACTGTTGCACATTTAAGTATGACTAAAGAACGACACTAAAATTTCATTTCTTGTATCTCACATATTTTTACTCATAACTTGGCCATTTTATAAAATTGTAGTCTCAATTTTTTTAATATAATGTTTACATAACTCTACCTCATAAGCAAGGATAGTGGGAATGTTCAAGTACAGTTTGAAAGGTGATTTTGCAGTCACTCTGTGAAACTAACATGTAGGCTGGATTTAACACATTCTTGCAACCATGTTCATGATGTAGGGTCAAAATCATTTTCTTGTTGTGCATCTCAGTGCAACACTATAATTTGCAACACTACATTTTTCCATGCTCACCGACAATGAAACTTGATTTGCTGGCCAAGGCACCTAGCTTCACCTGAGCTCTTTCCTTCTAAGACTGCTTGAAAGGCAGAGTAGAGAAACTTACCAGAGCAAGGGAAAAGGATTAAGACTTATTTTGGCTAAGCAGATTTACTGTGTGGTGTTGTTTTTATTTTTTACTCACAGGATTGCTACTGTTTGTTGCTAACATTTCATTGCTTTATTTTTCTGATTCAAATTGTTGTTGCTGGTATACCTTCTTCTGCATTATTACAAGGTGTGCCTACAGGTGTGTGCTAACAGATAACTGCTGTAATCTTCTGATTCAAATTGTCTTTTGCAAGGTATATCTTCTGTTACTGCTTTATTTTTCTCTGTAGCAAAGTGTTCCTTACAGCGTATATCTTCTCTGAAATTATTACAGGTGGTGCTTTACAGGTTTTACAGTTTTATCTAACATTAGGATAAGCTTTCAGGGTTACTGCATTTGTTGTTGACTGATTGTTTCTGCTCTTACCTCCTTGTTCTTTTGTCCGTGGTTATTCTTTTTCAGCAGGGGAAGGACCCAGCCACCCACCCCCATCCCCAACCACCCCACACTACACTCCTTTTATAGGGTACCACAGTTGTGACATTTCCTGTGGTAGAGCAGGAAGGGGTGGATCAGTGGAGCCTCCACAAGGTGAGCTCATTTACAGGGGCACTAGTAATTTAACTTGTTATAACAAGTTAAACAAAAACAAAACACAATCAAACCATTACTTGCATTTTTTTCCTTTTTTTCCTTCTAATTACTCTGACTAGGTTATAAACCCAGCAACTTATCTGGAATGGATATCATTAACTGCAGGTACTGTGGAACAATTTTCAGAAGGACAGTCTTGCAGGATTTAGGACACTGTCCTACATGCTGGGCCTTTGGAAATCTTAAGGCTTAACTCCGGGCAGCATGGGCAGAGATTGCATGCCTCAAATTTCATATTCAAGAGGAAATACATTATAAGAACCACCCGCCATTTCCCCAGCATCCAACAGAAAAACCTCGACTGCAGAGGGTAGTTGGTCCAGGAGGTTGGCAGGTGGTTAGGAGGGGAAAATCTGGTGCCCCATCACTGTCTGCTCTCCAACATGTTACCACCAAAAACCATATAAACACTACAAACAGGTATCTGCCTCTATCGCTGAAATCAAACAAAGAGGCAGAAGACACTGCAGAGCAGAACACTGCAGCACAGGAGCTAGCACAACAAAACTCACCCAAATCAGGAACCAAAACAAAAAAAGCAAAAAGGAAATCCAAAAAACTTCTGATCATAGAGCGCCATGATTCGGGGAGTTGATACCCATCCAGCCAGGAGTAATGGTCAGATGTCTCCCAGGTACATCAGCATGGAGAGACACTGACCGCATTGTTAAAATTGTTCACAAAGCAGGAGAAAACATTGATGTCCTCGTATACATAGGGACTAATGATCTCACCAGCCTGTCAGTTGTGGAGACCAAGGAACACCTGACCAGGCTGAGTGACAAACTATCATCCATTTCGTCCGGCATCTCCTTCTCTGAGATCCTGCCAGTCTGGGAGAGGGGAGCAGATGGACGGAAGGTCAGAGAAGGGGAGATAGGGGAGCTAAACACATGGCTCAAGGGCTGGTGCCAGGAAAAAGGACACAGATTTGTAGGGAACTGGTAACAGTTCTGGGAGGCGAAAGTTCTTTAAATTTTATGGACTGCATCTGACTAAGGAGGAGTCAGTGCATTGGGGCAAGTTTGACGTCTTTGCAGAATATTTAAACTAGCAAATGGGGAGAGGGGTGCAGCACCCCATACGTCAAATGGGAAGAACACCCCTCCCCCCTCAGCTAGTGGTCAAACAGGGATTCAGCATGTTTGCAGTTCATTTGCATCACCAGGTAAGAAAAAAGGTTTGTCTCCCCATATGATGCACAGGGGTAATGCCAAACCTCACCCAACAACTAACACCAAAATCTGGCCAATGGAAAATCATGTACACAAATGCTCACAGCCTGGGAAATAAGATCCCAGACCTGCAGGCAATAATGTCAGAGGCTAAACTGGACATAGTAGCAATTAGTGAGATGTGGTTTACCAGTAACCACACTTGGGAGACTTCAGTACCTGGCTATGTATTGTTCAGAAGAGACCAAAGTGCAAAAGGGGGAGGAGTGGCCCTGTATGTCAATGAAAATATCATATCTACAGAAATTCAGAATACACATAAGGAGTCAGAAGAACTGTGGGTCACCCTGGAAACAGGAAATGGGACAGCCATAAGAACTGGGGTTGTCTACAGGCCCCCAGACCAGGTGGAGGACATAGACACGTTACTGTTAGAAGATATACAAAACATGACAGCTAAAGGGAGGTTCCGATAATGGGAGACTTCAACATGCAGATACAGATTGGTCAATACCAGCAGGAACATCTGCCAGAACTAGACACATAGTGGATTCCCTGCAGGAGAGAGCCTCAAACAACTGGTACAGCAACCCACAAGAGACAGGGCTATCCTAGATCTAGTACTGACTAACAGGAAGGGATCACAGATCTCCAGGTAGAAGGTCACCTGGGGCCAGTGACCATCACATGGTATGGTTGAATTTGGCTACTACATCTAAATCATCCCATTCCAAGGTGAAAATATGGGACTTTAGAGGAGCTGACTTTGATAAGATGGCCAACAGAGTTAAGCTAGCCCTGGCAAAAGAAACACAGGTGAGGGGTACAGGCAAAGTGGGCAAGCATTAAGGATGCAATACTTGAAGCAACATCCCATTGTGTTAGACAGAAAAGGAAGTGCAAAGAAGAAGGAAACCACTTTGGTTCTCAAATACAGTAGCAGAGAAGGTCAGAGCCAAAAGGCTGGCCTTCAGGAAATATAAGGGAACACAGCAGGATGAAGATAGGGAGGCATACCAAACTGCCCTAAGGGAAGCAGGGAAGGAAGTAAGGCAGGCAAAGTCCCAAACTGAGGAAACACTAGCACGAACAGTAAAAGAAGGTGACACAACTTTCTATAGATACATTAGTGAAAGGAGAAAGTCCAGAGGAGGTATTGCTAAGCTTAATGGAGAAAAGGGAGCATGTGAGGAGGAGGACCCTGTAAAGGCATCTATCCTAAATAGATACTTTTGCTCAGTATTTACTGAAGAGAAGGTAGGGCAGGGCCCACAGCTCAGCATCAAGGACACAGTGGGGAGGGAGGTGAGCACTACTCCCTTCACAAAAGAAAGGGTCCTACAAGAGCTTGCTAAGCTCAGGGTGGATAAGGCAATGGGACCTGATAGCATACATCCCAGGGTACTTAAGGAGCTAAAGGTGGAACTAGCAGAGCCATTAGCAGAACTGTTTAGTGAGTCTCTGAGCACAGGAGAGGTCCCGGAAGACTGGAGAAGGGCTCATGTGATCCCGCTCCACAAGAGTGGTAGCAGGGAGGAGGCAGAGAACTACAGACCAGTCAGTCTTACATCAATAGTGGGCAAGATTATGGAGGCACTCCTTAAGGAAAGGATAGTGCAACACCTGGAATCCATAGGGGCACCAGATCCAAGACAGCATGGGTTTACCAAAGGAAGGTCCTGTCAAACTAATCTCATAGATTTCTTTGACTGGGTAACCAGAGTGGTGGACCAAGGGGGAGCAGTTGATGTCGCCTACTTTGACTTCAGCAAAGCTTTTGACACTGCTCCACATAGAAGATTGATAAATAAGCTGGGTAGGCTTGGGGTGGGTCAGAAGTTGGTCAACTAGGTGGCAAACTGGTTGATGGGCAGAAAACAGAGAGTGGTGGTAAATGGTATACAGTCAGAAGAGATGCTAGTCACAAGGTACCTCAGGGATCAGTCCTGGGGCCAGTCCTCTTCAACATCTTCATTAGTGACATTGCAGATGGACTAGAGGGTAAGGCTTGTCTGTTTGCAGATGACACCAAGATCTGCAACAGAGTAGATGATCCAGATGGGGTGGGCAGAATGAGAAGAGATCTGGATAAACTAGCAAAATGGTCGAAGAGTGGTAACTGGGATTTAATGCAAAGAAGTACAAGATCATGCACATAGGGAAGAGAAACCCTGAACCCACCTATAGGCTGGGAGGGGAGTTGCTGGCAGTCACAAAGGAAGAAAGAGACTTGGGCATCATCATCACTGATGACCTGAAATCATCCAAGCAGACCTCTAAAGCAGTAGGTAAGGCTAGGGGGTGTTAGGGTGTATTAACGGGGTATCACAAGTTGTAAGAGGAGAAATAATCCTCTTTACAAGACACTGGTTTAGGCCCCATCTGGGTACTACGTGCAGTATTGGAGCCACACCTTCACAAGGACATTAACCAAATTGAGGCAGTCAGAGAAGGCAACCAAAATGGTGCAGGGACTGCATCAGAAGACATATGAGGACAGATTAGCAGAGCTCAATATGTATACCCTTGAGCAAAGGAGGGAGACAGGCGATATGATCGAGGCATTCAAACACCTTAAGGGCATTAACAAGGTGAAAGAGTCTAACATGTTTAAATATAAGAAAAATAGCAGGACAAGAGGACACAGTATGAGATTAGAGGGGGGCCGATTAAGGGGGAATGTGAGGAAATTCTTTTTCACAGAAAGGGTGGTGGATGCATGGAATGGCTTACCTCAAGAAGTGGTGGCTATGAATACAGTGCAGGGCTTCAAACAGGCATGGGATAGGCATAAGGGAGCAATACAAATGTGTATAAATAGATAGGCCACTGACAGAGCAAAGGCCGATGGCATATTTATAAGGTAGAAAAAGAAATGGGCAGACTGGATGGGCCTTGCTGTCCTTATCTGCCATCAACTTCTATGTTTCTATGTTTCTATGTGTCACACTTTTTTTTAATTTAATAAAGTCTTGAAATTACAACCCTTTGAGTCAAAAACTTTTTTGCAAAGGATCCACCTCAGATTTAAAAATAGACAGGTTACAAAAAAAAACACGGGAGATTAATACAGTATATTATACATAAGATATGAATATACTAATAATACAATACATTATACATAAGTGCATCACAAATGAGGGTGGAGTGCATAGCAAAGGAACAAACACAGTGAGTAGACTTAAAACAGACAGGATACAAAACATTACGCATGCAATAATACCCAACAGGGTGGGCAGTATTGGGTAATACTGGACTACCCAGGGGCATAATGAGGCCCAACACCACAGGTAGAGGGCCTTATAGCCCCTGGAAGTTCCAGTATTGCCCATATCGCCTACCCTGGAGGGTATTATTGTGCTTAGAAAATTAGCACTGTTAAAAAACTTTGTTTAATAAAAAAAGTTAAGAAAACATTAGTTTAAAATAACTTTTAAAATAAAATAGTTCCTCCACCTTGTTGTCATGGTTAGTTACTCTGTCCCACACAGAGGCACACAAACAGGCAGAAATAATGTAAAACACTTGTTTAGTTTGAAAAACTTCCCTCCCCAACACAACACATTTAGACCTGCACACTGTGATTTTGTTTTGTCTTATTGGTATGAGTTTGTTCTGCCCCCCAGCATAACACACTAAGACCTACAGGCTGTGATTTTCTTTCTTTCTGGTATGGGCCCATTCTTCCCCGCCCCTGTGTGCATTGCCAACAAGTAGGAAATGATGAGGCTAGGACAGAGAAGTTACCTTTCAATTTTGCTACAAAAAAGATGAAACTGGTATGTTTTCTGCCCCTTTCTTTTTCTTTGCCATCAGGAAAAGCAGCATCAGAAAGGCAGTATTAACGGGACACAAGGGTCATGAGAAACGATCGAGAATTTAGGTAGGAAAGGAGGATGGAAGGGAAGAGTAAAGAAATATAGTACTGCTGCTGCTGCAAAGAAAGACATAGACGTGTACTGCCATTACTGCTGAGTGTCCGATCATGGTAAGCTGTGCACCCACTGTAGTTTGGGTCTACTCAAAGCCATTTTCAGGAGGTAGCAGTCAGTATAGCAACACAGTTTGCTTTTTGCTGGAGTTCCTGATCATGGTAATCTGTGCAACCATGGTGCTTTGGCTCTACTCAAAGATGTTTTGGGGAGTTAGCAGACAATATAGATTTTTTGGTAAGCACCACACGTAAGGCAGCTCAGCCAAGCAGCACTTTTGAGTGTAGCTGCCGGGAAGAGTCGCGTGTTGCACCTTTAAAAGCCACAGTGAGAATGGACAGTTCCTTGAAGCCGATCCTCTGACTGGTTCCCTTTTGTTTTGTTTCTTAGCATGTGTAGCTCTATTCTTTATTTTAAATTTTCACTAAACTAAGGCAGACTGGGGTGTGTGGGATCTTCTGTCACCGAGAGCCTCCTACTGCCTCATTCAGTCAATTGGTTTCTAGGAGATGCTTCAACATGAGGTGAGACTGTGATGTATAGAGTTATGGGTCTGCAGATGCCCACCTAGAGAATTCCCTCAGCCAATCAGAAATGACAAATAGCTTTACCCATTTTCAAAAGAAAATTAATACAGTACTTAATACATAAGATAAGAATATATATTTAGTGCAGTGCATTATAGATAAATGCATCATAACTGAGGGTGGAGTACATGATAATGAAACAAATGTGGTGCAGGCAGTGCTAGCTAACTGAGTAAACAGATAGGGAATTAAAGAAAATAAAGGGAGACCAGAAGGAAGTCAGTTAAGGAGACTTATGAGACAGTTGGGGGGAGGAGGTAGGGAGAAAAGTTGAGTAGGGGGGTGTAAGGTGTAGACAAGGAGGAATAGGAAAAAGTGCAGGTAAAGGATGAATAAAGGACAGGAGGGGAACAGAGTAGGGAGGGAGAAATTAGACCAAGATAAGGTGAGGAGAAGCAGGGGAAATTGTGGGACAAGCAATGGGCAGTCCTAGATTGACCAGTAAAAGCTAGGCATAGTCAGAACTATTCGCAGACAGTAGGTGCTGGTAAAAATTTATTTTTAAATGGGCCTTATTTAACTGTAGATGAAACCAGAGGAGGCAGGCCATTGAGCAGGACAGGGGCCCTGTGGAAGAATTCTCAGTGACCTAGGGATGTCTTACAGAAAGGGACTAGGTAAAGGGCCTTATCAGAGCTCCTAAAAGACCAAGGGGTAAGGGCAGGGGAGATGAGTTGCTGGACCAAGGGAGTGGAGTGTGAAGTGGTAAGTTTCTTGGCCAACAGGTAGGTGTGATAGTCAAGCCTACACTTAAAGTTTAGCCAGTTCACTTGACTGTAAAGATCACAGGTATGGGTTAGCTTTGGTGCTCCTGTTATGAGGTGACATGCTTTACTGAGGGAGAGCATTGTTATTTTAAGAGATGTGTCAGATGCAGATCCATAGGTTACTATACCATAATCTACTAGGGATAATATGGAACTACTGACAGCCAAGTTGGGGGGGGGCGATCCTTGTCAGGCAGCTCCTTTGCCTGTAGAGGAGGCCTATTCTGGTGCTTACTGCTTTGCAAACAGATTAATATGTTTTTGGTAGGAGAGGGAAGAGTCTAAGGCAATCCCGAGGTATTTAAAACTCCTAACTTGCTTAAGTGATGAGTATTGACTATTTTGGATGTTTAGTGACAGACCTCTATGTTTATTCTGGTGGTTTGCAAATAGCATTACTTTGGTCTTTTTGTGATTGATGATAAGTTCATGAAAAGAGAACTAGGACTCAATTTGTGTAAAGCTATTTTGCAGGCATTGCTCAAGCATAATGGGTTCAGGGTGACTAGAAAAAATAGCTGCATTATCTGCGTAGAGGAGTAGGTTGCCAAAGCAGGCTTGGGGAAGGGTATTTAGAAAAAGACTAAACAGGAGCAGGCCAAGAATTGAACCCTGTGAAACCCTTGAGGGAACTGGCTTACTGGAAGAGAGAATATCTAGGATTTTAACCCTCTGGGACCTCCCAGAGAGGTAACTGTCAAACCAGGTGGTAGCATCAGAGGATAGGCCCAGCCCTGAGAGGGAGGCAGAGAGAAGGCCATGGTGGACTGTGTCAAATGCTTTTGTTATGTCTATTTACACACAGAGCCAAGAGACCCCAGTCCTAAGCTTTATGTATAAAGCTAGTGAACTCCAGGAGGACTGTGGAAGTACTGTGATCCTTCCTGAAGCTGTGTTGTTGGCTAAACTGCAGATTATACTTGGCAAGATATTCAGAGATTTGATCAGTCACTATTCTTTCAAGGGATTTAGAAATAGGGGAAGGAGAGAAATGGGGTGATAGTTACCATGGGCAGTTCTGTCACCACTCTTGTGAACAGGGGTGACTATCACAGATTTCCACTCAGAGAGAAACTGACTGAGACCGAGAGAAATATTAAGAATTCTTGTGACGGGTGGGAGTACTGCATCAAAGGTTAAATTAAGTAATTTTAGATCAAGAGAATCACCACTGAATCTGGACTTGCCCAAGACTTGTGAAACGTAGGATCTAGCTTCACTTGGAGATATTACTCTGACGTGAAAGGGAGTGATGCCGATAGGGGCAGATGACAGAGGGGGGATAAAGAGGTTATTGGGGTCACCGAAGAAATCCAGAGGAAGAACAGTACTTAAATTGGCAAAGGCATTCTTAAATGTATCTGCTATGAGCAGTGGGTCTTGGGTAGTAACTCCATTGATATTTAATAGGGAGTGGGGAGGTGTTTGTTTTACCAGTTAGGTCCTTAAAATTTGCCAGAACTTAGTCCCATTACCCAAGGAGGGAGAAAGGCAGGTTGTATAGTACTCAGCATTAGCATGTCTAATTTTCCAAGCACAGACATTTCTGGCTGCCAGATAGTGCTGTCTATCTGCAGGAAGTCCAGACCTCAGAGCCTCATGCCAAAGGTTATTCCACTGTGCTATTTATTTTAAAAGGGCCAGGGTTACCCTGGGATTGTCCGGGTTTTTCACCCTACGTGTCACTAAGGGGCCAAAAACGTCACATGCAGAGTTAAAAGTGGAGATAAAGTATGCAAGGGCATCATCAATGTTAGTGGCAGAGACAAGAGGGGACCAATCAAAGTTAAGAAGGTAGTTTTGGAATTGTCCAAGCATGCCTTTCTTAAGGGTGCATTGAGAAGAAGAAGGACATTAGGTTACTGGAGGGGGTGCAGTGCCGGGCAGCAAAAATGATTCCGGGGCTAGGGGATTTACCCTACAGGAGTAGGCTGAGGAAGTTGAACATGTACTCCATGGAGGAGAGGAGGGAAAGGGGGAACATGATTGAAACCATCAAGTACATGAAGGGAATAAATAAGATGGGCATGGAGGAGGTTTTCAAATTAAGGAGGGGAAGGGAAGCTCGAAGGCATGATCTGAGATCGGAAGGGGTAAGGTTCAGGAAGAAAATGAGGAGACACTTTTTAACGGAGAGGGTAGTGTCTGGGTGGAATGTATTGCCAGAAGTGGTATCCTATAGAACAGTGAGTTGCTTCAAAAGAGAATGGGACAGGGTAAGGGGGAAGGTCACTGGAGGGGGAACGGGAGGGAGGGAGGGGAAGCTGCAGTATAAGGGCTGCTAGTTGCACAATGAAGCAGACTTGACAGACCACAAGGCCTTTATCGGCTGGCAATTTTGTATTATTTGCATGTTCACAAGTTTAAACAGGAAAATGAAAATGACAGCCATACAAAAAGGGATATTTCCCTCACAAAAAGCATTGGTCCCTTACGAAAAAAGGATCCTTTTTCATATGGACCAACCTAGTTTTTCATCCCAAGCAGCTATCAAAAGACAGTAATGAACATGCTCAGAACCACAATTTTAAAATTTAGTAACTTTAGAATAAATTTATATTTTTTCTCCAAACCAGTGAAAGGCACATTTGTGGGCCAATCCCTTTCTATCTTAAAAAATTCAGACCAAAATTCCAAACCATCTGGCAAAAGACAATGGCAAAAAACCCCGCCAAAAAACATTATTTTTTGACATTTTTTCACTATCTGCATTTTGGATGCGCACATCTGACGGAACAAAACTTGGCACTTTTAGTGATCTACCCCATGAGACCACACATGAAATATTTTCTGAAAATCTGTTGAATGGTTGCAAAGATATTAAAGTACAAAATATGAGCTTTAACATAGAGACCCTATAGTGGCACTACCACACCACTATTATATACATACATATATATATATATATATATATATAATATATATATATATATATATATATATTCTTTACAAAAAACATTCTTAATTCATCAGTTAGAGTTGTTTCCACAGAGACAAAAGTGTGGAAATTCAACATTAGGGTTTCCACCCCATCTTCACAACCCTAACTCTGCATCCTCCCCAACACACACATATACATATGCAAGCAGGGGAAGGGCCAAGGCAACACAGCCAATCAGAGACAACCAGCATCAGGTAACAGAAGTAACATAGAACTCTCTAAACATACTACAAGACATGTACATCATCATGATCCAACAACTGTATGAGTTCTGATGCCATCAGAGTGCCTTGGGGGTACACATGCATGCTGGGCAATTATGGGAGATGGCTAACAGCAAGCATTTTCTGTTACAAACATTAATAACAAGATTTAAGCAGATACCTATAATTCAATTGTTAACAAATGATGAAGCACACAGTATGTCATCTATAGATAGCTATATTGGAAATAAGAGTTTGGATAACCCTAGCAACAGTCATTGGATGTTTGCATATTTTTTTATGATAGAGTCAGTCAGTCCTAATAAGAAATGTTAGTAATAATAAAAGTAATGTTTTGCAGTGTAGTTTACAAGCAACATCTGACAACAGTAGTTGTAACATCCAAAGCTAACCATAACATACTGCTAATGAGTATTTCCTGGTAACACAGCAGTATAGCAACATGTGATTATGCTAGTTTCATACCTGAGCAGTATCTGAAAAGTACTATGTATTTGTCAGCTCTATCTTTCCTGCTACAACTTGCCTATGTGGTAGCAACGATACCTGCAGTGAGCCAATTGTTGAATTATGACACATAAAAATCAATATTTAGAAAATTTGGGCAGACTAAGTTTCACTGTACGAAAACGATATGCCAGCTATGTGTCATCATACTGTGCTGGCAGTATAGAGTTGATCATGCTGTATTTGTTTTTTCATTACATAATGTTATATAAAATGAGTTAAGTGTAGTGATTATTGTGCTTACAGATGTGACTGACTCGTATAGTGTCTTACAATCTTGCATGTGTCATATGTGTGTGTCTGTGTGTGTGTGTGTGTGTGTGTGTGTGTGTGTGTGTGTGTGTGTGTGTGTGTGGTGGGGTGGGAGGAATGAGGAGTTAGGGATTTGTGGATGGGGGCATGGAGGTGGGGTGGTGACCCTACAGTTGAATTTCCACACTTTTGTCGCTGTGGAAACAACCCTAACTGATACATTAATTATGTTTTTTGCAAAGAATTTCCTTTCTTTTTGAAAAAGTGTAATATAAGTAATAAATAGTATGTGTTGGTGAGAGTGTGGGACCCTTCAAGCCTCTCGCTCCTACCAAGCTACCTATTTGTACATAATGATGTGTGTCTGTGGGAAAGCCTTGTAACACAAATTTATCAATATCTCAGGAACCGTAGCAGCTAGGAAAAAAATGTAAGTGTTGTAATCGTGATAGTGAGACATCCATGCAATATAAATTGACCAGATCCATATTTTGCATCATTTATGAGATATGGGCACCAAAAAGCGTTGTGAATGCTAACTCTCTGGACATAATAGTGGCCCACGGACATCAAAAAGAGCACTTGAAATACTAATTTTCCAAAATCTCAGTAACCATACAAGGTAGAAAAAAAATCTAAGTTCATGGCATTAATAATTTTCCAGTCTACCTCTGTACTCAGACCCAATAAGGGGACTAAGAATTTTTGCAATGAAAAATCCGTATCTCAAACCGTTTTCGAGATATGAGCACTGAAAGGCGTCATGGGCACCACAGTTTCTCAACTTTGGAATGCTGTAACTATGGGCCTTTTCAATGTTTTCATACCAAACCACCAAAAGGCACATCCATGGGAATAGGACTTGCCACCCTGAAAATTTCATGCCGATAGCACAACCCACTTTGCCATAATGAAGTGACAAAGAAAACAACACATAGCAAAATGTGTTCGTGCAGTGTTACCACAATTACTTTAATGCTTTCACAACACTCCTATCTTTATAAAGGGAATGTTGTCGCACACACAAAAATGTTGCCATGGTTACTTTTTTATCTGAGCGTGATTGTTTTGGGGCAACAAAAAATGTTGCAGCAATCAAAAAATGGCAAAAGTTTAAAAAACATATTTGCAGACCACAATTTTAAAAAACTAATGCCAGGGTCATATTCCTCAGGGCCTGATTAGGTAAACACAACTGTTGGTGTTTACCAAAGTGCATTCTTTTTTCAGTTACTTTTTTCTCTCATAGAATATTTCTCTCATAGGGATAATGGATGCAACATTTCCTTTTCGGAGATATTGCCAGTACCAAAGGCCTCAGTGGAGAAAAAAATGAAGCTCACAGAGGTTAATGACTGGCTCAGGAAGTGGGGTGAAGAGAGTGGGTTGGGTGTGTTAGGGAACTGGAATGGAGTTTGGGAGGATAAGGGACTATATGCCAAGGACAGGTTTCATCTTGCCCCATTAGGGAAGGAAGTTCTTAAACAGGGGATGGCTGACTACATACAAGAAAGGTGGGGTTTAAACTTGTGAGGGGGGAAGGGATAAGGAAGGGGCTGACCAGAAGCCCTCTCCTCCAGATGAGGGGAGTAGCCTTCACGCCCAAGGGGGGAAGGGGGGAAACAGATTTGGGATGGAGGTTTCAGGAGGAGCAGAGGGAGGATGGAAGTATAAGGAATCTGGGTGGGGTTCAACAAAGAGAATCAGGGATAAGGGGTGGGGGTTGGTGTTAGTAAATGCCAGGAGCTTGGTAAACAAGGTGCCAGAGTTCCAGACCATGCTGTTCGGGGGGGGTGGATGTGGCGGCGGTCACGGAAACGTGGGCCAACAAAAACCATGACTGGGACCTAAACGTCCGGGGGTACACTATGCTCAGGAAGGATAGAAAGGAGGGCAGAGGGGGTGGAGTGGCTATGTTCATTAGAGATGACATAGAAATTGCTAGGGTAGAAGAGGCAGAGGGAAACGTGGAGGCCTTATGGGTCACTTTACGATCCTCAACAGGAAATAAGGTCAAGCTGGGTGTAGCATATAGGCCCCGGGATGAGTGAGGTTCTAGAGGATGGTTTGCTGGACAACATCATTGCCCAGTGTGGACCAAAAGGGGAAGGAGTGGTGTTGATGGGGACCTTAATATGCCAGGTACAAACTGGGGAACCATGTCCTCTAAGTGGCCAAGGAGCAGAGGCTGCTGGATGGCTTCCAGGATGTTTTCTTAACACAGCATGTGATGGAGCCCACAAGGAGGGACATGTCCTGGATGTGGTTCTGGAAGATGGGGATCTGGTAAGGGACATGGTTGTACAAGACCCCTGACTGGGAGCGACCACAATACTGTCTGGTTTCAAATAAGCATGGGGGAAGGGGGGGAGATCTAGGACACTGGCAGTGGACTTTAGGGGGGAAGACTTCATGGGCATGGGAAATATTCTCAAGGATCACTTGATGGGGATTACCTCAATGACAAGTGTGGAAAGGAGATGGGAGGTCATAAAACGGGGACTTCATGAGGCAGTCAGGATCTGCAATAAGTTGAAACGTAAGGGAGCAAGGTCACATAAACCATGCTGGTGGTCCAGTGAGGTACAGGTAGCAGTCAGAGAAAAGAAGCCTACAAAAATATAAAACAACAAGAGGGATAGGGATAAGGAAATGTACCAGCTTGCATCTAGAAAAGTCACCCGTATGGTGAGGGGAGCAAAGTCCAGTAAAGAGCAGCGGCTGGCACAGGGATAATGGAGGGAAAGGGGTTCTTCCGGTGACATTGGGGAGTGGAGAAAACTAAGGCCATCTCAGCAGATTGAGATCAGAAGGAGGGTGGGTGGAAGAGGCAAGGGACCAGGCAGAGGTGTTTAACAGTACTTTGCCTGTGTGTTCACTAGGGTGGGGATGAGATATCTACAAAGCAAGGCAAGAAGGGATAGAAACATCAGTAAGTGGGATCAGGGAGCAACAAAATGGAGCAAGAGGGAGAAAGAGGTACCCAGGGTGTCACATCTGGGTAAAGATAAAAAGGCCAGTAAGGTGGAGGGACGGATGATGCTATCTCCGCCAAAAGGTGTGGTTAGCCCTCAAGGCCCTAAAGAAGACAAATCTCCTGGGCGGATGGCATTCATCCGAGAGTACTATGGGAATTGGTGGACATACTGGCTGCACCCCTGGCGGAGCTTTTCAGCAGGTCACTTGAGACAGGGAGGGTACCTAGGGATTGGCGAGAGGCACATGTGGTACCAATCCATAAAGGGGGGTCGAGGGACGTACCAGGTAACTATAGACCCATCAGTTTGACCTCAGTGGTGGGAAAATTAATGGAGAGTATACTAAAGGAACGATTGGGGGTGTACTTGGAGGAGGTGGGAGGTCTGGATAGTCAGCAACATGGGTTTGTACCAGGTAGATCATGTCAAACCAACCTTGTGGAGTTCTATGAATGGGTAACATCAGAACTGGACAGGGGTAAGCCTGTGGATGTATTATTCTTGGACTTCAGCAAGGTGTTTGACTCTGTCTCCCACAATGGTCTGGTGGAGAAACTGATGGGGTTAGGAGTAGGCCCTTTGATGGTCAGATGGATTGAAAACTGGCTAGCTGGACGCACTCAGAGGTAGTGGTCTGTGGGGAGCCTCGAACCCTAGAGAGGTTGGTAGTGGGTACATCGAGGCTCGGTCCTGGGTCCGATCCTGTTTAATGCATACATATCGGACATCAGGGAGGGTGTAGGGTGTGAAATGAGTCTCTTCACGGATGACTCCAAGATGGGAGCAGTAGTTGAGGGAGAAGAGGGGAGGTTGGCCCTGCAAGGCGATCTGGACACCCTGGAAAGCTGGGCTCACACATGGAAATTAAATTTCAATATCACCATGTGCAAGGTGTTGCATCTTGGTCGGGGAAACCCTAAACACAGGTACACCCTGGGAGGGGAGGCGCTGGAGGCCTCAATAGGGGAAAAAGACCTAGGGGTCATGGTGGATACATGTATGAATAACTCTGAGCAGTGCAGGAGAGCAGCTAGCAAGGCAAATAGGATGTTGGGATGCATCGTAAGGGGGATCACCTCTAGGAGCAAGGAAGTGATTCTGCCACTGTACAATGGACTGGTTAGACCACACCTTGAGTACTGTGTACAGTACTGGAGACCACATAAGAGGGACATACAGCTCCTAGAGAGGGTACAGAGGAGGACAACAAAGATGATACAAGGGCTAGGGGATTTGACGTATGAGGACAGACTTAAGGAGCTCTGCCTGTTTTCACTGGAGGAGAGGAGAGACAGGGGGGACATGATTGAAGTCTTCAAGTGCCTCAAGGGAATAAATAGGGCAAACATGGAGGGGATCTTTAGACTAAAGCAGGGAGGTATCACCAGAGGGCATGGTTTGAAGTTGGAAGGTGGAAGGGTAAGGGGGAAAGAGGAGGAGGTTTTTCACTGAGAGGGTGGTGGACCCTTGGAATGCACTGCCTGGTGAGCTAGTTCAGAGATCCACAGTGGAAGGCTTCAAGAGAGGATGGGACAGACACAGAAAGTGGATGTATCAGATGATGTCCTGTCCCAGGGGGGTGGGGATGGATGATAGGAGTTTCTGGAGCACAAGGGATGGGAGGGTCTTGGCACCCAACTAAGGATCTAAAGTTCAAGCAGACTCGATAGACCGTAAGGCCTAAACTGCTGGCAAATAGTATGTTAGTATGTAAATCACAGGAAATTTCAAACAACAAACAGTCCTTGTAGCTTGCCAGTTTTACATTAAAATTCAGTAATTGTATCTTTGTAATAAATATCTAATCTTGATTTAAAGGAATCCATATTAGAACTATCCACTGTTATATCAGGGAGCTCATTCCATGATCCTATCATCCTCTGACTAAACCAGTTTTTCCTGGTATTTAGCTTCCATCTAGGTGCAAATAACTGTTTACTATGCCTTCTTCTACTACCCCTGCCGATCTTAAGTGTGAATCCCAGTTCTCCAATCAATTGCGTATCACCTATAGCTCTGAATAACATACACGTCACCTCTGAACCTCCTATAATGAAGTAAGTAAAGATTCAATGCTTCTAGCCTTTCTTTATAAGACTAATTTTTAAGGGTCACAATAGCTTTGATGGCCCATCTGTACACCCCCTGAATTCTGAGGATATCTTCCTTTTTTATATGGGGACCACACTTGGACACAGTACTCCAAGTTAGGTCTAACCAAGGCATCATACAGTGGCATCAGTATTTCCCTATCTCTGCTTGAGATGTGCCTCAGTATGCAGTTCAAGTTTTGGTTAGCCTTTCTTATCTGATCATTACAATGTGTACCACATTTTAAATTATTCGTAATCTTAACTCCCAGATCTCTCTCCTCCCACATCACCATTAGTGAATCTGTTCCCAGTTTATAACTGAATTCCATATTATGTTCTCCCAAATGCATTATCTTGCACTTAGAAGCATTCAGCTCCAGTTTATTCATTCTGGTCCATTCTACAATCTCATTTGATGCTCCCTGCAATTGAGTCCCATCCACAGCATTATTAACCACTGATCCTACTCTACAATCATCCACAAATTTATATAGCCAAGTCTTTGGGTTTTTTAATTGTAGGGTAGAAATATAAATGTTAAATAAGCATGGCTCAAGAACTGATCCCTGCAGAACCCCGCTGGTAATAGGTGCCCAGTCCGAGAGTGTCCCCTTTATAGTGACCGTCTGTTTCCTATCCTGCAACCAATCTGAAATCCAGTGTATTATATTAGTTTCCAACTGAATCTCCCTCAGTGCATTTAATAACTCTGTTGCTAACTAAAAAACAAGATGGTGGCAACATGAAAAAAATTTTGAGGGGCTCGACAACAAAAATGTGACTGTGAATGTTTTTGCAATACATAAATGTTCCCATAGGCTATAATGGGACATGACAAAAACTGAATAACTTTTGAATGGAACAACATTTTTTCACCAAATCTCCAAAAGGCACCAGTTCAATGCAGGTCACATGTAGACAAGCAAATCTGAAGCCCCTCAAATGCATTCTTCAGTCCTTTATGGTTTACTGAAAAATGAGCAAAAAAAGTATGATTTTTCACTTTTTGAGTGCTCCACAGATCTGCAACTGTACATCTGACCAGAACAAAACTTTCCAGATCCAGAGATCTATGACAGGCGGTTGTGCAGTCCACATTTCAGGTAAATCAGACAAATGGTTGCAAAGTTATTAAAGTGCAAACTTTGAGGTTTAACATTGCAGTGACAGTGCAACCCTAACTGTACCGGCCCACCGACTAGTATAATATATAATACATGTAGATATCTCTCTCTCTATCTCTCTCTCTCTCTCTCTTATATATATATATATATATTATAGTGGTGCAATAGCACCGCTATAGTTAGGGTTGAGTAGGCACTTTTATGTTTAACCCCAATTTTTGCACATTAATAACTTTGCAACCATTCAACAGATTTGCACGAAATTTGGAATGTGTAGTCTGGTATGGGAGATCTCTAGATTTGCCAAGTTGTGTTTTGGTTGGACTTACAGTTTCTGCACAGTAAAGAGCTGAAAAACAATTTTTTTGCCACTGTTGCCATGTTTTTTGCCTATTGTGCTGCGACCGCACTGTTTGGTGTTTTGGTCTGAAATTTGGAACATAAAAATAGTTTGAGCCAGTGAACAATACATCATTAGTTTGGTTACAAAATATTAATCCATTCCAAAGTTATTAAATTTTAATTTTTGGGTTCTGAGCATGCTCAGTTCACTCCAAGATTTATATGTATGTTCTGCGAAAAAGGATTGAGCTCACGGTCAAGGATTTTGTCAGTTTATGAAAGAGGATTAAAAAAATCCTAGTCTGTGAGGAAAAATTCCTTGTCCACAAGTCGCCATCTTGTTTTCATTTTTCCCCCAAACAAAATGTCATAGCTTCCTCCATGGATGACTTCTTATAGCAACAAGGCCTGTTTTTTTTAGAGTGTCGCCCACTACAAACCTATACCTTTGGTTTACTTCATTTTGGAAAAAAAAGCTGTTTCAAATTTTGAAATTCTTCTTTCGCAACTTGCTTCCGATCCTCTTTCATGAGCAGACAAAGTCACAGTCTTCGAGATGATCCTCTTTCTCGAGGCAGCAAAATCTTTGACTGTCACTTTGTGAACAGATGGCCCTTCTTGCAGATGAAAATTGACTCACGGTCAAGAATTTTGCAGCCTCACAAAAGAGGGTTGGCTCACAGACTGGAATTTTGTTTGCTCACAAAAGGGGATTGGGTTTTTGAACCCCTTTCTTGAGCTGACAAAATCCTAGTCCATGAGCTGACAAAATCCAAGTCTGCAAGCAATCTTCTTTAGTGAGGTAGCAAAATCCTTGACCATCACTTTGTGACCAGATGGCCCAAATCTGACAGTCAAGTATTTCTTGTGGACATGGATATTGACAGCTCATGAATGGGGACTGATTTCATGGTCTGGGATTTTGCTACCTCATGAACTAGGATTTTAAAAATTTGCCACTGCACTGTAAATAAACAGTTTGGTCTTTTGACTTGAAATTTGCAGGGTATTAAGGGGATGCTCCAGAGATGACTCAAAGCTGGGTGCTACTTAAGTGTTGAAAAGTTAATCAGTTTTGCAGATATGGTATCACACAGTTTTGATTTTTCCCATAGGATAACATTGTGGCTCTCATAGTGCCGTTCAGTTCCCGTATCTCAAAAATGAAGTGAGATATGGATTTTTTACTACTTACAGCTAGAAACAAGTTTGGAAATCATTGATTACACCAGCAGTGGATTTTTTTTCCTACTTGCTATGGTTACGGAGATATTGGCAAAAACGTGTTGCAAGGTTTTCAATGGTGCCTTTTCAGTGCATTTTGGTGCCCGTAGCTCATAAATGATACAAGATTCTCAATGTGTCTCATGAGGATGATCAACTGTCATGATTACAACAACACTTGAATTGTTTTCCTAGCTGCTATGGTTCCTGAGATATTGGTAAATTAGTGTTACAAGGGTTCCTTGCTCTATAGGGCTGCTTTATGGCTCAGTAGTTATGTGTAAGTGACAGTGCAGGGCCTGGAGGGCTTGTACTTCCACAGATGAATATCTTTTTGCATAAATCAGTAGCTAGGTGGGAGCATGGGGCCCAAAGGGCCCCCGCTCACACTAACACATGCTATTTACTAGTCATATTATGCTTTTTCAAAAAGTAAGGAAATTCATTGCCAAAAACTTAATTTAATGCATCAGTTAGGGTTAAAGTGTAAAAAGTGGGGAAATGAGATGTTAGGGTTGAGTCTCTAACCCCCCCACCACACCACCCCTCATCCTCCACAGACCGACAGATGCCAGGGTGTGCCATGTGGTCATGAGGCCTAACTCTCACCCCAATCTCCTTTACTGTAATGAAGGTTTTGCATTGAAAAAAAAAATATATATAAATATATATATATATATATATATATATATATATATATACATACACACACACACACACACACACACACACATACACAGAGACAGTTGGGGGCCCAGCAGTGCAGGGTGAAAAGGGGGAGGACATGGAGGCTGAAATCTCAGTAAAGAGAGTAAGGGAAGCCCTCAGGTCCCTTCAGATGGAGAAAGTACCTGGGTCAGATGAGATACATCCCAGGGTGCTGAGGGAACTGGCAGATGTCCTGGCAGTCCCTCTAGCAGAGCTTTTCAACATTTGTCTGAGGACTGGGTGGGTGCACCAAGACTGGAGAGTGGCCCATGTCATGCCAATCCACAAGGGGGGATCAAGAGAGGAGGTGGGAAATTACAGGCTCATTAGCCTGACATTGGTGGTCAGCAAGGTGATGGAGGGTATTGTCAAGGAAAAGCTAGGGAGGTTATTGGAGCAAACTGGGTACTTGGATGATAGGCAGCATGGCTTTGTCATGGGAAGATCATGCCAGACAAATCTTGTTGAGTTCTATGACTGGGTGACAAGGGCCCTGGACCAGGGTAGGCCAGTGGACATCCTCTTTCTGGACTTTAGCAAGGCATTTGATTTGATACCCCACTGTGGGCTGCTGGCTATGCTGAAGGAAATGTGGGTAGGGAGACAGTTTTTTAGATAGATAGGAAACTGGCTCTCTGAGCATACTCAAAAGGTGGTGGTTGGAGGGTTAGCCTCATCCCCAAGGTGGGTTAATAGTGGGGTTCCCCAGGGGTCAGTGCTGGGGCCACTCCTGTTCAATGCCTATATCTCAGACATAAGGAGGGGGATCGGGAGTGAGATGAGTCTCTTTGCAGATGACTCAAAGCTGGGTGCAGTGGTGAATGGGAAGGAGGGGAGGGTGGCCTTGCAGGAGGACCTGGATGCTCTGGAAAGGTGGCCATGAAAATGGAAATTAAAATTCAATGCTGGGAAGTGCAAGGTTCTGCACCTGGGAGTCAGAAATCCAAGCCAGAAGTATAGCCTGGAGGAATCATGATTCAAGTCACAGAGGATGAGAGGGACCTGGATGTAGTGGTAGATATCAAAGTGAACAACTCAGAGACCTGTAGGAGGGTAGCAGCAAGGGCAAATAGGATTCTGGGATACATCACCAGGGGGATTACTGCCAGAATGGTGGAAGTGATCCTTCCACTGTACAACTGCTTGATAAGGCCACACCTCGAATATTGTTTACAGTTTTGGAGACCACATTTAAAGAGGGACATTATACTCCTAGAGAGGGTCCAAAGGAGGGCAACCAAAATGATCTGGGGCCTGAGGAAGAGGACCTATGAGGAGAGGCTCAAAGACCTCAACATGTACACCCTGGAGGAGAGGAGGGACGGGGGGACATGATAGAGGTCTTTAAGTACATGAAAGGGATCAATAAAAGAGGCCCAATCAGGGTGCTCCATAGGAAGGAGGGTGGGGCAACAAGAGGTCATGGGTGTAAGCTGGAATGGGCAGGCTCAGAGGGGAGAGGAGGAGATGTTATTTCACTGAAAGGGTGGTGGAGCCATGGAATGCACTGCCCAGGGAGCTTGTAGAGGTGGAGACTGTGGATAGGTTTAAGAGGGGATGGAACAGGTACAGGGGGAGGGTAAATCTGACCAGGCCCAATACAGGTGGAACATCTGGGACTGAGGACAGTATAACCCAAGGGAAGGGGGGACATCAAAATCGGCCCTCAGTGCAGGTGCTGAAAATCGAGCAGACTCGAGAGACCATTAGGCCTATTCTGCTGGCATTTTAGTATGTTAGTAATACATATGTATGTATATGTATGTGTGTATATAAATATATATATATATATATATAGAGAGAGAGAGATAGATAGATAGATATTATACTGGTGCAGTCGTGCCACTATAGTTAGGGTTGAGCGGTCAGTTACATACTAAAGTCAAAAGTTTGGACATTAATAACTTTGGACCCGTTCAATGGATTTGCCTAAAATTTGGTATATGCATTGGGGCGCACCAGATCTCTTGATTTGCCAAATTGCGTTTCAGTTGGAGTGCTGGTCTTTGTGTACGATTACACTGAAAAATGCAAAATTATCAATTTTTTGGAGGCACCTTTTGACATTCTTAATGTGGTCCTACACAGCTGTCATGTGGTGTACTGCTTTGCAAGATGGCTCATTTGAAAGAGCTTTGGTGGCCAAATATGCCGCTTTTTGTTTGGTGAAAAAATATTAAGGCATTCAAAAGTTATGGCACTTTTAAGTTCACATTATAAGTCAAAGGGAAAATTTATATGCATATCTTGCGATGAAAGAATGAGAGTTCTGGCCATCTCGTCCCACCTGGAGGTCAAAGAATTTGCAGCCTCGCGGTCCAAGAATCTTTGTTCCTGAGGAATTTCAAAAATTCTTTGAATGCGAGGTCCACCATCTTGTTTTCAGTTTTCTGATCGCACAAATGTAAATATCTCAGCTCAAGGGTCACTTCTGAAGTAAAACTTCGATGGGTTTTACTCAGGAGACCCCGATCTATTGAACCATGGCTTTGGTTCCATCAAAATAGGTCCAAAAATAGAGTTATTATCTTTTAAATTGTTTGTTTGTGGCTCACTAACGATCTTTGATATCGAGCCGACAAATTCTTTGATCGCGAGAATCTTTTATTGTGATCTTGTATCGCGAGTGAGGGACGAGATGGCCAGATTTAAAAATAGTATTTTGTAGCCAAAGGGTGCCCTAGACTGTTAAATTAAGATGGGTTTTGCTCAGGGGGTTTCGTTGTGCCCCATCTGCATACCTAAAATAATGTATAAACTATCCCTGGTAGTCTAGTGGCCCCCCATCACAATAAAATATTAACATTCCTGGTAGTATAGTGGCCCTTCCAATAAAACATATTATACTATGTAGTGCTCTGGTAGTCTAGTGCCCCCTGAGCTGTATTGTATTATTATAAATAAATGTTTATATCTCTGGTAGACTAATGGCCCCCCAGCATAATAAAATAAAAAATAATTTCTATTACCTGGTAGTCTAGTATTTACTCCCTGCCCATCCATGCCAGCCCACCAGCAGCCGCCCCCACCCTTTGCAGCTGGCAACTGGCACAGCCACCTCTCACCTTCACAGCCAGTTGCCCAGCTGTCTGCATTACGAGCAGTACTGCAGAAGGTAACTCAGTAATGTTCTGAGCACCTCTTTGCCGTACTACTACGTGTCTGAGCTGATCAACATGTGAGTGAAGGAATAAGCTGCCAGCTCGCTGGCGAAGGCTGGGGAGGGTGCTGGGTGAGCTGGCTGGAATGGAGGTGGGGGGCAAGTGGGCTACCGGGTAATATAAGCGTGTTGTTCATTATGTTTGAGGCAGCTGAGCCTCGGGGATATAAACGTTAATTATAATACCAATACAGCTCGAAACCATAGGCTACCGGGGCCCTAACATAGAATAATATATTTTGATGAGGCCTCCTAGACTACCGGGATGGCTGACCCAGATGGGAGAACCACTGACTACTCAGGAATAATTTGTACTATTTTGAGTATGCAGATGGGAACAGCTCGTCCAGAGCAAAACCCCGCTGTTAACAGTCTAAGGCACCAAACTACTCTAAATTTATTTAGAAATCTGGCTATCTTGTGCCTCGCTCTTTATTCATGACAGAGCAATTTCCTTGATCGCGAGCATGCAAATACTTTGACCATGAGATTCTTTGATCGCTATCATGCATTGAGAGTGAGGGACGAGATGGCCAGATGAAAAAATCAATTTTCTGAGTCTAGGGGTGTGCTATGAAGAGAAATGGAGGTGGGTTTTACTCAGGGGGCTTTGTTCTGATGAACCATGGCAGTGATTTACCACAATTCTGTTTATTTTTTTGAATTTGAAGAGTTTTAATTCTTTGATTGTGACCCTGCAAATTCTTTGATCGTGAGATTCTTTTAACGCCATCTTTGATCGCAAAGGAGGGACAAGATGGCCAGATTTTTTATAATGGAATAGATCGGGACATTTTAATAATCTTTGATATTGAATATCTTGGAAATGGCTTGGTCTATTTACTTGAAATTTAGAGGGTATTTACGGCATGTCCTGTAGAAATGAATTATGGTGTTTACATGTTGGAGAAAATTTATTTTGCAGAGATATTGTGTGATGCACTTTACGTGTTGTGGACAGTGTTTTGCTTGCACTGGTGGCTTGAAATTGATAGGATATCTAGCCTTAGTGTCATGGATGTAGTTTTCAGTCATTGTGTGTGTTAAATGTTAACAGGTGCGGAACTGTGCCAGTCTGATGAATGAAAATCTCATATGTTAAAATGTAATATCTCAGACACAGTTTGGTCTTTTCCCTTGAAATTTGGAGGGTGTTTACAGCATGTCATGTGGATGAAAATTATAGTGTTTCCATGTTGAAAAATATTTTTTTGGTGCAGATATGGCATGGTGCAGTTTACTGTCTGTGAACAGTGTTTTGCTTGTGGTGGTGGCTTGAAATTGATAGGATACCTAGCCTTAGTGTCAATGATGTAGCTTTCAGTCATTGTGTGTGTTAAATGTCAACAGGTGTGGAACTGTGCCACTCTGACGAATGAAAATTTCAAACTTTGATATGTCATATCTTGGACACGGTTTGGTCTTTTTACTTGATTATTTTGGAGGGTGTTTACTGCATGTCCTGTAGATGTTAACGCTCCCACCAACTTACACAACTTTCTACTTTTCTATTTTTTCTTAAAAAGTAAGGAAATTCTATGCAAAAAAACTTTGTTAATGCATCAGTTAGGGTTCTTCTACAGTGAAAAAAGTGAGGAAATTAGATGTTTGGGTTCCACCTTGTACCCCACCCATTACCCACCAACAGGCATTGGTGTGCGTGTTGAGGTCCCTAGCATAACTCTCACCCCATCCCATGTGTAAACAAGCTGAGGTGGTGCAGTATAGGAGAATGGGTGAGAGTTAAGCCTAAGGACCCCAACGTGCACCCCGATGCCTGTTGGTGGAGGTGGGCTGGGGTGGAGCGCAAGGGGTGGGAACCCTAAAATTGAATTTCCTCACTTTTTTCACTGTATCGAACCCTAACTAATGCATTAATGACATTTTTTCATTGAATGAATATATATATATATATATATATATCTATATACAGTGCTTGCTATAGAAAAGTATGCCAGTAACTAGGCTTATCGGTCAGTGCAGCACTTTACTGCTCGGTATGCCACTCATTACGGCACTGTAGTCTGATAATTCAGTGCGGTATAGTAAGCTTCACAGTGCAGATCCTCTGAAATCCATGTGGTGGTGACTGCAGCACATCTAAGCAGGACTGAAGCCATACTGTGTCAGAGTGTGTCTTTTTCCACCTTTTTTACAGAATCATCTGCAGATGGCGTGGATTAATGTTTTACTTGGGGGGAGGGGGGCATGCCAAAAGCTGTAGTTTGAGTTCCTTTTACTGTAGTTTCAGTTTGCATTACTTTCAGAGCTGCAGTGCTGACAAACCTCTGTAAACCTTACCCAGTTAACAAAGACTAAAATACAATAAATACTACTAAAAAAAAACAGAGCTATCATGTTTCTCTGTGTAAAATTCTGCCTTCTAATATCATTATCATGGCACATACTATAAATGCACTGTCTTTTTACCATTTGTAAATGCTGAGTTTAATGCATCATTCTACTGTACTTTGATTTGCCAAACCCTCAAATGTATGCAGTGATTGCCTCCATAGCAATTTTTAACTTACCTCTCTCAACACTGGAAACTGTGCAGCAGACTTTATGGTTTGAGAAACACAATGAAAAAGAGCTGTGTTTTTTCTATGCTATGCGACACACATTGAACATTCATGTTTCCAATGCTACCCCATACCAGACATCAAATTTTCCACATTTTAAAACTGTGTCCATATTATGAAAAAGTAGCACTAATTGGCCCAGCTGCTGACTGTGACTCAGACCAACAGTCTTTCACTTCAGACTTACAACATTGCCCATTATCCAAAACTCTGCCTACTTTATGAAGTAATTGTAATTGTAATCTGACATACTGTACATTGTTTTTCATTGAAAAGCAGGCACTCTAAATGTCAATATATCAATAGAGACCCATTAGTTGTTAACTTAAAATAACACTGCAGTGTTTATACCCTCCATCAGTCATCTGTGATCACACAATAAATGTGGTGCCCTCAGCTATGATCAGTCAGGCAGTCTCTGCATCACTCAGTGGACCACAATCATAATGTTTCTGTCCCTTTGCTTTGTGACACCACTGCATCTAGAATTTCACCCTCTTTATTGTTCCTGGGATTATGAAGGCATGCCAAGCTGTCCTGGCTGTGGTGCCTCACATGTTTGCATAAGATTTTCCCCAGAAAAGCAAGTGCTCTAAATATAGATCCACAAATACAGACCCGCTAGCTGGTAACTCAAAAGACCAGCCCAGTGTTTCCGGTGCTTTACATGCTCCACCAGAGTTCCCTAATCACAAAATAAATGCTGTGCCCTCAGCTATGCAAATATAATCAGTTGTGCAGTCTCCACATCACTTGATGGACACCAGTCCTCATGTTTCTGTTCCTTTACTTTCCTGCTAGTTGATGCTAGTAATTCAGCCTCTTTATTTTTCCTGGGACTCTGCAGGCATGTCAAGCTGTGTTGGGTTGTATAGCCTCACATGTTTGCCATGGTGCCTAGTTGAGACTGCATTGGAAGCCTTCCCTGCTATGCATATGCTAGTAAATTGTGACAGTGTGCCAAAAATGAAAGAATGAATTTTAATGCCAAACAATATGTTGTAATATACTGTACAGTTCTATATATAATCCAGGTGGGTGGTTGCAATCAATAAATTCAGACCAGACAGCACTCACTGCTATGAACACACTCAAAATTGTAGTGGCACTGCAGACCCATATATAACTCGGACAAAGAAGTACAGTATCTTACTCAATGTACAGAATCGTAGGCTGGCAAAAGTAAAGCAAAGCAAAATTTCAAACAAAGGTCTACAGCTATGACTGCTCCATGGACAGGACAAAGCATGCACACATTGCAGACTTTTGTTTGAAACTTTACTTTGCTTTACTTTTGCCAGCCTGCAGTAAATTGAGTCAGATACTTTTGTGTTGTCATACACAGTATTTTGGTAAGAACAATACCACATTTGAGCACATACAGTATAGTATGTAAAGATTACTCAATCAGTGAATCCACAAAGGAGAGATACTGGGGTAGTGGGTATACTCTAAATGTATTATGGAAAATAGAACTTAACATTTGTCTAAAAGGTGAACCAAGGCATGAACTGTCCATATTGCCATAATACATGTGTCACCAAATCACTAATTCAATGCAGTCTTACAGTATTTTTATTTGTTGCAGGGGTCTAGGGTGGTGCAGGGTGGTGTGTGCATGGGTGTAGGTGGGGTGGGGGTTGTGGTGTGATGTACAGTAGTCTAGACTGCTTTATTTTTACAAGTCATTTTCTTAGTTACAGGCTGCAATAGACACTGACTTCTTAAAATCCCCCCCAAACATGCCTTCTGATTTTCAGACTTGTGTATTTTCTTTCATTGGTGACCAGTGGTACCCCGACCATAACCCTAACTAGCCCAATGTCAGGAACCAAGGATTAGGAAAACTGTCTGGATGGGAGATTGCCTTTTTCCTTTTTTATAACCGGTAAAAATAAAACAGACCACTGCCATATTTTATGACCGCATTTATCATATTTATCTTATTACTCTTACAGCAGTCACAGATGAGCTTTGATCAAAAAGTGGATATCCACAATTATACTGGTTTGGCTGAGTTTACATTTTGTTGGGGGGGAGGGTGTCTATGGTGGTGCAGGGTGGTGTGTTCAGGGTAGAGGTTGGGTTGGGGTCAGTGTGGCCTGATCTGCAGTGGACTGTTTTCTTTTTATAGGTTTAGTAACCTTGGTACAGGTTGTTCTGTTGAACACTTATCAAATATTTTTACTTGGGACCCCAAATAGTTAGGTATTTATTTATTTATTATTGGGGCTTAACAAAAACACAAAAAAAGTAGTAGTTCTCCCTAGGTGACAAGGGAAAACCCAGTGGCAGCCTAGATACTCATCTCAGTGCAATATTTTTGCCTTCACCACTCATCCTCTAACATGGAATTGTAATAGCTGGCTGCATTAGAACTCAACTTTGCAATGTGTGCCACCTGTTTGGGTTTAAACTCGATAATCAGTTTTTCTTGTCCTTATCCAATAACCAATTTTTGTTTGGAGGTTGTCTGGTGTTTGAGTCACTACAAATGCCCACATACTAGTTAAACCAAATGAAACCATTTATTATTTTTATTACATGCCCAAGTTACAAAGATGTTCTGCTATCAGCTGATCAGTCTGGGAGGTGTCAACCATAGCTATTAAGATTATTAGCAAGCATAGCTATTAAGATTATTAGCAGTTAAGATAATCTTTTCCAGATAGGGTATTTAACAGTATAACATTTTTGTAACACTTTTAAACACTTCTCTGACATTAAAATTGGAATGTGGGGAGAACAATGGGAACAACAGCAGACAGTCATAAAAATGGATGAGACTGGGGACTTGGTGTTATTACTCAATTATTAACCTCCTCAAAAGTTGGTAACCTTAGCACTTTTCTCGGACCTGCCATATGTTTGTATTTACTCCCCCCTCTGCTTTTGAGCAGAAAGTAAAAAAAAAAAAATAACTCTGGATCTTACTATTCACAATTAAATTGAGCTTATATAGCAAGATCTGTATCTGACTAGGTTATTAAAAATTAAAATATTGTCTTGAAGACAACAATAGATTTTACTCCAATCTAAAATATTATCTGGTTGTGTCTTCCATACTCCTATAAAATCATGTACAGCACCAGCTGCTGTAATTAATAGAATTTCTGTCAAGGAGGTAAGTTACTGCCCAAACTTTGGTATGATATAAAATATTTATTGTAATTATTAAGTACTGTATGTACAAAAATTCAATAACATCCTCAACATCACAAAAAGACCATTTTTATTTTATTTATTTATTTAAAAGTTGATAACTGGCAAAAGCACCATGAGCCGAAGCTCGTTTCCAGGAATGACCCAGCAATAAACAAAATACAATAGTGCTGAAATGCTAGAAAACAATGAAAATGGCCACAGACCCACCAATTTAAAGTTTATTTGTAAACTGTATTTATTTAAAAAAAAATAATGCTAAATCATAACATTTGTTTTTGCGTTTATTGCCTTCAACCAGAATTGTCAGAGCCTGAGTATGTCAGCCATATGGCTGCTTTCTCCCCCACCCCAACCCTCAAACAAGGTCTTACTGGATTTAACATAGTTAAGGGATTCCAAAAGTTGTGTCACATACACTAAGCTGAACACTGACTCATTCTCCCCTCCCCCTGAACTCACTCGCTGCTCTTGGGCTAGGCATAAAGGCTAGCGCAAACAAAGGAGCACATTCCCATGCTAAACAATGCATTACCTAAACAATTAACACTTCCACTCAGAGTATGAAAATGAATGCAGGTATTTGTAGTAGTTGTAGCTTGATTGGGGATGGAGGGAATATAGCTGGATGTGACCGATTGCTTCAGAAGGCACTGCAGCCCAACCCCAATTTTCCCCTCAGTAAATAACTTTGTGATATCACTTTAAATTCTGGCCATAGTCGAACTCTGCATTTTTAGGATCTATATCATGCTGTGTATATATACAGTAGACATAATGTAGGTCCCCAGACAATTTTCATTCAAGGGTTTTTAATGCTGGTCTCTTAAAATGTAAATATAATGGGGATAGGTGACTGGTATTACTTTTTCCTCAGCAGGTCAACCTGGTAGGCTGTCTAGTAGAAGATGCATGGAATTTATCAGTTTATTTCATTCTATAATGAATTATAAAAAAAAGATTTGTTTGTTTAGTATACTGGGCTAACAGTATTACTTTTGTGCTGCCTCATTCCGATCTTTGTCATTTTGCAGCATGACTATGGGGTTATAAATAAATTCATTTCAGTCTTAGTTTAATTAATTTAACCCCAACACAGCCTCTTCATCATCAGCTTGCATCTACATTTGTTATCATGTCTGGGTTGGCCTTTTTCAGAAGGTGTCAGTACCCTTTAAACTTAGGAGAAAGAAGGCAGAAAAAAGCAACCAAAAAAATCAAAGCTACTGTGGGACAGATTCTAAGGAATTTGTTAATGACTATACCCACTGACTGGACCCCTTGATCACCAATGCTTTTGTTTTTCATTATCTTATCCAGAAGTATATTTTTACCCTAACTCAGAAGTGGCAGCAGTACTTTTTTCACTATTGCTGTGGATAATTTGCTCAAGGCAGGCAGGTTTGACAGACTGAGGTCTACGAGTTGCACGTTTGTGGCTCACACACCACCGACTCAAACCCATGACTCCACCACCTGCACCACATAAAAATAAAAACAAATGGACATAGTACAATTATAAATGTTGCTTTACAAAGCATGTCTGAATTGCAAACAAAATGTAAAAACCCTAAAATATACATAAATCATACACAAAACACACCATTAATTCACTGTCTGCACTTTCTGGTTAGATCTATCAGACTTCATTTTAAGTGCTCAAATGAGTCTGTTGAACAAGTGGATTTCAATTGTTATTTCAGCTAGTTGCAGATAATTATATGTTAGTTCATTAACTTCTGTTATTCAAGCCATGGAAATACACACTTGCCATTTTCCCTGTACCATATTTGAAATACTGGTTATGAACAGTACAGCAGAGCACATTCACATTGTGCATCTGTAATGCCCACTGAGCTATTCAAGGGAAATTCTGGTGCATGACTGATAACTGATGTGTGCCGTAAGCTAAAAATCGGTCAGTGTTCAGACATGCAGGAAGTGCACAAGCAATGCAGACAGAGACAGAACAAAACTGGGTGCACTTCTGACACTTATTACTGTTTAGCAGTATGTACTGTATAGCAGAACAAAAACAACAAGTTCTAAAGAATCAGTGTGTGTAATATTTTACTATGTCCAAAGTGCACACATGTTGGCGTTTTTATGCTGATGTAAATGATGCTAAACAGTTATTACAACCTCCTATTAGGAGTGCATCCAGTTTTGCTCTGTCTGTAGGGCAGCTACCCTGGTTGGATGCATCCAAGGACGCAAAACTCCCCTGACTGTAAATGACAGAAACCAACTTTATTTTGTGAGTTGTCTCTCTATACTGAACTGATTGTTTTTGTTCATTTACCATTAGTGGTCCTTCCCTTTGCAGAGGATGGATGCCTTCAGTTACAATACAGTATGTATTTTGTATGGGATTGTAGTTTTTTTTATTGACCACATCTGGGTTAACAGAATCCCCCCCCAGTATTCCCACCCATCCATCCTACTTTCATGGACCAGCTTAGTTGGTGCACACTCTAGCATGGTCTTTTCTTCACAATATGTGCCAAGACATTCTTATGTGTTTATAAATGAAAGTTTCATACATTCAGAATAATAAAACCTAAGTATTTTTCCATCATTAGGCAAAATAAAAAAAATGTGCCTACCTACACCAGTCTGTTATACAGCATGCTACTACATTTTTTACTCCTCGATTTTACTGATCAGTGCATTTAAACTCCAAGTACAGCATTTAGTTGTTTAAATCTGTCTCGCTGGTAAAAAAAAAAAGTCTGATATTCAGTACATTGCTCCACTAGGCACTCTCTATATTTATTTTACCAGCAAGAGGCTTCATTGAGTAATATTTATTTGTAAGGAGGTCTTGGCTAGAACTACCAAAATATATCTACAGTATCTATCTGGTTGAAGTGAGCACACATTTTTTTAAGAACAGACAAGATAGTAGTAAGATGATGTAAATAATTTAATCCACATGTCAAAAGCAGATTAAAAGTGTTTTTATTTTTGCAAAAAAAAAAAAATCAATCCCCCATGTTGCCCCACCATCTGATTAATCTCAAACAAATCAATAAAGTACCTCTAAAGTGGTATCAGGTGTGCTATTTTAGGGGCATGACATGAATTATTACAGAATGTCATGAATACAGTATATTTGTCCTATGGTACTTTCAACTCATGCTGAAGTTTCCACTTACAGTCAGATTAATCACTTTGTGCTTTGTTTTAATATGAATGCTTGTTTGGCCTCCTGAGTTTGTTTGGTGGAATCTTTCCTGAAACCTACAGTACAAGCTTATGATCTTGAGGAGTCTTGTTCAGTCAAATGAAACTTTAATCAAGCCGTACAATTTTAATTAAGCCTTGCTGTGCCACGGACTGATATTTTATTGTATTTATTTTTATTTAAACATTTGATAACTGGGCTATGTCAGTTCAGAATTCATATATTATATATTCTAATTCTTTCAAGTGTAATGGTTAACATTTTGAAGTCATCTGCTTTTGCTCATGTTTAGCAGAGCATTTGTCTTACATGGATAAAAGTTAATTGTTAGAATGTGTCAGTACTTTCTGGCCTCATTAGCACTGCACACATAAATTGGCACTACCCCTGATGCTGGGAAATCAGAAAACATTATATGCGATTCATTCTTTTCTTTTATAATAATAGGATAGAACTAGAAATAGACAGGCAACCTTATTTGTTTCCTGATAATGGCTACTACAATTAGTTTTCCAACACTTGATCTTGTGACGTATGGGTGAGCAATGATGGTGTGGGGAGAGGCTGAAGTAATGTCTGTGATGTAAATGTTTCACTTAAAAAAAATTAAAAGGGTTCAAAATATTCTATACTACATTACAGTTTGCAGGTGCTTTCTAACACTTGGTTGTGTGAAGTACGGGTGGGCAAGAAGGGTGGTGGGAAGTGGGCAGGACTCCAGACTGAAGTAATAATGTCTGTGATGCAAATGTTCCACTTCAAAAAAATAGAGCTCAAATTACTCTATAGAATTTAATACCACAGTTTGCAGGTGAGCTAAAACTAGAAATAATAAAGGCAGGAAACCATTCATCCCTTATTTCAAGTGATGTACACATCTATTTTGCATATAAACTCATATTTATATTTACATTTTCTGTGCACCAGATCTGAAGCCTTTACAAAACACTTTACAAACCATGCCTGACATACACAGTACATGCAACCTATTTTCAACTGGGAGAAATTTTATCAGGGTAAATGTCAGAGCGTGAGGAGAAGATATAGGCAATTCCAAATGGGTCACACATTTAACAATCAGTGAATAGACATTTAAAGATTTACTGCCCAACAATATAGCAGTCTGTATGATGAATAGAACTGTATGCTATCTCTAGGCTGACATACAGTACATTCCCAAGATTCATTTCTCCTCCTCCTTTATCAGATCTATGATCTGCAGCTTATCCAGTAGGTAGGGAAATGGGCAGACTGGGTGGGCCAAGCGGTCCTTATCTGCCATCAAATTCTATGTTTCTATGTTTCTATGTTTCTATGTTTCTCACTGTCTGTAACATCACACTTACCAACATGATCCAATAAGAGCCAATCACTTGCTTCAAGATTGCTGACTTGTGATGTTATTGAGGGGGATGCAGGAGGAGAAGGGAGGTTAAATGCATTTTAGAAGGGTGGACTAGTTGGGCTAGATGGTCAGTATTCTTATAAATGATGCTGTCTTTGATTATTACAATCCTGTTAGTTCAGGCAATTCATCATAAATCTCTGGCATCTAGTGTAACTCTTCAAACAGGGGTGCTTCTGTGATCAGTGCTGTCTGCTTTATAAAACAATAATGATCATAAAAATGAGTTGCCCCACAAGTCTTGCTCCTTTATTTTTTCTACTGCCCTCACCACCTTCAGTGTGTTTCTGTGGAGTCAAAAACAGTGGGGGAATTCAAGAATGCAAGGGACCGACATAAGGCAATTCTAGTGGGGGGGGGTAGGAGGAAGTAGACTGTTGGTTAACTAGGATCTGCAGCTTATCCATTAGGTAAGGAAATGGGCAGACTAGGTGGGCCAAGTGATCCTTATCTGCTGTCAGATTCTATGTTTCAATGTAGCCTTAGAAAACAGTGAAATGCTCCATTTCTGTATTCCCCTCCATTACATGCATGGAATAATAGTGGACTGAAAAGGAACATTTAATTGTTTTCTAAGGTTACACAAACACACACTGGAGGTTTCCAAGTAATAGTTCCTAAGTGGTCAATGCTAATGCAATGACACATCATTGTCAGGAAACAAAGGAACTGACAAAGCAGGCAATGCGAGGAGGGGAAGCCAGCATCATAGAACTATCAGTGACAAAGGCAGTAATTAAGAACAGTCACCAGACAAAGAAAAGTAACATAGGAGTGAGAAATCTTAACTCCTGGGTGGAGAAAGGAGAAGGAACAACATAGCCCTCTTTCAATAGTGACTTGTTCAGCGGCACACAGCATGCAGGTATTTGCCTCACTCAAAACCTCTCACCCTGCCCCAGCTCACATTATGGTTTCTTTAGGACCTTGCCATAGTGAGCTTCCCCCGAGCCATGGGAACAGTCTTGAGCCTCACACAGATATTGAAATGATCTTGAGCCTTCCCAAAGAAAAATAGCAACCCTCAGAATCATTGGGGGAAGAGGCTTGATCTCAATCTCAATCTGAATTAGCCAGGCACACACTGGCATTACAAATGTAACTGTATGATTATTTATGATATTTTTTAACTGTCTGTCTTGTTACAAATGTAATTGAATGTTTAATTTCTTGTATATTTTAAATGTTAAACTGTATATCTAATTCTTCATCCAGTTGTACCCCTCCCCCCCAGGTCACACCGGGAAATGAGCAACTTGTTGTTTAGTGTACCTTCCTGGTGAAACATTTCAATACATAAATAAAAAATAAATTTACTATATGAATCCTATGTATTTTATTTAGTGCCACAGTTTTAATACAGATTCGAGGGGAAAATAGAAACATAGAAACTGTCAGCAGATAAGGACCACTAGGCCCATCCACACTGTCCATTGGCCTTATACATTGTATGTGGCCAGTGATCCTATGTGATCAGTGGCTTTTCATCAATCCCTCTCCTCTCAAGATTCCCTTGTGCCTGTCCCAGGCATGCTTAAATCCCTCCACTGTGATTGCCTCCACTACCTACAGTAGCAGGCTATTCCAAGCATTGACTACCCTTTCTGTGTAGAAACTCTTCCTCACATTGCCTCTTAATCTAACCCCCTCCAATTTCATATCATGCCCCCTTGTTCTAGTACTATTACATTGGAAAAGGTCCCCCACCTGCACCTTGTTTATGCTGTTGAGGTACTTGAAAGTTTCAATTATGTCCCCCTGCTCTTTCCTCTCCTCCAGTGAGTACATATTGAGGTCCCTTATTCTTGCCTTATATGTTTTGATGTGCAAGCCCTGTGCCATCTTTGTCACTCTTCTCTAGATGGTCTCCACCATGTTTATGTCCTTGCGCAGTTGTGGCCTCCAGAACTGCACTCAGTATTCCAGGTGAGGACTTACCAATATGTTATACAGTGCCATCTCCACCTCCCGCCTCCTGCTAGTGATATCCCTGCCTTTGCACCCTGGCATGCCTCTGGCCCTCCCCACCACCATTGCACACTGCTTTGATAACTTAAACTCAACAGAGATGATAACCCCTAGTGTGCTGTGCTAATGAGGCCAGAAAGTATTGATAATACCTAGGTCCCCTTCCTACTTGGTGACAGTCTGCTTTCCCCCTAGTCCGCAGCTTTCCCCAGGGCTCCCTCTACCCTGATGCATTATTTTGCAGTTCTTTGCATTGAACCTCTGTTGCCACATCCCTGACCATCTTTCAAGCTTCTCCAGGTCACTCTTCATTTTCTGCTCTCCTTCTGGAGTATCCACCTTGTTGCAGATCTTGGTGTCATCTGCAAACAAGAAGACTTTTCCTTCCAGCCCCTCTGCAATGTCACTAATGAAGACATTGAAGAGAACTGGTTCTAGTATCAATCCTTATGTTGCCCCACTGGTCACCCTCACTCTCCCCAGATTGTGCCCCATTTACCTCCACCTTTTGTCTCCTGTCTGTTAACCAGTTCCTAACCCAGTTCACCACCTTGTCTCCCATGCCCAAACTACCCATCTTGTTAACCAGCCTTTTACGTGGGATGGTGTCAAAAGCTTTGTTGAAATCTAGGTATGTGATGTCTACTGCTCTTCATTGATTTACTCCCCTAGTCACCCAATCAAAAATTCTATCAGATTCATTTAACACAACCTTCCTGCTCTGAATCTGTGTTGCCTCAGATCTTGAGCACCCCTGGATTCCAGGTATGCCACTATCCATTCTTTCAGCAGTGTCTCCATGATCCCTCCATCACTGAGGTGAGGCTGACTGGCCTGTAGTTCCCAGCCTCCTCCCTACTGCCGCTTTTGTGCAATAGGACTACATGTGCCCTCCTCCAGTCCTCTGGAACCACAACCGTGTAGAGTGACTGTGTGAGCAGGGCCACCAGAGGCACTCTAGTTCCCTTCACAGCTCCCTTAATATCCATGGGTGGATACCACATCCAGCCTCATGGGCTTATCCACCCTCAGCTTTGTGAGTTCTTCTAGAATTTTCTCCACTGTGAACCCTTCTCTGTCTGCACATTCACTTTCCTAACAGTCATCCCTGCTTCCCTTAGAATTTCAAGGTACACCTCCCTGTCCTCCTCCTTTTGGTTCCCCTTATATTTCCTGAGACTCAGTCTTTTAGCCCTGACTTTGTCCCCACCCCCTTTAGAGAACTATAGTAGTTTCCTTCTTCTTTTCCCTTTGGCCACTATAGTAAGGCATTGGTTTGTTATCTCCACTATGGCTCCTTTCAGTTTCTCCAATTGTTCCTCCACCCCTTCTATTACCTCTACCTTCTCCAGGACTACTTGTATACATCTACCCATTAAAAGCAATTACCATTTAGCCAAAAATGTGTAGCATACAGTAGCTTACTGGCTAATAAGAAGGTCTGTGTACATAAAAAGCATTTAGCAAACCAGGGCAGGGGTATCACCTATGAAAAATACATAATTAAGATTTAAAAGTGGTATTAATAACAATTGCTGTAAAACCATAAGGAACAATGGATGGAATCATATTTTTTGAATATGGTTGCACTTTACTGTTTTTCATTAAGGCAGTGCAAAGTAAATGCTCAAAAGGTTCTCATGTGAGGATGGATCCCTTCTGCAAGTTGTTGATTCTGTCAAGTACCTGGGGGTGACACTTGACCCACAACTGGATCTCACTTTGCACATTCGCAACATGTGTAAGGTCTCAAAGTGTAAGCTGATCATTGCATACAGAACAAAACGTTGTGTCACCCCGGCTGCCCATTTTGCCCTAGCCAGGGGGGCCCTCCTACTCACTCTATTCTATGGACTTGTCACCTTTGCCCACATCACAAAAAAACAGTCTCTCAAAATCGGATACAGCATGCAACATTGCCTCACCCAGTTCTGTGAGCTGTACTCCCGGCTGGAGTGGCTCCCACCAGAAAAGCACCACACCTTTGTCTTAGGCAACTTCTTTGACAGTGTTGTCAGAACTGCCACCCCTTCTGCCCTTGCCATATCCCTCTTACCCGCTACTCATCCCTACCATTTAAGATCCACTGACTCACAGGTCCTTCTGGCTCCAAAAACTCTCACTCAAATGGGCGACCGGGCCTTCACTGCATATGCACCCAGGTTATGGAACTCCCTTCCAGCAAGCACTCTCTCCTCCACCTCCCATCCCTGCTTTAAAGCCTCCCTCTGGGGCTTCCTCAGCTCAGCCTCTATCTGCCTCTGCACTTAATGTTCTGACTGGCTGAGTTGTCACCTGAGCTCTGCACCTTACTCATGAGTCAGCTTGTAGCTGCTAGAAGAATTTGATTGTGTTGGGTCCACTTTAGCCGTATTGCTCATTTTTGTGTACATGTTACTGTATTATCATCATGTTTTTGCCTTTGGTCTCTCCTATTCCAAATTGTACTAATCATTTTACCTGCTTCCTCTATCCCTCAGGGCATTGTTGCCCTGGTGTGTTACTTGTATTGCCTTGCTTGCCTTGATGCTCCTGACTGTACCTTATTCTTGTTTTGCCTGACGCTCTTGAATGTACCTTTGTAGTCTCCCGGGTTGTACCTGAAAATAGGCACTTGTTTGTCTAGTGTGCTTACCTGGTAAACAAAAGTAAATAAATAAATCAAATGGAAGAGTTAATACTATCACATTTCAAAAAGCAGCTTGCTCTTTCACATTGGCAGATTTTTTGAAGAAAGCATAAGCTACTGTAATTATCAGGGACAGCAGTAACAGGTAGAAAACATTATGTTTACCCATGTTAAACCCCCCTGGTCTCATTTATAAACTACTAACTGAAAAACAGTACAGACAGTAGCTCCACCCAACTGCAACTAACTGCATGTACGAGACAACTTAAAATGATAGTTGGTCACCTGCTCAGGATTGTCTTCAGTTTGTTGTATACACTGTAAAAGTAGACAATGATTTTCTTTTGTTGTTTTTTAAGTCTGCTTTTTTTATGTAGCCTGAAGGTTACTACAGTTATTGCTGCACCCTGTGTGATTGCAACAGCCATTGTGTTTATGTTCAGTGGAGGACCTGTATCTAAAATTGGATGGTGCCTCTTTTTTTCACTTCAGCAATTAAAAGTTATTTTAAATTAATAAACAGTTTGAGTCAGAGCTAACTGTATTATGTCTGTGATTAAGGTGTGGGTCTGATCGCAACTGAAAGGCTCTCTCTTCTTTTCCCCGCTATTTACTGTACTGGCATGTAAATGCCACTAGTTAAGAAGTTAGTAGAAGTTTAAAATGAATAGTTCAGTAAGGTTTCGTTTGCACAGAACAAACTCTTACAAAAGAAGTAAACTGTACTCATTTGTTTTGTTCAATTTAATGTTAATTGATATTTGATTGTGTTGTGTGTGTGGTTTGTGGTAAATAGCCACACTTCTATTGGCAAAAATGGGAAAATCCACAGATCAGTTCAAACTCCTAGTTCAACCCATCTAATGTTGCACATACTTGCTGCACTCATCAAAAATACTGTGCTCCCCCAACCCCCAGACATCTGATCAAGAAACTGCCCCTAATTACTTGTTGCAAGACAGGAACTTTATAAATCATATTTTTGTAATGTTTACTATGAGCAGAATAATTTTTAGAAGTCCAAATAAGGGCAAAATACCATCAACAATTGAAGGTTGTGGGATTTTTACTGAATTCCTTTGTCCTTCTGTGCTTTCTTCAACACCTATTCTTTAACAGAGTACCTGCAAAAATTAACCAGCAAAACACATGGTGGCCTCCATGTTGCAGGGCAGGTTCGCAAGACTCTGTGAGCTGGACACAAAAATAAGTACGTTCGAACCCTTGTTGTGGTAGTGGTCTACCTTTGTTTTGCCCTGTGATCAACATCTGTTGGCAATTCCATTTGAGTGGTATTTCTTCAAGAGAAAAAAAAATGAAACTTGGTTATACACAAGTTTAAACTCACATTGTGGCCATAGCAATATACTCACGTGAGCAGGCGGTTTGTCCAGGATAAAGTCTAGAAATTACATAATGATGGTGAGAAATACAACAACCTGAACATCAGTGGTGCTATGCACTAGTGCTTCAAATGCTTTTTTGGCTGTGTGGGGAAGAGCTTCTACTCTGTAGTTGTAAAAAAAAAGGTTTTCAGGCTTGCCATATAACTGCCCCCACTCCCCCAGCATGCATTACTGTACTGGCATGAGAAGTGCCCGAGTATATGTTGCAGGATATAGGGCACACCTGGAGGTACCAGTGAACTTCTCCATCAACAGTCGGACTCCCCCCTCACTTTTCATGAGCTTTACCAGTGATGAAACTGTTGCCATTACTTGGACTTCTATAAATTATTCTGCTCACAGTGAACAATGTAAAAATATGATTACAAAATCTATGTCTTGCAAGCCATCGGGGTAGTTTAAAGATATGGTGTCTGGGATGGGGTGTGAGATCACAGTATTTTGATGAATGCAGGCAAATATTTGTAACATTAGATGGGTTGAATTGGGTGTGAGCATAGATCTACAGAATTCAGCTGTTTTTGCCAATAGAACTGTAGTTTATTTCAGGAAACATTGCCTTGGGTATGCATTACCAGGACAGTGCTTAGTGAGTGGTGGTGGGGGCATCAGTATAACTCACTGTCCCAATGAATGTCAGCTCACAGGGATTCGTGACATTTTCCTTTCATGCTGCAACTGCATGAAATGCACGTTGGCGTGTTGGCACACAGATTATTTAGGTGCTTCGATGCCATCTTGTTTTTCCTCATTTTATTAGTGGTGTCTAATACAGTGAATCAAGCAGGTATAGAAAGGCACTTTTGACATTTGCTTTTGCTGAGCAGCTAATGTTTTGAGAGAGCTTGTTCTGAAGGTGTAAGTTCTGGGATTTTTTTATTTTGTTCTATTTGCCCAAAGATCATGTTTGAACTAGTGAACCCACAGTGGGTAGGACTTAATAGTCAAGGAAATGCACCTCACTGTTCATCTATACAGTTAATGTTTTCTTTTCTCTTTAGTGTCGCTTGGTAGGTTAACAGTTATGTTAGCACCTCCCACACACATACAAACCTGTGCACAACACAATCAAATGTTAATTAACATTAATTTGAACAGAACGAATGATTGCAGTTTACTTCTTTTGTAAGATTTCATTCTGTACAAATGAAACCTTACTGAACTACTCATTTTAAACTTAAAATTACTGTTTAATGAATTACATGAGATAAATTGCTGAGTCAGCAACACTTGGGAAGTTAGCAGTGGGCCTGAAACAATTTATTTTCAGTAGAACCTCAATCAAGGAGTATCTTCTGATTTTTATGAACAGTACTGGCACAGTTACAACATGTTGTAGTAACACTAGCGGTCAAAAAACGTTCACTTTTTTTATTTATTACAAATTGGATTTACAACCTTTGAGTTAGAGACTTATTTACAAAGGCACCTTGTCATGGGGAGAGGGGGGGCAGACATCAAGACAGTTATTACAGTGCAGATTAAAACAGAGGAAAACATTACAGTTGCAGTAAAAGGAACATTTAACACAGATACACTTAGGTTACATAGTGCAGTAGTTTCTATGTTACTTAGGTTACATAGTGTTACAAAATCGTGAGTTACACTCATGGATATAGCAGGTCCTCAGAAAAGACAGTGGGTTACATCCCTGTTTGGACCTAGTAGGGAAGGAGTGGGTCTGGGGGAGGGAGAGGCTGTCCACTGGACATTGTCGAGCAGGGGGCAAGGTGGGTGGGGCACCAAGTTTTGGAGTGCTATTTGATAAGGATGAATAAAAGTTTTCTTGCTGGCTCATGGCTCACCGATAATTGTGAAAATTTTACTGCCTTTTGGTTGACTCTGTCTATAATGATCAGTTCTGTATACACCATATTTTATAAGAAATGCAAGGCCTTTAGCATTCTGTGGCCCAGTACTTTAGAAGTGCTGCAGATCCAGTTTTGCAATGTGGTCCTTCAGTCATACACTAAGAACATATTGCATTCCAGCATGTTTCTTAGCAGTCATAGCAATATAGGCAAAGACTGGGATTTTGGAATGGCTGGATACAATACTTGCAACTGTATTCTAGATACATGATGCATCCAGGTAAAACCGTCCAGATACTTACCAACACATTTTGAACATTGCAACGCAGTTGCAATGCTTGTTACTTTTTATGGCAAGAAAAAAATGGAGCAAGTATCTAGTTTAGATGCATGCATCATTTTGGGGGCACAAGTCACCATGATTCCACCCAGAAGATAGATCACCTTGTAGATGGTTTAGCTATTTGGATGGATATCGGGCTGCCATATTGGTAAAATGGACATGGCTGTCTGGAAATCTTGCACAAAGTATTAAATAGTCTGTGGTACAGTAGATGGGTTATTATATCCAGTATCCAATAGCTTGATCCTGCACTAGTATACATAGGCACATTTGACTCCAGCTTGTTTCTTGCTGTAGAAGTAATAGCATTCAAGTAAGAAACATTTGGCAGTATGTGGATCAAGGGAAGTGAAGCATTTAGGACAGAAAATTAAACATTAAGTAAAATTAAAGCTCATTTACTCACACTGCCTTTGGAATAATGCCAAACCAAAATTGTGCTTTTAACAGATACACCTGTGTCGAGCAGTGTCCATCACCCGGTTAGACATAGCAGCTATTATTTTCAAAGTTGGATTAGTAACAATTGTACAGTATGTGTTTTTAAATCATCAGAATATCTAAAACAAATTATCCAGTGTGTCCCACCCACCATGCCCGATCAACTTTAGGGCCCAGGTTTAGTCATGACTTAATTGTAAGATTATAACAAAACGAAACAAAAATAATTGACGGACTTAAAGTCCCATTTCTGTGTCTCATTGAAGCTTTTCCAATTTATGACACTCAATAGTGACAGCTATAGTTTGGTCATTTATTGTCAGTGGTAGTCATAGAAAAGTTTTGCAGTACTGAGGTATACCTAGGTACAGTATACTGAGGCAGAATGAGGCAGGATCACATTATAGTCAATGCAAATTACCTCAGTGGTACCTTGGTGGTACCTTGAGGTACCTCAAGGTAGGAAACTTTTTGACAACTACCACTGTAGTTCACAATTATCATGACAAATTGAACTGGGACATCAGTCATTTTCCCTTGACTCTTTACATGTATTTACAAGTGCATTAAACATGAAGTTATCACAGCACCATGCTACATAAAAATTAATTTTCTCAGATCGGCAGTACTCTAAATATCAAGACTGGGTAGTATTTAACAGCACTGGTGTAGGGACTTTACTCACTCAACAATGTTGCATGAATAACATTTATATCCGTGTCTGCTAATTTTACACTAGTTAAGTTAAATGATTGTCCTAATATGTGATACTAAAATCTATTTGTTAGTTTGGCTCTGCATTTGTAATGTTACATGTTTGTTTTATATGTGAAACTAAACTGAAATATATAGACCTTTATAAACAGGACCATTGTGAAAATAGGCCTCTCGGGACCTAATGATGTTTGTAAGACCTTTTTCCTGTATAAAAATAAACAATTTTACTACTACTAATTTTACTACTAGTGCCAGTATAGTTAGGGTTGAGTAGGGAGTTTAAAGAAAATGTTAAAGATTCCCCAAATTCCTGTTACATATGGCATGCCATTTCCAAATGATGAAGCTAGAATTTGTTTTGTATGAAAATCTGTCATTGTCATTTTTATTACTGTTTTAGCAGGATGATGTCCTCTAGTTTCCTGTGTGTAGCCACCCTCAAATAGGGATGTGTGAAATTGGAAAATTTCACCCAGCGAAATATTTTGTGTAATTAGTGCATTTCTCGAAATATTTCGCTGGATGAAATGTGAAATTTCACCCGCAGTTGGGAATGAAATTTCCCCCCCAAGCAGGTGAAATTTTGCTTGTGGGAGAAATTTCACACCCACAGGTGAAATTTCACCACCCGTGGCTAAATGTCACCACCTGCAGGAGTGATTTTGCCCCCTGCTGCAAAATTGTAAGTTCTCCCTTCTCCCTGGTATCTAGTGGTCCTCCCTCAGCCTTCACTGGCCATAAACAGTAAATAAGCACCCCCAGTTACCTTGCCGCCTCCATTATAATGGGACATTCTGGCTAAAGCAACCAATGATCTAACTGATACTAGACATTGTGAAACTGAAGATGCTGTCTCTCTTCTAAAGCTTTTAAGGGGTAATAGCTTGTCTTCTATTCTCACAATAAGAAACCACTGACGTTAGGCACTGTCCAAAACTTCAGGAGGGGGCTATGCCCAGGAGGTACAGAGGAGACAACAAAGGGAGTACTATCTGCAGTATATTTGTACAAGAGTGGTGTATGTCATGCCAAAATTGGATAATCTTTGTAAATATAGAAACATAGAATCTGATGGCAGAGAAGGACCACTAGGCCCATCCAGTCTGCCCTTTTTCCCTACCTGTATCAGCGGCCACTGACCCTACTTGGTCATTGGCTTTAGCCTCTTTTTCCCACCTTTAGGGCTCCCTTGTGCATATTCCATGTATTTTTGAATCCCACCACTGTGTTTGCTTCCACCACTTCCTGGGGTAGGCTGTTCCGTACATCCACCATCCTTTCTGTGAAGAAAATCTTCCTCCCATTCCCCCTTATCCTGCACCCTCAAATCTCTTATCATGCCCCCTCATTCTTATACATCTTCTAAGCTGAAAGATGTCTCTCACTTGCACCTTGTTGATGCTCTTAAGGTACTTGAAGGTTTCAATCATATCCTCCCACTCTCGCCTCTCCTCCAGAGTATACATTAATGAGGTCTTTTAATCTCTCCTCATATGTCTTCTGTTGCAAGCCCTGCACCATCTTAGCTGGACAAGACCATATTATATGCACAAAATCAGCACCAAAGCATTAGCATCTCCACCAATGGGGTGTCCCATGATATGAGTGAAAAAATATGGGTGATTGTAATACAGTGATGCAATAATGGCAATGGCAAATGGGTGACTGTGAAGAACAGCAAGCAATGAAACAGTGACCTTCACCTTGCACCTCCTCCCAAAGTTTGTTCCCCCCCCAGAGCTGATTATTTATAGAAGGGGGTGTGGGGGTAAAGCCCATTGCATTAAATGCGAAACTGTGTTGTCGCCCTTTCAGCAATGGCTGTTTGCCTCCTTGCCATTTTGTCCTCACCCAAATGCCGTCGTCCAAATGTCTTTGCTCATATCACATGGAACTCAGCAATGTTTGTGATGCAGTAGGCCAAATTTCTTCAGCTTGGCTGGGGTATGGCACCAATTATGTATGAACATATTCTGAATAAACATACTTTTTGTATCAGAGCACGATTTGTTTACCAAAGACCAACCTAACTCCACACCCTTTCCAGTATAATGATGTTAAGGGCCCATTCCCAGTTCTACCTGGTTTTATCTGTGGAATCTAGGAGGTCACTAACAATGGGTCTATAAATATGCCCTACTACCACTCTACCTGCTGCAAGCCAGTGCTGCAGAACCTGTGGGAGTGAAAAGGGAGTGAGAGGGTGCATTTGCCTTTTTAGGGTGTCGATAGTATTGCGAACTTGCAGGAATTTCCAGGAATCACTTTGGGGTAACTTATACCTCTAGTGCTGGTTAGCAAAATAATCTAAGTGAGTGTGCAAGGGCTGGTATAACTCCTGTATCTTTATAATCCTCCCAATCTTTCCAGTGGATGGGTTTTGCCACACTTGTATTATCTGGTTATGCCATAACAGGATGTGAGGGGTGGGAGTTAGAGGAGAGTTCAGTAGTGACTCTATTTTTTCCATGCCTTAAGTGAGAGGGATAAAGTGGGCCTTCTGTACACTCATTTCTTCTGAGGGAGTATAAGAGTATAGCTGTCGATGCCCTTCCTAACAGATCTGTTTTAATTCCTAACAATAGAAACATAGAGACACAATCTGTTCATTTGCCCTATCTACTGTTATACCACAGATCCTATTTGATCTCCGGCTTTATCCTGAACTGCCCATCACTACAGATATCCCCCAGAGCTCCATCTTGGGACCCTTACTATTCTTCCTGTTCATTAACTCCCTCCCTGCTGACAGTCTTAACTGCCCTGCCCTACTGCACACAGACGACTTAGTCATCTACCACAGTGACAAATTCATCCAGAACTTATCCTCTGTCCTTACCCCAAATTATGGTCATGCCCACAATTGGTTCTTACGAAATATGCTTTTGGTCAATGAGAAGAAAATCAAGGCTATGCTCCTTGGATCCAAGCCCTATCTGGCTAATGCCACTAAATCTAACTCCTCCTTCCTTGTGCTCTCCCCATCTGGACCTCCCCTGCAGTTAGCCTCTGAATTTAAATATGTGGATGTAACCCTAGACCCACCCCTTTCCTTTACCATGCATAAAAACGCTGTCATACATAGAATCAACCCAAAACTTGGCACCGCTTATCGCATAACAAACTGTCTTACCCCCGCTGCCCGACTAGCCATTGCCCATGGGAACCTGCTCCCTATCCTTGACTATTGCTCTCCAATTTACTTCTCCTCTCTTTCCTCTATCCTTTGTCACAGACTCAGCTCAGTTTATAATTGTGTTTGCTACTTTGCACTAATGGCTTCCATATCCTCCCACTACTGTGACTTATATCAGTCTCTTGATTGACCCTCACTCAAATGTCTCTTTGACTATGCACTTTGTAGTATAATTGATGGCACAATGCATGCAGGTATCAAGTCCCTGTATGCTTCCCTTCTCAAGGCACGTACTGTCCACAGGTGTTTGCATGATACATTGGTCCCCCCACTGGAGGTCCCCAGAGTCTAAACTGTAATGGGGAGCAAAGATCTGTCAGTAGCAGCACCTTGTCTATGGAACAGCTTACAGGCAGCTATCCACGTGGTTGCTTCTCACCACTCCTTTAAATCCCCATTCAAATCCTGGCTACTCCTGGAATCCACCTGTTCCTGCTCTCCAGTTTAAACCCTACCTCTCTGGGGTGTAGGTACTTATACCCCCTTTTCCTCATTCCTGCCCCCCTTTTTTCTCATTCCCCCCTCAATTTCATGTGATAGCTCTCTCTACCCTCCCTATCCCCATCCCTACCCCTACTAGTTATCTTGTTTTCCCCTTGTGTCTTCACCTCCTCCTCTCCCTAGATCTTTTCCCCATTTGTATTACCCTTGTACTCCTGCTCTGCTATCCCTCCTCCTAACCTTAGTACATAGTAACCTTGGTGTGTATCCCATGTCACCACTGGCACTTAGTTTCTCAGCTTTTCTCCAACTCCTCCCTAGCACCCTTTGTGTGTGCCTCTATTTATCACCACCAGCACCTAACTTGCCTGCTTCCTCCCTAGTCATCTCCACCTAGATATTGTTGCTCATTGAACTGTTTATCCTACTAGGTTACTGTGGTGCAGTATGTTTACCCTGTTTCAAATTAGTATTACTGCTTGTAACTGATTTTTCCACTACCCTGTGTCAATCTATTGATGTACAGCTAATTATTTGCTTTAATTGGGTGTGCAACTGTACACTGTTCAGTTACTTCTCTGTACCATTGCTTATTATGCTATGTATGTTTCTGTTGGCACTTGTGTCTGTACAGCTTGTAATCTGCTACTCTTATTGGATTGTAAATTATTTTAACTGTTTGATTCTGTGCCAATGTTTGGGGTCCAGGTCATGCCTGAAAATGGTCCTTGGACCAGCACACTTACCCAGTTAACAAAAAATTAAATAAATAAATAAATAAATAAATATATGTATCCACTCTTTCCTAACCACTAAGATTCCCTTATGCCTATCCCATGCATTCTTGAAACCTGTTACCATTTTTGTCCCCACCACCTCTGCTGGGAGGCTGTTCAATGCATCCACCACCATTTCCATGAAGAAGTACTTTCTTATGTTCCCCCAAGTCTAACCCCTTGCAGCTTCATAACATGATCCTCTATGTTCTTGAACATCTTTTTCTCTGAAAAATGCTTCCCTCTTGTACCTTATTTATACCCATGAGGCATTTGAAAGTCTCTATCATATTCTCCCACTCCCTCCAGGGTGTACATATTGAGGTCCTTTATTCTCTTCTCTTCTCATAGGGCTTTTAGTGCAGACCCTGAATCATTTTAGTTGCCCTCCTCTTGACTGACTCTACTCTGCTGCCTATGTCCTTGTGGAGATGAGTCCTCCAGAACTGTAGCAGGAGAGCACTGGAGGGGGGATAACTATTGCAACAGCTGTGTACTGTGGAATGAAATATACTGTAGCAAGCATAGAATCAGGGTTGGGACAATCCATCTGCCCCCAGTGGGCTCTGAGTTTTTCTCCACTGTATATAAGGGCCATTCCTTCTCACAAGAAACTGAACCACATGTGTGGTACGTCTACTGTTAAGTGAGACAGGCAAAGCAGGAGTTTTGGGGTGGTGATCATTTTAATAACTAAGAATTTAGTCACTAAAGAGAGGTGGCTATATTTCCACTGGTCACATTCTTCCCTCAGTTTCCTTTTTTTTTAATTCAATAAGCTTTATTCAAAAGGTTTTACAAGACAAATACAAACATGATCACAAGACATACATTACAAGAACAAGCACCAACATTCAGGTACTACTTGACAGAATGAAACTCTGTGAGAATACAAACAAAACACTCTTACTTAACATCCCCTACCCCCCCAAAACCCCCTCCCACCTCTTGGCAGAGCATACTAGACTGTAAAAAAGGGGGAGGAAAAGAAAATCAAAGGGATTATTGTACCTTTATAACCCATAGAAAATCACAGGGTAAATAGAGTATAAAGAGACTCCCATCTGTCCCTGTATCTGGAAACTCTATTATGGATGCTGGCAATCATTTTCTCAATTCTCAAGTTGGATAAAAGCTTTTGGAGCCACTCAGAGTAAGTTATCACTTTGGAATCTTTCCAGTGATGAAGCACCAGAGCCTTAAGAGAGAGTGCAATCAATACCATATGGTACCTTCTCAGTAGGACATCAACTCCAGTGTAGTCCCCTATCAAGCAAATTTCTGTGGTAAACAAGTCATTAAGGCCCAGAAGGGGATCAGCTTTTTGCCTAATAGTGTCCCACAGGGAGGCTGGGGGTGGGGCATTCCTAGAAGACGTGAAGTAACTTCCCTCAGTTTCCTGAATAGGGGTGCCAGATTATTTGTAACCATGTGTGGGGGATGGAATGTGTCCAGATCCTTAAATATCTTCGACTGTCTGGGGATCACTTCAAACTGTGCTGGAAGAACACCTCTCGTGCACACTTCAAATTTAGGGGGAGGATTTCTGCTTTAATGGGATTTATTTTAAGGCCTGAAATAGGGCTTCCATCAGTATTGGGATACTCCTAGAGGCATCTTTAAGGAGAACTAGATAGTTGTCTGCATTTAACAGGGTCTGAGTGTCTTGCTTTCCTGATTGGATCCCATCCAATCCATAGTGTTGATTGATTGACCATGCTAAGGATTCCATAGCCAGGACAAATAACAGGGGGGAGAAGGGGCATCCCTGGCATGTGCCCTGTTCAGTGGGAAAGAAGGGGATACAACAGAGTTTGTCAGGAGCCTTGCCATGGGAGCATGTCATAGGTTCTAATCCAATCTCTAAAACCCTGTCCGAAGCCCATTTTTTCCTAGAGTAAGTAAAGGTACTCCCACTCTACAAAGTCAAAAGCTTTTTCAAAATCAGTTGTCACCACTGTGGAAGGAGTACGGATGCCCTTAGCCTGTTCCATGAGGAAACAAAAACAGATCTATGGTGTTCTAAGCTGAGGTAGCCCTTAATAAAACCAGCCTGGGCTCGATTTGTCTAGGAGGTAGTAGCCTGTCCTGATGCATGGCCAACATCTAAGCTAAAGTCTTAGCATCTACAATTATGAGGGAGATTGGTGTATAGCTAATGGGTAGAATGGTGTCCTTACCCTCCTTGGGGAGCACCATAATCACAGCTTCCTTCAGCATGGGGGGCAGACATGTACTTAAGTAGGCTTCATGAAAAACATCTCTGAGTTTTGGGGACACCACATCCAAGAAGACTTGATAAAGATCAACAGGGATTACAACCCCCCTCTCAAGCAGTATGTGGAGTCAGGCTTGATATTGTTGTCTAGATCTCTTTCTCTGATAATGGCCCATTCAAGGCAATCTTTTGAATGCCTGTCAGACAAGGGAGATAAAAACTGCTTAGAAATTTGGACTGATTCAAGGTTCCTGAAGATGTATATAGCTTTTTGTAATATTGACTCATGATAGAATTAATCATAGATACATAGATGTTGTCGGCAGATAAGGGCCTTGTGGCCCATCCAGTCTGCCCTATCCCTCTGTCTAATACTTAAGGTACCCTAGATGCTACGACAAGTTCCCCCCCTTTCACCCTAGATTGATAATTCCCATGTGCTTATCCCACACATTCTTAAATGCCTGAACTGTGTCCACCCCAACCACTTCCTGTGGGAGACTGTTCCATCTCTCCACCGCCACCCTTTCAGTGAAGTAGAATTCCCTCAAGTTCTCCCTAGGTTTCCACCTTCTAGTCTCATGCTGTACCCTCTTGTTCTACTATTTCCCTTCCTTTGAAAGATGCTCCCCTCTGGTGCCCTGGTGATCCCCTTTAGATACTTGAAGGTCTCTGTCATGCCCCCCTCACTCTCTTTTCCTCCAGGGAGTACATATTGAGAGCCCTGATTCTCTCCTCGTATGACTTATGCTGCATCTCAGACACCATTTTTGTCACCCTTTTCTGTACAGTCTCCATCCTGTCTATGCCTTTTTGAAGATGGGGCATCCAGAACTGAATACAGCACTCCAGATGAGGCCTTACTGGGGAGTTGTGCAGTAGTACCACCACTTCCCTCCTTCTACATGTTATAACCCTCCCTATGCACCCTGGAATTCTGTTTGCCTTTCTGACTGCTTTGTCACACTGTTTAGCCACTTTAAAGTTGTCTTCTATGACTACATCTAGATCCCTTTCCTCTTTGTTGGCCTCCAGTGTTACCCCATCTACACAACCCTAGGATCCCCTTACCCCAGGTGCATAATCCTGCACCTTTTTGCATTGAAACCCAACTGCCATTCCTTGGACCAGTTTTCTAGCTTCTTCAGATCTCTTCTCATTTTTTCTATACCTTCTTGTGTATCTAGCCTGTTACATAGCTTTGTATTGTCTGCGAACAGACTAACCCTCCCTCCCTTCTAGACCCTCTGCAATATCGCCTATGAAGACATTGAAGAGCACTGGTCCCAGCACTGATCCCTGGGGTACTCCACTTGTTACCCATCCCTCCTGTGAGCTAAACCCATTTACCACTACTCTTTGTGTTCTGTTACTCAACCAGCTTCTAACCCATGTGACTTCCTCTGTCCCCACCCCCAGATCTGCCAGCTTGTGGATTAGTCTTCTGCATGTGACTGTGTCAAAGGCCTTCCTGAAATGCAGATAGGCCACATCTACCACTTTGCCCTGGTCTATTTCCTTTATCAAACACTCAAAGAAATCAATCAAGTTGGTCTGGCATGACCTCCCTGCCGTGAATCCATGTTGCCTTGTGTCTAGCAGCCCCCTTGTCACTAGGTAGTCCACCAGCCTTTCCTTAAGCAGGGTTTCCATCATTTTACCTACTATCGAGACCAAAGTGACAGGTCTGTAGTTTTGCCTCCTCCTTGCTACCACTTTTGTGCAGAGGTACCACTTGTGCCCTCGTCCACTCTGGAACCACTCCTGTTTCCAGTGATCCACTAAACAGGTCATCCAGAGGTTTAGTCAGTTCCTCCTGGAGTTCCTTTAGTATCCTCAGGTGTATCCCATCTGGCCGCATAACTTTATTCACCCATAGATGGTTGGGTGCAAAGGGTCCTTTTACTATCTTTTAGACCCTTGATACGATGTTCTGGTTGTTGTTTCCTAAGTCAATAAGATAACAATTTCCCACCCTTACCATCCCTTCCTAGTATTTATGCTTTGATGTGGTGATCACCAATTCTGCTTTCACAGAAACAAATAAACATAGACAGTGATGGAAGAAAAAGATCACTGGTCCATCCTGTCTGCACAAAACCTTAAAAAAATGGGACCTATTATCAATTCAGGTTTCTAACCCACATTATCCACCACCATGCTCCCTGCCCTACCTCTATCACCCTGAGCAACCACTAAGCTCTTCACTCTGTACATGCTGTGTTTGAAACCATTTATAATTTTGTCACCACCACATCAGCTGTCAGATTGTTCCACAGCACCACCACCCTTTCTGTAAACTTTCTCACTTCCCTCTTGAATCTCTCCTCATCAGTTTCTACTCATGCCCATGTGTTCTAGATCAACTACTTATACTAAATAGTTCCTTGAAATTTACCTTGTTTATTCCTTTCAGGAACTTGAAGGTTCCTATCATATCTCCAATATCTCATCTGTCCTCCAGCGAGTACATGCTCAGTATCTTGAGCTGATTATCATGAAATCTGCCCTGAATCATTTCGCTCACAATCTAATGCACTGTGTCACACAAGTCCTTGTATTTCCTTAGGTGAGGACTCCAGAACTGGGACAGTAATCTGGGGGGGGGCTCAACAGTGGTCTATGGAGAGGTAGTCATACCCCCTTCATTCTGCTGCCAGTACCCCTTCCTATACACTCCAGAATCCTGTTTCCCTCACTGTAGGCCTTATTATACTGGTTTGATTGTTTAAGGGAGTCAATGATGATGACTCCTAGGCCTGTTTCTACAGAGGTTGTGCAGAGCTTTACCACCCCATCCAGTACTCTGTCCTTGGCATCTTGTTCCCTATGTGCTTCAACTTGCACTTTTTGGCATTGAATTTCTATTGCCAATGATTTGACCACCTCTGTAACTTTTGCAAGTCTCTCTGCATTTTTCTAATCCCCTCCTCACTGTCTATATTGCCACAGAGCTTAGTGTAATCTTCAAAGAGATACATCTTGCCCTGGCTTCCTTCTCCCATATCACTAATAAACATCTTGATAGGACTAGACCCAGGACCAATCCTTGTGGCACCCCACTGGTGACCACTCTATCTTCTGATTTTGCTCCATTAACCACAACACTCATCTGTTTCCCTTCCGACCAGTTTCTCACTCATCCAACTGTGTCTTTCACTGTACCCAGATCCTCTAGCTTCTTCTTTGGCCTTCTGTGAGGAACCGAGTTGAAAACCTTGCCGAAACTGAAGTAGACTAAATCCACAGAATGAATCTTAACCACTATCCTTGTTACACAACCAAAGAAAGCTATCAGATGGACCTGACAAGACCTTTCTGCCATGAACCTATGCTGTTTACTATCCTGGAGTTCACTGCTCTCCAGGTAGTTCATGAGGTCCCTTTTGGCTAGTGTCTCTATCAGTTTACCCACAATGGAGGTAAGACTGACAGCTTTGCATTTACCCAGTTGCTCCTTGCCCCCCCATAAAGCAGGACTATGTCTGTTACCCTCCAGTCTTTTGGATCTACCCCATCTGAATTGAGGTATTGAATAGCTCCACAAAGGGTTCAATAACTTATGTTGCCAATTCATTAAGCACCTTCAGATGCTTCCCATCTGGCCCCTGTGCTTTATTTATCTCTAGGGCTACTAGCCCTTGCCAAACCCTTTAACATATAAATACTTACTGCCTTATCCCAGGTATCCCCCTTACAGCAGCCTTAATACCACTCTCTGGCAGAGGCCCTCTGTCTTTTCTTGTGAACACAGAGCAAAAGTAGTCATTATGAATGGCTGTTTCTACCCATCCTCTTTAATTACCCTGCCTATCTCTGTTAGCCTAAAAATTCTTCCTCCCTGCTTCCTTTTTTCCCAATATATCTAAAGAACTGCTTTTCCCTGCCCTTGAACCCCTCGGCAACACACAGCTTTGTATCTGCCTTTGCTTCTCTGAACATCCTTTTGGTTTACCTTGTTCTCATTAGGTACTCTACCCATTCTTCCTTCACTTGTTTTTCCTTGTACCTTGTGAAAGCCTTCTTTTGTGACTCTCACTGCTTCCTTGACCTTTGCAGAGAATCATATAGGCCTATTGTACCTTTTTTCTTTTGATTACCATCCTCATGCAAGACTTTGTTGCCTCAAGAATGGCTCCCTAAATTGCCCACATCTTTCCTCCACATTCCTGATGTTGTTCACTCTGACTAACTTGTCCTGGACCAGCTCCCTCATCCAGTTGAAGTCTACCCTTCTGAAATGTAGGATTTCAGCCTTTAATAAGGGCTTACTTGTCCCATGGGATAGGTCAAAGCATATAGTATTATGGTCACTGCAGCTTTGTTAATCCCTTATCCTCAGTCCTCCTACCATTTCCCAGTTAGTGAGCACCATCTCAAGAATGGCAGCCTCCCAGCTGGGTTCCTTAATCAGCTGCACCAGCAGACAGTCCTGCAATGTATGTAGTAGGACTTCAGGAGCTCCTGGACACTGGAATGACCCAATCAATATCTGGCAGATTTGGATATCTCACGACCACCACCACCACCTCCTCCTTTGCCACCCCTGTTTCTAGTTCTGCCCCTGCCACTTATCTCTCTCTTCCTCCTGTCCTGGAGATCTATAGATCATCCCTATTCATAGGTTCCTAGCTGAAGATGCAATGAGCTAAATCCACAGTGATTTTGTTTCCCCATTACCTCCCCTGATGTTTCCATTGTCCACTGGCTCTATGCCATCTCTGATATACAGGGCTATTACTCCTCCTCCTCTTTTACCTTTTTCCTTTATCCAATCTAAACATGGTATAGCCTGGGACTGTCAGGTCCCAGTCATTATTCTTTGTGGCTTAAGCCCTTTTGATGGCTTCTCAGTGTCTGCCACTATTGCCTAGATGTCACTAATTGTATTACCAAGACTCCTGGCATTAAAGCAGACCCATTTCCAGGATGTTCAATTGCATACGGAGACATCACATCTTCCAGGGTATGGTGGAGTTGACCTGGGTTCCTTGTGTACCCTCATACCATTTTTTATTCACTTCCAATAGGGCTTTCATGTATTTCTGCTCTGACTCTCTTTTTTTTACTCCTAGCTCCTATGTATGCCATGGTATGGTCTCTTTGGGTAGCCTTAAAAGCTTATCATAGCACCATGTTGGTAATGCCTCTGGTGACATTGAGATGAAAGAAGGACACAGACTCTTCATACAGTCAGTTTTTTAAATGCTGATCCACAACAAGAGATGATCTAGGCACCATGAGGTGGAGTTTGGTGAAGGAGGACATCACAGCAGGGCTATCTCTACTGAAGCTTGATCTGAAATATACAGAGGGGCTACCTAGTCCATACCTCCGTATGGGATACAGACAGGGATGTCAGCCAGTAATCTTTTCAGTTAGAGGTGTTATAGGTAGTGGAGAAGCAGGAATAATCCCTGTTCTGGGGGTGCTGTGGCCTCCTGATGTCAGAGGGGGACAGTTCAGTTAGGGTTTTTGCATGCAGCTCCAGCTTTCCTGAGTTTCTGTCAAGATATGCATCTAGGGTGACGTTAAAATTCCTCCCACCAGGACTGAGGACTTAGGATCATACATGTCAGCTATGACATGTGGATATATAAAATTCAGAGCAGTCCTAGTTTGATCCATAAACATTAACTATAAGCAAGAAGCCTTCAGCAGTTTTAAGTGTGGGGACCATCCATCTGCAAGACGGGTCTCCTGTGACTACTTCTATTACCCATTTAAGATTTCAGTGAACAGAATTGAGACTCCTTCTTTAGAGTAGGGAGCACAACTGTTAACCTTAGCCTCAACTAATTCCAATTTTTTTGAGGCTTCTTTAGAATTTAGTTTGGTTTCTTGGATCAGTGCCACAGTAACCCCATAAGCATGTAATCTAGCCAACTGTGTTTTCCATTTTATCGGGTCACCAAGAAGCCATAGTGGCTAATATAAATGTGCAGCTTTACCTAAATTGGATTCCCTGCAGTCCATGCTACAGAAGGCTGCACATCAAGTACTGTAAGCAGATTTTCCCCCACACTACCCCTGAAAAACCCAATATATAATGCCAGTTAGGTTCCATGTCAATACAGCGAGGTTAATAAGGTGAATGTCAATTGGGAAAATTCACATGAGCGACTGCAAATACAGTGCTACCTAACCACAGCGACACAATAAAGAGCTACAATACAGGCTCATACCTGCAGCTGAAAAGCATATGTGAGTGTCCTCAAATAATTGTAGTGGCTCTGGACAGCATACTCCCACATGATCTGCACCATTCTTTGAGCTACTGTAGGTCCCAGTATTGCCACCAAAAGGTAACTGCAGTTTCACAGTCGTCTCCTATTGTTAGATCTGCCCACTCATGTCTGTATCATGGGGAAGGGCTCCACCCCCACCACTCCCATTTCTATTATTCTAACACCACAGCACACATTGATAGTGGGGTATTCTAGCATACCCACATTTGCTCTTATCACCCGATTGCCATTATTTGCCGGTTGCATCGATCTTATTACGTCACTCATTTGTAGTCGCTATAAAATACTCACCATTATGTGATACCACCAGTTAGAGAGACTGTACCAAAAAAGATTGTATATCCTGGCTGGGGCTGAGGAGTGGTAGATTGTCCCTACCCATTTTTGTACACCAATATAATAATTAACAAGAGAATTGCTTGAGAGAAACATAGAACACTGTCTTCCCCTGCTAAACCTGTGTTAGTCAGTAGTTCAAGGCCTGCCAAGATTATGATTCAGACAAGGTGAGGACTGGGACTAACACCTACTTAACAATAAAGAACCACAAAATACAACTATCAATAATTAGGACTCTGTCTTGGGAGAATGTTAAATTAACTCTGCTGTAAACCAATAGCTTAGAGAAAAAAACTGCCTGCTTAAACCATTCAGGTAAAGAACATCTTGTTGCCTATACCAGAGGTGTAAAGAAGGGGGGTATTATCATGCAGTTTACAAGGCTACAGTGTTAGGAGACAGAACTGGGGAGGGAAATATTCAGCCCCTGACCTAGAACCACTTCCGAGATATGATGCCAATCATATGAGGTACATGGGGCTTAGTAGTGCACAGACCCTAAAGAGACAAAGCAAACTGGCCCCAAACCAAGGATTCTGGAGCATACAATAGTGTGATTCACTCTGGACCTAACAAGGTCATGATTTATATGTTTCTCCCTCCTGCACCCAGCTTATTGGCTCTGATGTCTGTGCCCCCCTCACCTCATCCTCAGGGCCTACCACTGATCAACCTCATCCTAGATGAAGTGAGAGGCCACATCCATTTTCTAGATGTGGGCTTTAGAGGTGTCATATACATACACTATCCCAGTGGTCGGGCACACCATAGCGGCACAAGAATGAGACCTGAGTCTTAGATAAAAGGAGCCAGATATAATTGTATCTGATGGAGTGCACTTGCTATGTAGCTAATTCCCCAAATAGGTACTAAAGTAAGATGATCTGCAAAATCTGCATGGTAGGGAGGAGAGGGAGAAGACTGGATGGAAGGGAAGGAGCCCTACAAACTGCAGCGTGCAAAAGCCAGGATTAAATCCTCAGCGCAGGCATGACGTTCTTCCTTAATGTATGGCAAGAGTTCTCCTCCTACAAGATAAGTAATACGTTAATCCTGCAGAGAGAAAGACTGGTGAATAACAAGACCAAGTGGTGTACAGTGATATGAGTATTATTGAGCGGCTCAATATGAGTGATTCAATAATACCGCTCATACCTACAGCGAATGGTACAAAAGATCGAGAAATCCTACATAGCGAGTGAAGCAGTGAATTACACTTACTACAGCAAGCTATAGGATGGTGTTTGGCAAAGCCCTGCTGAGCTAGTTGTTTGGCATAGTGGCTTGAGCCACTGCCTATGGGGCCTGTAGACCTGTGTTCGGATCCTGGTGCGAGACATTTTTTTTTAATGCTGTTTTTCAATTCTTTCTAAGTCCACCCCACCCACCCAGAATTGCTAATCATTTAGTTGTGGGGTGTGGGGGACTTGTCCCACACAAAAGGAGGGTGTGGGGAGTGTAGCGCCCCACATAAAAATCATTTTGTTATTGGTTTCAGTGGAAAAGTGAGCATTCATCGCTGTTTGCGACATTCAGTGCTATCTTTGTTGCCCTTTTGATGCCAAGTGCTCTTTGGTTCGCAGTTTGTGTTTGGTGAGATAAGGGCATCTCTCTTATCACATATAACTGACCAAGTGGATCCAGTGCCCAGTAGGTTACATTATTTTCTTTCTCACGATAATTTCTGATTTAAATTGCTTAGCAGTGGCTAATACTGTACCGAAAAAAAAACCATCTAAGAAGGGTTTTGGGGAACCCCAGGTTCAACCATGTGAGCCAGTAGCTCTGTGGTTGGAGAACTGGGATGGCATTCAGAGGTCCTGTGTTGAATTCCCAGTATGTCACATCATTTCTTTCTTAGACAATTTGTGATTTAAATTGCTCAGCAGTGGCTAATACTGCACAAAAAACAAAATCTAATTGTCATCTTGACTATTCCTGGTTGCAGGATATGTAATACCAGGGAAACAAAGTGTGTCTGTGAAATCCAGGTCCCATCATGTGAGCATGTAGCTCACTGGGTAGAGCACTGTTAGTGCTCCCTGGGCTTGGATTCAATTACTAGTAGGTCACATTATTTCTTTGCACTACAGTTTGTGAATAATGAAATGCAAACATTATACTGAGCAGACAATACAACAAAGCTACTTCCCAATCTGTGTACTGCAAAACACAAAGCCTTATAGTGTTAACCACCAGCTCAATATATTTAGCTGAAACAGGATATACAAAGTCAATGATCAAAAAGAGCTCACATCTTTTACTTCTGTTGGAATGAGCTTTGGAGTAAGAGAAGTTCACACAGTATCACAGTCAGAAGCATTCAGACCATCAGTCTACTTGGTGAGGTTGTAGAATGTCGAAAGTCCTCTCCCCTGATCCAGAAGGGTCATGCAAGTTAGTATCAGAGCAGAGGAGCTGGTGACATTATGGCTTTTATTGGCCCAGGACATCTGCAGTGATGATTGTGAATGGGTCCCACTGGGCTCTGTGGTCACTGGCACTTCTGACAGTGGCATGGTTGATAATGACTCAGAGGTAGGGGTGATGATAACATTGCATATCTATTTTGTGTAGGGAGGGCAGGTATGGGAGGTCGTTTACTGGGTGCTGCTAGTGCAGCTGATCCAAACCTCTGTTTTCCCAGACTTTGGTGGGCTCCCACCCACTCCCTGCTGATTCTGCTTGTGGCCTGACACCTTTAATGCTGGATCCAGCTGAATCATCAATGTCCATGGGAAATCCTGATTCACCAGTCCCTGGGCATTCTGAGATAGCCATTTGCTATAGAGGGTGTCCAGGGCTGTCAAAGGAAGAGGCTGGCAATTTATAGTTGGTCCATTGAAGTCTGATGAATTCCTTTACTGATGCTTGGGAATAAAACTGATACTATGCCCCATTGACCATCACTCTCAGCTAGGCCGGGTAGCGGAGTATTGCATTTGCCCCCAGAGGTGTCAGCTGCCAACATGTTTTTGTATAGGATTTTTGTCTATGGGATAACTCACTGGATAAATCCTGATAGAAACAAACCAGGTGCCCTTTCAATAGGAGTAGGTCAAGCTCCATAGCTAGTCACAGGATATTTTCTTTGACTGGGTACTGCAGTAACTTCAGTAGCACTAGTCTCAGTTTATCCCCTGGATTGGGCTGCAGAGCCAAAGTTGTGGTACTGCTCAATTGCAATCGGGGGGTATGGGAGGCAGTTTGGGGCTTTATGAATAGAAAATACTTTATGTAGTAAAAAAAACGTATACTGTCCAGCCCCTTAGCACCTTCTGGCAGCCCTACTAGGTGCAGATTATTCTGCTTGGCATGGTTTTCCATGTCCTTCACTTTATTTATGCACAGTTACCAAATTGTTTACTGGATACTGGAACTGGATATATTTTACCTAATACCCGATCGGGTCGGATATCTACTGGATCGGGTATTAAACGTATAAAGATCACAAAGCGAACTTGATCATCTTGATAAAATCGCATGTATTTATTACATGCCATGGTACAAATTATTATTAAATAAAAGTTGATTAGTTTAATACCTAATCAAGTTAAAAAGTCACTAAGTTTTCAGCTTTCTTCATGCTTTCTTGCTTATTGGGGTGGGGGCAACAAAGCCATTGAATAAAAACACAGGCTGCTCTACCGAATGATAAGCCTACTGTTAACATTCAATGCTCAATTTGCTGTGATAAATTATATTTTAAAAATAGCAGCATGTTTGCATTATGCGGTGACAATCTGGAGCGCCTGTCAGTTATGATGTCACCAGCCATACTGAATACTCGTTCGCTTGGAACACTGGTAGCAGGTACTGAAAGATAGCGTTTTACTATTTTTGCCAGTGTAGGGAAACTGTGCTCCTGAAACTTCCAGTATTGCAGAGGGTCTGGGTGTGCCTTTTTGGCCATGATGTGCTCCGCGAGGTACGTGTCTAATTCAGTATTTCTAGGGCAGTTAGCGTCTGGTTCACCAACTGAAAAAAAAGAAACCCATTAGAAAAATTCAATACGAGTACAATACTACCAGAGTACCAGAATGTTATACCTACATGATTGGGACAGTTGCTTTGTCTGGTTGAATGTCTTCCAGGGGTCGTCAGCATCACTTTCTGTATCTGCTGCCACACTTGATTGCTGGCTGACAATAGATGTAGTTGGCTGCTCCTCAAGTTCCTCCACCAGCTGCTTCACAACTGCTTTTGCAAACGTTTTGCCATTTGATGTTAGGAAGAAGTGGAGTTTGTACTAGCAATCTAGCACTGTGGCTGCTACTACTTCCTTGCAGGACTCTTAATGTTCAAGCTGTGAGTCCATAGCTGCCTGGAGGAGCTTTCCTCATGCCAATCAGGCCAGGTATTTTTATATTTTCAACAGCATGGTACAACACTGTGGCCATTGGAATTATATTAGACACACTGGCATCTTCTAAGCTGAGTCTTTGTGTCTCATTTTAAAAAGGTCTAAGCGCAGCACATACAATTTCAGCCAGAGCCCATTGAGCTGAAGTAAATGTCCGATTATCAGTGTCTGACGGACTGGCAGCATAGCCTAAAGGTTATAGTAAAGAGCTGTGAATGAGCTTGGTGCATCCAGCAGAGACCAGACCTGGGTTTGATTCTCACAAACTCCACTTGCATACTCTGTGACTCTAAGAAAGTCACTTAACCACCAAGTGCTCCCAGGTCACCTCTGAGAACAGGCACTTGTGCCTAGTGGGCCTTATCCAGTTACCAATGACTAAAATAAAAAAAAAAATACACAGTTATTGCTCTGCGGTGTACAATTAAGGCTCAAACATGTAAAAAGAGCTGTCCCGCCATGTGGAAACATCTTGAGTTAATCTGTGCACTGGGACTTGAAGGGTAGTTTGCAGGCAGGTCAGTTTCTCTGTGGCACTCAATGAATGTTTAAAATGATTCACTATTGCATGTCCTGTTGCCAGGAGATCTTTGTAGCCTTTTGCTTCATAATTGCCTCATTAACAACTAATTGTAATGTGTGAGCTAGATAACCCTCCCCCAGAAAGGCACTTACTGTAGCTTGACAGCATTCACAATATTGTCCCCATTGTCCCTCATAACAAGGTGTCTCTGAGGGCTCCTTATGCCCCAATTACCAAGCACATCAAGAAATTCCCTGGACAAGTTTTCTCCTGTATGGCGCTCTTTTATGTGTCTTAACTCAGATAATGTCCGGTCTTTTAAAATCACCAGTAATACAATATGCTGTGATAAATAAATATGCCACGGTAGAGTATTAGTTTGTTCAGGTGTCCATTGTGAAACTAAATGAACCAGCTTCTGATAGAACAAGTTTCATTTTCTCTCTTATGGGATTATACATATGTGGTATGATTTGGTCTGAAAAGTAATGTCTGGAGGGAATTACATAGCATGATTCCAAAACTGCTATCAGTCTCTTAAAGCAAGGGTTGTCTATAATACTAAATGGTTGTTCATCCATTGCCAGCATTTCAGCTGTGGAATACCTGTAAATAATTGACACAGCATGGGAATTATGACTGGAAAGGGGCTGCAATTTGGAAATATGTGCCTCTATGGTTAATCCTCTTTTTTTAATTTTTTTAGCAGGGGGCTCATATGAATTTTGTTTTATATGGTTCAATGTGTCTCTTTCTGATCGCATTTCAATAAATTTCTCTCTGTGCTTGTTTCTAATGTGGTTGATTAGGCTGGACATGCCATATAATTTAACTGTGAAACCTCGGCTAATAAAGGTGGGCATCTGGCAACTGCTGCACTTCGCCTTTGAGTCCATCTCACAGGAAACTGGGAAATAACACCATACCAAGCTTTTCTGTGTCTTTATGATGCAGTTTGGGCTATTATATCCCACAGAAAGCAAAACACAAAATGCAAACCTCCTTTGCACGCATGCTGTTAAAAGGTAACTACCGGCCCCCTTTTATGAGCCGCTATCTGACCGGACCGGATATCTCTGCAGGGTCCAAAAACTGGTAGTATCAATAACTTGGGTAGGATACTCGTGCATCCCTGATTTTTAAGGTACCCGCCAGTTCTGTCTTGCTCCCTTATGTGAGCATGTATGGCAAGAGAAATGTTTCAAAAAGTATATGAGCCAATGCATAATCTTCATTGTTTGCTGCTTCCAAAAGAAATCACTTGATATCAGTTACGTAAGCAGTCAAAGTGGAACATACCATTAGTGAGAACTCAAACTTACAGTAAGTCCTTGTTTGTGTAGTACTTAAATATGATTTAGTGATTGACAGTTTGATGTGGTTATGCGTTAATGTGTATTAATGCATTTCAGATGTACTGGGCCAGATTTTCAAAGGTCAGAGAATGACGTAGGGTGCTTGTGTCAAAAACAACTGACCCAAGGAGCAGGATGCGTTAAACGTTGTACCAATTCTGATTTTCAAATGGTGCTTGCGTCAAAAACAGGTCTGCATGCACTAGAGTGGCTTGCTCCATGCTTGCACCAACAAAATGCCTGCACCATGTCAGAAGGGATGTTGGCGTCACCAAAATGATGCACTATCCCCTTATTTGGGATTTTCAAAGAATGTCAGTCCTGTCCTTATGCCTAAGATGCATGTCGCTGTTAGACCAGCCAGAGCTGGTCTATGGAACACTAGCGCATATAAAGAGACCCACAGCAGACCTGACTATGCTACTATTAAAGGGTAGTGTTCTCCTGCAGGACTAGTTTAGAACATTTTTGAGACTTACTCTTGGCCATTTCATCTGCCATTTTTTTCACTTAGCTTGTGTCTTTCTTGTCATTTGTGTCATTTTTTACTCAACTTGCACCATTTGTTTTACCCAGCTTGCACCATTTTTCTTGACTCAGCTTGCACCATTTTTTTCTCAGCTTGTACCATTTCTTTATTCAGTTTGCACCATTTTTGTACTCAGTTTGTGTCATTTTAGTTTCTTGACTCATTTTTGACTCAACTTGCACCATTTCCGACTCAGCTTGCACCATTTATTTTGGTGCAGCTTGCATCATTCTCATCCCTTATAGAAACATAGAAACATAGAAGTTGATGGCAAATAAGGACTCAAGGCCCAGCCAGTCTGCCCATTTCTTTTTTTACCTTATGAATGTGCCATCGGCCTTTGCTCTGTCAATGGCCTATTTATCCATACTCATCTGTATTGCTCCCTTATGCCTATCCCATGCCTGTTTGAAGCCCTGCACTGTATTCATATCCACCACTTCCTGAGGTAGGCCGTTCCATGCATCCACCACCCTTTCTGTGAAAAATAATTTCCTCACATTACTCCTTAATCGGCCTCCCTCTAATCTCATGCTGTGTCCTCTTGTCCTGCTATTTTTCTTAATGAAATTTTTCTTTTGAAACATGTTAGACTCTTTCACCTTGTTAATGCCTTTAAGGTGTTGGAATGTTTCAATCATATCACCTGTCTCCCTCCTTTACTCTAGGGTATAGATATTGAACTCAGTTAATCTGTCCTCATATGTTTTCTGATGCAGTCCCTGCACCATTTTGGTTGCCCTTCCCTGGATTGCCTCATTTTGTTTAATGTCCTTGAGAAGGTGTGGCTTCCAATACTGCACGCAGTACTCCAGATGGGGCCTAACCAGTGTCTTGTAAAGAGGGATTATTACCTCCCTCTTCTGACTTGTGATATCCTACTAATACACCCTAATATCCCTCTAACCTTACCTACTACTTTAGTGGTCTGCTTGGATGATTTCAGGTCATCGGTGATGATGACGCCCAAGTCTCTTTCTTCCTTTGTGACTGCCAGCAACTCCCCTCCCAGCCTATAGATGGCTTCAGGGTTTCTCATCCCTATGTGCATGATCTTACACTTCTTTGCGTTAAACCCCAGTTGCCACTCTTCTTACCATTTTACTAGTTTATCCAGATCTCTTCTCATTCTGCCCACCCCTTCTGGATCATCTACGCTGTTGCAGATCTTGGTGTCATCTGTAAACAGACAAACCTTATCCTCCAGTCCATCTGCAATGCCACTGATGAAGATATTGAAGAGGACTGGCCCCAGGACTGGTCCCTGAGGTACCCCACTTGTGACGTGCAAATTTCTTCTGATTGTATACCATTTACCACCACTCTCTGTTTTCTGCCTGTCAACCAGTTTGCCACCCAGTTGACCAATGTCTGACCCACCCCAAGCCTACCCAGCTTATTAATCAATCTTCTATGTGGCACAGTATCGAAAGTTTTGCTGAAATCAAGGTAGGCAACATCAACTGCTCCCCCTTGGTTCACCACTCTGGTTACCCAGTCAAAGAAATCTATGAGATTAGTTTGACAGGACCTTCCTTTTTGTAAACCCATGCTGTCTTGGATCCTGTGCTCCTATGGATTCCAGGTGTTGCACAATCTTTTCCTTAAGGAGTGTCTCCATAATCTTGCCCACTACTGAGGTAAGACTGACTGGTCTGTAGTTCCATGCCTTCTCCCTGCTACCACTCTTGTGGAGTGGGATCACATGAGCCCTTTTCTAGTCTTCTGGGACCTCTCCTGTGCTCAGAGACTCATTAAACAGTTCTGATAATGCCTCTGCTAGTTCCACCCTTAGCTCCTTTAGTACCATTTAGTTGATGCAGTGGACCTCTTGCATCAGCTTGGGGGACTTTGTCACAGAGAATGCTTTTCTTGCAAAATATGGTGCACAGTATTTGGCACACCTAGCTCTGACTCAAGCTGGCTGTTTGATGCAGCTTGTGTGGATCTAAGGGCCTTTTGAAAATCCAGTCCCCTGTATTTACTGCAGTTTGAACATTTTTGATGACTGACTAGCTTCAGAGGGGCTAAAATCCAAGATATTATGCGTATGTTGGATAACATGGTAACCAATACCTTGACTGCACCTATGGTGATCATTCATGTTGGCACTAATAACATCTCCTATAACTCAGAACAAAGCATTAAAGAGCATTATGTTTCTCCTACTAACAAAATTATTCAGTTAGGTTGCATTCCCATTATATCTGAAATTTTGCCAACACCTAGTGCTATTCATATGCAAATTCTTAAACAAAGAAGTGTGAATAGCTGGTTAAGAGGCCGGTGTTTAAAACAAGATATTGCCATTATAAAACACTGGGAAGACTTATAAATAGACCTGATCTCTATGCTTGGGATGGTTTGCACCTCAATTCCAGAGGAAATAAATGACTTGGGGAACACTTAATTACAACCATCAATAAACATTTAAACTAATTGGCAGGGGAGAATGGTTAAACTGCATCAATGACTCTAGAACTGAACAAGAAACAAATACAGTAGAACCTAATCCTAAGGGGAAGAAAAATAACTCTGGAAAATCCCTAAGAATATTGTTACTCAATGCTAGAAGTTTGAAGAATAAGAAAGATGAATTACACAAATTATTAGTTTCTAAAGATATACATATTTGTGGGGTTACTGAAACATGGTTCAAGGATGAGGACTGGAATACTGATATACCTGGTTATTTAAAATTATGTAAAAATAAAACAACAAAAAAAAGGGGGTGGTGTTGCCATGTATATACAGGATTCCCTCACGGTCTATGAATTTAATCACAATGAACTTGATATTGAGTCCATATGGGCCAAAATTAAGACCTACCAGTCCTTCCTTAACATTGATCTTATATATTGTGCCCCCAACATAGTCCAGGAACAGAACAATAATTTGATAACCGAGATAATTAATATTAACACTAAAGAAAATATGATACTTATGGGAGATTTTAACTTCCCCCACATAGACTGGAATAAAATGTCAGGTAGCAACAACATTGAAAACCAATTCATTGATGCTATAGTATTACAGAATTTAGAACAAAATATTAATTGTCCCACAAGAGGGAATACTATTTTAGATCTAGTGTTCTCTAATAACCCTGGTTCTATAGAAAATGTTGAGGTTATGACTCCTCTGGACAACAGTGATCATAATCCTATCCTTTTGGAATATAAAGTCAAACATTATATAAATAATGGTAAAACTACAATGTTGGATTACAATAAAGCAAATTTCCAAAGGATAAAATATTACCTGAATAACATAAATTGGGAAAATGAACTTAGGGCAAAATGTTTCAATAAAACATGAAAAGTAATATATAACCATATTAATTTCTGTATTAAAACTTGAGTTCCTTCCAGACACAAATACACCAACTCCGAGAGAGTCCCTGTCTGGTGGACTCACAAGTTAATTAAGCTAATAAGGAGAAAGAAAAGGTACTACATGGCCTACAAAAAAAAAAAATAAATAAGACACCAGACAAGTGGTTTAAATTTAAAACCTTAGCTAAAAACATAAAAAATCTAATTAAGAAAGCTAAGAAAGACACTGAACTTAATCTGGTGAATAAGTTAAAGGATAATAACAAGAAATTATTTACCTATATAGGCAGCCTCAAAGGCAAACAACCATCTGCAGGCCCTTTAAAAATTGTTGAGAAGGTTTTAAATGAAGAGATTGATATAGCAACTGTATTTAATTCATACTTTCTGAGTGTGCACAATCCCACAACTTATATTCCATGGCATTTTGAATTTAATAGTAAAAAAATAGAATTTCAAATAACTGACATCATTACTGGTATTAATGGTCTTAAATCGAATGGTTCTCCAGGGCCTGACGGCATTACACCAAGCTTCTTGAAAAAACTAGCCAACCAACTGGCGGAGCCACTAACATTCCTATTTAATAGATCCATCTTGGAGGGTAAGGTGCTTGACGAATGGAAAATGGCGGAGGTGATCCCAATTTTCAAGGGGGGTCAAAGAACAGAAGTGGGAAATTACCATCCCATAAGCTTGACCTCAGTAATTGGAAAAATTAATATACAAACATAGCTCTACTCACTTAATAGATAATGGGTTGGTTGATTAAACTCAACATGGCTTTACCCCTGGAAGATCATGTTTATCAAACTTAATTAGTTTCTTTGAACCAGTTAGTGCAACTCTAGATAAAAATGTCTTAGTTGATGTCATTTTCCTTGACTATTCAAAAGCTTCTGACAAAGCCTCTCACAAAGTCTTAATAGACTAACTTATTCACATAGGGTTAAACAATTATCTCATTAGTTGGATTTCTTCATGGTTAAATAATAGAATTCAATGAGTAACCATTAAAGGTTACTCATCTGACTGGGGGTGTGTTACTAGTGGCATTCCTCAAGGCTCTGTACTCGGTCCAGTACTGTTTAATATTTTAATATCATCTCTACCACGCTCAAATAGAGTATGGGTTGGAAAATACGCTGATAATTGTAAACTAGGTTGTCTGATAAACAATCAAGAGGGTGCCAGTTTCTTACAAACCAATTTGAATTCAATAGCAAACTGGGCTGCAGTGAATGAAATGTACTTTAACCTTGATAAGTTCAAAGTGATGCAGATGGGGAAAAATAACCCCATGTATACATATTAAATAAATGGTACCATCTTGTCTACAGTTAAAGAAGAAAAAGATCTGGGTGTAATAGTTACGGATGATTTAAAATTTGATACCCATGCATTAGTCATGGCTAAAAAATGTCAAAAATTGATCAGATGTATACTTGGGAATATCAAGAGTAGCGAGACAGAGGTGATGGTACCCCTGTATAGTGCATTGGTGAGACCACATATGGAGTACTGTTCCCAGTTTTGTGCTCCAACTTCCAAAAGGACTCAGAAACTATATGAAAACATACAAAGGAAAATGACAAGAAATATAAGAACAACTAAGAATTTGAGCTATGGAAGCAGGATCATTGAATTAAATCTTTATTCAATTAAATATAGGCAAAAAAGAGGAGACCTTTGTCTAATTTATAAAACTTTACAGGATGTGTACATGTCAGAAACTCTTGGGTTTAGGAGGAATCCAGGTATCAATAGCACTAGAACCCACAAACTGAAATTGAGGGGTGAATCTAATAATACAGTTAAGTGAAGTAACTACTACACACAACGTGTGCTGTCTAAATGGAATAAGCTTCCAAGTTTAGTTGTTGATAGCCCTAATATAAGTACTTTTAAAGCTAATTTGGATAACTTTATGAAAGGTAAGACATTTTTATTCCACCAATGAGTTGGTGGCAAGTTCACTAAAGGGCTATATGCTCACTGAACTCGTAACTCACTATGAAACTCCGAAACGATGTAGTTAAATTATTATATAATATGTTGTGTTTGGAATATTGGGTAGGATTCACAAAGCAGTTGCACACAGTGCATCTCAGATGCGCCAGGGCAAATGAGATGTGCTGTGCCCAAACAGTGGTATTCACAGAAGATGCACCGCAAGATGCACTTGGTGCATCCCCACTGTGAATACCACTGAAGCACCATGGTACCACCTGAGTTGCCCTGGCACATCCAGTATCCACCAGAGACCACAAAACAATGAATCAGGAGCAACTCAGCAAGGGACACAGGAGCAATAGGAGAATATTGCAGTAGTATAATGGGTGAAGTTGAACAGCCCAGCAGGGACTGCATGCAATGCCAAAGGGCTGGAGAGTGGCCCACCAAAGCAGACAAGTTGCACAGAGCATACATGATGACACCTGGAAGCACCACACAAACACCACCAACACAGGGGACCAACAGGCACAGTTGTCATGCACAAGGGTGACTGTCAAGGTGTGGCACAGCAGCAGAGGTATACCGGTCACCATGGCAGAGGCAGCCACACATGTACCGGTGCACATGAACACAGCAGGGTGGACATGGGAGCTGCAAAACAGGTTCACACAGGAGGATAGGCACAATGGCACACAGGCCAAAGGTCATGGCCTGCACAGGAGGAAAATGCCCACAGGCACTGTGGAGTGCAATCAGAGCATTTCAGCACCAGGGTGACCACCACAACAAAATCACCCATATCACACACACAACAGGGGCAGCATTCATATGAGCATGTGATAAGGCTATCCAATAGTCCAAATGCAACATGGAGGACACACACTGTGACCAGCATGAAAGGTGGACATGGCGCATGGATGTGCAGTGCCACAGAGGCAAATGTGCAAAGGGAAACAAGGGTAGAGGGGAACCTAGGAAACACAACAGGACACCAGCACGAGGTAAAATGAATGACCACAGACACTGGCAATATTCACAAAAGATTTACTGAACCAAGTAAAACAAAACAGCAACAGCAACAATATCAACAGGAACAAAACAACAATAGGGATACAGATTAGTGGGACTTACAACAGTAGCAACAATAAACAGGTAAAAACAGGGAAGTGGCAGGTGGAGGGTGGAACAGGGGATGGGTGCAAGAACAGGGGGTAGTCTTGGAGGGTAGGGGACAGGGAACAAAGGGGCTATATACAATCAGTCACAATGGCCTACTGTCCATGACAGGGTGCAGCCCTGTGCACCCCCTGGTGGCCCCTCGCATGCAGTGTCTACTCCAGCATGTTGATGGCTCACAGCAATTCCCCCTGCCTCCTGAAGAGTGGCACAATGGTCCTCCACAATGCAAGCCAAATCAATCTCCCGGCTGGCCTGATGGTCATCTGCCTCCATCTCCTCCCCATCGCAGCAGAAGGCACACTACAGTGAGGACACAGATAACAGGAACTCAGTGCCATAGTCCACACCATGTCCCCCAACCCCCTGACCATCATGCAGGTGTGATGGAGGCTGTTCCCATGGCAATGGCTGACAGCCCACCATCCACACTACATACCAGCAACAGGCTGGCAAACACACCCACACAGTGACTGTGTAATGTCACTGTGACAGCACAAGGTCTTCATGTGCATGCAGAGTGTCACGCAGAGGGGCACACAGTCATGTCTCACATAACATGTGTGGATGCCAACTTGGTGTACTACCATGCAGGCTCTGTCCAACCACCAATGGAGCATCACAGTGTTCCCATGGCGCTAAGTAGACACAGGCATGGAGGACATACACATGGTAGCCATGTATGAAGTGACTCTAGTACATGCTGCCAAGGTGACACCCCAAGTGTGTGCACAATGGGCAGCATACTGATATGCACATGTGGCAGACAATGGCCTGCTGTGGGCAATCCCCCTTACCCACCAGATGACCACACAGTGGAAGCAAATGAATTGCACTCACCTGCACTGACACAGCCTGACCACCATCCTCCACCACTGGTCCTAACGTCCCTGGCTGTCACCTGCACCACAGCCCTCTGCATGCTTGTCAATCCTGTAATGGAAACACAAGCAAAGAGCACCATAAGATGACCATAGGTATGTCCAAACACCCCCCGACCAGTGCTCAACAGCAACAGCACTGTTACCAGCATGCAATGATGGACCGACCCCGGACTGACCCTCTCACTGACCCAATGGAACAGCACCCTGGGCAGTGGATAGTAAGAGCCATCACCACAAACAGTGATCCACTATGTCAGTGTGCAGATGGATGTGTGCCATGCCACTGTGGACACTACAAGGTGCCTGCCACAGTGCCACTGCAATGTCTCTGAGGTGCACCAGGGTGCACACAGCAAAGCACGGTGTGCATGGCCGTGCTACACATGCACCACCAGCTGGGCATGCAACACGTGTATGTGTGTGTGTGTGTGGTAGCGTACACACCCCCACCCCCCTAAAATGCATAGTAGCTGAATGGAGTGGAAGTAACAGGGTGGAGACATACCTCTGCATGCCTGGTTCCCAAGGTTGTGCAGCCGGTCAGGGTCCATCCACTGCAGATCACCATAGCAGTGCCTGCACTGGTTCCCATGCATGTCACCCCAGTCCTATGCTCCAGTCACTTTGCCACCCACACAGCAGAGCATGGCTCATGCAGATCCTGGCTGCCTAAGAGTTGCCCCTTAAGTGGCATGACCAGTGCCACCAGGATGGCCAACTCAACCTCTCCCCAGTTCATGGCCCTTTGTCCAGCTGACTGGGTATGTGGCATGTTGCATGGATATTGGAGTGAGTAGGCGTACACATCACAAGTTGCAAATATGTGCTGGCCTGATCGCGCCACATGCACGATAGGCTGTCAGGCAATGGGCAGAGCATCACAGGAATGCGGCATTGCTATGCACGATGGCCACCAACTGCATGGCACTGCGCATGAACAGTGCTTACAGTATGGATGGGAGATTAGGGTCAGGGATCATGACTGGCTCGTGCATGCCCAGGTCATGTGGAACTGCCATATTGGGAATGGCACTCTGTGGATTGCACATGCAACCAGATATGCACTGTGGGCTACTGTGGTGCATGTCCACAACATCACACATATGCACCATACACTCCAAACATGGAACATGCTGCACAGATCCAGTGGTGCATGTCACCTGAGATGCGCTGCTCACTGCAATTGCACCACTGCTGAATGTGCATGTGATGCACTATGCATGGCATGTCCTGTATGATGCATCAGGCATATTCGGGGATGCACTGTGCGACATGCACCACATTCAGACGATGCACCAGAGCAATGGTGCATGTGTGGGAATGCACCACAGGGGGCTGTGCTCAGTGCCTCAGTTGCGTAATGCTGATTGAGATGAGCTGGGGGCAATTATGCAACTCACAGCCACTGCTCTCAAGTCAGCTCATTGCCAAATTCAGGGGTATCTCACCTGCTTTGCATCTCATTACTGTTGCTCCAAACCTCATTTGCATGTGCTTGGCTATGAATGCTCTTGAATGCACCTCCGCAGTCCACAGGTGACTGACTGGTATTGCAACCTTGAAGGCAGGTTTGTTTACATCCTTCTCTGTAGAGCTTGTCAGCAACAGCAGACAGGGTTTTTTATAGATTTCCAGGGGTCTGTGAATGTGCTGTTGCCTGCCGCATTGTTAGCACAAAGCCATAATTACCTGAAATGTGCTGATGCTGGCAATATTTGCCCCCACAAGAGCCACAATGTCCAATCAGGATGATGCTTCAGGATGGAGACATAATAACTTCACTGTGGATCAGAACAGGGCACTGCTGGAGGCCTTTTTCCCCAAGGCAAAGCATCCTGTCTGGCAGGGGTGGCAGCCAACAGTGCAGGAACAAGGCCTGAGAGGAGGTCGCCCATCACATGAAGGCCCATGGTATTTACAATACAACCCTCAAGGAGTGTCACAAGTACTTCTATGATGAGAAGAGGAGGGCCAAGGAGAAGATGGCCACCATCCGGACCTCCCTGGGGGCGACAGGGGGTGGGCAGCAGACAGCAGTGCCCCTCACCCCAAATGAGGAGAGACTGGTTGCTAGCATGGGCTGGACCAAACTGATGCATGTTCCAGGTGGCAGCTTCCAGACTGGGGGCAGTCCATCACAGCACTGTGAGTATTCATTCATCACTACCTGTGTAGGTATGCGTGTGCTTGCCATGGGTGCCATGACATGCCCCACCATGCTCTGGGACATGTCCATATGTCATTGTGCACTGTGCATGTCAATGTCTGGCTCTTTCCACCAACAGTGTGCTGCTGACACATGGTATGCCACCCCTGTGTAGCACGTGGGAGAGGCAAGGGGGTGGGTGCTGGGGGGGCATGGGTGTGTGCTTGGGAGCTTGATCACATGGGTGGTGTTCTTTGTGGGGGGGGGCAACACTCACAGTGGTGTTCTGTACCGCACATGTCCTTGAGTGGCAACACTGGCCACAGTGCATGGCTGACAACACTGGTGCTTGTGCATGGTAGTGGCCGCTAGGGGTGTCACTTACCATGTGGCAGTTCAGGCACACAAATGGCACACGTGCATGGCTCTTTGTCCATACCTGTTTGTAGACACCATTGACAGATGTCACTAACCATGTTACCCTTCTGTCTTTCAGCTCTGGCACACATCCCAAGTGCTGCAGAGTAAAGGGGACACCCTGCTGATTTGGCAGGGGAGGAGCCCAGACCATCACACCACGCTGCAGCCAGGGTTGTGGTGGAGCCCATGCCAGGTACATCCAACACCTCTGCAGCCCTGGACATGATGGGGGATGGTGCAGGCCCATCTGACCCCTCCATAGCTGATGCCACAGCTGGTGGCCAGGGTAACCCATGGCTTATCAGCTTTCTGAGTCTTGCTGACGAGGACCTAGTGGACAGGGTCGACATTGGGGTTGACCTGCAGGTGCTGGCATTCAGAATGGAGAGGGTATATGATGACAGCGATGTTGACTCCACACAAATATAGGGGGACAAGGGCAACATCAGCCCATCTGTGGCCCAGGTGCATGCATAGGTGACACCATGCAGTACTGGCAGTCCTGTGGCCCCATGCACCCCCAAAGAGCTACCACAACTGCCCACAGTGACAGATGTTGGTGTCCATGTGTCTGGTGCTGCTGTGGGGCCGGGCACTGCTGCTACTGTTCAGCAGGGTGCCGTGGAGCAACAGCAGATGGCAGGGAATCATGATGTGGGCATCCCTGAGCATGCAGTGGTTGCCCATGCCCAGTCCCTGCCCATACAGTGGAATGCTGTGCAGCATCCACCTATGGGGGATGTGGCAGAGCAGGCTGGAACCCCACCTGCTTATTGGTGCTGCACCCCTGTTGCATCCCCTGTTAATGAGCTAGAGGGCTATGCACACCTCCTGCAGGACACTGTGGAAGGGCAGGCATCCCTCAGAGCAGAGCTCAGGGGTGATCAGACACAGGTGATCATGGAGCATGAGTCTTCATTTGCGTGGGGAACCCAGATGCTCTCTGAAGTTCGCCAAATGTGGGTGGGCACAACCATTGCACTGGAGTGGACGGTACTTGCACTCGAGGTGGTCAGTGTTCACGTTGCACCATGTGGATGCCAGGGTGCCAGCTGAACTCCCAGGAGTGTCTCATGCACCCACAGATCACAGCATCAGGTGAACCCTTTGCTGCTGATGCCGTCACCATGCCTACCCATCCCTGACATCCCCGTATCCAACCTGGGTCTTGGGAGTGACACACCAGCAAGCACCCACTCACAATCTCTCTTCAGTACCACAACAGGGGTGGTGGGCACCCCCTGAGGCCAGTGGTGCTGACTCAGTGACCACCAGGAAAGGGCATGGCTGTCCACATGTGTGTGGTGGCCATGGGGGCTCCTGCTGATACCTGGGTAGCCTGCTTCCATGGCCCCTGTAACCTGTACCCATTGTGGCCCACACACCAGGCTGACAGTGCCTGGGGTGGTGTGCTGTGGCACACATCTGCCACAGAACAATGCCTATGTTGGACACCTGTGTAGTGCACTGTGCATGGCCAGGACCACTTGTGTTGTGCTGTGTGGCATTGGTGTGATGAGTGTGGCCCAGTGTCTGCTGTGCATGTGTCCTGGTGGATGTGCACTGATCCATGCCATGCCCAACACTGACACTGTGTCCCCCACATCCATGTCTGGCCTGCTGTGTGTATCTGTGCATGTTGGTCAGCACTCTCGAGTCCATTCTGCACTCATTGTGTGGTAGTTCTCTGTGCATGTGGTTGTCATTCCCCACTCCCACCTGTGTTGTGTGTGTGTATGTGTGTGTGTCTGCGGTGTGTTGCCCTCCTGTGATACTCACCTTTGGTCCACAAAATCCTTCTTCACTGTAGTGTCCCTGTGCGACTGGGACCTAGCAGCCAAGCATCGATCCCTACATTCCAGGGATGGGTGACCACCACCACCATGGGGCCCCTACTCCTCCTTCTCCCCTGAACTGTTGCCCTCCTTAGCCTGAACAGGTATTCCACAGTCAATGGCCATGTTGTGTGCCATACAACAGACCAGGAATATGCCTCAAGACTTCTCTGGCCTGTATTGTAGGGCACCACCAGATCTGTCCAAGCACCTGAAGTGCATCTACAGCGTGCTGAATGCATGCTCGATGATGGAGCATTTGGTGATCTGTGCATCATTGTAGCATTCCTTGGCCTCATTGCCTAGACGATGGTAAGGGGGTGAACAGCCATGGGAGGAGGGGATATGCTGCATCACTTGTGGGGGACAAAGCAGTCTGTTAGTATCCCACATGCATGTGCATTGTGATCCACTGCCCCATTCCCCATCCATCATTACACAAGGGTGCAGTTACTGCCTATCCACATCTGTACCTGTGGCCCACCTCCCAGTGCAACCTCATACCACTACGGTGGGACACTGCATCTCTGCCTTAACCACCACCTGAAATGTCCTCGCAGCCCTCTCATGCCCTGCACCTGACCATGCCTGCATTTGGGGCTGACTGCTCCAGTCCAACATTGGTTACCTTCCATTGTCCCATGGTTGCCCATTACTGGGTGCATGTAGCACCTTCCACCCTGCCGCACATGCCTGCTGTTCCACATCACTACACCTCCCATGCTGTGCTGCAACATTGTTCCCCTGTTTGTGTCCACCATCCCATCTGCGTGCCCACCTCCACTGTCCCACATGGGCATGTCCCCTTGTACTGACCCTGTCACTGCACCAACACCCATGCACTGCCTCCCAGCATATGTGGTACCACAGGGTGCATTATGTGGGCATGTATTCATGTCCCACTCACCCACTAGGTGGCCACTGGGGATGTCCCAGACTCCAACCAGTAGCACAGGGCTGACTGGTGCCATATGAATGCATTGTGTGTACTCCCAGGCTGTGTGGTGCAGACATTGCTGATGCCCCCTGTGGCATTGCATACCACCTGGCACTTGATGGAATAGAACCCCTTGCAGTTCCTGTATGGTATCGCCTCATTGCCAGGTGGTGCATGGATTGCCACATGGGTGCAGTCAATGGCCCCTATCACACCTGGCATGCGTGCCACCCTGTGGAATTGCTGCATAGGTTCTGTCCACTACGCCTGTGTGCTTAGGATCAAATGAACTCTGAAGCATGTGGGAGCAGTGCGGTGAGGAACTGGGTGAGGATTCAGGATGTGGATGGCTGAGATATGCCAGTGGTGTCTCCAGCTTGCCTCTGAAAGGTGACAGTGGTGAGCAGGCACAATGCTATCACCTTGGTCTCCACAGATATGACATGGCCCCTTTCGGTGGGTGCCTGCATTTCATCATGCGCAGCTCACAGAATTGTGTAAGAACTGCCCTGTTCAGGTGGTATCGGCCAAGTGTTTCTGTGTCAGTCAACTGTTCGAATGTGACTTTGGCACAATACTGCCATGGAGCAGGCCTCCTATGGTGCCTTCTGCCACCATGTTGATGGTCTGCTCATCTCCTCAGCCTCATTATCATGTCCACCATCATGAATGGTGCCCCATCCATGTCTATAGCCTCGCTGTTACTGCTGCTGGTGCTGTCCTGCCAGATGCCTGCTGGGGGCTTGCACTTAATTCTTCTCCTTTTATACTTGTCTCCTTAGTGCGCATATGGGTTGATGCACTGTGTATGTGCTGTGGTTGCACATTCATTTTGCTTTGAGAATGGGGATGCATCATGTATGCAGCTACACGTCCCCTCCAGATGCACTACATATCATTATTATTTGTCTCCAGCACATCCATGGTGGCACATACAGGATGTGCCAGATCATCTCTGCCCTTTGTGAATCATGCCATTGCCCATCTCCGAGATGTGCTGGTGCATTTCAGATGCACCGTGCTCTTCTCTTTTGTGAGTCCTGCTCATTATGTATAGCTTGTGTTTTTTGATAGTGTATGACAATTTCAACCAGCATTTTTGTATGATTGCAATATTATCAATCAGACAGAGTACATCCAAGGGTACTAAATGAACTGGCTGAGAAGCTGGCAGGGCCACTGGCAGACCTATTTAATAGTTCACTAGAGTCAGGTGTGGTACCACAGGACTGGAGAACAGCACATGTAGTGCCCCTCCACAAAACTAGTCTTAAGGATGACCCAGGGAATTACAGAACAGTCAGTCTGACCTCCATTGTGGACACGCTCATGGAGACCATACTAAAGGAAAGGTTGGTGGAATATCTAGAGGAGTATGGTCTTCAGGATGCAAGGCACCATAGATTCATGGGGGGAGATCATGTCAATTGAATCTGATTGACTTCTTTGACTGTGTCACTAAGACAGTAGACAAGGGCCAAGTGGTAGACATCCTCTGCCTTGATTTCAGCAAGGCCTTTGACTCTGTACCCCACAAAAGGTTGATTAGGAAGTTGATGGATCTTGGGGTTGGGGAAAACATGACCAGATGGGTGGAAAATTTGCTGAGGGACAGAACCCAAAGGGTGGTTGTGGGGGGAAAAGTTATTTGGTACCAGAGAGGTAACCAGTGGGGTTCCACAGGACTCTTTACAGGGGCCGGTGTTATTCAATGTCTTGATCAATGACATTGGGGATGGCATTATGGGCAAAATGTGCCTATTCATGGATGACACCAAGCTCTGCTGGAGAGTGGACACAGTTAAAGGGATACAGGACCTACAGGAAGATCTGGAGAAGCTGGGGAGGTGGTCCAGGATCTGGCAGCTTGGCTTCAATGCCAAAAAAGTGCAAAGTTATGCATGTTGGAGCCAAGAATCCCAGGACAGAGTACTACCTGGATGGAGTCCAGGTATCTGCATCAGAAGAATAGAAGGACCTGGGAGTGATGATCACTAGTGACCTGAAGCATTCAACGCAGTACAAGAAAGCAGCAGCAAAGGCAAATAAGATACTGGGATGCATAGATAGGGGATCAGTAGTAGGAGAGAAGAGGTTATACTGCCCTTTTACAGGTCACTGGTAAGGCCGCATCTAGAGTATGGAGTTCAGTACTGGTGCTCACACCTCAAAAAGGACATTAACCTGCTGAAGAAGGTCCAGAGGAGGGCTACAAAGATGATAGTGGGTCAGCAGGGTACGGCATATGAAGAAAGGTTGAGGGCTCTAAACACGTACTTTCTGGAAGTCAGGAGAGAGATGGGGACATGATTGGGACCTTCAAGTACATGAAAGGGATGAATAAGGTTGATAAGGAGAGTCTTTTTAAGCTGAGCGTTAACCATAACACTAGGGTGCACAGTCTTAAGCTGGGGGGGTGGGAGGTTTAGGAGGGACATCAGGAAGCACTTCTTCACTGAGAGGGTGGTGGACACTTGGAATGCACTGCTAGAAGAAGTCATCTCATTGAAGACAGTGGGGAGCGTTAAGAGAGGCTGGGACAGGCATAGGGGGAAGTAAGGATCATAGGTAGGGAGGATGGGAGGAGTGGGGAGGAAGGGCAGGGACATTAGCTCAAGCTGTGTACCCTGCAATATGAGCATTCTTGATAGACCAAATGGCCTTCCTCTGCTGGCTTCTTCATATGTTCATATGTCTGTATGTTCCATTTTACATATTTGTATTGAAATGTTCTGATACAAACACGAAAACAGTCTCCAAAAACATTCAGATTATGCCATAACAGTTGTAAACCCCCCTCCCCACCCCCCACCTCCAATGAAACCCCCAGCCCAGAATGAGTTCCAGATGACACAGGCCAGTAAAAGTCCACATGTACCCCCACCCTCACTCTCACAGAACCCGCTTCCCACTTCCCCCAGCCTGTACTCCTTCCCCAGAAACTAGTGATGTAGTAATCACAGTTTCACTGACATATTTAAACAATGACCTGACCAGAAAAAAGAAAAAAACAAATGACAATCTTACTGCCAAGAAGGGCAGAGAACCATCAGTTCATATAGGTGAACTACCTCACCTCCCAGCCATGAAACTTAACATGGGATTCCAAAGCTCTCCAAACTGAATTACGCTATGATTCAGCGATGCTACCGCTCTTTCGGCATTGATGGCAGTTGCAAATTCCTGCAACCATTCTCTTAATGTCATGAGTGTTACTTGTCCAATGCTGCATTATAGTTAGTTGTGTCACAAATGAAATTAAGGCCACAAAGACTCTATCTCTAGGTGACCAAAGGCTTGGAAATCACCTAGAATACACACTTCTAATGTGAAATAGTTAGAATGCTCAAATAAAGGTGTATATTTCTGTTTAATATCACATCAAAGTGCAACTACCTTAGGGCACGTCAATATCATATGCAAAAGAGTGCCCTCTTTTTGAGAGCATCTTGGACAGTAAATGTCAACAGTTCTACCCATCTTGAACAGCTTGGATGGTGTGTAGTAGAGATTATGAAGTATATTATACTGAACTAAACAGAGCCTATCTTGTCTGATAAGGTGGTAACGATTTATCTAGATACTTTGCCATGCACTAGAATCATAGGTCGAGGACATAGCTTGTTGCCAATAAAATGCAGTTGGAAAGCATTTGTCCCAAATCAGAGCCCACAGTGATTTATAAAGCCAGGAAATGGGTCTGTTTTCGTGAACCCTTATCTGTGAGATGAAGAAAGAGGTGGCTAGCCTCTGTAGACCTTGGATGTTTCTACAAAAAAGTCAGAACACAATGTTTGATCTGATATTTTTTTTCCAAATATAATATGCTATATTATACTCAAAATAATGCAGAGTACCAAACAGAACAATGAGTACAATTGTGACAGAAAGTTGAATCCAGCTGTTTAAACTGTACATAATAAACCAGGTAAGAACTAGAGCTACATATAAGATTGATACAATTCTGCAGCTGAAGTAAATGTTTACAATACTTTAACGAGGTATTAAAACCAACCTCCCCCAAACCCTCCCTCCCCAATCCACCAGAGATTGTCAGAAAACTCCAGGTTCCAGACAACCTATTAAGGGTAACATCAGCGAATGAGAAAAAAACACTGAAAATAACATATGTAGCAGCAAGGAAGAGAAGGGGAAAGGCACCAGTAACAAAAATATCTAGATTATTCTTTGTCCTTTAGGTAGTCAAAAAGGTCTGCAATGATTTCCAAATCTTCTTATATCGGGCTAGGTTCCCAGAAATGTTTACTACCAGGCGCTCCACTTGTAGGGCAAATAACATTTCCCTATACCATTCTAAAATGTGGGGGGGTATCCAGATCTAACCAGTGTCGCAGGATAACCTTTTTTGCACATGCCGAAATCAAGGCCATATGAGCTTTCTGGTTGCCAATAATGGAACTCAAAAAATCTCCCACTATACATATCTCAGGAAGAAATGCATCTGAAGGCCCCAACAAATGGTCCAAATGGGTGCAGATTGAGTTCCAAAAAGGAATGATCTTCTGGCAAGTCCAGAGAATGTGATATGGCACCTAATCCACCAGCTAGTACCTTAGCAAGAATCTTAATATCTACATTAATTAGAGAGATCAGTCTATAGTTGGTAAGCAGCAGTGGATCCTGGTCTGACTTGGGGATGACCGCAATGGAAGCCATAGTTAGTGAAAGATCAGATATGCCCTTTTCGAAAATGTAATTGTGTGTATTCAGGAGAATAGGGGCTATCTGTTGCTTTAGTGTCTTACAAAAATGTGCGGTAATGCTGTCTGGGCCGGGTGCCTTGTCTGATTTCAGGGTGTCAATTGCCTGAGAAATTTCTGATAAGGTCGGGGAGCTTTCAGGAGTGCTTTTTGGGAATCCATCAACTTAGGAAGTGGGAGGTCTTGAAGGAAAGATTCAAACTGTGCCTGATCAAAAGAGGGAGATGGAGGGGCATATAGTTGTTGGTAGGAGTCTCTAAAGGCCTATACTATATCTCTAGGGGATGTCAGGAGTTGGCCAGAGGCACCACGTATCGAGGAGACAATATTATCTGTGGTCTGATATTTAAGGCGGAGAGCCAGCAATTTCCCTGTCTTTTCCACTTGATCAAAATATTTTACTTTCACCTGTAACATCATATGAGCTACCGTTTCTCCTAAAAGGTTATACTGAAATCTGAGGCACTCAAAAAGTTCCCACTCGGACTGGGGAGTGGAAGATGAGAAACGTTCCTCAATGAGCTTAATTTGGGAAATCAGAGAGGTGAGCAGTGCGAGGACTGGCTCTTGTATCTTGCTGAAATCCAAATAAACTCCCTCCAAAGTGCACATTTTAAAGCACCCCACAAAATATCAAGCTTGGGCATCGAGGGGGATTTAAGTGTCATAAAATTTGTTATGAACAGTTGAATGTGTTCTAATGATTCTTTTACTTTAAGCAACTGATTGTTTAAAATCCACGTCTTATCTTTGAAGAACGAAGGAGCTAAGTTCAATTGAAGAAAATCAGGATGGTGATCAGAAATAATATCAGCTGAATAATGACATAATATTACTCCTGCAAGATAATTAGAGCCCAACAAAAAATAATCAATTATCAAAAAAGAATTGTGTGGGAGGGAGTGGAAAGAGTACTGTCAAGTGGACAGATTAAGGGTTTGCCAGGTATCAACCAGGTCAGTTAACCTAATGAATTCCAAAAAAGACACCTGACCAGGCGATAGAGCTAGAAGAGAATGCCCAGATTTGTCAAGCTCATTACATTGGACTAGATTCCAGTCTCCCCTGAGGATCATGAGTAAGGAGGACCAGGAAGATAAAAGCGACATGAAAGTGTTAAAAAAACAAGAATTCTCTACATTGGAGCCATATATCACCCCTAAGACCACCTCTAAGTGGCCAAGAAGGGCTCTTATAAGGACAAAATACCCATTGGGGTCAGATACTTCTTGGAGAAGGTGAAATGGAATTCACTGAGCTATTAAAATAGCTACCTCTCCTTTATGTGTATCAAGATCCACCCCAAAAATTTTCCCCACCCAGGACCTCCTAAGAAGGAGAACCTGGGAAGAGGGTAAATGCGTCTCCTGCAAGAAGGCATGTCAACCTGAAGCTTATTTAAATGTAGGAGAATCTTAACCCTTTTAGCAGGGGATTGTGCACCTTTCACATTCCAAGAGCAGAAGTTATAGACTGCCATACTGTGAATACAGGTTTAATAGTGATATACCTGTCAGTGTATACTGCCTGTAGCATAATAATGGAACCGAATAAACACCTATAAAATTCCCCTCTGGTGGTACGCTCCCCCCAACTGACCCCTTCTTACCCACAACAGTCCCCAAACCCACAAAGCAGTTTACTAAACCCCCTACTAATAGTATATCCCCATCTACAGAGCCATTTTCCCATAAACCCTCCCACCCTCTAACCCCCCTTTACTATCTGGTGCATGAGGCTCCTGCCAATTATAACATCACTGCCGCCCCTGACTCCCCCAAGAACAAGCTAAATATTCACAAAACCTTCTACACCTAGCAAAAGAAAAACAACTAGAGCTCTTTGCTATTAAACCAGTAGGGGAAATTGAACAGACCCTTTTTATTCCTTCACTTTATGACATGTAAATTCAACAATCCCTTCATCTGAAATAAAAAATAAAAGTGTCCCAACCCACTTATAACTGCTTAGTGAGGATAAGGGAGCAGGGTCATAAGAATAAAATGCTATCAGCATGTATACATAACCTCTGCATACCTTCTTCATAACATAGGGATCTCACCAAGTCCAGGAAAACTAAAATATGCTATCTATAAAATTAAAAGTGTAAAATGAAGGCTAAACCAAATACTGCACTCTGTGAACAAGAAGAGCAACAACATATAGTAAGGTGAAACTACTCTTGTGAGGTGCTGGGTTCTACATGTAATCAAACCTCCCCTTCCTCCTAAAACCTACAGAGTAGGGGCATCGCATGTTCAAGGGCCCAGTCACCTCTCAAAATAGGTTCAAAAACCATAACCCTTTTTAAAATCTCTCTTGCTTGCAAAGCTAGGACTGGAGCAAAATAGACCAGGCTATATATATATATAGCCCACAGGGACCCAAATTAACAGGTGACCAGTAGACTGCAGCAAAACCAGATCAACATACAATAAGTGACAGGCTCTTTGTGGGATGTAAAAAGTCCTTCAAATCCCCTTAAATAGAACAATCTGGAACTGAGGCTGGGGGGAGACACGTTGTCACTCCTTTCTGTAAGACTCCAAGCAGGCCAACAGTTCCATTACCAGCATAGTAAAGGATGGATATAGTGATGTGGTCCACTGCCTTGCAGAAAGTCCTTGATGTGGAATACCAGAAAGCAGTCCAGGTCTAAATAGTTCTTAGGTATACATCCAGTGACCCATTAAAATAACACAGAGTGGAGCCATTCAACCAGAAGGGCAGCCTTAGGTGTGCTTAAACAGATCAGGCAGGAGTTTCTGGAGATCTTGAGTAGCTGAATCCACTGCCTCATAGGAATGCCATGCATTGCTAATGTAGACTTGTAATCGGACCGGGTATTGCATGCAGAATTTAATTCCAGCTGCAATGAGCTTTGTGACTACTGGATGGAAGGAGGCTCTCTTTTGGTGAGTTCCTGCTAGAAAGTATTGAGTTATTCACAGCTTCTTCCTTTCTGAAAGAATATCCTTCAAATCCTTGTTTTGTTGTAAGATAAACTGTTTATCCAAGAAATTCAGCAGCTGTAACATAAAGGGATGGGGAGATGAATCCAGCAAAGGCTTGGGACAGAGGGAGCGATGTACCCACTCAACGATATATGTTGGACCATTAGGCGAAGGGCCACCCACTCTTTCCAGAAGCTTCTGTGTGAATACGACTGGGGTAGCCCCTTCCTCACCCTCTGGGAGCCCAAATATAATTAAATTATTTCATCGACTACATCCCTCTAAGTCTTCTAGTTTTGACTCCAACTTTGAAACTTTTAGTTTTAAATTAGAATTATCTGATGTTGCCTTGTCTCTTCATGTCTCCAAGGAGAAGGTTCTGGCCTCCACGTCTCCCATCCACCTGCCAAGGTCACTCAGGTCCATCCTGACTGACTTGATCTGCATGGTGAACTCCTGTATGGTGCTAGTCAGGGATTCCAATGCTTGCAGCAGTCTGTTCTCAGTTAATGGGGAAGGCACTGCTGTAGCAGTTGCAGAGTGACTGGAACCTGTGTCCTGGGCCTTGGAACACTTAGAGTGCTTGTCCAGGGTTTGCTGTGGGGTGTGTAGGAGAAGCGTTTCCCTCATCTCTGCTTTGGACATCGCTCCTGATTGTGGGGTTCTACTGCAGTCGGTAAGTAGCTACAGTTCTTATGCACCAATGCCCACAATGAATCCGGACAAAAAGTTGTGCAGGAGGTAATTAAAAAGTGCATCTCTTAGCGAGAGGTAGGGAAAGTGACAGGAAAGCTGCCTTTGGGATCAAAGCACCACGTGCTTCAATCTGATGATGTTTAAAAAATGGGAAAGCCGGGAAGTGAGACAGTTCCCTAAATTCTGTAATGGTAATGAAAGTGTTCTGTTTAATTAAATCTGACAAGAGTGATAATTTCTGAGAAGGCCAAACTCTCTGTGTTATAGTTTTATTGTCAATCTTCAGATTGAGATTTTCGAAGAATGGCTATCCCAAATCATTTTGGTACTGAATCCAAAAAAAAATGACACATGTGTTGATGCACCCACACTGACCATCCAATTGGCAAATCTTTTATATGAGAGGGTAGGGGAGCTTGGCTTATTTAATGTACAAAAGGGAAGGAAACAAGATATTGCAGGATTTCACTTTAGCCCTTTCTATAGAGAGCCAGTCCAAAAGGTTCTTATTGGCATTTATGTCTCCTTGCCACCTGAAATATTTTGGTCCATGAAAGGTAAAGTAATATATGAAAAGGTGTGGGAGTTGTAATCCCCCAACCAGTCTTGGTCTACAAAACTTATCCAGAGCCCTTCTCGGGAGTTTCCCTAACCATAAAAAGTTTGTCCATATAGCTGCAATCTTTTGAAACTATTGTTTTGGGAAAGGAATATTTAATGTAGACAAGGGATACATTAGCCTTGGGAGGGCTACCATTTTTAAAAGGTTAGCTCTTCCCCAAAGATTCAGGGGAATATGTTGCCATCTTTGCAGGTCTTGCTACAATTGTTTCACTAACGGATCTACATTAAGCTTCCTGAGAGGATTTAAATCTTTAGGGGGTTTTATTCCTAGAAAAGTAATATAATTCAGAGCCCATTTTAGGCCTAATGCTAGTACACCTGCCTGCAAGCAGGTAGATATTAAAGACAAAACCATCGTCTTGTGGGAGTTGAGATAATATCCAGATAATTTGCTATATTCTGAAATCAATTGAAGGATCTCTGAAAAGGAATGTTTCCAATTTGAAATGTGCAGTAGTACATCATCTGCAAACAATGATAATTTGAACTCCTGATTCTCTATTCATATGCCTTTTATCTGTGAGGATGCTTTACTTTTTCTTTCCAAGGGCTCTGTGTAAAAATTAAAGTGCATGAGGGATAGGTGGCATCCCAGAAGAGTGCCCCTAGTTAAAGAAAATTGCTCTGAAATGGCTCCATTACTGGCCACTCTAGCTGAAGGACAGATATTAAAATAACTTGACCCATCCGATGAAGTCATCAGACATACCATACAGGGGCAATACATCAAACATGAAATCCCAGTCTGTCCTATTGAAGGCTTTCTTCACCTCAAGGGAGACAAGCACCTCATCGGCACTCCCTTTCCCCCGATGCAGAGATAAGATGAAAAATCTTGCAAAAATGATCACTTGAGTGACTCCGAGAGACAAAACCAACTTGCTCAGGGCCAATTAAGTTCACCCAGACCTGTTTTAACCTATTAGCCAAAACACTAGCTAGAATTTTTATATCTATATTCAGAAGGTATATGGGCCTGTAATTGTCTGGTATGGTAGAGGCTCTCCCTGGTTTTGGTAACACTATAATCCGGGCTTCAAGCAAAGCTGTTTCTTTAATCCCAAATTAAAATAAGTGATTATAAAGGTCCCTCAACATAGGTGCTAGTTCTTTTTTTTTTCACTTTATCTCGTTATTGAAATTTGAGTACATAAGAAAGCACACGTCTTATACAATAGAAGAATAACCTCCTTATAAGGTACAAAATATCACTTAAACACAGTATTTAGGGTAAACATAACTCTAGGAAAAATACCGGTGTCTTTGACCCCCCTAAAACTGAGGCACTGATTAAAAAATAATCAGTCCTGGTGTGTATTCTATGTGGAGAGGAAAAAAGTAAATTCTTGATCCTCCCCATGGAGAAGCCACCACAGGATTCATTAACCCCAGGCCTTCTATAAATTCTCTTACGGCACATTGGGCTGAAGATAACCCTGCCCTCCTTTGAGATTATCTGTCCATCTCATTGGAGAAAACCAGGTTCCAGTCTCCCCCTAAAATATAAGGAATTTCTTATAGGGTAGATAATATAGTTGCAATGGGGCAAAGAAAGAGGGAGAGTCAACACTGGGACCATAAATGGACCCTTCCACCACTTCAGCATTAGCTTATCACCCATGTATTATTATGTACTGCCCTTCTTAATCAGCTCACTCTTGAATTTTTGTAAAGGGAAGAGGTTTATGTATTAAAATGGTGACCACCCAATGTCAGACACTCCTTCCCATACTCCTCCCCACTACAAACACCTAGACCAACCCATCATTTTTGCAATTAAAACATCTGATCTACAGGGATTTCCTGTACTAAAGCAATATGATGACAACATCTGTTTAAATGTCTTAAAATACAATAAGTTTTGATATTCTCCCTCCCTCCTTTGACATTCCATGAAAGAATTTTCTAACTATCTATTGTAACATTGTTTCATTACCTTAAATATCGTGATTGCTTCTGCAAAACTCCTAAATTGTGATGCCCCCCTGCCCACTGTCTAGCACCATCCATCCATCCCCCTGAACATTGTGTACCCACTCCAGATAAATAATCTAACCCCTCCTCCCCCAACCCCCCAAAGACGCCAACCAACAGCCTACTCCTGAGTGTGTGGCCCATAATAACTGGGATAAGAGCAGACTCCGTCTCACCCCAAAACTGAACCCTTGGTGAACTACCCATATTCTATTTGACTAGCCCTCATATCATTGAGGCAGCCCTAGTATACCCGAGGTACCATATAAAAAGATTAAAGAAAACCTTAGATTCAATCTCTCTCTCAGTGGAGAGACAATATCTATGTGATTTGGCTATCCTAATTTAAGTCCCAAAAAGGATAAATCTTCTATTTCTCCATGTCACCCTAGCAAATGATATAGTTATCCCGAGCCTTATGACTCTTAGGAAAGCTTGAAAGAGAGAGAAAAAATGGATAACTTCAACATTAGTGTATACCCTCTCTCACTAACTGAAATACTCCATGGTATGTAAAATAACCTCCAAGAGACTATAAATGTGCAGCAGAGAGGCATCTAGACTGCAAACGTGTCTAACAGCCAAAACCTTTTTTCCCATGTAAACAATCAAGGTTACATAAAAAAAAATGAACCCTAGGACCTGCAGTGCAAGTTAATACATAACCAAGAATTGCATTTGAGACCTAATACAAGGGAATTGATAAAGCCAGTCCTGATGCAAATATTGCCCCCTCAAAAAAAAAAAAAATAAGAAAAATACCATAAGGGACTGGACTTACAAAATAAAAATGTTTGTAAATCACCAGTGAAACATGTTACCTTATTCATAAGAGGTTTATAAGTTTGACTCCACTAGTCCTATAGATGAGCAGAATAAGGAACGTTTAAGTCCAAACAAAATTAAATTATGTTAAGCAAAGTACATTAGTTCTCTAGATCTTGATTAGTTGGTATTAAGGAAAAGAAAAAAAAAACTAAGAGTCTTTCCGCGTCTGCCGACAAAGTAATCATGTTGATCCAATCATATTCACATGAAAACAAAGCTGACACTCTCACTTTCTGGTGCTGAACACCTTCCACACATTTCTTACTAGGAAGGAAAGTTTAATAAACATGACTGTCCCAGCGAGTTGCAGATTATAACTGTGGTTCCAGATGGTAGTCATTGTGGTCCTCTAAGTTCTCAAAGAGTACTTTCCTCTGTAAATACACCCAATTCTTCCATGTATGTCAAAACAAGAAATTTAGCTGACCTTAATTTCCAAGATGCAGGCCAGCTCTGCTGGAGACCACAATGCCCTCTGGTGACTCCAGATGCTTACTAATGCTGTGACCACTAAAAGAAGAAAAAAAAAATCAGGGGCATGACCTCATCTGCTCTTAAATCCAAACATTCATGTAAACAAAAGCTTCTTCCTCCTCTAGAAAACAGAAAAAGATGTGATTAAACAAACAAGTTCTCTGAATTCTCAAGTCATAATGTAACCGATGGTGTCAAAATGGGATTTTTCCAGCTATACTAGATACTGTAGTGGCACAAACTCAGCCCATTTGTAGAAATCCCCTCATTGTATTAATCCATTCACTCATATGCTGCTCAAAGCAGATTATAGGAGAAGAAAGGAAATTAACAATACTCCAGAATCATGCTCAATGACATGCTTTTAAGCTTTCCAGTCTTGTCAACCAAAAATTCTTGGAACCAAAACAGGTTTCACCCTCCTTTGCTGAACAATTCAGGCATAAGCTTTTTCAATTTGGATGCTGCTTGCCCTGCCGATTCATATCTCACTATGCCTCTTGCTGTATGTACTTCCAGGTGTGCAGGGTATAGCATTTTATTTCTGATTTTTGTAGCACATAGCTTGGCCTGTATAGGGCAGAAGGTTGCTATGTCTTGACACACCTTGTATGTAAGATCTGGGACCAAACATATGTGCTTCCCTTCCCATTCTAGCTTTTTAATTTGTCTCACTGATTGCAAAATGTGATCCTGATCCAAATAGTTTAGCATTTTTAAAATAATGGGGCAAGGTGACTCTCTGGTTACTAGTTTCAGTCTGATCGACTTATGTACCCTCTCAATTATGTATGTTGGGGCATTCAGAGAGGGGCCTGCCAGATGGTTTCACAATTTCTGCATAAATTCAATGGGAGCTAACCCTTCATTCTCTTCAGGCAATCCCAGAGGGACAAGGTTATTTCTTCTGGAGTGCCCCTCCAAATCTTTGACCTTGTCCTCCAGTTTTTTAATCGTGCATTTCACCCCTACCATGTCAGGTTCTATCTTGTTTATTCTATCCTCCATCAACAAAATCCTGACTTCCGCATCGGAGACTCGCTGAGTTAATTCTTTAACCAGAGGTTTCCACTCCTTGAACTCATTGATCAGTGTAAATACTGTGGTTTTAATAACTTTGAGGTCCACATACATTTGATCAATGGTAGTGAATCCCATTGCATCTGGTAGTGGAAACTGCAGGCAACAGCTTTTGTGAGGCCTCTTGGCTTTTAGGCCTTCCATCAGCTCCATCTCTCCATCTGAGTCATTGAGCTGTAGAAAAGCTGATGTCAGCACTGGTGACTGATCTTCTTCATCCATTGTGTGCTCTGAGGATTCAGCTTTAGGTTTTTATACTTGCCGTGGCACAAAACTCAGTAGAATTTGCAAATTATTTCGAAGTAGACCTAGGTAAGATGGAGCTCTCCAGAGACCCTGCTCACTCTCTCCCTGCCATCACATGACTCCCTGTTTATATGCTCATATGTAATCAATCAATCAATCAACCAATTGTATTTCCATCTCATTTCCTTCCAGATGAGTTTGGTAGTTTTCTATGCCTTCCACATAGGCCCCCAAGCTAATTTAGGTCCATATTAGTTTTGGATGTCACCTGCTTGATGTCTGCAGTATCTGTGAGATTTTTTTGCAGGATGCTGCTAATGTAGGTCAGGTCTGCCACTGGTGCTGCAACTATAGCAATGTCCAGACATTTAGGTTTGGAATCCACTGGATAGTTGTAGCTGGAGCCGGACCATGTGCCACACACTCTTTCACTTTAATGTGTTTGGTGAAAGTGTGGTGTCTGTCAAGGGCAAAATCTTCTTGCCCCATCCACTTTCCAACAAAAGAAAAACACCAAACAGTACAGTAGGAGGCAATTAATAGAATGTGCTTGCCGAAAAGCCTTAAATTTCTTTTTGGATGGGAAATGAAAGGGGATTCACCCAGAGCAGAGAACAGCTCAGGATATTGACACTGTTTTGAACTGAGCCCCTGCTGGGTGCCATCTCTCAACTCTGACATTGCTACTATAGTCTCAACACCACTTTAGGCACCCCCTTGTTCTTTCTGGCTGTGGCCCCCTCTCTGCAGGCATGTTCACCACACACACACACACACACCTGCACGGCTCCTCTCCCTCTCATGAAACCTCACATTTAAAAGTCTATATTCTAATTTTGACATGTTGGGGGAGGTTGATGCAACTAACCATATCAACCATACTGATACACAGTAGTACCTTAGACCTAAATTTACTTACTGTCCTGCTTATAATGCTGCAATGTCAATGTTTATTAAATAATGTGAATTTGATTTGGATACCCTTAGGAATGCAGAACACCCACCTGCTATATATCACAACTGTATCAGGTTGGTGAGGGAAGTATTATGAAATTTTGCTGGGGACACTGAAATTACTATCACACCTGCTGATAAGGCTGGTGTGGTTGTGGTTATGTACACAATGGATTATGTTGTTGAAATAGACTGCCCACTCTCTGTTAGCAGGTTTTATGGAAACATATCTAGTAACCAAGTGTCAATTTTTAATGCACAAATCGATGAGTGTTTAAGTGATGGCTTTTTGAAAGAGTATTTATCTGACATAACAGACAGGGCACTTACAGTTTCTCACCCTAGCATTTCATTTATTAATATTTTCCAAAATTCCATAAAGAATTGAGGCATCCTCCATGTAGACCACTCATTTCTGGGAAGGGGTGGGTTACAGAACCACTTTCAAACTTTCTAGATAGCCAGTTATAGCCTTTTGTTAAAAGTTTGCTTTCATATGTTAAGGACTCTACAGAAGTTATTATTTTCACAACCTTAGATGTAGCATCACTATATACAGTGCTACCCCATGCAGATAGGGCAGAGGATTTTTGATACTACAGTATCTGGAACAAAGAGATGAATATTCACATGTATTCTTGTCTACATGTTACCTACTTGAACTAGCTAAATTGGTAGTGGAGAAGAATATGTCTATTTTTCAGAACAATTACTATAGCCAGATTAGAGGTACAGCCATGGGGCCACCATGTCCCCTAGGTATGCCAATCAGTTTGTTGGCAAGTGGGAACATGAGATAGTGTACGATGCCACAAATCCATGTTTTTCATATCTGGATTTGTAGCGAGCTTTTATTGATGATGTGTTTGTTATTTGGAAAAGTACAATGGAACAGTTTAAGAGCTTTGTTTGCTAGTTAGAGAGCACCAGCATTTGTTTTAGATTTAAGGCCTGTATAACTGCTTTTAAGATCACTTACTTAGACCACAGGATTTACAGTCACAAAAATGGGAATGTCTGTATAACCTTTTTTCAGAAACCTACTGACTGCAACAGCTTGTTGTTGTTTGATAGTTGTCACCCCCCACATTTGACAAGTAATATTCCAAAGGGGCAATTGGTTCACATGCCACAGAATTGTACTGAAAGGGAAAAATATGAAAAAAGAAGGTTGAACAGATTTATAGGTTTAAACAATGTGGGTAAATTAATTTGTATCTTGAAGACAGCTGAAGAAGTAAATAGTATGGAGACGGCCAGCATTTTGGTCCGAAGGTAGCTGAAAAAAGGATACCCCTACAGTTGCTTGTCACCACTTCTTCTTTATACTCAGATAAAGTAAGGCAAATTGTAAAATAGCATTAGCTCATTTTGAGAATGAACCTAAACCAGGTGAGCTAGTGAGTAAAGGACCACAAATAGTGTTTTGTAGACCTAGCAGTGTTCTGGATATTGTGGTCCCAAGTTTGCTTCTTTTACCAGATAATAGTACCAGTATTTGGTTAAACCCCCTCCAGATGGCACATATAAGCATGGCAGATGCCTTTATTGTGCATATGTTAAACATTCAATATATTTTGTTCACCTATTTACAGCCACCAGGATTTGATTGATTGCATCACATGTGGGTAGTTTATCTTCTTATGAGTATTTGTGATGCATTGTACGTACTGTGGGGCATACTGTGCACCAATTTAAAACTCTTATGGGTGAACATAAAAGAGCTTTACAACATGGGGATGACAGTTATGCCATTGTAAAACATGTTAAAAGTCATCCCAAAACTACACATTAGATCAATTTTATTAGAACTGAAAAAGCTGTATTAGGCTCATGGGGGTGGGGGATCTGGAGAAATTAGTGGGATATAGAAAGAGATACTGGATTTATGAATTAGTGGAATGTGGGAATTAGGTCAACATGATAACATTGATTTCTCTGTGTTTTTGTAATGGTTTTACAACCTTTCTCGAAGTCTTACAGGAATTTAATATTAATTGTGCTGGGTACTTTCTCCCTTTAATAATACATTGGTATTGTGTGTTGTTAGCTTGCACCACTCATGATTATGTTTACTTGTGTGCAGTATTCTGTTTGAAAAGGGGTTGGTTGACTGTACCTTGCTATATTATATATACTGTATATATATATATATATATATATATATATATATATATATATATATATACACATACATAATTTAAGTACCAATTTTGCCTTTTTATACGGTTATGCTCCTGCAATGCATGTTACATGGTTTATGAATGATGCCATTAACCTGGGTATCTTTAAACACCGACCTTACATCTTAAGTTTTTGTATCTGTTTTTTACCATGTTTCTTTTTAATATATTCCACCATGTATTGTATATGATTTGCATATGGATCTTACTCTATATAAGGGCAGTAAGGTGTGCATTGGTTAACTCTGAGGAAGCATGGGAGTTCCCAAGTGAAACATCAGTTTTTGATGCTGGTGTGATGTCACACAGTTGCCTCCAGTGGGTGTTGTCTGCATGCTACTGGTTTTACTCAAGATGTTTGTTCTTTCTGCACATTTCACAATAAAAATCATAATACATTTTTCACTAAATACCATTTCAGAATGTTTCTTTCATGCTGCGGGTACTCACTTGTTCTTCTGTCCTTATTGTGGTCTTAACATTGCAGCCATGTCCTGGTGCCAGCCAGTTGCCTCTGCTTTTGTAGATGCATGACATACACACTGACAGTTGCGTACAGAACTACTTGCCCCTCTGGATCTGCATAGGTGCTACTGCATATAGAAATCCATAATACCCAAATTTAAACACTGCTTTTGTCTTCAGAAGTGCAGGTATGCAAGTGAGGTGTAAGACATAGACACTGACTTGTTTACAGTGGCACAGGTCTGCACTTCTCCTGCTTCATATAGAAATCCATGATATCCAAATTGCAACACTACTTCAGTCTGCAGAAGCACAGGCCCCTATGGGTTGAGCACTTCTGCAGTCACAGGTACTCATGCACACTATAAAACAAAACACACACTTCTGGCTGCAACAGCACAAGCCACTGCTGAGTGTGTGCTTTTTTAGCCACATATGCAAATTCAAAAAGTAGCATATCAGTGCTTCTGCATTTGTGTCATCTGGAAATAGTTGTATGTTGTTTGTCTTACTGATGGCTGTCTATGGTTGCTTGTTTGATCTTATTGTCCAGTTTATTTAGGGTTGAGTGAAAACTTTTATGTTAAAGCCAAATTTGTGAACTTATATAACATTGGAACTGTTCAATGGACTTGCATGTAATTTGGCATGCATAATCTCTAGCGGTAATTCTCTTGACTTTGCAATGTTTGTGTGAATCTATTTTGTGGTTTCTGAGATACAGATTGTCAAAACTCCCTGAATTTACCAATTTTTTGCATTTCTTTATCCCCCTGTATCTCAGAAATGGTTTTAGGTTGTGGTCTGAAATGTTCTGGGTAGAAAGCCCTTTCCTCACAGGTGTGTCTTTTGAAGGCATGGTGAAAAATATTTATTCATTCAAAAGTTATTAACTTTTCAATTTTCCCATTATTTCCTATGGGAAAAGTTAGATGTTCTGCACAAAAATACTTTTGTTTTTGCAGGAAGTACTGAATTTTGCATGTAGGGTCACATATATCCTAGTTTGTTTTCGCAGAGCACTGTTGTGTTCATAGGAGCTACTGTCATTTTGCATGTAGGGTCACATAGAGCCTACTGTATTTTCATAGAGATCTGTTGTGTCTGCCATCTTGTTTTCCCATTAGCAAGAGACAAAAATTAAAAAAAAGATGTAAAAATGAATGTAACAGAAAAACAAACACCAGAACATAATGAAACTGTAGCTATTTAGTTACATTCTGATGTTTGTTTTTTACAGTTGTGGCCTGAAACACCTTTTCTGGCACCAAAAATCACGGATGCTGTGGTTAACAAGAAAACTGCTTCTGCTGCATTTTTGATGTCGGAAAAGCAGGATTTTCTTGACTGTTGCAGCCACAGCTGGAACTCGTGCTACTGGCTGGCAGTTTATGTACAAACCACTGTTTCCTTGGTGTCGAGTGGTACCCCCCCACCCAATGATCACTGGCTCCTATCCCTGGTGTCTAGTGGCACCCCCACCATAATCTTTCCCTGGTGTCTAGTGGCACTGACCTTCTGATTCTCATTGTATTTTTTTATTGATCAATTTATATAATCTGACACTGGGATGCCTGCCCCCAATGTCAGATGCCACCCACCACAGTCCCTTGTATTTGTTTACCAACATTGGGGGTCCATTCCCTGTGTCAGCACTAGACCCCCCCAGCAGTGTGGGACAGTGGGAAGCCCAGTCCCAGTGTCATATAATAGTTTTTCAGCTTTTATCTGTAAAGAAAAAAAATGTCACCGCCATCCCCCTCTCCCAATCTGACCCTCCCACTGAGAACCCCCCCCACACACACACACCCTTACCCTATACTTACCTCTGGAGCTCATACTGTGTCATTTTATGTGTACTGAGACAGGACCCCTGTCTTCTATGAAGTGGATATTTCATGTTCAATAATGTGGTATGTGCGAAAATAGGTGTACAGTAGCTTATTTTCTCACATACCACATTTTTGAAAATGAAATATTCACTTGTGATCAAGAATGATTGAGTCATGTCATTACTAAGGGAAAAGCGCTGTGTTACCTATAGTTCCTCTGTAGTACATAGGATAGGCACAGGCATTTGATGCCCGAAGGTCCTGATTTTGAAAATTCTCTCCCTAGTTTTTTTTTTTCCACCTACAATGAAGGCAAAAAAATGAGGGAGGAGTAGCTTCAACCAAGGACCCTTTGGTTTGCGGTCCATGCCTTGTCCTCTACATCACAGGACGAATGCAAAAATGCAGGTGCTTTTCCCTCTACCCATGAACTCTGTCAATTCTGCTGTGAGCCAGTGTCAACACTGTCTGTGTGCCCTATTTCCTTGTTTCATTCCTTTCTTTATTGATATAATCCCCCCAAGATCCCCATGCAATTTGTCAACTTTGGGGGTCCCAATCCCCATATCAGCACTAGAAACACCCACCCTTCCCTAGCAGTGTGGGACATTGGGGAGCACACTCCCAGTATCCCAAAATAGTAATTTACTCTGTAGCTGAAATGATGAAAACCATCCTTCAATGTCTGTTTTTGTTTAACCTTTAAAAAAGAAAATGGTCCCTCATAATCCCTGCCATTCCCTTCCCCCTTTCCCACCCTCACACTGAGCACCCACCACCCTACACCTCCCTTACCCTGTACTTACCTCCAGAGGTTGTCTGCTGTCACCTTCTGTGGACCGGGACACATCTGCACTCTTCAATGCTGAACCACAAACTGAGGAATCAAGGTAAGTACAGTGTAATGTATTTCAATGGCATTTTGAAATTATGTTCATAACTTTGCCATTTTTAGGTATTTTTTCACCAAATTTTCAACATGGGCTTTTTGGGTCTCTATCTCATGAACACAGTCACCATCATTTTGCTAATCAAGCCTTGAAGCTGATTTTGTGGTTGCTGTGTGAAATTACCTTTCAGGTCCAATTAACAAAATGACAGTGCCAGTGTTCATGATGTGGGGTCCCAAAAAGTCTATGTTAAAAATTTGGTGAAACAATTCCTAACAAGCATTTGTCAATGCCGAATTCTAGCTTGCTGGCATTGGCATTAGTAGTGCAGAAGTTACAGTAATGTATAATAGGTATGGCAGTGAAGTATTGAGCTAACACTAACCCCAACCCCACCTGAGACTGAAAGGCTTTGGGGCTGTGCCTTTGGGTCGTCAGCCATAACACTTACACCATTCCACCTCTCCCCACCCTTCAGACAGCAACAGGTGTCATGGTGTGCCTTGGGATCTTCAGTCCTTATGCTCACTCCATTCCATAAGGAAATAAGCTGAGATGGGTGCAGTATAGGAGAATGGGGTGAACATTAGGGTGGAAGACACCGATGCACACCTCAATGCTTGTCAATGGCTGCAGGGTGGGGGTGAAATGCTGTGAGCATTACAGCCGATGAACCCAAGTCACACACCTGACACCTATCAGTCTGTACAGGGTGGGGCGTTATGGTTGGAAAGCCTAATGCCCCATGTGTTTGTTGGTATTTTCACTCCAAATTTTCAACATGTGTGTTTTGGGACCCCATCTCATGAACAGTGGCAGTATAATTTTGTTACTCGATCCTGAAAGGTGATTTTACACACTGACTGCACCATTCGGCACCACAGATGCAGAAACACATTTCAGGCAGGATGTGAAAAATGACATCTGTACTGCTGATGAGGAGGTGTGAAAAATGGCAATATTAAAAATCTGGAGTGACAATATGTAAAATTGGTGAAGTTAAGAGCATACATAGAAACTGCACAATGCATCCTTGTAACGCAATCATTTTTTGGAATTTTTCCACCAAATTTTCAATATGGGTATTTTGGGACTTCCCCTCATGAACAATGACACTGTGATTGTGTTACTCTGTCCCAACAGTTGATTTCCCACAGTGACTGCACTATTCTGCACCACAGGTATGAAAACATATTTTGGGCAGGATGTGAAAAATGACAGCTGTACTGTTCATAAGGAGATGTGAAAAAATGGCACTGTTAAAAATCTGGAGTGAAAATATAACAAAATGGTGAAGTTATGAATGTGCATAAAAACTGGACAATGCACACTCATAATGCAGTAATTGTTTGGAATTTTTTCACCAGATTTGCAACATGGGCTTTTTGGGACCTCTCCTCATGAACAGTGGCACTGTTGTTTCATTAATTAGTCCTGAAAGGTGATTCCACACAGCGACCATGAAATCACCCTTTGGGACTGAGAAACTAAATGACAGTGCTGGTATTGATGAGGTGGGGTCCTATGAACCCCATGTTGAACATTTGGGGCAAAAATTCCACAAAATGGCAGAGATAGCAATCTAACTTGACCCCCCCACACACTGATTCCCATTATATAGCTTACCTTCAATTCTTCATTTTGCGGTTCAACTTTGAAGAGGGCAGACATGTCCCAGTCCACAGAAAATGACAGAGACCATCCTCTGGAGATAAGTATAGGGAGAGAGGGGTGCGGGGAGATGGGTATACAGAGGGAGGGTTGGGATGGGGAAGGGTGATGGCAAGACAATGATGGACCGTTTCCTTTTTTTACAGGTACAAAAAAATAACCAGCGAAGGATGGTTTTCCTCTTTCACCAAGAATTTTTTTTTTATTAATGTGGGTACACTGGGGTGAGCTGTCAGTGTGCAACAATAGTTGAGGGGCATGCCAACATGGGGACTGGGCACTCCAATGTCTGCAAAACATTTACATACAGCAGTGTCAGTGGCTCAGTAGGTAGCACACTCGCCTCTGAGGCCGGGAGATCAGAGGGCTGTGGGTTCAGTTCCCACATCTGGCACTTGGGTTAATATCCTAGTACTGACACTGTAGTGCAGCATGAGAGGGGTGCTGCACTTCTGAGGTGCCGTCTTTTGGATGAGATGTTAAACCGAGGTCCCATCTGCCTGGATTGGTGGTAGTTCATGTGGATGTTAAAGAACCCATGGCACTTCTCAAAAAGAATAGGGGAATTTCCCCGGTGTCCTGGCCAAATTTTCTTCATTCACTCAAAATACCATCAACAGCTTAATCTGGTTCAAGGTCAATTGGCATTCATCTGTATCCCCTTCCCCCCGGGTCGTGCCTGAAAATAGGCAGGATTTGTCTAGTGCACTTACCCGGTCAACAAAAACTAAATATAAATATATAAATATAAAATTTAGAGGGGTTTGGGGAGGGGCTCCTCAGATACTGGGAGTGGGCATCCTGGTGTAGGAAGAAAAAAAATTTTCAGCTAGCATTATTGTGGGGAAGAGGAATACATGCTGACATGGGGATTGGGCACCCCGATGTCAGCTTTTCAGGAGTGTGTGTCGGGTGGCAGGAGCCACCATGTTTCAGCACTCTGGGGTGGGCTTCCAGTTTGCCACATTTAATGGGGGGAATACATGCTGAGGCAGGGATTGGGCACCCCTTGTTGTTGGCTTTTTGGGACTGGATGGTGGATGGCAGGAACTGCCGTGTTTCTGCACATTGGGGTGGGCTCCCAGTATGCCACATTTATGCCATTTTATAAGATACTTGTAGCTCCGGCCATGTGCATTACTGTGCACTATAATGCGCACGGCTGGAGTCTCGTCATCTTCTGCTGCAATGATGAAACTGCACCTGATTGCAGCTGCAGATTTCTTTCACGTTTTTGGCTCTCTTTGAGGTCTACTGTCATTGCCAGTATGTTCACTGATTGGCAGCTGAGGGACACATCCACTAAAGCATCCCCTGCATTGGCCGCAACACTGACACACCTTTAAAATGTGCAACTGCTACAAAATGTTGCATGTGTGTACACACAAGCCAACATAAAAATGGGTGAGTTATGAGTGTTCATTGAAATTCTTGCATACACAACCATAGTCTTGGTAATTTTTAATGTTTTGACTCCAAATTTTCAATATACCCATTTTTTCACACTACATCATGAACAATACAGATGTCATTTTTCACATTGTGAACAAAATGTGTTTTTGCTCCTGTGGCATGGAATGGCATTTTGGCATGGATTTAAAAAGTTTCACCTATGTGGTTTATGAAGTAGTGTCAGAAAAGACTGTGTTCAAAATGTGGGGTCAAAATATGAAAAAATGCTAAAGCTATGACCATTCATTGCAATTTTGCTATGCCTGCTGATAACTTTGGAAATGTTAAATATTTTGACCCAAGAATTTCAACATAGCCTTTGTGTTACCTGACCTCATGTATGTCACAGCTGTCACTTTTCAAATCCTGCCCAAAATGTGTTTTTGCAGCTGTGGCACAGAATGGTGTTACAGTTGCATAGAATTACATTTTCCAGTGGATTCGACAATTTTCTGTATCGGGGTACATGAGGTGGAATAATAATATGGCTATGTTGACAATTTGGTCACTGTTGCCCTATGAATGGAAGCGCAGGGCCCTCTGGGCCATTCACTTCCATGACTACCTACATATACGTATCTATGGTGGGATGGGAGTGCAGGGTCCAAAGGGCCCTGCGCTCCCCCAGACAAATAGGGATATGATTATACTATCTGAAAAAGTAATGCAATTAACTGCAAAAATGTTGCTAATGCATCAGCTAGGGTTGTTATTAAAGTGATAAAAGCAGGAAAATGTGGGGTTAGGGTTTCCAACACTAATACCCCACCCCCACCCTGCAGACACTAACAGGCATCAAGGATGTGCCTTGGGGTTGTTATTCCTAATGCTCACCCCATTCTCCTATACTGTTCCAATCTCATCTTATTTACTTAATGGAATGGAGTGAGCATTAGGGTTGATGACCCCAAGGCACCCCCCCCAATGCCTGTCAGTGTCTACAGGGTGGGGGTAGGGTGTTAGGGTTGGAAACCCTAACACCACATTTCCCTCCTTTCATCACTTTAGTAACAACCCTAACTGATGCATTAGAAATGTGTTTGGCAATGAATATTACAGGGGTTCGGTAGCACCACTATAGTTAGGTTGAGTAGTCTGTTTTATGTTGAAACTGAAATGTTGCACATTAATATCTTTGACTCCCTTTTGACAAAATGAGCTGAAATTTTGCATGTGTTGTCCAGGAGACAAGGTCTAGATGTGTGAAAATGTTTGTGATGGCAGCTTGTGTGGTTTCTGAGATCTATATGTGTCATTTTTAGTAGAAAACTAACTTTTTTCTTACACTTAATAGTTTTTTTTTCTCTCAGCTGTGCCCTACATGGAAAGGAATTTTTGCCCAAAACATGCAAGGAATATGTGTCATGTCTTAAGGTAGAGCCTTTGACATGTCTGCTGTAAAAATATTTAAGAGTTCACGAGTAATAAGACTTTTAAATTTAGTGTTTTCTGACCTGCACAGTAGGGGTTTCAGATAACATTCTGTGGCGAAAGTTAATATTTGATGGCACAAATAGCCATTTTTGCTTTTGCACTACTGAATTGACAGGGCGCTAAATATTTTTTGTGCTGTGCCAACCACCATCTTGTTCATTTTTGCCTCCAACTAACTAGCATGGAAAATACATACAAATTCTGGCATTTTAAAGAACAAAAACCAGAATCTAGCTAAAATGGTCCCATTTAGCTAGATTCTGATGTTTCTTTTTTGAAACAAGAGCCAGAAATACCTTTTCTGGGCACCCAAAATCCAGGTTGCCTAACTTAGTGAGAGGAGCTGTGCACCCACATTCTCTGTATGAGAAGAGCGGGTGTTTTTTGATTTCTATGGCCATAGCTGGAACTTGTGCTGCAGGCTGTAGAGAGAGCAGTGAGACACTGATCCTCTTCTGTCTGCAGTTGGCTACTGCAAGTTTCCCTGGTGTGAAATGCCCCCCTCCCACCCAATCCCCATCCCCTGTGTTTCCCTGGCATCTACTGGTGCCATTAAATAATGGAAAGTGTCCTGCAAAGGATCGTTGCTGCCCCTTTACACAGCTAAATGTTTGCATGTTGTGATATATATTTGAAAGAAAATAATTATAATAACAATGCTGTAAGACTCTGGTATTTTACAACATTCTCTTAACCCAAGAGGTAATGCAATAAAGAAATTATTAAATGACAGCTTGGAGTAGTGTGACTGACAGTGGCATGTAGGTCCTGGAAATGTAGCCTGTGGCAAGTGGTAAAAATAACTTGGAGCATATAAAATGTTTGAGCTGGGAGGGAAAAAATGAATTTAAGACTAGGTTATGGGTGGGTGCTGTGATCCATTTGATTTTAGCATTTTCAGATAAATGTATCTTTAGCCAGACCCAGCATTTGAGATCTATTTCTGGTTGCTTCACCGTGTTGTCAGACTCCTTTGGGACTTGTTCTGCCTTTGATACATGGTGGCACCGGTAATGCTGACCAAGTAGCCCCCTTTCTTTGTTTTTCAAGTTTGTAAAATGGTTTTGTCCCTGAAACGCTGACCAGCATAACAGTCAGGATCCATACAGACTGTAGCTGAAAGCAGCATCCTCCCCTGGTGTTTCCTGAGTATACACACAGACATTAAACCCTGCAAGGAATGATGCTAGGAATGAAGATTTCATTGAATCTTTATTATTTAAGACGGGAGATGTAAACCCTCTGTTAACTAGTAGAAATGAAACATATCAGAATGTCAATAGAGTTCAAAACCAGACAGAGTTACCGATGGAGCCAGTTAACATCAAAGAAGCCTTTGTGCAACTTGAACAGGTGTTTTTAAAAACCCATAGACTGTACTGGCAACAGGTAACTTTGAACGCCTATCTCAAAGTAAATTGGATACCACGGGATTATGTTTTGTAAAACAACTCACATTCAGACTTGAGAGGAACAATATGTAGAGGAAGACAATAAGAAAGCAGACATTTTAAATGACTACATCTACACAGTATTTACATTAAAACTCAATGAAAGTGGAAAAACACTGGGCAGAAATAGACACAGTGCCAAAGAGGCAGACACAAGCCCCTTCACCAAGGAGAGAATCCTTGAGGAGCTCAATAAGTTGAAAACTGACAAGTCCGTGGGGCCTGATAGAATGCATCCCTCTATTTTAAAGGAACTTAGGGAGGAACTTTCAGCTCATTTGGTTGAATTATTCAATACATCACTGAAGAGTGGTAAAGTGCTTGAAGACCGGAAGAAGGCCACTATGGTACCCTTACAAAAGAGTGGAAGCAAGGATTAGGCAGGAAACTACCAACCAGTCAGCCTCACCTCAACTGTGGGGAACATTATGGAATCATTACTGAAGGAAAGGATAGTGGCACATCAAGAATCCAGTGGGAAGTTAGAACCTAAGCAACATGGTTTCACAGCTGGATGATCATGTCAGACAAACATGATATACTTCTTTAACTGGTTGACAAAAACAGTGGACCAAGGTGAGGCAGTTGATGTGGTATACCTAGATGTGAACAAAGCCTTCAATTCTGTACCCCACAGCAAGCTCATCAACAAGCTAAAGGATACAGGAGTAGGAGAAAAAATAAACGGGGTACGAAACTGGCTCCAGGGGAGAACCCAGAATGCAATGGTGAATGGCTCTCAGCCACAAGAGGGAAGAGTAACCAGTGGAGTTCCACAGGGATCAGTGCTGGGTCCAGTCCTCTTCAACATATTCACCAGCGACATTGCAGATGGTTTTTAGGGGAATGTGTGCCTGTTTTCAGATGACACCAAGCTCTTCAACAAGGTAGACACACAGGAAGGGGTCTCAGTGATGTATTTGGACCTAAGAAAGCTGGAGGAATGGTCAATAACTTGACAGTTGAATTTTAACATCAAGAAATGTAAGGTTATGCACCTAGGGAAAAATAACCCAGGTAAGGTGTACACGTTAGGGGGCAAACAATTCTCTTTTATAAACCTAGAAAGATACCTTGGGGTCATGGTTTCCAATGATCTGTAGGTGGGAAGACAGTGTGAAAATGTGGCACAAAAAGCCAACAGCATCCTAGGATGCATTAGCTGGGGTATTACAAGCAGAACATGAGAAGGAATAGTCCCACAATACAGATCCTTGATGGGGCCACACCTGGAGTACTGCATCCAGTTCTGGTGACCTCAAGTAAAAAAGGATATAGACTGTTTGGAAACAGTACAGAGAAGAGCCACTAAAATGGTTTGAGGCATCCACCAGGAACCATATGAGGAAAGACTTAAAGAATTAAATACGTTCTCCATGAAACAGAGAAGAAATAGGGGAGACATGATAGAAACATTCAAATACCTCAATGGAATCAACTCAGTGCAGGATCAGAGCCTATTCAAAAGAGCAAGGAAAATAGAACTAGAGGACACAACATGCACCTAGCGGGAAGGAAGTCTAAAACCAACTTCAGGAAGTTCTTCTTTACTGAAAGGGTGGTTAAACCCTGGAACAGGCTGCCAAAAGAGTTGTTAGAGGCAGAAACAGTTTTGGGAATTCAAGTTTTCTTGGAATAGGCCTTGCAGTAACCAGAAACAATGAATCTGCTAGTGAGGGAGATTTTCATAGAGCAGACTAGATGTATCACACGGTCCCCGTCTGCTGACATATTCTTATGTTTTTATGTTCTTATGAGAAAATGAAATTTCTCACTGATTGGCAGTCACACTGAGCATTGAGGTCCTTGGGGGAAACAAAAACTGTTTGCAATATAAACTTTAAGTAAAGACCAAATTGTTTCAACTACATTGTTTTATTGATGCAGTAACCCATGTCCGGGGGTGATCTTACACAGATGAATCCTGATTTAAAATCCTCTTAAGAAAAACCCAAAGGTGCTGTGGCAGTGCCATCTCAATCACTCAAATAACCAGCATTAAAAAAAAAATCAAAGGGAAAATGGCATCTTCAGTGTGAAAGGCCCTGGATAATTTGCACAACTTCAAGAAAGCAATAATACCCGACAGAGTGGGAGGTATTGGGCAATACTGGACTGCCCAGGGGTTTAATGAGGCCCAATGCTGCAGGCAGAGGGCCTTATAACCCCTGGAAGGTCCAGTATCACACATACCACCCACAATGGAGGGGATTATTGTGCTTAGAAAATGTGCTATTTGTGAAATGTTTTATAAAATAATTTAAAAGTGGTATAAATGTGCTTAAAAAACTGGAGTAAATTAATAAAAATTGTTTTGTTTGGCAGTAGTCCCTGTAGTGGTATAGCTGTGTAGCTAGCAGCAGAGGGCACTTTTGTTTTGTATGCCATTATTTTATGTGCCTTTATCCCTGCTTGAGACGTTGTTGTCTTGGGTCCCTTTTGTTTTTTGAACAGATTTTACAGTTTTGTCTGTCATTCTGAGACTGTTTTTTTTTGTAAGAGACTGAGGTGGGGTGACACTGTCATTAGTAGCTTGGGCAGAAGAAAGCGTTTTGAGCAAGATTGTATTTAGAAGCTGCTGCGTGTCCTGCTACATCAGGTGGGAAGCGTGAGTGAGAAGTCTTCGGGAGGACAGATGGAGATGACAGTGGGCATCATTTACTGGCAGGAACGATGAATGTAAGGTTTTTAAAACATGCGAAGCATTCCAGCCAGACTGCTTGAGTCAGGTAGTCAGAGCATTTTACTGGCTCAGCTTATTTATGAATGACGACGGGAGACGGGGGGAGTGGTGCTCTGCTAGAGTGAGTAAAGAAATGCGACTGTGTGACAGTATTAAACAGTTGAGAGTTTAAAAAAAGAGTGTTCTGTGGACTACAATGTTTCAGAAACTGTCTTGGGGTGAGAGTGTTAAATTACATATTTGGGGGACAGTAACTCTCGCTAAGAGTGGAAAAAATGGTGGTGATTTTGAATCTGACAAGGATCTTTTGCCCAATGAGTAAGCAGAGTGGGCAAAGGGATATGTTAGGTGGTGTTGGGGTAAGGTTAGTGGCACTTTTTATTTACTGGGCATCTATTGAAAGTTAATGTACCCCCCTGGCAGGGGTACTAGCCAATCAGAGCCCAGCAAATAAAAAGCCAATTTTCTAAGTATTACTAATGTGGAGGTGGGGAGGGGGGTCTGATTTTATGAAATAATGCTGTCTCTTGCGCTGGAACATTATGATGATCACAACAAATTAATCAGGACTGAGCTGCCTGTGACTGCTGCATGGATTCCCTCTGTCTCTCACTCTCAAGTCCCAGAGTTGAGGAAAAAAAAAATAAGTTGTAATATGGAAAACTAACAATCCAGTTAAGTTCCTGCTCTTAAACCTGCAAAAAAGAAAACTGTCCCTCATGGAGTTGACCCCACCCCCACAACTTCCCACTCAGCATTCAGCACTCACACCCACCAGTATACCCTCACTCACCTGTAAAGTTCACAGCAAGGCAAAGATCCACTCTCTGATCAAAGACATTCCTTGCTGATGGAACTGTCGACTGTAATTTCATACAGCCTCCATACCAAGCATGACATCAGGTGAGGGAGTACTGCTAACTTGAAGGACACCCTTGGGGGGGGTAAGCCAGGTAGAAACAACAGTTGGGCAAATCCATGAGAAGACAGGTGACTGGGCACTGGCATGGCTGAGGTGGGCAAGCTTGGTGTCAGAAAAAAAAATTAAGTTTTTGTTTTAATAGAAAAAAAGTCAAGCGTTGTTGTGGTACAAGGAGAGAGTTGCAGCACATGGGGAGGCTGGTGTGATGGAGGTACATGGTCAGCAAGAAAGGGGACACACTGCTGTCAGCAAACCAGCCCCAAAACAATACTATTCACACTTCAGTAAAGTGCAAAAACATTTTGTGGAAGATGACCAGCCAAACAAACTGGAAAAACTTATCTACAGAGGAATCTGCTCACCCTCCCATGCTTTTCGCACCTGTAGTACTGGTACTTTCTCAAGGGAGTGAAGGGAGGTTGCAGTGTCTCCCATTTCTTTAAAATATATTCCCCTATGTGAATAGTTAAGCTAGTTTAAACTGAACGATAGCACGACAGTATGGCGAAGGCTATTCCATGACTACAATTATGGTGATGACAAATTGGCGACTATAATTACGGCGACAGGAATGTACAGCGAATGGAGTTATGGTGATATTTCTTTCCCCTCCTCTAAGAGGCGCTATGATGTTGGAGTTAGATATGTTAGTAAGAGGGTGTGGGGGGTGAAGCAACCCGCAAAAATCAAAAGTTACCATAACTGCCTTCGCCGTACATTCAACTCACTGTATTTACAGTCGCCGATATTGCCATCACCGTAGCTGTAGTCGCAGGTATTTTTTCACCATATTGACATGGAGCCAGACTGAACTGTCTGTAGAAATCAAACCCCATTCTGCTCTGGCAGTAGTAGATGCCTCTCCATGACCGTAGCACCACATATGTACTCTCCATTAGTGGGGGTGGTAGTGCTTCACTCTTTGCTTCTTATCCTTATACTTTGCCTGTAATTTATAAAGATGAGCACACCCCAGTGATGCATTGTTTTACTTTGTAAGTGCCCCAGGTTCACATTCTGAACTCCACCCCTACCCCCCAGCCTTGGGCTGCTGGGAGATCTGGGAAGTGGCAATGTCCTTCGATTGGTGTGGGGTGGATGGGCACTCTTGAGTACCTCATTTGATCAATTCATGCCAGTATTGGGTGCTGTGGGTTCCACACACTAGGATGACTGAATTTCTTTTCTTTTTTGAAAATAGCTAGTTCTGTATAGTCAAATCTTTTTTCTTTTCCTAAAATTGAGTCCTTATCAATGTGATTTGGACTCAAATGGGGCACAAAATTGGGGTGGGATGGGGGTTAAACACAAAGTATGAGATCTGCATTAAAAACTGAAGTAAAGAATGAATGAAAATAGGAACAAGGTGGAGATTTTTTCCAAAAAAGGTGGCACAAAATATCACATTTTAGAGCATGCAAAAAAGGCCAGTATCATATTAGTTCACAGAAAATAGGCAGCCCTAATAATGTGGGAGGTCCTACAGGAGAAAAATAGGTGGCAACATGATAGGATGATACCTGCTATCTGCCCTTATACCAGTGGACCTCTTTTTGCCCCTTTAAAGATAATAATCTTCGATTCTGAGAGGAATGAGGATAAACTGTGGGGATGGAGCATAGGGCTGTAGTCTGAAGGGGTACTAGTGGTATTGAGGAGGGTAGAGAACCACTGCTAAAACCAGGGGTAAAGAGTAGGTGAGGTGGGGGGAGGAGAAATATGAAGTTTACAGTTATTATTACTGGTCACTAGTAATACTTGTTGTGTTTGTTTTTCTTTATATAATTGATTAGTATTTGCAGATGTCTGGCATTTTGTGCAGCATTTCATCAGGGAAGAAAACTAAAAATTGATCCCAACTGATCAGACTAACAGCATAAAACAGATACTGTATGCTATGTTGTGAAAAATGTTATAATTGCCAGATGCTGCGCTCTTAAAAATTTTTTTAATTTGTATAATGGAAGGGTCCTGTAACTGAACCAGACTTTGTAATGTACTGTGTTCAAAAATGTTTAGTTGCCAAGTGAGCGGCATGCATAATTCTCAGCTTTCTTCAGACTGGCCTTAATCTGAGCCCTGGCCCTCTGTGGAGGCATGCCATTTTGCAATGGTTTGTGTTCTGCGGTTCCTGGCAAACTGTGCTTTAGGACAGAATGACATCATCTGAAGTCCCATAGAAGCTAAAGGGACCTGGGTATGACCCAGTGCCATCCTGCTGTACAGCACAGCCCTCTGGGAGCTGCTGAGCATGGAACATTAAGAAATGTCCCTTGCTTGTATGGATGCTTAGAGTATAGTTATGGGCTCAGTTTTGCCAAAATCAGAGAACTGTGACAGTTACTCATTTGGGCGTGCTTTAGAAAATCTGGTCCCATTTTGAAAACAAGCATTTGTCAATGCCCGAATGTTTGTTTGCTGGTATTAGCATTAAAAATGCAGGAGTTAGACAGAAGCAGAATAGGAATGGCAGTGAAGTATTGAACTTCACGTGAACCCCACCTCCATCCTGTAGAGACGGACATGATTCGGGGTAAGTGTTTTGGTCGTCGCCCATGACGATCAAGCCATGTCACCTCACCCTATTCTGCAGACATCGACACATGTTGAGGTGTGCCTTAGGGTGTTTGGCAATAATACAGTCACCCCATTCCTAAAGGAGATATGGTGAAATGGGTGCAGCATAGGAGAGTGGTGTGAAGTGTTGGGCTGAAGAGTCCAAGGTACACCTCGATGCCTGTCAGTGGCTTGGGCGTGGGAGTGGGATGGCATGAGCAGTACAGTCGGCAATCCAAAGGCACACCCTGATGCCTGTCTGTCTGTACAGGGTAGGATGTTATGGTTAGAAATCCTAATGCCTCAGGCGTTTGTTGGTATTTACAGTACCAATTTTCAACATGGTCTTTTTGTGACCCCACCTCAGGAAAGCATTTGGGATCTCTTCTCATGAAGAGTGGCAGTGTGATTTTGTCAATGTGTCCCAAAAACTGACTTCTAACAGTGACAGTGCCATTCTGCACCACATGTATGAAAACACAGATCAGGCAGGATGTGAAGAATGACAGCTGTACCATCCATAGGGGGGTATGAAGAGATGGCAATGTTGAAAATCTGTAGTGGGAACATTAAAAGTGCTCGCACTTCCGAGCATACGTGGAAACTGCGCAATGCATGCATGTAACAGTCACTTTATGGAGTTTTGTCATCAGATTTTCAACATAGGCATTTTACGACCTGTGCTCATGAACAGTGTCACTGTGATTTTCTTAATGTGCCCTGAGCACTGAGTTCTCACAGCAACCACGGTATTCTGAGCCGGAATTGCAAAAACACATTTCAATCAGGATGTAAAAAATGACAGCTGTACTGTTCATAAGGAGGTGCTGAAAAATGGCAATGGTGAAAATCTGGAGTTAAAATATTACAAATGTGCAAAGTTATGAGCGTGCATGGAAACTACGCAACACACGCTCATAACACAGTCATTTTATGGACTTTCATCACCAAATTTTCAACATAGGCATTTTAGGATCTCCGCTAATTAACAGTGTCAGTGTGATCTTTGTTATGTGTCCTGAACAGTGATTTCCCCCAGAGACCGCACTATTCTGTGCCGGAACTGCAACAACACATTTCGGCCAGGATGTGAAAAATGACAGCTGTACTGTGCATAAGGAGGTGCGGAAAAATGGCAATGTTGAAAATATGGAGTGAAAATATTGCAAATGTGCTAAGTAATGAGCATGCATGGAAACTGCGCAATGCACGCTCATAACACATTCATTTTATGGACTTTTGTCACCAAATTTTCAGCACAGGCATTTTAGGACCTCTGCTAATGAAACGCATCAGTGTGATTTTCCTAGTGTGTCCCGAACATGGATTTCCCACAGCGACCATGCTATTCTGCACCAGAACCATGAAAACACATTTTGGGCAGATTGTGAAAAATAACAGCTGCACTGTTTGTAAGGAGATGCATAAAAATACCAATGTTGAAAATCTGGAGTGAAAATATTGCAAATTCAGGAAGTTATGAGCGTGCGTAGCAACTATGCAATGCATGCTCGCAAAACAGTAATTTTTTTGATTTTGGCCCACCAAATTTGCAACATAGATGTTCTGAGAGCCCACCTCATGAACACTGGCACTGTCATTTTGTTAAGCGGTCCTGAAAGGGGATTCCACGTAGTGACTGCAAAATCACATTTCAGGGCTGATTAACGTCATGACAGTGAAGGAATTCATGAGGAGGGGTCCCAAAAACCCTATGTTGAAAATTTGGTGCCAAAATTCCAAAAATGGCCTGAGATATGCATCAAAGTTGAAAAAAACCAATTCATCCCATTATACAGCTTACCAGCATTTCCTCAGTTTGTGGTTGGCTTTGAAGAGTGCAGACTTGTTCCCGGTCCACCGAAGATCATTGCGCCAGACTCCGGAGGTAAGTATGGGGTGAGGGGGGTGTGGGGAGGCAAGATGCGCAGTGGGTGGGTGCGGGGCTTGGGGGGGCCAGGAAGATTGTGGAGGTACCGTTTCCTTCTTTACAGGAAAAATAAATAAAATAACATCCTGGGACGGTTTTTATTTTACAGGGACATTTAACTGGGCTTTTGGCATGCTGGGGAGGGCTCCCAGCATGCCAACCTACTGTTTTGTTGGGGGGACGACTGTAGCCAATGGGGGATTGGGCACCCACGTCGGAATGTAGGGGGACGCAATAGCTGACGGGGATTGGGCAACCCCTCGGCACAAACATAGGTTTTGTGGGGGGGGGAATTATGCTGACGAGGAGTGGGCTCCCCCATCAGCACATCCACAAAGTCAGAGGGACTGAAGCCGGTGGGGATTGGGGCCCACGTCAGCAAACAAAGGCTGTTTGGGGGGGGCACATGCTGCCAAGGGGGATTGGGCACCCCCTCAGCACAGAGGCTGCATAATACTATTTGTGAACGTGGTGGCAAGCCACCCACCATGTTTGCAAACAGTATTAGGCTACCTAATGTTCCTCCCTGCAATGACGGGTCTCTCCCTCATTGCAGCACAATGACTGATGCTGCAATGATGAGGCGGCCCCTGATTGCTGCAGTGAAAACATTTGTACTTGGTGCACTTTTGGAGACCAGTGTCATTGGCACACTGTGCCTCCATTGATCCACCACTGCCAAGCCCCCAAATACAGTGCCTCCCTTGGCTGTAACAGTGCTGTGCCTCCACAACCCACTTCTCTCCTAAGCTGTCACATAATGTTTCTTGCGCATGCATGCAAGCAAAAATAAAAAGGGCCCTTCTAATTTCAAAGAATGTAATTTCCACATAAACCCAAAATGTTCTAAACAATAAGAGAAATCCAATGCCTTTTCATAAGGGTACAAAGATAACGAACTGCATAAACATCAGGGTGCAGAGAGAAATGTGAATACCTGAGGTGTAGAAACCTTACGTGTCAACAAAGGCACATAGCCACAACATCCACCATTCACTGAATTTGTCTCTTCACTTTGATGTTTTTAATAAAGTAAATCTTAAGCTGCCTTTGTGCCATTTATGAGTGTGCCCTAGATCTGTGTTTATGGAAGATGCCAGCTTGGGGAGAGATGATCATTTTATTTTGTGATGTCCCAGAGCAGCATAACATGTGCTTGATAAGATTGTCATGAGGGCATTTTGTGTGTTTCAGGGACATCAGTTGCCTTACATAATATAAGAGTATGAGGGTCTTTGGATACACACTCCTCCCCTGTACTAGTATGAACCACTAACTGACCTTGCTCACAGTAAGACCTGAGTTACAAAACCAAACTTTTTTTTGTCTGCAAAGATGGGTTAGTTTGTACATGATCTTATATAACTGAAGAATATAGAAACCAAGCAATTTGCTGCTGACACAGCTGCTGTCACTGTTGTGCCAGCTATGAGAAAAGTGTCCTTGAAAAAGTTCAAAGCATAAAACAGGAACCCTTAAGGACTTACAGTGGGAGCCAGTTTCTATAGTAATACTCTGCTTTCAGAAATGTTGAAAGTAAATGGTTACTTTAAAAAAAAACAAACAGAATATCCATATTATGAGTGTGTGTAAACCATGCGCTGCAGACTTAAAAGAAGGGTCCCGATTCTAAAATGGGACCCGAGTTTTGTCAAGTTTCATGCTTGACATGCTTGGTTGATGAAATGAGTGGCTAAGGTGTTGTTCCGTTTTTCTGTAAACCTAACAAGGATGATAGATGCAGGGAACAGCCTCCCTGTGGACATTGTGGGAACAAAAAGGGTCACGGAATTCAAGACTGCATGGGCTAGACAGAAGGCAATCCTAGTGTTGGGGGGGGGGTAAGCTTCAGATCAATAAGGATCAGGAGTGTAAGCATTAGGTAGGGAAATGGGCAGACTAGCATTCCCTTTCTGACACCAAATTCTGTTTCTGTGTTTCCATAATTTGAGAAACTAAGGTAAGCGCAGTTCAATATATTTCAAGGGGGATTTCTACTGCCATTCCAGGTGAATCCTGCTGGTGGAATTCCCCATTCTGCCCAGTTCTGTTCAAACCCACTCATTGCATGAAGATATTATAGAATCACCACAGACACCCTTGTGTGTTATTCCTTATATATTAAACATGTAATTTAATGCCACAATATTGTGGTGATCTTACTGAATGTTAGTCTAAGTACTATTTGTGGAGGCTTTACTTTTTTAATTTTTCACATAATTCTCTCTCTCTCTCTCTCTCTCTCTCTCTCTGTGTTTATTTATTAGAATTTTGGACAAATACCTTTGAGCCAATGGCTCTTTTACAAAGGTTCCACGTCAGTATACAAAAAATAGAAGTACAGTTTGTGTGAGATTAGCAGGCAAGCAGTTTGAATACAAAATTCAGTACAGGGTATACATGGTCTAAAGCTACAGGTGATATAAATAACAGAATAACATAATCAGGCATACATTTAAGAATGATGAGTCACAACAAATAATATTTACATGAATTAAAGCTGCCAGAAGGGCATTGTCAAAGGGAACAGTACAGTGGAAAAAACTGAGTTGCTGCCAATTGTGCCAGGTAGCATAGGAAAGTGGAAGAGAGAGTGGGTGTAGAGGGTAGGAGGCAGAAGGAGAAGCGGGTGAGAGGCAAGGATAGGGGAACAAGTGCAACATTGGGCGGGGTGAGCAGATTAGAAGAGGGAGAGAGGAAGGGAGTTGAAGGAGGGTAAGAGAGGAAGGTGATGGACCTGGTCTAGGGAGCGAGGCAGGGGTTGATATGGGAAGGGGGGAGGGTGGCGGCAGGTAGAGGTGGTGATAGTAGAGAGGTGCGAAGAACAGAAGTGACTACCTGGGAGGTTAGGAGAAACAGTCACAGGTTTAAACAAATGTTTTGCTCTCCTGACTACACTGATGCTCATTTTTACATGGTCCCAAAGAAAAAAAAATATTCTGTCCCCGTCAATGGTATACTGACACAATGCATTTGGTCCCTGTAATGTCTGGCTTACACTACACAAATCAGTCAGCTATACTCTCAACTGCTATAAAGCCCTTCTTAAGATCTGGTCTATGGGCAAACACCAGTTTTACAAAGTTCTGCCCAATACTGAATGTTGTGTTTTATTGGCATTAAAATATAGCCCTTTATTCTCTGAAGTTATGGAACTGAGACATTATAATATGTATTCATTTTACACTGTAAAAAAAGTCCTGTTAGTTTTCTAATGTCTTGGTTAAGGACCAATGCAAGTACTCAGGGGAATAAAAGAGTATGTTTGGCCTGATTGCAAATTGATTCCCTATAGATGGTGGGCGGATTCACAAAGAAAGCCAAAAATCCCACAGCTGTGGGAAAAAGGCCTGCAGCACTGCAGAAATGCAGTTGCATGATATTCATAAAGAAATTTTGAGCAGGTGCAGAATTTCATAAAATTCCCGCAGCTGCAGAAATTGTGCACATGCTGAAAATCTGCAACTGCAGATTCGTAGCTGCAGAAATAGCTTAGGAGGCACAGCAACAGTGAACAGCAGACTTTAACAGGGCTGTCATAGAATGAAGCTGAAAGCACCCACAAAGAGATCAGCAACCAGTCCCTCAACTGGGACAACTGCAGCACCACAGGTACCAGCAATACAATGGCACCACAGTGGCCAACTGTCACTGCTGGTCTTCCCTCCCTGGAGTTTTCCTGTTGCCTGCAGGGGTAGCACTCACTGTAGGCTGGCCAGGCTCTGCTGCCTGTGGGGCTCCGTCATGGGCTGCACTGTGTCTAGTGGTTGTTGCCTGTTGCCATATCATGGCAATGTGTGCTTTTGTTGTTGTTACAGCAGCCACTGTTACACTATCTGGGATGCTCTTACCTGTGCCTCACCTCCACTTTAATTGATTCCAATTGCTGGGGCACTGCTGCAGTTTGCTTAGGGAGAGTTACACCTCATTCCACTGTGTGTAACATTTTTTCCGCAGTTGCAGAAAAAAACTGGCTGTGAATAGCCTTTCAGAGGCTGTGCCTTACTTATCTCACACCTTTTTTTCCTCAGGGATTTCCACAGCTGCACTTTTTTCCACAGTCCTTAGTGTTGTTTTCCGCAGCTGCGGAGGGTTTTATGAATAGCACCCAGTGCAAATTCCCCTTTGTTTCCATAGCTACGGCAGTTTTGGGGACTTAGGGAAGGTTTTGCACTTCAGAAAGCTTTATGAATCCAGCCTGGTATTTTTTCACTACAAAAATGAATTGCTAAGAAATTCGGAATTTATGCCAGAACAAGAAAATATTACACATGTTTGTAGGTAATAAATACTAATACATGTTAGACATGTTTGTAGGGGTTATAAATACTAATAACATAGCTGAAGATACCCAAGGAATATCATTGACTTGGAGCCTTATGTGACTGTCCAGTTATTACACGTGACAGGACACTTCAGAGCATAATGGATATTTCATTAAATGTATATCTTTTTTAAACCTTTATAACTACTGTATGAAAGGAATAACATATTTTACAATGTCTTAAAGTGTTACAAATATGGGCCACCTAGTAGTTGAAAGTGCTTGGTGAGAACACAAAGGAGTGTGTTATTCCATACATAGAATGTTTTCACTTCCCACATACTTATTTATCACTGTTTATGAAGTGTGTGTGTATGTGTGTGTGTGTGTGTGTGTGGGGGTGCTTTGCGAACATGACAGATCTTGTGTCAACCTTAAATTATTAAGGCAGTACACTTTTTCTTCATGATTTCAGTCCATTTCATATGCTGCACCTACTGTTTTCCAGTCTTTCTCAGATTTTTTTGATTTTCTGCAACTTTTAAAATCTCCATTATAAGCTCTTCTATAGTTACTCGCTCTTAGCACTTAACTCCTGTTCTCAAGAAACTTATTTTATTAAAGTATTATTCTATGTGTTATTTCTTTATTGTTACATTGTTGATCTGTTTTTTATACTGCAACATGAGGCATACAGTGAATCCTTTTGAGACACGTTAGCATGAAAGGCACTAAATATAAAAACAGTACTAATTTACTGCTACTTAGTTCTTTAAAAAACTGATTTAAATGTTGAGCTTTGTGCTCACACACATTGCTGATTATTGCCTAAAGAATTTCAAACTTGATACCTCCCTTCCTTAAATACTAGGTCTAAGTTTTTTTTGTTTTGTTTATTGTTAATGATATCAAATCTAAATAGTCTAAGCAGGGCAGAAAAAAGGCAAACACCAAAAAAAAAAAAAATAAAAGATTCATAACTGCAGTACAAGTTAACACCCAGAAGAATCAGCATATGATTCACTCCAAGAAGGAATCCATCATAGTAGAGCCTGTTTTGAAACTGTACTCTGCAGCATTGCTTCCGATGAGTTGGGGGAAACCCAGCTGATCAAACTGCTGGGCTGGGTAGGGCCAGTCTTCCTGGTATGTCTGCAAAGAAGGAACACTTTTTTGATTGTAACTGTGTCCTAGAGTAGCCTGGTTTTCATTCATTTTATTTGTTCAATTCAGAATCAAGAATATGGAATGAGACTAACAGTTCCATTATCAAGCATATATGTGGGCAGGCATTTACTGTTACAAAATTATTTTTATTCTGTAATATCTGTCCCTTAAAGTTTATAATCTCTCACTGAAAGTGCTGCATGTAACCTTTGCTGCTGCCTGCCTCTCTGAACCCTCTTCTAAACAAGTTCTTGCCTGTAAATGAGGCTGTTCAAGGCTCAGCACTAAACGTATGTAACAAACTAAATAAGCAACTACATAAACAAAATAAATAAATAAATAAATAAAGAGTCACAGGCCACAAGCAGTTCAAAACAGGTGCAATACCTAATTACCAAGAGGGTCCCATAAGGCAAGAACTTGGCAGCACTGTGCTGACTACAATATTTATGCCTATACTTAGTATTTACACACAGGATGAGACTGGTTACATATATTATTCATCTTTACAGAAATTAACTCAATCTTTGGCTTTCTGGGTGAAGCACACATTTCAGCATTAGATCAAGCTAGTATGCATGGGTACTTTATTTCCTTATCTTATTTCCATGGCCTCAAGACTTGCTTTGCTAAGATGACAGGATGAATTTTAGTATGTTTGGCAATTACAAAAATGGATTTCAATGTTCCATTTCATGATGGGATATTGCCAACCTTTACAGTGCAGTACATATAAAACTAGGAACAGCATCCTACCAAAATTCAAATTTCTAAGTAACGCTGTTGAAATATTTTATGTCTTTCTATAACCCTAACTTGTCTGCTATTGAAGGAAAAGACTGGATTTAGTGAAGTACTGATGATAATGTCATGGGAAGTCAGCTAGGACACTTCTAGCCTAGTTCTTTACCGCAAGAAACACTATATGGCTACTGGGTCATGCAGACATCTGTGACTGATCACAAAATGTGAACCTTTCACACACCCTGAACTTTGTAAGCTCCCTTACAAAAATAGAAGTGTGCTGTGTACATGCAGAATGCATGCCACATGCTTAATTGTGCAGTGTTTGCATGCAGTTCACATACGCAAAGTGAACCTGAGTGAACCAGGTCTAAAAAGCAAATTAGGTGTGCATGCTGCAAGCTTGACATGTGCAGCAGGTAAGCTGGTGCAAACATCTTCTAAATACCACATCAGGTTTGCATGTTGCGCTCTTGCCATGTGTGCAGCAAGTAAGATGGTGCAAATCTCACTAAAAACACACCAGTGTCTATTTCTCATACTACTGCTAGCAATTAGAGTCATTAAAGTACCCTTTTCATTGAGTTCTCATTAAAATTAGGTAAACTCATTAATTCTGATCCTTTTGCAAGTTGTTTAATGGCTTTTGTTTTTTTGTCATTTAACTGCCATTTATTTATAAAATATTGTTTGCTTACTGCATTAAATGCCTAGGATATAGTCAGCCAACATCCCCCATTCCAGATATGCAAAGTGGACCTCTGTGTTGTGAAGCCTGACCTTTTTGTTTTGTGCCATGCAAATCCCCTTATACATATTTATTGCTACATATGTTTCTCCATGACTGTTTTGGCTCACTTACTTTCCCTTTGTCATTCTGTATGGAGTATATACACTATGGCAATGCTCAGCACTCATTGTCACTGAATCACTGAAATGAGAAACATGGGTACTCAAAAATGAGGGACAATAAGGGACACAGACCCTCAGGATGATTAGGACAGATCCTGAGACATGGAGATACAGTACCTCAGAACACAGTTGAAACCATTGTATTTACTTGTGCCGATGTTAGCACCTGAGAATGAATTTCTACCAAAAAGCAGGGGTGCCATTTAGGTAGGGCAGAGTGGGGCAGTTGAACCCATCCATATTTGTGCCCAGGTTGTTCTGTTGGTGTGGCAATAAAGGCATTACATTTGGATTTAATCTTTTGCACAATAAGTGCACCACTGGTCTGTGTGCACTCACTCGGCAGGTGCACTCCTGACAACTGTGTCTGCATTGTATTGTCCACTCTCTCCACCTATTAGCAGTAGCAACATCACACATGATGTGGAGGAGCTCATGCCATGCATGAGCACATGAGTTACATGAGTGCAACACTGTCTTTTCTGCCACAGAGTAGACAGGCTGTACACTACAGCTTGGAGGAGTAAGTGAGCACTGAACTCTCAATAGCAGTGTTGTGGTGGCATATTTTTATTGGTCTACTCTTAGTGAGTCTCCACAGCATGTTGTCATAATGTCTCAAGACATTATGCCGCCTGCAAAAAGTGATTTCTTGCATGCAGCATAATTCCTTTTCCCCCACTCCCCCAATTAAGGGGGTGTTACAGTGAATATTGCACAAAGTGCAAAAAAAAAAAATAATTACTATACATCTCGGACCGGAAATCAAACCCAGTCCCAAATGCTCTGCTTCTGTCCCTTGCTGCCAGTGGCTCATATTGTTGAGCCACGGCAGCTGCTTGGTGGAAGCCTCATCCCAACAGAGGTCTTATCCTCTGCCTGGGATAGTGAGAGGGTGCAGCACTGCACAGAACCATTCATGGTGGCTATGTCTTCGTGATTCACATACAGCTTGTTTCTGTTTAGCGCTATGTTGTGCACGATTACGCATTCAACATATTGACCTGGTAAGAATCTCCACCTCCCCTGGTAGCTGAAGGGGCAGAGGGTGAGCTGGAAGCTATCTTTAGACTAGACTACCTACTTACTTTACAATGCTTACCTCGCAAAAGGAAAAAAAAACACAGGCCTCCCTGCAGCAGAAATCTAGGCCTAGCAACAGCAGTGACAGTGGTGTGGGTGGCCTTCGTAGGCCTTGATCAGTGCAGTGTGGCAGCAGCCACAGCAGCAGCCAGGCAAGAAGCAAGCAATACCGGTTGGGTGAGTTCGGTTGGTGAGATGACTTGGTTGCGGACAATGTTGGGTGCCTGGGATGGTTGGTTCTAGCATCCAGCTTCTGGAAGAACAACAGAGGAGGAGCATACTGAAAACTAGACTGCTGGCATTAATGGGCCAGGCCACAAGTTCTGGCCAGATTGCCAGGTAAGTAAAAGTAAATAATTTGTTTTACAGGGGGATTGGGGAAGGAGGAAGGACTCAAATATTGATATGTTTTTCACATTTCTGTGCCTTTGGGTGACTTCACAACCCATATAGAATGGGTATTGAATGGAATGGAGTCAGGGAGAGAAAGCTGGACAACTTTTTTATTTTTTGGGGGGGTCAGAACTTTGTCAGGAAAAAAAATTGGTTAGTAAGTGGGTTGAATTAAGCCCAAATCTGATGCACTGCTCCGGGGTATAGACAGATGAATCTTATACATTTGAATTTTTGCTGATTTGCACATCACTTTTTAGTCATAACAAATATGTTTTATGTTTCAGAGATGTTCCAGACATTCTAGAGCATGCCACCTACAGGCTAACAAGTACCTGGTCTCCACTGGTTGTTGGTTCCCCCCCACTTGCTTAAATCTGAAATGTAACCCCTGCCATAAACTCTAAATTTACAGGACATCCTCTTTGTGAGCACCATGTTTTCCATGAGGAATGGATGAGGAACAGAGCAGTTTTCAGGTGTAAAATGATGACCGTCTTTTGCATTCAGGGACGGTTGAGTGGTATAGTATGCACAGACTATTGGAGTCCCACTATAGTCAGGCTTCTGCCCCCCACCCAGTGAAGCTGACATACACATCCTCATACTCAGGCACATTATAACATAGGGCAAGGGGACACTGCAGGGTCCTGCACCATTGAAATAAATGGGGATTTTTTTATTACTATTTTATACATTACTGATGGACAGTTGTAGATTAATGAAGGCCACCGCACGACTAACACAGGCCTTGTTAGACGTACAGTGGCCTTCATTATTCTCCAACTCACCATCATAATGCATAAAAAAGTAATACAAAATAACTCCATTCATTTCAATGGGGTATGCCTCAGCACGCTGACCTACAGACATCATCTCTTAAAGACTCCTGCCTCTGGCTCCCTAGTACTCAGGTAAGAGACTCTCATTTTTAATCTACACTGGGTGGGTTGTCTGTAGCAGCATGCTGCACCTGCTGCAATGTTTGTATGCATGGTGGGGGTAGACTAGCCTTGTAGGTGGGTGTCAAGATATTGCTACTTTTGTGTTTGCCCCTTAAAATAGGTCTGCATGGAAGCATTCAAAACTATGGAGAGAAAATAATAGGAGTACAGACCAGACAGAAGTAATTAAGTAGTTTTGTGGGTAAGTGTATGTAATGGGGTGGAAATAATCACATGTGTTTCCATTGGCATGTGTGCTACTGTTCAGCCATACAGCTGAGATGGGGGGGGCAAGAAAACTAAAAAGTATATCAGTGGCTATAAGTATGCCACATGTGTGCAGATGTATGCAGCATTGTATTGATATACAAGAGAGACATATATATGCAGGCAGTATAGTTTAGTGGTTAAAGGCACTGAACTACAAACCAGCAGACCTGAAAACCTGGGTTTGATTCTCATCAACTCCTACTATACGGTGAGATCCTGAGTAAGTCTCTTAACTTTTATGTGTGTGCAGTTATCAGTGACCACTTGCTTGCTGCATGCATGCCACATGCATGCAATTGGTTTCAATTTAACATTTAAATCATACTTGCAGCTGACATATCACATGGGTAGTTTTATGTGTGTAGCATGAAAACATTTCATATAATTATTTCTGTAAGGGCTTCTATGTGGTGTGATCCTGAGCAAGTCATTTAACTTTTATATGTGCAGTTATCAGTGACCATTGTTTCTGCATGCATGCCATATTTTGCAGTCTGTTCCAATTTAACATAAAAATCATGCTTTCCACTGCTTGCTGCACACATGCCACATGCATGCATGGGTTCTGATATCACATTTAAATCATGCATGCAGCATGCATCTCACATGGGTAGTTTTATGTGCACAGCATGAACACATTTCTTATACTTATTTCTGTAAGGGCTGCACCTCTTCAGAAATGTTTGCCTTGCACTCCTTCCAAAATTAGGGGGCTAGAACAAAACTATGCAGACTATAAAAGCTAAGACAGGAATTCAAATTGCAATACTACCAGAATTTCTGTAAAACGTTGTAATGTTCAATAAAGAATTAATTTTGGAAGGATTTTCTCAAACAAATTCTATAGTAAGCATTACAAACGTCAAGGTGGACAAAGCAATGTGGCCTGACGGGATTCACCCTAGAATCCTAAAAGAGCTAAGGGAGGACCTAGTGACACCACTAACCACACTTTTTAACAAATCATGGGAAGTTTGGGGGTGGTACCTGAGGACTGGAGGAGGGCAGATGTGATTCCCCTTCACAAAAGTGGGAGCAAGGCAGAAGCAGAAAACTACAGACCTGTTAGTTTGATGTAGTGGTGGGGAAAATGATGGATTCACTTCTGAAAGAAAGAATTGTTGAGTACCTAGAGGCCAGCAGAGCACAGGACCCAAAGCAGCATGGATTCACATCAGGAAGGTCATGTCAGATGAATCTAATCAATTTCTTTGACTGAGTGACCAAAGTAATTGACCAGGAAGGGGCTGTGAATATGGCCTACCTAGACTTTAGCAAGGCATTTGACACAGTCCCACACAAAAGATTAATAATCAAGTTAGCCAGCCTGGGAGTGGGTCCCAGGGTGGTAGCCTGAGTAGCAAACTGGCTGCACAACAGGACACAGAAGGTAATAGTGAATGGAACACATTCTGAAGAAAGGGGGGTTACTAGTGGAGTACCTTAGGGCTCAGTACTGGGTCCAGTCCTCTTTAACGTCTTTATAGGTGACATTGCAGAGGGTCTGAAGAAAAGTATGCCTCTTTGCAGATGACACAAAGATCTGTAACAGAGTTGATACACAAGGGGGTAGAAAGGATGAGAATGCAATTTGGCAAGGTTGGAGGAATGGTCAGACATATGGCAACTTAGATTCAATGCAAAGAAGTGCAAGTAATGCACCTGGGAAACAAAAATCCAGGAGAAGAGTACACAATAGCAGGAGGTACTAATGACAACAATAATGGAAAGGGATCTGGGTGTAGTCATATCAGATGACCCAAAGGTGGGTAAGCAATGTGAGAAGTCAGTAAGGAGAGCCAGGGGATACTGGGATGCATAGGGAGGGCATCACAAGTAGAAAAGGGAAGTGGTTATCCCTCTATACAGACAGTTGGTGAGACCCCATCTGAGTACTGCGCATTTTGGAGACCCCATCTACGCAAGGACATAGACAGGATGGAAGCAGTCCAGAGGAGGGCAACTAAAATGGTGCAGGGTCTACATCAGAAACCATATGAAGAGAGACTGAGAGAGCTTAATATGTATACCCTTGATGAAAGGAGGGACAGGGGGACATGATAGAAACTTTTAAGTACCTCAAGGGAATCAACAAACTCCAGGAGGGTAGCATCTTTCAGAAAAAGAGATGTGTAAGAACAAGGGGGCACAATTTAAAGTTAGGGGGGGGACGGCTCAGGGGTAATGTGAGGAAATTCTTTTTCACAGAGAGAGTGGTGGACACATGGAATCGCCTTCCTGGAGAGGTTGTGGGGTCTAAAACAGTGGGGGAATTCAAACATGCATGGGACAGACATAAGGCAATTATAGTGGGGGGTTGCAGGAAGTAGGCTGTTGGTTAACTAGAATCTGCAGCTTATCCAATAGGTAGGGAAATGGGCAGACTGGGTTGGCCAAGTGGTCCTTATCTGCCGTCAAAGTCTATGTTTCTATGTTTCTAACACCATGGAGTTTGATTCGTTAATTTATGTGGGGTACACCAGAGAACTCAGAGCATGCTGTCCACGCACAGTGTCGGACTCCACATAAATTAATTATTACAACACCCCGGGGGATGAATTTTCAAATGGTTTGCACAGAATTCATTAGGGAATGTCCTCCAAAATGGAATTCTGTATTGAATGTTAGAACTGTTTACAGATATTCCAGTAGAATTATTATTTGAAGCCCCATCTTAACTCTATTAGTCCACACAGTTTTGATGACATACCCATCAATTGTACCCCTACTCCTCCCATAATGTGTGCCTACAAGTCCTATCCCATTGCACGGTACATCCTACATTCCTCCTCCCTATGGTGCCTCATATCCATCCTTCACAACACATTGCCCTTCCAAAAATTGAAGCACATAAACTTCTCCACATTTATGCCACACAATCTCCCAAACTTTGCAGGCCCTCCACAAAACTGTGACCAACTCCTGCACAGAACTGCACCTTGCACCCCTTTCAGGTGTTTTTCCTACCTTGCTCAAACATTTTGCACACTGTTCACTTATTGCATTTTCAGTACAGCATCCATACAGCTCATGAAGTTAGTGCCTGATATGCTTCCAAAATTTTCTACCCATATCCCTCCTGAAATTTGCACCCCAGCGACCATCCTAAAACTTGAACCCTACACCTTACCAGAATTTTGCACCCTGCACCACTTCTGAATTTTACCCCATGCATGTCTCTTGAAATCTGTGACCCATACACTTTGTAAAATTGTCAACCCACACGCTTCCTGAAATTGATACCTCATTTCACTCCAAAAATTTCAGGCAGACAGTGGAGTGAACATTCTTTTCTTATAAACACCAGGCCCAGCACTGCCCCATCCCTAGTGGGTTCCTTTATTAGCTGCCTGAGAAAAGCCCCTTGTAGGGAGTCAAGGATGGCTCTCCTTCTAGCCAAAGCTGCAGATGGATGGCTCCAGTCCCCATCTGGTAGACTGAAGTCTCAACTAGCAGCACCTTCCCTTTACTTGCCATCATGATGATGGCTTTCTCCAGTGCCTTATCCACCTCATTTTCCTGTGCTGAAGGTCTTTATACTACATCCAAATGGATAGCGGCCCCTGTACCTGTCATTAGGATGACCCACAGCACCTCCAGACCTTCTTTTCCTCTGGGTGCCACTTTATTTCCATGGCCTTAATTCCCTCCCTCATACATAATGCAATCCCTCCTCTCCTCCACCTTCCCTGTCTCTTCTTAACAGAAAGTATCCCAGTATTGCCATGTCTCTGTCATAGCTGTACCAGAATTTTTTTATGGCCACCAGATCCAGGCTTGTTTATGCCATGATGGCCTCCAGGCCTGGAATTTTATTGCACAGATTCTTTGGATTGGTGTGAGTGGGTCTCCTTACCTTACTTCCTCCTGCCTGCTTCCCTGCTTCCCGCCTCCTGTTTGTGCCATTTCTTGAAGCTCCCCTTGACCCCTTCTTCCTTTATTATACTCTCTATTACCTATTTTTTTAACTCCTTTCTTCTTGTTTTCACAGTTTATTCACTCTTTGCCCTCTGCCTTGTCACCAATCCTTTCTTCTTGCACCCTTGCTCAGGAGGAGCTTCTTCCCCTTTGGCCCTACCTCCTCATTTCTTCATGAACCGGTGGGGGCAGTTTATGACTCCCATTGTATTACAATACCTGGGACAGTGTTCAAGAGGTATGGTAATAAGAAGGTTATGCTGACAATTTGGTTGCTGTTTTGGCAGAAAGGTACAACAAATTGTGTTGTCAACCTGTGGCGATATATACTGCTCTACCATTGATGAATGTATCATTATGAAGCAGTGGCTTGGAGCTTGGAGTGTGCTGCACTTCCACAGCAACATACAAGTACATTTCTATGGAGGGGGTGGGACAGCAGATCCCAGAGGGCCCTGCTGCCCCACAGGCAAATGAGGATATGATTATACTATCTCAAAAAGTAAGGAAATAAATTGCAAAAAAAACTTTGTTAATGCTAGTTAGAGTTAAAGCCACAAAATTAGGGAAATGTGTTAAGGTTTCTAAACCTTACACCACAGCCCGATCCTGCACACATCAACAGTTGTTGGGGTGTGCCTTGGGGTTATGAGTCCTAACACTCTCCCCATTGTCCTATACTGTATCCACCTCAGCTTATTTACTTATGGAATGGGGTGAGTGTTAGGGCTGAATATAGCAAGGCACACCCCTCGATGCCTGTCTGTGTGTGTTGGGTGGGGGTGGGGTGTAAGGTTTAGAAACTCTATCAACACACTTTCCTACTTTTGTGGCTTTAACCTAACTAGAGCATTAACAACATTTTTTGCAATTTAATAGATAGATAGATAGATAGATAGATAGATAGATAGATAGATAGATAGAGAGAGATAGATCTATAATACAGGCATGGCCATGCCTGTATATATTTGTGTTCAACTGCCAGTTCTATGTTAAACCCGAATGTTTGAACTTTAATAACTTTGGAACTGTTTGACTGATTTGTATGAAACTGTGCAATTGAGGACCACATATCTCTGTATGTGGCAAGTTTTCTTTCTGGTTGGATGTGTGGGTGCAGAGATATGGAGTGTCAAAAAATTTGAAAATTACCATTTTTTGTGTCAATTATTTGTCACCACAATTCTCAGAAGCTCTGTGGAGTTGTGGTTTCAAATGTGCAGGATATACAGGTTGGGTCACATATGTGCCATTTTTATTTAGTTTTTGTTGACTGGGTAAGTGCACTAGACAAATCCTGCCTATTTTCAGGCAAGACCCGGGGGAGGGAGATACAGATGAATGCCAACTGACCTTGAACCAGACTAAGCTGTTGGTGGTATTTTTAGTGAATGAGGGAAATTTGGCCAAGACACCGGGGAAATTCCCCTACTCTGCTTCCTGTGAGCAGAGGGGACCCTTTTGCTGGTGACTCCAAGATGGCTGCTGTTCCAGATCCTGGTGGAGGTGGTGGAAATGCTGCTTTCTGTCCACAGGTTCCAGCTCCTGCTCTTCAGCCTATTTCTCCTGCTATGGATTCATCTGGTTCGCGAAGGAGGATAGACGCTCCGAGAGAAGGGGAGCAGCTGTCCTGCTCTGCCTTGGATTCTACAGTTTTACCTGAAAATAATACCGCATGTGCTGATAAAATATTGCAGAATTCAGAATTACCAGCGCCTACAATGAATGAAGTTTTACCTGTTTTTCAACCGATAAGTAATGCCGTGTTTAATATGACTCCTAATCAAGCAGCTTTACAGGAACAGCTTAAACTCCAGCTTACCATTTTGGCTAAAGAACAAGACAGACTCCAGCAGCAGCTGCGTGTAATGCATTCCTCAGCAACGCCTGTCAGTACTTCTAAACAAGCTGTCATTAGCTGTGACGCTGAGCTGTACAGAGAGCTTACTGATTCCGGTGAGTCTGTACAAACTTTAAACACTGTTAATGACTTGCATTTTGCTCCTGTGTCGGATGGCAGTAACGAATCCACAGCGATTCAGTGCCTAGAGCCCTCACAACAGTTATACGAACAGCAACCTGGCTTAAACTTGCCGCCCGCTGATCCTGTGCACCCTAAAGACCCAGATAACATTACCATAGCTAGCGAAAACTCCGATCCTGAGCCTTGCTGTATCACACTTACAAAAACTGTGGGGTTTGTGTTCCGCAGTTCATTACCTGTTTCTTCGACTGATAGCCCTACTTCTGATACCTCCTGCATATTTCAAACTACCCCCCTAAATCAAGATGGGGTTTCTGAATTTCTTTTTTCAACACAGCAACAATTATTACAGGATAAGACAGGGGATGAAAGTAAGGACAAACGAACTGCTCTTTTTTTCTCTAAATATAATATAGGTACCAGCGTTACTGCAAACACCTCCTCTCCTCAAGGACCTTCAGAACTTTCCTCAGGGTCACTACTATTCGACCCCCTTTCACAACCCCAGGCTACAGAGTTATGGTCCCCCCAGAAAGCTCTCAGTGAAGCAGGGTGGACCTTGAAAAAGGGTACCTGGCATCCAACACCTGGTTGGGATCCGAAATTGAATTTTTCTCAAAACGAGCCAGCTTGGAAACCCCAATCATCTCCTGAAACATTGTCAACTTTGTCAGCTGCAGCTTGTTCAGATGCTTTCCCTTCTATAAGGCCCTCAGCTGCGGCCTACCAGACCATTGTTTCTGTAGTCACTGACCTTTCTGATTCAGTTGTAAATTCTGGAACTGAAAATCTTTTTACTCTTTCAAAAAGACACCTGATTTAGAGAAACCATTAATGTCAGATTTGTTTTCTAAAATTAAGAAGGAAGCTGCACCTCATAGAAATGCAGTTAGACTGCGTTATAAAGGGGATTGAGGTGAGGCCAGATAGACATTATGTGGGAAAAGCTATTAAAAGACTCTCTGCAATTTTCACCTAGAGAAGTCTTTGCTTTTATTAACATTTCCGCTGACGATAACTTCGATGTTAGTTTTCGTTCTGCCTATGCTTTAGATTTATTTTGGGAGAGATATAACCAGGTAAAATTTTCTCCCATATGGACCCCTTTTTTTGTTATTCCCTTATCTAAACCTTTGGTTAAATATGTAACGATTATGTTCAGGAATGAGGGGGTTCATGTGGACGATATTGCCCATTGGTTGTCTCAAAAAAGTGAAGTTTTAAGTTCCCCTGAAGCCATTTTCGATTCTGAGCAGTTCTGGACTGGAGGTAGGCGGTTTAAGGGGAAACTTCGACAAACAGATAGTGGTATAGAACACATCCCCAACTCTTTCCTCTTAGGGAGAGATAAGGGGGTTTGTTTTTATGCTGGACAACCTAGGGCCTGTTATAAATGTGGGTCTCGTACTCACTTGTCCAGTTCTTTTGACAGGCCCCGTTGTGATAATTGTGGGGAACTAGGTCACATTGCCTTTCAATGTGCCAATTTTACCAAATGTGACCTATGCAAAGACACTGGGCATGTCTTCTCAGAATGTGTATGGGCAGCAAAAAATAAAGCTTGTAGTGGCAGCCCTGACATTCTTATTCAGAAAGCTCAGGACCTAGCAGATAGCTCTCCTCAGACAACTACAGCTACCTCTGTGGATGTGGCTGACCCACATATGGATTCATCCCGCACTATGGGCAGTCAAAAGACCAGGCCCTTCCCAGTTCCTCTGACCCTCCCCTATCTTCCCCTACTCTCCCTATTCTTCTCTCCCCTGTGTGTTATAGTTCACAGCAGAGGAATCAGGTACCAGACCCTCCGGCTCCTCCACCGGTAGTTGTAATTTGGAGGTCCTCAAGGAACCAACCCCCAGGTGGAGATTGAATCTAGCAATCCATTTGTTGTTTTCTCCACTCAGTGGGGGGATACTGACATGGATTGTGGTGAACCTGAGTCACAGACACTTCAGGATAGTCCCCTTCCCCCTTTCACCCACAGGAGGGGTACAGAGGGAAAAAGAAAAAATGAAGGAAAAAGGATGGTTGATCTTCCTTTTCTATTAAATGGGCTTCACAGTCGGTTCCTTAAATGTCCATAGTTTATTGAATCCAAGTAGGCGTCAGACTGTTTATGATTATATTCACAGTTCCTCTATTGATATATGTCTTTTTCAAGAAACTTGGTTGTTTACACTGTATCAAGCTAGTTTTTTTCAAAGAGAATGGTGTTGGGGCCCTTCCTACTGGTCTTTCGGTCAACAGACTGCTGATGGTATAGGTTTTCTTTTTAATTCATATAATTTTTCTCTTTTAAAAATTATTGATTTGATTCCAGGAAGACTAATGATTTTGGATGGAAAATGGAACTCCATGGTTTGCCAATTTATTAATGTATATTGTTCCCAGATAAAGGCAGAGAGGGTAGCCCTTTTTTCCATGATTCGACCCTTTTTAATTACTTCATTTCACATTTTTTTATGTGGTAACTTTAGCTGTGGGTTACAGAAAGTGAAGAGCGGACTTACGGATAAAGGAAAAAAAAAATTATTGTGACTCCAATGCTTTATTTCAATTACTGGATAAGTCTGGCCTAGTAGATAGTAGACAATTTCAACAAGGGGGTCCAAAATTTACCTATAAAAAAAAACACCCTTACTTCTACAATTGATTATATTTTCTTGTCAAAAAACCTCCTCCCATGTAAATTTTATACATACCCTATGACTTCCTCAGATCATTTCCTCCTTCAATGTAAAATTTTATCCAGTACAGTAATATCTCCCCAAAAACCAAGGTGGATATTAATTTCTCCTCTGTTAAAAAATCCAATTGTGTTAAAGGCCATACAATCATTGCTCTGTGCATGACTCTCAGTCGCTATTCTTTATGATGATTTAGGTGACTGGTGGAGGGAGTCAAAGGAGGATTTAAAATGACTCCTTGCAAACTTTGGCAGATCTAGAGAAAATGTAAAATTCCTGAATTATTTAAAACTACATCAGCAGCTGTATTATTTATTTACTATGGCAAACACCTCCAAATCTGATTACTCATCCCAAATTGCAAACGTAAAACAACAACTACAGGGGGTACAATACAACAGGGCCAATACTATGAAAGTGCTTTTTCAAGAAGGCACTCGGAAACAGCCTTATGGGGATCCCTATGAGGCCTTTAAACAATATAAATCAAAAATTACAATGTCCTCTTTTATAACACAGGATGGATGTCAAGTTCAGGATATAACTAGGATCCATGCCGCAATCAGACAATTTTTGGAATTACATAACCCAGTGGAGCCCCCTAGTGTTGAGGAGATGGAACTTTTTTAAAAATGATTCGTCGTCCCAAAATTAATTTTGATATGTTTAATTTAATTACCCCAATAACAGCTGCAGAACTTGAGGTTGCAATAAAATCCCAAAAGAACGGGATTTCCCCAGGAATCAATGGAATAACATCAGAATTATGCAAAGCATTCCCCTCCCAATTCTCAGAATGTTTGGCTTTGGTATTTAATGTTTTCCTCTCAACCCCTACATTCCCCCTTTGGTTTTCATAAGGCCTGTTGATTTTTATATTTAAAACAGGGGATAAAGAGAACCTGGAAAACTGGAGACCAATTACACTTCTTAATTCAGATTATAAATTATTGACTAGCCTTTTAAATTCACGACTTAGGGTCTTTGCAAACATGGTTATATCACCATCCCGATATTGTGGGCTCCAGGGCAGAAAGATACAGCAGGCCCTTATGATTATCAGAGATTTAATTGAATGTCTTTCATCACATAAGCAGTCAGGATGCATTCTTGCCCTAGACCAAATGAAAGCTTTTGATCGGGTATACCATCCTTTTTTTTTCTAACCTTGAAACATTTTGGGGTTCCATCTTCCTTCATCCACTGGATAAAAACACTTTATGATACTGCTATTATTCATCCAATTATTCATAATTGCATTACAGAGGCTTTCACATAGCTACAGGGGTTCATCAGGGTGTCCATTAAGTCCGCTATTATATTTATTTACAATAGATACATTAATACAATCATTAACACATTATCCACAGTGGAAGGGTACTGGGATCCCCAGTTTGGATGCATTATATTTACAAGCCTATGCAGATGATGTTTGTGTTTTTCTCAGATTATACTCAAATTTAAATTTTTTGGATTTTTGGTCTCATATTCTCATGTTTCTAATTCAAAATTAATAAAACAAAAGTCAGAGTGTATTTATTGGGGTCAACTATCCTGCTGAGATTTCCATTCAGGGATTTCATATTTCTTCAGCTCCAATTAAGATTTTGGGATTATACTTTGGGCCTCAGAATCTCCTGACACTAAATTGGGAACATGCTTTCTCCTCTGCTAATACTAAAGTGCAAGTTTGGAAACATTGGAGATTGGCCAAAACAAAAAGGGTGCAGGTCATTAGGCAGTTTTTAATTTCCAAATTTTTATATACAGCACTGATATTTCCACCCCCTCAAGAATTTGAAACCAGACTATACAGTCTATTTTTTCAGATGTTTTGGGACAACAGGCTTAATCCCATAAAAAGGCACTATACCTATCTGGAAAAAAAAGGGGGGGATTAGGAATGGTGGACCCAATCACATTTTTTATTATTTTATTTATTTCTCAAAATGTCAAAGTGGGATTATTACCATCAGCATCTTGGTATAGTTCTCTATTACAATGTGTTCTTAATAATTATTTTTCGGTTTGGCATACTACCTCCCCGAAACTATCACTACATTTACAGGTCCCATTATTTTTCAAACCAGTAGTAAAGAAACTCTACAAATGGGGTCTTTCCAAACAAATTATTAAAATGAATACAGGGCCCAAATTATATGACATAGTTATGTTGATATTATATCCTTCAGTGCCAGCTTTAAAAAAACGGTCCTACTACTCTAATACCAGGGGTGCTTTCTCAGCTAAATAATCCAAGATTGTCAGAACAAATGTGGGAATTTTTATGGTTAACTGTATATGGGAAGATTGGGATATGGGGAAATGCTAAACACAAGGTTAAAGAGGAAAGGGTATGTCCTTTCCCTGACTGTATCAATCAGGAAGAAACCATAGAGCATTTCTTCTTTTTTTGTTACTATGCTACTTCCCTTTGGAAATTCCTGGCTTTAAAATGGCATATGAGATGGTTGTTGCATATGAACTATGATATTTTGGTTTTGGGTAACTTTCCTCAATTTGGGGCCAGTTAAGATATAGAAACCTTACAGATTTTTTGTTGTTGTTTAAAATTTTATTTATGGCAGGCTAGATGCCAATGGGTTCTTTATCAAAAGGTAATGTCTTATGAGACAATCAGTTTACTTATAAAAGGGGCTATGGAGAAGGTGGATTTAAAAGATTTACAATTTGGAACAGCATGAAAGGTGACTAATTGGTTGAAAGGATTTACATTATTTATTAAATATAAATAGATCAAGAGTGTTGAAGGGGGGGAGGTTTGGGAATTATTTTCCAGCAGTGTGCCAAGGGGTATGAAAGTAGGTTTCTTTATGTCATGGCTAAGTGCCGGGTTAGGATTGTGATTAATATTGTTTATAATGATTTGTATGGTTCCCCTTGATTCAGATTTATAATCAGTACTCATTGTTTCATTTGTTTTTTTTGTATTTTTTGCTATGATGTTATTATAATAAAAAATTCCCCTACTCTTTTCTATAAGAGCCATAGGATCTTTAACATCCACCTGAACTACCACCAATTCAGGCAGATGGGACCTTGGTTCAACGTCTCATCTAAAAGACAGCACCTCAGAAGTGGAGCACCCCTTTCATGCTACACTACATTGTCAGTACTGGGATATTAACCCAAGTGCCAGATGTGGGAACTGAACCCACAGCCCTCTGATCTCCCAGCCTCAGAGGCAAGTGTGCTACCTACTGAGCCACTGACACTGTTAAGGTTGTAGGTTGAGTAAAAAAATACTTACCCATTCAAAAGTTATTAAATTTTAAAGTTTCTCATTATTTCCCATGGGGAAAGTTAGATATCCCACTCAAAAAAAGATTCTCTGTCGCAAATGTAGAAACTTTTGCTGCAGAATGCTGAATCTTTTTTCATGTTACTGCCATTTTGTTTTCAGTTAGTGAGGCAAACAAACTTAAAATTCTAAAAAAATACTTGGGACTGCTAAACACCAAAGTTTGTGTTTACCTATATTGGGGCCTGAGGAATAGGATTCTGGGATCAGTTTTTCAGAAATGAGTCTAGAAATATGATTATTTTATCCAGAGAATTCTTTACTGCAAATCACAGAAATTTTTTTTCACAGATTACAGCAAAGGATTCTGTTTTGTCACAAAACAGGATTCTTTTTCTGCAGTTTGCAACAAAAGATTTTTTTACATAGGTATTTCATTGTCACTTCATAGAAAACAAACAGTTTAGAATCTTGGGCTGAAATTTTCAGTGTACAAAGGGATTGCCTGACAGAAGTGCCTTTTGAAGGTTTCTTGAAAATTTATTGTTTTGCTCTGGAGTTCTGTGACTTTACTGTTTGCTTAATTTCCAATAGGATTACATTGCAATGGGAGGTGTACACAATCATTTCTTTGTCACTGCACTGTGAAGAAATGATTTTCAATGTTGGTCAGAAATTTTCAGGATACAAAGGGCATGCCTCACAGAAGTGTCTTTTGAAGATCTGGTGAAAATATAATGCTTTGTTCTGGGGTTATGTGGTTTTATATTTTGCTTAATTTAATTACCTGTTAGAGTTAATAGGGTTCACATTCTGATACTTTTCAGGGTGCCAAGGTACACCTTCTATTGTGTGTGCCCCCCATGAAATATAACTTGTTCAAGAGGTATGTTAGGGTTAGGTTATGTGTCTGTTGGAGATAAATGCAAGCACATATGTGATATTGTTCAGGGTGCCGAAGTACACTTTCTGTCATGTGTGCCCCCCATTAAATATTACTTGTTCTGGAGTTAGGGTTAGATATAGCTATTCAGGTTAGTGTTATAAAGATGTTTGTGGCTTAGGGTATTAATACTACTAAGAACTGATACATGGATGGGAGTGCAGGACCATTGACACACAAATATTAATACTATTAAAGACTAATGTGTGGATGGCTGCATAGGGTCTAGAGGGCTCTGTGCTCCTAAAGAGAAATATGAATAACACTAGGGATTTATGCATGGGTAGCAGTGTATTCCCACACACAGATATGCAATGGAATACGGCATGATGGGAGGGCTCTGCACTCCCACAGGGACCTAAGGATACAGTTACAATATCTTAACAAAATTATGGAGGGTTGGGAGTGCAGGGCCCAAAAGGCACTTCACTCCCATAAGCAAATAAGCTTTTGATTATATTTTTTCCAAAAAATAAGAAACTTCTACTCAAAAGACTTCATTAATGCACATTAGGGTTCTCTATGCTTATACTTTCATAAAAAAGTAGGGAAATGCTATGTAATAAAATTCATTAATTGACCATTTGAATTCCTGCATTAACACCCTCCCTTGGCTTTCAACCTTAACACCCCACCTCCACTCTGCATGCAGGAACTGGTGTGAGGGGTGTGCCTTGTGGTTGTGAATCCTGATGCTCACCCCATTCAGTTATTCTTCACTCATCTTAGCTTATTTACTCTTGGAATGAGATGAGCATTAGCGATCACAACCCCAAGACACACCCCTCACACCTGTTCCTGCATGCAGGGTGCAGTTGGGCTGTTTGGGTTGGAAACTGAGGGTGGGGTGGTCACTATAATTTCCATATTTTTGATGCTGGAACCCTAATGGCCCATTAATGATGTTTTTTGCAGATAGAAAAAATAAATATATATATATATGTCAATACTTGCACACAGTAGCACAGGTATTGTTAGGGTTGAGAGTGATACTTAATGATAATCCCAAACTTCTGCACTTTAATTACTTTGATGCTGTTCAGTGAAATTTAGCAAAATTTTGCAGGCAGAATACAGGTGGAAAGTTCATAAGTTATGGGAAATTTTGGGACAGACACTCATCCCAAATCGGGAGCTCTAGAACTTTCAAAAGCCTTTAACAATGCACATTTCAGCCATCCTTTGTTCAAATGTGGATTATAGATGGTTTGGAATTTTGTTCCAAAACTTTCAGCCTAGAAGTGGTTTGACTCATGGCTGTGCCTTTTGCAGATTTTGTGAAAAAATATGCTTATTGGTTCTTAAATTACAAGGTTTTGAAATTTTGCATCTGAGCACGCTCAATAGTTTTAGAGATGACCATCTGATACAAAAGAAGAGGTTTGTGCTTTGTTTTTGCAAGAAAAAAAATGTTTACTTTTGTGAATGCCACCATCTTCTTTTCTATGTTGGTAAAAAATTACAAACACATGAAAATGATGCATTATCGAGAAAGAAATACCTTATCAAAGTATGCAGGATATGTTCAGCTAGATTCTGGGGTTTGTTTGATGAATTTGGCTTCTGAACATGCTCAGTAGAGTTTTGAGATAACCCTATGATATGAAAGAAGAATTTTATTTTCACAAACTTTTATTTATATGAGAAAATGTGTTTTACTTTCCCAGGACAAAATTTTACTGTGATAAATTTTCAAAAAAATCTGACCCTAGGTAAATAGGAACTATTTAGCTAGATTCTAGGGTTCATCTGATGAAAAATGACCCTGAAAGTACCAACGGTAGGGTGGGTTCCCCCCCAACAACTTTGTTGAAGTTCAGTTAGGCAAATATAGGGGTAATAGCAATGAGGCTGGATACCAGCAGTTGACTTTGTGAAATTTGAAATAGGCAGGAAGTTGGTACCAGTGGCACAGTTGGGCACCCATTGCTGGCTTTATCAAGGTTCAGATAGATGGAAGAGGGGTACTGGCATAAGGGTTGGGTACCCACCATTGGCTTTGTTAATGTTTGAGCAGATGGGAAGAAAAAACTATAGACATTCTAGCAGATGTGAGGGGGATACCAGCCGCTGGGATTGTGTACCACCGCTGAATTTATTGAAGTTCAGGCTGGAAAGAGGTTGGTATCAATGGCAGGGTTTGGCACTTACTACTTGTTTTATTGAAGTTCAGGCAGGTGACTGGCACACTGGCATAGGGCACCTGCGACAGGCAGGAGGAATGATAGCAGCCGGGTGGGAAACTTGCCATTGACTTCACTAAAAATCAGGAAGACAGAAGGCTGCTACAGGCAGCAGCAATCAGCACCTGCTGCATTCTTATCAAAGTTCCAGCAAGAGCAGTTACTGCTGGTTTTATTGACATTCAGGTGGTTTAGAGAGGGGTAACAGCAGTGGTAAAGGGCACTGAATGACAGATGTACTGACATTCAGACTCAAGGTAAAGGGTTACAGGCAGCCGGGTTTGGCACCTGCCACTATCTTTATTGATGTTCTGACAGGTGGGAGGGGGTATGAGCGGTGGGGTTAGGTACCTGCCAATTGCTTTACTGCAGCACAGGCAGGTGGGAGGGAGTAGCGGTGTTGGAGTTAGGCACCCACAACTGGTTCTTACATAATTCTGGTGGTGGGTATGGGTGCCAGTGTGGGAATGGGCTCACAACTGCTGCAATCTAAGGAAAAGATGTGGACAGAAAGGTCTGCCTCTCTGTGAATGATACCAAGATCTGCAACAGGGTAGACATTCTGGGGGTGATGGAAAGGATGAGCAGAGACCTGGGAAAACTCAAGTAGTGGTCAAGTGAATGGCAGCTAGGTTTCAGTGTGAAAAAGTGAAAAATAATGAACTCAGGGCACAAAAATCCAGGGGCAGAGTACAAAATGGGTGAGTGGTATTCACAACAACCAAACAGGAAAGTGACATAGAGGTATTCATACTGGATGACCAAAAGTTCGTCAGGTTGTGCAACAAGGCAGAAGGGGGAGTTAGTGGGATGCTGGAATGCATAGGGAAGGTTATCACCAACAGAAAAAGGGAGGTGGTGTTGCATATGTATAGATCGCTGATAAGACCCACCCCTCTTGAATACTGTGTTCGGTTCTGGAGACTACATCTCTGGAAGGACATAGGCAGAGTGAAGGCAATCCAGAAGAGGTCAACTAAAACTGTGCAGGGTCTGCATAAAAATCCCTATGAGGAGAGACTAAAGGATGTCAATATGTACACCCTGGAAGAGAGGAGTGAGAGGGAAGATATGATAGAGATGCCTAAATACATTGCAAGGGTAAATGAGGTACAGGAGGAAATAATTTTTTCAGAAAAAAGGCGCTCAAGAACAAGGTGACATGCTATGAAGCTGGAAGGGATAAATTCCTAAGAGATGCATGGAAACATTTCTTCACAGAGAGTGATAGATGCCAGCAACAGCCTACCAGTGCAGGTGGTAGGCACAAAAACAGTGGTGGGGTTCAAGAATGTATGGGAGAGGCTCAAGGGAATTGTAGGGGAATGGAAATGCAGAGGGGCGAACAGCTGTTGATCAAGCAGGGTCTGCTGAGAGAATCTGAGCACTCACTATCTAAAATTACATGGACACAAGGAGTCAAATAAAGTCCATTTTATTATTGAAATCAATCCACACTGAACTATTGACTGACGTGTTTCAGATCTGTATGGATCCTTTATCAAAGGCTGACTATTTAACACAAACCACCATTTAAATACTGTTTGAGACATGATATCAGAGTGATGTGGTAACAAAGTTTAAATTCATTGGTTAAAACCACTGCATGCAGCTATTGCTGATGAATCCATCACAGAAACCCTTGTGCAATAATGAAAACACGCAGAAATAGTATATAAAAACATACAAACATAAAATCATAAAATATCAATTATGGTTCATTTGTGTATATTGTATCTGGTTACTTGTCTCCCAGACAGTAGAAATTTCTGTGCCACCTCCCGTTTCATTCTGGTTCATTCCCACAATTGTTATACTGGGAGACAAGTAATCAGATGCAAAATAAATAAATTAATCATAATTGATATAATCAAACATAGAACTGATAACTTAAACTCCAAGAATGTATTTATGTGCATATTTTATGTTTGTATGTTTAATGGTGTTTTGTGTTAAATATTCAGCTATTGATAAAGGATCCATACAGATCTGAAATGCATCAGGCGATAGGTCTGCATTCATTGATTTTTATAATAAAATAGACTTTATTTGACTCCTGGGCCCAGATATTCAAAGGGGTTGCACCTGGTGCAATGGCGCTGTGCCGGCACAACCCACATTGTGCCCCGGCAGGGTATTGAAAAGACTGCCTGGTGCAGCGCAAATCCTGATGTGCTGGGGTGCAATGATAATGTATACAGTGCAGATGCAGAGAGCGTGCCCATGCATATGTGGCACATCCCGATATTCAGGCCGGGATGTGCGGCACATGTGCTGGTGCACCCCTGCACAGCACCACATGGGAGGGCTCAAAGTTGAGCCCCTGCAGTGTAGGAGTAAGTCCCGGCCATCCACAAGCAAGCTGTTGTATTGCAGGGCACAACACAGCAGCCCAGCCATGGGTGGCCACCTGCCTGCCCCGAATACTGTCCGCAAGCACTCACACCCCTGGTGGTCTAGTGGACCCCCCTGCCCATAGCTGCAATCGCATGGAATATGTTGCTAAAGATATCCCTGGTAGTCTAGTGCCCCCCCCATCCATGATGCCCTGATGAGTATGCAACATGACCAGCCCTGGAGGTCTAGTTGTCCCCCTTCCCACCCGAGTCCCTGATTCCCCTATAAATGACAAATATGACCTCCCTGGTGGTCTAGTGGAACCCCCTTGCCTGTTGCCATGATTGTGGTAACATCCTGTATTGCAATGCCCTGGTGATCCAGTGGCACCCCCACCCCCCACCCACACAGAACCCCTTGCCCACCCCTCTCCCCCTTCATCAGCGGGCGGCTGCATCCTGCCCACATGGCCCTGACCACCTGCTGAATGACAGGTACAGTTTGGGCTGTAAGCCCATTAGCCCCCAGTGTGGACAAATGGGCTTACAGGGCATACTGTACTAGACGGTCCCAAATATGTGAATGGAGTCATTCACAGATCTGGAACTGTCTAGTACAGTATGCCCTGCAAGCCCATTGGTCCACACTGGGGACCAATGGGCTGACAGCCCATCCAATACCTATCATTCAGTAGGTGGCCGGATGGTGTGCAAGTGAGATGCAGTCACCTGCTGATGATGGGGGTGGAGCAGGGTGGGCAAGGGGTTCTGTGTGGGTGGGTGGGGTACAGGGTGCCACTGGCTCACCAGGGTGTTGCAATACAGGATATTACCATGATTGTGGCAACTAGCGGGAGGGCTTCCACTAGACCACCAAGAAGGTCTGATTGTCATTTATCGGGGAATCAGGGACTTGGGTGACAGGGGGGACTACTAGATCACCAGGGCTGGTCATGTTGCATACTCATCAGGGAATTGGGGACTGAGGGGGCCACTAGACTGCCAGGGCTATCTTCTTTAGATACATATACCACGCGATCACAGCTACTGGGTGGGGGATGCCCCGGGATCTCCATGGCACACGTCATGCTGTGCAGGGTGCCAGGCACAAGTCGTCAGCCTGTCCTGTGCAAGGCATGCAGATGGGGCCATAATGACATGCAAATAGCCCCATTTGTGCCTTGCATTTGTTATGGCCTCATTTGCATGCCCCCTGTTGAATATTGCGGGTGATGCACCTAGCGCAACTACACTTGTGTTGGTACATCCTCTTGCTCCCTATCTGTGGCTTGCACCAGCTCAGTGCCACTGCACCATGTGCAGTTTGTGTGCTTCCCTTGTCATATTCAATGGTGCTTCGCCATGGCACAGCACCATTGAATATCACCTGGACCTGCCCCCAGCTTGCACCATTGCCTGGTGCAGTCTGAATATCCCAGCATTGGTGTCTGGGTAATTTGAGGTGGTGAGTGCTCGACTTTTTTTGTATTTGTATGATTGTTGTTTGCCAGAGCACCACCATCCCAGTGCAGGGTTTTTCTTGTTACAATCTGCAGAGAGAATGTAGAATGGAAAATTGAGCAGACTGAGTGAACAAAAACCATCAGATTCTACATTTCTATGTTTCTATGAAAGCAGCAGGGATTTTTGTGACTCAAAACAGCATGAAAATGATAGTTTCAAGTCATGAAATTGGGAGCCCCCATTGCTACACTGATAATATAGATACTGTACCTCAGTTTTGCAAAAAAACACAGTAGTCCTCAGCACATTAAAAAAGATTATGTGCATATGCAAAAACAACACTTTATTTTCCAAATAATTTAAAAGCTACCAGTTTTTTCAATAAATCATTTTATCAAAGAATCATCCTTGGATTGAACTGTAACAAACCTACAAGTTTCTGATATCACCTGCCAGTTATTTTTTCTGTTATCAGTGAGCAAAAGAAAGAGTTTTAATTTCAATATTTTTATGTGTTTTCAGTCTCCTAAAAAAGTTAAACCACTGAATTGACCATTAATCAGGAGTGGCCACAGTATTAAGGTACAGTACAAAATGTGGGGTTTAACATTAAACTGCCTACTCACCTCTAATACTCTGTAGGAATACTACTGTGCCCCTCTCTAATTACATGCAGACAAAAAAAAATTAAACTATTTATTAAAGTTGCAGTGTAAAATGTAGAAGAAAAGAAAAAAATGGCTTAGAAGTTTATGTAAACTTGTAAAATCAGTGATATAGTGTGGTGTTCCTCTTGAATGAGCATCATGAAATTACACTTTCAGTGTGGGGCTGACACCAGGAACAGGGCAGTGAAAGCTGAGTACCAGAAAACACGCAAAGGGATTCAAACTTGAGACCAAAATCAAGTTTTGTATCCATTAATATGATATATAAGGACCATGTCATGCATGATTAAGCATTTATTTGATAAAACATTGTAAGTGGCCTGTTATTTGAAATAAAGAAAAGTTTGGATTCTGAGATCGAGTCTCATTCTCTTTTCCTACAAAGACTGGGGTTTAAGATTATGTCCACTCATCCCAGTAAACTGTAGGGACACTACTGTGCCACTCTAGTTAAATGCAAAAAAAAAAAAAATATGTTAAACCAGTCATAAAAATTACAGTGCAAACTACAGCAGAAATGAAAAATTAGGGTAAGAAGTCTATGGGAACTTGACAATTTGGTGGTGTAGTGTGTTGTTCCTCAAAGTGTGAAATATCATGTGATGCAGGGTTGTGTTACCTCATGGTACCCTCTGTGAAAGCACTACTGTGTCATTTACTTTGTGTTATGAGACAGTGCCTACATAATGGCTCATAGGAGTATTGGGCTCTTATGAGTACAATTTAGAATTGATTGAGACTGAGTAGTATGTAGAGATGCAACAAATTTGATTTCCGCCAGTGAATTGGCCAATTTCGCCGTGTGGAGTAATTTGCAAAATGTTCCACATTAGGTGGAATTTCACCTTCTGTGGGCTAAATTTAGCCATGGAAGGTGAAATTTCACCATGGAAGGTAAAATTTCATAGCAGAAGGTGGAATTTCACCACAGAAGGTGAAATTTTGCCATTCCACTGGGCAAAATTGCACCATACTGCCGGGTGAAATTTCTCATTTTGTTCCACATAACAGGTGGAATTTCTCAGATTACACCACAAAGTGAATTTTGCTCACTTTGCCCACCACTAGTAGTATGTGGTGCTCATGCAGCTGTGTACTTTGGCTTACAAGCTCTCTTTCCCTGCTATGGGGATTATCACCATGCTGGGGTGTCATAAGGGCCAAGAACACTGAAGAAAGGGCTCCAACTGCTCAAGGTGTCATAGAAATAAGGTCCCAGGACCATACCTTACCTGGGGAAAGAAGCCCCAAAACACAATGGAAAACAGAAAAGCATGTTCATCCACAGGGAAGAGAGGTGTAGCTAGATTCAGATCTGCAGAATCACCATTCAACTTTAGTTCCTGTGGAAACTAGTTAATTTGTATGACCTTGAGCATGGAGGAGAGGAAAAGCACCCTTCTGAAAAGAGGTAAATGTGGGGGATCCAAGGCCTAGGTCACCATCCCTCCAGGCTAGGGTTAGAATTGTTGACTATTCAGCTAATGCAATTTAGAGACCAATTTTAGGGGGAAGAAACTGGAAGGAAGGGCTCTCACTCTATCCCTTTAACAAGAAAGCCATGAGAGTGCCATAAGTCAATTTCTGCAACTAAAGGAGATCCCCCATGAAAGAGGCCCACCCTCAAAGGCAGAAAAGAGGAGAATAACAACCGCTAAGAGGGACTCACCTGGCCTCCAATCATGGTGATGTCTAGAGAAGAAGACAGGCCATGGAGGGGAAAAGCATCGTAATGAAGCCCTTGATGGGCAGAGCATTTGAGTAGCTGTATGACCTTCACCCTTGAGGGCAGAGGAAGGAATGCCACAGTATACCAGGTGACTCTTAAGCAACCATGGTTGAAATAGCTTTCAAAGGTCTACATAACTAAAGGAACACCAAAGGACTTGGATTATCAACCCTCTGGTAGCTGCAGTCAAAAATGATACATCAAGAGGTGCAATTGAGCTGATCTACATAGTTAACATTTTCACTGGAGCATAGAATGTTTTTACCTGACCAGCAGAAAGAGAAAGACCCTACCTGAATCAAGGGACCCACCATCAAGGGGCACATTTCGTGGCAGCAGAGCAAAACCATCAGCCTTTAAGGCAGTGGGATCCTGGAAGACTTGGATGGTCATGGGTGGAATGCATTAAGAGCCAGCAGGAGAGCAGAACTGCAGTAAGAAGTTGATGGAAAACCATGATGGCAGTGACAAACGGAGTCAGAAACAGCAAGGCAGGCTAGGCTAACTTACAGCGCACAGTATGTGATGAAGTATTTGATCAAGGCTTGCATAATATCAACAAAACAACAGAAATGGTGATACATGCCAACCACTCACAAAAGACCTGTAGTTAGTGCTAGTTAGGCTGAGGCAAGGAGGCAAACAGCAGGCAGATCGTAAGCTGTTGCAGCTGAACAGCAGAAAGGTATACAGTGAAGAGTCACACGTAAGGGGCTGAATAATGCTGAAGCACAGCAACCGTGCTCATGTTTATTTATTTATTTAGTTATTAATTTATTTCAGATTCAGATTATTACCTTTAAGCCAAGGCTCATTTACAAAGGTTCCAAGTCAGAGAGAGAGAGAGACAGTGCAATGCAATACAATACAATACATAGGTTACACATCAAGTAGAAGGGTAATCATCAGATAAGATATGTTTGCTAGGATACAGTTGTTGACAAAGAACAAGACTATTACATGATTTCAAATGAATGCAGAGTTACAACTTGAAGGATGCAGCAATAAACAACACTTAATCAATGTGGTGCAGCACTTGTGTAAGTGCCAGGTATTAAGGTAGGAGGAGGCCTCAGGGTGAAGTGGAAGAGGAGCAGGAGCCACCAGCGAAGGCATTGTCATGGTATAGTCAAACGGGCAGGGCAGAGAAATGTGTACGGGAGAGACAGGGAAGGGGGTAGAAAAGGGGGAGGTAAGGAGGTAGGTCAGGTTTGGGAGGGTGGTAAAGGTGGAGCAGGGGTTGGACAAAGGTAGTTGGTGGCATGTTAATTGTGAGTCTTTAGGCTTACTAGAGTTACGTATTGCAGGAACAAGAATTTTCAAGTGCAAGGTGCAAGCAGAGTCCAGATTTGAATTGATTGAGTTTTTCACAGTTGGGGAGAGCAACGGGCAGGTCATTGGCCCATTTGGGTCCTCGATATGAGATGGATCTCTGAGCCAGTGTGATATGCTTGAAAGGCACTAGGAGTCCACCATTAGTCACACTTCTAGTGTTGACACTGGAATGCCCATATTTGTACAGGGAGGTGGTTGAGTCAGTGGTTTGGCCAAGTAAGGATTTTTTTTTTTTATGCCTCCAGTAACAGCCTATCATGTGGCTGCTACTGGAGGCGTAACAGTATGATGGTGCAGCACTGGAAATCAGTGGCAGTGCAGAAGAACACGGATCAATATTCTAGAGAAAATGCAACTAAATGCAACTGATTCATATCCAGTATTGCTATTAAAGTGCTAGCTATGGAATCTGGAAACTTAGCACTGCAAGGAGAAAAATGAGGTAGTTTACTGAGTGTGAGAACTAGGAAGGAGAAGATCTTTCGGGAAGGACTTCCTGAACCCTAACAGTCCTAATTAAAGATGTACACTTATTACACAAAGTTTTATGCTTAACTAACCTCTCACTATCCTCAGTTGTTTTGTATCTTGCCCATGTCTTATTCTTTTCCCTGATCATTTTCAGTATTTCAGAAGCAATCAGATTTATGACCCCTCACACTCATTATAAATAGGGGGAAACAGGGGAGTCACATTAAACATTAAAGACACACTTTTAAAAGCTAAGTCAGGGTTGTCAATAATATCCAAAAATGGGCAGTCAAATCCAGACAGTACTTGGTTAAAATTGTACAGATCCAGGTTCCTGTGATAAGGAAAACTAATAGTGGTTGGCTTTACTTTAGGCTTTTTTGCTGACCAATGATAAAATACAGGACAACGCACAGTGATGTCATCCGGCAAAGTGCTACAATCAACTGTTTTCTGTGGATGAGAAACAACAATCCAATCAAGTATAGAGTGTAGTCCAGATTTATGACTGCAATGGGTGACTAAATTTACTACTTGGTGGATACTGAGCTCCTGAAACAACAAGCAAAATTTATCTGAGCTTCCATTTGACCAATTAAAATTAAAATATCCCATTAACAGCCATTCCCCATTACAGAGTAAAATGTCATACTTTATTCATTTTTGTAATTAATTAAGGTTGTCTTTTGTCTATAGTAAATGTAAATGCATCTTGTGTTTTCTTTTTTGAAGTTAGTCCTTGTAATGTTGCCTTGCTGCTCCTTTTTCTTAGCATGGCTTTATTGTCTTGCATTATTGCACTAAATTTTGTTCTTTGTTATGCCTATGCTGACTACTCTCACTAACAGTACTGTTCTGTATTGGATGTTTATTTGTTTGTGTATGTTAAATAAAAAGACTTAACTGCAAAAAAAAATTGGGTGACTGCGAGAGGATCAGGGACACTTGCCAAGCTACAGAGTTGCAACAGCAAAATTGTCACTGCCTATGACCCCGAGGATGCTATATTCAGATGGATAGTACATTAATGCTAGTCGACTAAATATAGAGGCATGTCAGCACAGTGCTAAGTCAAGTAGCATTGCCCCGACACGGATCTGGGAAGTGCAAGGAACCCCTCCCCAAGACCTTTTAGCACTGGGAGCCCCCGGCGTGATATTCAGCTGGCACTACGCAAATGAGCCCATTGGGCATGGATGGTGTAAGGGACCATATGCATGCCCATTATGGGACCATTTGCATGGCAAGCAGCAGCAGGTTTACACCCCTCCTGTGGCCGACCCTACCCACTCCAATTGCCTGTCCCCATGGAAAGCACTGTTGCTTTAGTGTTCAGTGGTCCCCCATCCCCCAATCCCCATCCCCGATAAAAGTAAAAGTGTCCCTAGTATACAGAAGTACCCCCCCATTGTCTGATCACTCACCACTTACTAAAAATTACAAGACCTGTTGTATAGGGTACCTCCCACCCTCCAATCTACATCCCTATATTAAGAGACAGACAGATTCCTTGGCATCTAGTGGCACCCCCATCCTCTATTCACCATCACTGTAAGAACTGCAGTAATCCCTGGCATCTACTGGCACCCCCCATCCTCTGATCACCACCTCCATATGAAAAAAATCATTTCCTGGTGTCCAGTGCCACCCCCCCACCCTCCAATCACCATCCCTGTCATGTGGAGTACCTCAGGGTTTGGTCTTGTCACCAATGTTGTTTGCCGTGTACATGCTGCCCCTGGGAGGGCTCATTAAGAAGTACAGCTTAGCCAGCCCAGAGGCGCTGAGGGCTGAGGCACTGGTCACCATATTTCTTACCAAGCTGGCGACTGGTGTTCGGGAATGAGCACTGGTCTCTAGGGATTGGCAGGGCAGGATAAGGATTGAGCATCTGAAGGACTGCTCTCCTTCTCCAGGGAGAGGGGTCCAGTACAGCTGGGGTGTAGGGTTGCCTTCTGGCAGAGGCTGGGATGCACAGCGCTCTGCTGTCCATAGGGGAGGAGCTGGGGGAAGACGTTTGAAGGGGGCGCATGCGGATGCATGTGCGCCCCCCTCTGTAGACATCATTGCATGTCCTTGGCTCTGAGACAACCAAGAAAAAGGGGATGGTGCCTGACTCAAGCGGCTTGATGGCCGTTCGTGAGTTTTATCATGGCAGTTTGGCACCTACCTGGATCCGAGTTCTGTGGGGAGTTGGGGACTCCCTGTGGCCCTGCTGTGGGGAGTAAAAAAACAGGAGCAGGGTGCCGAGCAGCAGCTGAGGTGAACGGCAGCTGGAATATCCCAGGTAAGATGCAATGATGAGGGAAGCAGGGCTGGGTGGCCAGAGGAGGTATAAAGAGAGAAACAAACAAAAAAAAAAAGTACAACTTGGGTTTTAATTTCTATGCAGATGATACCTAGCTGTATCTTTCTTTCGCACCAAGGACATGCTAAATAAATGTCTCACTGAGATCAACGCTTGGATGGCCTCCAGCTGGTTGTGACTGAATCCTGATAAGACAGAGGTACTGGTTCTACAGTCGAACAGAGGACATGATAGGATGGCCCCTGGCTCAGATACAGGTTTGTTCCTAGGGTCTGTGCCATTGAAGTCCTCCTCTAGGGTATGCGATCTTGGTGTGACCTTTGACAGTGGATTGACATTTGAAGCCCAAGTGTCATCCATTGTCCGATCCAACTTTTACCACCTGAGCAGTATCACCACAATCAAGTCCCTAGTTCCGCCCTGGATCTCCCCACACTAGTGCATGCCTTTTGTGACATCAAGGCTAGACTACTGTAATGTGCTGTACCTCGGGGTCTCATGAGGTACCTTCCACAGACTGTAGCTAGTGCAGAATGCAGCTGCAAGGTTGTTGATGGACCAGCTGAAATACTGCCATGTCATCCCATTGTTGCATGAACTCCACTGGATGCCAGTTAGGTGGAGGGTCCTCTGACTCCTGCTACCTCAGTCCATTCCCTTCACTCTTACATTTGGGGCCTCCTTGTGAATTCCAGGTTGAGGTTAAAAACTGCTGGTGACAGAGCATTTAGCATTGCCAGCCCCATCTTGTGGAATTCACTTCCATCATACTGTATGTATGGGAGGCTCCTTCGGTTAAGGAATTCAAAACCCATCTAAAGATCCACTTATTTAGTCAGGCCTTCCCAGATTTTCTGTATTAGATCATGGCCTGGGTTAGCCCCTTCTACCTTTTTCAAGTTGCAGATCTTTTATTGCAGTTTTACTGTGTCTTTTTTTACTTTTTTATATTATTTGTTTACATTACTGCTGTAATTTTAATGTTTTTGAATAGTGCTTCTGATTTGTATGGCACCCAAAGCCTCTGGGATTGGGTGCCTGGAAAAACAAAACTTGCCTTGCCTTGCCCATATGAATAAAAGAAAAAGGTCCCTGGTGTCACAGAGCAGCCCTTCACTGTGATCCCCATTCCCAATAATAAAGCATGCCAGCCAAAATACTGCCATCCCACTACCTGCAATAAGCAACCACCCTGCCCCCACATACCTCCATCCTCGCTGGTGCCACAGAGTTCTGAGATGGTGATCGGCATAGTCCTCCTCATCTCACCACTGCTGCTGGCCACTGTCTGACCTGACAGGGAGTGCACATCCTTTGTATAGTAAAAGGAGTATGAGCTGCCTTCAAATGGCAGATCCCACAGTGGCACCAAACATCCACCTCCCAGTCACCTTACCAGTATCCTCAATCCCGCTGGTGCACATATAATGACTAGCGCAGCCCTCTTCACACCTTCTAATCTGGCCATTGAATGTCCAGGCAAGGAGCACGTACCTTATTTGTAGGACAGGATGACATGCCCTGTCCTATAAATAAGACATGTGCTCCCTGCCTGTACATGTAACTGCAGGCCAAGAAGATGTAAGAAGGACTGTGCCAATTGCTGTGCACACACCCGTGGCATCGAGGATACTGGTATAGGGAGTGAGGGTGGATGTTCAGTGCCACAGTGGGGGAAGGTTAGAGCCCAGGAATTATGGTTTTGAAACTGACGGTACCACGTATCAGTGCCGGGGGAGGGACCACTTGATGCCAGAAAAGATTATAAGTTTTCTTATGGGCTGGCGATCAGAGGACGAGGGGAACACTAGCACTGGGGAGGGTTGTACTTGTACTACAGACTGGGAATTGGGGGAAGGGGAACCATTAGCAAGTTGAAGGATTGCACTTTTTAATATGGACTGGTGATTGGATAGAGGGGGGACTACTAGCACGAGGGAGGATTGTACTTTTACTATGGGTTGGTGATTGGAGAGGGGTGCCATGGACCACGGGGGTGGGGGTGCTCTCCCAGTGGCAAACCAGCTAGGTGACTACATTACTCTGGCAGCTGATAGGGTTGTCTGGAGTAAGTTGAGTTTAGTTCAGTGGTATTTATGTTGTGCAAAAGGACCGCACTGACCATTTTTGCCCAGCACAAAGCCACCGAATATGGGGTAGTGTGGCTATTCATGGCCATGTCTCTCCCCTTGCCCACCCATATTCATTATATTTTACGCAGGCATTAACTCTCTTTGCCTGTGCAAAAGCCACTTTTGAATATGGGGATATAATGCAAATCCCAGTTTGCAGAAGCAAAGACCTGTTATTGCCTGTGCAAAATTTTGAATATCGGGCCCATGGTATTTAATGAACAATTTGAAGACCTTCATAAATTCAGAGATATTTTTTCTGAAAAATGTCAGTAACAATTCCACTACACATATTTCCTCTCACTATTTGTCACCAACATATTATTTTAAAATTCTGACGTGCTAATACTGCATTTAATTTAAATAAATGCAATCTGAAATCCTTTCCAGGTTCTGATGAACTGGACAATATGTTACTTACAATTGCAATGGATTCTTTGGTCCTTCCTATTATCAAGTTGTTTAATTATTCTATGTATCATGGTGTTTTTCCACAAGCCCGGAAGTTAGTGACAATCTGTCCTAGTCACCAAAGCGGTCCTGTGACAGACCCTGGCACCTACAGGCTTATTTCATTACTGCCCCCCATCAAAAAGTTTAGAAATAATATTTTCTGATGAGCTAAATGATTTCATGGTGTGCCATGATCTTTGCACACCAACACAGCATGGATTTAAACAGAAACACAGTACTCGGATGGCATGGTGGGATTCAATGACAGCATTCATTGGGCAATCAATTCTGGTAGCCTAGTGGTTAAGGAGTTTGAGGATCTCACCAAGACCTTCAACCCGATAGACCATCCCCAACTGCGTAAGACTCTGACATGGTTAAAAGTGTCAGGTGGGTTGGTTTGATATTCTTCGGCAGATGAAGGTTTGTAAACTAGAGTCAATTCCTAACACAATTTAGTTTGTTGGTTTGTTACTGGACTCCCACATCAAACTCATCATTGCACTCTTTATGAGAGTAGGGGGTGCCCCTCTTTAGAAGATTACAAAAAAGTTTAACTGTCTACCTTTATATATACTATGGCTCTGGGTAAGTACCCATATTGTATAACCGTCCTTTTTGCTCAATTTTAGAAGATTAGAGACACTCATGCAATGGAGTCTCAGACATTTTCATTTGTTGTCTCATTCAAGAATACCCAACATGGTCAATGAGTCTTGTCATATAATGCAATCAAACTGTACAATTCTCTTCCACCAGCTATTGTTCAATGTAATAATGTTTCTACTTTTAGATGAAATGTTAGGGCTTACTATAGTTCAATGTTGGTATGCATTGCACTGACCAAAATTGATATATGTTGTATTTATATTGATTTTATTGTCAATGTAAAATGTGTTAAATGTTTAACTTATTCTGGTCGCTAATGAAAATGAGAATTATTTTGCCTACTATGCCTACCAGTATAATCAATAAAAGAAAGAAAGAAAGAAAGTATAACTCAGCCAATAAGCTTCTCTGGGCTGGGCAGAAGCTATAGTATAAACAATGTATAAAAAAAAAAAAACATGTAACCCGCCCCCCTCCAGTTTGGGGTTTGCTGTAATATCTTCCTGGCCTCCTCAATGCCCACTACCAGTCTGGTGTCCCATCTCAGAGTGATCCTGTTTGTTTACATGTGAGTGCCATATTAAGCCTTGGCACCTGCCCCTTTAAGAGACTAGCTAATCTATGTGTATTGAATGATCTGAGCTCGGTCCAAGTGATTTAGGGCTTGTGACTGGCCAGATGCCGCTCCAATTTGCTCCATTCTGCAGTCACTATTTGTGCAGAGGGAATCTGTATGGGAACTGTGCTTATTTGCTGATTATATGCTGTTATCTTTGAAGTAGAGATGCCTGTCTACCCTGCTTTCCTTGCAGCTTGTGTCCTGGTATGGGAGCCACCATGTTAGGTCCAGGACTTCAAGTAATTGGACCAATAGCACCTGAGGACCTAAAATAGATCCTCACCCCAGTGTTTTGTGGGAAGGAAAATCTGTAGTTTTGTAGTTTTCAGACTGGCAATACATTAACCTGGAAGGGGAGCTCTGCCTGCGACTGACAGCTTCCTCAGCCAACCTGCTTGCTGGATCTACAAGGGAAATCCTCAGTGTGACATAAGACAGTGGATCAGTTAGAGTTGGAGGTTGACGTGTGTACAGCTCAAGCCTTCGAGCAGCTGCTCCCTGAAGGAGCATAAGGGAATCATCGGGAAGAGGCCTACTTTGCCTCCCTGACACAATTCTCCTGCCTTGGGACTGTCTGTCATAGAGGTCAGAACATTCAAATTAAAGTTGGAACAGTGGCAGAAGAAAGAAAGAAGTGTTATCAGTGCTACTTGTGATTTGGACTAAAAATTTGCTCCTGAGAAGCAGTCATCCCAGCTTGTGTGCAAGACATGCTTGGATCAAAAGGTTTGCTCAGTAAAGCTGCTGAATTGCAATCGGTCTATATCCAAATAGTCTAAAGTAATAGCTGCCTATGTGTTACATGGGTTGAGACCTGCTTGCCCATGGCCAAACCTGTTACACCAGCTGGAGGCTTCACCAGCAGAAGATTAAAAACGTTGCCAGTCTATTCATCCTGCCTGTGCCCTGCCGATCCAGCCCAGACCAAAATTCCTCCACCAGAGACTGTTTCGGTGAGAGACCAGCTTCAGGGATCCAGCTCCTGCACAACAACTCACAGGTTGCGGCAACCTGGAGGAAAGGCTTGAAGAAGAGGTGCATCGTGTCGGCCTTACTTCCCTATGCTCATCGGTAACCACCATGAGGTCTCCATATCACCTGCATTCCAGCAGAAACCTGGTAGCATGAGCACAAATCAGGGTAGCTCCCTGCAATAAATATTTAGATAATCTGTGGTACCTTCTGGTTGCTTCTAATTTCTGGGTTTTGCAAGAGACTGAGCCATTTGGCTCAGATTACAAATAATCATCTGGTTGTTTTGCATGTTAACTGCCTTTTCTTTTCATCAAGGGCCCCAACATCAGCTACGACACTGGCCACCCCCCGGGCAACGCCTCTGGCTAATCAGGCTTTCCATCCTGGGTACCAAGTGTGTTGTGTGACTGTTAGTTTGGGACCAAAAGTGCATGCCCAAACTGAATCAAATCAGATTGCTAATCATTTGATTAAATTCATGCCCCTTCCTTGTTCATTACCCCTTAATAAGCCTGATTGTCTTTTTTCATGTTTAACCTGGCTAGTGTGCATATTATTAGTTGGGTTACAGTGTTAAAAGTATGCAACTGTATTACAAACCTTATTTTACAGGGGATCTCCAGGGAAGTTTCTGCAAGTCCAGCCTTGGTGGTAAGAGTGGAGGGTGTGTGCAAATTATTACTGTTTTATACTGACTGTAGAGTTAATGCTATGTCAGGTACTGAGTCACTAGGAGGGTTGGTGGGTAGTTATAGCTTCCCAGAGGGCTATAACAGAACAAGTAAACATTTCCAGTACTATTACTCTGAGTGGAGGCTCCTTATTTCTAAATCCAGGCCCCTCAACCTGTATCCAGACACACAGGCAGGGGTAGTAGCCCTTGGAATAGCTCCACCTAGGGGTTACACAGAGTAACATACACATAAGACAAAACAAACCTCTGGGATCAACCCTCCCTTCCCCCATCCAGGAAATGCCCATCAGGCTGATTGCTACAAGTCCTATGTGAAGGACCAGTGACGCTCATGGTGATAGATGTACTATAATACTTAAGACTAGAACCTTGGGGTTCCTTAGTGGTCACGTTGGCAAAGCATCTGCACCAAATTCCCTGTCAAAAGCAAAAGAGAAAATGAAAAGACTCTCAACCCTTCGAAAGGCAGTTCTCCTGATGGCTTAGACCCAAGGCTTCTGTATTTATCAGGTACAGCTACATCTATCCAGTTTTCTGTCCCTTTCAACCTTTCTTTTCCTATGGCTAAATCCCTGCAGTTTGGAAGCATGCCATTTTCCTTCCTCTACCCAAGGATGGGGCTCCTCAGCCCCTGGGAACTACCACCCCATATCTCTCATTCCCACCATTGCTAAGCTTAAAAAGCATATAGTCTTCTCATAACTCTCTTCTTATCTCTCTGATACTAACTTTTTCACACCTTTCCAATTAGGGTTTCAGAAAAGCCAGTTCACCACTACCTTCCTGATTAGGCTCACTGAATCAATCCACTCAGGGATGGATCATGGCCAAATCACATCTGCTATTTTTGTTGACCTAGCAAAGGCCTTCAGCACAGTCTCTCATGCCCTGCTGTTAAACCCTCTCTCGACTGCTGGCCTAACTGACTCTGCAATAAACTGGTTCAGAGCCTACCTAGTAGGAAGGACCCAGTCAGTCAGAATTGCCGACTCCACATCTCCTCCTCTCCCAATTAACACTGGGGTCCCTCAGGGATCAGTGTTGGGCCCTTTATTATTCTCCATTTTTTTAAATGACCTGCTGTCTGTCTGTGCAGCTACCTCAATCCACTTGTACGCTGACGACACAGTCCTCTTTACCTCTGGTCAATCCCCTGTTGATGTTGCAACCAGACATCAGCATGATTTCAATAAAGTTCAGCACTGTTTTTTCTCCTACCAACTTTCTCTCAACACCAAGAAGACAGTCTCCATGACCTCTGGTACTAGGCAGAGACTCACTTTGGACTACCTACCCTGCCCTCCTTCAATACCCTGGACAGGACAGTCCTGTAGGACAGCTTATCCTTCAAATACCTTGGTGTTTGGCTTGACCAACACCTAAACATTTCTGGTTATGTGGTTGCCATCCTGAAAAAGCTGCGCCCCATGCTTGGTACACTATACAGGAACTGTTGTTGCCTCCCTCTACCAGCAAGGTGCAAACTTGTCCAGAAGATGATCCTCCCTATCTTCGACTATTGTGACGTACTCTACAGTGCTGCTCCCAAGGCTTCCCTAACCAGATTAGACACATTCTTCCACTCTTTCTGCTGCTTCGCTCTGGACTCCCCCCTTTCACTCATCACTGTAATCTTTACCACTCTCTCGTATTCTCCTCCCGAGAAAACAGATGCCTCCTCCACTGCACAAAATTCATCTCTTAATTCTGATTTGGTTCTCTCCCCTCCTATCTCTCTTCCTCTCTATCTATCCCCTTTCATCCTGCCCACTCTCTTAGATCTTACAGCACTCACTCACTCATTAGTAGTCCCTCACAGGTTTACCATGGTTGGCCAGGCTGCCTTCTCGCATCACTTCCCTAAACTGTGGAATGCTCTTCCTCACCAGATTCACCATTTTTCCTCCACTTCCTCCATCTCTTCAGCTCTCCATAATTACCTCTCTGTAAATTGCACCTGCAACTAATTTTTATCCAGTCCTCCTTGTCTTCTTCTTATCTGTTATGGGTTAGTATACCACCATACTTCCCTGTGCTGCTCCCTCTAAATCCCTTCTTCGTATATCCATACCTATAACTTGTCCATAGTTTATCTGGGTTGCTGTGAGACTCTACACTGCAAAATTTGTACACCCCTGTTATTTAGCACTGGACCTCTGGGCTTTGAACTACTCTCTGTATAAATTGCACTTATTATGCACTTATTTATCTTGTTATTACTATCTGTAACCTCATCACTTTTATGTATAATTTTATTTATTCTGTATGTATGTATGTATATATTTCCTTTACCCCCTCCCCCATGATGCACTGGGAGACAAGCAACTTGTTGTTCAGTGAGCCTTTCCTGGTGAAACACTTCAATAAATAAATAAGATTCAACCAGCCAAAAACCTGGCATTCCTTGTATCTAACCTAACTGCATCACTGTGAGTAGAAACTCCCACCTTTTATGAAAAGAATGGTGCCTATGGTTCATATTGGTGAATGACTTTTTAGTATTTAGGGCATATAGCATTTCTTTATGCCATTCAATGTAAGTGGGAGTATCTCTATCTAGCCAGTGCAATAAGGTGATGAGTTTGGCCACTGTGGAAATTAATGCCATATGTGCTTTTCTTAGGTCACAGGCCTTATCACCATACCATCCCACTAATCAGACTGCAGGTGTGAACAAGTCTTGCAGGCCTAGTAAGGGATCAAGTCAGTACCTGATTGCCTCCCACAGAAGTCATGCCTTAATGCAGGTCCATACAATATGGTGCAGTGTGCCTGAACCTTTTTTGCATTGTGTGCAAATGTTTGTTGATTGTTTGCTGACATTAAATTATTTTTTGGGTGTCAGATAGAAACTGTCTCAGACTGTAAACTGTTGTAAGTGGAATCTATTAGTTGTAATATATTTAGATAAGTCCACCCACATTTTCTTCTACTGGTCATCAGTAAGGGCAAGGCCAACTTTGGTACCCAAGTGTTAACATCTATCCTTAAGCTGCTGTGGGCCCAGTCTTTGGTAAAAGTTATATAATCCTGAAATGGTGTGTGGGAACTTTGCTACATCAGTAAGTTGTGCAATTTTCTCTCCCTCACTATTTTCCCATGGAAGGTGCCATAGGTACTGAAAGACACAGTGTATAATTTGTAGAAATGTAAAAATAAACTTGTCTGGGACTTGGGATTGGGCCTGATAGGAATGGAAGAGGAGGAAGAGTTTCCATTAGTTGGTGCTCTGTTGTCAGAATGGGCACCTCATCCCAAGACTTCGGGTGGAGTGGTCAGCCAGCTATTTGAAATTTCAAACTGTGGTATAAAGGTTGGGAAATATCAAATCTAAGAGAACTTTGAAAAGCACCTACACATTTGTCTGTGGGCTCTCACAGACAACATAATTGGAGTATTTCGCAATGGGGTGGGGACTTTAGCAGCGGGGTAAAAAGTAGAGATTTTAGTTTAATGCCACTTTCTAAGCTAAGAACATTTTCTATTATCAACCACTGAGGTGCATACTGTACTGCATCTGTGGGGCTGTGAGAGGAATTCTAAAGCAGGTCCTTGCTCCCATGAGAGCCTGAACAATAAAAAAAGAAACTGGGGAGTCTAAAGCCCCCAGGTGCCTTTAGCACTGAGAGTTTGTTATAACCCCATCTACCAGCTTGATTTTTCCAAATAAATTTGCTGATCTTGGAGTGCAGGAGTTGAAACCACTTCAAGGGAAGGTCCAAGTTGAGCATGTTTAGTGGATAAAGTATCCTGGGTAATGTATTCATAGAAACATAGACTTTGATGGCAGATAAGAACCACTTGGCCCACCTAGTCTGCCCATTTCCCTACCTACTGAATAAGCTGCAGATCCTAGTTAACCAACAGCCTACTTCTTCCTACCCCCCACAAAATTGCCTTATGTCTGTCCCATGCGTTCTTGAATTCACCAACTGTTTCTGACCCCATGACCTCCTCAGGAAGGCTGTTCCATGTGTCCACCACCCTCTGTGAAAAAATACTTCATCACATTTCCCCTGAGCCATTCCCCCTCTGTCTTCAAATTGTGACCCTTTGTGCTTACACATCACTTTTTCTGAAGGGTGCTACCCTCTTGGACTTTGTTAATTCCCTTGAGGTACTTAAAAGTTTCTATCATGTCCCCCCTTTCCCTCCTTTCCTCAAGGGTATAATATTAAGCCAAAATCCCATGCATGTGCACTTGTGGTCAGAGGAAAGATCTTGCACATGCGTGAGAATGTGCCACTAGTACGCATGTGTGGGATTTTGGCGCTAGACTCCGGTACTGATTTGCAGTTATTCCAGTGCTAGTTGTATTGTGAAACATACCAGCAGCATTTTAATTTTACTAGTTTTGCTGGATTATATGTCTGCTGCGATGTGTTTGGTAAAATTTGCACCTCAGCACAGTGTGCACAGCAGACGCGCATTCACGGCGCGTTCTCAGTGCGGTATCTGCTTCCGGGGGATGGCGAGTTTCAGTCGGGACGACTGAAAAGAAACAAGCAGAAAATATAAAAAAACAGGTAAACTAAGCACTTTTACTTTGATGCAAGACAATTCCCGAGCATATTTAGTGCTCGTTTGTGCTCAGAGATTATCATTTGTGAAGTTAAAGTAAACCAATGGGCAAAGCTGACAGTGCCCCTTTAAGGTATCTGCATGTGAAGAAGGAATAGCTACTCTGATATCTGTGCTTAAATGAGCATTTCAGAGACTTTTGAGGATGGATGTTAGGAGACTGTGCCTGGTTGCTTCAGCTCAAGCAGAATTAGGCAGCCATTTTATTCTAACCTATTCACACCCCCGTACCCCAAGACCTCCCTCCACCTCACACAGTTGCTGAGTAATAAGGGAAAAGGAACTAGAAAAACTCTGCAGTACATCGCAGACTGTGACAATTGTGCATATATTTTGTCAGTTGTTTCTACTTTTGTGCATACCTTCTGCAGTTTTAGCAACTGGCAATTGTGTGCTGAAATGTTTAGGGTGTCCAAGTTGCCACCTCATTTTATGGCAACATAAATGATGCTTTGTAAATGTGACAAATAAAGAGTTTTGGGGCTCAAAACCCCAAAACACATTTCAGATCCAATTTACAAAGTGCCACCGGGGTAATCATGATTGGAGTGGAAACTTGGGCACAATGAAAATTGTTTAAATAGTGAAAACTTGACATGTTATGAGCAAAATAATAAAATCCTACAAAAAAACTAAGTTCTGAAATGTGGTAATGCTTGTGGATTTATTTATTTATTTATTTTTTTAGCTCATAACTTGTCTGTTTTGACTGCTTTTGACCATTTTCTCCCAGCATTTCAGGATGCCCAAGTTGCCACCTCATCTCATGACAACATAAGTGGCACCTTGTAAATCTGACACAAAATGAGTTTTAGGGGTCAACACCCAAAATCAAAAATCACATTTTGGGTCAGATTTACAAGGTGCTGCTGAGGTGGTCACGAGGGGTGGTGACCTGGACAGCCTGAAAATGTGTGCCAAAGGGCCAGATTTTCAAAAGGTGAGGTTTGATGCAAGGTGCCTGCACCAAATGGGTATGATGCAATTGGCACCTTGCGTCAAACTTTGTGGCAATCCAAATTTTCAAACACAGGTTGTGTTGAAATCATGATGCCCTGCACCCAAACTGCCTTGCACCACCCTTGAGGCAAAAGTACTTCTGTACCAGGTTAGAAGGGGACTTGCACCATGGTAGGACTGCACCATCCCTGTTTTCTGAATTTTGCAAGCCCCACCATGGACTCAACAGGGGACTTTGCTTAGACCATCCAAGAGGTGGTCTAAGGGTGCTGTGCCACTTTGTCACAATGTGGTGATGGGGGGACCTACCAGAAGGGGGTTGGGGCAAGAAGGAGCCCAGAGGTGCCCTAAGCAGTCTGTGGGAGACAGCGGACCTGACTGGGCTGCATGTTACAATGTCAGGCAGTTGATTGGCTTGTAGTCTGGGGAGGTTTGGCAGGGAGGTAAACTGACCTGGCCCCACGTGGGCACAGACATGGCACCTTCCCCAGAGGGGCCAAGTGCCACAAGCCTGTAAGCAGAAAGCATTGACTGCAGGGTGAGAGCTGCCAGTGGTTGATGGGATACCTCTCCAGACACCACAGCAGTCCCCTGGCACCCAGCTTCCTGTGTTGTGCTAGGCTGCCTCCTGCATACAAGCTTGTGGCTCATGGCACCTCTGGGGTCTAAGGTTAAAGAGATTTCTGTAACTGACTTTTAATGCCCTAACTTTAGATATTTTATGCTTCAGCCCTAATAGATGCATAAATATATATATTGTTTTGTTTTTTAATTAATTTCAAGCTTTTTTAAAAAGATATATAACAGTCTACAACTATTGCTCTCTTCATGGATAGTCCTGGGGGATGTATGTGAAGCAGCAGTCCCATCAGGATGGAAGGGGCTTGACCTGTAGTTTGCTTCACTCAGGGTCCTGTGGGCCCTTTGGGAATAAGCAGATAAAAGGAAAGCGGTCCAGGACTTTGTAGGTTTCTTTGACTGAAAGCCTATAGGCCATATGAAAAGCAAGATCCTGTTTGATAGAGGGCTGGCCTTTCAGCTTAATTTGTGCAGGGCTGTGCAGGGCTTATGCAAAGCAGGACATCCATTGGGAAGGACCCTGGACTTGTATCTTGTTTTGTACTGGGCTCAGTGGGCCCTATCCAAACCAGCCCATCTTTTGGGCATGGCACTAGACCTGAAGCTTGCTATATACACGGTCTTGTGCAAAGCATAGAACCTGACCTGTAGCTTGTGAGCCTCATATGAAACAGCAGACCCTTCTAATGCATCCCTGAATCTGTAACTTCCTTTGTGCAGAGCCCTGTGGACCTTACATGAAGCAGCTGTTCTATCAGGCACAGACCTGTATCCTGCATCATGCTTTGCCCTACAGCCCCAGTGTGAAGCAGCACATCCATAATACAGGTAAAACTTGTCAGTTTGGTGTTCATAAGGGGTAGTAAGAACCTCAACACTCATACTGGAAAAAAAAAATGATATGTGTTCAAAAAAAAAATGATAAAACCCTAATTAGGAAATTTTCCCCCTGATTAATTTCTTTACCTTTTAGAAGAAGAGTGTTGAGGGACAGCTGAGGATTGCAATATTGGATAATGTGGACTCATGATGACAGACACTGAGGAATCACAATATGGGAGCAGTATCTGTGGGCATTGTGGTGGTGGAAGTAGGGTAGTGTGGGTGCTAGAGGGTGTGTGTGGGTGGCTTTTATAGGGAAAGCTAGGGGAAGAGATTGTGATGGGAAACTTGGTTAATGGATGTTGTAGCATTGTTGACTTAGTTGGAACTGTGTGGATACTAGTGGTGAGATCTGTTACCCACTGCTGGCTGTTTCTGAGTTGGAGTAGACAGGAGTGGGTAGGCAGAGATGCCAAGAGCAGGGTTGGGAACCCATCACCAGTCATTTTAAAATTAGGGTGAGTGGATGAGTGGGAGGAGTACCAGTGGTGGGATGAACACCTGACACCAGATGCTTTACAGTTGGGGATGTTGGGTGAGGTACCAGTGGGATTGTGCACCCATGACCAATTATATAACACTTCAGAAAGGCAGGCAAGTGGAGAGCAGAATCAGTGTTTGGCTGCTGACCACCAGTCAGACATTGGTGGATGGTTCAGTGCCTGCAGCAGGGATTGGCTCCAAACTGCCAGTAATCTTTAACATAAGCAAGGGCTGTCTCAGAACTGCATGACAATAACCAAAGTTATAGTATTCAGAGATCCTGGCACCAGTTCTGCAGATTATAAATTTCAGTCCAGGGATGGTCAATACTGAGGGTAAACATGGGAGTGCCTGCTGAACTCTAATTATAGGTACACTACCATGCATATTAAATGAAAAAAAAACTTTGTTAATGCATTTTTTAGGGTTGAAATGAACAGTGTACAAAGAAGGCAAGTGATAAAATTGAGTTAAAGGTGTATGAAACCTTGACACAGTTGGTGTTATCCTCATACCAGAACTAACAGTGCTGTGTCTTTTACTTCTTGTGACAAGATGGTACCGATACTAGACTGCTTTTGTTGTGGCTAATACACACATTTTTTTTCTCTTAGTTTTTATTGTGAATGATCAGCATTCATGCATAACAGTATACATTTGGGCAGACAGAAAATCTTAACCCTTCATAGTATGTACAGCTTCAAAGTCAGAACTGACATACTTACATAATTAGTAAAAAACAACAAACATTCATGAGAAAAACAAACTGTGGATGCAGAACTACTGTGTGCTCAACATGGTACAGGTTAAGGTACAGTAACAGATTGTTGTATCAAAAACAAACTCTTGTCAGAACCAATGTGGCTATGGAGAGCTTTTGGGATGCTTGGGAGGAAGGGGAGAGGGAGGTAAGGTGCTTGCCTGGCACCATGGCTTGGAGAGACAGGGAGCGAATTCTAAGGATCACAGGAGCAGCTGCACAGGGGAGGGATCTGGATGTCATTGTCCACCTAGGGACAAGTGACCTGGCTAAGAAAGGGATCAGAGCAGTGCAAGAAGCATTTGTGGAGATGGGGAGGGGCCTTAGACAAATAGCACACACGGTAACCTTCTCGGAGGAGCTGCCTGTCTATGGCATGGATGAGGCTAGGGTGCTCCACACCATGGTATTCAATCAGTGGTTGAAAACTGGTGCAGAGCTCAGGGATTTGGCTTCATTGGGGACTGGGGTCCACCTGGATGGATGCAGGCCTATACTGGCATGACGGTCTGCATCTGTCCAGGAGGGGAACCAGGATCCTAGGTGATAGGTTTAAATACTTCATTGGCAAGCATTTAAGCTAGCCAAGGGGGGGGGGCACTTCAAAGGAGCAGGGAAATTCTAGCCTCCCCCAAAAAATCAGGGTACTAAGTGAGGTAGACACCAACATAGAGATGTCAATAGGGAGAAGTGCAGGGGTAAATGGAGAAAGTGACAAATGCAATAAGGACAGGGATGGTGAAAAAAGGGTAAGGCCTTCAAGAAATGGAGGGTAATGAGTACCAACGCCCATAGTCTAGGCAACAAGCTCCCTGAACTGGTGGCCTTGATGGAAGAGGAATGCCTGGATATTGAGCAGTCACAGAAACATGGTACACAGAGAACCATGACTGGGATGTTAACATACCAGGGTACACAACCTACAGGAGAGACAGAGAGGGCAGAAGAGGGTGGAGTAGCTCTCTATGTAAGGGAAGGGATAAAAGAAACTGAACAAAAGAGTAAACAGGGAGGAGAGGAGGCACTGTGGATCATGTTAGAGACTGGAAATGGCACCACAATCCACACAGGGGTTGTATACAGACCCCCATTTCAGGGGGAGGGAATGGACAAGGATATGATAGAAGGCATACTTAGGATGGCAGAGAAAGGGGAGATACTGTTGATGGGGGACCTTAATATGCCAGATGTTAACTGGAGCACCTTTGCTGCAGCCACATCCAAAAGCAGGACCATTCTTGATGCCCTTCTGGTGGCATGCCTCAGACAGCTAGTTTTGGAACCTACTCATGAGGGAGCAATCTTAGACCTCATACTCTCAAATGGGGAAAGTAAGAGGATCTCAGATCTAGAAGTGGGTAGCCATTTGGGAACAAGTGACCACCAAACAGTGTGGTTCACGAAAAACTCAGCTACAGAGTCAAGCCATACAAAAGTGAGGGTTCTGAACTTCAGGAGGGCTGACTTTGGCAAGATGGGAGAGTGCCTTAGAAAAGCACTAGCAAACAGGCTAGAAGGAGGGACGGAGCAACAATGGGGAAATATCAGAACTACCATCACAGAGGCAACAAGCTTTTGTGTGAAGCAAATAAACAAATCAAAATGAAAGAAAAAAGCCACTATAGTTCTCAAAAGAAGTGGCGGTGAAGGTTAGGGAGAAAAAAATAGCATTTAGGAAGTATAAGGAAACACAGAAGGAACAGGACAGAGAACTGTACCAGTTAAGGCAGATGGAAGCAGGGACGGTAGTCAGAATAGCAAAGGCACAAACTGAGGAAAAGATAGCCAACTCGGTTAAGAAGGGGGATAAAACCTCTTATAGGTATATCAGGGAGCGTAGAAAGACAAAAAAGGGAGGGATAGTGAGGCTGAATAGAATGAATGATGGATGGGCAGAGAGTGACAGTGAAAAAGCAGGGATACTGAATGAATACTTCTGTTCAGTATTCACAAAAGAGGAAGTGGGGGAGGTGCCAAATCCAATTAACAGAAGCACTCTGGAGAGGGTGGTTGATCCCAGTCCTTTCACAGAAGAAAGGGTTCTGAAAGAACTCCTAAAACTGAAGGCAGACAAAGCAATGGGGCCAGATGGAATTCACCCCAGAATTCTAAAAGAATTAAGCAGAGAACTAGTGACACCACTGACTACCCTTTATAACAAATCATGGGAGGATGGTGTGGTACCTGAGGACTGGAAGAAGGCTGATGTGATTCCCCTTCACAAAAGTGGGAGCAACACAGAGGCAGGAAACTACAGACCTGTCAGTTTGACCTCTGTGGTAGGGAACATGATGGAATCACTTCTGAAGGAAAGAACTGTTGAGTACCTAGAGGCCAGTGGGACACAGGACCCAAGGCAGCATAGATTCACAGCGGGGAGGTCATGTCAGACAAATCTAATTGATTTATTTGACTGGGTGACCAAAGTAGTAGACCGGGGGAGCTGTGGACATGGCTTACCTAGACTTTAGCAAGGCATTTGACACAGACCCACACAAAAGATTAGTAGTCAATTTAACCAGCCTTGAAGTGGGTCCCAGGGTGGTAGCCTGGGTAAAACATTGGCTGAACAACAGGACACAGAAGGTAATTGTAAATGGGGTCCACTCTGAAGAAAGAGGGGTTACTAGTGGGGTACCGCAGTGTTCAGTACTGGGTCCAGTCCTTTTTAATGTCTTTATAAATGGCACTGCAGAGGGACTGGAAGTAAAAGTATGCCTCTTTGCAGGTGACACAAAGATCTGCAACAGGGTTGATACACAAGGAGGTGTGGAAAGGATGAGAAGGGACTTGGCAAGGTTGGAGGAATGGTCAGAAGTATGACAGCTTGGATTCAATGCAAAGAAGTGCAAAGTAATGTACCTGGGAAACAAAAACCCAGGGGAAGACTACACAGTGGAGGGGAGGTAGTAACAACAGCAAAAATGGAAAGGGACCTGGGGGTAATCATATCAGATGACCTTAAGGTTGGCAAGCAATGTGAGAAGGCGGTAGAGAGGGCTAGGGGATACTGGGATGTATAGGGAGAGGCATCACCAGCAGAAAACAGGAAGTTGTTATCCCACGTACAGACAGTTGGTGAGACCCCATCTGGAGTACTGCATCCAGTTCTGGAGACCCCATCTCCAAGGACATAGACAGGATGGAGGCAGTTCAGAGGAGGGCAACTAAAATGGTGCACGGTCTGCAAGAGAAGCCATATGAGGAGAGTCTAAAGGAGCTTAATATGTATACCCTTGAAGAAAGGAGGGAGAGGGGACATGATAGAAACATTCAAGTACCTCAGTGGAATCAACAAAGTTCAAGAGGTAGCAAGATAGAGAGGACGGCTCAGAGAGCAATGTGAGGAAGTATTTTTTCACAGAGAGGGTGGTGGACACATGGAACAGCCTTCCTGAGGAGGTTGTGGGGTCTAAAACTGTGGGAGAATTCAAGAATACATGGGACAGACATAAGGCAATTTTTGTGGGGGGGGTTGGAAGAAATAGGCTGTTGGTTAAATAGGATCTGCAGCTTATCCTCTAGGTAGGGAAATGGGCAGACTAGGTGGGCCAAGCAGTCCTTATCTGCTAGCAAAGTCTATGTTTCTATGTTTCTCTGTTTCTGTTACCCATTATTTCTAATGAATTTGCACAATGCAGATATGTGGAGAGGCAGTTTTAATGTGGTCTTCCTTTTACATATTTTTACAATGTGTTTTCCTAGAATATGCCTGCTGATTGTTATATATTTAGCTTGGATAGATCACAGAAGAAATGGCAACTTATTTTCAGTGGGGCTCTACATCTACACAATATTATGCTGCATTGTGTAAAATCAGAATGTACTAAAAAAATATTTTACATCGGGGGGCTATATTAAGTGCCAGATCGATGCATGATCAGAAAGATGCATTGCACAAAGAGCATGTGCCTGTTGGCACTGATACAATATTCAAAGAGGATGTGCCACTGGTACAGGGTGTGCATACAGTGATGCCCAGATGAAGTGCAGCACTGCAGAATTCTGCAGTAGAGTTACTGCAGCAAACAATGCAGTTTTAAAGGGGAGTTAATCCCTTTTGTCATGCAGTAAATCTGTGACACTGTGCTTCATCCTAGTGGGCTTCATTGTACCTGTTGAAAATGTGACCCTGGACAGGAGTTGCAGTGCAGGCGGCCACCAAGTCAGGTGCCTCCAGGGTTACCCTGACTGAATACCTACCAAGGGCAATGCATGGCACATACCAGTATGCGCCACAGCCCCCATAGGTGATATTCAGCCCAGGAATGCAAATGAACTAACTGGGCATGCAGGGTGCAAAGGGGCCTTATGCATCCTCATTACCAGTACATTTGCATATTGGCATGGTGATGAATGCATCAGAGCAGTTCTCGCCCCCCAAGTCCCAACCCCAGTTGCTCCCATGTGGGAAAGGACCTGAAGTTTCTGGTAGTATAGTGGCACCCCAGCCCATTCCAGCAGCCCCAATCCTACCGGAGTCCAGGCATTATTAGTTCCATATTGTAGGGACCCCAATGCCATCCCTAATTTCACATGAATACACCTACAATCCATGTACATAGTGTAGTGGCCCCTGCCCCTCCTCAACGGTGCATAGACACCCGTCTCCCTGCCCCCCAGCCCATCCCATTTTGATGACTGACTTTGTAATGGGATGGTACCATTTACAGTAGGATGCTTGAATGTGCTATATGTAGGCACGAGCTGTGTGTGGGTGATGACATCCAGTTGCAATACACCTCAGGCACTCACATGCAGATCCAACATACCAGTGCCATTGCACTGCTCAGTGTGGGTGATGGCCGATGCTGTACCCTCTCACACAGGTCCCAAAACAGACATGTTACAGCTGACCTCCCATTCATTTGTACAATTGGGGAACTGCAGATGAAGTGTCCATAGCCTGAAGCATACATTGCAAATGGCATTACGGGATACCACACTCCATGGCACCCGGGATACCTCAGCAGTCCAGAGGGTGGCATATTACACAGGGGAACAGAGAAGAGTGTGGACTTGCAGTGGTGTAAGGCAGCAGGAAGATACAGCATCAACAAGGCATGCACTGGAGGCATGTAAATTCCCTCTTCAGTTTGCCAGGGACATACACATGGCTGCATACACTGGTGGATCCACAGCTGGTGTGGTGCCCCAATGCGTGGTACAGCCAGTTGGATCATTCCAGAGTGCAGGTCCCAACTCGGGTTCAGTGAAATCAATAGCTGGCCATGGCAGGGTGAGGAGGGCCATGCCAGTCTTTGTAACAGGTCAGGTATGGGGGAAGTGAGGGTGTCTGTGTACAGGGGCATTGAATAGGAGTCCTCTAGACTATGGATATGGACCATGATTTCCTCTGGTGCAATTGGGTCTGGGGGGCCCTACACTATGGACCTCTTCAGGGATGGAGTTGGCTAGATTGGGGATGGAAAGGGGGTACCTCTAGTCAACCAGGGCTGCCAGACTGCTGTGCACCTTGGTGCACATCTGCAGCCTGCCTGTGGGTGGCTGGCTAAGTTAGGCCAGGTATTCATGGCCTAACTCCTGGCTGCAGTGCTCTGGATTGCAAGGGACACATTCCCATTGAATATGTTGCAGCACGGCATATTCATGGGATTGCCCCCTTGACTTGAATGGCACATCATTTGTGTGTGCCCTGGCCCATTCCCTTTGTGGCTGGCACATCCCACACATTTGAATATTGTGCTGCTGTGAATAGTTGGAGTTGTGCGGCACATCTCCCTTTTCCACTGGGGTGCACTGCATTATCTCCTTTGAATATGGGTGCTGTGACTAGGTACCCTGAATAAATACATTTTAAAAATGGTAAAATCATGACCCCATTGTAAAATCATGACCCCATTGAAAACAAGATATTGCATCTAATTTGGGACCGCCTGAGTAAATACAGTGCAAAAATGTGTAAATGAACATCCCCGTGACAATGAGATGTAGCATCTCCCCTGCCATATCCAGGATACAAAATATAGGATAAGAAATATTCAGTGCTCCCAGATCCAAATAACCATTATCCTGTAAGAAGCAAAATCAAATCCCTGTATAAATCCCTGAAGGTTTTTCCATAAGCCACTGGTTCCTTATTTATGACTTTGTTCTTTATTTATTATATCAGCAGCCTTTTATTAAGAAAAGCGCTCTGATTTGCTGCTTAGTATTAATACTATATGTTAAGATGGCCTTGGAATGATTTGGATTTACGTGCCATGCATAAGGCATAATTGGGGACTATATGAAATAACAAATATTACCCTCATTATTTCATGAACTATACTCAAAATTAGTATTCACAAGTCAGACAATCTTTCAAAAGATACTAGTAATGCCTGTGAACAAATTTATTGCAAATAAATTAGAGACATTTCCTTCTATAAATATATATATATATATATATATATATATATATATATATATATATATATATGCTATTTTCATCTTATGCTTGTTAGTTTTCAGACAAATTCTCATAGACTATTTTCTGACCACCTGATGGAATCTTGAATGAGTCAAGTGAATGTTATTATTTTCTTCAAGGCCCTGATCCAGCAACTCAGTAAATGCACACTCAGTATATCATATTATAAAATGACAAAAAACAGTCTTCTTTTTCCAGTTGTTTGATCAGGAATTTTTTAAAGGTATAAGTTATTTTTGTTACATCTATGTTGGTCCAATAAAAGGTATCACATAATTTGCTTCTATATCACTCATGGTTTGTCAGCAGTTAATTCATTAGATGAGGTCTCCCTTGCCAGGAGTTTGACTGTTTCTCCACCCATCCCCAAACACACACACACACACACACACACACACACACACAGACACACACACACACTTACTATAAGAGATCTCAGTAGCTCTTATGTGTTATGTTTGAAAAGCAGGCTGCAGCCCTTTCTGTCAAAAATAAATTTATACATTTAGTCTGGGTTTATCACTGAAGACCCGGCATTTAATCAGATAGGTCTTGAGAGGTTAAAAAACAATGTAAATCTTTGCAAAATTTGCTGGGAAAGGGTAACATTTATGAGGTATGAATCTTTCTTGAAAGATATTCATCCTCAACTAAAGTTAGTTGCAAAAAATGTTTAAATGTAAGGCATTTAAATGTGTAAGCTGCTGCATTTAGAAGGGGGTAAACAAATCTCCAGTTTAATAGGCAACCAATATTTAACAAGCTGTTTCAGTTTCTTAATGGCCATCTGATAAGCAGCTTGGAGTTATGTCTCCAACATTCTAAACAGAAAGAAGAAATTATTTTATTGTAGTTGTTGTAGTGATTTGTAGATGTGGAAGGATACATTGAAAAGTCCAAAAAATGTGTTCCATGATACTCCATTTTCAAGCTACACATAGCAAAATGGCTGTAGGCACTGCCCACAGACATAAAAATGATATCAAAGGGATTCCAGAAGGCTCCTGCTCTACCGGCCAAGAGCAATGTCAGTGTCGTGTGTGTGTGTGTGTGTGTGTGTGTGTGTGTGTCCTCCCCATGAAACATTTCAGGGTCCATGTGAACTCGGTCCTGTATTTTCTCTCCCTGACAAATCACTCCTGACAATTCGCACAGACACAAATTCACTCCTGCCTTTCTCAGTCCGGTCATTTCTCTTCCACTCCCACTCGCATTCTTGCTCCTGCTCCAGTATGATAGAAACATCAATTTTAACTTTTTTTTTTCAATTTTAAGCAGACATGTAACTGTTTTTGTTTTACTTGTGGCCAGCACACTGAGGCAGAACTATGTGTTGGTTTGTTTTGTGAGGCTTCAGAGATCATTGTGGCTACTGTTGCCAATTTCCTGTCCTGATTTCAGGCTTGTTTATGTTCCAAACCACAAAGAAAGAGGTATGCAGTATTTCTTTGTCATGCTGAATATTTTAAAATGACCAAAACCTTTTTCTGCTGACCTAAAAGGTAACATACCATAGTGTTCCTTCACAATGAACTGGGATATATTATATTTGGGGCTATAAGGATCTACTCTGCAACACTAAACACTCTTTATTTCTCATAAAATGTAAAAAACAGGTTACTGCCTGCTAGAGCCCTGTCTTGAAATGATAACAAATATAGATGTGTTATACAGTAGGTCCAAAGCCGTACTCTCAGACTTGAAAGTTGGTGTGAGCTAACACAGTAATCTGTATACTGCTGCAGACAGTGTCTATTCATTTTGCTCCTGATCACGAGATTTCTGATTCTAATTACAGATGTGTTGACTTTGTTAATCTCTTCAGTTTTTTAGTGATCTAAATAACTGTATACATTTCTAGATCAGTCATAAAATTAGTTGTTTCACTTCCTGCAGCATCTTACACCGGTAAGCACATGCAACTGATTACGGCTTTTTAATTAACTCCGTCAGGCTCCAGGGAGAGAATTGTTGGGGGCAGGTTGTCAGGGGAGTGAAATGTTGCCAGAGCACATTGTCAGGAACGAGATGACAGGGAGCAAAATGTCAGAAGGGAATTGTTATGCTCCCAACTTTTCACCACTAGAATCCTGCTCATGATGATGATATTGGCTGCCATTTCTGAGTCTTTGCCACCCTAGTGAAATGGAGCTTGGCAGTGATGCACTCCATCTGGTTAACTTGTTGGAGTACTTCTTTCCTCTCCTGCAAGATGGTAATCGTGAGGGACAACAAGAGGACTGTTATAACCTTGAACCAAAATACACATGTGTAAACAAGGTCACTCTGCTGTGATTCCCCAAATCCCTTGCACTCAGAGACTATGGACCATATTTACAAACCTGTGCAGGGTACTCTGGTTCCACATTCCAGCTCAGTCCAGTTTGAATATTTCACTGGTACTGTATGGCCTGAATTTTGGGAAATCCTAAACATTATTCTAGTGCTTCCCCCCATTTGGCATTCTCTCCAGCATAGATTAGTCCCACCCTAACTGAAGTGGGTTTTGATGGAAGAGACATGAAAATATTTTATAAGGACCTACCCATAATACTCCTGCCATGTGGGAGAAACAGTAAGCCAAAATGAAAAGTCCCTGGTAGGTAATCACTTTGTTAATTGTGGTCTTTAAATGTGGATCCAGTCTTTTTGAAGTGCTCTAAAAAGTTAGGACAAGTGAATTGACCGGTCTAGGCAAGAAATTGCCTAAACTCTTATGAAATTAGGACAGTCTTTATTTATTAACAACTACCAAACATCTTGCCATTCTGTCTATTGCTTCCTTTATCAGACACTGAAATTTAACACACACACACACACACACACACACACACACACACACACACACACACACACAAGAGCCGTACAAAACCATATACATATGTACAACAACTTTAGCTTAAGTATAACACCCAAGTGGATGTACCAATGCTTTCTTCTTTATAAATCTGAATTCCTAAGAAGGTTCTTTATACAAAAAGGTCTCTTGACTATAAGCAAGTAAAATATTAACATGCTATTAGCATAATTTAATTCTAAATATATGCCAAACACCACACCACATGTCACCACATACCATTTTAAAATGTCTGCACAATGAGAGCTACATCCATCCAGTAACAAACCACTGAGGTATTTTCTTTATTTTTGTAAAATAGTTTTAAATAGCTTTGCGTAAGCCTCACAACACTATACCATTAGCATTATACAATATCTAGAGAGGTATATATAATGGAACCGTATAACCTTAAACATATTCAGAAAATCATCTGTCAGAAAACTGCACACATTGGGCATAGCCAGTACTGTGAAATTTACTGAATGCAGTAATTTTGATTAACTTCTTTAGTAAAAACAGGTTAGAAGCTCTTTAATGCTCTCTTAAAAATTCAGAAATGCTGTGCCCGAGTATGCTAATAAGTTTGAGGTACTATGAGGCTTATTAAGAATTAATTTAACCAATTTAGTATTGTCCATTTAGGGAGATGGCTTGATATAAGAATATATATACTGTACAGTAGCTTCCACATGGAAAATTGACATTAAAAAAATGGTAATTTGAAAAGCTGACTTTTATGAGGAGCCTATGAGACTGTGTACATACTTGCAACTTCCAAGTCTGATGAATTCTAACATCAGTAAACCTAAACCAGACTGCACATTCATTTCTATAGTATTTTTATAATAGTTCAGGATTACTACATATGAAAGCCAGGTGCCTATTTCTAATGTACATTTTATGCTGTTACTTTTCCCAATTCTGAGACCCATTAATGAGTATAATTTTCTGTAGCAGGTAACATCCTCGTTACACATTGATAAATTCATAACAGTGCTACTTTATGTTTGCAAAAGTCCTATATTACCTTACATGTCTACTGTACATTTACGCATTGCAAACATTTATTTTCAGTTTAAAACAACTCTACTCAGTAAGTCTGTTAAACAAACTTCCACATCTTTGGAATATCTCACCTCAAGTTTCTATTACACTACTGCTATGTTTTCCATACATTTTTAGCCACAGCAGCTTTCTGTAACTATAGCAGCTTAACAAAAGTTTGCATACACTTGAGTTTGTTCTTTTTACATAGAAACTCATTTGTTCACTTAAATGTATAGTATGTATTAAGGGTACAAATAGCATCAAGTTCAGCACTTCAGTATTCTTAGTATTGTTCAGAGGTGCAGACTGACACCTCTAGGCCTCTGCCAGGTTAGACCTCTTGTACCCACAGCAACAGAGGAATGGCATATGTCAAGTGGCATCATCAGGTGTTGCGTGCATTGTTGCTAGGCGACCACCCACCTAATAGCAACTGCTGTTGGCTTTGTTTCAGGTACATTATGGCAAAGTACTAGTGAGTATTCCAGCTTGCGGAAAATGTATAAATCTTACCTGAAACAGATTTTTATGCATTGCAACTATAGTGAGTTGTGTTTTAACCCAGCGACTGACTAGGTTAAATTTTCAGTATGTTAATGCAGAATGATTCTTCACTTTCTTTTTCTTAATGAGAGCTATTGGACTTGATCTGTCAACTAAATACCCCTGCCAGGGAAGGTTACATTGGTTTGCTGTAGTTTAACTGCCCAGAGATGCTATCACTACTTTAGTGAGCAGGCGCAAAATGTCAGATGATTGATATTTGCTCACACAGCAATCCAAAAATGCATAGTGATGTACCCTATGTGATGACAGCACTTTCTGGTTTACAGATGTCCCTGTCTTTTGATGGACTGGGTGAAAATAATTTAATTGCCTTTCATGAGTAGATTGTTTCATGCTCTGTAGTCTATACAGCTATATAGTGGGTACTGGCTACTGCTGATGTAGTGACTGCAAGTTTTATAAGGTTGATGTTTTGTGAATTATCTGTGGTAAACGAGAGTGCAATGGGGAGGGAGAGGAGTTTTGTGCTGTACTGTCCTACATGAAGTGACTTACTCATTTTTTTAAATTCTATAAATTTCCCTATTTTTATGGCTGTGGTCGAAGCCTACAGCCATCTTGCTATCTGTAGCTAGAAAATGAAGTACCATGGAACACATGTTTTGAACTTTTCAATGTATCCTTCCATGCCAACTGAAATAAAACATTCCCTTCTTTCTGTTAAAAATGTTGACACATAATTCCAAGCTGCTAATCAGATGCCATTAGGAAACTGAAACAGCTTGTTAAATATTTGTTAAATGCTGGTTGCCAATTAAACTGGATCTTTGTTTACCCCCTTCAGAATGCAACAAACTGCACATTTAAATACTTAGTATTTACATAGCTTCTTGATACTAGTTTCACTTGGGAATGTATTGTCTTTCAAGAAAGATTAATACCTCATAAATGTCACCCTTTCCCAGCAAATCTATGATGTACACTGTTTCTTTAAACTCTACACACATTATCTAATGAGCAATGATTCAGACACATGCCAGGTCTTCAGTGAACTGCTTATACTAAATATGTAGCAATCAGAAGCCATTTTCTACTATGCTTTTAGGGAAAAAAAGATATTGAGCAACTGCAAACACACACACACACTCTCTGTGCACACCAGTCTCATGGTCACAACATTCAAAATAAATACTGCATTCTAATATGTTATAAAGAAACTGTTTATGTCAGTGAACACAGTGCAGTTCAATTTAGAGTAGATTTCCTTTAAATATTTCTTATCCTGTATTTTGTACACACACACACACACACACACACACACACACACACACACACACACACATATACACACACACTACACTACACACCATTCTCATGGCCACAATACTGCCAGGTGGCCTGGGTTCAAGTCCCAGCGGTGGCACTTATTCTTTCTCACATCTGTTTGTATGTGTTCCATAAAATATGCAGACCACACTCCTGTGTGATTGTTACAAGAAATGTTTGTGTTGCTGTTAGGTTGTGCATTTAAGAAAGAATATTGTGCTCGGTGACGGACCAGGTTCCAGTTGTCTCAGTGGTGTAGCTGGTTACTACAATTGAAATGGTATTCTGGGTAGCCTGGATTCACGTCCCAGCTGAGGCACTTATTCTTTCTCACCTCTGTTTGTATGTGTTCCATAAAATATGCACACCCCACTCCTGTGTGATTATTACAAGTAAATATTTGTGTTGTCATTGGGTTGTGCATTAGAGGAAGAGTAATGTGCTCAAGGATGGCCCAGGTTCCAGTTGTCTCACTGGCACAGCTGGTTAGCACAATCAGAACAGTATTCTGGGTAGCCTGGGTTCAAGTCCAAGCTGAGGCACATGTTCTTTCTCACCTCTGTTTGTATGTGTTCTATAATATATGCACACTACACTCTTGTGTGATTGTTACAATGAAGAAACTATTTGATTAAGTCAGTGACCACAGTGAAGTTCAATTTAGAGTAGATTTCCTTTAAATATTTCTTATTCTATATTTTGTATCCTGGATAGTGCAGGGGAGATGCTACATCTCATTATCATAGGGATCTTCATTTACACATTTTTGCACTGTGCTTACTCAGGCTGTTCCAGATTAGATGGAATATCTTGTTTTCAGTGGGGTCATGATTTTTCCATTTTGATAATATATTTCTTCAGGGTAGTCTAGTCCAGGGCCCCCATATTCAAATGAGATGTGCTGCATAACTCCAACAATGCACTACAGTGTGATATTCAAACGTGCGGGATCCGCCTGCTACAAGGGAATGGGCCAGGGTACACATAGATAGTATGCCGTGCAAGTCAAGAGGGTGTTCCCATGCATATGCCATGCTGCGGCATACTCAGTGGGAAATCCACCCCTCACAGAGCAGCGCAGCCCACAGTTAGGCCATGGATAGCTGGCCTAACCCAATCAATCACCAACAGGCAGGCTACAGAAGTGCACCCAGGTGCACAGCAGCCTGGCAGCCCTGGTGAACTAGAGGTACCCCCTCATATCCTCGATTAATCCAACTGTATCCCTAAAGAGCTCCATAGTGTAGGGCCCCCCCGGACCCAATCGTACCAGAGGAAACCATGGTCCATATCCATAGCATAGACTCACCACCTTGGTACCTAGACAACTCCACTCCCCCCATACCTGACCTGTTGCAGAGACTGGCACTGCCTTCCACACCCTGCCACAGCCAGCTACCGAATGCACTGGACCCAGGCCAGGGACCTGCACTCTAGAATGACCCAAGTGGCTATACCATACATTGAGGACTACACAAGCTGTGGACCCACCAGTGTATGCAGCTGTGTGTATATCCCAGGCAAACTGTAAGATTGAATTGACATACCTCCAATGCATGCCTTGTCAATGCTGTATCTTCCTGCTGTTATACAGTCTCCCCGTTCCCGTGTGTAACATGCCACCCTCTGGACTGCTGAGGAATCCTGGGTGCCATGGGGTGCAGTATCCTTCAATGCCATTTGTAGTGTATGCTCCAGGCTTTCGATAGCACATTGATGGTTCCCCAATTGTACAAAGAAATGGGAGGTCGGCTGTAACATACCTGTGCTAGGACCTGTGAGAGTGAGTACAGCATTGGTTTTCACCCGCACTGAGCAGTGCAATGGTACTGGGATGATGGATCCACATGTGTGTACCTGAGGTGTACCACCACTGGGCATTATCGCCTGCACACAGCTCGTACCTATGTATGATACCTTCCCGCATCCTATTGCTAGTGCTCCACCACCTAAAAATAAAATGCCATTTCTTCTGTGAACTATACAGGCTAAATATATAGCAATCAGCAGGCATATTCTAGAAAAATACATTGTAAAAATGTGTAAAAGAAAGACCACATTGAAACTGGCTCTCAGCAGGTCTGCATTGTGCAAATTCATTAGAAATAATTTGTAAAAGCATCTCAAAAGCTCTCCACAGCCATATTGGCTATGACCTGAGATGTTTCAAATCTTGGCTGCCCCAGATTTTATGTAACCATAAAGATACGGTATCTGGAAATTATGACTAGAGAGTGTGGGCACGGAGTTATAATGTCACAAGACATTATGCTGAAGCAATATACAACACTGCCAATACAGCGCTATCTAGTGCAGCAACATATGTCTGTGTTTTGCAGGGGGCTCTGCCGCCAGTACCCCGACCTCTCCAACTAAAATAATTTACTGGGGGTGGATACTTAATTCACAAAAAGTGTGAATAAAAGAAAAATTACATGTGTCTGGGACAGGGATTCGATACCCAGTCCGCAGACAAACCACCTCCATTGCTGCCCATGACTCATCCCATCGAGCCACAGCAGCTGCTTGGTGGACCTTCCTCCAAGCAGAGGACTTACCCTCTGCAAGGGAAAAAAAAAGACATGGTACACAACCGAGCATAGATCCTTTAGCAGTTTTGCACCCTGTCACTATTCCCACCTGTGCTGTCTCTGATGCTCGGTTTTAGCATGTGCCATTCTCTATATGGCAAACTGACCCAGTAGTAGAGTGTGTGTTGGGGGGGTGGTATTTCAATGAGTAGATGAGTTAGGAGGGTGAAAAACTAAGTTATTTGAGGATGGGAATTTTGTGAGCTGAGTGCTTTACATTGGAGCTGAACTTGTCTATCAGTATGCCTGCCAGTTTGCTTCTTCAGTTAATCTCAGTCTTTTATCCAGTTTTCCAGGTTCATAAATCCACCACATTCCATTTCTTTTCCAGTAATTTGTTATAGATTCCTTCTCTTTTAGGTCGGGTATGTGTTGCAGACCCCAGAATCTTAATGAGGCTGCATTGTGTCCTCTTTCCTTAAAATGTAGGGTGACACTGGATATCTTGTCTCCTCTCCCAGTGATACTGTTGTGCTCTCCCATGCATTTTTTATTTCCTTCTGTGTTTTCTCCACATATAGTCTGCCACAGGGCCACTATAGAACATAGAGTACCCTGGATCAGTTATAGTTAATGTAACTTTGTATGGATATTTCTTCCTAGTATGAGGGAAAAGGAGTACCTCCTTTCTTGTGGTGTGCCTGCAGATATCATAGAGACCATAAGGGCATATGTCTGGTATTAATGGTCCCAGTAATAATTATCCTCCTTGTTTTGTTTCAGTGCTTTCCTCAGAGTGCGCCATATCAATCAACTTATCCTTGATGCTCAGGACTTTCCTTGATGTTATAATTGATCTGTTGCTGAACACCCCTGTTGATGCTCAGTAGGATTATAGAATGTCCCAATGTTTGTTAAGTATGCTTCCAAATTTTTGGCCTTTGTGAGTTGTCAGTGGTTGAAAACATCACCCTATCAAATGTATTTTGTGGCTTCTCTTTGGTCCTTCTAGCTTGGTCACTTTGGATGCAGTCTGCTCTTTCTTCTGCTTCTCTAATTATTTTCAATTTGTACCCCCTTTATAGAAACCTGGATGCAATCTCTTCTTTTTACTGCTGCAGGGGTTGAGCCCTGCAGACATCTTTTTATCACTTGTGAAAAAGGACTCTTCAGACTCCTTCCAAAGCACAATTTCAGAGTTGAACCACAATCCTTCCATTACCTGAAATCACTATGCTGGGGGTGGGGTGGGGAGTTCCTTTCCTACATGTAGCATTATCCTGCCAGCTCAGATTACAGTCAGTGATGCGTAAACAGCACAGGCAGCTTGTTTTAGTCTGAAAGAACACCTAACCCCTCTTTTTACACATTTTTATTTAAATAATGACTTGTTGGCAGGGTGTAGTGCTCCTATACTTCTAAAAGTTTTCAATTATGTTTTTTCTATGTACTTCTCCAGGCAGCAGTCTTAAATCAGCAACTGAACAGTCTTGAAGCACAGTTGTAAGGGATCTTTGTTTTGTCTCTCTGCGAATTCCTTCATGAAGGAGTACAAGGTGATTTGAGGTCAGGTTTTGGCTTGTGGCAGTGGGGTCACTGGGCTAGGACAATCATTGTGATGAGCCTTCAAATGATTAAAACCGATAGTCTCATTATTTAGTAAATCTGTTTGTTTACTAAATAAAGTTACTTTCCCTACTAAAGTACTGTAAGTAAAGATCACATAACCCTCTGTCCAGGTTTTGTATTGACAATCCTGTGGAAGAATTTTGCTGGTTACACTTTATTTGCATTTGTAATGAGTTTATTTGGAAATACTGCTTGATCGATAGTAAAGTGACAGCTTTATTGGTGCCTGCGTCTAATGGCTGTCTTCCCTCTGAGACTTGCAAGGTACTGTAAGCAAGAGTCTGTTCTATTTAGTACTATAATCAAGCATGTAAACAGTAAGATAGAGTAACCATGACATTAAACTGGGATTACATGTAAAAGATAACTGCCCTATGGTGGTGCCTAATTGTGCACTTGTGAAAGCACAGACCCTGGAGCTGAATGCACTTCTCTGCTTTGACTTGTCATATTGTCTCCTATGTATCTACTTGTATGACATTTTTCTGTTTGTATTAAATGAAGCATTTGGCTGACATGGTAATGCTATGTACTATATGTTTTGCTGTCCAAACAAACAAAGTCAGTGCCAAACATATTTGCTTTCATGTTGTTACAATTTAGAACAACAGTATATTAAGTCTATAGGCAGGCCTTTCTTTACCCCATGATCCATTGTTGCATAGAATTTGGGTTCCACTGGGCTAAGAATTATAGGCCCCCCTATTCAGAGCTGGCCATGTGTGGTCTGTGGCAGCTTGTGCACAGCCTGCCTGGGGGGCAATATTCAGTCAATTAGCTCACTGCAACTAGAGTGCGCAAGCTGTCTAATTATGGTGCCATATCGGTACAGTGCATAGTGACTTTGAGCGATGCTGACAGAGGCCCAGACTGAATATGGCTGCTAGAAACAAAATGAAGGTAGTGTGAATCAAATGGGTTCATGGCAGGGTTCCTATGGGCCATATTTAGTCCTAACACGTTAATGACCCCTTTGGGCATGGAAGGTGCTATGGCCCATTTCCATGCTCATTAAGGGCCTATTAATATGTGTGTATACCCCCCCCCATTCTGTAGCTGTCTTACATATTCCTTGTAGTCTACTGGTCCCCCCACACCCCCTAGTCACCTGTCTTGTAGCTGTTTTGAATATTCCTGGTGGTCTAGTGGTCTCCCACCCCCTGATCACTTCTCCTGTAGCTGTCTCAATATTCCTGACGTAGTGGTTCCTGTACCCCTAATCAATCATCCTGTACCTGTCTTGAATATTTCTGGTAGTCTAATGCCCCCCACATAAGGACATCTGATCCTGTGTCAACCCGCCTGCTCATGACCCTTCTCCTTACAACTCCCCACCCCTGCTCAGGTCACATAAGCCAAAGTACGTCAATAGCGACATGGACCTGCACAGCCCTCTGTTTACCACCTTTGCTGGCCACCATATGATTGCCAATGAGCGATCATGAGTACCATAGACACAGGTGTTTGAACAATCCTTGGGATTCTCAGACACTGTCAGATTGAAATAAATTGAGGTGATGAGCAGAGGACTGTGCCAGTCATCACTATAGCTGCAGTTTGCATTATGTGACCCATGGTTGGGAGGGTGCCTGAGAAGGTGAGACAGGAGGGGTTCAGATGCCCTTATGGGGGGGGGACTGATAGACCACCAGGAATAGACCAGACAAGTACAAAATGAATGATCTGGATGCTTTCACTATGTATTTCCCCAGGACAGATCAGCTTACATGCAATATTTGCTTTCAATGGGGTTCTGCTGTCGGGTCCTGCTTTTACAGTTTTGCAATATATTTACTCAGGATAGCCCAGATGAGTTTGGATATCTTGTTTGCAGTGGGGTTCTGTTTGACCCAGTTTTTACACTGTATTTACCTAGGATAGTAAAGTGGAGATGCAAGACTTTTTTTTCAGTGGGGTCCTCCTTTTACCCATTTTTGTAATGCATTTACCCAGGATAGACCAAGTGAGAGGTAATTTCTCATTTTCAGTGGGGTCCAGCTTTTCCAATATATCTTCCCATGACAGAATAATATAGTGGACTTATTTATTTGATTAACTTATTTAAGGTGGCAAAGCAGTAGTGCATGTTTAAATGTCTTCTCAATGAAGGATAAGTAACTTAATAATTTGGTAGTGATAACTTTGTTCTTATCTTGAAGTTTGTACTTTTTATTCATGTAAAAAAATAGATCTGCAATCTGGGGAATGTCTGCAGAAATCCTCCAACCCAGTGATTGGCTAACTGTACCTGTGTGACTGAAGGTGTGGCTGGTACTATCTATGCAGCGTGCGAGTGAGGAGCAGCTGACTAGTCATGCCGTATGAGCCTGTGAGGGATTCTGAAGTTGGGAGTCAGGACTTGGCCAGGACTGAGTGAATTAGAATGTCAGTGGCAACAAAATAATATGCAAGCCATAATACCCAACAGGGTGGGTGATATTGCCCATACGGATCACCCTAGAGGGTATTATTGCTCTTAGAAAATGGGCACCTGTTTACATTTTTATACAGCGATTAAAAAAACAGGTGCAAAAAAAAAAAAGTCTAGATACAGAAAAAAAAACTTGTATGATAAAGTTGACCCTGTCTGGTTTGGTTGTGACTAGTGGGTGCTGCTATTTTTAAAAAACCTTTTTTGATTACATTGGAAATGGAGCATAGCCTTTTGTGTGCCATTTCAAATGAAGGGAGCTTATTCAGGAGTGATCATGCCCCCCCCCCCCCGTCTGCCACTGACTGGCAACTGTTAATTGTAATCAGAGAGAAAGAAATAGCCACCAAGAAAAGACAACTAAGAAGTAGGCTGACATGAAAGGAATGGATCATTGTACAATTAGCGCGAGTGTCACATCATTCCAAGGCTAAGGTAAGCACACAACCTTCATTTTCTGACTGCAAGAAACGAAAAGTTAAATACTACTTTTAGTGCCACTAGCAACAACATTTTTGATGGGAGCCATTCTCAGAGCCATTATGCTTTTTCGGGCAACGTGACACCACAGTCAGGTTGGGGTTTTGTTTTCGAAGCAGTTGGAGGGAAGCCTTCTTACAATGCAGGACTGTAAGCTAGAGAAAATTCACACTAATGGAGCTCTTGAATGCTGACAGGAAAGTGGATTAATATGAAATCAAGTGATGGGGAGAGGCTGTTGTATGTCTCCTAAGTGAGACAACAAAATGACAGTTTGAGGCAAGGATCGGAGCCTGGGTGTCATGCCACTGCTAGAGTCGGGTCCAGCTTATTAAGAAACAAACAAACAAAACAATAGTTTTTAAGTTTATTTTTTAAAAATACTGTCATGTGTTTAGTTTATTTTTTTTTTTAAATACTGTGATGTGTTTCTTTTAAGTAGTATTTGTATGGGCTGGTGTGAGGACTGAGTTGGGGGGTCTCTCCCTCACTCTCTCCCTAAGTGAGTGAAAGAAAAAATAGCGGCAATTGAATTTTGAATTTTGAAAAGGCACAAGAATACCAGTTTGGCCTTTTGGCATGGGATGCTGACACTTTTTATTTCCTAGTTTGTCTATTGTAAGTTAATGCACCCACCTGGCAGTGGTACCAGCCAATCAGACACCAGGAAATAAAAAACAAAAACATATTTTAAGAATCAATAACCTACCTGACTTTATCATAAAAGGAACAGTGAGGCAAGTGTGCTGTTTTGTATTAGTAATTTGTTTGTATTGAATAGCCTTATCTGAGGGTGAGGGGCTGGGCTGCATCCAGTGACTCAAGTGATCTCTCTTTCCCCTAAGCTTGCCCCTTGCCGCAAGCCTCCCATCCACCCACTGTATGCAAGCAAGAAACCCATGAAGTGAAGTCCACATGCATCTGATGGTGGATGGAAATTCTTCAGCATTAAAGCCAGTGCTGCATTCGGATGAGGCATTAGGTCATGTGTGCCTTTTGGCTTTGGTGTCTGGGATGACTTCTGAGTGGGTGTTTAGGGTGGGATGAGCTTACCACTGACATTTGCCCCCGACCTTGCCACGTGAGTGGGCTGTGTACATGCCACAGGACATGCTTGGCATTGGGTTGTCATCTGTTACAGTTGCCTGTGCACCCCTGCAGGTTGGCTGTCATGTGTGGGTTATGCTGGAGTACTTGATGGTGTTGTGGTTTTGGTATTTTGACATATGGAGATTTGGGGGTTGGCTGCCATGTACTGGGTATAAATGGGAAACATCATCCTGCTGTAGAGCAGTGATAATTATGGTCATGCCATTGTCCGAAGTCTCACACAGGTTGTGAAAACCCTTGCTGCATATCAAGTCTGTGGGCTATGATGTCACGTATATGCCCTGTATTTCATGCAGCTGTCCTTGCTGAGCCTTACCCTCCCTGCTCCAACTGTCTCAGTTCAGGGTACATGAAGATAAAACATTCATGACCAGGTATACATCCTGGCCCAGATATTCAAAACTGTGCCCAGAATGTGTGCAATGAAATGCACAGCACAATGCTGTTGCGCAATAGAAAACTGATGCCATATTCAACAGATGCACCACTGACATGCACAGGTGCAAAGCACACTGAATATAGCAAAGATGTGCCACTGCACAGCCAGACATGTGCTGGAGCAATCAGGAATGCGCAGGAGCATGCAAGTATGCAGCAGCCAGCAGGCTGAGCAAGCACAACAGGTAAAGGGGAATACAGGCATGGCAGCAGAAGAGCAGAGTGCCAAGCCAGTAATGTCAGATCCACACCACAAGGCGACAGAGGCCAGGATGCTCAGCAGAGGCACATGGCCATTGGGCAACAGAGTATGCCAGTCACACAACATCAGCACAGGTCACAAAGCACACCAACTCATCCACCCTGAAGGCACGGCTGCTGGCAGGCCCATGGTACTGCAACACCACCACCACCCTGACTGGCAGCACCCTATGGGACAGTGCCACAGCCATGGTGTAAGGCCACCAGGCACACACAGTGGACTGGTGTAAAAGAGACACAGATGCACAGGGGAACAAAGGGCAAATGGCATGCCAAGAAGCAGGGAGACAGGGCCCAGCACCGCACAGCACACCAGAACCGGCAAGGGTGGCAAGGCAGGTGGACATCAAGGCAGAACAGCCAGAGAGTGACAGAAGGTGGTGGACCATGCACAGAGCAGGTGTAGATCCATAGCCCATGGGCATGCAAGATGTAAGAGGGAGCTAATAATCCCTCTTTACAAGACACTGGTTAGACCCCATCTGGAGTACTGCATACAGTACTGGAGGTCACACCTTCACAAGGACATTCCAGAGAAGGGCAACCAAAATGGTGCAGGGACTGCATCAGAAAACATAAGAGGGCAGATTAACAGAGCTCAATATGTATACCCTAGACCAAAAGAGGGAGAGAGATGATATGATCACAACATTCAAATACCTTAAGGGCATTAACAAGGTGAAAGAGTCTAACATGTTTCAATATAAGAAAAATAGCAGGACAAGAGGACACAGCATGAGATTAGAGGGAAGCCGATTAAGGAGTAATGTGAGGAAGTTCTTTGTCACAGAAAGGGTGCTGGCTTTGCCTGTGTGCCAGTGCATTCACTCTGATCCATGCCATTTCCAGCTGCATATGTGTGTGTGTGTGTGTGTTGCCTCATCACCCACAGCTTCTAAATGTGCCACCCACATGTCCCACTGTGCCAAGCTGTACGCTGCTTGATGGTTCTGGTGGTGCTTGTACGGGTCGTGTTGCTGGCAGCTTTGTGTCCAGCCCAGGGCTCGCACATGTGCGCATGCACCCATGCCTGTGCACTGTGCTGTGGGCATGTGGCTGTGTGTTTGTGTGGTCCCTGTGCATGCTGTGTGTGCTGGTGTCCCTGCATGCCTCCCTGTGTGGCCATGCACCTGTAAAGACCCCTTAGTGTAGGGCCCCCCGGACCCAATCGCACCAGAGGAAACCATGCACCTGTGTGTGTGCGCGTGAGTGTGTGTGTGTGTGTGTGTGTGTGTGTGTTTGTGTGTGTGTGTGGTGTTCTGTGCATGCATGGATGTCAAGTCTGGTACTCACCTGCGGTTCCCAAACTGCTCCTGTACAATCGTGTCCCAGTGCCTCCGTGCCCGTACAGCCATCCTGGGGTCCCTCCTCTGCATGGGTGGCTGTGCATCCCCATCCAGGCTGTCATCCCCATTCTCATCACTGCTGTTGCCCTCTTCCACCTGGACAGCTATCCCATGGTCAATGGCCATGTTGTGCAGTATGCAGCAGGCCAGGAATAGGCCACAGGTTTTCGCAGGGCTGTACTGCAGGGCACCACTGGACCTGTCTAGGCAACAGAATCGCTTCTTGAGCATGCCAAAGACTCACTCAGTGATGCTGCATGTAGCAATGTGTGCCTTGTTGTACCTCTACCTGCAGCATTGGATGAGCGCAGATGGATGTGAGCAGCCAGTGGTGCAGGGGGTAGGTGCTGTCACCTGTTTGGGTAACACATGCTGGCTAGCACATGGCATTGCTTCTTCCCCTTCCCTCCCCCCTGCTGCCTATGGCTGGCCTCTCAGCACCCACCATGTGTGGCCTGGGCCTCTGCATCCCTTAATAGATGCCCTCTCACCCCATCCCATGCCATGCTCACTTATCAGGTCACCCGTGGGCATCTCCTAATGCTTGAATCTCTGGCACAGGATGGAGCTGTGCCAGGTGAATGCATCATGTGCTCTCCCAGGGTGAGTGGCTCAGATATTGACAATGCACCCCATGGCATTGCACACCACCTGGCAGTTGATGGCTGGGTAGCCCTTTCTGTTCATGTAGGTGACCACCTCTGGGCCAGGTGGTGTGCGTATGGCCACGTAGGTGCAGTCTATGGCCCCAATCATGCCTGGCATGCGTGCCACTTGTGGAAGTCCTGCATGTTTGCTGTATGCTCTGCCTGTGTGCTTGGGAATTGAATGAACTCTGAAGCATGTGACAGCAGGGTGTTGAGGAACTGTGTAAGGAGGAGGGATGTGGCCAACTGGGTTATACCAGTGGTTGCCCCCCACTGATTTCTGGAAGGTGCCCGTGTCAACCAGGCACATTGTTGCTGTTATCTTGGTGTCCACTGTCATGGCATGACTTCTTCTGGTAGGTGTCTGCAACTTATCATGGCACAGCTCACAGAGCTGATTCAGAATTGCCCTGTTCAAATGGTACTGGCCTATGATCTCCATATCTCCATAGTCCTCAAAGGTGAGGCAGGCAAGGTACAGTCTGTGTTGGGCATGCCACCGACGGGCCCATCTTCTGCCACCTTGGTGTTCCTCCCTCCTCCTCACACCCCTCATTACCATCTCCATCAAAAAAGGTCTGGCATCCATTGCTGTCTCTTGCTTTGGCTTGCGCATCTACTGTGTGTGTGTTTGAGCCTCCTTTTATATGCTCAAGTCTGTCTGGCACATTCTGTGAGTTGCTCCTGACTTGCGCTGTGCTTTTCAGCTGAATATGCTATTGCACAGCTTATTCATGGGAACACTTCCTTGTACTTGTGCCACATACATTACTGTTGCTCATCTGTGCAATGGATATTGCACTGCGTATTCACGTTGGTTGAATATGTCTCAGGGGTGCATTTCAGTGGTTGTGCATGCACATCTCCGCTGAATATCTTGTCTCCTGTGTCAGTGTTGGGCCTTAAGGAAACCTCAAATGGATCCTTTGTATCAGTTCTATTCTCTGGCATGGATGGTCTGTGTATGTGTCTGCTGTGTGACAGACACAAGCAGCTCAGGATGGTGTTTTGTGTGCCCATCTCTCTGTCTTGTATGTCCCACTGCCCTTGATGGTGTCCAAGTCAAACAACCAAACAAAGCCTTCCTAAGATTCCTGGTAAGACATCTCAGGAAATTATTAGTACTACTGCTACTCTGTGCAGGCAGTGTGGAATTAATCCCGCCCCCTCACTGCTAACTGCCCCGGGGGAACTCCCACAGCTAAACAGTCTGAGCTTCCTGGATATGAACGTATGCAGCCTTGCCAACAAACTTGACCAGGTCCATGCCTAGGTACTACATGCCAAGCCTGATGTAGCAATGCTCCTGGAAACCTGGCTGAAAAATACTTTATCTGACACAATGTTTAACATACAGGGGTACAACTTGGTCAGGTGTGACAGGTTGACCAGAGTGGCGGTGTTGCCATATATATTAAAGATAAATTGCTAACCACTGATATTGTCCGCACATCATTACCCAAAGAATTGAATGTCTTGCCTTCAAAATTACCCTCTCTCCTGGTATAGCCTTATTGGTAGCTGTATGTTATAGACCTCCTGCAGCAGGCCTGTGTATACTGCCCCATATTCACTCTCTCCTGGAAAAAGCGAAAACAGAATGCATTATCATAGGTGACTTTAACCTTAATTGGAACGATGCCAGTACAAGCGAGCTTAAGGAATTCTGCAATGGGCATGGGCTTACTCAGATTATCTCTGACGTTACACGACCTAACAAGTAAAATCCCAACTGAGGTTTACTTCTGGACCTTATACTTGTCAACAAGCCACATAATATCTCTCATGCAGGGGTCTTCCACAATGATCTGAGTGATCACTGCACAGTCGCCTGCATTAGGCGCTCTCCACACCTCCCCTCCACCTCTACTTTCAAGCTTAAGCACAGCCTAAAATATTTCAGTCTTCCAGCCTTTCTGACAGATCTTGGGAACATAAAGTGGCAGGATTTCTACCTTACACCCTCTGTGTCTGAAGCATTCTGTATCTTCCAGGATCTGCTAGTAAATGTTATCAACCAACACACACCCTTAATGAAAATCAAATCCTTGAAACATGCACCTGATTGGTTTCGCTCACTACTTAGGAAGGCCTTACAGCATAGAGACGCCCTTTGGAAAAGGGCTAGGAAGTCACAGTCTGACTCAGACTGGCTCTCCTTCTGGGTAGCCAGAAATGCCTGCACTAAACTGGTAAGGTTGGAAATCCAACAGTTCTTCCAGTCAGCCCTGGGGACAAACAAAAACTGTTCCACCAATTTTTGACAGATAGTGAGAGAGGTTGAGGGACATTCCCCTGCCACCCTGCTACCAGCCAAATTTGTGGCAAATAACTCCTCCTACACAGATAGGTCTGAGATCCTCAATCAGCTCAGTAACCGCTTCACCACTGCAGACCTCGCATTTGACACCTCACTTGTTAGTAAACTGAGCACCACAAGCACCACCAGCATAGCTACTAGACCAGCCATAGCCCCCCTCCACTGACCACCCTCTCTTCAAGTTCCAGCCAGTCTCCTACAAACAGGTGAAGGACCTGCTTCTCTCACTAGACACCAAAAAGAGTGCTGGTGCCGATTCACTTGAACCCTTCTTCTTAAAAGCAGGTTCTTATTATCTGGCAGCTCCAATTGCCCATCTCTTTAACAGCTCATTATCCAAAGGGGAATTGCTGCCTAGTTGGAAAACCATGCACATTAACCCCCTGTTCAAGTCAGGAGACCCCACTGACTTGAATAACTATAAGCCTGTTTCGTTGCTTCCTGTTTTATCCAAACTACTTGAAAAAATTGTAAACTCTCAATTAAGGAGTACTTGGATCGTGAGAAAATCCTCAGTCCAGTCCAATCAGGTTTCAGACCCAAGCATAGTACCATGTCTGCTCTTGCCAAAGTTTCAAATGACTGGCTAAAAGCCCTCAGCAGTAAAAAGCATATCTATGCACTCTGCCTTGACCTCTGCAAAGCATTTGACATGGTTGATCATTCCATACTTCTTGATTCCCTGAGTAGCATCGTTCTAACCTCTGCTGCAGTAAAGTGGTTCCGCTGCTACCTCACAAATCATAAACAGCAAAGTAAAGCCCAATGGGAATTCTCCCCCCTAAAATTACTGCCCTGAGGCATTCTGCAGGGTTCCATTTTGGAACTTATCTTCTTCACCCTTTACATCACCCGCACCTACTCTTGCCTGATTGCTGGAAATGTTCATTTCTTCGCAGATGACACAGTCCTCTACACAATCAACCCCTCCTTAGACATTGTGTACAAGGAGCTACAGCAGGATTTTATCATCCTCCAGCACAATCTGCTGAATCTAAAGCTCTTGTTAAATGCAAAAAAACCAAAAGCTATGATCATCTCTCCATCCCACAATACAGGAATACCTGGGATCCCGCAGATTATTACCCTCCTTAATGAACCACTACAGCTAGTGGATACATTTAAATATCTGGGAGTCTGGTTGGATAACAAAATTTCCTTCGGTGTACATCTAAGTGAGCTAACAAAAAACCTAAGGCTGCGTCTTGATATTTTCTACCGCATAAGATGCCTACTCACCCTGGAAGCTAGAAATCTGCTGGTTCAAACAACATTTTCTTCTCCTGATTGACTACGCTGACTTCCTATACAGCCATTGCCCCCAGTATGCACTCCAAAATCTGCATACATTCTATCATCGCACATTGAGATTTGTTCTTGACTTGCCCTTGCAGACTCATCACTGCTCATTGTACCACACATTAGATTGGCTGTCCCTGTCCTCAAGGAGGCAAATAAATGCCCTCATGTGGCTATTCCGGGCTTTGTCCAACAAACTACCACCCTATATCTGTGACCTGTTTGAACGTTCAACAGGTGTCTACAGATTAAGGAATGCCTCCTTTGCCCTCCTTAAGCTACCACAAACAAGGACATATCTTGGCTCAACTGCCATTAACTCCTTTTTACCAGCGCTTTGGAATAACATGCAACAATTACTTAAAATCTCCCTGCTGCCCAGCCATTTTATATTTAGGGGGCTGCTCTATAGATGCCTGAAAATGGCATGTGCTTTTTTCAGGTAAAGCCTTACCCTGCTGAGCTGAGTCCCTTAACCTCTGTATTCCTGTGCTGCCTATTTCCCATGTCAGCCAGCATCCCTTTAGGGCAACCACTCCCCCCACCTCCTCCCTCTCATTAATTAGCTTTGCAGGGGGCCTCATTCTATTAGGCTGCCCTATTTTCCCTCTCTACTATGTGTCTGATACCCATTCTTCCCACTGCCCTTCTCTATGTCCCTCCTTCCTCTCCTCACTTGTACTCTATAAGCTACAACCTGTATACGCTGCACTTTAAATGCCTATATTTGCACTTGCTTTACATGTCTGATTCATAAAAGTACTGATTTTGTATATTGCAACTACCTGTACCAATGTCTACTTTTCTATGAAGTGTTGTCTACTGTAAGCAAAAGTGTCCTCTGTGTCCAGGATGATCTTGAAAATGAGCTTGCTTAATGATGTAACTGCCTGGTTAAATAAAGTTTGATTGATTGATTGATTGATTGATGTCTGACTGTGTGGTGCACTGTTGGGGGGCAGAATCTTCTGTTCAGGTTGCAAGATAACAAATGCAGTGCCTTCTGCAGTGATAGCAGACTGTTCTCAAGGGAAGTGGTATATGCTGTGTCAGATGTTTGAAGAGTGGTTGGAGTTGGACTTTTTGCTTTAGTTTTGATAATTTTTTTAAAAGAAAAGAAAAAGTGGTTATTTTGATAGTGATATTCAGCACCTCCAGTCCTAGGAGCAGGTGGTGCTAGATACAATCCAAAAGAGAATCCTGACACAGCTGGTCACTGGACCTACTAGGCTAAGTAACATGATAGATCTGGTACTGTCGAATGGTGAGGCAGTGAGGGAAATAAGAGTGAAGGACCCACTAGCTGATAGCGATCACCAAACGGTGTGGTTTACTATCATGATGAGCAGGGAGTCAGGGGGATCACTAGCAAAGGTGGTGGACTTCAGGAGGGTGGACTTTGGGAGGAAGCAGGAGATATTGAAAGGGAAACTTGAGGGTATAGGGCCAGGGATGAAAGCAGAGCAGAAATGGGAGATTATCAAATGGGGGATTACAGAGGTGACAGAATCATCTTGCACCAAGGTACAGAGTAATAGGAGCAGAGCAAGAGGAAACCATGCTGGTTAAACAGCAAGGTGATGGAGGGGGTGAGGGCAAAGAGAGCTGTGTACCAGAGGTTCAGAAGGATGGAGAAGGAGGAGGACATGGAGAAGTATGAAAGATGGTCCAAGGAAGTGACCAAGAGGGTGAAGGAAGCTAAAGCTTCAAGGGAGCTAAGGCTAGCACAGGGAATTAAGGGTGGGAAAACTTTTCAGGTACGTCAGCGAGAAAAGGATGTGGAGGGATAACATACTGAGGATAAAGAAGGGTGGGTAGCAGGTAGAAAAGGGAGAGGAACAAGCAGAAGCAATAAATGAATACTTTTGCTCAGTGTTCATGCAGGAGAAGAGGGGACCACTACCACCTTGGACAGGGAGGGTGGGGGGGGAAAGTGGTGATGGATGGAATGATTGAGGGTAGTAGAGTATTAGAGGGACTGAGGGCTCAAAAAGTGGACAAGGCACCAGGGCCGGATGGTATCAACCCCAGGGTGCTGAGGGAGATGGCAGAGGTGCTGGTGGATCCACTGGAAGATCTGTTCAGCACCTCCCTGGATATAGGATGTGTGCCTCAGGACTGGAGAATGGCCCATGTGGTGCTGATACACAAGAGCAGCCCAAGGTATGAACCTGGGCAATTATAGGCCAGTCAGTCTCACTTCCATAGTGGGCAAGCTTATGGAGACAATACTGACGGAGAGGTTGGTGTCATTTCTAGAGGACAATTACCTCCAAGATGTGAGGCAACATGGGTTCATATCAGGGAAGGCCTGTCAAACTAACCTAATACAATATTATGACTGGGTAACAAGAGAGCTGGACAGGAACCATGCAGTGGATGTCCTCTACTTGGATTTTATCAAAGCCTTCGATTCAGTACCTCATGGGCAGCTTGGGGGGATGCTAACTGGAATGGGAGTGAGGGTGAAGATGGCAAACTGGTGTACAACTGGTTGTGTGGGAGGCTACAATGGGTGGAGGTGGGGGGGTCTCAACACCTAGACCAGTGACAAGCAGGGTGCTGCAGGGCTCGGTGCTTGGTCTGGTGCTATTTGGGCTCTTCATCTCAGACATCACACATGGAGTGGTGAACAGGGTAAGTCTGTTTGCAGACGATACCAAAATTGGTGCAGTAGTGGATGAGGAGGAGGATGGAAGCAACTGCAGGGAGACCTATCCAAACTGGAAAAGTGGTTGGAGAGGTGGTAGCTAGGATTCAATGCAAAGAAATGTAAGATTATGCACTTTGGGGCAAAGAACCCAATGAAAGAATACTGGTTGGGGGGGTGAAGCTGGAGATCACTGAGGAGGAGAAGGCCCTATGGGTGATGGTAACAGGGAGCATGAACAATTCTGCCCAATGCATAAAAGTGGCAGCAAGACAAACAAGATGCTGGGGTGTATAGTGAGGGGGTTCTCATCTAGGCAGACGGAGGCGATCTTGTCCCTCTACAGCTCACTGGTCAGGCCACACTAGGAGTACTGTGTGCAGTTGTGGAGGCCATACCTAAAGCGGGATACTAAGCTACTGGAGAGAGTGCGGTGCACACAATGAGGATGATACAGGGAATGGAGGGTGGGGACTATGAGAACAGGCTGGGGCAACTGAATATGTACACCCTGGCGTAGAGGAGGGATAGGGGGGACATGACTGTAACTTTCAAGTATCTGAGGGGAATCAACAAGAATGGAGCCGATAGGTTTTTAAATTGAGGAAGGGATGGGACACTAGAGGGCATCAGCTAAGAATAGAGGGGGGAAGATGTAGGAGGGAGTTGAGGAGGCATTACTTCACAGAAAGAGTGGTGTCGAAGTGGAACACCCTACCAGAGAGGGTGATATCATGCAAAACTATGGGTAGCTTTAAAATGGCATGGGACAGAAAACAGGTGAGTACGGGTGGGTGAGGCTGAGAACGGCCAAGGGAGGACAAAAATGGAGGGAGGTGGGGTAGCTGCAACTTAGGGGCACTAGCTGCACACTGGAGCAGATGTGGCTAGACAAAAAGATCAGTTTCTTCTGTCACATTTGTATGTCCGTATGTTAGTTTATTTGCTGTTTGTAACAAGTCAAAGAAGGCTTTAAAAGCAGCCAAATATTCTCAAAATTACCCTCAAAATGCACCAGAATGCATCTAAAATCTAATAGCTTCTGGGTACCTAGGCAGCCTCCACACCCTCAGCCTGTGTGGCATTGGGGACATTGTAGTTCATGGAGACCCCATACCTCTAAATGTAGCACTACACCACTGTCTGCTGTTGGTCAAAACTGAGTTTGTACTGTACTCCCAACTGTGTGCATGTGTCTGGCAATGTACAATGATTTACTGCTGTCTGTAGGGTTTGTTAACCCTTTCAGAATCGATCTAAGACTAAATGATAAACAGATATCCTCTCTCTCTCTCTCTCTCTCTCTCTCTCTCACTTATTTATTAAATTTGTTAACCTAGTAGGCCAACTGAGACTAAAAGTCCCTTTTTCAGGGGTGACCAGTGACTTATACAGGGAAATGCTGAAAGATGAAGCCGACCAAACATGATAACTTACTTGACTTTTTTGTCAACTTAAATTTTTTAATTATTTCCCAGCCTTTTACAAATAAAGCTTACTATGTGCACTGTATAGTGCCTAATGGCTTGGATAAAAAATGTATGTATATCTGAAATCACTGACTGTAACCTACAGAATATGTATGTAATGTTCATTGCTGCTGGGCTTGATGAAGTGCATAGTACTATATGGCACAGGTATTTAATTTTGGTTTTTAGTTTCATTTAATCCTCAAGCATGCATCTCCTTCCCCTTTCTCCCAATAACTGCCACACATATTTGTATCTAAAATTGCTCTATAAACCAACTGCCCGAGTGCAAAACTGTAACTGCTGTGTGCCTTGCCCATTTGGATCACATAACTTATCATACATAGAAATGTAGTCCTCTCTTCCTGTGTCTAGGGGTATGGATGGAATATGTTCATGGAAAGGGGGCACCCACAGAACCAGAAACACTTCCAGTGGCCATATTACCCAGGTCCAGATGTCACACACAGGGTCCATTTTCCTCGCTAGTGCTGGATGAAAACAACAGGTTAATTCATGTTAAACAGTTGCTTTCAATAATGGAATGTCTACATGGAACTTGAAGACACAACTGGGATCCCAAATTCAGTAAACATTCACACATAGCTCGGGGTAGCATAAGTTAAATTCTGGGGAACACATTAAGCTTTCACATGGCTGGTATGGCCATGATAGCAGCTTTTACCTAAACCAAGGAGGTCACACAGTCTTTATGGCAGTATTAACTCAGGACTGCTATGGTCACAAAGGTTTGAAGGCAGCACAAGTCACAGAACAGTTCACAGTGCCTAATAACCCATTATTCTTCATAGACACACAAACTCTAAGCGATAGCCTTCTCTCATTCTCTTCTCTCTCTCTCTTTGACTTTCTCTGCACTGGCTCAGTGGTTCCCCCTCAGAACATGCAATCCTCACAGCTTTGGGATCTGTGGATTCCCTCATGACCCCTGCATCCTTTCCCAGAACTGGCAGGAACAGTCCCCAAATTGAGAATGGGGACACATCCCGTTTAGCTCAAAGGTAACTCGCTATCTGGACACTAAACTCCCTGCCACATTCTTGCCCACTGCATCCCTACATGAATCAGTGCAGGCTGCCAGGGTATTCTGCAACTTGTGGCTGCTGGCTGCCCTCTCAATGTTAGCTGCCCTCCAAGATACTGTGCAGCTTGTGGCTACTGGCTCCCATTTCTTCCTCTGTGTTCCCCCAAGTGCCATTGGTCAGGGGCCAGAGCAAGCAATAGCCCCCACCCAGCCCTGACTCATTCTCACACCCTCACCGCTCACTTCTCTGACTGGAATGTTTCCTCCCATCTAAACTGCTGGGCTTTGTCCCCCCCATGCACCCATGGTGACCTCCCAACTTGTAGGAGGCTCTGTCTGATTGCCAAGAAGAATTAACCCTTCTCCCTACTGAGCCGAACTAGGCCACAAAAACCCAGGGAGGAGAGAATAGACTAATAATCTCCCAAAGATGGGTACATAAACATAGAAATTGATGGTAGATAATGACTGCTGGACCCATCTAGTCTGTCCATTTTTAGTTGTGATCACTTTTATTGCAGACCCAACTTGCCCTACAGCACTGTCGCTTCCACCTTCCACCCCCCTTCCGTCACCCTAGGTTTCCTTTGTGCCTGTCCCAGGCATTTTTGAAACCCACCACTGGTTTCACCCCCACCACTTCCCATGGAAGGCTGTTCCAGAAATCCACCACTCTTTCTGTGAAGAACTACTTCCTCACATCTCTCCTGAATGTACCCCCTTCCAGCTTCATATCATGACCCCTTGTTCTACAGCACATTTTTCTGTGAAACATATCTCCTTCCTGTTCCTTATTAACCCCCAAGGAGTAATTGAAGGTCTCCATAATATCCCCACTCCCCACTCTTCCAGGGTGTACATATTGAACTATTTCAGTCTCCCTTCATAGGACTGTGATGTAGACCTTGCACCATTTTGATATCCCTCACCTCTCTTCTTGCTGCTTTCTTCTTTTTTCAGTTCTTCCCCCTTCCATAACTTTCTCAGCTGACTGCTCCTTTTCCCCATCCACCCTTTGCTAATCCCTTGCTTCCCTGAATAACGTGCATCCTGGTGGGACTCTCTCCCCTTGGGATCTTCCTACTATCTATCTCAGCTTGTAATGGCCCACTTTCTGACTTCCCTGTTTCTTCCATCATCCCTTCTTCAGCTACTTTGAATGTCTGTTGAAGTGCTGACCCAGCAGCACTGAGGGCTGAGGTGCTGGATGCCTTTCTTCCTGCCACACTGATGACCAGGGTTCAGGAGTGGACTTAGGTAATTGGGGATCCAGCACGGGGAGGGGGGTCATAGCAGGATTGAGCAGCCAGAAGGCAGCTCTCTGTGGGGTCATTGCTTCCTCCCTGTATTCCATCTGCCACAGGGTGGAGACCCGGTGGTCAGCGTAGGTGGCAGGGTGACATGTAGCAGGTGGGTACCTTGAGATGAAGTGTGCAAATGCCTCTACATACATGCACACATCTGAGGTAGTGGGCTGGGTTATGGGGAGAAAATTTAAAAATACCACAAAAACTACATATCCAAAAAATAAAAATGTCTAGTGAAATAACACTGAGGACTTTGGTTACCCCCTGGATGAAAGCAAACCATCACCCAGTATAGGTTCTTATCCTTCTTGCTTGACCCACTCTCCCCAGAGTAGATATACCTCTCATCCCTGCACCATTCCTTCTACCATTACTTGAAGGCCTTGGTGCGGAACTCCCTCTCCTTCCACATATAGTACAACATGCACTCACCATTCACATTTAAACACATGGAAAACACAGGACCAACCAGATAAATAATCTACCTTTACCAAAAATGAAATTTACACACAGAGTTAACTGGAGCAATTCATATTTATGTTTAAGGCCATGAAACACCCTGATCAAATTAATGTATTAGCAGCCGTAGTGGCTCTTACCAGAGTTTGTTTCCTTTTAAGGCTGCTTGACATTTATTTATTTATTGAAGAGTTTCACCAGGAAAAGCACACTGAACAATTGAGTTTATCATCTCCCAGTGCATCCTGGAATAATCAGGATAGACTTCTTGGAATTCTTGGAATTACTATATAGAAGTAAACAGAATTTGAATGAGGTATTTTACTCTGGTTACTACTGCAGTTACTTTAAGAGGACTAGTTTCATGCCTCATCATAGTAACTGCAATAGTAAACATAAAAAGTCACCCTACCCCCAAATAGACCACAATCACAAACCATTCCTAAACAAATAAAACAAAAACTATTTTAATTTAAAACAATTTCAATTTTGTAACTAGACTGGTGGGACCAACTGCATAAAGATGCTGTGAATTATGTACCTGAATTCAAGTCAAGCAGCATTGTGAGTCAGGCTAGGCAACACAGCTGTGTTCATTCTGGCCAAGTAGCACTGTGAGTCAGTCTGGGCATCATAACTCTGCTGAGTGGAAATGAACAGCAGGCCATGACCAGTGGCATCTTATCTTGTCCCCCTCTGTACCTTTCTACTTTTGGGACTCCCCCCAACCACACAAAAGAAAGAGAGAGGACATTTCTATAGTTAGTGGCATTCCACCCCCCAAAGAGTAATAAGTAGCAACTTGGAATGCTTGATTCTGCTGGACCTGAGCAACCGGGCTGTGACTGACATGGCAGTAGCACTACTGCTTTCACTAATGGGTTATATTCTACTGTAAATGAGAAAAAAAAATGATAACTCACAACCTTAAGAAGAAAATATTTGCAATCACTAGTGTTGCAAACTGGAAGCAGGCTCATTTACTGTGCCTAAGCTTAAACATATGGTCCATGCATTGTAGCCTACAGCACCTACCATTCTACATGGCTAGTTTTGTGCCCCAATTCCAATAGCACAGGTCCCAGCAATTGCTGCACATACAAAACAGACCTCAGGTCGAAAACTGAAGAGATATGGTGCTCCTGATGCACTGCCTTCTGCCTTCCTACAGCTGCAAGTCACAAATACCTGGTTTGCCCTATTCTATAAATTCTGATGGATTACATTTCTAGCTATATTTTCCTACCTGAGACTTAAAAAATAAAATGTATTATGATACCCTTAGAAGTGCAGGAGCTGAGCATCCTAGCCCTGATTTCTGAGCAAAGCCATGATAGGAGGCTCCACCTCTGACCCCACTCAGTGAAGGGGTTATAAATATTGAAGAAAGCCATGATTAGTAATGTATTTGCAGTAGACAGCAATGAAGTGACTACAACTAGCTGTAACAGGGCCATTTTATGCCAAGTACCAGTGTGTGCAGGTGACATAATGAGGAAGATGACAGATTTAATAATTGGGCACAGATACACAGAGGTAAGTGAAGCAGTATTTCCTCAATAGCTGCTTTGTTTTCATATCCACTTTATAAAATCATGTATGAGCCACATGGGTCTACGCCTGATGTGAATTGTGTTATTTAATGCTGCCATTTCCCCAATGAACCATACATCTGCTAATATATATATATATATATATATATATATATATATACATATACATATATATATATATATATATATATATATATATATATATATATAAACAGGAAAAGGAAGGAGCATGAGACATAGAAAGCTAGTCAAAATAAAAGGCTGAGAATCTTATCACTTATTTAGCCAGTGCAGCTCTCTTAACTGAGACCTCTGAACCCTTTTCACTTAAATGTAGGGCACTATCAAAGAGGATTATATGAAACTAGTTGAAACATTGAGACAGAATGAGTGTGAAGTATGTATTTCAGAAATCCTCCCAGTGCCAAGAGCAAGTAAGGCACACCAAACTAAAATTAAACAAGTAAATGAATGGCTTCACAAATGGTGCCTCCAAAGTGGCATTCATTGTATTACTCATCGCGAAAGGTTCAATTGAGGAAACAGTCTTTATTGCTGGGATGGACTTCACCTGAACAAAAAAGGTGCTGGTGTATTGGGACACTCTCTTTCAAAAGCAATTGAGAACATTTTAAACTAAAACTTAAGGGGCAAATAGGGAATAACTATTTTAAAACTAACCTTTCAAGTGATTCCTATACTATTCTAACATCCAATGCAAGGAGTTTGTCATTAACTAAACTTTCAGAACTAACAAAAATTCTAATAGATAAGGTGATAGATATTGCAGCAATAACTGAGACTTGGTGGGATGATACATTGGACTGGTACACCAATGTCCAGAATTATACTACTTTCAAAAAATAACAGAAGTAATAAAAAGGGAAGTGGGATGTGTTTATTTGTATCTAATAATATAGATGCATCTGAATACTTTCCAATTAAACACTCATCAGACTTGGAAGGTGTATATGTTAAGGTTAATCCACAAATGGGGAAGAGTTTCATCTTAGAAAATTATTATAGACCTCCATCAGCAGATCTTCATTGTGACCAACTACTGATAACAGAAATTGAACAGATCGCCTCAGAATATGATTTGATAGTGGTTGGTGATTTCATCCTCCCTGGAATAAATTGTGAGACACTAATTACTTGATCCACCCTGGAAGGTCTATTTTTAGATTCATTTATTATTGCTGGACTGGAACAAATGGTACATGATGCAACTAGAGGATCCAGCATTTTGGACTTGGTACTCAAAAATCTATCATCAGATGTTTATATCCATGTTGTTACTAGCCCTATTAGCAACAGTGACCATAATACTATAACCTTCAGTGTTCTTAAGCAAAAGAAATGGCTAAGCAAAATATGATGTGAAAGTAACTGTAATAAAGCAGACTACATCAAAATCAACTGAGCTATCTTGGGATACAACTGGGAGACTTTGTTCAAGGATTTGACTGTTGAACAATGTTGGACTTTAATGATGTCCATCTTTGTTGAACTAGAACACTTGTATGTTCCCAGGATAAAAACACACAACTAAAAAGGAAAATACCAGTGTGGTTAACCAGAGCAGTGAAAAAACAAATCTCCAAAAAAAGAGAAAGCCTTCAAAAAAATTTAAAAAAGCAGGACAACACTAAGCATTGCAAACTACAAAAGAGAACTAAGGAAAACCAAAACTATTATTAAAAGGGAAAAACAGAAGATTGAATTTAAATTAGCAACAACAAAAAATACTAACATATTTTTTTCATACATAAATCACAATAAACAACACAGCTTTGATTCAATAACCTTACAAGATAGTAACAGAGACCTGTCGGACCCACTCGATATAGGTAATAAAATGAATGCTTCCATTGGTTCTGTATTCAACCCAGACAGTAGGGTAGAGTTCCAAAACCAAGGATCTGACATCCCTCAGATCCTATAACCAAAGAAGAAATAACAGAATCAATTAAGGATATGAGACCAGATTCTGTGGTAGGGCCGGATGGTATAAATCCCAAATTCATTAAAACACTACGTCTGCTATTGCCACTCCCCTCACCCTGTTATTTAACAAATCCTTTATTTCAGGTGACCTACCCTCAGATTGGAAACAAGCTATAGTTGTTCCCATTTACAAAAGGAAAGGGAATCGGAAGAAGACCGAGAATTATAGGCCAATCAGACTTAAGTCTGTGGTGTGCAAGGCCATGGAAAGAATTCTTAAAAACTGAATTGATAGCCAAATAGAAAATATGGGTCTTAAAGACCATAAACAACATTCATTCATTAAGGGTAGATCCCGTACTACCAATTTGATCTCTTTCTATGAACCAATCAGTAAATCACTGGACAAGGGCATACCCGTGGATATAATTTATCTAGACTTTAAAAAGGCCTTTGATAAGCTCTCACATCACATATTAATAAATAAACTGATCAATATCAAAATAAATCAGCATGTCATAGGGTGGATAGTAAATTGGTTAACAGACCAATCACAAGTGGTCAAAATACATAACACACTATCATACCCAATTCTAGTTTCTAGTGGAGTTCTGCAGGAATCCTTTCTAGGACCATTACTATTTGGTATATATATAGCTGACCTACAAAATGGATAAACAAGTCATAGTAACAAATTTGCAGATGATACCAAAATAAGCAGAGAAATAAAAGATAGCAATGACATTTTATCACTACAAAAAGACTTAAAACTACTGGAGAAATGGCAAGAGACAATACTATGTCCTTTAACGAGAGTAAGTGTGTAGTAATGCACCTAGGTCAGCAAAATCCTTATGCTGCGTACTATCTTAATGACAAACTATAAAAGGTAGTTCAGTCAGAAAATGATCTAGGGATCCTAGTAAGCAATCAACTACTCCCTGGGAGGCACCATAGACAGATTACTACTCAAGCTAATTTAATTTTATATTCCATCAATACATCCTTTATATCTAGGCAAGAACCATGTGTTCTAGCATTATATAACTGCTTCATAAGACCACATTTGGATTATGGAGCTGTATTCTGGGCACCCTACATGACAAAAGATACTAAACTACTGGAAGGTGTTCAAAGGAGAGCAACTAAGCTAATTCCAAGATTGAGAAATCTTCATTATACAACAAGATGTAGGGAGCTAAACCTCTACCCTCTTAATGTAAGGAGAACTAGAGGTGCTTTGCTGCTTATGCAAGAATGTGGGATAAGAAATGCTTCCTAACCAATTGCCCTAAGGTGCAACTTACATGTGAATTATTTGTACCTAGAGCAATAAAGAACAAGAGGAAATATTTCTTCTCAAACAGAGTAACTGGACAATGGAATGAATTGCCACAATTTGTAGTTAGCTCAGACACAATGGATCAATTTAGAAGGAATCTAAATATATATTTACAACACTGGGAAAATAACTGAATATCTCACATTGTGTGGGGGGTAGACTGGATGGGTTTTATGGCCTTCTTCTACCAATCAAAACCATGTAAACTGTGTAAAAACTAACACCTGAAACATTAAAAGATGTGAAAAGAGTCCTAATAACTCAAAACAGGATGGGTAGTGTTTTGCTTCTGCCCTTACTACAATAAATTATGCTGTTTGTATTTTCTCTGATTTGATTTGGTTGCACAGTCACAATGTATATTATTGCATGGGGAATATGTGTAACACTGGCCCTGAGAATCTGTGACATATTATCAGCAAACACAGAGGTACAAGCTCAGAACACTGTGGAAACCAGTACAATTATTTTTGCAAAGGTTAAATATCTCTTTGCAAAATACAACTCCTCCTGGAACAGCCAGCCCATAGACCACAAATGAACAATACCCCAGGAAGTCTGGGTAACACACTCTGCCACACCACCACAGACAAATAACCAGCATATTTAAGGTGCAAGTACAGTTTATTTAAGGAACATAAGAAGCAGTGAACAGGTGTTAGGATCTGTTGCAATCATCTCTTAGAGTTTAAGGTGGTTGGGACAGATCAGTTTCACAAAAGTTAGTGTAACTTGGACTCCCAGGTACCTAAATATATTATTTTGTGCCCATCAAAATGAGAACTTGTCTGTAACACCTCCACCAGAATATATACCAGAAATCACTATGATTTCTGATTTTTGAAAATTAGTTCTATAGTCAGTGCTACTGCCAAAAGTAGGGAATTAGATAGGGCAGAGAGAATAAGCTTAAAATTCAGGTCAAACCCCATCACCTCCAATGTGTTATATAGGAAGGCCCAGTTCACCTGGTCAAAAGTCTTCTCTGCATCCACTGATATGGCATGGTAAAAACCTGAGTTATCCCTCTAAGAAGAAAGGATGTTAAGAACACCCAAGATGTTATCATGTGGATTCTGCCACTTAATAAATCCAGTTTCACCTACTGTAGGTGTACTTGACACCTCACTACCTCCCTTAGGTGACCTGCCAAGATGGAAGTAAACAATTTTAGAGCTACCATTAGAAGCCAAATGGGGCAATGCCACTTGCACTGCAGGGGGTCCTTGTCTCACTTCTGTATGATGATGATCTGTGCTCTACACCATGTGAGAAGTGCCTTCTCTCCATCTATAATGACTCAAAATACTTTCAGCAACTCAGGAGACACCTCCTCCAACAATGTTTTATAAAACTCTGCAATGAGTCTGTTGACTCCTGGAGATTTTTCCATTCTGGAGTTTTCAATAGCTATTCAAGCACCTCCCTTGTCAACCGGGCATCCAGAGCTTCTACCACTGTGGTGTCCAAGGTAGGCAGCCTGAGATCTGTAAACTTTCTTTGAACATACTCCCTATGTGAGAAAGACCACTCTTCCATATATAATGCCCTATGATATTCAATAGAGGTATCTGCTATCCAGTTTAGATGGGTGGTAACCCCACCTCCAGGCATCCATTGCCTAGTTCGTAACACTTCATGACTGGACAACTGTTTATGCTGTTGCCCTGTTCCCTGCATCATAAATCTTCATTTTGAGAACCTTAGCTGATCTTCAATTTTTTGTTCTATATAAGCATTTAACTTTTTTTTACAGTTATCAATCTATGGTAAAAGGAAGTTAACCAATGTGACCTTTTCAGAGGTCTCCAGATCTTATAACTTATATTCCAAACACAGGTGGTGTGCAGAATATTCCTTTTTATGGCTGCAGGGCAGAGCTCTGCAGACATCTTGCTATCAAGGTAAAAAAAGCAGCTCACCAGTTTGCTACTGAACAACAACATTTGTGGAGTACTGTAAATGCTCTGCTGTGTCCATTCAGTAGCCCAGTGTTGCACAGCACTCTTTTCTCTCACCCCCCACCAAAAGCTTCTCTCTCTCTCTTCTGGAGCCCCAACTCAAAGCTTCTCTCTCTCTCTCTCTCTCTCTCTCTCTCTCTCTCTCTGAGTCTGGCAAGCAGTGACATTTCTGAACCATTCTGACACTATAAACAAATGGTGCTTTTTTGCACTCGGCTTATTCTTTCCCTATCTGCATGATGTACTGCACTTTGTAATTTATCAGTGAAACAAGACTGCTGTTATTACTAGTGCTGATGTCAGGATTGTACTGGACTTGAAACTGAGCAACCCTGAAAAATAAATGGCAGTGATACTAGACTGTAACTTGATATACTCAAACAATGGTGGAGGTATATCCCTCAGCTCACAAATTACTTTCATACCCATGCTTTATTCTTGAGCCCTGCTTATTCCAACTAATTGTTTAACATCTCTCCAAAAGTCAATTCAATTTGATTTTAGTGTACTGCATCACTGGTTTGAAACACATAAATTAGTTTTGAATTCAGCCAAAACTAAGACTATGGTCTTTTCCACTTCTAGGAAACCAGTTTCCACTGAGTTTAATATTTTGGATAATGCTGGAAAACCTATTGAACAAGTTAAGACGTTAAAGTATTTAGGGTTAATATTAGATTCACATCTCTCATATGAACATCACATTCTGGATTTAATCAGTAGATTACACAAAAATTGGGGGTTTATATCATATAAGAAAACATCTTATGGTTGATACCTGAAATGTGTTGACACACAGCCTTCTTTTCTCTATAACTGATTATGGTTCAACAATTTATTCGTATACATCTGAAAGATTATTAAGAAAACTTCAGGCAACTTAACATTCTGCTATACATTTTGCTATGGGTCAGCCTAGAACAACACATCATTGTCTTTGTACAATTTTTTTAAATATCCATCATTGGTTGAGAGGTTCAATTTTGGGTCTTTGATTTTTTATTTTACACAAGATTACATTGGGTGTACTGCCTAATAGTATATCAAGCTTGTTTTCAAGAATTCCCATATCTGCTTATACACAACTGAAACCTAAAAATTATTTCCAGATTCTATTCTATTGTACTAAGTTTGCTCAAATCTCCTTGACTTTCTCAGCTCCTAAACTTTATAATGAAATATCGAGTACCATAGTGTGTTGCTTAAAGACAACAATTTTTAAGACAGCTCTTATAAAGAATATGCTCATGAATTCTGTTTATAATTGTTTTACCTTGACCTAGCAACTCTGTAGTCTTTAAAGGTGTTTTATGACATTATTAAAATGTGTTTAATATATTTGTATGTGTCTAAACTGGACGTTTGTGAAAATGGGTTTTTAGCCCACAGAAGTTTCAGTATAAAATAAAAATGAAATAAAATGAAATGAAATGAAATTGAATGTCTTAGCATTGTGTTCTAAATTTCTTTTTTGCTTAGTGCCTTTCTCTATCAGCTTCAGTAATGCGGGTTAAAACTATAAACTGAGTAAAAAATCTAGGAAATGGGAACTGCAAACAGAATATAAAAGCAGTTTGACATGACATTGTATCTTTGGTTCTCTGTCCTGTAACTAGAAATTATGTTAATAGGGTGATTAAAAGGAGACCTATTAACTGTGAATTGAATTTTAAATTAATGGGAATGAGGGAGCCAATTCCAGGATGAATGTCACAACTCACAGGCGTATGCAAGTTGTGACATTGACTGCTACATCGGGGACCCTGTGCCATATTCTAAGAGTGGCAGGGTCCCAGCACTTATGACTTGTGACTTGTGACACATGTAGGCTAACAGCACTGGCATGTCATAATACCTCCACATGTTGCAAGTCGCAGCCCACAGCAGACTGCCCCCTGGAGCCCCTCCACCCCAGAAGACCACGGCACACACCAGGGGGCATGGGGGGGCTGGACAGATGGCACAGGAGTCCTGTGGGCACAGTGGAGAATGGACCCCTTGGAGTCCCTGACATTTGCTGGGTGAGGGGCATGGTCGCATTCATGGGGGTATGGGGAGCACAGTGGGACCTTTACATGGCAGTGCAGAGTGGGCATCCATCGGATGGCACTGACTGATGCCCTTTAGAGCATCTTCGTAATCTAAGTTAGCTCCACCAGTGTGGCTCCTGGAATTGTGGTAGTGGGTTATGGCAGCTGCCCTTCTGGAATTGGGCATAGTTGCTGCTGTAACCCACCCTTGCACCATGCCGTTGTGGGTTGTGGTGTAGTGAGTGTTGTGTCCCATGGTTGGCATAGCCCACAGCCGACATGGCACAAGGCACCTTTTGGAATAGGGAATGGTGTAATGCATGGCACAGGTCACATGTTACGCCATGGGGTTTGGCGTAAATATGGCTTGTGCCAGTGTATGCTGTCTTGGAATCAGGCCAGAGGTCTCTGCTTATTTTTGCACTATCTGCACTGCCTACTGCATGTGGTAATTTACCTCATTCCCATTAACTTAAAATTCAATTGACAGTTAACTGGTCTCATTTTAATGACCATGTGAACTTAATTTCTAGTTACAAGATGTAGAACTGAAGAAAAAATGTTAAACTGCATTTATATTCGGTTTGTAATTACTGTTTGTTAGAAGATTTTTTTTTCTCAGTTTATAGTTTTAATCCACATTACTGAAGCTAATAGAAACAATATATATGGATTCCCCTAACAGAACATTGAGGACCATGGTTCCACTATGCCACGGTGACAGGGATGTCAGCAACTTCCCCTACAGTGACACACAGTCGCCAACATCCCAGACACTGTTGATCCAGACCCTCGACTGGAAGCCACACTGACACCAGTTCGGTGAACATGCGGGGGGGGGCTGTGCCCCCCCAGACTTATGGACTCCAACTCTTGGGGGGTAGATGTTGGGGGACAGCAGCCAAACTCCAGAGTCAATAACTTGGTTATTGATCTGGCAATCCGGTCAGCACTGCAGGTGTTGACGGGTTGGTGTCACTGTAACAGTGTCACTGCAAAAGTGTCACTGTTATAATGGTATACCAAGGACCACTGGCCAGTGTCACTGAGTCCCAGTAAGGGCAATCCTGAAGATTATATCTCTGATGTTACTGTAATACTGGTATGATGAACATGAGCAACCCTGAAAAATAAACATCATTTTATTTTACTTAAAGGGACACTGTTAGCCCTTTTTGCATCATACTATTTCATGTTGAAAAAACACGTTTTGATTACTTACCTGCTCTAAAACTCATTGATGTTGCTGGCAGTTTAATATGCTTCATTTCTTAGCAAAATTGAAATGCTTGTTAATTATGTAATTATACCCAAACTTGTTGTGTTTCAAATCTTTAATCTGCTCCTGTTGCTCACTTCCTGAACATTAGAAACACCCCTAAGCAGTGCAGCCACTCATGTCAGAATAGTCTGCTCTGCTCCCACTGCATCCTGAGTGGCTAGACTGTGTTGGGGGTGTTCCCAAATCCAGGAAAGATGCAGTGGTAGTTGAATAAGGAATGTTATCAAACACATTTAAGTGTGATAACACCAGTATGGTGCACAGTCTGTTTTACACTTTTAAAAAGAAAAAAGGAATTAGAAACAAACTTCCAGCCACATCAGCATATTCTATAGAATGCAAACAATTTAAAAAAAACCTTTTTATGTTGGCTTGTGCTTGCGTGCCAGCTGACATATTGCAGTAGTAGCAGATTTGGAGGTGCGGTCACCATGGGCAAATGCAGGGCATGCATTAGTAGGTGTGTCCCTCATTCCCCAATAAGCTAGCTGCAGGCGATGACAGCAGGCATACATAATGTGGCATTCAGATCTAAGAAAAGGTCCACTGCAATGAGATCCAAGCACGTCAAGCAGCGGATGTGCCCTTCCTGGTGAAGCATTCCAAAAAACATGATGGCAGTGGCTGCCGCCCCCTGTCACAATCTTGTTGGCATAATGTCCCCCATCCTATTGCAACTGTGTGCCAAGGGGGTGCCCAATCCCCCTTGGCATCATGTCTCCCCATAAACAGTCTTTCTTTGCTGACAGGGGACCCAATCCACATCAACTTCAGTCCCCCCATTCCAAGTTCAATCTGCCAATAGAGCCCTCCCCATTGGCATAATGCCCCCCATTTGTTGTGTGTGCCTAGGGGGTGCCCAATCCCCCTTGGCTCTCCCACCCTCACTGGTATTTGTTGATGGGGTGCCCAATCCCCCATTGACTAGAGCCCCCCAAAAGGAAACAACTCAGGTGGCACGCTGGGAGCCCACCCCAGCATGCCAAATGTCCCTAAAATAAAAAAAAAGTCCTGCAATTATTTTTTCCTTGTACCCCCTGTAAAACAGAAACAGTCCCTCATCGAGTCCTGCGGCCCCTTTCCCAACCTGCGCCCACCCTCTGCTCACCCCACACCCCCCTCACCCCATACTTACCTCTGGAGCCTGGCATGATGATCTTCGGTGGACTGGGAACACATCTGCACTCTTCAAAGCCAACCAAGAACTGAAGAAATGCCGTTAAGCTGTATAATGGCATAAATACGTTTTTTTTCAACTTTGGTGCATCTCTCTGCTGTTTTGGGGAATTTTGGCACCAAATTTTCAACATAGGTTATTGGGATCCCTCCTCATGAATTCAGTCACTGTCATGGCATTATTCAGTCCTGAAAGGTGATTTTGAGGTCACTGCGCGCAATCACCTTTCTGGACTGATTAATGAAATGACAATGCCACTGTTCATGAGGTGGGCTCTCAAAAAGCCTATGTTGCAAATTTGGTTGGAAAAATCCAAAAAAATGTCTGTTTTACGAACGTGCATTGCGCAGTTTCCATGCACACTTGTAACTTCATGAATTTATAATATTTTCACTCCAGATTTTCAAAATTGGCATTTTCCCCACACCTCCTTATGAACAGTACAGCTGTCATTTTCCATATTCTGGCCGAAATGTGTTTTTGCACGTCTGCTGTAATACAGTATGGTCACTGTGCAAAATAATTTTTTGAGACAGTTTCAGGAAATGATGGTGACACTGTTCATGAGGTCCTAAATTGCCAATGTTAAAATTTGGTGGCGAATGTCCATAAAATGACTGTGTTATAAGTGTGTGTTGTGCAGTTTCCACGCACCCTTGTAACTTTGCAACTTTGCAATATTTTCATGCCAGATTTTCAAAACTGCCATTTTTTCACACCTCCTTAGGAACAGTACAGCTGTCATTTTTCACATCCTGCTCAAAATGTGTTTTCGCACCTGTGGCGCACAATGGCATGGTAGCTAGGGAAATCAACTTTTTGGACAAATTAACAAAATCACAGTGCCACTGTTCATGAGGGGAGGTCCCAAAATGCCTATGTTGAAAATGTGTCTCTGCAGGATGGGGGTTAGGTTGGCATCAGTTCAGTACTTCACTGCCATTTCTATTATGCATCACTAACTCCTGCACTGCCAGTGCCAATGCCAGCAAGACAACATTCGGCATTGACAAATGCTTGTTTTAAATAGGGACGGTCTGAGGCCTCAAGGGGTTGAGATTGTAGCTAGGGACAGTTTGAGGCCTAAAGGGGTTAACAATGTCCCTTTAAGCACTGGTTTGTAGCTCCATATAACTTGATATATTCAAACAATGATGGAAGTATATCCCCCCGCTCACAATTACAGTACTTTCATACCTGTGCTTTATTTTTAAGCCCTACTCATTCCTACTAATTGAATGTCTGCACAATGCATTCTAAATTTCATATTTTCTTAGTGCATTTCTCACTGAGGTTGCAGGCTTGAGCTGTATAGCAATAATATGAGCATAACTGATTGGAAGGGAGGTACACCCCCACCCAAAATTAAAAAAAGGCAATGGTGCAAACGCCCCCCTCAGTTATTTAACTACACCAAGACTTATATTTACAGTGGTTTGCTTGTTTTTTGGTGCTATTGTTCTTCAGTTCTGTTTTCCAGTATATTTAGCTACAGTACAACATCTCATTTCCAGTGGGGTCCTGCTTTTACCCATTTTTTCCAATATATTTACCTACAGCGTCTCATTTCCAGTGAGGCCCTGGGTTCCACCAAGATGATTCAATAAAAAAACTGTCAACCAGATTTACAGTGATGGCACAATGTTGGCCGTGATCATGGTCCACATTGAGCTATTGAGAACACAAGAGCTATACCCCGGCACTCCATGGATTTTATTAGAATCAACTCCATAGCAGAGGTGTTTCAGGGAGGGGGTGCAAGACCCAAAGAAGCTGTGCCCATTGCAACGATCTGTGGTGACTGTCATTTTGTCACTGCAAGCAAACTGGTCACTAATATTTTCGACAAATTTACGTGCTGTGGGGGTCTGAGTTTACCCATTTTTTCAGTGCATTTACCTACAACAACTCATTTCTAGTGAAGTCCTGCTTCCATGTATTTACCCACAACATCTAATTTCCAGTGGGGTCCTGTGTTTGTCCATTTTTTCAATGTATTTACTTACAGTACAACATCTCATTTCCAGTGGGGTACTGCTTTTACCCAAATTTCCAATGTATTTACCTACAGCATCTCATTTCCTTTGGATTCTGCTTTTACACAATTTTTCCAATGTATTTACCTACAACATCTTATTTCCAGTGTGGTCCTGCATTTACCCATGTTTTCCAGTATATTTATCTACAACATCTCATGTCCAGTGGGACTCCATTAACCTACAGCAGTATAGTGGCTGTTTTGGTTGGAAGTTGAGAAAATTAATTGTACAAATGAAGAAAAAAGGTTAGAGTTGGTGTTTTGTTTTTTTCTGTTGTGGCAAGGATAGGGAAAATGGTAATGTCGGCAGTGGTAGGGGTTACGACTTGTGTTCTCGGCATAGCACTTAAACGTCAAAGTGGATAGTAAAGGAGTTGTGATCAGTGTGCAGACCAATATTTTTAAGTTTACTGTGGTCATTTGTGCCCAATCTTCATACAGTGAGGTTATGCTAAGATAACATCACTGCTGAAAGTGGGTACTGACCAATCAGATTCCAGTATTCTTTCTTGTTATTGTATAATTGGCTAAGCCTCATGCATCATTACGCCCCAAGGGGTGATTACCTAGAACATTAACATAACCCCTGGTCACACCTTGTTGCTTAATTGTTATGCTTAATGTCAAGAAGGATACAGTCTTCCTTTAAACAGTCCGTTTGTTTTAAAAAGGGTATTTCACTGTTGCTGAATACTAATGTTCATAAGCTTGGTTGTGATGGAATCTCCTTTATCTTCATGAAGTCAGTCTTGTGCATGGGAATAGTATAGGTCTGTCCAACAGTGAATTTAATGAATTTATGGCTACTGTTGGCTAATGAGTCTTCATTTCCACTTCTCTAACTAGATAATCCATTTTGTCCATTTTCCCATTAGCAAGTTATACTATACTGCCACTAGAGGGACACAATCTGGATCTAAAGTGATCCTTGCCTGTTGTTCATATAGATACCTTCCTAAACTGCAGCTACCCCCTCCATCTGACCAGCCCACTCCATGATCCCTACTTACAGATTCCTCCTGTTCCTAAATCAATTGTTCACCAATTTCTCTGCCTTCATGAACGATGCATCCCCTACTCTCCTCTCTCCCCATTTTTCTGCTCATATCCCTTTCTTTACTACCTCCACTTGCTCACTACTCATTTATTCCTAATAACTCTCCCACCCCATCAGTTACTATCTCTAGTCCCCTTCCCACATCCATGCTAGCACTCCACCCCCCATATGAAATATGGTCTCACTCTACCACTATTCCTCATGCGACTTTGATAATGTTGTCTACTTTCTCTGTGGTTCTCCAGCTTCTTCTTCATCACTCATCCACTCCCTTCTCTTCATATCTCCCAACCTCCTCACTAGCCCCTTCATACTTTCCTAAGCTCCCCTTTCTCATACTCATTCTCCTCTTGCTCTGCGCTGGGGATATCCACCCTAACCCAGGCCTTATTGCCCCTAGCTCCTCTGGTGCTTCCTTCCCTATTACCTACCCCCACTCTCTTCTCTCAGCCCTCCAAAAGGACTTTAAGATCCTGCATCTAAGCACCCGCAGCTTGTTGCAAAAATAGACCAGATCAGACCATGGTGTGCACTCTTAAACCAGACACTTTAGTCATCTCAGAAACTTTGCTAAAGAGCACTATCCCTGACCAGTCGGTCTCCATTCCTGGCTACTTACTGCTAAGGCAAGACCGTGCTGGCAGTGGTGGTGGTGGTGTGGCCATTTATGTCCTAGCCTCCATCCAATATTCCATCATCTACTCATCCTCAAATCCTGAGACCCATGATGTCCTAGCTATCCCTGTGACCCTCCATTTCACTCTCCCAATCTTCACAGCTGGCATTTACTGCCACCCAAATGTCCATCCTTCGGTCACGCTAGACCTCCTAACCTCCATTACTTCCCTTGCTCGCTCCGGGGAATTATTCATCCTAGGGAACTTCGGTATAAATTGGTTGTAACCTAAAACTACCAAAATGAAAAATTTAATCAGAGCCCTAAACCTCTCCCAACTGATCTCTGAACCCACCTGCCCAAACCACAAGACAGAACAACCCTCCCTACTAAACTGGGCCCTTACCTCCCACCCACACTGCATCATCAGCTCTGGCATCCTCCCCAGTGCTCTCAGTGACCATAACCTAATATTCATAGTTAGGAAAGTCCACAGAACTACATCACCACACAAAAACATACAACTACACTCTTTCAAGTCTCTTGACCTTGAACCTCTCTTGAGTAACCTTGCCTCTTCTGACTGGTCCCTCTCCAACCTCCTTCCCCTCTGTTGATAAAGCCCTTGCATACTTCAATGAAATCTTTCTTGTAAACTGGAATGCCTTTGTGCCAATCAAAAGAACCAGAGTCAGAAATATAACCACTTACCTTGGATAACCCCTAAATGTCTGGCCTGCCTCAGGGCTAGAGATCAAGCCTGCAAGCATCATAAAGCTACCCAGCATCCTAGAGACCTTGTAAACTACCGCATGCTCTGAAACTCTTGCACCAGGGCTACAAGGTTAACCAAATCCGAAAATTTCAAATCTGCCTTCATCACCAACATAAATTCCCCTTCAAAGTTCAGGAAGGTGGTCCACGCCCTATTTACCCCCTCATCTCGCCCATCCCCCAGTTATTTAAAGTAAATAGCTCACTAGTGTCTGACCCACCAGCCATAGCTGCAGAATTTAACTCCTATTATACCTCATGCTCCACTAAACTACTGAAATCCCTCCCCTCCTACCCATCACCCTCCCCACCCTCTACCAGTGTGTCCTCTCCACCACTCTCCCACCACCCCTTCTCTTTTGCTACTGTAACCCAAATGATGTCCAAAGTGCCCTCCTCACCATCAACCCCTCTTAAGGTACCTCCCCTGATGGTCTCTACCCAAAACTTCCCTCCCTCTCTGTTTCAGCCATTGCCTGCCCTCTCTCAATAATCATAACTCTCTCATTCTTTATGGCCTTGGTCCGCTCTTAATGGAAACATGCAGTGGTCCTCCCTTTACCCAAAGGGGGTGACCCTCTCATCCCCTGGCAACTATCACCCCCATTTCTCTCCTCCCTACCCTTGCCAAGCTTCAAGAACACATTGTCCTCTCCCAACTCAACTCTTTTCTATCTGACACCTCCTTTTTCACCCCTTTCCAGTCTGATTTCAGGAAAAAAAAAACCCAACCACCACCTCTCTCTTGTAGCTCTCAGACTCCATTCTAACCAGATGGACAATGGCCAAATTATCTCTGCCATTTTTGTCGACCTGTCCAAGGCCTTCGACACTGTCTCTCACTCCCCTCTCCTCGACTCACTCCCAGCAGGTGGCCTATCTCCCTCCACTACAAATTGGTTCAAGGTCTACCTTATTGGCAGAACCCAGTCAGATAAGATCTTGGACACTAGTTCCCCTCCCCTCCCAATTAGGACTGATATCCTACAGGGCTCTGTATTAGGGCCTCTTCTATTCTCCATCTTCTTAAATGACCTTTCCTCTGTTTGCTCCTTATCCTCCACTGTACATATGTATGTGAGTGATACAGTCCTGTATGCATCTGGTTCCTGTCCTGCTGAGGTTACAACCAGATTACAGCAAGATTTTGACAAGGTTCAACTCTGGTTTGCTAACCATCAACTTTTCCTCAACACCAAGAAGACTTTCTCTATGAGCTTTGGCACAAGGCAGAGACTCTCTAGGCTTCCCTACCTACCCACTTTCCAGACCATTGATGGGACTTTACTTGAGGACACATTCTCCTTCAGATACTTAGGTGTCTGGCTGGATCAACACCTAAACCTCTCTGGACATATTGATGCCATACAGAAAAAACTGCACCCCCAAGCTTGGTGCCCTGTTCAGGAACCATAGTTACAAACCTCCTACAGCTAGGCGTGAACTTACTCAGAAGATGATACTGCCCATTTTTGATTACTGTGATGTAGTCTATAGTGCTGCCCCCAAGTTCTCCCTGGCCAGACTGGATGCCCTTTTCAATTCCTTCTGCCACTTTGCCCCGGATGCCCCCCACCTCGCACCCACCACTGTGATCTTTATTGTGCCCTATCCTTTCCCTCTCTTACAAATAGGTGACTCTTCCACTGTGCTAAATTCACCTCCAAGCACTGGTTGGGTGAGTTCCCTTCCTGCCTCACATCATCCTTTATAACAACCCATTCATCCTCCCATTCCCTCAGATCAACTGACTACCGCACCCTGGTAGTCCCCAGCAGATCCATGCTAATCAGCAAATCCGTTTACTCTCACCATCTCCCAAAAATTTGGAATTCCTTCCCCCCTCAAATCCTGCACTCATCCTCCACCTACTCCATCAGCTCTGCTCTCAATAATTACCTTGCACCTAGCTGCTCCTGCCATGTCCATTCCTTATTCCCTCCTCTGAGCCCTGGATAACCCATATTCCTCTACCGTCACCTTCATTTTTTCCCGTGTACCCACCCATCCAAATTTCTAGCTCTCCTCCCCTTCCCCCAAATTGTTCCCGCTCACTGGCCTCCCTTGATCTCTCACAGAATGTCAGGGGAACCCAAATGCTCCCCATGGGTCTATGCATCCTGATAGACTATAGATTGGGCCCCATCACCTCCAAAGGTGCAGATTCTCTCCCCATTAAGGGTTCAATTCTCACTCTCTCCCTCTCCTATCATTCTTTTAATCCCTATCTACTGACCTTCCCAACCCCCTGACAGGGTACACCGCATCCTGAATGGTCTTCTCTTGGGTTTGGTCCTATTCCCTCTCCTAGCATTTAAGCCACACCTCCTCCTTCTCTTTTTCCTTCCTCTTTAATTCTTACAGCCTTATTCCCCCTTCTGTCTAGCCTCATAGCCCCCTTGCAGGGTTCCCCACATTCTGAAGGGATCTCTCTGGGATACTGCCTATCTCCTTTTGTCTGGTCCCCCCAGTCCCCTTGCAGGGCTCCTTGCATCCTGAAGGGCTCTCTAAGGACATGACTCTTTCCCCTCCCCCACCTCACCCTTTCCTCTCCCTTTCCTCCTTCTCTTTCACGTAAGGATTTGTTTACTTATTAACCTGGCACTTATTATTGTCCACTCTTTCTACATATTATACATAACACTATTTTAACACTGTTTGTAACACCTGCCATACAACTATATGTTAATGTTGATCTTGTAACTTGAATGTAACTTGAACTCGACTCTTCCCCTCCCCATCTCACCCTTCTCTCTCCTTCCCCCCTTTTCTTTCATGTAAGCACTTGTTTACTTATTAACCTAGCATTTATTATTGTCTACTCTTCTACCTATTATGCTCAACACTGTTGTAACACTGCTTGTAACTCCTGCCTTACAACTGTATGTTATTGTTGATCTTGTAACTTGATTGTTTAATGTCTCACTCCTATTGTACCCCTTCCCCCCAGGTTGCACCAGGAGGTAAGCGACTTGTCACACAGTGTGCCTTCCTGATGAAACATTTCAATAAATAAATAAATACAAAGTTTTGTTATTGCTGAGGATTAGATCCAGTATTATTTGATCCTTAGTTCCTTCTCCAGTTTAAAGAGGGGAGCCCAAAAATGTGTGTTTCTTCTACCTCTGTGTTTCATACCCATGTGTACCACCTTGCATTTGACTACAATGAATCTGAGGCTCGTTGGCCATTGTTCTTTAGAGTCATTAAAGCTGTTCATGTGGGTCCAGTGTGGTGCAATTTCCCACACCACCGCTTCCTCAAAAAGGCTTTTCTTTTTATTTTGTTGGTTTCCTTTCATTAATTTCTTTTCATTGGAGCAGGTGTCCTCATTCCTCTATCTTGGCCTCACAATAGATGAGTCCTTGTAATTTGACGAACATTTACACAATATTACAACTGCAGCTAATAGGAATCTAGGGGCCCTATACAGGCTTTGATTCTACCTTACTTCCAAGCCCAGGAAACAGGCGGTCAGAGGTACAATCCTACCTATGCTGACTATGGGAATGTTGTCTGTGGGGCTGCCACTGATACAAACTTGCTCAAAGTGCACACCTCGCTAAATAATTTCTGCAGGTTTGTGTTAGGTTGTGATTGCCTAACGCATACATGCAACCTTTACAAAAGGACTGAATGACTCCCACTTGTGGACTGCATTAAGCTTCATGCCTGACTTCTGGGAAAGAAGGACCAACTCGGACTTGCACCTCCCTTCCTGCATGCCTTATTCCATCCTGCTCCTGCTGAACATGCTACTAGAAGTGTTACTAAGCAAGCATTAGCCATTCTGTTCAGAAGGATTGCATTGGGGAGGTGGGCATTCACAGTTAGGGCTCCCGCCTGGTTAAATGAGTTACCAGCTGCTGCTATAAACCTTACACACCTCAGTCTTTTCAAGTCCAAAGTAAGAAAGTCTATCCCCAATACACTGCTACTGCAACTCTTAACCCACAAGCCCTGCATGCCACTGTCCTCACAAGCATGAGCGATAAAGATTACCTCCTCACCTGTTTGCTGCTACTGCCACTCTTAAGCTGGCTGTTACCTGACACCTGAACCCAGGGCCTGCCAAGGTTCATCTTGAACTCTACAAATTGGCCTGAAGTTCCCTGCTGTACACCTGCCCTACCGGCCTACGTACCATTCACCCCCCACTCCCCTCTCCAACTCTCTTTTAGCCCTCATATCCCTATTCTATACCCTCCCTACCCATGAGCCTAACCTCCATTCCCCTCCTCTGATTCCTCTTCTGCTACCTATTCCTGATTAGTTCCCACTATCCTGACTGTTTACCACAGCTATGCTTACTTCCCTGGATATAGCCTAGTAACCAATTTAGGTATCAGGAATGATGTTCATCTACATCTCCTGTTCCTCCCTACGAGCTTCTGTATAGCTTCAACATCTTATTTTCTCCAACTAGTACCTAACTTGACTTATGCACTTTACTGTCTGCCCTGCTGTGTGTACTGTATCCCCATGTACCCTATACCCATGCTCTGGTTATGTGTTGCTTTTGCCTTTGTTACCTATGTTGTGTTGCTATTACCAGTGTTATAGATTGCTACTGATCACATTATGATGCTTTTGACAATGCCTATTTAGCTGCTATTGACTCCCAAACTCACGTATTCTCCCCTCCCTTTATGACATGGATCCTTAGTAAATGAGCTTTTAGATCAAAGGTTGCAATTCCAATTACTCAATAAATAAATAATTGTAAGCCACTATTTGGCATAAGCAATTAGAATTTAACAAGCTGCTATTGTGTACAGTATGGCCTATGTTCTCCAAATTAATAAATATTTTTAATGTAGAATTATTGTACTCTTATTCTTTGTTCTTGTTCCTGCTAATCCTCTGTGTTTTAACTTTGCTCTTGGTCAAACCTGATACCTTGTTAATTGCTGTTCTGTTTTACTCTTGGGCCTGGATATTCAAACTGCACCCAAAAAGTGCACAACAACAGGAGCAAGCGCAAGTCCACTGCACCCATGCGCAAGAAGTGTGATATTCAAAAACTGCGCAGGTCAAGATGCACCTGTGGCACATGACTGAATATCATGCCACCTGCACCATAGCACAACCAGGGATGTGCAGTTGCGCATTTCTGATGTGCCGTAGTGCAACCAAGGATGCTCAGTGGAGCAGTCCAGATGCGCCATAGAGCAACCAGGGATGCCCCGTGGAGCAGGGCAGCAGTGCAACAGCACAACCAGGGATGCGCAGGGACAGGATGCAGGAGCCCACCACCCATGCCACAGATGGGCAGAGGCACACACAGCAGAACAGACATCGCCCCCCACACCCCATGCACTGCACAACTGGTGGAGAGCTGAAATAACCACCGGCCCATGGATACCAGCAACCAATCCACAGCTGGGGCATGGTGCCCCAACACACCCCATGGCAAGCTATGACCAGCACACATGGAGGGCCGATCACCCCATGCCACACCATCCCACCAATGCAGATCACACTCTGCACCACGATCCCCATACACCCTGCCCAGGAGTAGCACCCAACAGTGCAGGACACCCCTTGCATGCCACCACCCCCACTGTGACAATGCAACCCTGTGCACCATGGAGCCATGCAAGGCAGCCCCACCATGTGAACTCTGCAGCGGGTGGCAGCAGACAGCGATGCAACAACTGCATACACAGTGCCATGCTGCACGTCCCCCGGAGGTACAGCTGAGAGACCGACCATGCATTGGCACACGAGGTACCCCACATGTGACAGAGCATGCCCCAGACCCCACCACCAGTGGTACAGCACCCTGCATACCCTCCCAAGGACACATCCCGTCCCAGCACTGGCCACAACAGCCAGCACAGACACACACAGTGTTGCATGGAAGCATGCATCACACAGGATGCAACACAGTGCATGGACAAACAGCCACCCATACCCAAGGGCACACCAACACAGGGACACAGTAGTGGGTCAACCAAGCCACTGGCATGTGGCTACAGCAGCCATGTACATACAGCCAGCACCCCTACATGGCACAGGTGTGCCAGCCACCCTGCACAGGCACCATGAAGCTGTATGCCACCAGCATGCAGCTGGAGCACAAGTGACAGACAGTGGAGCACATCCCCTGCAACAGAGACAAGCGACAGCATGGAAGGGTGACAACAACAGCGGAGGCCATAGTGCCATGGAAGGCAGATGTGCACCATACTGGTGATGGGAGGCAACCTGGCATTGTGCTGGGTACAGTGGTTGTCCAGCATAGACAGCCACCACTGACATGCCAGCAGACCGTGCATATCACAGACATGCAAGGGTGTCAGCTACACAGGCCATGGATGGTCTGACAGGGGTGCCATGCACACAGTGCATGCACTGTGGACCACTGCACACAGGCATCCAGTGCACAGAGAACAACACACAAACCACAGACAGTGACTGATCCCCCCACCCACACCATAGGAGGTTCCCTTCTGGACACACACACACGCCCATGCTTGCACCACCTCTGACGCCATGCACACCACTGCAGCTGAGCACCTGTAGCCCACTGAAAATCAGAGATCACCACAGTTGTCATAACAAAATGTATGTATTAAAAAATAACAACTCTCAAACATATGTACAAATATATACAAGGGTGGGGGGAAGGGCCACAAATCAGGTGGGGCAGGCATGGGACAGGGGTGTACAAATGGAAGAGGGAAGAAGGGGTGTGAGGGTGGGTACAGGGGGGTTATGTGTGTCAGGGTGTCATGGAGGACCTATTTTCTGCTCTGTTGTCCACTCCTGTGTCGTCTCCGGGTGCTTCTCTTCCGGACCCCGTGCCACTCCATGTGCTCCAACAGTGCCATGGATGCCTGTTCCAGCTGCAGAAGCTCCTGTATGCCCCGTTCCAGGGCCATCCAGTGTTGTCCACCTAGGACAAGGGAGCAGAGTCAATACGTGTGACTGTCCAGCCCCCTGCAGCCCTCCCATTGTGCATGGCATACAGCCATGTGTCACGCCCCTGTGATGGTGTGCATCCACCCACAGTGACCATGTCCACAAGACTTGCCTGCCCAGGCACCCACATCCATGTGGACCACTGCACACACCCACTGCCTATGTCCCGCACAGCACCACCGTGGCCGTACAGTGACATGGCTATGAGGTGTTAAGGCAGTAGCACAGCCATGTACCCAGTGCACGCATGGACCACCATTGATGGACTCCCAGACATGCAATGTCACTGGACAGTGCTGATTGTAACAAGTTGCATGCATGGCAGCGGTGTCAATGGATGGTGGCCATGCCCCACTACCCGCCCTATTACACAACATGCAATAGTAATCATGGATGTAAGGCACTCACCATCATCAGGCTGGTTCCTGCACCTCTGTGGTCCTGCATCCTTCCTGGCCTGCTGGTCCTCCTGGTGGTGCTTCCTATCTCTCACCCACCGGTGCTCCTCTGGGCCTAAGGTGCAAACATGGAGAGAGGAACATCAGTACAATCCAGTAGCAAAGTCCCCCCGCCCCCATGTTTGTGCAATCCCACACAGTCATACCCATCCACACCCACCCCGATACCACCACCACGGCCAACACTGGATGGCCCCCTCATGTGCCGGACACATGCAACCGTGATACCCGTATGGACGTTAACAGTGTATGGATGGGGCACCTACCTGTCTGTGGCACCGTGCCCCTCCTGGCATGTCCCTGCAGGTGGGCAAGCCTTTCCGGGTCCCTGCGCTGGAGGTCCCTATACTGGTGGCGACACTGCTTGGCTGTGCACCCGATTCCCGTGGCCTCCTCAAGTGCCACTGCCACCTCCTCCCATACTGCACTCCTGGCCCTGTCCAGGGATGCATCACCATAAAGTGCCCCAGCATAGGGCTCTACAATGGCCACCAAATTGGCCAGCTCAACCTGGCTCCACACAGCAGCCCTCCTCCATGCCATCTCTACAGCTAGTTGGAGTCAAAATGGTGCTCGGTAGCATGGTCCACGACATGCAGATGCTGAAAGATACAGCGCTGCCCTGCCCTATCACGGTGTCACCGAACAGCACGATAGTGGTGCACCCATGTGGATGCATGGCACCTAGGGGGTAAAGGTCGGGCACAGGGTCAAGGGTTTCTCGTGCACAGACAGCCACAGCGCGATTGGAACTCAATGCGTGTAGTGCGATTGGGTGCCTGTGTGCCACCTCCTGTAGCGGCCTACCGCGCTGTGACCCCGGTGCACCTACGGCGCCCCAGTGCCACAGCACCATATATGTGAACAGCGCAGTAGCGCCATTGGCACAATGGTGGCCATGCCCTGCATTGCCTTCCATGCACAGCACGTCAGCAGCGCAGCAGGTGCCTGCATCATCACCCCGGGCATGCGCAGTTCAGTGCATACTATGCATGACACAGAAATGTGCCCTTGCCTGAGCATGTTCAACACAATTGCACAAAGCGCAACAGCACGATATTTAGCCGGCATATGCAAATCAGCTAATCAGCCATTCAATGGCACAGATACTGCGATTGCATCCACTTAAAAGTGCACCTCACCTCATTTGCATGCGTTGTGCTATAAAAATGTGACATTGGGCTGCACTGGCCATAGTCGGTTACTGCAGTCTATTGTGGTGAGTTGCATGCTGTTTGGGAGTGTGGACTGTGGTGTGTGGGACATGCATGGGACTGCACAGTCACAGGTAACACCTGTCATTCTCACAGGATGAATAATGAGCTATCGTGAGGTGGATGAAGAGGAACAGAGATGTGGGAGGAAGAGGAGGCCTAATTTCACCAAGGCAGAAACAGATGCCATGTTTGAGGCCTACCTCGACCAGGAGCTGATGCTCAGCGGACGTCGGGGAACACCACAGACCCATGCTGCTGCATGGGAAGAGGTGGCTTGTGCCATCAACCTGCATGGCAGCCACCAGAGGTCTATGCAGGAGTGCAAAAAGAAGATGGGCATGGACAGGAGGAGGATTAAGGACAAGGTGGCTGCCATCAGGGCAGCATGGTCTGTGACCAGTGGGGGAAAGCTGGACATGCAATGCCTGACTCCACAAGAAGAGCGGGTTGCTGGCAGCATGCAGCGTTGTGCCATCGAGGGTGTTGCGGGTGGTGGATTCCAGATGGGTGGTAGCCCGTCACTGCATGGTAGGTCCTGGTCTGTCAATGGGGGAGACAGGGAAGGGCAGATACATTAATGCCACTGTGTTCCCTTACAGCTCCTGAGCGTCTACATGGGCCAGCAGTGGTGGGCTTGTCCATTGAGGGCGATACCATGGAGATAGTGGAGGGCCCGTCCACCTCCACAGGCATACGAGGGTCAGGGTGACAGTTGGCCCACCTGGATGTCCAGACTGACGTTGATGGAGCAGGTGCGGAGGAGGCCTTGCCCGTGTCCCAGCGTGCCAGCATCCATGGATGCCAGCATGCTGAGACTCGGGCTGGTGCCGGATCTGTCACTGATGATGATGGCGCTCACTTCATGGACAGTGACACGTGTGGGCCGCAGGATGGCCACACAGCAGGTGACATCACGGGCATGGCCGTGAGTGGTGCCGCCATGGAGGCCTGCGTGACATCACATTCCCTGTGTCTGTCTGCACCAGTGGGACAGCACTGGTGTGTGTCCAGGACAGTGGAGTTGTTGTGGCCATTGTGGTGGCACGGTTGAGCCCTGGAGAGCGGAAGCCAGAGGGGCAGTGTCAGCAGTCAGCCAGTGGCCATGGGGCTAAAGTGTCAGGGGGCGGCATCAGTGTACCACCAGTGGACATGCCCAGGCCTGTCTCTGGTGTGCAGTGCCCACCCTCAAGGGGTGCTGACCATCAGGGCCGCTAACACTGTGAGGGACAGCATGTCGATCAGGCAGATGACCTTTTAGAAGAGCACACCCGCATACTCCAAGCATCAGTCGATCAGCAGGTGCAGCTTGTGATGGCGGTGGATGCACTCAGTGCCGCTCTGTGGCAAGCAGAGGAGTGGCGCAGCAGAGACACCACTCTGCTCCTGGCAGGGATGGACTGGATGTGAGAGGATGTGACTGCTGCCATTGACAGGCAGACACAGGCAATCACAGCTGTCATGGCCACAATGTGCACACAGTTATTTGCACATGCGTTGCAGACACCGCGCAGTGCAATGTTCACCCTCTGTTCCTGGTGTCGTACAACACCTTCCTAGTTGACACCGGGTTCAGCTGTGGGCATCCCAAGCATGCCCGGTGCAGGCATGTTCAGCGTGCTGCAGACCACTGCTCGAGCACAGCCGTGTTCACACAGTGGAACTCCTGGGGGACCGTTGGTGCCACTCCATGAGGCCATTGGTCAGCCTGTCACTGCTGGCGAGTCTCAGCGGGGCTGCCCACACATCTGTGGTGGTCATGGCACTGTGGCGCGTGACTGACCTGTCTCCCAGCATTGCTACTATCTGATGCTGCCCTGTGTGCATTGTGTTGTTCAACATGCAATGCACGGGTTGGGTACTCGGCCCTGCACGCACTCACATGTTCCATCTGCACACCCTCCCAGCTGCTGTCCACTGTGGTGTGTGCATGATGATAATGCCTGCGTTGCGCTGTCCGCCACTGTGCAATGGTTCCCAGCGTCTGACACATGCACAATGACAGGCACTGGGTGTGGTGGTCTGTGGACGTGTGTGTGGCTAGGGGTGGCAGTTGGGGTTGGCGTGCCTCCTACCCTTTGTGCATGTCTTGTGAGGGGGGGTGTGTGTGTGTGACTGCATGCCGTGTTAGACCTTGCCCATCCCTGATGGCGTGTGCAGTTCCATGCTAGGCCAATTCCCTTAAAGACATGCAACCCTGGGGTTTGTCCATGCGTGTTTGTGGGTTGTGCCTTTGCCACTGGTGGTTGCACATGGCCCCATGACTTACCTGGGTTGGTTGAAGTGCTCCTCTGTGATGGTGTTCCAGTGCAACTGTGCCATCCGGATCAGTCGGGGGTCCCTTCGACCAAGGGGGGGCTGCCCATCACCATCTTCACCAGCGTCCTCATCGTCCCCATCTCTGTCCCCCTCTTTGACCTGTACGGCTATCCCACAGTCATTGGCCATGTTGTGCAGGATGCAACAGGCCAGGAATATCCCACAGGCTTTTGAGGGGCTGTACTGTAGGGCAGCACCAGATTTGTCCAGGCAGTGGAAATGTGCCTACAGCATCTCGAACACCCGCTCGATGACATTGTGTGTGGTGGCATGTGCCTCATTGTAGCATTGCTGTGATGGGGTCGTGGGCTGCCGGTATGGTGTGAGCAGCCAGGGATAGAGTGGATATCCACTGTCACCTGTTTGTAGAGGGTGGACGTTAGTTTGGTGATCAGCATCGCCCTGCCTTGGGCCATCTAGGCCAATACCCATGTCATCTCTGACTATGCCCCTCCCAAGCTCCATGTCTTTCTGCGTGCTTTGCATACTCACCCACTAGGTGGCCAGTGGGGATGTCCCCACTCTTGAACCTGTGGCACAGTGTAGACTGGTGCCAGATGAAGGCATCATGTGCTCCCCCAGGGTGCGTGGCACAGACATTGATTATGCACCCCCTGGCATCGCACACCACCTGGCAATTGATGCTTGCATACCCATTCTGATTCATGTATGTGGCCCCTTTGGGGCCAGGTGGTGTGCAGATGGCCACATGGGTGCAGTCTATCGCCATGAGCATGCCAGGCATATGTGCTACCCTGTGGAAATCCTGTATGTTTGCTGTGCGCTCCACCGGTGTTCTGGGGAAATAGATGTACTCCGAAGCATGTGGCAGCAGAGCACTGAGGAATTGGGTGAGGAGACATGATGCGGCCGAATGGGTTATGCCTGTCGTGTCCCCTGTTGGTCTCTGGAAGGTACCTGTGGTGAGCAGGCACATGCAAGCTATCACTTTGGTCTCCACTGGCAGAGCATGGCTCCGTCGTGTGGGTGCCTGCATCACATCACTGCACAGCTCACAGAGCCGCCTCAGAATCTCCCAGTTCAGGCGGTACCGGCCCACAATCTCAGTATCAGTGTACAGCTTGAAGCTGGTGTGGGCTCGGTACTGCCTGTTGGGGGCATACCGCTGACGGGCCCTTCCATGGCCACACCCCCCCTGCTGCCTGCCTTCTCACCCTCATAACTGCCTCCATCTGGATGGTGGCACTGGCCATGTCCCTGGCTTGTGTTCCCCCCCCGGCAGCTGTTTCTGTGTTCCCCGCTGTCCTTGCTGCTACTCCCCCTGCACTGGGAACACCTCCCTGTAGTGGCCTCAGTGCTGTGTGGAACTTCCCCCTTTTGACCTGCACTGTGGCAGAGGCTCCCCACACCTTCCCTGTTCCTGGGGGTTCCAGGTGCTCTGTCTCTCTCCTGCCCTGTCCTGCTCCCAGTGTTTGTGTGCCTGTGTGGCTGCCTACAGTTCAGCAACATGTACCTTCCCTGTAGTGTTCTTGCACCTCTCTCTTGTTTCTTTTTATTTTGGCTCATTTCCGCTATCACGCAACTTCCGCTTGCTCCCCTATTGCGCATGGTACATGTTGTTAAATATCGCACTGTGCCATTTATGCATGGTTCCTCCCCCTTCAGTTGCGCATGCATTCATTATCATTACACTCTTGCGCATTGTGTTTTGGGGGGGTGCATCTGCCTCCCGCTGAATATTGCAGAATGGTGCATTTTTGGACTTACGCTGGAGCATCCCTGTTGCGCATGGCGCAACCCTTTTGAATATCTGGGCCTTGGTGTTTTGTTATTTACTCACTATGCATATTTCTTGATTCTACATTGTACTTATCCATTAGTCAGGCTAGTGATAGTGTATGATCCAAGAGGCAGAGTTTCTGTTTTCCAGAACATTGGAGAGCCTCCAGGGGTAAGATATACCTGTATGCTCAGTATAAACTGCACCTGTACCAGAATGGGGTGGGGTCCTGGCCAGGATACTGTACAGGGCAAACAGAGTGAATTTAAACTAAATGGATGGGGAAGCTGTTGCAAGGGATCCACAGAAGCAGAGGAAAGGGCAGTGGAACAGTGGAGTGCCAGAAGAGACAATATCTCTGGGAGGTGCCATATAGAATTAGTAGCTTACATTATTTATTTATTTATTGAAATGTTTAATCAGGATGGCACACTGAGCTACAAGTCGCTCATCTCCCGGTGTAACCTGGGGGGAAGGGGTACAATAGGAGTGAAACATTAGACATTCAAGTTACAAGATCAACATTAACATAAAGTTCTAAGGCAGGTGTTACAAGCAGTGGTACAACAGTGTTGTACATAATAGGTAGAAAGAGTGGTCAATAATAAGTGCTGGGTTAATAAGTATACAAGTGCTTATGGAAAAGAGAAAAGAAAAGAAAAGAAAAGAAAAGAAAAGAAAAGAAAAGAAAAGAAAAGAAAAGGGGTGGTGAGGGGGAAAGGAGAGGGAGGGGAAAGAGTCATGTTCAAGTTACATTCAAGTTACAAGATCAACACTAACATACAGTTGCAAGGCAGGTGTTACAAACAGTGTTAAAACAGAGTTGTGCATAATATGTAGAAAAAGTGAAAATAATAAGTGCCGGGTTAGTAAGTGAACAAGTGCTTACATAAAGAAAACGGCAAAAGGAAAGGGAGGGGTGAGGTGGAGGGATGTAGGGGAAGGGGAGTAGATGAATGATACAAGCCACAAGGGGGTAGGAGAGGGACCCATGGAAAGCATTGGACATCCCTTACATTATGTGAGAGATCAATGGAGTCCAGTAAGGGGGAGCAATTTGGGGGAAGGGGTGGAGAGCTAGAAATTTGGGGGATAAGGGTGCATAGGGTAAAATGAAGGTGATGGTAGAGGGGTAGAGTTTATTCATGGCTTATAGGAGGGAATTAGGGAGGCACATGACAGGAACAGCTAGGCACAAGGTAATTTGTGAGGGCAGAGCAGATGGGGTAGTCAGAGGATGACTACTGGATTTGAGGGGGGAGTGAATTCCAGATTTTTGGGAAGTGTTGAGAGTAAGCGGATTGGCTGATTAGGGTGTATCTCCGGGGGACTACCGAAGTTTGGGAGTTGGTTGATCTAAGGGAATAGGAGGATGGAGGGTTGTTATAAATGAGGAGATTAGGTGCGAAGGGAGCTCTCCTAACCAGTACTTGGAGATGAATTTAGCACATTGAGAGAGTCACCTATTTGTAAGAGAGGGGAAAGGTAGGGCATGATAATGATCACAGTGGTGGGTGCGATGGAGGGCATCCAGGGCAAAGCGTCAGAAGGAATTGAAGAGGGTGTCCAGTCTGGCCAGGGATGACTTAGGGGCAGCACCATAGACTATGTCACAGTAGTCAGAAATTGGCAGTATCATCTTCTGAACAAGTTCACGCCTAGCTGTAGGAGGGATGCAACTATGGTTCCTGAACAGGGCACCAAGCTTGGGGTGCAGTTTTTTCTGGATGGCATCAATATGTCCAGAAAAGTTTAGGTGTTGGTCTAACCAAACACCTAAGCACTGGAAGTAGGATGTGCCCTCAAGTAAAGTCCCATCAAAGGTCTGGAAAGTGGGTAGGAAGGGAAGCCTAGATAGTCTTTGCCTTGTGCCAAAGGTCATGGACAAAGCCTTCTTGTCATTGAGGAAAAGTTGATGGTTAGCAAACCAGGGCTGAACCTTGTCAAAGTCTCACTATAAGCTGGTTGTAAGCTCAGCAGGACAGGAGCCAGATGCTTACAGGACTGTATCATCAGCATACCTATGTATAGTGGTGAAGGGAAGGGGAACAGAGGGAAGGTCATTTACGAAGATGGAGAATAGGAGGGGTCATAATACAGAGCTCTGGGGGACACCAGTGCTAATAGGGAGGGGAGGTGAAGTGGCAACCAAATGTTAACTGATTGGGTTCTGCCAAAAGGTAGGCTTTGAACCAGTTTGTCATGGAGGGAGATAGGCCAGCTGCTGGGGGTGATTCGAGGAGAAGGGAGTGAGAGACAGTGTCAAAGACCTTGGCAAGGTTGACAAAAATGGCAGAGGTAATTTGGCCATTGTCCATCCTGGTTAGAATGGAGTCTGTGAGCCGTAGGAGAGAAGTTGTGGTTGAGTGGTTTTACCTGGAACCAGACTAGAAAGGGTTAAAAAGGAGGTGTCAGATAGAAAAGAGGTGAGTTGGGAGAGGACAATGTGTTCTTGAAGTATGGCAAGGGTAGCTAGGAGAGAAATGTGGCTATAGTTGCCTGGGGATGAGGGGTCACTCTCTTTGGGTAGAGGGAGGACCACTGCATGTTTCCATGAAGAGGGGACTGAGGCAGTAGAGAATGAGAGATTTAAGATTAATGAGAGGAGGTAGGCAATGACCAGAGTGGAGAGGAAGAGGAGTTTTAGGTCAAGGCCATTGGGGGGAGATACCTTTAGAGGGGCTGATGGTGAGCAGGACACTTAGGGCATCATTTGGGGTTACAGTAGTGAAAGAGATGGGGAGGTGGGAGGGTGGTAGAGAAGGCACACCAGTAGAGGGTAAGAAGGGTGATGGGTAGGAAGGGAGGAATTTCAGTACCTCAGTGGCACAGGAGATATAGTAGGAGTTAAATACCACTGCTATGGCAGTATTGGGGGGGGGGGAGAGATGATGAGGTAAATAGGGCATCGACCACCTTCCCGAATTTAGAAGGGGGAATTTTATGTTGGTGATTTAGGCAGATTTGAAATATTCAGACTTGGCTAACCTTGTAGCCCTAGTGCAAGAGTTTCAGAGCATGCGGTAGTTCATTAGGTCACTAGGATGTTGAGTGGCTTTATGATGCTTCCAGGCCTAATCTCTAGCCCTGAGACAGGCCAGAAATTCAGGGACTGAGCTGTCTTTTTTCAAAAATAATCAGTTTTCACTTTCTTTTCTTACATAGACACATCTGATTACTCAAGGCCTGAAACTCTTTAATGATGTGATGAGTTTAAAGGTTAATCATTCTGTGTGCGCAAATGATTCTTCATCTTACAGAAATATATTTTCCAATCCTAAATTGAAAGAGTTCTGATTTTGAGTCCATTAGTAGCAGTAAACGTTGCAAACAGTGCATTCTTATATGCAGATTACTTTATATAAAAAAATATTTTTGTGCCACCAGTAGGGCTATGTGGAGTGTGAAATTCCACCATTGGAATTGCTGCAGAAGCACCAAGATATCTCACCATCGAGAATGCCGACCTCCCCCACAGCGACGACACAATACCGACGCAGGTATTGTGCCGCCTCTTGTATCTCTGCTTTCTGTGTAGGTGCAGCACCTCCCACACTCTAGGATTCCAACTCCAGGTTGGAGTTGGTCTGGGGAGGGGGCAGAACACTCGGGTAAGGTGAGACACAGGAAAATGACCATTACTGCGAATGTCACCGTAATGGTCTTTTTCTGTGTTTCACCATAGATGTGTCGACCACAAGGGGTACTACGAGTTGCTGCAGAATGGCAATTACAGTTCTGAAAAACTTTGTGGAATTTCTTTTTAAATTCTGCAGAATTTTGAAAAGCATTTCTATGAAAACTGTGGAATAATGTTCCACAGGTTATGTGAACCACAGAATAATTTTCCACGGATTGCAGAAAAAGAATCTACAGGTTTATGTGAAATGTGGATTATTATTTTGCAAAAAGCATCTCATGTGTGGAATGTTGAAATTCAGGAAATCTTGGAAATCAGTGGATTTTTCTAAAATTTTGTAGAATTCCATTCTGTCAGAAATTCAGCATTCTGAACAGCCATAGAAACCAGCTATAGTGATTGGATAGGCCTCTTGATGTTTTGGAAATCTCTCACAAATTGAAATTGTATCTACAGCATATGCACCCGTACTGATCAATATTTTATATGCATTTACTGTAAAAAGTATCCCAGACTACCTTGGCGGGATACTTAAGCATGTTTATAAATCTGAAGAACAGAAGTTTAGGCAACTGCACATTTGCAAATATGTGATTTCTTGTATAGCTTATACAGATTCATGGGGTACAGTTGTGCTTGCATATTCTGAATCTGCAGTCCTTGAGACTTCTGTAAATGGTTTTGTTCAACCATATCATTTCACACCGCATGATAAACTATCAACAGATAAACAAGCTAGGGATATTTTTTCAATTAGGTTTAGACAAAGGTAGTACTGCAAAATTGAATGGTCCACAAAATCTGTAAATTGCATTTGTTTTGGGAAGAGCTGTAAGCTTTACATGTAGACTTTATAGTGGGTAATGCTAGAGTTAAAGAACACAAAAAACTCATGGGAATTATAAGTTGAACTGAAAAACCCAATGAAACAGCTTAATGCAGTAATAAATAGCAAAAAGAGCACAAACTGGGACACATGACTCATTGCTGAAGAAATAATCCTAGTTAAAACTAATGAGAAACCTGATAGATTCCATTAATCTCCATAGCAGGTTTATTAACATACTGCTTTTTTTAATTGTATCAACTGATCCAGACAGAGTCTGTTGTTGATAAAAACTTCCAAACATCATCTGTTTGTTGTTGTTGTTTGATTGTGTTTGTTTATAAATACATAAATTTAAACTGCAGAGATAATCCAAATGCTGTACAGGTGAAATAAAGATTATTGGCTTGCCTTGAACTCTGATTGATTGTAGCCCTTATCCAAAACAAATCTATTATAGCAAATACAGTGTTATTTTTATTGATTGTCTACATATTTCTGTGTTTCATTTGATTATGTACAATTACTAAGTTAATGCCCAAATTGAATCAAGGCAGAATATAAATTAACATGGCATATTTAGAAGAAAAATCAATATGCGATCTTTACTGGGAAGCTGCAAATGAACCTGACCAACTAAAGTTTTAAAAAAGCACAGTGAGTACAAATGTTTCGGGCATCTCTGTCTGTCCACGGATGGCCGTTTCTAATGTGTCAGGTTTTTCATGAATAAATAAAAGCTTTTCAGGAAAGTGCCACTATTACATTCTCAGTGCACTGCTCTGACTGATTTCTTTAACATTAGGCTTATATTGTCCAAAAGACAAAGAACCTCTGTGCGTAAACACTGAGGCAAGGGTTACCCCAAAGGGCATTTGGCTGGGAAGCCAAGTTTCAAGAAAATACAAAATCACACATGCCCCCACAATGCAAAGCATCATGGGCTGCATATGCAAATCACCACAGAATGTTATGCTGGTGCAACTTTAAGCAGAATTGCATGGTGCTGAAAGGCCTCTCACACAGTTTGCAAACGGTGCTAATAGAAGACATAGACACGTGTTTCGTTCTACCAGGACTCATCAGTATGCCTCATCTGTTTGACACCCCAATGGAATGGACCAGCTACCCCTAAGGCAGTGTGCCTGGGATATATTGTGGTGAACCCATTAAAATAAAAAAACTATTTAAAAGACAAAGAACCTCTGTGTGTAAACATTGAGGCAAGGGTTACCCCAAAGGGCATTTGGCTGGGAAGCCAAGTTTCAAGAAAATGCAAAATCACACATGCCCCCACAATGCAAAGCATCATGGGCTGCATATGCGGATTGTCCGTTCACTTCCAAAACTCATAGACATGTTTGCACACTCACAGGTCTCACCTTCTTGAACTTTGCCAATGGTACTTTACTTAATGTGACTTCCTGGCTCAACCAGCACATCACTATTAAAAGTGATGAGTGACTTGCTGTTTACTACAGAAGGGTACTAACTCAGAATGTTATGCTTTATTGCCCAAATGAGTGCCTTTGAGATTGTAGGCCACCACCTTTTCATTACATAGAAACACAGAAACATATAATTTAATTGTAGATAAGGACCACTTGGCCCATCCAGTAGGCCCATTTCTCCCTACCTGCATTATTACTGCTGACTGTTCCCAAGCCACAGCTCTTCTTCCCTTCCTTTCCATTATGATTCGTTTGTGCTTATCCTATGCATTCTTGAACCTCACTACAGTTTTGGCCCCCATCAGCTTCACCAGAAGGCTGTTTCAGGAATCCATCACTCTTTCTGCGAAGAAGTACTTCCTCACATCTCTCCTGAATCTACCCCCCCCAAGCTTCATAGCATGTTCCCTTGTTCTTGAGCACCTTTTCTTCTGAAAAAATACTTCCCTCCTGTATGTTATTTACTCCCAAGAGGTATTTAAAGGACCCTATCATATGCTACCCTTCAACTTCTCTTCCAGGGTGCACATACGGAAGTCCTTTAGTCGCCCCTCATGGGGCTGTTAATGCAGACAAGGCACCATTTTAGTTCTCATCCTCTGAACTGACTCCTCAGTGTATATATCCTTCCAGAGATGTGGTCTCCAGAACTGGACACAGTACTCTAGGTGGGGTCTTACAAGCAACCTCCACAGAGGCAACACCCGTCCCTCTTTCTGCTGGTGATATCCCTCCCTATGCACCTCAGCATCCTAATGGTCCCATGTACTGCCTTGTCACACTGCCTGGCCATTGTTAGGTCATCTGAAAAGATTTTACCCAGGTCTCTTTTCTGCTTGGTGACCATCACTACCATTCCACACATTTTGTACCCTACCTCTGGGTTTCTGTGCCATAAGTGCATTATTTTGCACTTTTTCACATTGAAACCCAGCTGCATTACCCTTGGCCACTCCTTGAGTTTTCGCATATCTCTGCTCATCCTTTTCACCCCACTGGAGTTTCCACCCTGTTGTAGATTTTGGTGTCATCCACAAGGAGGTAGACCATCCCTTCCATTTCCTCGGCAATGTCACTTATAAAGACATTAAAGAGGACCGTTCTCAGAATTCGTCTCTGAGACACCTCACTGGTCACCTTCTCCTCCTCAGAGTGAACTCCATTTACCACCACCATCTGTCCCCTATCCTCTGACTAATCTGTTATCCAGTTTACCACCTTTGGGCCTACTTCTAATCTACCCAGATGGTTTACTAGTCTCCTATTTGAAGCTGTGTCAAAAGACTTATGAAATCAAGGTAAGCCACATCCACCACTCCACCCTGATTTGGTTCTTTGGTCAGCCAGTTAATGAAATCAGATTCAATGACATGTCTTCCCCTCTTTAAAGCCATGCTGCTTGGGTCTTGTAACCCACTGGATTCAAAATATTCCACAATTGCTTCAGCAGCAAATCCATTAAGTTTCCCACCACTGATGTCAGGCTGACTGGCATATAATTGCCAGCATTCTCACTGCTACCAGTTTTGTGCAGTGGGACTACATCCACTCTCTTTTTGCCCTTAAGAACCACTCCAGTTTGCAGTGAACTGCTAAATAGAACTGTTAGAGGTGTAGTCAGTATTTCCTTGAGCTCCCTCAATACTCTTTGATGCACATTGTCTGTCCCCACTTCTTTTTCTACTTTCAGATTTACAAGTCCCTTCAGGACTCTCACCTCCAAAAAAGGACTTGTGTCCACCTCCCTCTCTCAAAATCTTATGTACCTTTGTGACCCCTTCCCTTTTCCTTCCTCTGTGAACACCGAACAAAATCATTTGTTCAGATTATCTGCCTTTTCCTGGTCTCTCTCTCTGCACAGTGCCCCCTTTCCTTTTTAACCTTGCCGTGCCACCCCTTTTCTTCCTCTTTACACTTACATATCTAAAAATGTCTTTTCCCTTTTCATTACCTCCAGGGCTATTCTCTACTCAGTTTGCACCTTTGCAGTTTTTACTGATTTCTTTGCTTCCCTCTGTTTCCCCTGATACACCTCCCTATCCTCCTCCCTCTGTATCTCCTTATACCAACTGATTGCTATCCTTCTTGACTTTAGCCTTACAGCCACCTCTTTTGAGAATCATAGTGGTCTCTTTCTTGCTTTTTATCACTCGTTTGATGCACAGGTTTGTTGCTTTTACTATGCTCTCTTTTATCTTTGCCCACTGTTCCTCCACCCCAACCAGGTCATCCCCCCCCTTGCCAGATCATACTTGAGGCATTCATCCATCTTTATAAAATCTGTCCTCCTGACATCACTCACCCTTGTGTGGTTCAATTCTGCAGCACAGATGTAACAAAGTAAAATTTTGCTGGTGAAGTTGCGGCGAAGTCAGGAATTTCACCCTGTGGAATATTTAGCTAAATTTACGCATTCTGCAAAATGTTCTGTAGGAGCAAAATACAGAATTTCACCTGCGAACAGCAGAATTTCACCCACAAATGGCGGAATTTCACCCATGAGTGGTGAAATTCTGCTGTTCACAGGCAATATTCCACATTTCGCTGTTGGAATTTCGCACCTCACATCTCCTGAATATTTTGTGAAATGCACTAATTTTGTGAAATATTTTGCAGAGTAAAATTTGCAGACTTCAACCATCTCTATTCTGCAGCTATCCTTTTATTGAACCACAAGGTATGGTGATCACTGGTCCCCAAGTGGTCTCTCACCTTTACGTCTGTTACACAGTTCCTGTAATTCAGTGCCAGGTCCAATATTGTCCAATCATGAGTTGGTTCACTGACTAGTCCCCTAAAGAAAATCCCCTGCAGATAGTCTAGGATGTCCTTGCTTCTAGCTAAAGCCACTGCTGGAAGGCTCCAATCTACATCTTGCAGGTTGAAGTCCCCCACCAGGAGCACCTCCCCCTTTTCTGCCATCTTACCAATGGCTCCCCCTGTGCTGGAGGTATGTAGATCACTCCAGTGTGAATAGTGGCTCCATTTTCTGTCTCCAGGGTGACCCACAGTACCTCTGCCTTCCCCTGTATTCCTTCTGTCTCCATTGCTTTTATGCTTTCCCTCACATAAAGCACCATACCCCCTCCTTTCCTTCCCACCGTGTCCTTCTGGAACAGAGTATTGCCTGGTATGACCATGTCCCAGTCATGATTTTCAGTGCACCATGACTCAGTAATGGCCACAATCCAGGGTGATCTCTGCTATGATCACTTCTAGGTCTGAAAACCTATTCCTAGACTTCTAGCATTTGCACACATGGACTTCCAGATTTTGTTTGCTCTCATACTTTTTCATTTTTGTCCTCCCTACTTCCCTAATCTCTTGTTAATGTTCCCATTCTTTCCCCATTCATCTCTACTACCCTGCTTCCTTTATTTTAATAAGCATTGTGGGATATTCCTCTCCCCTCAGGTTCTCCTTACTCTCTACATTAGTCAAAACCATCACTTTATATGTGCCTGTCTTCTTGCAACTTGCCAGCTGACTGCTGGATCCTACTGACTTATGAGCTTGAGAAGGCACACACTTGCACAATACTGTTTCTGTACAACACCACCTGCTCACTCTTTAACAGCCCTGAAGATGATACTGTATAATTATAGCATTTAAAAAAGGAACACTTATCATTGCAACTAGTTGCAATTGAGAAGATCTTGACTGAAGTATCAAAATATTTTAGTGATGACAATGTCTGATACAGGGCACCACTATTACATACACAAGAATTCAGGGACCAATTTCTCTGTCAAAATCTGGGACATATTTTAATCATAAAAAAAAAAACATGTTTATTGGGATCACACATATTTCCCAGTTTCTAGCAATTTTATTAACAGGTACCTGGTAAATGGTGTTGCTGCTGCAGTACTAATGACCTGTACTACAACTCTCACAAGTCTGGCAACTTCCTGTCAATGCTAAAGAAGGTGGTATCTCAGTGATAGGTCTTACAATTGAAAGTTGTGTTTCAGTCCCACATTCTGAAACTGTCACCATCACATCTGAAACTGTGTCATTGCCACATTCCAAAATTGTGTGTCACCACCATATTCTGAAACTGTGCATTGCATCCACATTCCAAAGCTGTGCATCACCCCCACATTCTGAAACTGTATGTAACCACATTTGGAAATTGAGTGTCACCATCACATTCCAAAATTGTGCATCACCACCATATTGCAAATTTGTGCATCACTGTCACGTTCCAAATATGTGCATCATCACCACATTCCATATTTGTGCACCACTGCCACATTCCAAAACTGTGCATTGCCACCATATTCTGAAACTGTGCATCACTGCCACATTCCAAAAGAGCATCACTGCAACACTCTGAAATTGTGCATCACCACCACATTTTGAAACTGTGTGTCACTGCCACATTCCAAAATTGTGTGTCACCACCACATTCTGAAAAAGAGCATCACCACCACATTCTGAAATTGAACATAACCCCACATTCCAAAATTGTGTGTTACCAACACATTCTGACAGTGTGCATCATAGCCACATTCTGAAACTGTGCATCACCATTACATTCTGAAATTGTACATCACCACCAAATTCTGAATTTGTCCATCACCACCACATTCCAAAACTGTGTATCACTGAAACATTCCCAAACTGTATGTTACCGCAGCATTCCAAAATTGTGCATCACCGCCACATTATGAAATTGTGGATCAACACCACATTCTAAAACTAAGCATCACTGTCACATTCTGAAACTGTGTGTCTCCGTCACATTCCATAATTGTGTCCCTGTAACATTCCAAAATTGTGTATCAGTGCCACATTCTGAAGCTATGTGTCACTGCCACATTCTGAAACTGTGCGTCACTGCCACATTCTGAAATTCTGCATCACTGCCTCATTCTGAAATTGTGCGTTACTGCCACATTCTGAAATTCTGTGTCAGTGGTCTGCCAGCCAATAATTAAATTTTTCATATTGCTTTTATCTGTATTACTAAATTTCTCTCTCAAATTATCTAACAATAATTAATACTTTTGAATCGGATTGCAACCAGCAACTATCTGATCTTGTATACTAATAGCCTCTAATTTTCCCAGTTCTTGCATAATGTTTTCTTCCACTGTAGTTGTCCATTTATCAACTTCATCTTATATATCTACATAAACATACCAGCTTGTTCTGTGTCTACTCTGCATGGTGGTGTACCATATACTTCTATTTTAATCTCAAAAACTATTGGAAAATACTTACTATCTAACAGAGGATCAACAGAGAATGTCTTAACAAGATTTAAAAGAAAAAATGTCCATCATAAAGAGGTCCTGCAGACTTCCACCCCTTCATCTAGGAAATGTCCATTCTCACTGTGCATCTCCTCTTATCCTCCCATTAACCACTCTTGAGTTGTTAGATACTGCCATTTCCAATAAGTGGTCTCCTTTTTCATTTCTTGCCAGATATTTAGAATTTCTAACAGGAATCTTATATGTATCATCCAGTTGCCAATAACTTGAATAAATTTCTAGTTTATCTCTAATGCAGGCATTAAAATTTCCCATATTTATAATTGGAATATTTGATGACTCACAGTGAATTATAATCAGAGCAACACCTAAAATCTATAGGGCAGCTTTCATACCTTGTACAGTTACTGGTGGAATATACTGTATGAGTTCATAACTACTACTACAAAACCATCCTTAAGTTTCACTCTAATACCTAAAAAATATGGTAGCCCACAATTTATTTTAGAGCATTCTTGAAATGTACTTGTTGACACCAGTGTAATTGAGCCCACCTTTTCTCTTCTGTATTTTGAGTTTCTTAAAGCATCTGCTACTCAGCCCGTATATCCTTCCATTATAAATGTTGAATTCCACAACCAAGTTCCCTGTAGGATGATAATGTCATATTTGTGAATTTCCTGTAACCATCCATAGTCCTCTATCTTTGTTGCCAAGCCATTTATATTCCAACTAATCAGTGAGATGGAATCCTGATATCATTGTGAATCAATGCTGACTGTACTAAGGCCACCTAACAGACTGATTTCTTCCAAACCTTCTCCTGGTTCACTTAACTCTTCCAGATCTGAGGATGAAACTTCTAGCACTATCTCATTATTTATTCATTGGCCCCTCACTGTATGTCCTCTTATTAATTCCCTACTGATATCACTCTCTCCTTCAAGTATATGTGTAGATTCTACTTGTTTAATAAATTCATTTTTCTAGTCCTTATTTCCTGTTTCATTAGATTGAACCACATTATTATTTTTATTTCCTTCTTGAACCCCAATTCTCACTTTCTTTTGTAATATCATGTTTGCAAATGTAGCATTAACTGTGGTCCCAAACATTGGGAAATCATTTTTCTTCTGTAATAACTTTGTTCTAATTCTCTTTGAGTTAAGTACTAGACAAAAAATGTCCTTTTCAAGTCCCTCTCTCTACCTATATGTAGAGCTGGTATCTTTCTACTTAAATATATCTCCAAGAAACCCTTTACAAATATTATATGTAAGGATCCTTAATGTTGTTGGACTCTCATTCCTTCCTTTAAGTACTCCACCAATGAAAACTGTTGGTAGTCTCAAGCCTACTTCTATTTTCTCCTCCTTTTTGTGTGTTTTTTATTCACATCAGCTTCTTCCTACAAGGTGTTAAACTAGGTTACTTGACTGGAGATCAAAGGTGGGGTCTCCCCTGGATTCAGTTGTGATGTGATGACTTTCTAGGTTTCATATGATGGGCATTTGAAACAGTGCAGGTGGTGGCTGTAATGGTGTCCTTTAATTCCAGAAATAGAATCCCGATAAAATGGGACTTAATGCATAAGATTGCTGGGCTGGTACAATTGTTCTGGTAGCAAATTAATTAAAGATTAACATAAGGCTGATGGAATCATATCATCCAATCATAGCCATCGATTTATTTGCCCTGTTTTATAATATAAGGTGAAGACCAATGTGGATGGTAAATAAAGTTCTTGAAGCAATACGTGTGAAAAAATTACATACTGGAAGAGTAATGTACATGGAACCAGTAAAAAGAGAATGAACTACAGATACAAGCTTAGAACAAATGCAGCATCAGAGAGGCACAACAAGTGGTAAAGGAGCATCTAGCACTTGAGATCATAACCAATAAACAATTCTTGAAACACTAAACATAAATGAGAAGAGAAACATACAATACCAATTACAACAGCCTGTAAAAATGATATATTACAATCCTGTGATTATTGATATATATTGTGATACATCTGGATATACAGTACTGCAATTTTTCACTTGCTACAACTTTACTATTGGTCCAGATAAGGTTTAGAACACAAGTGGAGACATAACTACACATAATAGGGGACAAAACACCAGACTACATACTGTACTTCCCCCTCATTATTCACTGAGGAAAGGGGCAGAGTTCCAGCATATCAGAGAGTGAAATGTATTTCCAGGGAGAACACAACAACACATTACAAGACATACATACATAAAACTTAAAATAGTTGAAACATTTCTAAAGATGATAAAGATAAATAAGAAAGGACATGGGGCCTGTTGGAATGTATGCAATAATTGTGAAGGATCTACTATAGCTAAGTAACTATCCATACCACTTGAATTATATTTATTCAGCAAGTCCTTCAGAACTAGGTACATGCCTGATGACTGGACAGTGACCATGTTGTACCAAAATTAAAAAATAAATAAGATCTGGAGAAGAATCAGGAAACTATAGCCTGGTGAGCTTGACATTAATACTATGGAACCTTATGAAGAAAGTCATAAGAAATAAAACTGTCAAAACTTACAAAACATCAACTTGGATTTAATGGTCCAATGTGAATTCCTTTGGGGGAAATAATGTCAAACAAATCTCATTTTATTTGTAGAAAATTATATCATGGAATTGGATATGGGGAATCCTATACATGTTGTATATCTGGACTTAGTAAAGAAAGTGACAATGTTCCACACAATAGGCTAGTTCATAAACTAGTAGGCTGGTTCATAAACTAGGGAACATAGTATACAGTAAGTATAACTGGGGTGGGTGCTGAAATGTGTACAAAAATAGTTACAGGATAAGAGACAAGAGTCATAATTAATAGCAAACAATCAACATGGAAACAGATGACCACTGGGATTCCACAGGGTTGATTCAGGAACTTATTTTATTCAATTTCATCATAATTCATCCAGAGGTGGATACTTGTAGCTTGTTTGCCCTATTTGCGTATGACACATACGTACATATGAACATACGTAACTGCCAGCAGATAAAGGCCAGATGGGTTATCATGTCTGCTCAAGTGTGCAGCTAGCAATCCATTACACTGCAGCTGCCCTCCCCCCTCATGGTGACCCTCCCCTTCACTTTGTCCCATCCACTTTTAAAACTTCCCACTGCTTTACAGGACACCACCTCTGTGGGAAATGCTTTCCACATAGACATCACCCTTTCTGTGAAAAAATGTCTCCTCATTTCTCTCCTGAATCTTCCACCCTCCAATCTCAGACCATACCACCTTGTGTCCCTCCCACCCCTCAACTTAAAAATCCCTCAGTACCAGTCTTGTTTATACCCTTCATGTATTTAAATGTCTCAGTCATATCTCCCTTGTCCTTCCTCTTCTCCGGGGATTACATGTTAGCTCCCTCAGTCTCCCCTCATAGGGTTTATCTTCTATTACCTGGATCATCCTTGTTGCTCTGTGCTGGACCCCCTCCAGTAATTTAACATCCTTCTTTAAGTATGGGCATGAGTACTGCACGCAGTACTCCAGGTGTGGACTCACCAGTGATCTGTACAAGGTTAGGATCATCTTCCCTTTCCTTGAGGTGATTCCCCTAGCAATGCACCCCAGCATCTTGTTGGCCTTAGCTGCTGCTTCTCTGCACTGTGCTAAGTGGTTCATCTGCCCTGTTATTATCACCCCAAGATCTTTCTCCTCCTCCTCTGTAGTGACTATCTGTACCCCTCCCAACTGATAACACCTCCTTGGGTTCCTTGCTCCCAAGTTTATGACCTTGCACTTCTTAGCATTTAATCCCAGCTGCCATTTGTCTGACCAATCCTCACATTTAACAAATCATCCTGCAGCCTCTGCCACCCTGCTGTGTCATCCACCTCTGCACCAATCTTGGCGTCATCTGCAAAAAGACTAATCTTGTTCTTAAGGCCATGTGAGATATCAGCGATGGATATGCCAAAGAACACTGGGCCCAGTACCATGCCCAGAATTACCCCACTTGTTACAGCCCTTGGAGATGAGAGTTCCCTTCCCACCACTCCTCTCTGTTGTCTTTCATGCAGCCAGTTCTTGATCCAGTTTACCAGCTGTGCCCTTCTCCCTGTTATCCTACTAATTTGCCTCTCATGTGGCACTGAATCGGATGCCTTGCTGAAGTCCAGATACAGGCCATCCACTGCATGGCCTTGTCATGTTCCCTAGTCACCAAGTCATAATAATCTACCAGGTTTGTCTGGCAGGATCTGCCAGAACCCATGCTGCTTCCCATCCTGGAGTCCATTACCTTCCAGAAAAGTTACCTACCTCTCCTTCAGGATTGTCTCCATTAACTTCCCCACAATGAATCATGTGAAGCTTACCAGTCTATAGTTGCCCGGCTCATCCTTGGGTCCGCTTTTGTGAAGGGGCACTGCGTAAGCCATCCTCCAGTCATGGGGTATGCACCCTATTTCCAAAGAGGCATTGAACAAGTCTGCCAATGGCTCTGCCAGAACTTCAGCTGATTCTTTCAGTACCTGGGAGTGTTTGTCATCTGGTCCTGGCACCTTATCCACCCTCAGTACCCTTAAACATTCTAGTACCCTGCCAGCTGTGATTGCACCATCCATCACCTCCCTACCATGTCTACCATCCCTAACCCTTGAGGCAGTGACCCATCCTTCTCCTTAGTTAAAATACAGAACAGAAAATTTCATTTAGTGCTTCTGCCTGCTCTGTGCCTTTATCTGCCCACCCCCATCCTTCTTGATCCTTACTATCTGATCTTTGCATACCCTCCTCTCCCTTATGTACCTAAAGAAGTCCTTTTCCCCATCCTTGATGCCCTGTGCCAGTCTAAGCTCTCTGGAGGCCTTGGCTTCCCTGACTGCTCTGGTCACCTCCTTTGATTTCTTCAGGTACTCCTCTCTATCCTCCCCCACCTGGATCTCTTAAATCTCTTGAAGGCTGCCCTTTTTGCCCTTATCTTTTTCAACACTTCCCCACTTAACCAGCATGGTTTCTTGGCCCTAGTCCTTTTGCTTTGTGTCTTGGTACAGGATCTAGTGGTCTCCATGAGCCAGTATGGGGTCATTCTGCTGAAAGCAAACAACACGCGGCAACCAATGCTGCAAGCAAAAGGGCATGTGCTGCAATATCATCAGATAAAACACTGACCTGACAGAAATAGTGCACACCCTTTAAAACAATGGGCTTCTTTGTGTTTTTACAGAGGGCTCTGCTCCCTGCACTCCATGATGTGGGGGGGGCTTCAACCCCCACACCCCCAGAATTATTATAGCACACTACGGGATGGGGTGGACTTCAGGGATGGGTAGTAACTCGGGAGGAGGAAAAGTTTCTTTTTTAAAAAAATAAAAGCTGCAAAAAGTTGCAGCACAGGGAGATGTGGTAGGGACTGAACAACAGTCCCAGGTCTCCATTTCCACCATGTGCTGGTGCCTTAGCCAATCCGCCATGGGAGCAGGTCAACCAGCACCCAGCACATGGCAACCTGATACTTCCACATTTTCAGTGTACAGCGACAGGGGTAACAGTAATTTCCTACTGCTGTTCTACCCTGTCACTGTAATTCCCAGTGAGCTATACACAGTGCAGTTGGTACTGCACTGTCTTTCTTATTTGGTATTGAACCAGTAGCCCATGACTCCAAGCTTGATCACTTCCCATTTCTGGTTAGCATCCATGTGTGGGTGTATTGTGGCTGGGTGCCCAGCCACTATTTCCCTTAACTTCCCAAAGTCAGCCTGCCTGAAGTCCAATACCCTTGTCTCTGTTCCCACAGCCTCCTTCTCCATGCTGAGTAAGAACCACACTGTATGGCGATCACTCCCTGCCAGTGGATCTTCCACCCTCAGCTCTCTGACAAACTCCCCATTACACAGCACGAGGTCTAGAGTGTTACCTAACCTGACACCATGACAGAAAGAGTAGTCACATCACAACATGTGATAAACTAAATGTAGAACTATGTAAACAGATTTGGGGAGTGGGCAGCAAAATAGCAGATGAACAGCAACACTTAGAAATGCAAAGTGATGCATTTAGGAACAAATATCATGAATGCAAAATATTTCCTGGCTGACATGGATTATTGAAATCATGCAGAAAAAAACACTTGGAAGTACTGATCAGCTACAATTGTAAGTGGGAGAAGCAGTGTGAGGCAGCAGCACCTAGCAAGTCAAACAAAAACATGTCATGCATTAAGGATGTTCTCTGGCATTTCAGCAACCCTACATCAAATTCATAATTTCTTCAGAGTACATGATGGTCATCTTAACATGTAAAATCCACAACAAGAAACATGTGGAGCCTGATATTGGAAAAGGGGCAATAGCAGAGCACAAAGGTTTTATTGCATTTGCCCATGACCTCAAGGATGCTGTATTCTGTCAGACAGCACACCGGTGTCATCTGACTAAGTATAAGGGCATGTTGGTGCATTGCTGAGTCATGTAGCGTTGCCCCAACATGGATCTTTGAAGTGCAGGGAACAGTGCCCCCAGACCCGATAGCACTAGGAACCCCCAGTGCAATATTCAGCTGACAGCATGCAAATGAGCCCATTGGGCATGCAAGGCTCTAAGGGACCATATGCATGCCAATTATGGGCTCATCTGCATGGGAAATGGCAGCAGGTTTGTGCTTTTGAGACTGGCCTCACCCACTCTGAGCACCCATCTGCATAAAAACCAGAGCAGGACATGGTGTCCAGTAGGCCCCCTCTGTCTTTTGATACCTTTCTCTATTAAAAATGAATAGTTCCCTGGTGTCAAGTGGTATCCCCTGTCCTCCAACTACCTTCTCCTTTAACATGAATAATTACCTGGTGTCCAGTGGTGCCCCCATCCTCTGATCATCCCCATTAAAAATCAATAATTCATGGTGTCCAGTGGTACCCCTGTCCTCCAGTTACATCCTCATTAACAGTGAATAATTCCCTGGTGTCCAGTAGTCCCCACTGTCCTTTGATCCCCATCACTATTAAAAATGAATAATTCCTTGGTGTCCAGTGCCCCCATCCTCTGATCCCTATGCCCATTAAAATTTAATAATGCTCTGTGTCCGGTGGTACCCCCATCCTCTGATATTCATATCTGTTGAACATGAATAATTCCCTGGTGTCCAGTGGTCCCCATCCTCCAATCCCCGGCCCCATTAAAAATAGAGTAGTTCCTGGTATCTAGTGGTACTTTCAGCTGCACTGCCTACACTGTGTACACCAACCTGGCTGCCACCTTACCATAATCACTGGCACCACCAGACGCTCATATGGTGAAAAGCGCAGCCCTCTTCTTATCATGTCAGCCAGCCACCATATTCAATGACAAGGAATGCATGTCCTGTGTACTGTAAAGGTAGTACATGTACTATCTACTGTAGAAAGTGCACATTCTCCCTTTATAGTACACAGAATATACACTCCCTATAATTTCATATTGTGGCCAGCTGAGGTGGTGATAGAAGGTCTGTGCTGGATGCCGTATTGACTCCCTGTGGCACTGGTGATTATGGTAGGGAGCTGGCAGGGTGGTGTTCCAGGAGCGGGTGGCATGGAGGGACCACTAGATCCAGGGATGTCCTGTTCAAAACTGCAGTGAGTGATCAGAGGGTGTGGGGTGCCACTGGATAACAGGGAAGGTTTTATTTCAATGGGGACATTGGAGGTAAGGAGTTACAACTGGACAACAGACACTGAGTTAGTTGTACCAGGATGGGGGATTGGTGGGTGAGGGGATACCACTAGACACCAGGGACTGTGTTCTTCTTAATGGAGCAAGGGATCGGAGGATGGAGAAGCCACAGCACACCAGGGAATAATTTATTTCTAACAGGGCTGGGGATCAGAATGTGGGGGATCACCAGGCACCATGGAATAATTCATTTTTAATGTGGCTAGGGAACAGAGTATGGGAGGACAACTGGACAGTAGGGAATAATTCACTTTTGATGTGGCTGGAGATCGGAGGACAGGGGAACTATTGGACATGAGGGATGGGGTTATTGTTAATGGGGCCAGCGATCAGAAGGTAGGGGGACCACTGGGCACCAGGTACTTATGTATTGTTAATGGGGACAGTAACTGGCAAATGGGGAGAGTCTACAGGACACCAGGGGCTGTTGTGTTTGTTGTGGGGATGGGGTTTGGGAGGGTGCCACTAGACATCTGGGAGCAGGTGTGCTCCCCAATTGCCAACATGTTTGTTGGCTGCCGTGGCTTTGCAAGTCACTAGGGTAGCCTGGAGTAAGTTTGGCTTCTTATTGGCAATAACTGCACAGCACATGGTGGCCTGCACAGTTTCATTTGTACAGTGCTAACTGGCTGAATATTGCACTACCCTAATATAATTATGTCTCCACCCCTCCTTTTACACACTGATCCTTGCATGCATGGTATCTCATTTAGTACATGCTCCTGATCCTTTTGAATATTGCGCATAGGTGCAAACCCTAGGCAAACAGTGGGCAATCAATTTGTCCACCAGGCTAACTTTTGAGTATCTGGGCTGTGTTGTTATACATGGTCAAAATGTATTAGCAGGAGTCAAGGACTGAGTGAGCAAGGAGATAATGCACGTATCTTGCAGAGTAGACTTTCTTAGTTTTTGCTCCTTTTACAATTTATATTTTTAGTTTAGTGACTACAGTTTCACTGGAACACCACCCTGTCCTATAAATAGGGGGCACGCTCCATGCCAGGATGTACAGCAGCCAGCCGAGGAGGTTTGAGGAGGGCTGTGCCAGTCACTATATTCACCTGCGGAACTGAAGATACTGGTAGGTTGAGTGAGGGGGTGCTGTGGTGGGGGGACTGCTAAAAGTCAAGGATTAGGGACTTGAAACTGGGTGTTCTGTGGACTGGTGCCAGGGGAACCACTGGAAATCAGGAAGTGTTGGAACATTTGCTATGGGCTGCGATCAGAGGGTGAGGGGACCACTAGCAGCAGATATTTTATTTATTAAATGCAGGCTGGCAATTGGAAGAGGGGACAACTAGAACCATGGATTGTTTTATTAAATATGGGCTGCTGATTGGGGATACCACTAGCACCAGGGATTTTTAAATGTACATTATGGGCCAGCAATCGGGGGGGGGGCACTAGCACCAGGGATTTTTAGATGTACATCATGGGCTGGTGATCGAGGAGAGCACTAGCACCAGGTATTTACATTATTTGTTGGCTATTGGGGGGGACCCAATAGCATCAGGGGTTTGTTTTATTAAATATATGGTCTGGCGATCAGGGGTGTATTCACACACAACAGGGTGTCTTGTGCTGCCCCAGTGTGAGTAGCTGAAGTGGCTGCAGCCACTAGGATTGGCCAGATTAAGTCAGGATTTTGTTTAGTAATATTTGTGCAATGCAAAAGGACCACACTAAACTCTTTTATGCAGCACAGTGCCTCTGAATATTGTGTAGTATGGCTATTCATGGCCACATCCTTCCCCATGCCCACCCACATACATTATGTTTTGTACAGGTGCAAACTCCCTTTGTCCATGCAACAGCCCCTTTCCAATATGGGGGCCTGTGATAGATCTGATTTACGTGGGCAAAGGCCCATTAGCACCCACACAAACCTTTGAATATCAGGCCCCTGGTGTCCTTTGTAAATTGTCCAGAAATGACTATGTGACTGTGTGTGTCTTCTAGATTTGTGGCCCAATATCTTAAATGGGGAAAAGTGTTTCTGAAAGAAAAAACTGCAAGAAAATTTATGGCAGTATTTAGTACTGGATAGTGTGGAGAGAAAAAGCTCCCAACCAGGCTTGACTAGAAAGCAGCTATGGAACTTTGACCTAAAAGCGAAACAGATTGTGCTTACCCCTGACTCTGTGACATTGATTTTGACTTTTTAATAGTATTTAATATTGCATATTTTCACTGTATCTTTTTTTTTGAAAATTCATTTTATTAAGCTTTTCAAGAAAGTCACACATAATCATGAAACACTTGTACAGTGCATCAGTACATAAAAAATCATCTTGGAATACTAAAATGCATTCTAGCATTGAAAGGATAAAAAAAATATTAGCTAACTACAAGTCAAACTTCAAACATCATATTTCCAAACACTAATAAAATACAATACAATAATAATATAAAAGCAATACAAATACAGAATACAGAATACAAAGTACAAATGCTCATCACACACATAACCAAAATAGAAAAAGGAGACAGACAATCGTTACTCTTATACCAGGTGCCGCTCCTGAGCCTACTGAAAACTCAGGTTGATTCATCAAATCAAAAGTTACTCAAGACAAGGAAGAAAGAGAAAGATGAACAACAAAGGACATAAAGGAGCAGAGGTGCAGATGATGGAGGCCATTCTAAAGGAGTTGGGGGATATAAAGAGCCCATACCCCATTGTAGTTGCAGCCACCCTTAAGCCAGCTGAAGCACCACCTGCTCCGTGGAGGACAGGGAGGACAAATACTGACTACATTGCCATTCAAATTTATCAGGCCATCCTTTTAAGTCATAGGTTAAATACTCCAACTGGAGCATAGTATGAAGGGAGTCCTGCCACATCTGCAGTGTGGGGGGGGGTTGGGAAACCCAAGTAGCCTGGATACAATGCCTCACCCCAACCAGCATCAGCCAGATAGGCCTGGAGCAAAAATCTTAATCTTCAGAATTGTGTTCCACAACTCCAGATAACAAACTCCATGGATTGACAGGGAGTTTGACCTGCATAGTACATAGTACGACAGATGGCCTGAGCAATGGCTGTCCAAAACATATGAAGGACAGAACATTGCCAAAAACTATATATATATATATATATATATATATATATATATATATATATATATATATATATATATGGGATACGTGATGGGCATGAGTGTGATATGGCAAATATTGTCACTCCTGCAGAGTGAGCTCTGGATATCTCATGAGTGCTGAAGGTGCAAGTGAGCTATCCATGGCTCATGATGCAGGAGTGACAATATTTGCCATAGCACATGATCTGCACATCATGTATTCAATATATACAATAGGGCCAAGAGTTTCAGAGTTTTGTTATTCTGTCTTGAGTTCTGTTCCTGTTTGTGTGTTTGTTCATTCTGTGTGTAAGTTTTTGTGAATGGGCTGGCAGTGTTATAAACTCTGGGTGACACATGAGTGTGTTTTGCAACGCTAAATGAGTTAGTTTTAGGTATGAGTGAGAAACGTACTTTTGTGAAGCTGTATTCTTTAGAAGTCTGGCTGCAGTCAAGCTGAGAGCTTCACAGTAGTTGTAATGGGCTGCGAGGCAGAGTGTCAGAACAGCTGATACTGTTTTTAGTGGTAATTGAGTTAGCTGCAGGTAGCAGTGAAGAATAGACTATTCTGTGAATCAGTGCTCTTTAGAATTCTGGCTGCAGTCAAGATGAGAGTATCACAGTAATAAGCTGGAAGTTGGGGGGGTAGGTGTGTTTTGTAATGCTCACTGAGTTAGCTGTAGGCAGCTGTGAGACCTCTAATGTAGTTCTGCATTTGTGTCCATGGTAACAGCACAGGTGTTTCTTGCATGCTGAGGGGAAAGCTGCCTAGAGTGATGATATCAATGACCTTTTGTGACCTGTGTGTGTAAATGGCTGTTATCATCCCAGTAGAGCAGAGGGTAAAAATATCATACTACTGTGGATGATACACTGTTTTATCTCACTCATGTATCACTCACCCCTATTGTGTGTGTGTGTGTATATATATATATATATATATATATATATATATATATTTATAAAATGGGTAGGGAAATTGTTGTTCTTTTATTGGATGATGAGCATCACATGACCGTGCGTATATCAGAGTGTGAGCACACACCTGCACTTTTACCCCCTTCCAAAACAATTTTGACATTTTATAAGATAGATAAACCACTCTGAGGTGTGTGGTCACGCTCTGATATCATGCGTCTTGGCGGTTGACGCCCGGTTCAGCGGCCTCGCGCGCATAACGCACACCAAAGCATGCATATATCAGAGCGCGCCATCACACACCTCAGAGTATATATCTATTCATATGTGTAATATATATATATATATATATATATATATATATATATGTGTGTGTGTGTGCGTGACCCACTCAGTGCCACATCTCCCACACAAAGACGAGACTCCAGGGGAGAATCGACTTACTATCTCTTGAGGGAGGTATAATCTATGCAGTAACTAAAAGTGGGCCTCCTTAAAACAGTTGCATATACTCAGCCCAATATAAGATGCACATAACTCCTTCCAGGCCCCCATTTTCACTAGTTCAAGCACAATTTATGTGTGATTGCTATCAGACAAAACATACTTTACTGTATACTGGAAAATGCACTCAGAACTACAAATGGCCAAACATTAATCAGAAAATTCATTTTTAATTATTTTAATAAGAGAGTTTATTCCTATAACAATGAAGCACATGGCAATTTAATTCAAAAAGTCAAACTCACCAATCAGAACACAAATAGGAAGCACACAGTGACATATACATCCCTTATGTATTGACATCAGTTGCTTACCTTTTCCAGTGCCATACTGCAGGCAGTCATTAGTCAAAGGACCTGCCTTCTCAGACTAAGCACAGTAATAAAGTCCTTTGGCAACCATGAGGGACTTGTAATACCCACAGTTTTTAGCACACTTCTTAGTGCTGAAAGGACATATTAGCAGCACAAAATGGTGGCCTGAAATGGTAAATTTGCAGCTAAGGTGCATCCCAAACAAGCAGTGGAAAGGCAATAGATATTTAATGACTTAAACTTATTCCAAATAAACTGGGAAAGGAAAATCTGGTTTTATAATTAAAGACATTAATAATTAAGCAAATGTTTGAACGATAAACAAAAAGTATTCTTTCTAAGACTGCTTAAATATAAAGCTATTATTTCTATAAGTAATTATTTATAAACTTTTAACTTGGCCTGATTGAAATTATGTTAGCCCTGTTAATTTTATGTTAGGAATTTCTTATGTTTAACTTATCAACTTTAGAGTAGCTGGTTTTAGACACAAAAAATGCAGGACTGATGCTGAACAGACTGGAGGGAGCATGTTTACTTTTGCAGAAGTGGTTCAGAAAACAGATGCATCTGTGGATAATCCTTGGTGGGATCCATACTTTGCTAGTCCTGAAAAATATCAGATTTGATACAGTTTAATCATGGAAGCACATTAACACAGTGAGGATCATTGAGAAGATACAGATTTGCAATTTCGCATTATAAAGCAATGAGACATTTTAAACAGAACTTGGTAATGAACATTTTAATTTACTGACATGCACATTTTATCTGTAGCTCTGGAAAAGCTTACAAGATGGATGGTGCCTTTGTGGTTTATATTTTAAAAGAAAGTGCTACTTATACTGTCAGCATATTGCTGTTTATATTGTCAAGAGAATGTTATTCATATAGTTAAAATGATTTTGTTTATTGCCTGTCAGGATATTTATGTTTGATTAATATCCTGGAGTAGGATTGTTATAATCATGCTGGCAATGAAAACTAAAATCATTAACCATGAGGACAGCTTCCACAACCTAAAAAAAAAAGAAGAAGATATCAACATCTAAATTTAGAAAGAAAAATAATATAAATAAAACTCAAATGCATGCAAAAAGGCAAAATAAGATAAAATAATGAAATGTGTAAAGCACATCCTCAGCTCCACACACGTGTGCTGAAAAGTAGTCCATAATACAGTATAGGAAACTATAGCACCGCAGGTATACGAAATATGAAAAAACACTTTATTGTAGTTGCACCAGCAAAATAGCACAGCTGCCCATGCAGATCAGGCACCAAACCTCAACTAGTTTTGCACTATAAGTGCGTCTTCAGGAGGAAGAAGACCCACATGTCCACACCCTTAAAAGGCACACATTTAAAGAGAAAGCACCATATAAAAAAACAAGTGTATAATACATACCAGCAGTGAAAATGCTGTAAAGCACCATTTGTTCCATACCTAAGGTGAGCAACCCACATTATTCAAGTGGTTTAAGATTGATTCAACATATGAAAATGCAAACATTTATATGATAAACAATACATCCTTAAACAAGGCTATATTTGGAATATAATGCAAATACTATGTCAAAATCACTATCAACATGGTATTGAAAGAACTAGACATATCACATACTAAAATGTTTCCATTTTATCATTTTAGTACCTGGTCAACTTATCAAGTAACTGTACTTTTAACCGTAATGACCAGGTACAACTTACTAGCCAAAATCCATTGTCCAGAATTTGTGCTGCTTAAAAATATTGCTATAAGTGCCATCTAGGAGGAAAAAGTGAAAGGGGACAATTATTAACACATTTGCTGTAAAATACTACTGTAAAGTATAAATACAATGCTCTTGAGTGTCACCATTATTTTCTTCTCATGTTGATCAAGGACATTACATCAAATTTTTCATTTAGTCCTGGCGGCTGTAAGCCCCCAGGGTGTAAATCCAATATGCCTCTCTATTTAACAATAAGTCATTAATGTTGCCTCCACGTGGGCCCAATTTAACAATTTCAATTCCACAGAACTTAAATTCATGCTTCATATCATTTGTTCTGTGTCTACAGCAATGAACAGCCAATGCACTTCTATCATCACCTTTTGCTATGCTATGCATATGTTCATCTATCCTAACTTTGAGTTGCCTTGAGGTTTTACCGATGTAAAAAGCCCCACACATACACATAGCCAAATATATCAGATTTTCAGTGACACAACTACATAAAGACCTCATAGTGAAGAATCCTGTCACATTAACTGTGGTAAAAGTTGTACTTTTCAAAACTGTTGTACATTATTTACAATTACCACATGTGAATGCACCAACTGGCTTGCTTGGTAGCCACGTACTCCTGTCACTAGCCACCTTTGGAATAGGCTGATAACTGTTAGTAACAATATCGCCTATGTTTTTGCTACAATGATATACAGTTTGTAGTGGATTTTTCCCAATGTCTCTAAGTTTTGGTTCCAAACATAGAAGTGACCAATGTTTTTTAATAGTATTTGCCAGAAATGCTGAGTGCCTACAAAAAGTGGTGACAAAATGTACCCGGCTGTCATCCCCCTGTTGTTTACTTTTAGGTCTCATAATCTCATCTTGGCTGGTGCTCGAGACCTCATGCATGGCATCTTCCTCAAGTGTTCTACAATAGCCTCTATCCAGAAACCTATTGCACATGTCTGTACCATGTATCATAAAATCACTATCAGTTGTACAATTCCTTCATGCCCTGAGTAATTGGGCTCTGGGAATGTTGTTAATGATGTATCATGGATGACAACTGGGGGCACACAAGACCGAATTTCTAATAGTACATTTTCTGAAGAGGGATGTCTGTACCCATCCTGATTATCTCTCATGATTTCTATGTCCAAAAATGTGACCATATTAATATCACTCATGGCACTAAATTTCAGATTAGAATTACTTGTTTCTAAGTACTGAACAAATTCTCTCAATTCTCCCTCTGTACCTTTCCAGATTAAAAAAATGTCTTCAATAAAATGACACCACCAGTCACTCTTATGGTAAAAAGAATTGACCTTGCATCATAGACCACTAATTTCTCCCAGAGACCCAAATAAAGGTTAGCATAGTTGGGTGCAAACGTAGCACCCATTGCTGTCCCCTTAATTTGAAGATAGTAGTTACCTTGGAACAAAAAGGCATTTTTAATAAGTACAGTATCTGCGCAATCAAGAATAAACCACTTTTTGTGTTCATTAAGTGATGTATCCAAAGAAAGCCACTGGTCCAATGCAAAAATCCCCTGATGGTGAGGTATATTCATGTATAGCAATGCTATATCCATAGAAACAAGAAGAGAACCTTAATCTAATTGAATTTCCCCTAATACAGCAAGGATATCAGCTGAATCTCTAATGTGTGATCGTAATACTGGCACATATCGTTTAATATATGGATCAACAAAATGAGACAATGGTTCAGTAATGGACCCAATACCAGCTACTACTGGTTGCCCAGGAGGATTTTCTAAGTTCTTATGTATCTTGGGTAGTGTATAGATCATAGGTCTAACAGGGTGTGTTACCGTCAAAAAAGAGTGCTCCCTTTGATCAATTTTACCCTCCAACAATTTCAAATTTAAATTTGTTAGTAGGGTCCCACCGAAGTTTCCTATAGAATTCTTGGTCCCCCAGTTGCCCTCTGATCTCTTGAATGTATTTATCTGTATCCATGACAACAATAGTCCCTCCCTTATCTGCCGGTTTAATGACCAGGAGTGGATTATTTTGTAAAGCCTCTATAGCTTCCCTTTCATCACTGGATAAATTACCAAAATCAGGCCTATCATTATTACCCATGGCCTCCAAATCACTTAAAGAAGCCCTGTCAAAGATTTTTACCACATCTGAATATGGCAGATTAAAAGTGGAAGGGGCCCTAAGGGTAGAACTGGCTACTGGTGTTGCCAATACAACACCTTCTGTTTCTATACAAACACCATTTGCTATGGGTAAACTAGCTACCATATTGTTACTCATTTCTATTGGGGCAATGTGGAGGTAATATTAATGACTTATTGCTAAAATGAGAGGCAAATTGGATTTACACACTTGGGGGCTTACAGCCACAAGGACTAAATTAAAAATTTGATGTAATACCCTTAATCAACATGAGAAGGAAATAATGGTGACACTCAAAAGCATTGTATTTATGCTTTATAGTAGTACAGTATTTTACAGCAATTGTGCTAATAATTGTCCCCTTTCCTTTTTTCCCCCTACATGGCACTTATCACAATATTTTTAAGAAGCACAAATTCTGGACAATGGATTTTTGCTAGTAAGTTGTACCTGGTCATTACGGTTAAAAATACAGTTACTTGATAAGTTGACCAGGTACTAAAATGATAAAATGGAAACATTTTTAGTATGTGATATGTCTAGTTCTTTCAATACCATGTTGATAGTGATTTTGACATAGTATCCGCATCATATTCCAAATATAGCATTGTTTAAGGATGGATTGTTTATAATATAAATGTTTGCATTTTCATAGGTTAAATCAGTCTTAAACCACTTGGATAATGTGGGCTGTTCAGTTTAGATATGGAACAAATGATGCTTTACAGTATTGTCACTGTTGATTTGTATTATAAACTTGTTTTTATATATGGTGTTTTCTCTTTAAATGTGTGCCTTTTTAAGGGTGTGGACATGTGGATCTTCATCCTCCTGATGACACACTTGTAGTGCGAAACTAGTCGAGGTTTGGAGCCTGATCTGCAAGGGCAGCTGTGCTATTTTGCTTGTGCAACTACAATAAAGTGTTGTTTCGTATTTTGTATACCTGCGGTGCTATTGTTTCTTTTTACTGTATTATGGACTTCTTTTCAACACGTGTGTGTGGAGCTGAGGATGTGCTTTACAGATTCTAATTTTCCTTGATGCTCACCACTAATATACAAACATATGGACCGTGGTGTCTGACATCAGTTTCGGGAGACCCAATATTTGCAGAGTGCCCACGTATTGTACCCAAAACAGTGAGTAAATGCTCAGAAATTCTTTCTGTTAGTACTCATAATTGTGTTTACCACTTGTTTATTGTGAACTAAGCGTTATTGGGTGTGAGCGGACATTTCTTTCTTCTGTTCCTTCCCCAGTATATCTGAGACAAAGAGTGGTAAAATAGGACTCTCATACTGCGTAATGTCCGAATCAGACCACACAGTATTTCACATTGGGGAAGATACAGGGCTTATGTCCACATCTGTTTTTGTCACTAGGGAAGAAGCGGATTTGTTTAATGAATCACAACCAGATGCAACCTTAAATACATCTGTAGCTGTGTCTGGTGGTCACACTAATAACACTAGTTCTAATATTGATTTTTGCCTTTATTCCTTTTGAAAGAGCCACACTTAAAGGCAAACATCATTACTGGAACTGGATATCACTTGAGGCCTACTTGAAAGTGGGGAGGACCACACGGGGGTTACAAGCCCTCATTACACAAGGCTACAGCACAGATAGACTAGCTTTCATAGCGGATTGGAACAGAGGGTTACAACTGGGCACTGATGCCTTGATTCAAGCAGTCATTAAGGACTATGTAACTCAGCAATCTATTATAGAAGCAGATACCAAAAATAAAGAAGAAGTAGTATTAGGCTATAAAAAGGACCCCAGGTTCTATGCCTACAAAAAGAAGCTTCAGTATACTACTGATAAAGAAGAGAATAAGATTAAACTAAGAAAACTTAAGAAGTTTGAATGAGATGAACAAGACTATCTCTTAGATCATGTTTTCTCCTGGAACAAGAACACCAATTCATGTAGAAGGCAAAGACAATGCCGCGGTAAGTGGGGAGTTCTCAATACAGAGGCAACTACTGGCACTAAATCTATACTACGCAACAGAGGGGTGTCACCTTCATCATCCAATCATATGAGCACAAGTGAATCGGATAATGCTGAGGAACTACTACCAGAGGAATATCAGATACAATGCCAAAGAGATCTACTACCTCCACCCCTCCACCCCAATATTTCCAACAGAAAAGAAGTGAGCAAACAGTACAGATTCAAGAGCCACAGAATCAGGGGGCTGTGAACACACAAGGGAACCAGGGAAACTTCAGGCGCCCCTACCACCAGTATCAACTTTGAAACATACAAGTTGGGGGGGCAAACAATTTCAAGCCAGGAAGAGGCGGTCACAGAGGTAATCAGAAGGGCCAATAGAGCGAACACCAGAAAACACTGTGATAAATATATCACAGGTAACTTTGACTGATATTGAAACTCGAGTATTACAAATAGGTTTGACTTTTGTACGAACTGTTAATAGTAACCCTTTTGAGGTTTATTTGGACATTAAAGATTTGTCTAGAACATTGAACCTTAAGGTATTTTTTAACAACATAGAAATAGGTTACAATATGGTAGCTAGTTTACCCATAGCAAATAATGTTGGTATAGAAACAGAAGGTGTTGTATTGGTAACACCAATAGCCAGTTCTACCCTTAGGGCCCCTTCCACTTTTAATCCGCCATATTCAGATGAGGTAAAAATCTTTGAAAGGGCTTCTTTAAGTGATTTGGAGGCCATGAGTAATAACGATAGGCCTGATTTTGTTAATTTATCCAATGATGAAAAGAAAGCTATACAGGCTTTACAAAATAATCCACTCCTGGTCATTAAACCGGCAGATAAGGGAGGGACTGTTGTTGTCATGGATACAGATATATACATCAAGAGATCAGTGGGCAACTTGGGACCAAGATTTTTATAGGAAACTTCAGGGGAACCCTACTAACAAATTTAAATTTGAAATTGATATGATGCTTGTTCTGCATTGTTGGAGGGTAAAATTGATCAAAGGGAGCACTCTTTTTTGACGGTAACACACCTTGTTAGACCTATGATTTATACACTACCCAAGATACATAAGAACTTAGAGAATCCTCCTGGGTGACCAATAGTAGCTGGTATTTGGTCCATTATTGAACAATTGTCTCATTTTGTTGATTCATATATTAAACAATATCTGCCAGTATTACAATCCTACGTTAGAGATTCAGCTGATATCCTAGATGTATTAGGGGAAATTCAATTAGATCAAGGTTCTCTTCTTGTGTCTATGGATATAGTATCGCTATACACCAATATACCTCACCATCAGGGCCTTTTTACATTGGATCACTAGCTTTTTTGGGATACATCACTTAATGAACACAAAAAGTGGTTTATTCTTAATTGTGCAGAGACTTTACTTACTAAAAATGCCTTTTTGTTCCAAGGTAACTACTATCTTCAAATTAAGGGGACAGAAATGGGTGCTACGTTTGCACCCAACTATGCTAACTTTTATTTGGGTCTCTGGGAGAAATGAGCATTCTATGACGCACAGGTCAATCCTTTTTACCATAAGATTGACCTGTGGAGTCATTTTATTGACAACATTTTTTTTAATCTGGAAAGGTACAGAAGGAGAATTGAGAGAATTTGTTCAGTACTTAGAAACAGGTAATTCTAATCTGAAATTTAGTGTCATGATTGATGTTAATACGGGCACATTTTTGAACATAGAAATCATGAGAGATAATCAGGATGGGTACAGACATCCCTCTTCAGAAAATGTACTGATAAAAATTCACTCTTGTGTGCCCCCAGTTGTCAACCATGATACATCATTAACAACATTCCCAGAGCCCAATGACTCAGGGCATGAAGGAATTGTACAACTGATAGTGATTTTATGATACATGGTACAGACATGTTCAATAGGTTTCTGGATAGAGGCTATTGTAGAACACTTGTGGAAGATGCCATGCACGAGGTCTCTAGCACCAGCCTAGATGAGATTATGAGACCTAAAAGTAAACAACAGGGGGGTGATAACCGGGTACATTTTGTCACCACTTTTTGTAGGCAATCTAAATTTAACATAGAAACATAGAAGTTCACGGCAGATAAGGACTGCAAGGCCCATCCAGTCTGCCCATTTCTTTTTCTACCTTATAAACATGCCATCAGCCTTTGCTCTGTCATTGATCTATCTATTCATTCTCATTTGTAGTGCTCCCTTAAGCCTATCCCATGCCTGTTTGAAGCCCTGCATTGTATTCATAGCCACCACTTCCTGAGGTAGGCCATTCCATGCATCCACCACCCTTTCTGTGAAAAAGAATTTCCTCACATTCCCCCTTAATTGACCTCCCTCTAATCTCATGCTGTGTCCTCTTGTTGTGCTATTTTTCTTATATTTAAACATGTTAGACTCTTTCACCTTGTTAATGCCCTTAAGGTGTTTGAATGCCTCGATCACATCACCTCTCTCCTTCCTTTGCTCAAGGGTATACATATTGAGCTCCATTAATCTGTCCTCATATGTCTTCTGATGCAGTCCCTGCACCATTTTGGTTGCCCTTCTCTGGACTGCTTCAATTTGGTTAATGTCCTTGTGAAGGTGTGGCCTCCAGTGCTGCACACAGTACTCCAGATGGGGCCTAACTAGTGTCTTGTAAAGAAGGATTATTACCTCCCTATTATGACTTGTGATACCCCTACTAATACACCCTGACTTCCCTCTAGCCTTACCTACTGCTTTAGAAGTCTGTTTGGATGATTTCAGGTCATCAGTGATGATGATGCCCAAGTCTCTTTCTTCCTTTGTGACTGCCAGCAACTCCCTTCCCAGCCTATAGGTGGCTTCAGCGTTTCTCTTCCCTATGTGCATGATCTTGCACTTCTTTGAATTAAATCCCAGTAGCCACTCTTCTGACCATTTTGCTAGTTTATACAGATCTCTTTTCATTCTGCCCAACCCATCTGGATCATCTACTCTGTTGCAGTTTTTGGTGTCATCTGCAAACAGATGAGCCTTACCCTCTAGTCCATCTGCAATGTCACTAATGAAGATATTGAAGAGGACTGGCCCCAGGACTGATCCCCGAGGTACCCCACTTGTGACTTGCATCTCTTCTGACTGTATACCATTTACCACCACTCTCTGTTTTCTGCCTGTCAACCACTTTGCCACCCAGTTGACCAACTTCTGACCAACCCCGAGCCTACCCAGCTTATTTATCAATCTTCTATGTGGAACAGTGTCAAAAGATTTGCTGAAGTCAAGGTTGGTGACATCAACTGCTCCCCCTTGGTCCACCACTGTGGTTACCCAGTCAAAGAAATCTATGAGATTAGTTTGACAGGACCTTCCTTTTGTAAACCCATGCTGTCTTGGATCCTGTGCCCCTATGGATTCCAGATGTTGCACTATCCTTTCCTTAAGGAGAGCCTCCATAATCTTGTCCACTACTGAGGTAAGACTGACTGGTCTGTAGTTCCCTGCCTCCTCCCTGCTACCGCTCTTGTACAGCGGGATCACATGAGCCCTTCTCCAGTCTTCTGGGACCTCTCCTGTGCTCAGAGTCTCACTAAACAGTTCTACTAATGGCTCTGCTAGTTCCACCCTTAATTCCTTAAATACCCTGGGATGTATGCCATCAGGTCCCATTGCCTTGTCCACCCTGAGTTTAGTGAGCTCTTGTAGGACCCTTTCTTTTGTGAAGGGAGTAGTGCTCACCTCCCTCCCCCACTGTGTCCATGGTGCTGAGCTGTGGGCCCTGCCCTACCTTCTCTTCAGTAAATACTGAGCAAAAGTATCTATTTCTGGCAGATACTATTAAAAAACATTGCTCACTTCTATGTTTGGAACCAAAACTTAGAGAAATTGGGAACAATCCACCAAGAATTGCATATTGTCATGGCAAAAACATAGGAGATATTGTTACTAACATTTATCAGCCTATTCCAAAGGTGGCTAGTGACAGGGGTATGTGGCTACCAAGCAAGCCAGTTGGTACATTCATGTGTGGTAATTGTAAATACTGTACAACAGTTTTGAAAAGTACAACTTTTAACACAGTTAATGTGACAAGATTCTTCACTATGAGGTCTTTCTGTAGTTGTGTCACTGAAAATCTGATATATGTGGCTATGTGTATGTGTGTTTTTTTTTACGTTGCTAAAACCTCAAGGAAACTCAGAGTTAGGATAGGTGAACTTATGCATAGCATAGCAAAAGGTGACGCTAGAAGTGCATTGGCTGCTCATTGCTGTAGACACAGAACAGATGATATGAAGTATGAATTTAAGTTCTGTGGAACTGAAGTTGTTAAATTGGGCCCACGTGGAGGTAACATTAATGACGTATTGCTAAATAGAGAGGCATATTGGATCTACACACAGTGGGGCTTACAGCCACCAGGACGAAATGAAACGTTTGATGTAATGTCCTTGATCAACATGAGAAGAAAATAATGGTGACACTCAAGAGCATTGTATTTATGCTTTACAGTAGTATTTTACAGCAAATGTGATAATAATTGTCCCCTTTCCTTTTTTCCGCTAGATAGCACTTATCACAATATTTTTAAGCAGCACAAATTCTGGACAATGGATTTTGGCTAGTAAGTTGTACCTGGTCAGTATGGTTAAAAGTACAGTTACCTGATAAGTTGACCAGGTACTAAAATGAGAAAATGGAAACATTTTAGTATGTGATATGTCTAGTTCTTTCAATACCATGTTGATAGTGATTTTGACATAGTATTTGCATCATTTTCCAAAAATATCCTTGTTTAAGGATGGATTGTTTATCATATAAATGTTTGCATTTTCATATGTTGAACCAATCTTAAACCACTTGAATAATGTGGGTTGTTCACTTTAGATATGGAACAAATGGTACTTTACAGCATTTTCACTGCTAGTTTGTATTATACACTTGTTTGTTTATATGGTGCTTTCTCTTTAAATGTGTGCCTTTTTAAGGGTGTGGACATGTGGGTCTTCATCATCCTGATGACGCACTTGTAGTGCGACGCTAGTCGAGGTTTGGAGCCTGATCTACATGGGTGGCTGTGCTATTTTGCTGGTGCAGCTTCAATAAAGTGTTGTTTTGTATTTTGTATACCTGAAGTGCTATTGTTTCTTTTTACTAAAATAATGAAATACCTGTCCAAACTTTAAAATACATTAGCTAATGCTTAAGAGAATTATAGTGGCAGGTGTAATGGATTAGATTCTTATTAAGGTCATGGCAAAAGTCTACCCATGCTTGGAAAGCTCACATGCTAAAAAGGACAGTTGGGCAGAAACTACTAGATTGTTGATCGTAGACAAGGGGCTTGATTTTATAAGCACCTATAAGATCAGCACACCTTGCACTGAAACCCCAACTGAGCAGTCTTGAGAACACCAGGGACCCCTCTGTCTGTTTTTGTAAAAATTGGGTCATGGTGCCAAACTCTCCTAGTTTGCTACAAGTCATCCTCTGCACCACACAACCGGCACATGGGAGTGGAATGTTGCAAGCAGTGGCACTTTGGGGCAGCAGTGGCAGCTGTGGCAGGGTCCCACTGGCCATGCATTGGATAGCTGGCAGAGCCTGTGGGGGTGACTGGGGTGGCTTTTGGGATGGGCGGTGATGAAGGACCCTGAATCAGAAAGGCATGGCAGCCTTGGTGCCAGGGACTGGGGGGAGGTCTTGTGAGTGGCAGTGGAGTGGAAGCCTTGGATGTCACCAGCCATGGTTACTTCACTGCCAGAACACTTGGCCAGGTTTGGGGAGGCTGCAAACATCCTAGGCAGCAGTTGCAACATGGACCACTGAACTCTTCCCACCCTTCCTTGGCACCAGAATGGCACACAGGCCCTTACACTACCTACTGGCTGTTATATCTCAAGTGACCCATGTGGACTGTATGGTGTTCCAGAATGTCACTTAAGGGGATGTGGCAGCCAGGATATGATGTAAGCCCCCTTCTGCCATGGCGCAGCTGTGCAGTTGGCACAAGGCTGATGCAAGGCAATCTGGAGCAGAGAGCTGGTGGTTGCTGCAAGCCTCATTGGAAAATCCTGCCTGTCACAAAGTTTCATGCAAGGTGCCCTTGCATCAATTTCTTTTGATGCAAGGCCTTTGCGTCAGACTCAGACCTTTGAAAATCAAACCCAAGGAGTCTAGTAGCAACTCTTTAGAGTTATCTTCAAATCTACTTATTGACTTAAACTCCCTTCCAGATCAGATGATACACTTACGAGAATGAGACAGTGATAATAACAGTGTAAGTGAGAATACATTTCTAGGACAAGTGCTTTTAGGGAGCTTTTAAACTCTACCTTTCACTGAACTAACTACAGGGGAACAAAGAAGTTCTGCCACAGATTAATTACATACAAAAGAGATGAAAATACAAAAATCCCCAGGAAATGAGGACTAGTTTTCTGAAAGAGTTGAAAATGTACAGCAGAAAATTAATTGGCTAAAGAATTAAAAATCTGAACTAAATACTTATTCCTCTAGTACAGAGAAGGGTCAAAAATAAGTTTGAACTAATTCTGACAAAATGGGTGGTACTGGGCTATACCCACATACCCAGATGGTGTAATAAGGCCTGACACTGTAGGTGGAGGGCCTTATAGCTTCAGAAAGAATGGGTAGAGCCCATACCTCCCACCCTGGATGGTATTATTGCACTTAAAAAAAATTGAAAAAAGAAACAGTCTTAAGATTTAAAGTTTGCAATTAAAGAACTTGAATTCATGAACTGTTTCAATTTTTTTATTTATTTTATTTATTTCTCGGAGTAAATACCTTTGAGCTAGAAGCCTGTTTACAAAGGTTCCACATCTAAGCAAACAGAATACACTACAATACAATACAGTACAGTACAGTACAGTACAGTACAATAAAATGCAGTACAGGTAGCAATGTACAATTCGAATGCATATTAGGAAAACAAGTATATATTAGGCATACAGGTATATACTTATTTAACAATCACTGAGGAAACAGTCAAAGGTTGACCTTGTTGATTAGTGTGAGAAGGTGTGGGGGAGAGAGGTAAGCAGGGTGACAGGTATTTAAGGGGAGGGGCGGGGTAGGGAGAAAGATGTGGGAGTGGAAGTGTTGGAGAAAATAATAGTCCCTTTTCAGGAGGTTTGGCCAAAGAAAGAAATGCAAAAACCTTACAGATGTATGTTCCATTAATGTGGTGTCTAAAATAAAACAAACTCTCTTCAGAGCCACTACAGCCTCAAATGCATTAACTCGATAAGGGTGTTTCATGGGCTTAAATGTAAAGATGAATTGCTGTAAGCAGCTTCTCTGTATATTTCATTTTCAGTAAAGTTAGATCATTTATCTGGTTGATCCTGTGTTTAAAATGTGTCTTGTACAATGCAGGGAAGGAAAGGAAGCTCCTCACCAAGGCCTTCAAGTTATGGTAGAAGAAATGGTGCAGAGAGAAGAGATATGACTACAATGGAGACTGAGGGCCAACATGGAAGGATAAGAGCTTATACTGTGATGATTGCCAGCTTCCATTAAGGAGGGAACCATAGTCCTCAATGCACAGTTTAAATGTTACTTCGATGGACATTTAAAGTAGCCAAGGTGGTGATAAACAAATGGGGGAGGCAGAAAGTGGGCCACCGCAGGCTGAGATAGAGAGTAGGGAGATCCCAAGCAAGTGGTTAGCAAAGGAGGAAGGGGGGAAGGAGCAGTCGAAGAAGAAAGTTGAGGAAGGAGGCACAATTGGAAAAAGGAGAAAGTGACAAGAAGAAAGCCGAGGGATGTCAAAATGATGCAAAGTCTGCATCAGAAGCCCTTTGAGAGAGCATTTAATATATATACACCCTGGAGGAGAGGAGGGAGAGTTTGGATATGATGGAACCCTTTAAATACCTCACAGGGGTTAATAAGCTACAGAAGAGATGTATGTTTCAGAGAAAAATGTGCTGTAGAACAAGGGTTCATGATAGGAAGCTGGAAGGAGGTAGGTTCAGGAAAGATGTGACATTTTCTGTATTGTGATGGTACCCAGCACTTCTTTACAGAAAGGGCGGTGGATTCCAAGAACAGCCTTCCATGGGAGACAGTGGGGGTGAAACCAGTGGTGGGTTTCAAAAATGCCTCAGATAGGCACAAAGGAACCCATGGAGGATGAAAGGGGATTTAAGATAAAGTGCTGTAGATCAAGTTGGGTGTCCAGCAAAACTGATTATAATTAAAAATGGGCAGACTAGATGTGCCAGTGGTCATTATTTGCCATTGGTTTCTATGTTTCTGTATATGACAGGTTATGTGATTCAGATGGATACAGTGTAAAATTATTAATATCCACAATGTAGATACTGTAAATTGTGTGATACAAATAATTCATGTTGTACTATGTTACACAGACATGGTAATCAAATCAGCAATAATTGATGCAATTGAGCAAGAGAAAAAAAATCAACAGGAACATGTGTGAAGAAATATACTACTGATAGAGTCGTGACGCCATGATAGGTACATACTGTATACATTTTCTGTATTGTGATGGTACCCAGCAGTATACCAATGTTGAGTAAGCTACAATATTGGATTTTATTTATTTGGGTGTAATAGAGGATAGAGAGGTTGAAACATCTAGGTGTTGCAAGCTCAGCGACAGCTGGTCGCATGTTTTTTCCTGTGGACAGAGTGCAGAGGGATGCCTGGATACCTGCCATCCATGTACAGTCTGATGTCATGCTTCTACACAACACTGAAGGTATAAAAAACTGATAACAGCTTACTGTTTTTCTGTTTCCAAAGCTGTGTTCTCTACTACTTAGGGATTATTACTAGGAATTCTGAGACAACAGGAGACGTTCTACATCTGTATATAGTTGTCTCATAATTTTGTAAAATGTAAAAATTGTAAAAATTGTAAAAATTCAATTATTCCCCATGCATACAGTATATGTGTCTAGTTTTCTCTAGGTTCCTTATTCCCACAAAGGGCTGTGATAAAGAGTAAGAACTAATAGAAACTGCTATTGTCCATCTCCAAATTGTTAAAGAATATGATGTGGGGAGAGGTACAAAATAGTTTCCTTTCACATCCAGCAAATGGTCCAATGCTGCTTCATGCCAGCGGAGTAAATGCTAGGGTCTAAAAATTAGCCACTGGCTAAAATGCACCCATTGTTTTAGCCAATTGTGAATTGAATTAGCCACTCTACAAACATGGTCTGGTGCTGCTTTCCTGTCTCTTTGTCCCAAACATCCTGGGGTTCTCCACTGCTTGGTGCCGGAAATAGACTTACATATATCATGTTCTCAAGGTGCAGTGAGTGAACTTGCACTCTCTAGCAGCCTTTGTTCATCATTTTTGTGAAGAAAAAAAGAGCTGTGCTGCATGGCACCAATTGACCAAACATACTGATGAATGTGACAGTGCCAGCCTGCTGTGGTGTGGTGTGACAGCCATCCAGATTCAGTTACATTCATCAAAATGTCTTAGCCACAGTGGTGAAAGGGAGCCTAGAAATGTTAGCCACATTGATTTTCAGTAGCCATTGGTGATGGTGGCAATCCTTCATGCACACCCAGTGGCAAGAAGAATAACTAGAGGTTAATGAGCTATGAATGAGCTTGGTACATTTAGCAGACCTGGGTTTAAATCCCACAACCCTCCATTTGCATACTGTGTGACCATGGGCAAGTCATTTAACCACCCCAGTGCTCCCAGGTTGCCCTTCAAAACAGGCACTTGTGCCTAGTGGGCCTTACCCAGTTACCAAAAGAATACAAAAAATGATTATATGAATTATTTTGTGAGGTGTTAGTACTGAAACATTGCATACTAATTTTATGTTTCTTAAATGAATTTCAGCCAATTCCCTTATGATGAAGTCTTTATGATCTTGAAATGTTGCCTGGTTTGTAATCAAGAATATTGGTTGATGAAAAATAAAACTATGCACTTTATGTGAAAGTATATCTCTCTGGTCTGATTTCTCAGTTAAGTTTAAGTTTTTGTCTGGCCTGTTTTGTCTGGCATGTTTTAACACAGCATCTGAAATCTGAAACATCCTTCTCCACTCTCAATTAAACTTTATGCTTGGGAAAGCCAGAGTGACTTGACATTCTTATGAGCCTAGATTTCCCGCAGTGCTATAAAAAAGCTTTATTCTGTGTTGATCTGAGAAATCTGAACCTCACTCCTCACTGGGAAACAGTGACTAATAGAGAAAAATAATGCTGTAAATAGACTATTGAGTGGAGGGATTGCTATAAAACTCCAATTAAATGAAATCCATTTGACAACGGGTGAGCTCCTTATTCCTATTGACCTAGCTAAATGTCAGGGGCTGGATATTCAGAGCTTTGTGTCTGGTGCAAAATAGTTGTGCCACAACTGTACCAAATTTGCGCCAGGCCGCAATATACAAATGGTGAAATAGTGCCGGCCCAAGGCCTTAGCACGGGCACTAAAATATAACATGTGCAAGGTGCAAACCAAGGGTTTGGGACATGCATACTAACACTAAGCTTTATTCAAAGGAACAGGACAGTGCAAGGCCATGTACCACCACCCATAGCATGGCACAAGTTACCACCTATAAATACTCAGGGCAAATCACAGAGGGGGGCATGGACACACATCAGGAAGAAGATGGTTGTAACTAACAAATCTGTGCTGATCATACTGGTGGCTGAAGTGCTGGAGGATGAAGAGAGGGAGCAGGCCCACTCTGGCCATCACCACAAGCCAAGGAGGAGATGCACTGCACACAGGCTGTACCGACCCAGAGTCTCATTTGAGACACTCCCAGATGACCACTTTGTGGGCTGATATAGGATGAACTGAGTCTTATTGAGGCAGCTGTGTGAGGTCCTCCACAATCAGCTGCAGAGTAACACCAGATGCAGCAATGCAATGACCGTGGAGGAAAAACTGATGGCTGCAATGTGTTTCTTCTCCACCAGATCCTTTCAGACACTGGTGGGTGATACCATCGGCATGTCACAATCTGCCACCTCATGCCTCCTGACCCAGTTTCTGGATGCTTTCTTGCCATGTGGTGGTGAATTCATCATGTTCCCCAGCAAAGCAGATGAGTGCAGAGAAACCATATAGCAATTCTATCAGGTTGAACACCTACCAGCTGCACTTGGTACCATTTACTGCACCCATGTTGCAATACACGTGCTGCCTGGTGATGGTGGTGATGTGTACCTTAACAGGAAGGGCTACCACTCCATCAATTTCCAGGTGGTATGTGATGCAACAGGGTGCATCATTAATGTCTTTGCATAGTACTCGGCAGTGCCCATGATGCATTCATCTGGCACCAGTCCAGGCTGTGCCAGGCATTTGAGGATGGCCACATATCTGGTGGGCACCTTGCTGGTGAGTACAACCAGCAGGCATGACACAGCCCACTCCAATGGTGGGACAGTGCTATGAGAATGCACACACAGGTGGTGAGGAGGGGGGTTGGGAGGGGGATAGGCAGTCAGCACAGTAGCACAACAGGCAGTCATGGTGTGTGTGTAAGAGTTTGACATTGCTAACACAATGTAATGTGATTACAGGGGACAGTGCCTATCCCCTGAGACCCTGGCTCTCAACAGAGGTTCTCCAGCCAGCAACAGTGGCTGAGGAGTGGTGCAATAAAGCATATGCTGCCACAAGGAATGTCATTGAGAGGGTCTTTGGCATGCTCAAGATGCATTTCTGCTGCCTGGGCTAGTCTGGTGGTGCCCTGCAATATAACCCTCGAAAGGACTGTTGCATATTCCTTGCCTGTTGCATATTGCGCAACATGTCTCAGAAAACCATGGAATATGTGTGCCTGAAACTGAGGATGATCCAAACAGAGCCAGAGGTCGAGGGAATGATAGAGCAACTCGAGAGGTGGGACCCTCGCATGGCCAGGAGGACACAGGAGCACCAAACACACATCATCAAGACACTAGCACAGATGGCCAGGTGAGTGATGACAAATAATCATAGTATCATAATATCACAGTAATGTATCAGCAGAAAAGGACCACCCTGGTCCATCTAGTCTGCCCATTTCCCAACTGCCCCTACTTGTCTTCACTTCCAAAGGATATTTTCCTCTGCCCACTAGCCAACCTCTTGTGTCTGTCCCACACCCTCTTGAATTCCCCCACTCTTTCTGCACATACCACCTCATTAGGTAATCTGATCCAGGGTTCCACGGCCCCCCGAGTGAAATAACAACTCCTTACAATGCTCTTAAATCTTCCCCCTTCCAATCTTAAATTATGACCCCTTGTTTTAACTCCTACTTTCCTTTTGAATAAGCTACCTTCATTCACTTTATTTATTCCCTTGATATACTTAAAAGTTTCTGTCTTGTCACCTATATCTCTTCTAACCTCCAGCGGGTATAGATTTAATTTTCTCCATCTGGTTTCATATGGCTTCTCTTGCATACCTTGATAAATAAAGTTAAATAAATAAATAAGATAACAAATATGTGAGCAATGTCCTTTATTGGAAATGTGCAAAATGCAGCATGTGCAACACACAGGGATTGCTATGGGTGAATAACAGTGAACACAAATGCAAACAGAAGTGCAATGGTGATGGGGGTGGAATGTGTGCAGTGTAGCAGAGGTGTATATGGGTGGTGTGTGACTGTAACATGTGTGTCTGTGAGCGGTGGTGACATGCCTTCATTGCCATCTCCCACCACAGACCCTGACAGAGTCCTCACGGTGAACCCTGGTGGGGGGTAGAAGTCATTCCAATTTTTGGGAAGTCAAAATACTTCCAGAATACCATCTTTGGAAGTCAGTATTCTAGGAAGGACAAATTTATGGATGATAATACAATATATTACTGTTAAAATATAGTTTCTTTCAGAAAAAGTCATCATTTCTGACTTCCAAGCCTGCAATTTAGGAAGTCATCTAATTTTTGATTTGACGTCAGGAAGTCAATGACTTCTCCTTCTTGATTTTGGAAGTTTTTGCCTAATTTTTGGAAACCAAATACTCCCAAAATGGAGTTAACTGAAGTACTGGGTGTACTGTGGGTAGATGACGCGGCAGGTGATGGCAACGTGGTGGATGTGGCCCTAATACAACCACTTCCATGGCACGGGCCTGCTGATGCGGTGACCCATTGTCAGGCCACCATGCAGGTGCCATGGTGTAGACAGTGCTGGATGACCCTGATCACCTACCATGTGCAATGGAGGCATGCCACAGACCACCATTTGAGTGGTGCTGGCCTGCACTACCTGTGTGCTGCTGAGCTCCCATCATCGCCTCCCTAACTATGGTGGTGAGCTCCCTCACAGCACCTGTGATTAAACCAAAATCACAGTCAAGAGCATTGAGGTGCCATTTCCCGCACTCCACTGCCTGCTGCTCAGCCTGCAGGAGAGCAGGTGCGACAGCCTTATGGAACAGGGACAGGTCCTGCCTCACCTCCCTCCAGAATGCATGTATTTTCTGCTGTGTGGCTGACTGAGTCATCAGCTTCCTAGCCCACAGTGTCCTCCTGCCATCTGTGACTGCCCTCTGGAGGCAAGGGCAAGGCAGCCTGGCTCCCCACTGGTGGCTGTTGTGTCTGGGGTACTTCCTGTCCACCAGCAACATCCATTATTGTGTCAACCCTCCTCAACTCAGCCTGCATGGGACCACTGCCTGTCCACATCACCAACCTCAGTCATCATGCCTCTTCCTCCTTGGCATGCCTCAGCAGATCGTACCACCATTTCCTGCAGGCATCTACACTCCATTCACATTCACTCACAGCATTGACTGCTGCAGCGAACTCTGCCCACATTTGGTTGACACTGGCATCAGTGTTCTTGTACCTCCACATCTGAGCCTGCCTTTCCTTGTATACAGTCATCAGGGCCTTCAGTTCCTCATTGAAGAATTTGTATGGCCAGATGCATATGTGTCCTTCATTGGCACCTTTGTGGGATGGAAAGGAACAGTGGTGAGTGTTTGGCAGAACCACTGAAAGCATGTGTGTGTCTCTGTGTGTGTTGGTCTCAGTCTGTGTGTGGCCTCTCTTGTGTGTGTCCCACAATGTGTGTGACCTCAAGCTATGGCACTGCCCAGTTGTTACAGTACCTGGCCGTCCCTGCGGTGCAATGACACAGGTATGTCAAGGGCCACCAGTACACTGTTTGCACCAGGCATGGCCCACAACTGACATTCAGTACCACAGGATGACAGGACCATGTTATGGTCCCGATGACTCCACACACATGTCCACATACATACAGCAGCTGCGGTATCCCTGGTGTAGCTGTGGACCACTGGGTGATGTGGCCTTGCTGTGCCCAGTCAACCCTGTCAGGCTGTGTGAGTGGCATGATGCAGACATTCAGGTGCTGATGTGTGACCCATGCATGGGTCGCTGTGTGCTGTGCATCCCAGCACAGCCCTTAGTGCCTGTGACATGGCCACCCATGCTGCTGACCCACCACTGTGGCCAGTCCCTGGGCCCACATCTCACTGACAGTCACAGCATGTGGGCAGGGCCTGTTGCCACAGGGCATATGGCTAACACACAGTCAACAAGAGTGACAGCCATCATGTAGTGCATGGGGATGCCTATGTTTTGGACCATAGCCTGTACATATCCTGGCATGTGTGTAGCACCAGAAACACAAATTTTGTACCCGTGATGCACAGAAGCACTCCATAGTGCCTGTGGTGCAGGCATTGCTGTGTGCATGTGGTGCATCCCCCGGTACTGTTACACTGTTGTTGTGGTACTACTGCCATGTTTACTCTGCTGCATGTGTAGTCACAGCCACATGCAGACAGGCCAACTGACATGGGCCTGTATCCCCCACTGCACTGGCCTCAAATACCTGCAGGTGGAGCCCTGTGAGGCCTTAAGTAGCCCAGCAGGGCAAACCACATGCTAATGCATGCAGATGAGGCTATAATGAGGTGCTGCATCAGAGGTTTACCCCATGAATATCTAACATACTAACATACTAAAATGCCAGCAGAATAGGCCTAATGGTCTTTCGTGTCTGCTCGTTTGGTCAGCCCCCACCCTGGGTGCTGACCTTGCTGTCCCCCTCGCCTTCTCTGGCTTCTCCCTTCCCAGTTCCGGATATTCTTGCTGCATTGGATTTTGCTTCCTGAACCCTTCCCTGTACCTGTCCCACCCCTCTTGAACCCCTCCACTGTCTCTGCCTCCACCAGCCCCCTAGGTAGTGCATTCCATGGCTCTACTACCCTCTCAGTGAAGTAGCACCTCCTCCTTTCTCCCCTGAATCTTCCCCCCTCCAGCTTCCACCCATGCCCTCTAGTGGCCCCTCCTCCTTCCTTCGAAGCACCCTCACTGTTCCTCCCCTATTTACCCTCTTCATGTACCTGAAGACCTCTATCATGTCCCCCCCGGTCTCTTCTCTCTTCCAAAGTGTACATATTTAGCTCTTTGAGCCTCTCCTCATAGGTCCTGTCCCCAAGCCCCAAATCATTTTGGTTGCCCTCCTCTGGACCCTCTCCAGGAGGTTAATGTCCCTCTTTAAGTGCAGCCTCAAAACTGCGCAGTACTCAGTGCGGCCTCACCAAGCAGTTATACAGAGGAGTATCACTTCCCTCCTTCTGGAGGTGATCCCCCTAGCGATGCATCCCAGCATCCTGTTGGCCTTGGCTGCTGCCCTTCTACAAGTCTCAGAGTTGTTCATCTTGACATCCACCACCACCCCCAGGTCCCTCTCAGCCATTGAGACTTGTAGTATTTCCCCCCCCAGGGTGTACACTTGACCTGAGTTTCTGGCCCCCAGGTGGAGTACCTTGCATTTCCCTGCATTAAACCTCAGCTTCCACTTTCTAGACCATCTTTCCAGAGCCTCCAGGTCCCCCTGCAGGCCACCCTCCCCTCCTCCCCATCCACCACCGCCCCCAGTTTTGAGTCATCTGCAAAGAGACTCATCTCACTCCTGATTCCTGTTCTTATGTCAGATACGTAGGCGTTGAACAGAAGGGGCCCAAGGACTGATCCCTGTGGGACCCCACTAATGACCCTCCTTGGGGAAGAGACTATCCCACCAACTACGACCCTCTGGGTCCGGTCCTGGAGCCAATTGCCTATCCATCGGATCATCTGGTTTCCACCCTATTTCTCCTAGTTTATCCAACAGGCCCATGTGAGGAACAGAGTCAAATGCCTTGCTGAAGTCTAGAAAGAGGGCATCCACTGGTCTACCCAGGTCCAAGGCACTTGTCACCAGTCATAGAACTCCACCAGGTTTGTCTGACACGATTTCCCCGGGATGAAGCCATGCTGTCTATCGTCCAGGCACCCTGACTTATCCAGGTCCCCCCCTAGCCTCTCCTGACAATGCCCTCCATCACCTTGCCCACCACTGATGTCAGGCTGACAGGCCTGTGGTTCCCTGCCACCTCCCTTGATCCCCCTTGTGGATAGGCACTACATGCGCCGCCTTCCAGTCTTGGGGCACCCACCCTGTCCTCAGAGAGATGGTGAAAAGCTCTGCCAGGGTTTTGCCAGGACATCTGCAAGTTCCTTCAGCACTCTAGGATGTAATTTATCCGGCCCGAGTGCTTTCTCTGTCTTAAGAGAGCAGAGGGCTTCCTCACTCTCTGCTGTGATTTCCACTTCCAGTACCTCTTCTCCCTGCTAGCCTCCTCCACCTGCCAGTGATGCCCCCTCTCCCCAGACCTGCCGATTGGTAAGGGTCCCCCCCTCCTCATTATCTCTGTCTCCTCCCATGTATGATGCAGCATCCCCATTTTCCCTGGTGAAAACTGAGGTGAAGTACTCATTTAGTACCTCAGCCTGCTCCTCTGGGTCTTGTGCCCATCTCTCCCCTGATTTAATCCTGCTAATCTGCCCCTTCACTCTTCGTCTTTCCCCAATGTATCTAAAGAACCCTTTTTTCCCTCTCCTAATTTCCCTGGCCAGGTTCTGCTTCTTCCTTGCCTTAGCCACCCTCACCACTCTAGTGGCCCTTCTAGCCATCAGCTCATACTCCCCTCAATCCCTTTCACTCCTTGAGCACTTGAATTTCTTATAGGCTGCTTTCTTTCCCCGCACCACCTCCTGGACCTCCCTGGTCCACCAACAGGATTTTGGGCCCTACCGCATTTCGTCTTACTCTTGCACAGGTGCTGGTAGCATCCTGCACCCTCTCCTGATGATTTCCACCTACTATCAGCGTCCATGTCTGACCCAATCCCATCCAAATGCTCCTTAAGGATCCTTCCCATTTCCTTAAAATCCACCCCTGAAGTCGGTTACTTCCGTCTTTGTGCAGCCTTCTACCCTCCTAGGTCCAGGCAGAACCAGACCGTGGCATGGTCACTCCCCTAATGGGTCCCTTACCTCCAGGCCCCAATCTGGTCACTGTCTGCCAGGACCACATCCAGTACCCATGCCTCCCTGGTCGGTTCCCTCACCTGCTGAGTTAGGAACGCGTCTTAAAGACATCCAACAATCTCTGTCCCTGGTCACAGAGGATGTCATAGTCTCCCAGTCTGTTCCTGGCATGTTTCAAGTCCCTAACACCACCACCTTTCCTCTGCCCAGTCTGCAGTGTCTCTAACATCTGCCACCAGCCTGTCCTCCAGCTTCTCCATGGGCAGGGGGTCTATACACCACTCCTATTTTTACTCTCTTGCCCTCTTGTTATCAAGGACCAATCGCCTCACGGTTCCCTCCGCCTCCTCTACTCCCCTATGCCAATGCAGTTTTTACTGTCATTGCTACCCCTCCTCCCCTACCCTCCCCCCTATCCTTCCTGAACATAGTGTAACCTTCCAGGTTCAGGTCCCAGTCATGTCTTGCAGTGGCCCAAGTCTCAGTGACCACTGCCACATCCACTGCTCCCTCAGTTAATATCGCCTGGAGCTCAGGCATTTTATTGCCCAAGCTTCTGGCATTTAGCAGGACTACCTTCCACCCTTTCCCTATAGTTCCATTTCCCCTGCTCGTGTTCCCTTGGGGATTCTGTTTTCTCCTGGTCTGCACTTTGCCAGTTGGTCTTTTCCTGCAATCCTCCTGGTCCCCAGGGGTGGAGACAGAGTCCCTCCTTTATTGGCATCCCTTGACTGCCTTTTCTCCCATCCACCCCCTTCACAAGTTTAAACCCACTTTTCACCAATGAACTCCTCTATTTTCAACTTAAGTTCCCCTCCTCCAAATTGAGATGTAGTCTCATCTCTAGCATACAGCTCCTTATCCTCCCAGGTCTCCCCCCAATCCCCCATCAACCCATACCCTCTGGCCTCACACCACTCCCTGAGCCACTGGTTTATCTCCCTAATTTTTCTTTTGTGTTCCCCACTAGCCCTTGGCACTGGCAGGATTTCTGAGAAGGAAACTGTGCATCCTATGTCATGACAGACCCTGGCAAGCTCCCTGAATCTTGCTTGTATCTCTAGCTCGCTATTTCCCTCAATGTCATTTGTGCCCAGGTGGACCAGTATGTCTGGGGAACCCCACGATCCTTTGACAGCTGATATACCTCGTGCTTAGCCCTGTGCACCATTAGTCAGGGAAGCATCTTGTTCTAACTGGCCAGGCTTCTCCCTCCCTATCCCATTTGATACCCCGATCATAGAATCCCCCAGCAGGAGCACTCTGACCACTCCTTTTCCTCCATTCCCCCCCCTTCCATGTCTCTCATCCTTTCTACCGGCCCTTCCACCCAGCAGGCTCCTTGTTCCTCCCCCTATCTATGTGCCACATGCCACCCGCTCCTTATTGACCATGGCCACTCCCTCCCCTCCAATCCTATGCCTCTCCTCCTCCTGAGTATCCTTCTGTACCTTGTTAATTCCCCCCTCACTGCTCACAACTGGTCCTTCTCCCCCATCTGCTAAACTAGCCTGGCTCATCCTCCCTTCCTTCCTGTCTCCATTTAGTTCCTCCTTGCTCGTCGTGCTCCCCTGGCCTACCCCCTCAGCTCTCTTTACTGAATCCTCCTTGTACTTCTGGTCCTTCTTTACCTTTCCTCCCAACTGGTCCTTCTCCTTGCACTTTCCTCCCTCTTCCCCCTGCCCCTCCTGCTCCGATTCACTGCTCCCCCCATTCTCCTGCATTCCAGGTCCCCCTGTTCTTCCTGCTATCTGGCCCCTGCCTCCTGCCCCCCACTCCCACACCCTTTCCGTCTCTAACCACCTCTGTCGTGGCTACACCCCCCCTCATTCTTGAGCAGAAGAAGAGAATTGAAGCGGTTACTAAGTATAAGGTCTGATCCACCTCCCTGCCTTGCTTCCTTCTGTCCAGCACTGGCTATCCGCCTACTTCCCTGAGAATGTTGTCCCTCTGTCCCCCCTTTGTGAGGGTCCCCAGTTACCTGCCTGCTTCCTTGGTAGTGTCCTTTGGGCCCCCTCTGCCCAGGATCCCTATGTGACCCCTAGTATTCTCCTGCACTCCTTTCCCTATACCCCCTGCCCCAGTGCTTGGTACACCCCTGTGGGATTTCCAGCCCCTTCCCCAACCATACCACCCCCTTCCCCCAGCTTTCTCCTCATCCCGCAACCTCCTCCCTAAGCTGTGCTAGCTGATAGCACACTGGGCAACCACCAAACTTCCAAGCCCAGTCCAGTATCATGGCTGCTCCACACCCTGTGCACCCCACCACCCTCCGAAGATGCCGCCCCTAATGATGTGTGGTTCCATCCCTTTCAAATAGGTTTCCTTGGGTGAGCCACCAGGTTCCCCTATTCCAAGATACCCCTACTGCCTAATCAGGTCACCCACTAATCCTAGAGACAGTCCCACTGTACACCAGTAACTCTGTTACTAGGTGCAGTACAACACATTAAACATGTAAGGAAAATGAACAACTCCTAAGCTCTCTCTCCGGCCTTTAAATTCAACCCCAGTGGCTAGAACTACATGAGGCTGCACCAGCATCCTTTTCCTCCAATTGCAGGGCAGGTCTTCCCCTATAAATTTGCAGACTTCTGGGAGGGTGGGGAGGGTGGGTCTGGGCAGACACCTGACAGAGAGAGTGTATCAGCCCTGTGTCTCCCTCCAAGCCCTGCAGCTAAAGAACCAGGCCCAAGCAAATCCCACAAACAGGTTTTAAATCAGAAGAAATAGGCCTCTACCAGCGCAGCCTATTACAAAGTGAAACATCCACAAAAAGAGCCCCACTTACAGCCACTAAATCAGTTTACAAACATCCAGGATCCCCCAGAACAATACCCTGCTAGCCCCTTAAAAGCAAGAAAGAAAAGAACTAACCTACCAAGTAAAATCCACAAGAACCCTGTGAAAACAGCAGCACCTACTGTCCTGGAACACAACTGATCCTGCCCCCTTCCAGTTCTAATATCTAATCAGGGTCATTTGCATACAGGCTTTGAATATATCACATTTTAGCCCCAGGCTAATGCATTAGCACCGTGGAATCTGTAGCACCACACTACATGTCTAGTGCTGCGCAAGTGCACTTTGTGCCACCTCAACTGACCATGTGTGATGACATAATGGCGTGTGGGGTCATGGAGTTGCTGTGCATAAACAGTAGCGTACGCTTTGGCTTGTGCAGCGCTAGTCCATTTTTGTGCCACTCATATTCGTGTACCAAGGCGCAAATGCGCGAGTCCTCCATTTCTTGTGTCACTGTGTGTGCTGACAGGGTGTAAGGGTGCTGGCTTTGCTACCAGGAACACCAAGGATGCCTGAAGGGAGGAGACAAAGTGCTGTGGTGCACACAGACCACAGATGGGGTGAGCCTGAACTGGCCAACCTTGTACAGCTGGTGGTGCAGAGAGACCACCAGTTGTTTGGGGAGGTCGGGGGGGAACAGACCTAGGTGACAGGTCTGGGTCTCCATTGCCCACCACCTGTCTCATAGGACAGGTATACCAAGGAATGGGGAGCAGTGCAGGCACAGGTATATAGACCTGCAGCACTAGGAGAGGCAGCACCTGGACAGGCTCCAGAAGATGGCTTGGGAGAGGACCATGCCTGCACCAGGTAAGTGTCTGACACTGTCATGGCACTGCCGTTCACATGTCACTGTGTGTGTGTGTGTGTGTGTGTGTGTGCGTGTGCGCACACACTGGTGCATCTGCAGCATTTGGGTACATCTGTGTTGTGCTGTCACACACTCTCGGGGGGTGGTGCACTTGGGCCAGCCTCTGTGTGTTGCACAGCGTGACCGGTGCAGTGACTCTGTGGTGTCATGTTGTCCATGTCTGCGGAGGGGGGTTTGCTGTCATGGTATGAGCTGTGCACACACAACACACAGCATAGGTGCATGTGTCTCTAATGAGCATGGCACATTCAGACATCCCTTGTGCAATGGGGAGGACAGTGTGGCATTCTCAGCTGTCTCTGCAACATGGTTTTCTGTGCTGCGGTACCATCCATGCTGTTGTGACTGCTGTGTTCTCCCTTCCCACTGCAGAGTGCAGCACAGACTGGACAAGCCCACATGACAGGAGGGGCCAGGAAAGCACCTATAGGGGACTGACACCAGTGAGAAACAGCAGGATACCACCGTGAGTACACCTACATGCCATTTACATGCATTACTGCTACGCGTTGGTGGGTCATGGGTATTGGGGTGGGGAACAACTATGGACCAATGTCTGCCACCATGCATGCACATAGGCGTGGTGCCACACTGCTGTCTTAGTCATGGCGTGGTTGGGGGGGCGGTAATTTTGCTGTACAGGTTGTAGGTGACATTTTTTCAGTCTCTGTTAGCTTGTCCCTGGCCTTTGTGCCTTGTGCAGGTATTGTTGTGTAGCAGAATGTCTGTACCCACATTTTGTGTGGGCAACATGTCCCAACTATTGAAATGCTTTATTGTGCTGTTGTGCTGTGGGAAGGTATGGGGGGGGGCCTGGTTCTGTGGTCTGGCAGCCACTGCATTGCTCAGCCATGGTGCATGATCCCAGACCTGTTGGTGTTGGCATGGCCCTTCAGGGTCATCATGTGTGTTTGGAGTGGCCGCAAGGCCATGCTGTGTTCCATTGTGGTTTACAGGCACAGTGCTGGTGGCAGGCACAGTGTTGTACCTTAGTGTCCATGGCCATGTTTGTTGGGGCATGCTGTCCTCCCCAGGGGCTTCATCCTGGGTGGTTGCATTGCTCCATGTTGCTGGTCCACCATCATTACATGGTCATCTTTCCATTCATAGGTCCACAGAGGAACTTGTTATGGGCCACCAGGTCAGAAGAGGGTGAGGGCAGGGATGATCTTCTCTGCAGGATTGTGCTCCAGCAGTGTACACTCATAGAGCAGCAGGCTGTACTCATAGCCAAGAAACGATGGGTGGTGCAACTGCTTGAAGACCAACTGCCAGCGAGACAATATCTCTGATTAATCCCCAGCAATCCACCCCTTAGTGCCCCTTTCACTTCACTGACTGCCTTTCCTGTTCCCCAACCCCCTCTTTCTACTCTCACTGTTGTATATAGTTCCCTTTTTCTAATATTACATCTCTAGTGGTTTATTTACTTTGGTTCCTCTGCCACATGTTTTAGCACCATTCTCCTTATCCTGTTTGTTGTTTCAACCCCCCCCCATTTTCCACTGTGTACCTTCTCTATTGTTGTTTTTGCAATTTTGTTATTAATGTAGCATTCATCTTTTTGAATTCCTGTGTTCTGTGTGGTTATTGCCTGGGTGTTCCATTATTGGGGTGGTTGTTTAGGTATGTGGGTTCCTGTTGCTGCTGCAGGTGCTGTTTCATGGCAGTGCCTCTGAGGGTTGCATAGACATTGTTAGTGTTGTCCACTGCTGTTTGCTACTATGCTGGGTTATGAGCTCCACAGCTCTGCATGCGCCCCTTGTGGCCATTTTATTCCAATGTGCACTGTGTTCCTGTGGCTATATGCACTGGCCTTGCTGCGATATTCAGTGCTGTCCTGTTTGTTATATTCAGTGCTGTCTTATTTCCAGGGCTAATTGCACTGTGCTCATGGCCCTGTTTGCACTGCTTCCTTTGCATGCTGTATTCAGCAGGTTTAGCCCCAGGGCTATCCCTTTGAATATAGTGTGCTAATGGTGCAGGGCTAATTTGGCATGCTGTGCAGTGCTAATTTTGCTCCAGGGCAACGTTTTGAATATCTGGCCCCAGAGCTCCACCCTGCAGTCATAAATAGGAGACCACTATTTAATGTAGGTAATGAAACTAATTGGAGAGGTGAATGTGCAGTTTACAGGGCCAAAGTCATTATTTGCTGAGATGAAAGCTGCTTGTGATGTGATGTGATGCTTGAAACTGCAGGTGTCAAACTTCTAGCCTGTAGTTTTGTACTTGCTGCCCCCAAAGCATTGAGTTCCAGGTTTTTTGACTATCCAAACTTGCAGACCAGTAGTTTGCTAGACTAGTTTCTGAAGGCACTAGGTCATAAAACCAAAAACAAAGGTAGTGCAGTCAAAATATGTGCACAAAAATGGTGAAGCCAATGGTATCGCTCAGGAAAAACACCGAGCACCACCATGGCTAAAATAAAACAAACAACTGCAATGAGTATTGATGGACTGCTGGCAGCCTGATCGTTCTGCTGTTTTCTCACTTTTTTTACAGTTCATGCAAATACATTGTTTGATGAGTGAAATGGTTAGTTCACTAAGTAGGCTTGTCTTGCAGCGTGCGGTGAGGGTGTTGAGGTGGCAATTAATCCCAGCACAGACAGCACAGTACCCAGACTCTGAGTATTGTCCTCCAGCTGTGGTTTTGACCTTGGTGTAGAAATGCCTGAATAGTTTTTTAAAGTTTCAAAAGTGTCTGTTTCCTGGTGTACTGTATAGATTTTAGAGGCAACCCAGTCATGACAAACTCTGACTTTCAACAGCTATTTGAAATATTTGTTTTTCCTTTTTTTGTGCTCTTTTTGTAGATTATGGCAGTTGGGCAGCTTGGTCTTCTTCAGGGAAGATATCTTTTCCAGTTTCTTCAGGTATCAGGTTGAAATTTAGGGACCGGTGATCAGACTTTGTTTTTGAGTGCTCAGTCAGTGAAACATGGAACATTTGGCACATGGAAATTTGTGGGCAGTAAAGCAGTTTGGCATAGAACTCATTTTTACCCTGTCTCTGTTGGCACATAAACATACCCCTTGTTATGGGCTCAGTTAGTAAGAGTTCAGGATTTTTTCAACCCATTTTCTAACAGAAACTTGAAATCCCAGCATACAGCAAATGTAATAGTGCTAAAACAGCTGATGACAATTCAAAATGAACTTGCTTTCTTAACAGGAGAGCTTGCCATTCAATCAGTTCAAATTGATAAGATTAATGTTCAAATTCCAAAATACCCCATCTCCGGGGGTAGCCTCAGAAGTGGAGCTCTGCTGGAGGATGAGGTTAGAATTGTTCAGTCTAGACTTGAATTTTAGTACTGTGATTATCCTCATTCTTAAATGGTGAAAACAGTTTGGGAAAATCTAAGAAAAACAGAAAAAGGATCATGCAGACTAAAAAGAAAACAAAATAGTTAGTACTGTGGGCAGCATACTGGAAGTAATATTAGGGAAAGTGAACCAGGTGGTAAAGTACCACTTACATAAACAGCAACACACAAATTTATGACAAACCTCAGGAAATATTCAGGCAGGAAATGCACTTAAAAAAAGAAAGGCAGCAGAATAGTCAGACTATAGATAAAAAGACTGAGCAGATACAGACTGTACGAATACATCATAATAAAGCTGAAGCTAAATGTAAGAAGAATGTGCAAGAATAGAATTTCCAAATGAATAAAAATGGAAGTAGACAACAAGAAAAGAGAAACAGCCCTGAGAACAGTACTACTCTTACATAAATAATTATATGAAATGTTTTCATGCTGTACACATAAAACTACCCATGTGATATGCATGCATCAAGTATAATTTAAATGTTAAATTGGAACTGATTGCATGCATGTGGCATGCATGCAGCAAGCAAGCATGCTTTTTATGTTAAATTGGAACAGACTGCATGTATGTGGCACGCGGCAAAAAGCAAGTGGTCACTGATAACTGAACACATAAAAGTTAAGCAACTTGCTCAGGATCACACCATATAGAAATGGGGGTTGATGAGATTCAAACCCAGGTCTTCAGATTTCCAAGTCTCCTGGTTTGTAATTCAGTGCCTTTAACCATTAAGCTATTTTGCTTGCACACATATGGCTTGCTGGTAATTCAGTACAAATCTGCATACATCTGCATGCATGTGGCATGCATATAGCCACTGTTATACTTTTTAGTGTTTTTGTCCCCTCTCATATCAGCTGCATAGCTGAACTGTAGCACACATACCAATGGAAACACACATGGTTCTTGCCACCCCCAATACACACACTTACTCACAAAACTACTTAATTACTCCTACCTGACCTGTACCCCTACTATTTTCTACATAGTTTTGAATGCTTTCACACAAGCAGACTGTAAGGGGCAAACACAAAAGTAGCAATAACTTGACACCCCCCTCCCACATTGCGAGTCCTCCCTCCCATGCACACACACTGTAGTGGGTGTGGCCATGCTGCTATAGATAACCCACCAAGTACAGACATAATCAAGAGTCTCTTTCCTGAGTACTAGGGAGCCAGAGGCAGGAGCCTTTAAGAGTAGTGGTGGGTGAAGTGGGCTCAATCTGCTCCACAAAGTGATTCATGGAGCAAAGGCGGATTCCTGGAGTGCTCTGCAATGCGAAGTGGAATACTTTGCATTATAATGAGGAACACGAAGTCCATTGGAAACAATGACTTTGTGTTACTCCGCCTCCCCAGATCCCTACTCCACCGAAATTTCAGGCGATGTGCATTGAAAACAATGTACTTCACCTCACTTCACCTTGTTTTTGATCTCCGAAGGTGAATTTTGCAGTGATTCATGGTATTTCAGGTCACATGGGCTCTATATTGATCTGCACATTCTCAGTTTGGGGTAGTATGAGTAGGAAGGAGTAGGAGACAGTGTGCTCTGAAAGCTGTCTGTGATAGGAATCTTGTAAAAGCTGTTCAAAAAGCATTTTTTGGAGGGATCCAACTTTAGTTCATCGATTGTAAGAAACCCTCCTGTGCTGATATCATCGAGCATTTTTATTTTTGTGTGGATTTTGAATATTAATTTACAGCATTGAGTGTGTGTGGTGAAAGACAGTGAAAGTGTGCTTTGGGGAAGGGGTGTATCTGTGGTATAGGTAGATTTAAGTCGGAGAAATAGTGATTTCTTTGTTTTTTGGTTATATTTTTGTTATTTAACTGACTTTGTTAATGTACACACAGTGATATTGTCAGTAATAGTAGAAATGTTCTTGCTGTTTGTTGTGTGGATGTGGTGCAGCAGTTCATAAGTTCAGGTTGTTTACATTACAAATTTACAATACATAACATGGCATAGTACTGAACTTTTGCATTTGCTACACATTCCTCATTCAGCATTCTACACAAACTGTTCGGTGTGTGCAGTGTTCTGTGCATCAAATAATACACCTTTTATTGTGCCACAGACTAGTGTAATTGCAGGTGCAGCAGTGTGAACCTGCTATCCACTGCAGCTGCCTATTTTTGTACTGTGAGCGTGGTATCTGTTTTTAGTTTTGCTGCTTGTAGAACCGTAAAAATCTGCACTGTCTGCATTTAGTGCCCCCCCACCCCCACGTTCAAAAGGTATTTTTAACCAGATTGGATTGTTTTTGTGACCTCATCAGCACCACTGGTTACTGACTGAAGTTGTTTTAATTCCACGACAGTCTCAGAGTAGTCTCTTATCTGTTGCTGAAGCCACAGTTGTTTATTTGGCTTCACATTTAGCGTCCCTCCAATTAGAGAGTGAACGTATCAAAATCTGAATTTGGTTATAATATTGTGGTTGACCCCCAAAAATGCCTGCAAAGAGTCATGCAAGCAAAGCTGTTTCTCACCATGGCAATGTTGGCAGTAAGATGGTCTGTGGGCGTGGTAGTAGTACGCAGACGTAGAAGTGCATTGCTGATGTGAGGAAAGGTATTTCTCCTGCAATGTTTTTTACAGCCTAATCAGTAACTTCACTCATAGTTGGAGGAGATTATGTTTTCCCAGCCGGCAGTGTTAGTGTTATTGGTGTTAGTGGTGGTGGAGGTAGTATTAGTATTGTTGCATCAAGTTCTAATTCCGACCAGTGTACCGTATCCAAACATATTGAGTGTGAAGCAGTGCAAGTGAGTGGCAGCGTAGATGATGTCATACTTCCCAGTAACATCCCAGTAACTGAATCTGAGGATTCTGATGATCATGTCAGCAACAGCATACAATATGATATTCCGTCCACTGTGGCACTTAACGTCATGCATTTTCCATGCAGTAATTCACAGTGTGGTGAAAAAATATCAGGTTATGGTGGTGTAGATGCTGGTGATGAATGTGATGATGATGATGTTGCTGTTGTTGCAACATGCAGTCCACATGCTAGCATCCAAGCAGAAGATGTGGATGTGTGTGACATTGATGAATATGATGATGATGTAAATGATCCCAGCTGGGAACTGGAGAAAAATAAATTCAAAGTGGCTGTGTCTGAGTCTGTTTGCAGGAATCCCCCCCCCCGTAAAAACTTGCGATCTACCTGTTTAAGCTGATGATGATGATGATGACCCAGTAATCAATATGATAGGTGGTCATGGTGGTCAGTTGCAGTCCATGTGTGCAGTGCCAGAAACATCACGTGCCCCCCCCAACTTCAGTGCTTAAAATAACAAACTTAAATAAGCCACATCATGGACATGTTAAAAGCAGAACATCACAATTCCTTGTTTGGGATTTTCTTGTTCAAGATGTAAATGATGATTCAGTTGCAATCTGCCAGGTTTGCCATATGCGTGTGAGATGAGGTGAAAAGGGTAGCCATCTGGTCACAGGAGGACAGCATATGCATCTTAAGAATAGGCACTTGACACTGTGGACCCAGCACAAGCTGGCAGCTAATACCACAGTGGGGCATTCACCCTCATCACAGGCAACCATAGCAAGCATGTTATCCCCATCCATTACTGTTAAGCCAAGTAGGAAATTAAACATTTGCAGTAGCATGGTAATAAGAGCAGAGGATTACTACAGGCAAGATGAGGTGGAGCACCATAATGGCTTTGAAATGTTGTCCAGTGCTGGTGAGAGTAGCGGTTTTTGTGGTGGTGGTGGTGAATGCAGTATGTCTAGTGCAAGTGGTACATCAACCCTGGTTGGCAAATCTGGCAAAATAACAGCATTTCTGGGTTTGTCATCATCACCTGTGCAACCATCTTCATCAAATGTCCACACTCCACCCCCTGCCAATGCTATTCATCACAGAGCATAACCATTTGTGATCAACACACCCTGTGTAAAATGTTTTGTCAGCCCACGTTACAGAGTATTTTTGCGCATAAGCTGAAGTATGCCCCCAATCATACAGTGTCACGTGAACTTAATGCTGCTGTAGGTGAAATGCTGGCAATTGATCTTTTGCCTTTCTCCTTTGTGGACAATTCTGGGTTCCGGCGGTTTGCTGCACGTGCCTGTCCAAAATGGAAAGTCCCATCCAGGACATACTTTTCTACCCATGCTGTCCCCGATTTGTTCTGCACTGTGTCCGACTCAGTAAGACATGCCCTTCAACATTCTTCCTCTCCATTCATCCATTTAAGTATGGATATGTGGGCAAGTGGCAAAACAGCAGAGAGTTCATATTTGTGTATAACTGCACACTGGACGCAGGTTGTTTGTGATGTTGGTAATGTGAATAATCAGTGCAGTAAGGTGGATTGTCACAGTAGCAATCTTCCAGGAATTTGACAGCATGCAATGATTGCCATGTGCAATGTGACCTGTTCACACACTGGTGAGAACATGTTGGACATGGTACTGACTGAAATTGACAGATGGCTAAACCCTCTGTTCCTGAGAGCTCGGTTCATAGCAAGTGACAATGGGTCAAATGTGGTGAAATGCATCAGGAATGGTGTTTTTTCATGTTCCATGCATGAGCCACTGTTTAAATCTTGTGGTGCAGGAGTTTCTGCAGCACCTGATGTAAAGGAATGCTGACCGTTGCACAATGTATCTGCTCACTTTCAAGATCTGGAAAGGCCTGTGACCAACTGCGGCAGTTGCAGATACAAAACAGCCTGCCTCAGCACCGCTTGAAGCTGGAAGTTGTCACCCAATGGAACTCCACTTTATACATGGCAGAGAGGTTGTATGAACAATACAAAGCCATCTCAGAATATCTTGTTAAGGACACTAGCCATGACAGTTCTGGGGCCTCCATGTCTATGACGACTGAACAGTGGCACCTCATGGACTCTGTAATAACAATTTTGCAGCCTTTGGAACATGCCACACAGGCAGTGTGTGGCAAGTCTGCCTCCATTAGCTAATCAATTCCACTGCTGCGGGTGCTGAGGCAGACATTGGTGAATGTACAGCATAGTCTTGATGTTGCTGGAGACGGTGGTAGCAGTATGTTGCTGCAACACATGCTGACAGTATTTGACAAGAATCGTCACATTGTAAGCAATTAGCATAGTGACAGCTTTGCCATAGCAACAATGCTGGACCCACAATACAAACATGGAATTGCATCAGTACTGGATGGAGGGCCTGAACAGGTAAAAAATATCAGTGGTCAACTGGTGCGCTTGGTTCATGGGGCACAGAAGTCATGAGCCATGGTCAGCAAACCTCAGCAGCATAATCCGGCTGAAGGTGTACCTGGAGGACCATCAAGCATATCCTGCAAGGGGAAGGGGACTGCAGTTCTAGGTGGTCTGTCATCCAAAGTGGCTGGTGTCATCCGGCTTTGGAAGGCTTTGTCCCAAGTGGGTATTTGTGAAATAAATGATTCGGGAGAACAGGATGATGTATCAACAACAGGACTTAGTGCGGCACAGAGAATGCTTGAGTCATATTTGTCTGAAAACAGGCATCTGACAATAACTGAAGATCCTGTTTTGTACTGAAGTGGAAAGGTCAGTGAATGGCCACAGCTGACTGCAGTGGCACTGAAGTACCTCACATGCCCATCCTCCAGTGTAAGTGTTGAGAGGGTATTCAGCTTAGCAGGTGCAATAGTCAGGGATCGTCGGACAAACCTGTCTCCTGCAAATGTTAGTTTGCTAACATTCATTAAAATGAATGAGAGGCACATACCAGCACAGACTACAGCCTCGGTATTCATACCTCAGCCTAGTCATGGTGGTCTTGCTGATGTGGAAATGGAGCATCCTGGTGGCACTGGCAGTGGCTGCCTGAAATGGTCCACCACTGACGTAGATGAAGTCACAATGGAGAAAGAATTTCCCAGTGGTCAGGCTTCAGACATTGATGACTGTGAGGGCAGCTTTCTTTATGAGGATGATGATGTGGTTAATGTTGGCAGGTTTTAATTGAAGTTTTTAAAAGGCGGTGTGCCCCTGGACCACCACGGGACTGATGTTAGCCACTGCCACCATGAGTCTGTCTGCCCCCTGGACCACCACTACCGCTGGGAGTGATGTTAGCCACTGCCAGCATGAGTCTGTCTGCCCCCCCCGGACTACCACCACCAGGACTGATGTTGGCCACTGCCACCACTGAGCCTGAGTCTGTCCAGACCACCACATCCATCAGCCACAGACACAAAGCTTCTTAATATTTAAACCATAAAGTGAGTTTGTGTACTCATGTTTGTTATGCTGCTTCACTTCCTTTAGTTGTATGTTTTGTTTTCTGTAGCTTTTCAGAGCCGCAATGGTAAAACACATATGGTACACTTCTTTTGTTTTTTTACAGGGTAACAAAAAAAGGTTCCATTACTAAAAATTGTTGGGAATGGTACTGTAGCTGTACCGTACAGAGAGGAAGCAATGTAATATCCATGCAATTTCCATTCTGGTAAGTATGAAGATTTTATTTCATCTGTTTCATTGTTTTGGAAAGACTGCAGCAAATATTGCACACAGGTTGTGTTAGTTGACAAGATGTAGGTTTGAAATGTGACATGACATTAGACTGAGATTTGAGAACCAGGGAGGGACACATAACAATTAAGTTGTAAGAAGTCATTCATTTCTTTTTTTAGGACACTTCCAGATGCTTTGTTGTTCTGTCAAAGTGGCCTTATCCAAAAAGTTCTTCAACATCAGGTACCCCCTTCCCCCAAGCTTGGGCACACATGCAACACACAGAAGTCATTCATTACATGACCATGACCTTCCTAACAACCGGACTCCAGAAGGATGCTGATTAAATCTGTGAAGAAGTAACAAAATAAGAAACCATTAGAGACAAACCTGCAAGTATGATTCCCCCACCCCCCCCAAAAAAATACTTACCTTCATGTGCTTGAGAGTTATCCGTTTCCAATTTCAGCGCAAAAAATTCTGATTGAGCACTGGAATGTGCACACCAACAGTTTCTGTGTGATCTGTGATGCAGAACAATACCATGTGTACATGTCCATGTCAACCCCTTCCTCACCTACAAAACACACAACTATATATATATATATATATATATATATATATGTATATGTATATATCTACTCACCAAGGCTACTATTACTGTACAGCCAAAGGGCACCCTTCTGTCCAGTTGAGATGATCACATTGCATTTGCTCGAATCATCTTGCAGAAAACATTGGACAAGCAACACGACACTCACAGTCATCATTTTATACCAGGGTATGTGCTGAAACATTCTTATTTCACTGTGTTACCACTTGTCAATTTGTTGCACACAAGGAGGATGCATTTTGGGCTGACAGAAAAAATCTGTGACTCTGTGCCACCACTGCGTGCATGACTTGAGTGCACCATTAATTCTGGGAGACTTTGTATGTGCTGAAACACTATCATTTCACTGTGTTACCACTTGTCAATTTTCTGCACACATGAAGGATGAATTTTGGGCTTACAGAAAAAATCTGGGAACTCTGTGCCGCCACTGTGTGCATGACTGAGTGCGCCATTAATTCTAGGGGACTTTGTATGTGCTGAAACAGTTTCATTTCACTATGTTACTGGTTGTCAATTTTCTGCACACAAGGAGGATGCATTTTGCAGATGCAGAAAAATTAGGTACCAAAACAGCGCACACACACACACAGACACTTAACAGAAGGAAGGGAGCCCAGAATACAAAATGTCACGCATATGGAATACAACAAAAAAATGGCATAATTACATACAATGGCCAGGGATGGTGGAGGAATACATTTCGTGACACAGCAAGGAAGGTGTGGGGGGGCACATGGTGTGAGGAAACAAAACTAATGTGGGATCCCATGGTGATTCAGCAGCAGTTCCAGCATGGACATAATTTGCAGCTGATGTCCCTCTATGTCATCCAGCCACTGCTCCACAGCACTCACCCTCTCGCTGTTCTCCTCAACAGCACTCCAGAGAACTGCCAAGTCAGCCTGTGTTACACACAGTTCTCTGGGGTCCACATGTTCTATAGGCTGACATGCTGGTGGCGGTGGTGGGGGTGCGGGTGCTGGTGGAGCAACAGGTGCTGCTGTGGCCCTCCGCTTCTTAGGGATGCCACTATGCACAGCTGCACCCTCTGCCACGGAATGGCCAGCAGGTGCAGACATGGTCCATTCTGTGGCAGCCTCCCACTCCAACTGGTGGTGATTAACCATATGGGTGCACTGGCCCCCAGTCCCCAGGTGACTCTGCTGGGGGCCACGGCACACTTCCCCCTCACATAGGCAACACTTGACTACACCGCTGTCCCCCCTGACACAGTAAAAAAACTGCCAAACAATGGCGCTGCAGGGAGGACCATGCCCAGGCAGGGGAGGGCCAGATGAACTGGCAGCCTGCTGGTCACACTGCTGAACATGGATGGGATGCACACCTGGGCCTGGGGAACAGGCACATCCTGCTCCAGAGGACCTTGTGCTGGACTTGGTGGTGGTGGTGGTGGTGGTTGAACTGCCTCAGTGTCAGGAGGCGATGCTGGTCCTGCTTCCGGGGGTTGGACACTCACAAGTTTAGAACGGTCCAACAGGAATGGGTGCCCATGCCCACCATGCATGCGTGTAATACCATGCTCTCCCAGAGCTGCCCCACCCCCGACATTTCCTCACCCTGCTCCATCTCTCCTTCTGTGCTCCCTCAGTCTGAGCAATCACTACTCAAACTGTCACACAAGCACAACACACACACAGTCACACAGACAAACAACTAAGTTATAGAGGTAAGAAAAATAAAATTTACAGAAAGAACAAATTGAGTAAAAAAGAGTTCAGAAAAGACAAAAAAATTTAGCTTTTAAAAAAGCTGTTGGGTTACAATCAAAGTTTAACTCTCCTCCTCACTCTGATCTCAAAGTATCAGCACTTCAACACACTCCTCACTCTCCACACTCCTCTTTTTCAGTCTGCACAGGAGAAAGTGAAACTGTCTGCTTGTATGACTCACTTCCTTCCTGCCTGGCAAAAGAGTATGTGACTTACAGTACTGTAAGCCATGTGATGTGTGGGGCTGCCAAATCAGAAACACCAAGTGGATCACTTAGAATCATAATGAGGAACACGAAGCCCATTAAAAACAATGACTTCGCCTTACTTTGCATAGCCATTCCGCCTTAACGTGAAGTGGTAATGACAAGTCGGAGTGAGCACTTTGCATTGCCCACTCCACATAGTGGAGTGGCAACACGAAGTACCCACTTCACGTTCACTTCGCCGGCAGAATTTAAATTCGCTGCATCTCTATTTAAGAGATGATATTCATGGGTTAAAGTGCTGGGGCGTACCCCCTTGAAATGAATGGAGTTATTTTTTATTACTATTTTATACATTATGATAGTTAGTTGGAGAATAATCAAGGCCAATGTAATACTAACAAGGCCCTTGTTAGTCAAGTAGTGTCTTCATTAATCTCCAACTCTCCATGAATAATGTATAAAATATTAATAAAAAAAATACCTCCATTATTTTCAATGGTGAATGCCCCTGCAGTCTCCCTTGCCCTATGTCATAATGTGCCTGAGCATGGGGATGTGGAGGTCAGCTTCACTGGGGGGGGCATAAGCCTGACTATAGTGGGTCTCCAATAGTCTGTGCATACCACACTGCTCAACTATCCCAGAATGCAAGGGACAGCCCTCATTTTCCCCTGAAAACTGCTCTTCTCATATATCCCTCAAGGAAAACATGCTGCTCACACAGAGGATATCCTGAAAATTTAGACTTTATGACAGGGGTACCATTTCAGATTTCAGCAGAGGGGCCAGCAACCAGTGGAGGCCAGGTGCTACAGTAGTTGGCCCGAATGTGCAGAATGTATCTAAAAGGCACAACTTATTTGTTGTGACTGAAAAGTGATACGCAAATCAGGAAAAATTCAAATATATAAAATTCATCTGTCTGTACCTCAGAGCAGTGAAACAGATTTGGCTTAATACCACCCAGTTACTAACCAATTTGTTTCCTGGCTGAAGTTCTGACCCCCCAAAAAAGAAAAACTTTATCCAGATTTCTCTCCCCAACTCCAATCCATTTAATACCCATCCCAGATGGGTCATGAAGCTGCCCAAAGGCACAGAAACATGAAAAACACTTAAATATTTCGGTCCTTCCTCCTTCACTAATGCACCTCTAAAAAAAAAAAATATTTCCTTTCACTTACACGGTCATCTGGCTAGAACCTGTGGCCTGGCCCAGTGTGCCAGCAGACCAGTTTTCAGTATTCTCCTCCTCCTCCATCCTTCTTCCAGAAGCTGGATGCTAGAACTGACTATCCCAGGTCCCCAATGTGGTCCACAATCAAGTCACCTCACCAAACATGTGTTGCTTGCTTCTTGCTTTGCTGCTGCCTTGGCTGCTGCCACACTGCACTGATCAAGTCCTATGAGGCCATTCACACCGCTGTCACCACTTCTGCTAGGCATAGCTTGCTGCCACGGTTGGCCTGTGCTGTGCTGTTTTTCCTTTTTTTTTTGCAAGGCAAGCCTAGTAGGGTAAGTAGGTAGCCTAGTCTTGAGTTAGCTTCTAGCTCACCCTTCTGCCCTTTCAGCCACCAGTGGAGATGGAGACTCACTAAGAGTAGACCAATAAAAATATGCCACCACAACACTGCTATTGAGAGTTCAGTGCTCACTGACTCCTCCAAGCTGTAGTGTGCAGCCTTTCTATTCTGTGGCAGGAAAGACAATGTCACACTCGCATAACTCATACTCTTGCTTGGCTGGAGCTCCTCCATGGCATGTGTGATGGTGCCAACTCTAATAGGTGGACAGAGTGGGCAACACAATACAGACACAGTTGAGTCAGGAGTGCACCTGCAGCATGGGTGCACACAGGCCAGGGGGGTACTTATTGTGCAGAAGATTAAGTCCAAATTTAATACCATTATTGTCAAACCATAAGATCAACCTAGGCAGAAATGCAGGGGGGGGTGGTTGACCTAAATGGCACCCCTGCTTTATGGTAGAAATTCATTCTCAGGTGTAAATATTGGTTCAAGTAAATGCAATGGTTTCCACTGTGTTCTGAGGTACTGTATCTCCATGTCTCAGGATGTGTCCTGATCATTGTGAGGGTCTGTGTCCCTCATTATCCCTCATTTTGAGTGTCCATGTCCCTCATTTCAGTGACAAAATGTGTGGTATGGTGCATGCTTCCAAGACTCTACTCAGCACAAAGAGTGTTGAACATGGCCATAGTGTATATGGTCCATACAGAATGACAAAGGTAAAGTGAGTGAGCCAAAAAAGTCTTGGAGAAACACATGTGTAGCACTAAATATGCATAAGGGGATTTGCATGCTCCAAAACAACAACACAGAGGCCCCTCTTCACACATCTGGAATGGGTGATATTGGCTGACTATATCTTAGGCATTTATTGCACTAAGCAAACAATACTTTACAAATTAATGACAATTTAATGGCAAAACTCAAAAGCCATTAAACAACTTGCAAAAGAATTAGAATTAATGAGGTTACCTAATGTTAATGGGAAATCAATGAAAAGTGTATTTTAATGGCTCTAAATGCTAGCAATAATGTGAGAAATAGTAACTGATGTGTTTTTTTAGATGAGATTTGTACCAGCTTGGTTGCTACACACATGGCAAGCATGCAACATGTGAACCTGATGTGATTTTTAAATGATGTTCACACCAGCTTAACTGCTGTGCTCATGTCAAGCATGCAACAAGCGAACCTGATGTGATTTTTAGAAGATGTTTGTAGCAGCTTACCTGCTATACACATGTCAAGCTTGCAGCATTCAAACCTGATTTGCTTTTTAGACCTGGTTTGCTTAGGTTCACTTTGTGTATAAGAACCACATGCAAACATTGCACAATTAAGCATGTGGCATGCATTCTGCATGTACACTGTGCACTTATATTTCTGCAAGGGTGTAGTTCCATTAATTTACAGAGTGAGGTGAATAAAGTTGTCTTACACATCTATGGTCTGTTACAGAAACCTGCAGAAGAGAGGGCAGTATTTTTAAGATGGTTCTAACTGAGATGATAATTAGGGTTAAGTTGGATAATCATATAAAGTTAGTGCATAGACATTCTGGTTGCAATAACTGAGGATAAATCCCAGTTGTTGTGAATGACCTGGAAATAGCCAGATGTATCTGACAAAATGCTACTGGATCATATATTTTTATAACTGAACCAATATTACTTGTGGTTTATTTAGCAATTTCAAGGCCAGGCAAAGATATAGATAATGCAAATGTGACAATCAAACAAATAATAAGAGTTATAGATTAATATCAAAATGACAGATTGGGCATACAATGCAGGACAATCAATAAGCTATCTTCTCTTTTTTCAGATTACCTAGATAGGGGGAAAATAACTCAAAATGTATGAAGATAATTTATAAAATGCTATCCGATTTACTAAACATCAGACTTGGTAGTCAAAGCTTTCAGTGGTCTTTAGAAGACAGAGGATTTGGACAATACGCATGTGTATATGGCAGTCAGAGATTGGGATCTGCCTAAAATAAACATAGAAACATAGAAATTGACAGCAGATAAGGATCTCTTGGCCCACCTAGTCTCTTATTAAAATAATCATTGAAGCTGAAATATTGGACAAAGAGGCATCTCTTTTTATGGATAGGACCAGCTAAAAGCTGTAGCAAACCACCCCCAAATCTGAGACCTGAAATTAATATATGGACACAGAAGATACAGAGAATACATTGAAAATCACCACAGAAATAGAAATTCCCTTGGCTAGTAAGTATAGGACTTTGAAGGAATCCAAAGTAAGGCAGGATGCAGTCAATAGTACGGATTGGCAACAAAATGAAAGTCTGAGATTAACGACAGGGAATAATGTGAACATATCAGAAATTAAGAGATAAAGAATTCAGGGACATCATCATCACATTTGACATTATATATTTCCTACACGGTAAAATAGTAAAATGCACTAAATGTTCAAGACCTTTTTGAGGTCTCTTTGTTTTGCTTAAAAACTCCACTGGTTGGGGTAATATAAAAATAGAAAGGCTATATGAATCCTGTCATAACTGTACAGCATATTTCTAAGACTGACCATAAGGATAGAGTTCCTAGTAGTAGTAGTAAATTAAGCCTCCCCAATCTACACCAAATAAACCAGAAATCTGGTTAGAACTTTTGCAGACTTTTAGAGGAATTAGAAAGTGATTCCCCAATGTTTCCCATAATAAGTACAGGAGACTACAATCATAGAGTAGGAGTGCTTGAACAATATAATCCAATAGAACAAAAACAAATGTTAGAGTCACAAGCTATAACTGTGTTGCTAGACCAAAATGGATCCACAATGGGAGTCCAACAAAAATTTTGTTGCACGCCCAGTCAGCGACACCGGCAGATCGACGGCATTCTGCAGTTGACTGCCGGTTTGCACTTTGTTCTTTTGTTTTCAATGGGAGGCTTCTCCGAACCCCCATGTGTAGGAGGCTGCACCCCCCCAGCCCCCCACTTAAGGATTCTCAACTCCAGTTGAAGCTGATTGGGGGAGTGCAGGAAGTCCGACAGACAGCGCCGAGTTCCAGTGGGTCTCCCACCATGGCTAGGCACTGCAGTCACTGTGGGGGAACTCGCTGGTGTAATGTCACTGTCAGGGGGGTAACTGGACCAAAACTGAACTCTGGCATGTAAACTTTTAATGGAATTAATTCTCAACCATATGTATATATTACTGAATGGTAGATTTAAAAAATAAATGAAGGGTGAGTTTATTTTATGTACTTTTCCTCCACTGAGACAACTGACTTAATGTTTTTTTTTCTTCTTGAAAATATCCTATATGTTAGTAGAACTTGTTGAGATTCTTCCCCAATCAGATAGTGACCATCTGCCTATTTTATTTCATTTAACATTAACTTAGTATGCAACAGTGGTAGTAATATTTCTCAAACAGTTATGATTGGAAATGGAAAAGTTCAGGACAGACAGTGCTGAAATCAGATAAATATAGGTAGATTAACGAATAAACTGACTTTTGAGGGTTAAGGAAAAAACTTTTTAGCAATGAAGATCCTATGTATCTCTTTGTAGTTGATCATATCTCCCTTCCCCCCAAATTACAGATGCTAGGATGTGAGAGTCAGTTCAGCATCCTGGTTAAACAATGTGCAGAAATCACAAGCAGTATAGCACAGTGGTTTAAGACTCTGAACTGCAAACCTGGAGACTTGGATTTAATTCCCACAGCCCCCACTTGCATACTGTGTGACCTTGAGCAAGTCACTTAACTTCGTTGTGCTCCCAGGTCACACCTGTAAACAAGCTTCCACTTCCAGCTTAGCGTCTCTCCTAGAAAAAAAAAAAAACAGCAAGATTTTAAATGATGTATTAAGGTGAATCAGAAAGAAAAACAATAAATTGAATATTGATTTACCTAAGCAAGAGCACAGAAATTACAAATTAGCACTCATTACAGAAGAAAATGCACTTCAATGTAAATTACTTAGTGAGATGGAGGCAAATATTCAGAAAGATTTCATGCAGGTTTTGATGACTAATAGCAAATGGTACATCAAAGTTCCAGAAAATTATTGAAGCCCAAATACATCAGAGTAAATGGATTGCTTTTCACAAGCCACTCTTTTTTTTCACCCCAAGAACTGAAAAGTGGAGTTGGTATTTATCTGGAAGCTTTAACCTTTGCATTTTGTCCTCTTGCTGGAATTGAAATAGCTAGGGTACTTGATAAAGAAAAATGTAGAGAAGTCCCAGAGCTGGACACTATCCCATTGCAAATTTACAAGGTGTCTCAGTTATGGTGGATTCCCCTTTTGACAAAATTATATAAAGCTATATGGTCCTTGGTGTTTGTATCGGATTCTTGGAATTGCTCCATTATTGTTCCTACATATAACAAACTCTGGACAGAGCCGATAGGGCTACATGAGAGGGATTTGGGGTAAAAATATTGACAAATACCAAAGTTATAAGCCTGCATTGGAAAAATACAATGTGGGCTCGTAAATATGGTGTTTTGTAATATCTGCACACCAAATTTTTAACATAGCCTTGTCATGACCCTGCCTCTTGAGGAAGGGCAGAGCAAATGTTTAACTCCTGCCTGAAAGGTGATTTTATGCAGGGACAGTGAAATAAATTTTGGGATGCAAAAACACATTTTGGGACAGAGTTGAAAATGACAGCTGTCACATTCATAATGTGCTGTAAAGAAACATAGAAACATAGACTTTGACAGCAGATAAGGACCACTTGGCCCACCCAGTCTGCCCATTTCCCTACCTATTGGATAAGCTGTAGATTCTAGTTAACCAACAGCCTACTTCCTGCAACCCCCCACTCTAATTGCCTTATGTCTGTCCCATGCATGTTTGAATTCCCCCACTGTTTTAGACCCCACAACCTCTCCAGGAAGGCGGTTCCATGCATCCACCACTCTCTCCGTGAAAAAAAATTTCCTCACATTACCCCTGAGCGATCCCCCCTCTAACTTTAAATTGTGCCCCCTTGTTCTTACACATCTCTTTTTCTGAAAGATGCTACCCTCCTGGACTTTGTTGATTTCCTTGAGGTACTCAAAAGTTTCTATCATGTCCCCCCATCCCTCCTCTCATCAAGGGTATACATATTAAGCTCTCTCAGTCTCTCTTCATATGGTTTCTGATGTAGACCCTGCACCATTTTAGTTGCCCTCCTCTGGACTACTTCCATCCTGTCTATGTCCTTGCATAGATGAGGTCTCCAAAACTGCATGCAGTACTCCAGATAGGGTCTCACCAACTGGCTGTGTAGAGAGATAACCACTTCCCTTTTTCTACTTGTGATGCCCTTCCCTATGCTTCCCAGTATCCCCCTGGCTCTCCTTACTGACTTCTCACATTGCTTACCCACCTTTAGGTCATCTGATATGACTACACCCAGATCCCTTTCCATTATTGTTGTTGTTAGTACCTCCCCTGCTATTATGTACTCTTCTCCTGGATTTTATTTCCCAGGTGCATTACTTTGCACTTCTTTGCATTGAATCTAAGTTGCCATATGTCTGACCATTCCTCTAACCTTGCCAAGTCCCTTCTATCCTTTCTACCCCCTTGTGTATCAACTCTGTTACAGATCTTTGTGTCATCTGAAGAGGCATACCTTTCCTTCCAGACCCTCTGCAATGTCACCTATAAAGACGTTGAAGAGGACTGGACCCAGTACTGAGCCCTAAGGTACTCCACTAGTAACCCCCCTTTCTTCAGAATGTGTTCCATTCACTATTACCTTCTGTGTCCTGTTGTGCAGCTAGTTTTCTACCCAGACTACCACCCTGAGACCCACTCCCAGGCTGGCTAACTTGATTATTAATCTTTGGTGCGGGACTGTGTCAAATGCCTTGCTAAAGTCTAGGTAGGCCATATCCACAGCCCCTCCCTGGTCAATTACTTTGGTCACCCAGTCAAAGAAATCAATTAGATTCATCTGACATGACCTTTCTGCTGTGAATCCATGCTGCTTTGGGTCCCAGCCCCCTGGCCTCTAGGTACTCAACAATTCTTTCTTTCAGAAGTGATTCCATCATTTTCCCACCACTGAGGTCAAACTAACAGGTCTGTAGTTTCCTGCTTCTGCCTTGCTCCCACTTTTGTGAAGGGAATCACATCTGCCCTCCTCCAGTCCTCATGTACCACCCCATCTTCCCATGATTTGTTAAAAAGTGTGGTTAGTGGTGTCACTAGGTCCTCCCTTAGCTCTTTTAGGATTCTAGGGTGAATCCTGTCAGGCCCCATTGCTTTGTCCACCTTGAGTTTTAGGAGTTCTTTCAGTACTCTTTCTTCTGTAAATGGACTGGCGTCAACCCCACTATCCAGAGTGCTTCTACTGTTTGGTTTAGGTAACTCCTCCTCTTTCTTTTGTGAATACTGAGCAAAAGTATTCATTCAGTATCTCTGCCTTTTCACTGTCTCCCTCTGCCCACCTCCCCTCTTCTTTATTAATCTTCACTATCCCTCCCTTAACCTTTCTATGCTCACTAATGTACCTATAAAAGGTTTTATCCCCCTTCTTGACTGAGTTGGCTATCTTTTCTTCAGTTTGGGCCTTTGCTTTTCTGACTGCCTTCCCCACTTCTTTCTGCTTTAATTGATACAGTTACCTGTCATGCTCCATCTGTGATTCCTTATACTTTTTGAATGTAGTCTTTTTCTCCTTAACCTTCCCTGACACCTCTTTTGAGAACCATAGTGTTTTTTTTATTCCGCTTTGTTTTCTTTATTTGTTTCACACAAAGGCTTGTTGCCTTCATGATGGCAGTTTTGATTTTTCTCCATTGTTCTTCCACCCCTCCTTTCTGGCCATTTGCTAATGCATTCCTCAGGTATTCATCCATTATGCCATAGTCAGCCCTTTTAAAGTCCAGTATCCTTGTCTTTGTATGGCTTTTTTCCATGGTTGTGTTTATTGTGAAGCATACTGTGCAGTGGTCGCTTGTTCCCAGATGTCTACTGACTTCTAAATTTGTGATCCTCTCTCCATTTGAGAGTACCAGGTCTAATATTGCTCCCTCCTGAGTGGGTTCCACCACTAGCTGTCTAAGGCATGCCCCCTGTGGGCATCGAGAATGACCCTGCTCTTGGATGTGGCTGCAGTCCATGTCGCCCAGTTAACATCTGGCATATTCAGGTCCCTCATCAACAGTATCTCCCTTTTCAGCCATTTTGAGAATGCCTCTATCATTTTCTTGTCCATTTCCTCCCCTTGAGATGGGGGTCTGTATACAACCCCTGTGCGGATTGTGATGCCATTCCCTATCTCCAAGGTGACCCAGAGTTCCTCTTGTCCTCCCTTTACTCTTTAGTTCTGTAGCTTTGATCCCTTCCCTTATGTAGAAAGCTACTCCACCTCCTCTTTTACCCTCCCTGTCCCTTCTGTAGATTGTGTACTCTGGTATGTTGACATCCCAGTCATGGTTCTCCGTGTACCATGTTTCTGTGACTGCCACAATATCCAAGTGTTCCTCTTCCATCAGGGCTACTAGCTCTGGAAGCTTGTTTCTCAGACTATGGGCATTGGTACTCATTGCCCTCCATTTAATGTTGGCTTTATCCTTTTTTACCCCATCCCTGCTCTTATTGCCCTTGTCCATTTTTCCATTTACCCCTGCCCTCTGTCAAGCTCTGTACCTCAGTGTTTACCCTACTACCTGCCGTGTTTTGTGGGGGGAGGCTTGAACTTCCCTGTTTCCTATCAGCACCTCCCCCTTGGCTAGTTTAAAAGCTTACCAAGGAAGCCTTTAAACCTGTCACCTAAGAGCATCTTTCCCTTCCTGGACAGATGCAGATCATCATGCCAGTACAGACCTTCATCTCTCCAGGTGGACCCCAGTCCCCAATGAAGCCAAAGCCCTGTGCTCTGCACCAGTTTTGCAACCATTCATTAAACTGCATGGTGTGCAGTACCCTAGCCTCACCCCTGCCATAGACTGGCAGCACCTCTGAGAAGGTTACCATGCTTGCTACCTGTTTGAGGCCCCTCCCCAACTCCACAAATTCATCCTGCACTGCACTGATCTCATGTCTAGCTAGGTCATTTGTCCCGAGGTGGACAATGATATCTAGTTTCCTCTCCTGTGATGCTGCTTCTGCAATCCTGAGGATTTGCTTCCTGTCCCTCTAAGCCATGGCACCAGGCAGGCACTTTACTTCCCTCTCCTCTCCCTTCCCCAGGTCTACACCCCTAACAATTGAGTTCCCTATCAGAAGTTGTTTCTTTCCCTTGTGGTGTCCCTTGCCACCCTTTTGTGGGTCTCCCTTGTGGATGTCCCCAGCATACTTCTTGGTCTCCAATGAGGGTGTCATCATAGAGGAACCTTGATTTGCCAGACTGACATATGATTTGTGTAGAGGTGCAATGGCTATGTAGTAAATTTGGAGCAAAAACATTAAAAATTACCAGATTTACAAGCCTGCATTAGAAGACTTCAATGAAGGCTCAGAGGTTTGTTATTTTTTAATATTGTTACACCAAATTTTCAACATAGCCTTCTTATGATATCATATCATGAACAAGGGTACAGAAAATGTTCAACTCCTGCTCGAAAGATGATTTCATGCAGGGACCACAAAATTACCTTTTGAGATGTGGAAAAAACATTTTGGCATGATCTGAAAACAGACAGCTGTCACATTCATGAGGTGAAGTATATATATAATATGTATACCCTCAAGGAAAAGAGGAAGAGGGGGGACATGATAGAAACTTTCAACTACCTCAAGGGAATCAACAAAGACTGAGAGGGTAGCATCTTTCATAAAAAAAGAATGAGCAAGAACAAGGGGGCACTATTTGAAGAAAGAGGGTGGATGGCTCAGGGGCAACATGAGGAAGTATTTTTTCATTGAGGGAGTAATAGACACATGGAACAGCCTTCCTGAGGGGGGTCATGGGGTCAAAAACAGTGGGGGAATTCAAAAATGCATGGGGCAATTCTAGTGGGGTGTAGCAGGAAGTAGGCTGTTGGTTATTTAGGATCTGTAGCTTATCTAATAGGTAGGGAAATGAGCAGACTAGGTGGGCCAAGTGGTCCTCATCTGCCATCAAAGTCTATGTTTCTATGTAAACTTACAGCTATATTATAAATGTGGGTAAAAATATTGAACGTTACCAAAATGATGAGCCCATGTTTGCAAAATTCAACATAGGCTCATAACTTTGTTGTTACTGAACAGCCTGTACTTGGTGTATAGCAACAGCCTCTCCACCCTTTGATACTGCTTGTCTAGCTCAGTTTCCTAAAAACACAGTACCTCTATTGGGACAAGAGACCAAGCATGACCAGAAGTCTCTTGATCAGCTGTCTGGAGGAGGCAAGGGCTTCACAGAGTTAATGTGTTGTCTTTACCCTTCAAGATAGGAGGCCTAGGGGGCATCTTTCTTTTGAGTCCCCTGCTGCTGAGTCGAGTACCACATGGAGGGATGTCAAAGCACACCTCTCAACCTTTCATCACACAACAGTGGAACACTGCCCCTCAATATGTTGGGGGGGGGAATTGTGGAACACATCATCAGATCTTAGAGAAACAAACAATTCAAACAGTTCAGGCTCAAAGAATGTGGACATTTGGGCATACATGTTCATAAAGTGTACAGTTTACTGAGCAACACAGATACATTTTTTGCATTAAAATTTCATGTGCAGTATGGGAGAAAGAGCACTTGTGTGGTAAAATGAAGGAGTATTCCTTGAAATGTGTGTCAGTTGAGTCAAACATCCAGTACCTCTTGCAGTGGAGGCCAGATGTTGTGATATGCTCATAGGGTTAAAAACTGGTAGTAATGAAATATCTGGTCCTGGAGGGAAACAAAAATACATTATAAAGTGGAAAGGAAAAAAAAAATAGGTAAAACTTCTATATCCAGAATTCCTGAGTTCCAGTGCTGGATTACTTTTTTGATATCTGTACTGGGATATTGCAATATTAGCTACAATTGTTTGTTCTGGAGACTGCTTCACCCTCCTCCATCAACAATATAGTCTAACTAACCTTCCTAGGCTGTTCGGATAACATAATGAACACAAGAGTTCTCTAAATCCCCTCTGGACACAGGGACATTGCTGACATTCTGAGAGCACCAGATGAATTATTAACCATTCTGCATGCTAATCAAATATCTGATTGACTAATTTAGTTGCTAATCTTAGCAAATCCCTAGAGTAGTCCGTATGCATCTAGCAACCGTGATGTTTGGGTGCTAAATGATATTTAATACAGCATGCTTCTGAAGAAAATGTATTAGAAGAAGTGCAAGATAACGCACCTGGGTAGAAGGAACCCTGGGGAGAGCTACAGGATGGAGGGGAGATGCTGACAGTCACCAAGCAGGAAAGGGACCTAGGAGTTATCATTTCTGATGACCTAAAGGTGTCAAAGCAGAAAGCAAAGGCAGCGGGGAGGGCCAGTGGCATGTTGGGGTGCATAGGCAGAGGTATCATTTGCAGGAGGTGGGAGGTGGTGATGTGATTGTATAAAACACTGGTAAGGCCTCATCTAGAGTACTGTGTGCAATTCTGGAGGCCACACCTGTGCAAGGACATAAACAGGGTAAAGGCAATCCAGAGAAGGGTGACAAAGATGGAACATGGCTTGCACCTCAAAACATATGAGGAGAGACTAAGGAACCTCAGTATGTACTCCACGGAGGAAAGGAGAAAGTGGGGGAACATGATAGAAACTTTCAAGTACCTCAAGAGCATAAACAAGGTGCAGGGGGAAGACCTTTTCCAATATAGAAGTACTAGAACCAGGAGGCATAATATGAAATTGAAGGGGGGTAGATTAAGAGGAAATGTGAGAAAGTTTTTCTTCACAGAAAGAGTAGTAGATGGTTGGAATGGTCTGCCACAAGCAGCAGTGGGAGCAAGCACGGTGGAGGGTTTGAAACTTGCCTGGAGCCTTGAGGTGGGAGGGAGTGATAAAAAGCCATTGTTGTCCCAAACATTCTGAGCTAACAGATATGTGTGTAGTGGAGCGGGGGCTTCTGTATTTTATTTATTTATTTATTTATAATGTAATCAGTTTACAACCTTTGAGCCAGGGGCTCATTTCCAAAGGTACCTCATCAACAATGGTAGATAATACAGATAATACAGAAAGCAGGGTACATACAAAAGAAGAGCATGAGTATAAACAGACATGGATAAATGGCACATGGTTACAGCAAACATTGGTAGTGTAATACAGAGCAAAATATGGTATTATTGACAACAGGAGAATAACAGGGTTTAGCAGCATAACGGTATGTCATGGAAGTGTGATAACAGCCAAACAGGTCTACTGTGTCAGATTACAAGGAGCGTAAGGCATGAGACAGGAACAGTACAGGTAAATCGATAAAGCAGTCACACCGGTCATATGATAACAGATTACAAGAAGCGTAGGGCCTGAGACAGGAGTAGTACAGAACGGAGGTATGATCCATATGGAATAGGGTAGTAAATAAGTAAGCATAAGCAGCATAAGGAATGCAACGTGGTTCGTTCTAGACAGTAGTGATACAGTAGGCAGCGGGAATCGTAGCAGTAGTGAAGTTGTTAGAAATAGGGAAGTGAGGGGACGGAGCTGCCCAGAGGGCATTGTCAGTGAAGAGGGGGTTTGAGCAACCGTGAGCTGTTACATATGCGTTTGACACTTACAAGCATTAAGAATTATCACTTTTTCCCATAATCTGTCAGATGACTATGGGATGGCAATAGCCCAGCAACACCATCCCCATCATGGTGCAAGACCTTCTAAAGTAACATGAAAATCTGAACTCTCATGAAAGTGATACTAAGAACTCAGGGAAACTTCGAAGAAAACCTGGTTTTTGGACACATGTGAGTTGATAATGCAAGGGTTTTCTATGTGATACCCTCCCCATTCTTTACCAGGGCTAGATGCATGAAAACAGGATCTTTACCTAACAGTCTTCATTTGGTCCTGCTGCTTTTCTATTTTTGAAATCATAGCCTTCTGCTTGAGCATGCAGTAACTCTGTGTATTTGCAAATGTGCTATATTGCTATTTAATTATCCTTCAGGATAAGCAAATGGGTAAGGAAAAATCATAGCACATGTGGCAAATGTGTCACTCTCAGAAGCAAATGTTTTGTTGGTACAGATGGACAAACATTTCTTATAACTTTCTGAGGGGCTGTGTTGAAATGATCTGTTTTTAATTACTGATTTACTAACCTCCTGGTGCAAAAAAAATGGAACAGACATGCAATATTAAATTTGTTTAAAGATCAATGAAAACATTATTAGTTTTATAATGCTGATGACATGCATGAGTAACAAAATCTTATTTTTACCTGAAACATTTATTAGACATACCAAAGGGTTCCAAAGCGTGTTTTTGCACCACTGTCTGTGACTTTTCAGATGAATGCTCTTTTTGATTATGCCATTTGTGTCATCAGTGCTTCATTTTATCTACCCCCACACCATTCTGAATAGTCAAAGAGAACCAATTATGGACAATTTAAAATAAAAGACAAATGCTGCAGAAGATGCATTACCTCCTGGTAAGGCAGCTCAGCCTGTTCCAGTTTTTGTTTTGCAGCTCCTTAAGGAGGAAAGAGATCATATTTTGACTTCATGGAAATGGCAGCCCAATCTCTTCCACTTCCCTAACGAGATAGCTCCACCCACATATATCAGTGTTCAGAGGTATAATAATCTGGATCAATGGACAGTGACTTTTAAATTATGTTTTTTATACTTTACTATGTAGTTTTTTTCATAGGTACTGGAACCTATAGGCAAGGGATGGTGACAACCTCTCCACTTTTGCCCAAGAGCAATCAGAGTGCCCCTTTAGTGCATTCAAGGTCAGAAGGGAAGCAAACATGATCTCTTTTGTTATTACTATAGCCCCCCCATGCACTTTTCCCCATGTTCTGCTACCCCTGTTCTTTTTAATCAAAGCCTCCACTTAACTAACAAGAACTTTGTTAGTTAAAGAAAAAGTAAACACTGCAGGGCTTACTCAAACTGTACAAGCCTGCTGGCCCAGAGGCATGGAGGGCTAAGGCACTAAATGCCTTACCTTCTGCAATGCCAGTGACCCATGTTCAGAAATGAGCATGGTTGTGGGGGGTCTGGGTGAGGATTGAGCTGCCACCTAGCAGATCTCCTGTCCCAGACTGGAGTGGTTGGCCATCTCAGCTCCTGGCTGCCACCAGGTTGAGGCCTGGAGGTAGCACATGGGAAACTGAGTGACAGACAAAAGTCACAAGGTGGGGGAGGGAGTCATGGTCTCAGGATGCATGAGCACCTCCACTTGCATGCACTTGGCCGTGTATGTCGCAGCTAGGAGTAGGATGGGAGAAAATGGGGGGAAATGAAAGGCACACCAGGTATTAATGATGCCCACCCACCACATCCTCACTGTCATCAGCAGAGTACAAGGTAGGCAGCACTAGATTCAGTCATGGAGAGAGTATGGCCCTCCACCTCTTGAACCTGCTACAGGGGGAGGTCCAGAGGGGGTACTTGCCACTCAAGGTAAGCCTGGGGAGATGATGGATGGTGGGGGATGGTGGAGCATGAACCAAGAGGAGTCAAGCCTGCCATAGTCAGAAGCATAAACATTAAAAAATAAATTGAAAATGCATGAAAATGTCTTTAAGGTGAGGTATTGGGCTTACCTGTAAGTGTCAGGGCTACCGAAATGTAAGTATTTTTTATTTTAGTCTTTGGTAACTAGGTAAGGCCCACTAGGCAGAAGTGCCTGTTTTCAGGGGTGACCTGGGAGCACTGGATGATTAAGTGACTTGCTCAGAGTCACACAGTATGCAAGTAGAGGTTGTGAGAATCAAACCAAGGTCTAGTCTACTGGATGTACCAAGCTCATTCACAGCGCATTACTCTAACCTCTAGGCTATACTGCTAGCTTGTAAATCACCTGTAAATTAAACAAAGGCAACAGCCATTTTGTGAAACCTTGAGAAAGAAAGTGACATTACTAAGGGTTAAGCTTTAATTAACCACATACAGCTTGTCACTCAGTGAGATCACCTTCTGGCACAAGGTTCTATAGCAGCTGCCTTGATTTAATTTACAGATGATTTACATACTTACATATCAGGACTCATGGCACCTACAGGTGTGTGGAATACCTCATTTGAAAGCTCATTTAATTGATATCCTCAGTTTGAGTGACCCCTACAGTGTTTACTTCTCATTAAAGTGGAGGTTTAGATTCAAAACAAACTACACAGAAACTTATTACAAAAAATAACTTGAAAGACACCCCACCCCATTGAACCCTATTATTTTATGCTTCTTGGCCTCATTGATCATGACCTCCTTTGATCATCCACCAGCACAACCATCCCATCCTATGAAAGTCCTTTTACCTGGGTCCTGGATCTCTTGGACCACCCATTACAGACAGTGGAACTGGGCCCCCAGATTGTCCTCACTGGTGGAGTTGACTTCACCTCTTTGGTTCCCTCACCACACCATCTGGTCAATCTCCTTGTGGAGGTAAAGTCTGGAGTATACCCATGCCCAGGAAGAGAAGCCCGATAGTGGAACTGGAGGTGAGGGGGGCATGGGGCTTCATTCTCCTGATTGGTGGCAGTGACCTTGATTTTCTGGATCCTTAAGAGAATCAGGCATGCAAAGGTATCTAGGACATTGTTATGTGTGCTCCATGAACAAAATATTGATGTTCACCCCTCCTCGAATCCCAACTCTGGCCTGCTGAGCCTCCTCGCTCCCAGCCATGGCTAGGGACCAGGCCAATGCTGGGGTCCACTTCCCTCCTTCAAGAGGAGGAGAACTGTCCCACAGATGCGCAATCCTCCACCCCCAACAGGACAACCTTCTGATGCTACAGGCACATTCCTGAACCCAGGTAGTCATTGCCACAAGCGATAACACTACCAATGCACTGGCAGGCCAACCAAATGATCCTTATTTCATCACTGAATGTTTAAGAGTGGGGCCAGATGAATATGGAAGTGGAAGGGATTGGGAAGCCATTTTCCCAGAGTCAAATGTGATCCCTTCCTTTCTGAAGAAGCAGCAATAAAAAACATTTGGTTTGGAGACAATGGAGAGGGGTAAAAATGGATGGATGCAGACACAAAGGTATTTATTCCCTGCCTTGACCTGATTGCCCCAGACATTGGGGAGGGGTTAAATTGGATGGATGAAGTTACAAATGTATTCCCCCCCTGCATTGATTAGATTGCACCAAAACATTGGGAGTTTACTTTAAAAGGGTCCCAAGTTTATTTAACAGTTTCCACAATTTACAGCAGTTTGCATCCACATAATGTCACATGTATCAATATTAGGAAGCATTTCTGTCATTTTCTGAACGCAAGATGTACCTCATTTTGCATCCAAGCTAGACAATATGATAGATGGTTTAACAGTAGAGACAGAAGTCTGCTTTGAAAATATGGGCAGGCAGGTTAGGTCTGAGAATCCTTCCCCTTGAACCAGAAAAAGCTAGACATTTAGCAGGAGTTTATAGGATCAAAGCAAGAAGAGAGATAGGGAGCAGAAAAAAGAATCAAATGAAATATGAATCTGAGGAACCTCTGTTTGTTATCTCTCACTATTGAATTGGAAAAGTATGCAAAATTAGCAGTTTTGTATATGCTTGCATATGTATTTATTTAAATGCCAGCAGTCTTTCTACAATGGAGCGTAACCCTGTCAGATCCGAGAAGCTAAGCAGGGTTGGGGCTTGTCAGTAGTAAGATGGGAGACTTCCCATGTACGTCAGGTGCAGCAGCAAATGGCACTAGTAGTTCTGCAGGGGGCACTCTCCTCTTGGTTAAAAGTAACACACCAATGCCCCAGCATGAGTTTGAAGGACACTGTGCTGTCTTTCTGAAGAGACATTAACTGGAAGTCCTGTCTTGCCTTTACTGGTGATTGTTCAGATGGATGTTAAAGACCCCATGACACTCAGAAAAGTGTATGTGAATTTTCCAGGTGTCCTGGACAGATTTCCCCATTAACAGAAAAGTACACCACAAGCTTATCCTGGTTCAGTTGCAGGCTTCCAGATCTACATGGATCCCTATCTTTCGACGGGAAATGGAGCCATCTACAGGGAAATTGTTCCCATTGACTTGAATTGGTTATATGGGAAAACAGAGCAATTTTACTTCCATAGAAAACAAGATACTGAAACCATAAAGTGAAAATGCTGATAAAAGCTCCAAAATGTATATTGCAAACAGTGTAGGCCTGTCTTTGAATGTTCCTCTAATTAAAAGAGCAACAGAGGAAAGCCTCAACAAAAATAAATAAATGTAACCAATCAGAAGCATTTTAAGAAACAACACAGACCTAACTACAGAATGAAAGCAGTTTTCTGAATGGCTGGTTGCTGAATCAAGCCAGCCAAAAGTGTGCAGTGTGGCAGTACTTACAACTCCTTCTATTCTGAAAACAAATGTTCATCTCTCAATAAATTACACAGTCGTACAACTTCTGCTTTACTTGAAGTTCGGATCTGATACACCTGTTGTCTAGAAGTTGATTTCCTACTCAAATCCTAAAAAAAGTCAATGGTTGCAATGCTTTAATAACAATGTATGCCTTTATTTTTATTTAAAAATCAAAATATATACAAATAAATTAAAAACTTGTCAAATCTGCATTGCTTCTATTATGTTCATTGCCTTCCCAATCCAACATTTTAGGGAGCAGCTAAATAATAATAAAACAAAAAAATTAAATAATAGTTTGGCATTTTTGACTCCCACCCCTTTATTTATGCGTGAAACAATATAAAATGTAAAAATTATGTCAAATGGATGGGTTCAGTGACCTAAGTCAGCCAACAAAAATGATGTGGAAAGTGTGTGGAGTAACAGACTAGCCAATGGTTTGTATTATGTACTGTATGTGCTGCATGTAGTTGCTAGCAATAACAGAAGTAAATAGAGGGGACACATGATTACACAGCTCTGATATTCCTCCAGCTCCAACACCAGCACCTATGACAAGATAAGAAACAGCCAGGATTAAGTATCAGAGCATATGGGGTATGGCAGTTTTCAAAATAAAGCATTATGTTTTGGTGCGACGGGGGCAAACTGGTCACTTCATACTCACCTCAGCTGATTTTTGACATGGGCCTGTCAATGAAAAATGAGCAATCAGGAAGTACAGCTCTGAGGGACGAGAGAAACATAGACACAGAATTATAATGTGTGGGACACAGTGATCCCAGATCTATGGGGATTACCATATTTTATGAGGCTTGAGGGCTCAAAATGAGGTACAGAAAGGAATTCTTCATTTTGTAAAATATATGGGAGAAATTGGCACCATCACGTTAAATCCAAGGTAAGTTGCTGCAAGAGTCTCAGAGTTCATTCCTGGATCATTTACCAGATGAGATTATCACAAGCCTGCCCCCTGATTGGTTCAGAGACCCCAGTCATGCTCTGATCATGCACTGACTATGGTCTCTGATTGGCTATGCTACAATTGTTTGATGCACTTCTGTCCTGGAAATATTTAAACTGGCTACTGGAGTTGAGAGTGTTGTTCTTTCCTTTGCTATACTTGCTGCCACTGGAGAGAGAGGAGATATTGTCCATCCACAGCTGCTCTCCACCTCAGCCTGCCACATGTTTTCGGCGTTTCCCTGGCCCGGGACCCCAGCATCTGAGAGAGCTACTGACACACCTGCCTCCAGCCCATTCTGTTTCGTCAGCTTTTAATTTTTCCACAGCCCAGAAGAAAAGAAGAGATGAGCCTGTCCCAGAGCTGCCTTCCAATTGCAGATAGATCTGCAAAATAAATTTAAAAAACTACCTGGGACCCCGCTGGCATAGAGATGAGACCCTGACCTGCTGCCAATCGGTTCCATTTCATCAGCTTTAATGCAGTGTCACAAAAGTGATCATGGAGTGAGAGATGAGCCTGATCCCTGAGCTGCTTTCTTGGATGATCATCTCTGTGAGAAAAGGTAAAAAAAAATTATTAATAACCTGTCTCTGGGATGGCATCAAGTAATCAAGCTAGCTAGCTGAACCATCTATGAATATGTGCTGCTTTGGCTAGAACAGAGGGTGGGAGAGGTTAAGGAGATCATGAATTTTTAAATATTTAATAAAAAAAAATCTCCTGAGTCACTGGAGGATGTAACAATATAATTCAGGTGGGTCCTCCCTAAGTGTCCATGGGACAGAGTGTACTTGGAGGAGATTGATGAGATAATGAGTTTTAATGTAAATATTAACAAAAACAAAACTCCCATTCACACTGGAGGATGGAAAAATGATTTAGGTACCAAACCTGTCCAGGGGGTAATCAAATAATCATGCATCATTCATTGATCTGTGTGCTGCTTTGGATGGGACGTGAACTCAGGGGAGCTTGAGGAGATACTGTTTTTATTTATATTAATAAAAAAAACTATCATTGATCACTGTTGGCTGCTTTCACTAAGAGTATGTTGATCAGACAGTGTTTAAAAACTTGGGGGAGGTCGAGGAGATGACAACTATAATGATGCAAATTGCGAACATAAATTGGCTTGAGCATACAGGAAAATCTACAGGAATTTCACCCAAGTTTTACAGGGAAAATACAGGAAAAATTAGGGTCTGCTACAAGAAAATGCGTTGGCCGATCTGGGAGCACTGGACAGTACATGAAGAGAGTAAAGGACTTTGAATTTTATAAACTTCAGATTTCTACTTTTTCACCCTCTTACCTGTTTCTAGGGATGAGATAGATCATGTTGAGGGCAAGACATCAGCCATTCCCTTTATTACAGGGTTGTTGCTTTACATTTTTATTATTGTGTCCCCCACTCAAGTGTTCAGATCCCTACACTTCAGCAGCTTCAATATTCTCCAGCTGTTTCACAGAAACCCTTTTCAATCGCCATTTGTGTGATGTGACTCCTACACAAGCTTTACATTTTTAGGGCTGCATAGAAGCATGCACCAGAGCACTGCAGTGCAATTGTAAAACAAGTGTCTTACTGGGACATATGCAGTACAACCTATACAAGCTTTGCACTTTTTATTAATGTTTCCCCTACTCAAGTGCTCAGATCCCAGCATTTCAGTGGCTCCAATTTTCTCCAGCTGTTTTGCACAAATCCTTTTCAGTCGCCATTTGCGTGATGTGGCGCCTACATAAGCTTTACATTTTTAGGGCTGCATAGAAGCATGCATCAGAGCAAGGCAGTGCAATTGTAACATAAGTGTCTTATTGGGATATATGCAATGCAACCTACACAAGCTTTACATTTTTTATTAATGTTTCTCCCACTCAAGCATTCAGATCCCAGCTTTTCAGTGGCTTCAATTTTCTCAAGCTGTTTCAACAAAATCCTTTTCAGTCACCATTTACATGATGTGGTTCATACACAAATGACTCCTCCATTTGTGGCACCTAAGCAGAAAACAGTATCTACATTTATTTTGGCTTTTTAATCTGAAACCCACCAAATGCCATGTTTTTAATGACCTTTTGTAGCAATCATTATGTATCTGTTTTATCTGTGGTCTAAATATTAGCATGATGCATGCTGGTGAAGAAAAAAGCAATGTTAAAAATGTGGAGGTGATTTTTTTTTACACCCTTACATATTGTCACTTCACAAGGAATGCAAGGGTACTTTTCATTAACAATAGGTCTGCAGGGCTGCACTCACTGCAGCCCTAAAAAGGGGACTTCAATAATCCTTTTGTGTATTGCCCTACCAGCCTTCTGGATAACTCACAGAAAATTGTTGGTTGGCAGTCTCTGAATGGAGTACAGATATGTATCAAAAATACTAACGTCCTTGTTGAAACAGTCTGGCTGCAGGGGAAATAGATGGCAATGTACAATTGTTTTATACTACACTATTCGGCACATAAATATTGTCTGCTCAAAAAAAAACTCCTGTCTGTATTTTCTATTGATTTTATTCAAGCATTTGACAAGGTCAGCAGAAAGATTTTGTGGTCAGAATTACATAATTTAAGAAGAGGTTTGGATCTCCTGAATACTGCCATCAGGCTGTATAACCACACCTGGGCTAAAGTGAGGTATACATTTGGGTGACAATTTATCAGATAAATTGGTTACCAACCTAGAAGGAAAACAGATTTGCATCCTAGTGTTGCCTCTCTTTAACTTCTTTATAAATACAGTCTTACTTAATCTGAGGAAGGAAGAATTCCACAACACTAAAATCTTTAACAAAATATTGGTTGCACGGCTTATGCAGATGACATATTTATAATCTCTGTCTTAATCATAAACTGAGCCATGTGCCCACCAAACAAAGGTATGATCATACATTTGAAAAAAAAGGCTCAATGTACAGCCATAGCTAAAAAGAGTTCCTATAAATTTGCTATTTATTTGGACAAGGTAAAACTAGAACAAGTACTTTTTTATGATTTCTTGGGCCTACAGTTTCCATATAATAAGTCTTGGACTAATCATTGGAAGTGGACCATTATTAATAAAAAAAACAACCCACTATACACCTTACTAACTCTATTTAATAAGATGCACAAAGGAATATGGGGGAACTGTTTAAATGTGATGTTTGTGGCAATAAATACTAAGTTCAATGCAAAATGATTATGTAATATATGGATCTTTAAAATAATACCATCCTATAGCATACAAAAAAATCCCTGTAATACACTGGAGCCAAAGTGATAATAGTATCATTGACAAGTGATAATACTATCGTTCAGAACTAGCAATACTATCGTTCGAGCTCTGAACGATAGTATTATCACCAAACCTGAAGAGCACAACCTCAAAACCTTCCAATACCGTAGGCTTGTTCCAGACATCCCCATGGGAACCTCTTTGCCATGTTTGGTGATGTTCCGAAAACTGCACTTCCTGATTGGACGTGGTTTCTCTGTGGGAGTGCAAAACAGTTGCAAAAACATGGCGGCCTTCTCTCGCTTAGCGAGAGAAAATCTTCCCTTCGCACTACTGATGATGCTTTGCCACATAATTATCTGGCTGATCCTGCATACACCAAAGCAAGATATCAACTAAATGTAGGACTGCCTACCAAACAAAACTCACTCAAGGGAGACACAGAGTGAGTAAGCGAGTGTGCATTGCAGAACAGGGTGGGAGTGGAGACGGAGAGAGTCAGTGTCTGAGTCCTCACTGTGATGGGAGCCTACTCTCACAGCAACACACAAACAAACTCCAAACAAAACCTGCATCCATATATTACAAAAATTAAAAAAATAGGTGAGTGTCTATCACTTGGGAGTAATATCATCTCGAGGTTTTGGGGACAAGGGAACTTCTTGAGCTTCGCTCTCAAGGTTTCCTTGTCCCCAGAACCTCTGGATGGTATTACTTCCTTGTAATAGAAACTCGCCTATCTATTATTCTATCTATAGGACTTAACTCTGGGGTTATGAGATATAGAATGTCTATATACATTCTTAACAAAATGTATAAGCACATTTCTCACGTTCCTTGGCCTACCTCATCTTGTGTAGTGTGTTCAGAGCCAGGATAGCCTGACTTAGAGCCAAGCTTTTATTTGTAAAAGAATGCTTAATTCCTGGCTTAAGCTAAATAGGTATTAATAGGTAAAATGTCTCAAGATATGGTTATTAGAGATTAAAAATTATTTAGGTAGAGGATTTTCATTTCCATGGATGGTAGCTATCGAGGACAAGTTAAATCAATTGGACTATTGACATATATCATAATTTTCCACATTTTAACCAATACAAGTTTTGAAAAATTGAATAAATCTCAGAATAGAATCATAATCCATACAGGAAGATATAGAACTGGTTCAAAGCACAGAAATCCTTCAAATGGGTTCAAGGACCAAAACCATGTTCAGAAGGGAACCTTTTTGATACATATTATACCCCCCTTATAAGAAGGACATTTTTGACATGTTTCTGGTCTGAGCTCTAATATAGCAGTATGTTAAAGAAAAACACAAGAAAATTGCTGCAGATGTTATCCCATTTTGTTATACAGAGTATCTTGATCTTGTTTAATAGTCTTGCCCAAATTTAAGTTACAAAGAGATTGGTGTCAGTTATGAACTCTTCACTTGATCTAGATTATCCCCTGAGCTTTTAGTGCGCAATCAAAGGAATTCCTCCATAACAGGAAATATTAAAAACTTCATTGACTTTACAGTAGGTTTAAATTGATGAAATATAAAGCATGCTTACTGGTATGGTATGTTACTTGTTACCTTTTAAAATGCTGTATTGAATTCAATATTATATTGGTTACATCATTTACTTTGTATGGTATGTCCACTACTATGTTAAATAAGAAACTAAGTAATGGTTATAGATGCAACAAAGTCTTACTCCACCCACAAATTATCCACAAAGTCACCAAATTCACCTCCACAGATCAATTCACAAAGTTGTCCACATAAGTGATCATTTGCCATTTGTAACTTCACTTTGCTTTTAGGATTTTTAAGTGCAAATTGCACTTAAAAAAAAACAAAGCAAGGAGAAGTTGCAAATTCAAAATCCCCCAAATCCCTTGTGTCTAGTGCCCTCCCCCTGCTGATTGCCAGCCAAATATACTGTATATGTTAAATCCCTAGTGTCTAGTGCCCCCACCTATTACCATTCAGCCGTCAAAATGTGAAATATATGGTTTAAATCCATGGTGTCTAGTGTTCCCCTCCCCAATCACTGGTCAAAATGTAAATATATAGTTTAAATCATTGGCATTTAGTGGTCTCCCACCCCTTGCCAATTGTCGATTGCTGGTCAAAATGGAAAATATATAGTTTAAATCCCTGGTGTCTTGTGGTCCCCCCGCCATTGATCACTAATTGTTGGTCAAAATGTAAAATAAATATTTTAAATCCTGGGTGTCTAGTGGTCCCCCCCACCAATCACCTCCCATGGCCCCAATGATAAAAAATATCACCAATGAAATCTCTGGTGTCATGCGGACCCCAACCCCACACCCAATCAGGTAGTTCCACACCACCCTGACCCCCCAACTGGACCTTAAGTGGGTGACCAGCACAACCCTCCACTCTCCACCATGGCTGGCCACCTGACTGACACTAAAATGAATGAGCACATACTTGTACAAGCACATGTTTATTCATTCCAGTGTCAGTCAGGTGCCAGCCAGGCTGGAGAGTGGAGGGCTGTGATGGTCCCCTGCTCAGGGTCAGGTTTGGGGGAGAGCAGGGTGGTAGGGCACTACCTGATGGGGTGGGGGACACTAGAAACCATAGATTTCATTGGTGATTTTTTTTTTCAAATTGAGGTTGGGGGCCTGTGATCGGTGGTGGGTCAGGGGGACCACTAGACACCAAGGATTTAAAATATTTATTTTATATTTTGACCAGTGATCTGCAGGGGGGGCTCTAGACACCTGGGATTCAAACTATATATTTTACATTTTGACCAGTGATCGGAAGGGGTGGCACCACTAGACATCAGAGATTTAAAGTATGTATTCTTACATTGGGGACGGTGATTGGTGGTGGGGGGGGTGCCTCTAGACTATAATTTGCACCACGAAGTGTGGAATTTCACAGACAAAATTTTACACTTTGTGATTGATCAGCACTCCACGAATTGGAACATTTTGTGAATTGCACTTCGCGAATTGAGTATAATTTTTGAAATAATTTGCAAAGTGAATTATGCCAGCTTCTCACATTTCTAGTAATAGTATGTAAACTGCTGTTTTAAATTAGAGTGGTAGTAATGGTATGTCAAAAGCAAATGGTAAGACAAACCTTTTAGGGACTTGTGTATTCCCTTTTGGACAGTTAGACTTTGGGATTACAGGGCTTGACCAAAAGAAGGAATTAGGTAACAAGGTCCAAACCATCTGGAAAAGGGATTTTCCTGTTTACATTCTTTATCTATAACAGAAGTTGTTAATGATCCTCTTATCATATTGCTACTGGCCATATGATATTTTGTCAAAAATTAGATAGTAGTTCCATGCAGACTGGCTAACATTTAGATTAGGAACTTATACCATTGGAATAGAAAGAATGTGCAATAATAACTTTTGTAAAATGTTTTTAATACTGCTTTATAATGTGATGACAAGACTGTTAAAAAAAGAAGTCATATCTATGTTACACAATGAGACTTAATCACTTGTTATGGAAAAAAAATTTGTAAGGGTTCAGATTCTTTTATATAGTTATTACACCAATGTTTTAGGTGTCAACATGTGTGTAAATTAAAAACTAAATCAGGGACACATCCTTTGCTATGATGTTGATTTAATTTTTTCCAGAAATTAAGAATAAATTACCAATACAATGACAACTTCTTGAACTATCATTCACAAAAATGTGGAACATATGTGTATGTTCTTATACATAAAAGCATATGAATCCCATGCCATTCTCATTAATCATGTTTGATAGATGTAGAACATGGTTGTGAATACACCAAAAGAGAAAAGTACAGTATATGGGTTAACATACTGCATTTTATTACATCTGCTTTCAAAGTTTCAGTTACAGAGCTGATAATCTGAGGACAAAATTAATTAAAAATCTCAAGTAAAAAAACTTGCCCGGCAGCTTTTCAAACAATTCAAAAGCACATGCAGACTGATAGGGACTTTGATATAAAAGAGACAGAGCACTCAAAGACAGACGTGTACATAAAGTACATTGACTGCTGTAATTGCTGGAATTATAAGAGCTAATTTGAGGCTGGCAGTGTAGCCTAGAGGTTAGAATAATGAACTGTGAATGAGCCTGGCACATCCAGCAGACCTGGGTTTGATTCCCACTACCTCTATTTGCAAAATGTGTAACTCTGAGCAAGTCCCCATTTCTCCCAGATCACCCCTGAAAACAGGCCTTGTGTCTAAGTGTGCTTTACCCAGTTACCAAAGAAAAAAATCCTTGCTGCCATCTTGTATATAAAGTCTTATCTGGATATGACACAACAGGATAGGAGAGCATGAAATAAAGTTCTCATTACTCCTTCCAGCCAAGCTTCATGTTCTCCTCTGTGGACCGCTTACTTTTTTCTTACCCCATGAGAGGTAGAAAGAACTCAAACTCTTAAGTCAGAATCTAGAAAAAGGAGTTGTATCTCCAGAAGCTTCAAATGCTAGAAAAAGAGCTGATCATTTACTTCAGAACAGAAATAACAAGGATATCACAGGACAATCTATCACTAATCAAAGGCACAGCAGCTCGATACCACAGACTTCCTCAGAGGAGAATATACCAAATCAGTTGAAGAGGTCTGAGGTCAATTGAAATCTTGGAGCTGAAGTAATTGTCTCTATTACTTCTGGAGCAATAATTGATTTCAAGACTTCAGAACATCCTCAAGCCATAATACACATGTACAACTCTTTGGTTCACTGGAGGAAACTAGGATGCATGCACCACTTTAAAATCATCACACAATTGTTGACTGTTCAAAAGCAGGAAATGAAAATTTGGGGCTGGCAGTATAGCCTAGAGGTTAGAGTAACATGCTTGGAATGAGCTTGGTGCACCAGCAGAACTGGGTTTTATTCCCACAATCCCCACTTGCATTCTGTGTCACTATGAGCAAGTCACTTAACCAGCTCAATGTTCCCTGGTGCCCCTGAAAATAGGGACTTGTGCCTAGTGGACCTTACCAGGTTACCAAAAGAATAAATAAAATAAATAACTAAATTCAGTTGTACTCAACTAATGAATCTCTGTATCCATATCATCAAAAGCTAGAGACGCCATTTGCAATACTTTTAAAATCAATACTAATTAAAAGTTTCTTGATGGAGAAGATTAAATGAGTCCAGATAATGAAGGGTTATACTAATGTTTCCTTGCATTCTGGTCTCCTGTTATACCTATTTTGAGTGTTCAAGAGGGAACCGGAAGTTAGAAGAAGAAAAAGATAAATTTAAAAATAAGTGGTTGGAAAGAATTGGATTTACCAAAAAAATAGATCTCTTTGTCTTGAAGTACATTTCCTTAATTCATTCTAGTAGTTTTTGTAATACAGTCACATTGTGCCCTTTATTCCTGTCTCACCTTTCTAGCCACTGCACCATCTGTTTGTCTTTACCGTGTCAGTAACCTATGGTCAACATCAGTCACGCCTTGATACCACCTGAAACTCAAGTATCTGATTCAAGATTGTTGTTCCTGACTTTTTATTGTTTTCTATCACAAGGGTGTCTTCATGGGGTCAAGTCTAATCTCAGTTTGGTCCTGATCAGGGAATATATGAAAAATGAGATCTTCATCACAAATCAAAGGAAATTCAACCAGTTTCTTTCTATTGTTATGACCATCCGGGGTTGACTTTATTCTGCTTTGCAGATGATGTTTATATCTTCATTCTTGTTTTTCATCACTTTTCATATGTGGAAACTACAATGTTTGATGTGGAATATGAGGGGGGTCTACAGTAGATCAAAAATTAGAAAAATCATTTGGGTAGCTGAATGTGAAGGGGTGAATTGTCTTTGCATTCAAAAGCGAAGGCATTAAACAGCTACTTCTGTTCAATATTCATGCAGGAGGGTGGGGGCAGAGGGCCAGTGCAGGAAGGGAAAGGAGAAAACCACAGGGAAATGGATTCTATAGAGTTCATGGCTGACAGAGTAAGTGAAGAACTGGGTAGATTTAGGGTAAATAAAGCAATGGGGCCTGCCTGCCTGCACCCAAGGGTGCTCATGGAGCTGAGGGAGTTGCTGGCACCACATATGGTGAGACTGTTTAACTTGTGCTTGTACACAGGCATGGTGCCAGGGGACTGGAAGAGGGAGGAGGTGGTTGCACTACACAAGGGAGAGAGGAAGAAAGGAAGAGGTCAAAAACTACTGCCCTGTTAGTCTCACCTCAGTGGTGGGGAAGCTAATGGAAGCATTATTAAAGATAAGACTGGTGGAATTCCTGGAGGCCAATGGTTTGCAGGATGAAAGGTAGCGTGGCTTCACTAAGGTTAGGTCCTCTCAGACTAACCTGATAGAGTTTTTTGATTGGGTGATGCAGATAGTGGACCAGGGAGGTGCAGTGGATGTGGCCTATCTGGATTTCAGTAAGGCCATTGACACCGTTCCGCATAAAAGGCTAGTGAATAAGCTGGACAGTGTGGGTGTGGGCCACAAAATCACTAGGTGTGTGGAGAGCTGGCTGAAAGGAAGGCATCAAACATTGGTGGCAAATGGGACACATTCCAGGGAACAGGCAGTGATCAACGGGGTGCCACAGGGGTCAGTGCTGGGACCACTACTCTTTAACGTCTATATTAGTGACCTAGAAGAGGGTTTGAAGGGTCAGGTGTGCCTGTTCACAAAAGATACTAAGGTCTACAATGGGGTGGATTCACAGGGGGGGGAGTGGAGGCCATAAGGCAGGACCTGGAGAAGCTGGAGAAGTGGTCTGAAACCTGGAAAATAAAATTTAATGCAAAAAAAGTGTGCAGTGATGCACCTGGGGTGGAAAAACATGAAGGCAAGTTACTTCCTTGGAGGGAGGAAATCAAGGAAAAGGAACAGGAAAGAGACCTGGGGATCATGGTATCAAGGAATATTAAGGTGGGGAACCAGTGTAGCAAGGAGGTGGTAAGATGAATGGCATGTTGGCCTGCATTGCAAGGGACTTTACTAGTAGAAGGAGTAAAGTACTAATGTCATTGTACAGAACTATGGTAAGGCTGCACCTTGAGAATGGGGTGCAGTTCTGGAGACTGCACTTACACAGGGATATTGAGATGATGGAGAGGGTGCAGAGAAGAGTGACCAAGATGGTAAGAGGGATGTGGGATACACCATATGAGCAAAGATGGAGGGAGCTGAATATGTACCCACTGGAGACTAGGAGGGAGAGGGGGGACATTATTGAGACTTTTAAGTACTTGAAAGGAATAAATAGGGTGAAGAAAGGAAGTTTGTTCAAAATGAAGAAGGGAGCAAACATGAGAGGACATTGCCTCAAATTAGAAGGTGGGAGATACAGAGGTAATGTCAGAGGACAGTTCTTCACAGAGAGAGTAGTGGAAGCCTAGAACAGACTGCCAGAAGAGGTGGTGGGAGCCAAAATGGTGGAGGGCTTCAAGAGAGCATGGGACAGACATAAGGGGCTGGAGTAAAAAGTGGGGAGGAGCAGAGGAGGATGTAAGGGCAGACTAGATGGGCCATGTGGTCCTTCTCTACAGTCAGATTTCTGTGTAATCAATGTAATCTGTGACTCATTTATCTAATTCAGGCATAAATATTCCTCCCATTTGTTTAAAGGAAGTAGGATGCATTCTATTTTTTTCTTCTTTAACCAGCGTGGTATTGTAATCATTATTTTAAAAAAGTCACTTCAAATAAAAAATAGATACTTTCATAGCCCAAGCAGGTAGATTTTTTATTCTTAAATTAAGTAAAGCAAGTGCCAGTCTGACATTCACAAACTATTATGCACTTAATGAAGAGGATACGCATTTTTTGTCTGACTTATATCTACAAATGCCTCAATTGCCTCTTGTGTCAGTGTTATTTTCATTGTTATATTCAATGCTGCTCAGCTGTATCCACTACAGCTATTTTTGCTGCAACTACACATGTGCAGCCCTATATTAAGAGGTGTTAGTGCTGGGACAATGCCTCTAAATAGCCTGGTGTCAGTGTGCTGACACTAATGATAATGCTAACACAGCGCTATCACAGAACATGGGCTAACAGTGGAATATGGTGGCCTTTGCCTTGTATTTCCAAAATGTCAGTTTTTTCCACAGTTGTGGAAGAAAAATGCTGCCTGTGCACATAACACACCGAAAATAGCTTTTTTCCATTGCAGGGATTGTTTCTTACACTAGGGAGTCATGCACAGGAACTTAGTCCCTTGGCCAGTCCAGGCTTTTGGAAAATAGGGCCCCTGTTAGTTAGCTCTCAGGTGTTCTAGTCAGTAACTTGACTGGACCTTTTGAAAACTCTTGCAGGATCTATCCCATGCATGAGCAACAACAACTAAGTCTTCCAAGGTCCATATCCTCTCATGTAAACATGTCAATCATGAAGCATTGTTTTGAAATGCAATTATTACTATAGCCTGCTACAGCCAGAAACATTTATATAAAGTGTGAAGGTGTTTTAATGTAATCCAAGACTAAACATTGCAACAGGTATTAGTTGGAGTCCTTCCTAATTTAAAACTTTCTTAATATGGCTGAATGTATTCATTGTTTTCATGTTGACCTTCCAATATTGACAATCTGTGATGGGAATCTTGTTATGCTGCACCAGGTAGTTATATGATCACTAAAGGCATCCACGTATACTGTGTGCCATCTAAGATTTTTCTTGAATGGGACATTTGTAAGTTGCCTGTCCAAACAAGATCCAGAATCAGATTTCCAATGTGTTAATACATTTTGGAAGTATTTACAATAACATGAACCATCACCCTGCAAGGCAATTGTACAGATATTGGGACATTAGAGTGTGCTTAACCTCTCAGACCTACTGGGTCGCTTTCTAAAGAGATGGATTTCTGAGCCCTGTTTTGAAGAGAACTAGATTATCAGCTGGAATTTATATATAACCTTAGTAGAAATTATACAATTTTCCAAATGCTATTGGGCACATAGTATAATTCAAATAGGATCTGTTTTTTAAAGAAGAGAAAAAGTTACAAAATTTAAACAAAATAGCAATTGTTGGATATGGACACAGTTTTATCTGACTTTTAATTGTTCTACATTTTAGATTTGAAAATGTGATCATCGAAATGTAAGCTAACAAAAAAGTAATAAAATAGGACATAAATGATTTTGCCAAAAAGTTATATGAGGAGTGAATGGACAATTTTTGTTTTGAAAAAAATTGAATCAAGGTATTTGATTAATTTGGAAATATGTCAGTCAAGTAAAAAGTAGTGCACTGGTCCTTTAGGAGGATGTTTTAAATGTATGTATGTATATATGCATTCCTTTATTACAGTGCCAGCCACCATGATAAAGCACTCTGTGATAAAGATGTCCTAGTTTCCTATGTGAGAAATTGGGGTAACTGCCATTGGATTACATTGGATTTATGCCGGATTTGTTATGGTATCACTTGTAGCAACAGTTTTAAAAGCATTGTATCCCAGCAGGAGAAACCATAAGTATAGGTTTTATAAATATGTAAGCAACAAAATATGACAAGAGCATGAGGTTTTGCAGAATTGATACCATTCCCAAATATGTTGTGATGCACTAGGCCGAAAAACAGAGTGCTTTCAACCATCCACTGTGTATTCATTGTATAGGGAGGATGGGATTGACCACCAGTAAGAAGAAAGAATAGTGGAGTTGGGGGTGGACACAAGTTCATTTTCAGAGGAAAAAGTTCTGAATGGACTTGCAGTCCTGAAGGTGGAGGAGACTTTAAGACTAGATGGAATTCACCCCAGGGTACTAAAAGAACTTAGGGAGGTGCTGGCTGCCTCACTTACAGACTTGTTAAACAACTCGCTGGAAACTGTTGTCATTCCAGATGACTGGAGAGGAGCTGATGTGGTCCCTCTACATAAGAATTACAGCAGGGAGGTGGCTAGCAAGTACAGACCCATCAGTCTTACTTCAGCAGTGGGAAAATTAATGAAATATCCACTGAAAGAAAGACTGGTAGAGTATCTTGAATCCAATGGTCTGCAAGACCACAAGCAGCATGGATTCATGGTTGGGGGGGGTGGTAATGCCAAAAGAATCTGATAATTTCTTTGACATGGTGTTCAGGGAAAACAGATATGGGGAGGGCAGTGGACATGGCCTAGCTGAACTTTGACAAGACCATCAGCACTTTGCCACAAAGTAGGCTGATTAGTTAACCGACTAGCCTAGGTGTGGGAGCTAAAGCAATAAACTAGGTTAAGAATTGGTTAACAGGCAGGAGGCACAGGGTGGTAGTTAACTGCACTCATTCTATGGATGGGAGAGTGACCAGTGAGTTACCATAGGGCTCAGTACATTAGTAGTCCTCTGCAATGTCTTCACAGGGGACATTGCAGAAAAACTGGGAGGGATGTATGTGTTTTTGCAAATGAAACCAAAATCTGCAATAGAGTGGACACACAGGAGGGGGTGGATAAAATGTGCAATGATCTAATTAAATCTGAGGAGTGGTCTAAAAACATGGTAGCTGGGGTTCAGTGTCAAAAGGTGCAAATCATGCACTTACGGCATACTGGAGGAATGCTGGCATTGAGTGTATGGTGGGGGGTATTGACAGTCACTAGACAAGAAAAGAACCTGGGAGTTATTATATTTGAGGACCTCATGGTGGCAAGGCAGTGTGACAAGGCAATGGGTAGGGCTAGTGGGATGCTAGGATGCATATGGAGAGGTGTTTTTAACAGGAGGAGGTAGGTGGCATTGCCGCGTTATCGCTTACTTGAGCAACCCCACCTGGATTACTGTGTCCAAGTTTTGGAGACCACATCTCACAGAGGATATTGACAGTGTAGAGGTGGTCCAGATCAGAGAAACTAAAATAGTGCATTGTTTGCATAAGAATCCAATGAGGGGAGACTGATGGATCTTAACAAGTACGGCCTTAAAGAGAGGAGAAAGAGAGAGAGGGAGAGAGAGAGGTGACATGACAAAAACATGCAAATACCTCAAAGGGGTGAGCAGAGTGCAGGTGGGAAGTCTCTTTCAAATGGGAATGAGCACCAGGACCTGGGGCTTGCAATGTAGCAGGAGGGTGGGAAGATCATGAGTTATGTGAGAAAATATTGTGTTAACTAAAAGGGTGGTAGACACCTGGAAGAGGTTACAAGTAGAATACTGGAGGCTGGAACAGCAGAACGGTTCAGTCATTCATGTGGTAGGCATATAATTATATTAGGAGACAGGCGGGCTAAAGGGTCTCTGGAGACCCAATAGGGTCTGCAGAGGCAGAAAGTCAGGGACCATCTGCACAGACTAGATGGGACAAATGGTCCTTTTATGCCAACACGTTCTATGTATCTGTATTTATCTATGTTTTGCGCTTCTCTATATACTGGAGTGGTTATTGCACTTATAAAAATATTTTCCTATTTCAGAAAAGAAAAAAGGAAGCACAACTTGAACAATGTGGTAATCTGAAGTAAATGGTCTTGTGACCAGTTGTAACCAGAATGCTTATTTGATTTGAACCATTTAAAAAATATAGGCATCAAATATGGTTGAAAGGAAGCCATGCTCGCAGAATATCATCCAGCTGCTCAAATGCTAAGGAAACAGGTAAACTGGTTAGTTGACTTCCAGGCTCATATTCCTTTTTATTCTTTAAATCTTGCAGCTTGAAACATTTAAATTTGAATTGAGATGTCATTGCATTATAGTATAAGCAACATGTGAGCATTCGAAACAGAAATTGTAATTATAAAAAAGCAATCTGACCTAGCTGGAGTTTGACATCTAAGGGCAAATGCATAGTCAGAGATTTCATAACTTTCTTTCTTTCTTTCTTTCTTTCTTTCTTTCTTTCTTTCTTTCTTTCTTTCTTTCTTTCTTTCTTTCTTTCTTTCTTTCTTTCTTTCTCTTCCTTCCATCCTTCTCTGCAAAGCCTTATTAAAAGAACAGTTATTTGGTACTTTCTATTTTTAACCTCTTCATGTGATGCCAGTTGTGTTTCTGCTCCCCTATTGTACATGCTCAAAATGTAAGATCTCTCTAGTGAGCATACCTTTTCCCAAGTAGAGTATGTCTCTCCTTGTCCTCATTTATAACTACATGGACTTGGAATTCTTGGTTGGGATGCTACATAATGGCATAGAGATCCAACACTTACATTAAGTGAAGGACAACACACATGGCCAAGAGATCAGTGAGGCAGTGTACATCTCTTCAGTTTCAATCAACAAGACACCATGCAGAAGGCAGGGGCTGTTACTTCTACAGTACTGTATAATGTATTTTACTCTAAAAGGCAGCATGGGTCTGCTTAAATGTCTAGGGGCAGCTGTGATCCAGCAAGAGAACCCCCTCCCACTAGAGACAAGAGACATCCTGCTCAGATGCTTTTGGATAAATTTTCAAAGGCTCCATAGATCGAAATAAGTTGCATCTTACCCTAAATTCCATCACAAAAAGTCCGCACCTTTCATTCTGTGCCCGATTCTAGAAGAATTGTGACTTGTGTCATTCTTACCAGAAATAACACAAGTTGCAACCTGCACCATAAAAAGTGGTGCATCCTGCAGAAAGGATGCAAACTGCAACAGGAGAGTATGGCACAGAAGACGACTGCAGAGAATGGCCAACACATGGCACAGGATGCACTGGGAAGGCAGAGGAGGAAAAAAAACTTCACTTCAGAGTAGACCGGCATCCTCATTGAAGAAGTCGATGCCCAGGTTGAGCTACTGTTGTCCAGAGATGGTGAGAAGGAGCTGCATGACTGCAGAAAAAGGGATGAACTGGTCACCAGGGTAAACACAGTGGCCTCAGTGAGACACTGCGGTCTGGGGGCTCCAAGAAAGATCTCCTCTTGACATCAGGCACAGGCGCAAGGAAAATCTGGCCCACAACAGGAGGAATGTGATGGCCGCTGCTGGTGGTGGCAGCCAGCTAAAACCCTAATGAGCTGGGAGGAATGTGTAGCTGCATATCTCAGCAGCCATACCACAGAGGGCGATAGCAACCTGGACACCTTTCAGCTGCAGAGCAGTACAGGTATGTCTGAGGTCACAGTAGCATTAGAAGGGGGGGGTTGGGGGGCCACCACAGCCAACAATATTGAGAGAGTGCATCGTGGCTACACTGTTGTGTGTGTGTGTGTGTGTGTGCAGAACAGAGAAGTAACAGGCCACAACTACAACAGAATCATGAGGCATAGCAGGCATGGGTTGGTGGGGAAGTGTAACAAGGGCCACGCACAAGGACACACTGTAACCCCTGGAGGGCATGTTGTCCTGTGTCCATGCAACAGAAGTCCTACCAAGGCATGTGTAGAAGGGACACCTGCCACTGTGTAGGTGCTGCAAAGTGTATGTAGCGGAGCAGAAGGGTTGCACTGTGATGATACATGTGCATTTGCATGATGGTATGGAATCCATCCATCAATGTGTAATGTCCCTGACTGTGTTGCATATGGCACTGCATTATATAGTGGAGCACAGGCCAACCGTGTGGAGCTCACAGTCAGGTGGACCCTCACTGCAGGCATACAGATGCATGGTGATGCATTAATGGCTGAGGACAGTGCTGTAAGGGCCTTGAACATCAGCTGGATGTGTGGAGATGGAACACAGGCCAAGAGGTAGGCAGCACGTACAGTCACAGCCATGACATGGTCAGATGTGTGCAGATATGTCATGAAATACTGAAAGAGACCTCACTGTGCACCAATAGTGTAACTGCAGGCAGGCAGGAAAGTTCACCAGAGAATGTTCAGATAGTGTAGGAACTAGCAGACAAATGTGTATGGCTGCCACTGCATGTGAGCATCAGCATGGGAAGCCACAGTGTAATGATGTTGGCATCTTGGTGGTAGTACAGGACATGGTGCATGTGGACATGCTGGGTACACATCCTTGCGGGGTGTCTTGTGGATGTGGTTTGTGTTCTGTGACATGGTCATCCAATGACCAGGATGGTCTTGGGACCAGGGGACGGTTGCCATACTATGCTGGTGCAGCTGCTGTATCACTGTCATGTGATGCGAAACCTGTGATGCAATGTGGCACAGTGTAACATCATACTGCGAAGACAAGCAGGTTGATCTAACAGCATACGTGGCAGACAGGGTATGCGCTACACACCCTCAGTGGCACACCACATGGCAGAGCAAGTGCCTGGACTGTGGACAGGGTGTTCTTGCATGCAAGTGGGACTGCAGTGCCTTCCACCATGGTATGACGAAGGTAAGATAAAATACAATGATGCTAGAATACAGAGTCAGTAACACTGTACTGACACTGACAGAGGGGGACATGTCACATGCATGCCATGAGCTGAATAATTGTAAGTCTGAGGTGTCAAGATGAGTATGGATAGGTGAGAAGTATGTCAGTAATAGGTGTGTACACCAACAAGCAGAGGTCATTCAATGCTTCGGCAGTCATGCTCGGCAGCACCTCATGGGCATGATATGTGGGAGGGCAGAGACTGACAAGGCAGATCAACCTGCTACAATCGGCGCACAGGAAAATGTGGACATGGAGGTTGGAGTCATCAAGTAATAATGTGTTCTCTCCCTACAGATACCATAGTGTAGCGGGGGATACAGTGATAGCCAACACAGGTGGGACAGGCACCTTGATAGACAGTGCACAGGACATCCCGAATGAGGCAGACAGCAGCAGCACAGCCAGAAACACTGTCATGCAAGAGGTGCATGAGGAGGTGAAGCAGGAGACACCACATGAGGAATAGCATGATAATGGAGAGGGGTCAAGCCAGATGTCAGCAGCAGAGGAGGTGGTTGATGGTGCTGCAGATGCCGGAGACACCGAGCACAATCAGAGCATACCAGACAATATCTCTCAAGATGTACGCCTCTAAATGTGGAGGAGTTGGAGGCAACATTGGATGGAGCTGCCCATAATCTCCATCAGCAAGCATTGCCACCTAATGATTTTGAGAGCTATTGTCAATCAGTGGTGGACAGGCACTAGGGGCAGACACATGAACTGTTGGCAATAAAGTCCTGCCTGGAAGGACACCATCAGTGCCTGGATGACCTCCTGTCAGGCATCACCAGTGCCATACAGAGTGGCATGCATGATACCACAGTAGTGCTAGCTGACATCATGGAGGTCCTGCATGGCCTACATGTTTGTGCACAGGGCCAGATGGTGGCAACAGAGTGCCTCACCACTGCAGTGGAGAGGTCAGCAGCACTGCAGCAGTGGCAGACTGATGCACTTACAGCTACATTGCAGGAAATAACATCAGCACTGCAGATGAGGCCATACTGGTCTGTTAGGTTGCCTCACAACACAACATTGAATGACCTTGCCGATCACCTGCATGGTGCTATACCCACTTGCATCATCCACATGCTGCAGTGCCACAGTCTGCCTCAACACTCTTACTGGTGCATTCTCCAGTGCTGTCCCTGCATGGCCATGGGCCTGGCCTACTGATGTTGCATATGGCCACCCATGTCCCTGTCACCAGAGACACCATGCTTGGGCCAACATGTATAGCACATTGTGTTGTTACCACCATCACAGCTGTAGCAGTAAGCCCCGTACAGACACTCGACCCCTGCACATCTGGAGGCCATCAAGCTGATGTCAGACAGCAGAATGTGCAGGCAGCAGAGGAAGTGAGCAGTGAGACCATCGGGGAGGCACATATAGACACACCCACAGGTGCCTCTCACAAACAATGGAGTGTTAAGACAAGGCACATGGCCCTGGAGGACACAGCCACAGATAAGACAGACACTGCCACTGGGAGTGATGGCAGGAGGGCAACCATGTACTCAGGCAAGAGCATGCAGCAACAGCAGCCCATTGTACACCACTGTAGATCTGCAGGCCTCCACACTGGAAAGACACTCAACAGTGACAGACTGTATAGGACAGGGCACCAAACTATGCATTATTGTGCCACTAGGGAGTGACGAAGCATGTGATTCACAACAGTTACACCTATAAGGCAGATGCATGAGTACAACATTTGGGGAACTTTCATGGTTGGGTGGGATTTAGTGTCTGTCTAATGGGTATGGGGACTGGAAGCATTCATGCCTGGAATGCAAGCAATACATTACTACTGAGATTCTTGCTGTAATGCTCTGGAACATGACAATGTATGTAATACATCACACTGTGTAATAACAACTTCTAAATTTGGACATGTGTGACACTCATCCTTTCTCAGACATAGGCTACAGCACATGGCTGCACTGTGAATGGCTTACCACAGCTGATTGGGTGGTCAGAGGGTGAAGGGGTTTAGTGGCACATAGGCATACCACAGTGCAGTGCACAGACAGGTCAAACTATCAGCCATACAGATGGGCCCGGAAACATGCCTCTTGGCTGTACCACTGTAGTGCACATGTATCATCCAGCCTATTGCACTATCCCATAGTTTTGTGCGTGGGGTATATCTCCCTTGGGGAAGGCAATAATGCATTGCATGACAATATACATAGAAAGACTTCAGGTGCCACAGTGGTATCGTAGACAATGCTTGTTACCAGGGTCTGGCATGCCTGATGGAATACATTGCTGTGCAGTCACACAGGGTGTGACAGGGGTTGTACAACACTGTAAGAGGCACAGAAAAAGAGCAGTCAAGCAGATATATGCGACAGCAGCTGTGTGTGAGGACACACCACATTGTCACACATAATGCCACTTGGGGAACATGTGCACATGGTGTTAGCCTCTGTAGTGAGTGTTTGTCACATAGCATGGTGTTCTGCTGCACACAATGCTGGTAGACACTGCCCCTTCCCCCAAACAGTGTGTAGCATGTGGTGTGTGAAGCCACACACAGCCCTGCATACCTTTGCCACACCTCTGGGGCACAATATAATACATTCCCAATGGCCATGTTGCCAACAGCAGATGTAGGGTGCCAGTGTGTCTTGTCATGGTCACCGCAGACTACATGGACAGCGTGGCATTGAGAATTCCACTGTGGCCCTTCAACATGGATCCCCTGATATAAAGAAGCACACAGACAATGTGATTACCAAATAACAAGCAGAACATTAGTTAAAAGGTAGCATGGGGAGAAGAAACAGGAAGGGGTATAAACAGTGGAATTAAACGGCAACATCAGAAACTTTAACAAAGCGAAACACATACTAACAAAACACATAAAACCATATAATGCTATGTACAATAGGCAATGCTGGGCTGTGTTGGTCCATGTCCATTGTGGCCTACATGCACTGGCACTCAATGACCCCATAAAGACCCGGAGAGATCCCTGTAGGTTTTCCATGTCACCCAGTATGGCATGTATTTCAGTATCCATGCACTGGACCAGGTCTGGCGGGATGGCCGGCATAAGACTCGGGGCCTCCTGGCCACGGTCCATAGACTGTGCCTTGTTGTCTTGTGCAGCAGTGCTCTGTGTTGCATGGTTCCCCACCTTGTGTATGTCCATTTCAGCTGACATGTCCATTTCCTCAGCCGGGGCCACATTCAACTCCACGTCAGCCACCTGTTGCCCAGCACTGTCCTGTGGCTCTGCAGTAACGTTGCTGGTCGATGCCATATTAGCCCCCTGGTTGTCCTCATCATGATGGGCGGGTTTCATCCCTCATGGGTTGCGGTCCCCTGCTGGTCCACCTTATACAAAGCCCCTTCCTTTTCTGATGCTGACAGTCATTGTGGTGGACAAATCCAGCAGAATTCTTGCTCTGTGTATGCGTAGGCATCATCTCTCTTTTGCCTTCACATAGCATGTAATAGTGCCCTGACCCAGGGGTTCTCACTCCAGCCTGCTGCTCCTCCATGCTTACAGCATCCTGTGGTATAAAATGGAAACACATGTTAGTACCCTGTGGAGATGTAGACAGACACAGTATGGCTGAGGGAGGGCACAAGTGGAAGGGTGCAGATGGTGAGGTGTTGCCAAGCACATCTCAATACTAGGCCTAATCACTGTAGAGGTGATGGGGATGCCATTACGCAGGCAGATGCAGGTTGAAACGACAGTCCACAGCTTGATGGCAGATGTCAGAGGGCCACACATGGTGATGAGGCTTCAAACACCATATGGGTTAATAGGATTGTGGGAGTTGCAAAGGTGTCTGATATGTGTATCCACATGGCAGTGACCATCAACAGTGGCTCACTGCTTTCTGTGGTGGCATGCACACCATGTACCCAGCTCTGTGTTTGACTGGAGGCCTACACATATCACTGTGATATATGGTTTAGGCTGCAGTATGCTGCAAACAGTTAAGAGTTACCCATGTGCTGGGCCACACCATGTTCGAAGGGGGAAGTGGAAAGTAGCACCATTGAACATCGCAAGGCCGAGTCACCCTGGAAACAGGAAATGGGACAGCCATAAGAACTGGGGTTGTCTACAGGCCCCCAGACCAGGGGGAGGACATAGACACATTACTGTTAGAAGATATACAAAACATGACAGCTAAAGGGGAGGTTCTGATAATGGGAGACTTCAACATGCAGGAAACAGACTGGTCAATACCAGCAGGAACATCTGCCAGAACTAGACACATAGTGGATTCCCTGCAGGAGGAGGGCCTCAAACAACTGGTACAGCAACCCATGAGAGACAGGGCTATCCTAGATCTAGTACTGACTAACAAGGAAGGGATCACAGATCTCCAGGTAGAAGGTCACCTGGGGGCCAGTGACCATCACATGGTATGGTTCAATTTGGCTACTACATCTAAATCATCCCATTCCAAGGCAAAAATATGGGACTTCAGAGGAGCTGACTTTGATAAGATGGCCAACAGAGTTAAGCTAGCCCTGGCAAAAGAAACACAGGTGAGGGGTACAGGCAAAGTGGGCAAGCATTAGGATGCAATACTTGAGCAACATCCCATTGTGTTAGACAGAAAGGAAGTGCAAAAGAAGAAGGAAACCACTTTGGTTCTCAAATACAGTAGCAGAAAAGGTCAGAGCCAAAGCTGGCCTTCAGGAAATATAAGGGAACACAGTGGATGAAGATAGGGAGGCATGCCCAAACTGCCCTAAGGGAAGCAGGAAGGCAGTAAGGCAGGCAAAGTCCCAAACTGAGGAAAAACTAGCACGAACAGTAAAGAAGGTGACAAGACTTTCTATAGATACATTAGTGAAAGGAGAAAGTCCAGAGGGGGTATTGCTAAGCTTAATGGAGAAAAGGGAGCATGTGAGGAGGAGGACCCTGTAAAGGCATCTATCCTAAATAGATACTTTTGCTCAGTATTTACTGAAGAGAAGGTAGGGCAGGGCCCACAGTTCAGCATCATGGACACAGTGGGGAGGGAGGTGAGCACTACTCCCTTCACAAAAGAAAGGGTCCTACAAGAGCTTGCTAAGCTCAGGGTGGATAAGGCAATGTGACCTGATGGCATACATCCCAAAGTACTTAAGGAGCTAAAGGTGGAACTAGCAGAGCCATTAGCAGAACTGTTTAGTGAGTCTCTGAGCACAGGAGAGGTCCCAGAAGACTGGAGAAGGGCTCATGTGATCCCGCTCCACAAGAGTGGTAGCAGGGAGGAGGCGGGGAACTACAGACCAGTCAGTCTTACCTCAGTAGTGGGCAAGATTATGGAGGCACTCCTTAAGGAAAGGATAGTGCAACACCTGGAATCCATAGGGGCACAGGATCCAAGACAGCATGGGTTTACAAAGGAAGGTCCTGTCAAACTAATCTCATAGATTTCTTTGAATGGGTAACCAGAGTGGTGGACTAAGGAGCAGTTGATGTCGCTACCTTGACTTCAGCAAAGCTTTTGACACTGTTCCACATAGAAGATTGATAAATAAGCTGGGTAGGCTCGGGGTGGGTCAAGTTGGTCAACTGGGTGGCAAACTGGTTGACGGGCAGAAAACAGAGAGTGGTGGTAAATGGTATACAGTCAGAAGAGATGCAAGTCACAAGTGGGTACCTCAGGGATCAGTCCTGGGGCCAGTCCTCTTCAATATCTTCATTAGTGACCTTGCAGATGGACTAGAGGTAAGGCTTGTCTGTTTGCAGATGACACCAAGATCTGCAACAGAGTAGATGATCCAGATGGGGTGGGTAGAATGAGAAGAGATCTGGATAAACTACTAAAATGGTCAGAAGAGTGGCAACTGGGATTTAATGCAAAGAAGTGCAAAATCATGCACATAGGGAAGAGAAACCCTGAAGCCACCTATAGGCTGGGAGGGGAGTTGCTAGCAGTCACAAAGGAAGAAAGAGACTTGGGTGTCATCATCACTGATGACCTGAAATCATCCAAGCAGACCTCTAAAGCAGTAGGTAAGGCTAGGGGGTGTTAGGGTGTATTAATAGGGGTATCACAACTCATAAGAGGGAGTGAATAATCCCTCTTTACAAGACACTGGTTAGGCCCCATCTGGAGTACTGCATGCAGTATTGGAGGCCACACCTTCACAAGGACATTAACCAAATTGAGGCAGTCTAGAGAGGGCAACCAAAATGGTGCAGGGACTGCATCAGAAGACATATGAGGACAGATTAACAGAGCTCAACATGTATACCCTTGAGCAAAGGAGGAGAGGGTGATATGATCGAGGCATTCAAACACCTTAAGGGCATTAACAAGGTGAAAGAGTCTAACATGTTTAAATATAAGAAAAATAGCAGGACAAGAGGACACAGCATGAGATTAGAGGGAGGCCTATTAAGGGGGAATGTGAGGAAATTCTTTTTCACAGAAAGGGTGGTGGATGCATGGAATGGCTTACCACAAGAAGTGGTGGCTATGAATACAGTGCAGGGCTTCAAACAGGCATGGGATAGGCATAAGGGAGCAATACAAATGACTATGAATAGATAGACCACTGACAGAGCAAAGGCCGATGGCTCATTTATAAGGTAGAAAAAGAAATGGGCAGACTGGATGGGCCTTGAGGTCCTTATCTGCCGTCAACTTCTATGTTTCTATGTGTCATGGCATACAACTGCAGAATGGCTCGATTGTGTGTGTGTGTGAAGGGGGCTGGCTGTCACCCTTCAGGGATGCGTTGATGGTTGTGAAGTTAGTGCATCTTTAATGGGCCTGCCTCTATGAATCACCTGCAATGTGCCATGTGGGACAGGCAGGACACATGTCCAATGGCATGCTGCCAGGCATGTGCTCACAACAGTTCAGTGTGGGGTGGACAATTGGATCAATGTCATCCTGGGGGTTAGTTGGATCAGATGTGCTACATGCATCCATAGACAAGATCCACTGCCCCCCCCCCCGGTGTGTGGCTTCCAAATCCGGGAGGGTAGGTGGTTGGCCATAAACTATGTAACACAACCCCCTACACTGGGTATGTAGGGGTACAGTCCAGCATTGTGTCTATGATTTCCATGCCTCCAGGTATGTCATGGCAGAACAGCACAGCAAGGTTGCCAGTGCAAATCCCAGCAGTGCCACCCAGGAACCTGGCCCATGGTACCAGGAGGGTTAGAGGGTAGTGGTGCTTGAGGCAGGTTCTGTATGTAGAAGGGGGTGCATGCAAGGTAGACAGAATGGGTGGCCCCTCCCATATCCCCCCTTTGTCCTGGGGGTTCTGTATGCCATAGGGTAACTCCATTTATGCATGTGTTGCACATTGGGCAATTCCGTATTGGGTCCACTGAGGTTCCTACACACCACAGCACTGTCAAGTCCAGTACAGTGACCATTCCATGGGTAAGAGGGGGGTTGGTGTCTGAATGTTTGACCTGCTGCACATGCGGTAGACATACATATCACCCGTCCCAATCCCTCTGTCACATGAATGAAGCTAAGGGTATGTATGGCATGTGATTTACCTCCATGTCACGCTTCCCCCAACCTTGAACATGTGTATCGGCCACACTGATCCCCCCCAGTTCATGTGTGTGACCCTTCTTTGCCCTACCTATACCTGCCAGCTCTCCTCCATTCCCTGTATGGAGCTAGAATGTGAACACACATCCTGCCTTAATGTATTTGTGACAGATTACCCTGCAGGCTGCAGCACCACCTTTCACACACTGCGCCTCATCCCCTACCCAACCATAAGACACACAGCTACACATTCTGGATGAGCAATGTGGTGAGCGCTCACACCCCTCCCCCATATCCTAGATGTATACAGGTCCATGGGACACTGTCTTGTGATCCCACTATGCAGCCCCACACAATGCTAATGGGTACACAATCCCCCAGTCAGCAAGCATTTCTCCCCCCATCATCCCAGATTGTGCGTACCCATGACAAGGATTGGTGATTTTTTGGAGGCATGGCCTGTCACACACAGCCACCTGCATGGGGCAGTCCCACAGGTGTCCATAGCCCAGTGAGCAAGTATCATCCATGGCACAGAATGCGCATACTGTCCATGGGAGACCCCCCGGGCTGCAACAGTGGGATGTACCACTTCTGCCACACACAGGACATGCCCTGGGGGTGACTGCCATGATGGTGTAGCTACTGTGCTGTCCCATGTGATACATGTGACTGTTTTCATGCTTTTTGGAGGAGTACACTGCCCTACAGACATACATGGTCAATACTGCTGAGTATTCCCCTACACAAGGGGTGTTCTGGCACCTCCAGTATCATACTGACTGTATAACATGGCATTAAAGGCCCATGATAACTACTGGTTATAGCAATGTGGTCCATAGTACGTATGTCACTTACCTTTTCCACTGTGACCAGCACAAGATACCTGGAGCACTGCTTCTGCTGCCTCACTGCCACCGTCCCTGGCAGCCATGGATGTGCTTCTGTCATACGTTCCTGTGGAGAGACAAAGGCAGTTCACACAGTGTTAATGTGCACCATGCAATACAGCTATATATCAGTGTTATTTAGCTGTCTTCTGTATGATGAATGCCACCTACCTTGTGCCGGATGCTGACCCATCCTCATGGCCACATCTACTGTGTGTGCCATGTCCCTGAGCTACTGAAAGATGGCAGGGTCTCTTCGTGACTTATCCTGCCAGTGCTGTTTTAGCTGGCATTGATTTTGCCTGTCCCCAGACTGTTTCTGCAGGCAGGCACCCATGAGGCGCCACACCCTGTCCCTTTCTATTGTGGAGTGTATCTTGCACCCAGGAGGCAACAAAATTCTCTCCTATTGCTGCACCAAGCTTATTAGCTGGGCAGTTTCTTACAGGCTAACATTAGGTGACCTTCCACTAAGCATTTCCATTTGTGCAACACCTGGGGTTCTTGGAAACTGGTGAACCTCTGGTTTACCAGTTAGAGGCCTAACAGTTTAGGCTGGCATCGCACATTAACCATGTGTGATGAACAACAAGCATGCAGCCGCACTTCCTCATTTCTATGCGCGGGCAGGCAAGATGCAACTGTGTCATTTTTCTAACCACACATGCACACTGTATTCTTTTTGTGATGCATTTCTGCCATAGGTTACACTTACAGCATTTTTACCATGCTTATGCATCTGTATTTGTCATGCAAGTGTACCACAAAGTTGCAGACACCTTACATTTGCAACACTTTTCCCCCACAAGTGTATCACTACTACTATAGCAGCCTACATTTGCGCCACATTTCCTCACACCTGCCACCAGAACCCCATGATGCAGACTTGCCAGTCAATGATGGCCACGTGTCTACTGCGGCATAGCCCTACAGCTCCCAGCCACACCTGGTGGCACCTTCTGGCCCTGTGTGTCCCCACTGATATTACTGCCACTTGCAGGTACTTCATCATGGTCAGGTCTTGGCTGCATGACCCACATGGGGTAGTTCTCCCCTGTCCCTGTACCATGTTATGTCACCACCCTTCTTATTCTCTCCCCATCATACCCCAGCCATGGAGCCTCTGTCCATTATCAGGCCATGCTGCTGGGTCCGAGACAGAGTGCCATTAGCTCATGTGGCCAACATGAGTCATCTATAGCAACACACATGTTGGGATCAGGGAGCACTGCTTGCCCCCCTCTGGTGTGTCCTATGCCCTCTTGCCCTGTATACCTGGTTATGGGTCACCTGCACTGAACTATTGTGTCCTCCTCTTGTGTACTGCAATAAGTGGGCCAACACACCCAGGTTGTAGCCACCAGATGGATGTCATAACTCACGGCCATACTGAAAACATTCCCATTAAGCCATCCTGTTGCCACATATGCCTCGTGCCAATACACGGGGTAGTCCTGGCTGCTGCAGTGTCAGGTGCACACATGTCCACCAGGGACACTTGTCATCCACATAGCTTCATGGCCCAACCAGTGGGGCCTTCACACATATGTCACAGGTGGATGCACATGTCTCTGGATATTATGGTTGACATAGTCATTGGGACTTCATCTTGCCTATCATGCACCTGGACATTCTGCAGTCCCTAACAATGCTGCAGGCATGGGATCTCCACACTAACCTTCCCCAGTACAGTGCATTCACTTTCTGCCATGAGTGACACCCTACCGCTGCCTTCATTTCACCTATGGGCATGTGTTGCTTCCCCATCCCCCCATTTTCCCTCTGGATCACTCCCCACTCACCTTCTCTGCTGTGTCAGCACTGCATACGTTTTGGCCCTTCCCTGCTGGGTGATGTATCCAGCAGGTGCCACCAACCGGAAATGGCCACAGGTTGTGACACAGTGCTACTATCTCGAGTGGGCAGCACTAGGCAGACAGTCATGATTTGTTGTAATTTCATGGTAACACTGCAGCTGACATCACCATGGGCCCATTTTATGAAGTGTCTCGGACATTAATTACTGCTGTTGGTGTCACCTTTGGGATGCTGGTGCCCCTCAGGTAAAGTGATTTTGTATGAGGTCCATTCTCACGCAGTGTCCCAAAGACCCAGCTCCTGCTAGTGTGTGTGGTTGCCTGCTGTCTGCCTCCAGGATTTCTTCTTGTCTATCTTCTTGCACTTCTATGGCATCCACATCTGGCAGTGGCACACTCTGTGTTAGGGCAATATTATGTAGGATGAAGCACCCCATGAAGATCTTGCACACCATCTCGGGGCTGTATAGCAATGCCCCTCCAGACCACTCAAGGTATCTGAAACATGTCTTCAGGAGGCCAAATGTCCTCTCTATGATGGACCTCTTGGATGCCAGGGCCTCATTGTATCACTCCTCTGCCTCGCTTCATGGATGTCACACTGGGGTCATTAGCCAAGGCAGTTGAGGCTATCCACTGTCACCTGTTGGTGGGGAAACATGTTATTGATTCCATATCCTCTGTGCAATGCCCTTCAACACCCCTTTCTGTTGCTTCAGAACTGACTCAATGACACTTGTACTGCCCTCAGATTACAGTGCTGCTGGCACACCACCTTCCCCCCGGCCAAGCCTTCTACTTTTCCAGCTGTATGCTTCCCATGACAACTGGCCCTAAGACCTATTGCCCCCTCCACATAAAGTCTCACCATGCATATACAGCTATCACGTTATTCCATCCACACTGTCAGACTACATCACCTGACCATCATGTGGGGCTGATGTTCATCCCTGTGCACTCATTCCTGGACACTCTGAATGTGTGTTTCCCTCACACATGGGCACGCCAGGACCCCTATTGCACTTTTGTGTCCCACTACCATCTTCTTATTAGCCATCCTCCTTTGATGCCTCTACTTTTGAAGGCCTCATGCAGGCCACTGTGGTGGAAGATGTATGCATTATGGCAGGATCCAAAGTATTGAGCAACCACATACAATATGCGGCATTGACTGTCACACACCACCTGAATGTTCATCGAGTGAAAGCCTTTGCGGTTCACATATGCCTCTCCCTCTGTTGGTGGTGCTGTGATGGCTATGTGTGCAGTCAATGGCACCTATAATGCTGGGGAACCATGCCAGGGTATAGTAGGTCGGCTTCACCTCCTGCTGCTGCAGTACATTCCATGGGAAACAGATATACCTGTCTGAGCAGAATAGCAGTATTTCCAGAAAGTCTCAGGCACTTGGATACAGCTGACTGTGATATGCCCACTGTATCACCCGTGGGGTCTGGAAACTCCCAGTGGCAAGGACGAGGAGTGCTGCACTCACCTTAATTTCCACAGGTATAGCATGCCCCCTCTGGGTTTCACTCTGCAGGTCCTCCCACAACTCCAAGCACAGCTCCTTGATGGCAGCCTTGTTCAGGCAGTACTGAGCTATGCACTGCTCCTCCTTGAGGTCCTGGTATGATGTTGTTCTGCTTAACACACTGGCGCATCTCTCCTGGTCACTCTCCGCTGAACCTGTGGCATGCTGTTCCTCTGAATCCTGACTTCCTGATGCCTAGCATGCCTCTGCCACCATTCTGCTGCCATCATGATGCCCAGTGGGGCTAGTGGTCCAGACAACTCTGTATCTTTTAGGCTGTTTGTGTTTGCACACCGCTACCTTACAAGTGAGTCTGCTGTGTCTCTCTGCTAGGGCCTCTTTATATGCTCTAGTGTAGTTAGTCTGGCTCCAGTTTGGTCTAACAAGTGCATACTTAGATTGGCACAAGTTGCATTACGACATGTTACGCACAAATTTTTGATGCAACACTGATGCAAGGCACTTTGACACAGACCCATAGAAAATTGATGCATGCTGTGCTAAAAAATTACAATTAGCACAAATATCAATGCAAGTTGCCATTTGCATCAACTTTTTTTGAAGCAAAACACTTGCGTCAAGCCTGATGTTTTGAAATTTGAGCCCTTTGTCTCTTTTGGCCCAAAGGAGAAGTTTAGGGTTAAGATACAAGCCCATGTCTCCTACATCATACTGCAGGTATACTGCTGTCACTTGGCCAATTGTCCTGTAGCAGAGAACTTTTAGATTTAAGGAGATTTGTGTTACAGTTTCAGCCTCTGCTAAACCCAAAAAATACATTATGATGAGAATGGAAGAATGTGATCTAACTTGGAGTTAAACTCAGGCACCTAACATATATTTTTAATTCTCTGTCAGCTAAGATGTTAGCCAAACAATAAACATGAGTTCTGGTATGAACATGACAATGATGACATTTGAATGACTGGCTGTGTGGGTTACATTAATCAGTGACTGATGTGAAGAATGGTTGATGTGTTAAAACTCTCTACATTGCATTTTTAGATTTAGACAGCAAATCCCATATTCTCAGACCTGGAAACTCAACTTGGAATCTATCTCCACAAAGGTGAAAAGGTTAGTTCTCATAGATGGCATTTAGAGATTTTGAGCTAAATTAGTTCTGGTAGTGTAGCTCCCAGTGGAAACAAGTAAAGCAGAAAACAAAAAAAATGTGTGAGTGATTATATTAAAAAACTTAACATGTGAGCTCTAAGACAAAATGTTTTATTTGATTGCAGTTTGCCCTAAATTGCACATTAAATATTTTAACTGTCACAATTTAAGGAGAAGTGCAGTGTTCAGAACCTAAAGTCTGAACTCCTATGGAAAGTTCTTTCAAACAATGCATTAAGCTTACCTGTAAATCAGCCATAAATTCAAACAAGGCAGCAGCCATATCATGGAAGCGATGTAAGAGTTTAACAAACTATGCTTAACGAGCAGCTGTTTAGTTCTGTTTAATAAGCAATTGGCTACTGAATTGTGTTTTAATATGTTAGTAAATTACATTCTACTTTTATAATAATTGCTTAGTTTGTTTAATAAAACTTGTGAGTTTTCACCATTACTTTTTAAAGTGCCAAGAAGTGCAAGGTCACGCACCTTGGAGCCAGAAATCCCAAGAACAGCTATTTGCTGGAGGAAGTGCAGGTAATAGCTTCAGAGGAGGAAAGGGACCTGGGGGTAATAGTCACAGGGGACATGGAGGTATCTGCACAGTGTAGGAAAGCTGCAGCAAGGGCAAATAGGATGCTGGGGTGCATTGCCAGAGGGATCACCTCTTGAGAGGGGGAGGTCATCCTGCCATTGTATAGATCACTGGTGAGGCCACACTTGGAATACTGTGTACAGTACTGGTGCCCATACCTCAAAAAGGATGTGAGATTACTGGAGGGGGTGCAGCATAGGGTGACATAAATGATCATGGGACATGGAGAGTTTCCTATACGAGGAAAGTTTTAATGAGCTCAAGATGTACTCACTGGAAGACAGAAGGGTAAGAGGGGACATGACAGACCTTAAAGTACTTGAAAGGCATAAACAAAGTCAGGGAAGGAGGATTGTTCTGCTTAAAGGGGGAAGGGTCACTGGGGGCACAGTCTGAAGTTGGAAGGGGAAGGCTTAGGAGGGAGATGAGGAGGTATTGCTTCACAGAGTGGTGTCAGGTTGGAACACACTGCCAGAGGAGTTAATTGCTCAAAAGACCATGGATAGCTTTAAGTGGGGATGGGATAGAGTCATGGGCAGTGTTAGTACAGACAAAAACACAAAGGGGTGAAGGACCGGAAAAGAGGAGGTAGAGAGAGTTTTGGGTGGTGGTGAGGCAGTGGCAGTGATTTAAAACTAAGAGCTGCAGAGTCGGGCAGACTTGATAGACCTGTGGGCCTTTTTCTGCTATCAGTTTCGTATGTTCACTTGTTCGTAATTCAGCAGAATTCATATGATCCACATCATATGGTCACATGCAATACCGTGCAGGCAGAACAGTGTGAACAACACCGCAGAAGGTAACACTCACCTGGTGAAAACAGGTGCAGATTTGTGCTGAGTATAGATTTACTATTACAACACCACACCTTCATGGAACACCACTCCAAAGAAATATGTAAAATAATTTAATTAAATTAGCAATTAAATCCCTGATGTGTCAAGTAGACCCACCACTCACTCACCCCATCAGGTAGTACCCCACCTCACTCCACTCCACCCCCCCCCCTGAGCCTGAGTGGGGAACCAGCACAACCTACCACTCTTCACAATGGCTGACTGCCAGACTGACCTGGAATGAATGAGTGTGCACTTGTACAGCCCTCAACTTTCACCACTACAAATGAAACATCTTGTGATATCAAGAAAGCATTTTTCAAATTAGAAAAATGTACATTAAAGGCACAGAGGAACTTTTGGAATAAAACATTCCTAGAGGTGCATGTCCAAGTTGGTAGAATGCCAAGAGGACTATGTGTATTAAAGTGGATGGGGTATGGCCAGGACCAACTCAGATTTATGCTTAATTAGAAGGAGTCCATGCAGAAAGCAACATTGCTATTTGTGAACTGTATAATTCAGGACTACATTGATCAGGAAGAGAAGCTAAAAGATGTGGTTTCAGACAAGGAAAATGCAGTTTTGACTTTTAAACTGTCACTTGAATTTGCTGACCAGGAACTGGATTTGAAAGGAAAAAATGGAGAGGCAGGAACAAAAGATTAAGGCAAGTAAGCTGACCAAGAGATTATGAACTAGATCAAGTGTGGACCTGGAAAAATGACAAAAAGAAGGGACGTGCCTCCCAACAAAATCAAGAACCTCACTCTATCTCGAGGAATAGTAATACAAGCTTCCTTACCAGCAAATCAGAGGGGGAGGAATTAGAAGAATCATCTCAGATGGACAACTACCCAGATCCAAGATGGAGCAGCCAGCTGGTACATTTTCAAACCAATGCACAAGACAAGGAGGCCGGAGGCTGAATAAGATGAGGAACATCAAAAGCACCCATATTCAGCCAGTGGGGTACAATCCAAATCAGAGGCAGAGGCAGAAGCAGGAAACAGAGATAAATGTTATTTATTTCTTTCATTTTTTATTTACTAGGTAAGTACACTAGACAAGAGTACTGCCTATATTCTGACATGACCCGGGAGAGTACAAGACAGGAGAAACAAAGTACAAATAGGAGTGACATAGTTCATGGCACAGCATGAAATGAGAACACAAACATAGCAATGTTTACAGACTGGGAACAAGCCATTCTACAGAGCCAAGCAAACAGATAAATTACATTAATTACTTGCACTAGATGTAAAGAAAGTTTAAACTGAAATCAGGCAACAAGTTTTGAAAGCAATAACAGTTTTAACAATAAGATTAGTGAGCGAAGTAGGAATAGGCAAGTACCAGAAATGCAGAGAACAGTAAGTGCCATATAGGGGAGGAAAACAACTAGGAGTAAGTCTCAAGTTTCAGAGCAGGAGCAGAAGTTAGAATCAATTAGGTAGGATCAAAGTCTCAATTTGAAAGCCTGGTGGGATTTGTCGAGTTTGATCTGTTGGGGGCAGGAGTTTCAGATGTAAGGAGTAGGTATTGCAAAGGAGAGTGCACCCTTTTTAGGAGGGCTCTTTTGCTGGCATCAAGGTATGCCAGACAGCAATATGTAAGACAGGGAAGGAGAAAACCTTGCACAATAACAAGCTGAGTGGCATCATTGAGGGATGACCTGATTTTATATGCAAGTCCCAGTTTGGTGTTTACCACCTTACAGGTAGCAGCAATGTGCAGGTTAAAATCCAGAGCAGGATTGAGTGTAACTCCTAAATATCTAAAAGAGCTAACACATTCAAAAGGGGAGCCATCGTGACATAGGACTGAAAGGGTAGGGATACAGGATTTGATTCTGGGGAGGAGCCAAAAAAGCATGGCCATGGTGCTTGTTTTGTAAAATCCAACTTGGCAGGCACAAAAAGTAAAGATTTTCAAGTTCAAAATCTGCACCAGAGAAAAGGTGCCAAGATTTGAACTGGGGCTTGAGCTGTTCCATACCTTTCTGTGGCCAGCTGGGGACTTTAGTCATGATGTGTGCAGTGAGGGGAACCGGGGAGGGCTTTTCAGAAGTTTAGCCCTCATGACCCTATGAAAAAGAGGGAGAGAAATAAAATAAGTACCTTAGAAACAGGGAGGGGAGAGTCTAAATTAAGCTACAAAGAACAACGGGGAGGGGACAGAGGAAGATAGAATTACAGGGAGGGAGTCAGAGAAATAGAGCTTGGGAAGAGCAGAGAGAAGAAAAAAGTATAGCAAATGCACTTATATTTTTTCAAACAGTAGTTTAAAAGTCAGAGCAGAAAAAAAGCACTTTGAAATCAATAGAAATATCCCCAGAAAAACTAGCCTGCAAACAGCAGCTCCAAGCAGTAGCTCCAAGCACAGCTACAAAGAGAGCTGGCAGGCAGAAAAAGTAAAGATTTCCAAATAAGATTTCCAAGTTCAAAATCTGCACCAGAGAAAAGGTACCAAGATTTGAATTGGGGCTCTCTATGACTGAATTAACAGCCCCACAAATGAAAGACTAAATAAAGGATTGACCATTGTACCTACTATAATCCAATGATCATCTAAATTATTCCTGGATGTAAACAAATTCTCGAGGAAGTTAAACTTGAAAGCATTATTTGCAAGACATAATGTGGAATTAGAAGTTGCCTTGGAAACTGTGGATAATGTAACCACAGAACAAACTAACACCACAGCAACAGAAAAACATGCTACTTCAAAATTCAGACCACCTTCAACCTTTATACCACCAATGAACTTGACAGTCCAAGTATATGAGAGAGTGTGTTTAAGGAATATAAATCTACTTAATTTCAGCATGGACTCCGATTATTTCAGGTACTTGTCAACAGAAAAGGAAGTATAACTGAAAGAGCTGGTAGGTAACAAATTGATTACCATTAAACCAGCAGACAAAGGTGGGTCTGTTGTAGTTTTGGACACTGCAAAATATGTGCAGGAGGTTCAGAGGCAACTCAATGATTGACATTTTTATGTAAAACTTGATCATGACCCTACAGTAAGATTTATAGAAGAAACTGTCAATCTTACTAACAATGCGACAAAATAATGAAGTCATAGATGGTGATACAGTGGATTTTTTGAAAGTAAAATGTACAATTAGAAGTACTATATAAACTTTGCCCAAGGTCCACAAATCTCAGATTGACCCACCTGCAGGCCCATTGTGACAGGAGCTGGGTCAATCATAGAACCAGTGGACATCTTTATTAGGGATAAAGTTAAGGAATTACCATTGTATACTAGGGAAAGTACTGATATATTGAATGTACTCAAGGGACAGAGAGTGCACCAGGACGGAATACTATGTACAATGAACATTGAGTCCTTGTACACAAATATCCCACACTGTGAGGGTTTGACAGCGATTCGTGAATGTTTGGGTGAGAATGTGGAGTTAGATTATGGTGAATGGGAATTTATTGTGGAATGTGCTAAATGTGTACTAGAATGTAATGGCTTTTCATTTCAGAAAACTTTTAATCAACAGATCAAGGGGACCACAATGGGAGCTATGTTCACCCCAATTATGCGAATTTATGCTTGGGAGTGTGATGTTGTGTTGTCTGCACAGACCAATCCAATTTTTGAAATTGTTGGCCTGTGGAGATGCTTTATTAATTATGTTCTCCTCATTTGGAAGGGGGATGAGACACAACTAAAAGAATTTATCGACTGTCTAGAGAGTACAAATAGGAATTTAAGGTTTAAAGTTGAGAGCAGTACCATATCTGTACACATTTTAGATTTACTGATTATGAAGGATAGAGAAATGTACCCTACAGACTGACCTTTACAGAAAAACAACTGATCACAATACAATCCTACTACCATCTAGTTGCCATCCTAGTCATATAATTGAAATTATTCCAGGGACACAGTTCATGGGAGTGCATAAGAATTCATCTACTGATGAGGCATACACAGTAAGAGCTGAGGAAATGGAACAGCGGTTCATATCCAGAGGATACAAATCTGGGTGTGTGCAGAAAGCAAGAGAGACTGCTACAATGAAAGACAGGGACAGCCTGTTAGTATATCAGAATAAAAATCAGGAAGGTACACATGGGGAACACAATGAATTTTATTTACATATACACCAAAAAATCTAATCTAGTAAGGGATATCATACATAAATACTGGGGGATTCCACAAACAGATCCTATGCTCGAATAGTCAGTGCAGAATCTCCCATGAATGGTATACAGGAGAGGTCCCAATCTAAAGGATAATCTTGTCCAGAGCCTGCAACCCACACCAAAGAGAAGCACTTGGGTACCCCAACATCCAAAGGGTACCTTTAAGTGTTGCCACTGCTGATATCATCATCATCTTTATTTATAAAGTGCAATTCTCACTATGACCCAAAGTACTGTACGTCACATATAAAACATTTAAAAAGAATACATATATCATGTAACATATAAAACCCCATATAAACTATTAATCCAGTTCTTGGAAAGTTTGTCTGAATAGGTTGTTTTTTAGCTCCCACTTAAATTGGTCTAAAGTCAGGCTCTCTCAGATATAATGAGGTAGAGAATTCCACAGGGTCCCTTGACATTGTGACGTGGTCATGAAAACTGATACTTTTACATCAGTACACTGTGAAAGGACATATCAGATTGAACAGTTTATCAACTGTTTCCTCATGTACAGCCTTCTATTTGGTATCTTGCAAATGCAAGGCATTTTACATTGGAAAGACAGGTTGAGCATTAAAAGTACAGATGGGGAGCAGAAAGGAGCCATTTGGAATGGGTAGCTTAAAATACACTTGCCAAACACATTCATCAAAGCTCAAACCAGGTGAAACATTCTTTCCCATTTAGTGGCACAGGGAAACTTACAGTTGGAGAGAGGGGAGGGGACATTGATGATCTATTACTTCAGCGAGAGGCATTCTTGTTTTTTTTGTCTGCAGTGGTTGAAAAACACTGGACTGAATTATGGGATTAGCATAGCCCCATTTCTAAAGAAAATACAGAGTTGGGGAAATATAAAGAGATGATGTAAGGTTTGGTGGGATACCAACGTATGTTTTTGAAGATAGCAGTCTGAATTGATCTGTTTTTCAGATATCTGTAAAGTAATGGATTTAAAAACTGTGTTACAGTACGACACTTATGAACTGATCATGGGATCATTATTTTGTTCTTTCATTGCAGAGTTGATGCACAAGTTGTTTATGGAATATAATGCTCATTCATCCAGATTAAGAAGTTAATACAAATGAAAATTAACTAATCATGAGCTTATCATGGGTTGACCCCTGGGACATCTGGTTAATCTGTGCACCAAATTTCATATCAATGACTAAATTATTGATATTCTGCAATTGGAACTTTAAGTTTCATGATTTTATAACAACATCTTGCTTATGAGCATATTAGTAGGGTTGACCTTTTTGATCTGTAATAGTATGTAAGATATGTAAATTTATATCAAGTGATTTTCCTTTTAATGCACATATGCATGGATATAGAAACCTCCCATATATTTTAGGATGTTTGGGTCTCTGGGGACACCAGGGATTTAAATAGATATATATTTTGTACACTGTGGCCGGTGATCGGTTGTGGTGGGGGGGTACCACTAGATAAGATTGATTTAAACAAATGTAAATATTTTTAAATCTGTGTCCAGCAATCAGGGTGGGGGGCAGGGCAGTTGACACCAGGGGTTTAAATAAATATATTTTTTATGTATGGCCAGCAATCGACAGAGGCACCTACATTAGCAGAGTGAGTTTTGCCGACTTCACACATCAGGAATTTCATTTACCAGTAATTCAATTTTACATAGGGCAGGGATCAGTGTGTGTGTGTGTGTGTGGGGGGGTGCATGTAGGCACCAAGGATGTTTTTGGGTAAAGTGTGGAATTTTGTCTGTGAAGTTACACACTTCACAGTTTGCTCACACTCTCTGAATTAGAGAATTGCACTTCATGAATTGCATACCATTCATGATTAATTAGCAGAGTGAGTTTTGCCGACTTCACACATCTCTAATCATGAGCAGGTGGGAGAAGGGCATATTGTCACTTTATAGAAGCTTAGTGCAGTTGCACCTGAAGTATAGCATACACTTCGGGTGACCCCATCTACAGGGACTGAAACTTGTTGATACATCCCACAGAACAGCAATGAAAATGGCTGAGTGTCAGCAAAGCAAGAAATACAGTATAAGGAGAGGCTGAGGGACATTAATGTGTACTATCTTCAGGAAAGGAGGAAAATGGGTTCATGGTTGAGACCTTCAAGTACCTGAAAGATATCAATAAGGTGAACACAGAGAACCTCTTTAGTCTTAGTGAGAACAGAACCACTAGGGGACACTGCTTTAAGCTAGCAGGGGGAAGGTTCAGGAGGGAAATCTGAAGAAATTTCTTCACAGAGAAATTGGTGACAGGGTGGAACAAAGTTCTGGAAGAGGTTGTCTCCATGGAGATGGAAGATGGATTCTAGAGGAGCTGGCTAGGGTAAAAGGGAAAGGTCAATGAAATGGGGAAGGGGAAAGCAGGGGTGAGGTTGAATGGGGAGGGGATAAAGCCCAAAGTAGTCACTGATATAGGGCTACATAAAATGAGCAGATTTGATAGACCAATTGGCCTTCTTCTGCTAAGTTTCATATGTTCATATATCCATAATTAATTAGCACTTTATTAAATGGCAATTACATTTTATAAACTTTCGATTACATTGTGAACCATTTTCTCCCATTCTGGGCTCCCAGTAGTAACACACATTTGTTTCTAGCATTTAAAGAACAGGAAAAAAACTGCCTATGATGTAATAGTTTTAAGGGGGAAATGGTAATGACAAGTAGAAATTATTGTGTAACATTTAGAGATGGGTGAGGTCCAGGAAATTCACTTTGCAAAGAATTTCATGACGCACTCCCTGATTTTGTTTTGTCAGAGGCTACACTTTCATACATAGTTTTCACCTGGTGAAGTGACCAACTTTGACCACTGATGACTGCACATATAGTGGCACATCACACAAAAAATGTCAGTGTTGCACTACTGCATGTACTTTACTGTACACTGGGGAAGTAGCACTTCACAGGGCCAAACTATGAGGGGTTTTTTCTTTCAAAAAAATCCTTTTTAAGTGAAGAATCCACTCCATCCACAGTTAGAGGTGGGCGAAAGTTGTGAATTCTGCTTCCGTGGAACGTCCGCTAAATTTCTCAGAAATTGCGGAACTGTCGCCATTGGTGAAAGTAGAATTTTCCATGGATTTGTGCCGAGTTCTGTGGACTTTTTTGTGAACTGTGGAAAAATGCATATAAACAGCTGAATTTATTCTTTCCACAGTTTAATGAACTGCCAGTGAATGAGTGCCTGCTCGTACAACCATGCGGTTATTCACTGATAATTCAGTGGGCCACTGGTAGTGGAGGAGAGATGAGTGCTGTGCTGGTGGCTTGCTCAGGGGCAGGGTGGGGAGGGGAGTTGGGTGGTGGCAGATGAACTGTCAGGGTTGTGTTTGTGGGTGTATAATAGACACCAGGGAATTGAGATTATTTTCTTTTTTACAAGGGATCTGGGATGAGGAGGTCCACTAGACAGCAGGGAATACTGGGAGAAGAGGGGGATGAGTTGGTGGACTGCTGGCTGTTTATTTGTGGACTAAGGAATCCAGGATAGGGAGGGAGACTGCTAGACATCAGGGAAATAAAATGTTTTTGGAGTTATAATCAGTGGGTGGGGGGCAATAGAAACCATGATGGTCCAAGGAAGGGATTGGAGGTCTTTACTGGGACCCCTGATCAGTCTGGGTGGATTAATGAGTTAAACTGCAGTTAAAAACAAGCCTTAGAAATTACCACTGGCAGTGATCCTTTCTGTAGATTTTTTTCCTGCAGTTTAATAAATTATCCCGCAATTTTTTATATTTTTTCTGCAGTTTTAAGGTGGAATTCTGTGACAGTTCGGAAAATGATTTCTGAACTTTCGCGGAAGCAAAATTTGCACTTTTGCCAAAATTCTGCCACCGGATATTCATTTTCGCACATCCCTATCCTCAGTGTCATACTTTATCCGACTCATCCCACTACTAAGGTACTTTAAAATAATGTACCCCCAACCCTCTGGCACCCTACTCCCACAGTTCTAGTGAATGAGGTTAATTTCTGTTTAACATTTGTTGAATAGAAGCCCTTCCCCCAACCTCTTTCTCTTCACACACCACCCAACTCCCCCATCCTGTTTTTCTCCCTAGGACAAATATTCATTGATAACTCCAACCCTATTCCACCCTTCTAGCACCCAACCTCTCTCCTCTTCCAAAGACTAATGAATGTTAATGATATACTAACATACTAACATACTATTTGCCAGCAGATTAGGCCTTATGGTCTATCAAGTCTGCTCGAACCTAGATCCTTAGTTGGATGCAGAGACCCTCCCATCCCTTGTGCTCCAGAAACCCCTATCATCCATCCCAACCCCCCCCGGGACAGGCCATCATCTGATACATCCACTTTCTTGTCTGTCCACCCCTCTCTTAAAGCCCTCCACTGTGGATCTCTGAACCAGCTCACCAGGCAGAGCATTCCAAGGGTCCACCACCCTCTCAGTGAAAAACCTCCTCCTCTTTCCCCCCTCACCCTTCCACCTTCCAACTTCAAACCATGCCCTCTGGTGATGCCTCCCTGCTTTAGTCTAAAGATCCCCTCCATGTTTACCCTATTTATTCCCTTGAGGTACTTGAAGACCTCAATCATGTCCCCCTGTCTCTCCTCTCCTCCAATGAAAACAGGCAGAGCTCCTCAAGTCTGTCCTCATAAGTCAAATCCCCTAGCCCTCGTATCATCTTTGTTGCCCTCCTCTGTACCCTCTCCAGGAGCTGTATGTCCCTCTTCAAGTGTGGTCTCCAGTACTGTACACAGTACTGATGGGGAAGGGGGGGCTGAGAGGGCATAGTGGAGGTAACCATAAGGATGATGGCAGTGTTAAGGTTCTGTTACTGGGAGACTCGATGATTAAGGGTATCCATTGGGAGGGACAGGGGATGGATGCCATAGCCAGGTGAAGGTAGTGAGTATCTCTGGGCTGACAGTGCACAGAGCAAAGTTCATGGTGTATGAAATGGTTAGGGATTGTGGAGAAACCGTTTCCTGGTGCATTTGAGACTAATGATCTAGAGGAAATAGCATTATGGAAATCAAGCAAGGTTCAAGAACTTGCCAGAGTCTGTCGGATAATGGATGCAACATTTCCTTTTCGGAGATATTGCCAGTACCAAAGGCCTCAGTGGAGAAAAAATGAAACTCACAGAGGTTAATAAATGGCTCAGGAAGTGGGGTGAAGAGAATGGGTTGGGGTGTTAGGGAACTGGAATGGAGTTTGGGAGGATAAGGGACTATATGCCAAGGACAGGTTTCATCTTGCCCCATTAGGGAAGGAAGTCCTTAAACAGGGATGGCTGACTACATACAAGAAAGGTGGGGTTTAAACTGAAGGGGGAAGGGATAAGGAGGGGCTGACCAGAAGCCTCCTCCAGATGAGGGGAGTAGTCTTAAGCCCAAGGGGAGGGGGAAACAGACTGGAGGTGGAGGTTTCCAGGAGGAGCAGGGGAGGATGGAGTATAAGGAATCTGGGTGGGGTTCGACAAAAGGATCAGGGATAAGGGTGGGGGTTAGTGTTAGTAAATGCCAGGAGCTTGGGAAACAAGTTGCCAGAGTTCGAAGCCATGCTGTTCGAGGGGGGTGGATGTGGCGGCAGTCACGAAACGTGAGCCAACAAAACCATGACTGGGACCTAAATGTACGGGGTACACTATGCTTAGGAAGGATAGAAAGGAGGCAGAGGGGTGGAGTGGCTATGTTCATTAGAGATGACATAGAAATTGCTATGGTAGAAGAGGCAGAGGGAAACGTGGAGGCCTTATGGGTCACCTACGATCCCCAGCAGGAGATAAGGTCAAGCTGGGAGTAGCATATAGGCCCCGGGATGAGTGATGTTCTAGAGGATGGTTTGCTGGACAACATCATTGCCCAGTGTGGTCCAAAGGAAGAAGTGGTGTTGATGGGGGACCTTAATATACCAGGTACAAACTGGGGAACCATGTCCTCTAAGGTGGCCAAGGAGCAGAGGCTGCTGGATGGCTTCCAGGATGTGTTCTTAACACAGCATGTGATGGAACCCACAAGGGAGGGCATGTCCTGGATGTGGTTCTGGCAGATGGGGATCTGGTAAGGGACATGGTTGTACAGGACCCCTGACTGGGAGTGACCACAATACTGTCTGGTTTCAAATAAGCATTGGGGAGTGGGGGTGAGATCTAGGACACTGGCAGTGGACTTCAGGAGGCAGACTTTATGGGCATGGGAAATATTCTCAAGGATCACTTGAAGGGATTACCTCAGCGACAAGTGTGGAAAGGAGATGGGAGGTCATCAAGACGGGGACTTCATGGGGCAGTCAGGATCTGCGCTAAGTTGAAACGTAGGGAGCAAGGTCACATAAACCATGCTGGTGGTCCAGTGAGGTCCAGGTAGCAGTCAGAGAAAAGAAGGGACTTACAAAAATATAAAACAACAAGAGGGATAGGGATAAGAAATGTACCAGCTTGCATCTAGAAAAGTCACCCGTATGGTGAGGAGCAAAGTCAGTAAAACAACGGCTGGCACAGGGGATACATGGAGGAAAAGGGTTCTTCCGGTACATTGGGAGTGAAGAAAAACTAAGGCCATCTCAGCAGATTGAGATCAGAAGAAGGGTGGGTGGAAGAGGCGAGGACCAGGCAGAGGTATTTACAGTACTTTGCCTCTGTGTTCACTAGGGAGGATGGGATATCTACAAAGCAAGGCACAAAGGGGATAGAAGCGGCAGGGAGTGGGATCAGGAGCAACAGAAATGGAGCAAAGGGAGGAAAAGGTACCCCGGTGTCACATCTGGATAAGGATAAAAGACCAGTAAGGTGGAGGGACAGATGATGCCATCCCACCAAAGGTGTGGTTTGCCCTCAAGGCCCTAAAAAGAACAAATCTCCTGGGCGGATGGCATTCATCCGAGTACTATGGGGTGGTGGACATACTGGCTGCACCCTGGCGGAGCTTTCAACAGGTCACTTGAGACAGGGAGAGTACCTAGGGATTGGCAGAGGCACATGTGGTACCAATCCATAAAGGGGTCGAAGGAAGTACCAGGAAACTATAGACCCATCAGTTTAACCTCGGTGGTGGGAAAATTAATGGAGAGTATACTAAAGGAATGATTGGGGTTTACTTGGGGAGGTGGGAGGTCTGGATAGTCGGCAGCATGGGTTTGTGCCAGGTAGATCATGTCAAACCAACCTTGTGGAGTTCTATGAATGGGTAACATCAGAACTGGACAGGGTAAGCCTGTGGATGTATTATTCATGGACTTCAGCAAGGCGCTGACTCTGTCCCCACAATGGTCTGGTGGAGAAACTGATGGGGTTAGGAGTAGGCCTTTGATGGTCAGATGGATTGAAAACTGGATAGCTGGATGCACTCAGAGTAGTGGTCTGTGGGGAGCTCTCAAACCCTACAGAGGTTGGTAGTGGGGTACCACAGGGCTCGGTCCTGGGTCAATCCTGTTTAATGCATACATATCAGACATCAGGGATGGTATAGGGTGTGAAATGAGTCTCTTGCGGATGACTCCAAGATGGGAGCAGTAGTTGAGGGAGAAGAGGAGGTTGGCCCTGCAAGGACCTGGACACCCTGGAAAGCTGGGCTCACACATGGAAATTAAATTTCAATATCACCAAATGCAGGTGTTGCATCTTGGTCGGAAACCCTAAACACAGGTACACCCTGGGAGGGAGGTGCTGGAAGCCTCAACAGGGAAAAAGACCTAGGGGTCATGGTGGATACATGTATGAATAACTCTGAGCAGTGCAGGAGAGCAGCTAGCAAGGCAAACAGGATGTTGGGATGCATCCCAAGGGGGATCACCTCAAGGAGCAAGGAAGTGATTCTGCCGCTGTACAATGGACTGGTTAGACCACACCTTGAGTACTGTGTACAGTACTGGAGACCACACTTGAAGAGGGACATACAGCTCCTGGAGAGGGTACAGAGGAGGGCAACAAAGATGATACTGATGTTACTACCTGCAAATAAGAAAGTATCCCTCATTTTTTCAAGCAAGACACCCTTACCCTTTAGTGTTCTCCACATGAATGAAGTAAAGGCATCATCACCTATAGTAACACTGAAACAGCTACTTGTCAGGCAGTCAGACGTTACTGTAGAAGAGGACATCATCACTTAATTCATGTACAGGACAATGAAGGTTGAGAGCATCTTTCTTTCTCTAATATGGGTTAGTTTTCTTCTTTACAGGTACCAGCAGCTGGTATATCCTTTATTTTCAGGAGGAACTGAGGGGAAAAGAGTCTGGCTACTTGAATGAGGTAATGGTGGAGTCATTACTAATATTTTGTCTTAGGGACAGTAATGGGGTAGAGGAGGTGGGTAGCGTGTGTGATGCACGCAGATGGAGGAAGGGTTTCTATAAACTAAAATGAAATTGATGAAACTCATTGGGACTGTTGTAGGAGGTAAGGTACTACAGTTTGGGGTTCAGGTACATTATTCTTAAGTGTCAAGGTGGTTGGAAGGGATGGAAGCAATATGCTGTGGCAGGTTGTGGTGGGTTCTTCATTTAAAATGTTTTTTTTTTTTTGGAGCAGAGTTCCCAAGAGGAATGATGGTCCCCAAGTGAAGGTTTGGTTGTGGTGTAATTACTTCGCTAAATGCAATGAACATCGGTGAAACAAATAGCTCATTGGAAGCTACACCACTGCTATATGTTGCCATCTGGACTCAGTCACTAACGCCCAACAGAGTTTTCGGGCAGATGATCTTTTTGATTAGCAACATCAGGGAGATAATTTTATTAATGTTTATCTACTCATACTTGAGTACTCATACTTGGGGAAACAGTGACATCAGAGGACAGAAGTCCATGAATTTTATGAAATACTGTCACCCCACTAACAGTAGTAAAAATCCAACAATTTTTAATTATCCATATATAGTAACTATCCAGTCTACTTTCAACTTCACACTTGTGCCACATGGAATTACCTCCTATAGTAAGGCATTTCAAAAGTCCATCACCCATTGTGTGAGGAATTGTTTTCCTTTAGATCATTCTGAAATATTTAATACCGTATTGTCTACTATGGCCGTTTGATTCCATGATATGTACTTTCTCAGTAAGTTCCTATTTTTCAACTAAATCTTTACAGTTAAAAATATTAAAGAGTAATAAAAATAAGTCTCCCCATATCATTTTTTATGCAGATTATACAGACTCATTTGCTCAAGTCATTCACTATACTCTATACTTTCCAACCTTTCATCATTTTAGTTGCCCTTTTCTGTAAATGATCCAGTCTACTTTTTTCTGACTCACCCACACCACCCCAAAACTATGAATAATAATCAACATGTGGCCTTAAATATGTTTTATATAAGGGAATTCGCCCTTTCTGAGTTTTATTTCCAAAATGCAGTTTTATTAAATTCAGAAATCCATTAGCTTTCCCAAATACAGCACTGCTCTGGTTAGTGTTCTAAATGTCATCCAAAACTACCTGTATCTAGCTCTTTTTCTTCTGATGACATAGCAAGACCAACTCCATAAGAGTCTACTCTGTTGTTTTTAGTGCTAAGGTGAATCTCCTAGCATTTGTCCATGTTAAGGGAAATAATCCACTCAGAAGCTCATTTCTCAAGTGCCGATAATTCCATTTGCAGACTTACATACTTCTCTGGACTGTTCCCTCTGTACCCCAGTTTAGTTTCATCTGTGAATTTAATGCATTTACTAACCAAGCCTTCAGCCAGATCAGCTATGAACAGGGAGAACAGAAGCGGTCCCACCACTGATCCTTGTGGCACTCTACTAGTCGCATGGCATTTTTTGATTTGTATCCATTCAATCTCAACCTTTGAGTATACCCAATAATTTATACTTGCATCCATTTAACAATTGTTATGTCTATAGCCAAGGTAAGAAGTTCCTTAGCTAGTTTTTCATGTGGAACACAATCAAAGGCCTTACTAAAGTCTAACAGTATCACATCCACAGACCCTCCATAGTCCAAAGATTTACCAAATGAGTCATAAATGCATAATACATTTGTAAAGCATGATTGCCCCTTGGTAAAACCATCCTGCATTTTGCCCTCCAAACCCAACTCAGCCAGTCTATTCTTCTGGATGTCACCCATCAATGTTTCCATAATTTCACAGACCAAAGATCAAGCTTACTGACATGTACCTGTTGGGATTCTGTTTATATCCCTTTTCAGGGCAGCAGTGGTCAGAGCCCTGCAGGCATTTTGCTATGACAAAAAGGTCTCCACATTCCTTGTGAATGAATAACATGTTGGACTTGTGTCACAGTCATCTCCATGTCCGTGAAGCAGTTCAGTCATGTTTTCCCTATTGACACAGCACTGCACTATTTAATTAAGCTAATAGGCTTTTATCAACTACCATACCATAGCTACAGTGCTTTGCTATCTATATGTTGGTTGCTGCAATAAAGCTTTGGCATTATCTCAGGTGCTGCTTCTCCATTTACCCTCCATTTCAGCAATTCAAACAGTTACTTATTCGCATGCCTCTTCTCTCCAGGTTGAAACTTCTCTTCACCTCCCGGAGTCAGTACTGAGTCAAACACTTCTCCAATCCACCTTCATACTGCCAATGTCCACTGGAAGAAGAAAAAGTGCATTCATATATAATATAGAGGGGGTACTGGAAGAGATATGTTATAGTTTCACTCAACTGTATCACTTAAATTTACTGAACTATGCAATGCCAATTCTTTTATAATTAGAAGCTAGTGTTCCCTTTAAACTTTGTATCCATAATCACTATGTTGAAGTTCATATTTTAAGCAAGTTACATTTGTACTTACTTTTTTTCTCTAAGAGGATGATATTTCATAGTAGCCTGTGACATGCGTGACTGTGATTGAGAGAACCGCAAAATGGTGACTCAATCATGGCGCTTGTCATGGGGGCTACCGATGAGGTAGGGTGACCGGATGGGGGTAGGTTCATGCATATAGTGACAAGATGTCACTACATGCACACATGCGAGGGCAGTAGGAGTGAGCATGCTCAGTGAGGGGCAGGAGTGTTTTTGAGGGGTGGTGCCACAGTGGGCTGTTGAGCTGGCCCCGTGGCACAATGGGTGGGTTCACGGCTTCGGTGGACAGGGTGCTGGGTTTGGGTCCGGGCACAGGTACATTTTTATTGTGCCCAGCCAGAATGTTTTATGTTTTGCACCACCCCGACATGCACCCCCTGGAGTTGAGAATCCTTAAGTAGGGGGATGAGGGGGGCACAGCCCCCTGAATAAAATGTTGTAATTGTAAGCCCCCAGTACCGTTTTGTTGTGCACTGTGGCGTCAAACTGCCGAAATTGATTTTCGGCAATGTGACTTCACCACAACGGAGTTTGCCTTTCTGCGGTCGCTGTTATGACATAGAACCTATTTCATGGGTTCTTTTATTCTCAGAACTTGTGGAACATTAGCCCCAGAAGTGTTCTTTTTTAATCTTGTTTTAATACAGGCATGGATAGACAAGAGGTGCCTGAATAATGAGCTGGAGGATTGACTGGTTTGGCCAGCAGAGCAACATGGAGGAGGCTGAGAAGGAGACAGATATATCTCAAAGTATATGTAAAACCAGCATTCTATTATTATGATGGCATGCAACATCTGCAGGTGACTTGGTTATAGATCACCTAAATTAAACAGTTTCTGCCTTTGTGCCATGCACAAAATGAAAAGTGTGCATCAGGTGAGGTCATAATTTAAACAAAATCCATACATGGTTTTTAAGCTTAAAATTATTTTTATTTTATACTGTAATTCTTTAACTCCAAGTTTCAGATGCAAATAACATCAAAAATATAGTGCAAACTTTGTGCAAAATCCCACAAGGAGCAATGTAATATCTTCCTTAGGAAGCCTGACAGCAAAGCACTGGGGTTAGTGGTGGCTGGCTGTTGCACTAGGGTAAGATTGCTTTGTTTGTGCTATTTTCAAGGAAGATATTACATTGCTCCTTGTGGGATGTTTTTGCACAAAGTTTGCACTATATGTTTGCTGTTATTTGCATCTACAACTTGGAGTTAAGAAATCAAAGTATAAAATAAAAATGGTCTTAAGTTTGAAAATGGTGTATGGATTCCTTTGAAATTATGACCTCACCTGATGTACACCTTTCATTTTGTGCATGGCACAAAGGCAGCAAGAGGAGACAGATGGCATGGGAGACAGAGACAGTGAAAAAAACGAGGGCTAAAGAAAGACATGGGGATATGGAACAACAGAGTGTTAGAGTGCTGGAGTATTGGAGCACTTGCAAGTGTCAATCAACACTGAACTAGGTAATTAACGAATTTATTTATTTATTTAAAAGGGATTTACCAGGAAAGACATACTCAGCCATAAAGATCATTTCTGGATGTGTCCTGGGGAAGGGGGGAGGGGAGAATTAGTTAATAAAAGGTAAAAAGTTAAAACAGAAGAACAATAGAAGAACTAATCTGAGTAAGGAGTTGGATGGAGGCAAACTATGCAAAATTGCGGTGCAAAGCTTTAAGCCCTTTTTCTTTAAAAAAAACTTTAAAACTTCAGAACTATGATTCATTATACCCGTGTTGTGATTTAGAGACATACAGGAGAACTGTCATAGCATGAGACTCATGCAAAATCTTTGAGAGCTACTAATATCAAGTATTTGATGGTGAAACATTTAAAATTGCACTTAGTAGGGGCTGAATAATAGTAATTACATTTTTGATAGTAATTGCATAGTCATAGTTACAGAACATTTTTTTCTATGTATATACAGAGTTGAAAGTTTGCTAGTTTCATTTAGTCACACATATTAAAAATAATTTGGTTTTCAATCCAACTGGACTTCTGTTACTTTACACACGTTAACGTTTACAAATTCAGTACAGCATAAGATTTTGAAAATTAATACAAACTTATTAATTAGACATACAAACATATGAACATAGGAAGAAGCCAGCAGAAAAAAGGCCATTTGGTCTATCAAGTCTACTTGTGTTGCAGGGTCCACAGCTTGAGCTTCTGTTCCTGCCCCCTCTCCTGACTCCTCCCATTCTCCCTACCCATGACCCTTACCCTCTCCCTATACCTGTTCCAGCCTTTCATAGAGCTTTCCACGGTCTTCAACACGATTACCTCTTCTGGCAGTGCATTCCAAGTGTCCACCACCCTCTCTGTGAAGATGTGCTTCCTGACCTCCCTCCTAAACCTCCCACCCTCCAGCATAAGACTGTGCCCCCTCATGTTATGGTTGCCACTCAGCTTAAAGAGACTCTGTTTATCAACCTTAATTATCCTTTTCAAGTACTGGAAGGTCCCAATCATGTCCCTTCTTCTCTCTCTCCTGTCTTTCAGGGAGTACATGTCCAGTGCCCACAACCTCTCCTCGTATGCCTTTGCCTGCTGACCAGCTATCATCTTTGTAGCCCTCCTCTTTAGCAGGTTAATGTCCTTTTTGAGGTCTGGGCACCAGTACTGAACTCCATTCTCTAGATGCAGCCTTACCAGTGACCTGTACAAGGTCAGTATAATCTCCTCTCTCCTACTACTGATCCCCCTAATAATATGTATAATTAATGATATATAATTAAGAATAAGATGTAAAATAGTTCTGAAGCCAATCACTGGATACTGAAGGAGTCTACAAGGCATCACAGGAGGTGGGACTTTGGGTGCATGACCAAGGCCACCTGGATAGACAGGTGGGGGGTCAAGCAAGGACCACCCAGAAGGGGCGGAGATAGAAGATAGGTGTTCCCGGGTTGGGAGGGAACTTGCGACCAGGGATGGGGAGGAACTAAGCCTATAAAAAGTGCTGCACAGGACAAATTACTCCTCATTCCTCCATTTCCCAGACACGGGAATGGGTTACCATTGATGGTGTACCAATTCAGGCACATGTTGCTGAAGACCCTGCAGCAGCTGGGCTTCACAGTGGAGCAATTTAAAACCCATTCTTTTAGTACTGGTGTGGCATCGCATGCAAGGTTAGAGGACTTGTCAAACAGTCAGATACAGGTGTTAGGCAGATGGAGGTCACAAGCACTTGAAAGATATGTTAGACCTCACATGCTATAACCCCTTTTTGCTTTGTTTTGCACAGGTGTTGCAGCCTGAACAGTGCAGATTTGGTTTTGTGGCCACTGATATATACACTTTGCGGCCATTCAGGCCATGCAGTACCAGTGAAGAGCAAACTTATTTTTAGCACCAGAGAAGCATGAGGTGCACTGGTTGGGTCATTGTGGGATGAGATGGGCTGAGCTGCTTGCAAGGCTATGAGCCAAAGCCCAGCAGAGGGAACAGCCCACAGTATTGGTGATTCATTTAGGGGGAAATGAGCTGGGAGCAATAACAGTGAGGGAATTGAAGGACAGGGTGCATAAGGACTTGATAATGCTGAAGCAATGGTGCTAACAAGTGCATATTATTTGGTCTGACATTGTGAAAAGGCAGCAATGGAGGCATGCCTGGAATATCAGGGTGATAGACAAGGTGCGCCGGCTGCAGAACTCATCAATGTAGCCAGTTATGGACCCTTTGGGGGGGTCAATAGCAAGGCACCCAGACTTAATTGTCAAAAGGCCAGGCCTGTATTGAAAGGATGGTGTACATCTGTCAGAGGAAGGGCTAGATAGGTTCTTAGAGAATATACAAAGGGTGGTGGAGAAAGCATTGGCGTGAAGTGTTTGTGGGGGGTTGAGCAGGGTAATGCTCACCCTGTGGCAGCATGGTAGTCTTGGAAGGCTGTTTTGGGGGTGTAACAGGGGATCACATGTCTTGACCAGCTAGAACTCCCCAAGGCTGACAACAGGGTCAGCCTAATGGCTGGAGATCCTTCCCTGCCAAAGAGGGGGCAGTTGGATTGGAACCCTCTTCAGGCATCTGCCCATGGCATGGTGAGTCCTCTGATGGGGGAGGATTAGGCCACAGCCATTCAAGAGGGCCATCCCTCATGCTCCGGAGGTGGTGCCCTCATGTGGTCATGATTGGTGGTAAGATGGATACCCCTGGTGAGAGGGGAGAGTTGACCGTCAATAATTTTATCAGCTCCAATGTGAGTGATATTGCTTCCAAGCTTACAAAGCTGCACACATCATGCTGATGCTAATGTACATATTGATACTTGGTTTTAATAAATACATGACTGTGGCTATTTTCTCCATAGAAACATTGACTTTGATGGCAGAAAAGGACTGCTTGGCTCACCTAGTCTGCCCATTTCCCTACCTACAGGATAAGCTGCAGATCCTAGTTAACCAACAGCCTATTTCTTCCTACCCCCACAAGAATTACCTTATGTCTGTCCCATGCATTCTTGAATTCTCCCACAGTTTTACACCCTATAACCCCCTCAGGAAGGCTGTTTCATGCGTCCACCACCCTCTCTGTGAAAAAATACTTCCTCACATTGCCCCTGAGCAGTCCCCCCTCTATCTTCAAATTGTGACCCCTTGTTCTTGCACATCTCTTTTTCTGAAAGATGCTACCCTCTTGGACTTTGTTGATTCCACTGAGGTATTTAAAAATTTCTATCATGTCCCCCTCTCCCTTCTTCCCTCAAGGGTATACATATTAAGCTCCTTTAGTCTCTTCTTGTATGGCTTCTCTTGCATATCTGCACTATTTTAGTTGCCCTCCTCTGGACTGCCTCCATCCTGTCTATGTCCTTGTGAAGATGGGGTCTTCAGAACTGGACACAGTACTCCAGATGGGGTCTCACCAACTGTCTGTACAGAGGGATAACAACTTCCTGTTTTCTGCTGGTGATGCCTCTCCCTATACATCCCAGTATCCCCCCAGCCCTCCCTACTGCCTTCTCACATTGCTTGCTAATCTTAAGGTCATCTGATATGATTACCCCCAGGTCCCTTTCCAATTTTGTTGTTGTTACTACCTCCCCCCCATTGTGTAATCTTCTCCTGGGTTTTTGTTTCCCAGGTGCATTATTTTGCACTTCTTTGCATTGAATCCAAGCTGCCATACTTCTGACCATTCCTCCAACCTTGCCAAGTCCCTTCTCATCCTTTCCACACTTTCTTGTGTATCAACTCTGTTGCAGATCTTTGTATCATCTGCAACGAGGCATTCTTTTCCTTCCAGTCCCTCTGCAATGTCACCTATAAAGACATCAAAAAGGACTGGACCCAAAACTGAACCCTGCGGTACCTCACTAGTAACCCCTCTTTCTTCAGAGTGGATTCCATTTACAATTACCTTCTGTGTCATGTTGTCCAGCCAATGTTTTACCCAGGCTAACACCCTGGGACCAACTCCCAGGCTGGTTAATTTGATTATTAATCTTTTATGTGGGACTGTGTCAAATGCCTTGTTGAAGAGTAGGTAGGCCATGCCCACAGCCCCTCCCTGGACTACTACTTTGGCCACCCAGTCAAAGAAATCAATTAGATTCATCTGGCATGACCTTCCCACTGTGAACCCATGCTGCCTGGGGTCCTGTGCCCCACTTTCCTCTAGGTACTCAACAATTATTTCCTTCAAAAGCAATTCCATCACTTTCTCTACCACAGAGGTCAAACTGACAGGTCTGTAATTTCCTGCCTTTGTCCAAACTCATTGTTGTCTCAATCTGTTTTGGTGAACAAGGTTTGTGCCCTCAAAGACAAGTTTATTACACTCTGTTCAGAGTGTTAATCAGATGGGTGGGAGCACTTTAAAGAGGTGGAGGTGAAGAGATGTTTCAACCAGGAGAGAAGTGGCATGTAAGTAAGTAAGTAACTGTCTGAACTGCTGAAACAGACAGTAATCAGAGAAGTAACACCTGAGAGAAAGCCAAAACTTTCCCACTGCAACCAATATATAGATAGCAAGGCACTGTAGCTTTGATATGGGAACTGACAAAAGCCTATAAGCTCAGTTGGGGAAGTTGGAATCTCTTATAATGGCATTACCCCAATTTTACTCCTTATTTTAAATTTGTATCACCAAAGCTTGAAAGTAAGTACAAATGAAACTTCATTAAAATATAAACTTGAACTATTCAGTCCTGATTTTTTTACACCTGTAAAAGAATGGTTCATCAATTTCTTTTGCATCCATTCCTTACCTCCCACCCAACTCTCCAAATCAGCACCCATCACCATGCCCCCCCCCTCAAGCCCTTACTTACCGATCGAGGGTCCAACGATGTACTCCTCTCTGGACAGCAGACACGTCCTCACTTTTCAAATCCAGACTGCGAACTAAAGACACAGGTATGAAGTTCAATGTATTTCAATGGGGTTTTGGAACAAGGGCATAGAAAGACATGGTGCTATGGAATAACAGAGTGTTAGAGTATTGTAGCACTTGCAAGCATGTATCAATGCAGGACTAGTTAATTTATTTATTTATTTAAAAGAGATTTTCCAGGAAAGACATAGTGAGCCATAAAGCTTGTTTCCACGTGTGTCTTGGGGGAAGGAGAGACAGGGTATAATCACATAATAACAAGTAGGAAGCGCAGTTAAACAGAAGAACAATAGAAAAACTAATCTGAGCAAGGAGCCGGAAGGAGGGAAAATATGCAAAATCACAGTGCAAAGCTTTAAGTCCTTTTTCTTTAAAAAAAATGTAAACTTCAGAACTGTGAATCATTATACCTGTGTAGTGATTTAGAATCATACAGAAGAACTGCCATAGTGTGAGGCTTATGTGAAATCTCTGCAAGCTATGAATACCGAGAAGTTAATGGGTGAAACATTTAAAATTGCACTTAGAAGGCTGTATAAAAATAATTAACTTTTTAGTAGTAATTACACAGTCACAGTTACAGAACAGTTTTCTTCTATGTACAGTATGTACAGGGCTGCAGGGTAGTTTGCTAGTTTTATATAGTCACACATACTACATAATAATTTGGTTTTCAATCCAACTGGGCTTCTGTCACTTTAAACAAATTAACTTTTACAAATTCAGTACAGCATATGTTTTTTGGAAATGAACACAAACCTATTAATTTGATATCATTCGGAATAAGATTTAAAATAGTTCTGAAGCCAGTCACTGTATACATTTATTATGCTCTGTTCAGAGTATTAATCAGATGAGTGGGAGCACTTTAAAGAAGTGGAGGTGAAGAGATGTTTCAACCTGAAGAGAAGTCGCATTCAAATAAATAACTGTTTGAATTGCTGAAACGGAGGGTAAATGGAGAAGTAGCACCTCAGAGAAACCCAAAGCTTCCCGCAGCAACTGACATAGATAGCATGGCACTGTAGCTTTGGTATGGGAGCTGATTAAAGCCTATGAGCTCAGTTGGGGAAGTTGGAGTCTCTTATAATGACATTGCCCGTTATTTTACTCCTGAATTTAAATTTGTATCACCAAAGCTTGAAAGTAAATACAAATTAAACTTCTTTAAAATATAAACTTTAACAATTCATTCCTGATTTATTTATTTTTTTAACCTGTGGAAAAAAAAGGTCAACCGATGACTTTTGCATTCATTCCTCACCCTCCATCCAACCTTCCTACTCAGCACCCACCACCCACCAAGCCCTTACTTACCCATTGGGGGTCCAGTGCCATAATCCTCACTGGACCACAGACACATCCTCACTCTTCAAAGCCAGACCACAAACTGAAGACACAAGTATGCAGTTCAATGTATTTGAATGGGGTCTTGGAACACGGGCTAAAGAAAGATATGGGGATACGGGAACAACAGAGTGTTAGAGTGTTGGAGTATTGAAGCATTTGCAAGTGTGGATCAACGATGGACTAGTTAATTTATTAATTTAAAAGAAATTTACCAGGAAAAACATAGTGAGCCATAAAGCATGTTTCCAGATGTGTCTTGGGGGGGATGAGAGAAAGAGGGTATAATTACATAATAACAAGTAAAAAGCACAGTTAAATAGAAGAACAATAGAAGAACTAATCTGAGCAAGGAGCTGGAAGGAGGGAAAGTAAGCAAAATCACAGTGCAAAGCTTTAAGTCCTTTTTCTTTAAAAAAAGTGTTAAAACTTCAGAACTGTGATTCGTTATATCTGTGTAGTGATTTAGAGACATACAGGAAAACTGCTGTAGTGTGATCCCTATGCAAAATCTCTGCAAGCTACGAATACCGAGAAAATGAGGGGTGAAACATTTAAAATTAAACTTAGTAGGCTGTATAAAAATAATTAACTTTTTAGTATTAATTACATAGTTACAGTTACATAACACTTTTTTTTCTATGTACAGTATGTACAGGGCTTCAGGATAGTTTGCTAGTTTCATATAGTCACAGATATTAAATAATAATTTGGCTTTAAATCCAATTGGGCTTCCATCACTTTACACAAGTTAACTTTTACAAGCTCAGTACAGTGTATGATTCTGCAAATTAACACAGACCTATTAATTTCCTATAATTCGGAATTAAAATAGTTCTGAAACCAATCACCGGATACATTTATTATGCTCTGTTCAGAGTTTTAATTGGATGGGTAGGAGCACTTTTAAGAAGCAGAGATGAAGAGATGTTTCAACCTGGAGAGAAGTGGCCTGCAAATAAGTAACTGTTTCAATTGCTGAAACAGAGGGTAAATGGAGAAAGTAGCACCTGAGAGTCATTTATTTTATTTATTTTTTTATTTATTTATTCAAACTTGGATTACAGTACCTTTGAGCAGGAGACCGCTCTTTTACAAAGGTTTCACATCGTAAAAGGTGGGTATACATACATTGTGGGTTTAGGAGTATCTAGCAAGGTGAATAAAACAGAGAACAAAATTACATTATAAATTGGTAACAGAGATGATTTTAACACCAGGATAATTCAGGAAAAAGTAGCAGCGTGGATGGCATTGTCAGGTAAAGGACGGTAATCGGGCATCCAGAAGGTGAGTAGGGGGCACTGAGTGGGGGGCGGGCATGATGATTAGTCAGGGGGATATGGGAAAGGGGAGTGCAAGGTATTGCAGTGCCGTGCAGAAACTAGGGGCAGAAGGACAAAGTAGGAGTAGTGAGGAGAGGGTAATAACCTGAGGGTGAATAAGACTAGGATCGAGAGATAGGGGGGGGTGGGGAGCAATTAAAAAGTGCAATCACAGAAGCTTTTCTTCAGTAGGTGTTGTCTTAGCTTGTTCTTGAAATGCCCCAGTCTCTGCATGGCATCATAATCAGTACCGAGGTTATTGAGCCAAAGTGGTGCCCGGTAGGCATATGACCTCTGCCCTTGGGAGGTTCTGCAGCATGGGACGGCGAGAACCTGATGGTCAGAGGATGTTGGGATGCATTGTAAGGGGGATCACCTCTAGAAGCAGGGAAGTGATTCTGCCACTGTACAATGGGCTGGTGAGGCCACACCTCGAGTACTGTGTACAGTACTGGAGACCGCACTTAAAAAGGCACATACAGCTCCTGGAGAGGGTACAGAGGAGGGCTACCAGGATGATTCGAGGACTGAGGGAGTTGACATACGAGGACAGACTTGAGGAGCTCAGCCTGTATACTTTGGAGAAGAGAAGAGATGGGGGGGGACATGATCGAGGTCTTCAAGTACCTCAAGGGAATAAATAGGGTAAACACGGAGGGGATCTTTAGACTAAAGGAGGGAGGTATCACCAGAGGGCATGGTTTGAAGTTGGAAGGAGGAAGGATCAGGGGGGAAGAGGAGGAGGTTTTTCACTGAGAGGGTGGTGGATCCTTGGAATGCACTGCCTGGCAAGCTGGTCCAGATTTTCAATGTGAAGGGTTTCAAGAGAGGGTGGGACAGATACAGAAAGGGGTATCGGAACACAAGGGGGGGAGGGCCTCAGTTCCCAACAGTGGATCTGAGGTTCAAGTAGACTCAATAGACCATTAGGCCTAATCCACTGGCAATTAGTATGTAAGTATGTTAGTTCCTGGTATGGTGTGGGCCTGTGAATAAGCTTAGTAGGTTTGTGACTCCAGGAGGTTCTAGTCTGAGTAGTGTTTTTTTAGCTAATAGGCAGGTTTGGTATTATATCCTGTTTTCAAGTTGTAGCCACCCAGCTTGCTCATAAAACTCGCAAGTGTGCGTTAGTCAGGGAGAACTGGTGAGCAATCTGCAGGCTTTGTTGAGGGCTACTGCTATCCTACATAGTGAGGTGGGAGTGGCTGAGCTGTAAATGACCAATCCATAGTCTATAACGGAGACAACTGAGCTATGGATTGCGGTTTGAAGGGCTTCTGGTGTCAGGCATTTCTTGTGCCTGTGCATGAGCCCAGTTCTTATGTTGACTGTTTTGGCCACATTCTCAATGTGTTCTGCATAGGAGAGGGAGCAGTCAAGCGTAACCCCCAGGTATTTGAATTGCTCTACTTGTTCAAGTGTAACTCCTGTGCAGTTAGTGATGTTAAGGGATGTTGCTTTGTGTTTGCTTCTAGCACTGCTAAAAAGCATTACTTTTGTCGTTTTATAGTTCAGAACCATCTTGTGGACTCTGAACCAGTCTTCGGTTTGTCTAAAAGCATGTTGCAGCTAATATTTTAAGGTGAGAGGGTCCTGATGAGAAGTAAAAATAACAGCATGAGCTGCATAGAGTAGTATCAGTTTGTCACACAATCGAGGTAGGTTATTTAGGAGGATGCTGAAAAGGAGGGGTCCTAGGATTGACCCCTGGGGAACCCCACAGCGAACCGGAAGGTGCCCAGATGAGGTGTTTCCAATCTTTACCTGCTGGTAACTATCAGCTAGGTAGCTTTTGAACCAATTAGTAGCGGGCTAGAGAGGCCTACCAAGGTGAGTTTTTGAAGTAGTAGGGAGTGACTGATCTTGTCAAAGTCCTTTGTTAGATCAATAAAGGCCACGCCAACAAGGTTACCTTGGTCCAGTGAACTATGTATGCAGCTGGTGAATTCCAGAAGAGCTGTGGTGGTACTATGCCATTTCCAAAATCTGTGTTTTTCCAAGCACTGGATGTTGTATTTATCAAGGTATTCAACCAGCTGGTCTGAGACTATGCGTGCCAGTGCTTTTGACAGTGGTGGAAGGCAGAAATAGGCCTGTAATTGGCATGCAGTGCCCGATCACCGCGCTTGTATACTAGGGTTACCAGGGCTGACTTCCAAGCTTGATGGAATTAATTCAGCTGCAAGGATAAGTTCAGCAGCCTAGTGATGGGAGCTAGGATTTCATCTAGTACAAGGGAAATAAATTTGAGGTTGAGTGTGTCACCGCTTTTCCTAGATTTTCCAAATACCTTATGAATGTACTTTCTTGCTTGGTTGTGGTTGACAGTTTTGAAATAGAAGGGAGGGGGGGATGCTTGGGTGGGCCCTAGGCTTTGACTTGAGCTTGGGTTGGATTCTTCGAAAAATGTGTCGGAAGTACACTGCTAAGGGCAGTAAATGCTTTATTAAACGTATTGGCAATTGTCAGAGGTTCAAGAGTAGGGGCACCATCGATGTTGAGCATTTGTGGAGCCTCTTTCTTGACTTTCCCTGTTACATCTTTTAAGTTATTCCAAAAAGACTTGCTGTTGCCCCATGATGTTTTTAATGCTTCTCTAAAATGGTTACTTTTAGCAGGGCAGATGGCCCAGGTGCAGTCATTCCATAGTCTTCTGTATTCCTGGATGTCTGATTGCTTGCCAGAGCTCTTTGCCCTATGCCACCAGTTGTCCCTGTTTTTTATGCAGCCTATTAAGTCTGGCATTATCCAGGGGCTGTTTCTTCCACGGAGCTTTATCCTCTGCACTGGGGCATGGCAGTCACAAGCAGCATTGAATAGTTTGATGAAATGCTCGAGTGCAGTGTCCATATCCTCCGCTGTGTCAAGGGGGCAGCAGTCAGTGTTGCGTAGCTGCTCCTTAAGGTACACCAGGTGACCCCTTTTTAGTTTATGATTAGAGATCATTTTGGGAGGTGTTGCATTGAATTTGTTGGTCCAGCTGTAGGTGACCAGGGAGTGGTCACTAAGTGAGTCTGGGTGAACTGTCACATTGGAGATACGATCCGGGCAGTTTGTGAGGATCCAGTCTAGTAGTGTGCTAGATCCAGTTTTATAATTTGTTCTGGTTGGAGAGCCAATGAGTTGTATAAGGTGCAGTGCAGCTACATTGTCCTTATATGAGCTAGTCGGGGGTGCCAACCAATTGATATTGAAGTCCCCTAGAATGATGAATTCAGAGTTGAGATGCTGACATCTGATAACCTCCACGAGTTCTTCAAACCTGGTAATTTCACTTCAGAAGGGATGGATACAGTAAGTATAGATAGTGCTTTATTGTGGGCCCCCAACAGAATTTTTATGGAAAGAATTTCTGCAGTACTGGTAAGGTAGGGTAAAGGAAGAGCAAACCCCTTTATTGAGTCTTTAATGTGTAATGCACAGCCCCCTCCTCTTTTTGAAATCCTGTCATTCCTGAATAGTGTGTAACCAAGTGTTGAGACAGCAGAATCTGGTGTTTTTGGAGTAAGCCACATCTCAATGTCTGAGAGTATGTCAGGGTTGTACTGTAATACCCAGACTTGAAGGCAGTCTATCTTTTTGAGTAGACTGCAGATATTTATGTTGGTGAGTGTAATTGTTCCTTCCTTATTATTATTGCTTGACAATGAGTCCCCAGCAGGGCCAGGATTTGGGTGTACATTGCCAAATATGAGTAGAAGCAGAAGAATGAGTCTGAGTAGATACATTTTTAGCTGTCTTCAACAGAGATTGTTATTCCTTTGCTGCTGCATTGGGGATCTTTTTAGTTTGTTATGGATGTGGAGGCAATGGGAGCATAGTAGGTATAAAAAAAGGCAGGGGGTTGGAGGAGGTCATCAGTCTTTGAAGCCATACTGGGAGCCAGATGAAATGGCTAAGACCTGGCACTGTGGTGCAGGTTGCATCCATTATGCAGCCAGGAGTGTAGTACAGTACTGAATAAATCCTTATGGGAGTTCTAGGCCCTTGGTAGGTATTAGTGCAGTACATATGCCCGCATAGTGTAAGTAGGGTCATAGCCAGGAGGGCACATTGCCAAAACTCCATCTCCAGTGGTATCTCTAAGGAGGAGTAGAAGCGCACAGAAAGATTGGGTAGGAACTTGTCCGGGTGTGGCCAACCCACCAGTATCAATCAGTAGAAGAGGGATGGGGCAAAGACTGATTAATTGTGATAGACTGACCACACATTGCACAAAATGAGACAGGAATTGTATTGTATTGTATTGGGTTGGATTCGGTAAGTGTGCTTATAACTGGGCCCTCTAGTGGCCAAAAGATATAATCTGCTAATTGAAAAAACAGGCAGGGAGGTTCTGAAGCAAGTTTGGGGGCACTGCAGCAGCCACAATGGGACACAGAGGTCAAAGGTGTAGCCCACAGACTTACAGTTGTAAGAGAAGGGGCACATGGCTCTGGGCAGATAGCATCACACTACCTTAAAACCTCTCTCAAAACTTAAATCAACTCTAAGAACTCTTTACGTTAGACTGAACAATACTTACAGTGAGAAATAAAAAGCATTTCAAGCAGAGATCAGTTCTAGCATTAATTTCTTGGCAGCAGCTCCTAGAAGATTTCTGGATTGCTGCACATAGTGAGAGTAACACTGGCTAGCAGGAGCAAGTGAGATTACTCAAGGGGTAGATGCCAAAATTCAGAGTTCCAACCCGTACCTTGCTTGGAGTGTGAATTTTGGGAAGCTTCTCCTCCTCAGTCTGCTTATCAAACTGCAGAATGCAGTTTACTTGAAAGGAAACAGCCCGAAAGGGCACAGAGTCCCCTTGCTTGGAGGGTGAACTTTGGGCAGCTTCTGCTTTGTCTGCTTATCAAACTACAGAATGCAGTTTGCTTAAGAGGAAACAGCCCAAAAGGGCACAGTAGTCCCCTGAAAGCAAAAGCTTTCCTGTAGCAACTGACATAGATAGCTTGGTACTCTAGCTTTGGTATGGGAGCTGATTAAAGCCTATAAGCTCATTTGGGGAAGTTGGAGTCTCACATAATGACTTCACCCCGATCTTACTTCTGATTTTAAATTTGTAACACCTAAGCTTGAAAGTAAGTACAAATGAAACTTCCTTAAAATATTAACTTTAACAATTCAATCCTGATTTATTTATTTTTTTACTTGTAAAAACCAAAAAAAGTCCATTGATGTCTTTTGCATCCATTCCTTACTCCCCACCCAACCTTCCCACTCAGCATCCACCACTCCATGCCCCCCAAGTCCTTACTCACCCATCAGGGTTCCAATGCCACAATCCTCTCTGGACTGCAGACATGTCCTCATTGTTCAAAGCCAGACTGCAAACTGAAGACACAGATATGCAGTTCAATATATTTCAAAGGGACTTTGAACTTAGAACCATAACTTGATCATTTTTAAATATTTTTCGTCCAAATTTTCAACATGCCTTCTTTGGGACCCCTCGTCTTGAACAATGACATTGTCATTAGACAGATCTGTCCAGAAAGGTGATTTTGTAGTCCCTGCACAAAATCACCATCCAGGTAGGAGCTGAATATATTCTCTGTCCTTGTTCATGAGGTGGGGTCATAAGAAGATTATGTTGAAAATTTGGGCCAAAAATATTGAACGACAACAAAGTTATGAACCTACGTTGAACTGTGCAAATGCAGACTCGTCACTTTGGTACTTTTCAATATTTTTACCCCAAATCTGCAACATAACCATATCTTTACAGCACCTCATGAATGTGACAGCTGTCATTTTTCAAATCCTGGCCAAAATGTTTTTTGCATCCTAAAAAGTGATTTTGCAGTCTCTGCTCAAAATCACCTTTAAGCCAGGAGTTGAACATTTTGTCTGCCCATCTTCATGAGTTATACAAATATAACAAAACAACACATTTATGAGCTTATGTTACATTTCGCAAATGCAAGCTTGTAACTTTGCTAATGTACAATATGTTTACCACAAAATTATTCAACTGCAGTCCTATCAGCTCTGGGCCAGAGTTTGTTAAATAGTGGTACTACTTGTGCACTGCCCCAGTCTTATGGGACTACCCCATAGGCCAAAGAGTGGGTACAAATACATGCAGTTAACATACTGAGGCAAACACTGCTGTTTCCATTAGCAGTGTTGGTGTTAGATCACCTGGTCCTGCTGATATTGAGATATTACGTCTCTGAAGCATGCACTTTATATTGAACTTAAGAAACTTCCTTACCAATATATTCATTAGTGCTGTGCAGAATTTTTAAATTCCAGCAGAAGGGAATTTTGCAGAATTTTTGAAATTTCACTGAATTTTGCCTGAAATGGAATGATGGAATTCAATGGCAGAAAAATGGGGAATAATTTTTCTGCAACATTTCCACAGAATTTTATTTTGTGGATTTCAATATTTTCTGCTGAAATGGTTGCATAATGATTTTCCATGGGAAAAAAATGCTGATCTGTGGAATATTATTCCTGGGATTACAGGGAGAAGAACCAATGGGATTCCAACAGAAATTCCACTAGTGGAATGGTCATTCTGAGCTAATTCCGCCATTGGAATTCTGTATTCTGCTCAGCACTAGTATTAATATCTACTGCAATAGTTTTGTCCGGCCTTTCCACCAATTCAGCTGGCAGAATTCCTCATTTTGCACAGTACCAGTATTAATATCTACTGCAACAGTTCCATCTGACCTTTTCTGTTGTGTAAAACTGAAACAAAATAATAATTTATAACATTAACTATTCTCTCCATCAATATCACTTTCCCTTTCATAATTAATGGGCAAATCATTGTCTGTTCCTTTTTGCTATTAAGGTAGTTGCACTATGCTTTTGGATTCCTTTAGTCATGTGCCAATTTCGGTTCCAGTATTTTTGTTGCCCCTCCTATGTTATAGCTACATTTCCTGACCAATTTTCTATACTTCTCAGTTGCTGGTTTATATTTTGCCAGGTCTGATTTTTTTTTTTGCCAAAGATATCATCCTGGCTATTTGTCTATTAAACAGAGGTGGTAGTTCCCTCTTTTATTAGATCCATGTTTATTTTGTACATGTCTATCTTGCAGTGATAAGAGTTTATTTTTGGGTTTTGGTCAGCATATTTCTATATTTGAAATTTCAAAGTTTAAATGCTAATCCCATCTAATATTATCTTTTCTGAGCCCTTTAAAATCTGACTTTTTGTAATCATAACAATAGGATGCCCTTTCCTTTCTCATGTCATCATTTACAAGTGAATTCTATAATACTCTGATCGGTAGACCTCAGTGGTTCTAATATGAAATAAGCATTCTGGTCCATAAAGTTAGTGAGAAACAAATCCATTATTTTAGTCTTTGGTAACCGGTTAAGGTCCACTGGGCACACGTGCCTGTTTTCAGGAGCAACCTGGGAGAAGTGGGTGTTTAATTGACTTGCTTAGAGTCACACAGTATGCAAGTGTAGGCTGTGAGAATCAAACTCAGGTATGGTCTGCTTTATGTACCAAGCTCATTTACACTTCATTCCTCTAACCTCTTGGCTATACTGCCTTTTGCTGATGCCATAGGAACAGGCAGTATTTGGGAAATTACCACCATGCAGCCATATGATTTTAGTTTAGCTCCCCGGATCCTGAAATCATTCTGGATTTCAGTTTTACTCTTTTTACCTATATCATTTGTTCATATATTCACTAAAACCTTGGGATTATATGCACAGTTCCACAATATTCTGTTAAGATTTGCAATATTGTCACAAACTCTTGCTCCAGGAATGCACAAGGCCATGGTTTTATCTGTATTATCTCTGTGTTTAGTTATATCTGTAAATTTAATTATGGAGTTTCTTATACTACATTATGTTGTTTTTGCAAGGCTCTACATTGCCCTGGCAAACTGTGATTCCTAGTTTATACAGGTGGGGGGGGGCAAGTTACTGGTGATGTGACTATCTGCTACCAGGATCTTTTTGTTAGGATGATTACTATTAGTTATATTGGGGGTATTAGAGTCACAAATTATTTCATACAATGGAGTAAACCTTTTTGCTAGATTCAAAACTCTTGGCCTGATCTTCAGTGATGTTAACAAATAGTTCAACCCTTCTACCCTTCTTACTCCATCTGATGTAATTTACCAGCATACATTCATCATTGAGTAGATCAGACTCCCTATCCTCCCTTGATCTATTTTCACTACAATAGGTTCTGATGATACCTCATTTACTAACTGAAACCTCCACACTCTACATCATGTTGTCCACATTGTTTTCCACTGATCTAATCTTGTCTATTTTTGTCCTAGTTTCCCCCAGTTCAGATGTCAGTGTTTTAACTTATACATATTTCTCACATTCACATGTGAGATCCAAATTTGTGGCAATGGAATTACTTTTAATCATTGAGAAACATTTTGGTACAATATTACTACAATGACAAAACTCATACAAGCCAGCTAAATCCCACCTTGCCTCAAACTGGATATGGTGACATTCACTAAATGGAATCAAGTTAAGGGCAGTGTGGGAGAAACGTTTAATGGACTGTTCAAGCTGATTGATTGATATGCAAAGACTGGAAGGTAATTTACATTTAAAAGAAGTCATGCATGAAATTGAACAAAGTGAAATAGTCACTGAGAGGTGTCAACAACAGTATATATATATTTTTTTTAATTTATAGTTTGTGCACCCTGGCATTTGCTTCACACCTGTCTTGCTTACCCAACACCAGAACACATTCCCCCATGGGTTATCAACTCCACAAGATTACCCCCCTCATGGTGGGGCCATCCCAGGGGATGGTAGTAGAATGGTACCCCCACGATGCCCATACTTAGGTCCTATGATTGTTGAGCCAGGAGGTCCAGTGGCATGGGGGTGGTTTCCCTTATAGGTAGGATCCCCCAGAGGAACATGGAATACAGTGATGCCATGACGCTGCCCTGTGCTCACCCAGGGAGACTGTGGTGTCTGCCCACCTAAAACCAGATAGTCATAGGATCTGGTAAGCCCCTCCCAGGCTCACTGCTAGGGGCCAGGCATGCACCAAGCATTGTAACCTTACCTCTCCTGGAGGAGGACAGCAGTCACTTGGATGATCATCCTCCTGCCACCCATGCTAGCCCTCCAGTGGCCCAAGTTCCCTTCCCAAACTAGGTCGCCGGTGTCTCGAGTGGTTGCACAACCACTGCACTGGTGGGCCAACCTCACTGACAGTATATTAAGTGGATTTAGAAAGTGCAGTAGAGATGGGGTGCTAGAGAGCCATCTTCCAAGCAGGCAGCACCTTCTGCAGCTCTCCACATTGGAATGCAGTATAAGACATATAACTCAAGTTATTTTAATAACAGATGAATTGAAGCTCAGTAAAAATAACCAGCATAATCTCCTGAATAGAATGATACTAAATGTATGATGGTGCATCAAAAAAACAATCGCAGGGAGTGACTAAACAGCTGCAGCAGAATTTGTCAAAGGCCACAGAGGCAGTGGGAAGCCATGGACTGGGAAGTGGCTCAGCCTTAACTGAACCACCTTGACAAGCCATGTTGGAATCTATAAAAACAATGGATGTAAAGATCAAATGTACCTTACAAAAACTGGAGTCGCATGATGCAGTAATCCAACAAATTACAGGATCAGTGGTTGAGGCAGACTAAATTTCCATGAAGGCACTTATGGCAGTAACCTCCTTGACAAAGAAAAACATGTAGTTGAAAGGTAGAATAGAGGCCCTGGAAAATTAGATAAGATCAGGGAACGTTTGATTGGTGGGAGTTCCGGAGGGGGTTGAGGGACCTACTTTGCTGGACTATCCGAAGCAATGGCTATCCCAATCAGTAGCAGTTCCTGAGAACTTTGATTGGGGATTACTTAAAAAAGCATGTCATGTGAATCCACTAGTCAGGCCCTCATTACCAGCTCAATCCCATTCCATTCTGCTTAAAACATCTGGGTCAGAGATTTGAGATGTGCTGATCACAGCAACGTGGCAGCTTATCCCATCACTATCGATGACGAGGACATTAAGTTATACCCCAACTTGTCATACCAAACTAGGGCACAATGCAAGCAATTCAACACCATGAGACAGTGTCTTAGAGCCCTAGGCATCATCCACTCATTTCTCCTTCCAGCATGATTAAAGATTGTATACGGTGGTGTTAGGAGGTCTAAACCTCACTTCCAGGTTCTTGGCAATATTGGGAATGCAAGTAATCACAGACACGTTGCATACGAGTAATAAACTTGTTTATTACTACCAAAAAGGATAAAATCACAGTTGCCCTAAGCAGTTCTTACCAATACGAACTGGGAGCCAATGCTAAGCATTCCCTATACCTCAAGGTTTTTTTGTGTCTCTTGGGATCTCTGAGGTACAAGACTTAGTGTATCGCATTATATACCTATGATAATTACTATGGTTACTGTAAGATAGAAACATTTCTAGTTACAGACATGAGCCCTATTAGCTAAATTAGAGGAGGCTCCAAGGTCCAAGATAACATTATTCAGTTTTTGTAGTAGTCATCAGTTTGTGAAACAAGAGTTCTTATACAGAGTCTTGCATAACTCAGTGTAGTAGTACAAATCACCAAAAGGTGGCAATGCCGACTTACATATCATAGTTATTTCAAGGACACAGGTGTTCTGGCATCTCACAAGTAAGAAATACACAGAAAATACATAGAAGAATATATATGTATTAGCAAGCAAAATGTGTTACAGCAATATGAGTACATATCCTGACATCTACTCTTATTAGGTAGATGCCCTTAGCCCTATTCGTTAGTATAACATGTGCCTAAGCACTAGCTGTCTACGGTGTACCTCTGAGGGTACCAATAAGGGTGCAGAGACCTCGTGCAACATTGGCAAGACTTGGCAATTTAGTGATCCTAGAGATCCCAGTCGATGGTTAGAAAAAGTGGAATCTAAATTTACTAATAAAAAGGCCTTAACTGAAGAGCTGGTAGAATTATCAGGCTTAGAAACTGGGTGAATGCTTTCTGGACTATTGAAGGAGTAGTTGCTCATAATAACTTCTAAGCTGAATAGTGCTGAGTTTAAATCCAAAGTTAATATACCCTCCGAAAAGAACTGTAAATGTGTTTATAATGATGGCTTTACTTTTTCTTATGTTCTTGGATTGGGAGAGAGGGTGTTAGGGGGAGGCTAGCTCTGATATTTTTCTTTTATCCTCTTTCATATTTGTAGTAAGTGTAGACCATGTGGTTGAGGTGGGAATGGCCACCATATTTCATGGTCCAGCTGCCTGTATGCCTTCCCTTTTTTTTCCCCTTTCAGGGTTGATATAAAATAATAGCTGTTACCGTATGAATAAACAGGGAGGTATGTAGTTTGAAAGTTATAATGTTCACTTGAATAAGAAAAGAGTTGAGGTTTCTATAATGCTTTTATGAAGAATTTTACTGCAAACAGGTCTAAGTTAATCCTGACTGTTCTACTTTACACAGATAAAAGGTTTAAATAGCAATCCATAGGGACTGTGGTAATTACCTTGATTGCTGTATGTCAGAAATCAATAAACATAAATAAAAAAATAGAAAGTGCAGTAGGTTGTAAAAGCACATCAGAAATAAGTGGTCAAAAGAAAACCAAAACAATATCAGCTTAAACAAAGAGATTACGAGGTGGGGGAGCTCTTTAAATGGGTGCACCTGAAGATGTTAAGAATTCAAGCTCATCAGTAGCCATGATCTCTCAGTCTCAATTGACAGACACGAGGAAACAAGGAGAGAGGTAATTGGAATGGGGATAACTTTATTTTATTGCAATGGATGGAGACACCAAGTTCAGTTGTTTTCTATGAAGATTAAGAGATCAGCCAAAGGGACATGTCAGGAAACAGCACCACAAAAAGAAAAACCTGGAAGCTAAAGAAAACACCTGGACACATGTCAGCTACTACTTAAGACGATCAAGGAGGAATTACATGAAAAAGCAATAATTAACATCTCACACTGGGACCAATCACATGTTAAAATAAAAGTAATATATTGAGGAATAAATTGTGTATAAATCCCTGAAATAAAAAAAAATAATGATGTACTGGTAGATCTTCAAAAGTATGTTAGAAAAATCATATTAAAGATATATTTTGCTACTAAAGGTAAATGAAATCTCCTGATCAAAGACAATTAACATCAGTAAATTAAATGCCTATTGTTAATGGTAACATTTCATGTGATTTGCATCTTGGAAGTAGGAATGAAAAAACTTAAGAAATTCCCCTTTTGCAGAAGTTTTGTGAAATTCCACAAATTTAATGGAATTTGTGTGAAATTCCTTCTACATTTCAATGTGGTCATAATGTGGCTGTCTGCAGAGCTAGAAAAATAAACAGTGACATGTATACTGCTGAGAAGAAGTCTGATGTAAGTTTCATGACATTTGAATGAGAAGTATGAACTGTAGAGACTCACAATTTAGCAATTTACTTGTTTACAACATTTACTGAATATATTTCTCTCCTTATATCTCAGCCACCTTTGGAGCAAGATACCTGGAAATTTGCATGCATAACATTCTTGGATGACTTTCGATGGGAGGGAATTGGTAAGTATTAGATTTAAGGGGTTCATAATTTCACAATTTAAATATTTGTGTGAAATCGCTAAAATGTTACAACAATGTGGATTTTTGTAGCTCTGCTGTAGAGATGTTGCAAAATAAAATTTTGCCAGTGAAGTTGCTGCCATGTGAAATATGTTGTGAAATTTTTGCATTTTGCAAAATATTTTGTGGATGCAAAATACAAATTTTCACCAAAAAATTGCAACATTTTGCCTGAACATTTTGAAATTGTGCCTGAAAAGTTTGAACTTTTGCATTTCACAGTGAAATTTTGAAATTGTAGGGTGAAATTTCACAATTTGTGGGTGAAATTTTGCATTTTGCACACATGAAATATTTTGCAAAATGTGCAAATTTCACAAAATATTTTGCATAGCGAAATTCTTCACTTTCATAAAACACTACTCTACCGTTATTTCAGGTACAGTATACAACCAGAACTTGGCATGCACACCCAATGTCAATGGGTTCTGCAATCTAACAAAGCTGGTGGAATTTAAATAAGTAGTTTAAAATTTGCAGTGGAAAATTTGCCAATTAAAACTTCTTAAAATGTGCTTAACAATTCTTGGAATGGTAATAGTTAATACCACAAGAACTGCTCTTATGGAATTTAGTTCTTCTGTAGACTGAAGATTTTGCCCCATACCCTGCTTTTTACTTTGAACTTAGTCAGATGAATTCACCAGACCTGTTTTCCTGTCACACTGATTTCCTCCTTGTTTATCACTGACACCATCCATTAAAAATAAAATTATGTACTTCTTGTCCTGTAGGACTTATCCTTTTGGAATAGCCAGACATTTGCCCTCTTTATGCCTCAGTCATTCCCCTTCCCCTTCCCCCCCCCAGGTCTCCATGAGTGCTTCCAACTTCAGGTGTATTTCACTCTCAGACCAGTCAGTTTTTCTGGGTGTGATTCTCATATGATCTTTATTCAAGTGACACTCATCCCTGTGCTTTGTTGTTCTGACTAGGGGGTATACTATTCTTTTGCTACTCAGCTCTGCTGCACTTCCCCTGCTGAGCCTATACCTATAACTCCTGCCACTGGCGATCCCTGAACTAGCTACCACTCCTATTCTGTAGCTTAAATTTCATTGACTTCCCTTTCAATTGACATGAAAATAATACCTCCCTCTTGGCAGAACTGTAGTCCATCTCAGCTTGTATTTCAATCACATTCATTTGATTTGTACTGCACGTAAGCAAATCATCTTAACTGCACAAGTATCATTTTCCTACAGTACCTCACCACATTCTTGATACAGTGATCCCCAGTACCATGTTCTGTTATGAATAAAGAACAGTATCCACCTGACACACCCACCATTTCAGTGATAAGGTCTGTGTCTGAAAATCTTTCCAAATATTTAGATTAGTTTCTGAAGGAAAAGTTGATATACACATTGGTCTATCTCTGTGATACAGTGAATGTACTGAGCAAACTGAATGGCATGCAATAGCTTAAGCAATTAACATGTCTGACAATTGACATAACATCTTCATACACTGGTATTCCATGAGTTACAGTAGGAATACTGACTGTGAAAACCTTTTTGGAAAAAGATGAAGGGTTGTCAATGTTGTCAGTGCAAATTCTGCAGAACCAGCATGATGTGCCAGATCATGGGGTTCCTGCAATCAGCCAGGCTGATGCATTCTGCACAAGCTGCAAATTATGCATCAGTCCAGAAGATACCATTGAGTAAAGAATGTTACAGTAATTCATTCTTTAGGTGACAAATGCATGAACTAGTGTCACCAAGTTGGTAAGCTCTAGATAGGATTTGTTTTGGTAATGCTAAGCAGAAGGTAAAAACCACTGTGGACCACAGATGTCACCTGGGGAAAGATATTCAGTAATAGGCAGAAGCATAGTGCAAAGGTTTGCACTGCACTTGCCTTTGCCAACAAACCTCAGGGTGCTATATTCAGACAGAGACCATACCACTGCTCTCTGACTGACTATAAGGTCATGTCAGCCCAGTGCTAAGTTGATTAGTGCTGCCTCAATGGGTTGTGCAAGTATGCTGATGATACAAAAGTGGGAATGATAGTTAGTAATAAGAAGACAGAGGAAGCACTACAGAATCAGCTACAGAGTCTGGAAACCTGGGCTAATACACTTAAATTGAAATTTAATGAGGCCAATTGTAGATTAATGCACTTTGGGGAAAATAATAAAATGTATCGATATACTTTGAAAGTGAATCTGACCTGGGGGTATATATTTCCAATAACCTTAGCTTTGATAAACACAACATCAAATCAGTTAAGAAAAGTAAAAGGGTTGTAAGGAACATATTAAGGAATATTAGAAGTAGGAGGGTGGAGGTTCTGGTGCCATTGTATAGGGTTCTGGTAAGACCAATCCTTGAATATGGGGCACCCCTGTCTGCACCATAAACTGTGGGAAGTGCAAATAAAGTAGAACAGGTACAAAGAGGATACACTAAGAAAATTATAAATATAAAACATCTAAGTTATGGTGATAGGCTGAGCACATTGAAATTGTACTCAATGGCTTATTGAAGACTAAGGGGGACCTTTGTTTTGTTTATAGGGCTTTCAAAAATGCAGAGACCTGGGAGACAGGAGCTTTCAATATCAGAACTAAGCAAGCATATCAAACAAGATCACACAGTAAACAACTGATGGAGGATAAATGTAATACCATAAAATGATCAAAATGGTTTAACCAGCATGTGGTGAACATATGAAATGCCCTCCCTAAGGAGATTATTGAAGCAGGCAGCATGGCATCTTTTAAGAAAGAACTAGATTCTTACATGGGTCCTAAAAAAATTGGTTAACTGACCACTTTGGTGGCAGGTCCTGTGGTTGGCAAATTTTGCTAATTGGACCTGAAAAATATATCTATGTACCTAATGGACATCTGGACTGTATCCAGCCCAAAAGGATGTGCAGAAAACAATGCCCTCAGACCTGATAGTGATGGAAACCCCGGGTGTAATATTCAGCTCACTACATGCAAATGAGCCTATATGGCATGTAAGGCACTAAGGGGCAATATGTATATCCATTGTGAACTCAGTTGCATGGGAAGCAGCAGCAGGTTTGCACCCTTCTTTTAGCCACCCACCACAACAGGCATGTTGATGAGCAGCCTCTCCACCTTGAATGGCCATCCCAGCCATGCAAATGGCTACCCTGGTGGCAAGAGAAGTTAGAGATCTAGATATTTGTATACCTCAATATTTTAATTACTTAGTTTCCTATACCAACCCCATTTTCATTTTATCTTGTTTGTAAACAGCAGAATTAAGAGCTAAGACCTTAGTTTTGTTAAGATTTAGTTTGTAACATGAGATTTTTGAAAAGCAATAAATTTCTTTCAAAGCAGTATGAAATGAAACTTTAGGACATTCTACATGCAGTAAAAAATCATCTGTATATGTCAACAACTTATACCTGGACTTCTGTACTAAAATACCCTTAAAATAATCATTAATACATGAGCTGCAAATTAACAATTTCAGGTTCAAGTTGAACAGCATAGGCGATAAGGGGTATCCCTGCCTAGTCCTTCTTTGTAATATAATTTTATCTGACAAAATACCATTACACCATAACCTCGCAGAGGGATATTGATAAAGTACACATACTCAATGAATAAAAATCTGAAGGGATTCAATATTTAGCTAACACAGTGAAGAGATAGGACCAAGATATGATACTGAATGCTTTTCTGTGTCTACAGAAACCAGAGCTGTAGGGAGCCACTTTCTCCCAGACACATAAATCAAATGATATAATTTGTGAAGACGGTCATTTAATAACTTACCTTTAACAAAACCTACCTGTTCTACTCTGATCAACACATCCCAGACCTGTATTAACCTATTAGCCAAAAAGTTTTCAAGTATTTTGAAATCTGTGTTAATCACAGAAATTGGTCTATAATCAGTAGTCAGATAAGGATTTTTTTCCTAGCTTTGAGATTAGAGTGATCCATCCTTCCGCCAATGACTTGTCTTTTGAACCTTCTGAAAAAACGTAGTTAAATAGTTCAACTAAAATAGGAGCTAATTCAGATGAGAAAATGTCATAAAAATTTGATGTAAACCTGTCAAAAGGGCCTTATCCAAAGGGAGTTGTTGAATTGCTTTTAATACTTCTTCCCATGTAATGAATCCTGTCAAAAATTTCTGCTGTTGCGAATTAAGAGTCAGAAGTCTAATACCAACTAAATACCTAGAAATGATCTCTGATATAGAAAAGTCTCCCTGTTCTTCTGTATATAAAGTGTTAAAATATTCCTGAAATACTTTAACTATATCCCAAGGGTTAATTAGAATCTGTGTCCCTGGCTGAGTTTGGAGACCAACCACCATCCTTCAAGCTCCCTGTTGTCTTAGCCTGAGAGCTAATAATTTCTCAGATTTCTCTCCTGCATCTAAATATCAAACTTTTGCTCAAAAGATAGCTAACTCAGCATGTTCGGCTAATAAACTAAAACATTTAGTCCTGAGTTTATTTAAACAAGTGCAAACATCTATGGGTATATGGGAATTAAGTGTTTTCTCAAGTTGCCTGATTTCTGTTAGTAACTGATCTGCCATGAATTGTTGTTCTTTTTTGTGTTTAGCTGCTGAATGAATACATTCACCCCAAATAACTGTATTATCAGTACTCCATAAAGTATCAAGACCAGGAACAGTATCTTTATTAAATTTAAAATATTGATAACTATGTTCTCTAATTTTATCCACAATAATAGGGTCTTTTAATTATTGGGAGTTTAACCTCCACACTCTGTCCTGCTCCTCACTCTGGCTTATACAATGTTTAAGACATACTGGAGAATGCTTTGAGAGGACAAAAGAGTATGTGTCACAAGAGAACAACCCTGAAATAATACTTTGACTGATTAAAAAGTAATTAGTTCTGGAAAAAGTGTAGTGGGGAACAGAGTTGAAGGTATGTTGCCTCTCTTGTGGATGCAGAAGGTTCCAGGGATCTACTAGTCTTAAAAAATCCATAAAATCACTTATTCCCCTTTGCACAGGGATCAAACCTCATTTCTGATTTTCTGATTTACCTAATTCAGTTTGTACAGGTAGATTCCAGTCTCCTCTAATAATTATTCTTAAATGTGAAAATGGGACCAAAAGGATACTAACTTCCTAAAAAGCCAGCCTGTCAGCACAGAGGCAAGGCATCCATCTGCTGTGCCAACATTCCATGTTCAGGAATAGACTAGGGAGTCAGAGGGTCAGCCAGGGGGAGAAGGATTGTGCATCCAGAGGACTGATCTCCTTCTTTGGTGGAAGAGGAGCTGAGTGTCAGACATACTACGGGTCCCTGACAAAGGCCAGGGTTTCCACAGCAGCCAGTGCCATCACATATGGGGGCAGGGCAGACAGTGGACATCAGTGCGTGTCCCTTCCCCTGGGGCTTTAGCATCAGAAAAAAGCCAGCCCCCATGTATAACGCCATCTCCGCGGCTGTCCCCACTGCCCACTGTTGTCTGCTGTGGCTGTGGTTCCCGCTCCCATGGCCCTAACCCTGGAGATAAGATGGGTCTCTCCTACCCCAGTGTCCATTGGGAGAGGGTGCCTGCCCAGAGGCCCCACTGAGGGGGGCAAGCCTGAGCATGGGGGGGAAGTCAGTGGAGTGGGGCTGAGCTCTGATCGGGGGTTCGGAACAAAACAAAACCTTTAAAAAAAAGGAGAATATGTATTTGAGCCTTACACTAATCCTAAAACCAATTCATAAATACTCAACTGGCCATGAAGAAATAGATAATGACCCATTGGGTCAGCTAATTCCTGTATAAACTGAAAGGAGACTCAGCTGGCAAATAATATTGCTACCCTTCCTTTCATAGGACTATTACCAGAACCATAAGTTTATTTAACCCACATTCTCCAAAATATGATAGTCTGCTCCCTAGGTAAAATGTGATTCTTGTATAAAAGCAACATCTGCTTGCAACTTGGGCTGCAAAATCATGAATCTTTTTTTTTTATTATCTTGGGTTCCCTTAAAAATCCAATATATCATTATATAATCTAGATTCATATAATTAAGATAACATCCTTATGCTTACACTATAATACCCCATTACACTGGATCAAAGCAAAAAATTTCCAAAGCTTTGGTACACTGGGAAAAAGGTAAATAACAAATCTATGGTATACTGTAAAAAGTCCCCTCCCAAAAAAAAACACCCCTCCCCAAAACAACAATTTTCCAAAAACATATAAATTCAAACAATCCTGTTTAAACCTACACCTATAAAAACTATTCTTACCCGCAATCGTAATGACTACCTCTCCTTCCATTGATAGCCCATGATGAATTCCAGGATGTGACAGAAAGACCCCATCCCTGGCCTCGAAGCAAAACAATAATAATAAAAAAAACAAAACTTTTTTTTATCTTTGTCAAAAAACACTCAAGAAAATAATCTGTGCATCTAACAGTATAAAATACAGGTAGGTTTCCTTATCTTATAATGCAAATAATCATTGATTAGCAATAACCTCCATTAGCATATACGTATAGAAAAAACATCAAATCACAAAGAAAATCCCTAACACACTCTCTTTTGATAGCTCATGATGAATTCCAGGATGCCAAGGAGAGACCACGCCCCTGGCCCCTAAACAAAAAAACAAAACAAAAAAGAACATTTTTTTATCTTTGTTAAAAAACATTAAAGAAAATAATCTATGTATCTAATAGTATAAAATACAGGTAGGTTTCCATATCTTATAATGCAAGCAATCATTGATTAGCAATAACCCCCATTAGCATATACACCTAGAATAAATATCAAATCAAAAAGAAAACCTCTAACAAAGAAAATAAACTGTGATTTTTTTATACCAAATCAAACAAGAAAAAAATAATTCACATGAAAGTACCAATATGAATTTATTCTAGGAAGTTATAAAAAAGTCTTTAAGAAAAAGCACAACTCGCTACCAACATCTTGTTACCACCACATTTAATGTGTAACCATCAAAAAGAAATGAAATATTGTTGATCAAAAAAAATTATTACTTAAGACTAAAATTATGTCAGGGCATTCAATGACTGAGCCAACTACAAATTAATAATAAGTTAAGCAGGTATGTAATATATTCTGATTCCCCCCAAAAAATAGCCAGGTATTAAGATTAACAATCTGTCATAATTAGCCAACTGTTCCAGATGCAGTCCAAACAAAAGCTGAATGAAGTCCTATTACATCAAAATTGTGAAGGTTTACATCACTCTGTAAGGCATAATAACACATATATTGTACAAGCCAAGATCTTCTGAAAAATAAAAAAAATCAAGAAGTTACAAGACTCTGTCCATTGAGCCACATGGAAGTCATCAAAATGTCTACAAGAAAACTATATAAATGCCTTACTGTCTCATCTGAAAACAAAATTATATCAAAATTATGTCAGAAGATCCAAATACAAATAACTAATGGATAAGCAAACCTTTTAATAGTATCCAATCCTAAAGAAACAGGTACTAAAATTGACTTTTAAACATATTTGGTGGACTATAAATCTGCAGACCAAGAAGAAAACTGGAATAAATCCTTGTGTAGTAAATTAGTGAAAATGTACTTCAGCTTCTGAACATGACATTACACCGAATATAAGAACTGGGATTTTCCAGAAAAAAAACAAAAAAGAAAACCAATAAGGTCCAAAGCTCCATCCTTCGAGCCGAGTGGTAGCAAACAGAATATCTAAATGAAAACGCTGTAGCTGACAAACCATCACAGCTTAGAATGAGGACTATGACTATTACTCATAAAGTCTTCATTTCTTAAAAAGATCTCTAGGAAAAGCTGATGCAACTTCTGTTGTGCCACTGTTACAGTATCAAAATATTTATATACTCCATTGACTAGCACTTGAAAAAGAGCAGAGTATAGCAGCCTGAAACAAATACTAGCCACAATTAACTTAGAAATTAGTGGCCGTTAAGAAGCTCTCTTAATTCAGACCATCTGCTGCAAATCCTGGAACACTTTGATAGAATTGTCCTCCTATTTCACATCTTGCAGCCCATGAAGTTTCATCAGTAAATGTTGCTTATCTAGATAATTTAAAAAATTAAAAATGAATGGAAATGGTTGAGTTCCTTCAGGGATATTGGGCGTAACACTCAGTGAGCCTCCTCTGTAATGTATGTCAGTGCATTTGGAGAAGGACCTGCTTACTTTTCAACAAGTTTCTGAACAAATAAAACTGCATTTTGACCTTCCACATTCTCTGGAAGACCCACAATAACAATATTATTACTACTACGTCTCAGTCCTTCTAAATCCTCAAGCTGTTCTTCCGTACAATTTAGCTTCCTCTGCAAACTCACAGTTTCAGGTTCCCACTGAGCTCTCCAGTCCTTGACTGAGCTCACTCTTGCCTCCACATCCCTTAATCGTCTGGATAATGTCTCTGTTGCTGAGTGAATAGCCATTATATCTTCTGATAGTGCAAGCACAATATCATTTAATGGGCTTATTTCTTTTGTTAGCGAAGAAGGTGTAGAAGCTGAGTGACCTCCTGTAGAGGCCTGCGCCTTGGTCTGTTTTGAGTTTTGGCCCATTCTGGGATAACAAGTGGAGTACGACGTATGGGGACAGTTTTCATTCCAACCTCCATTCTGGACAAATTTTATCAAACCAGTTTGTTATACTGTATGCTGCTTGCTGTCATCAAAATTAAAAAGGCTTCATCTTTTTTCAGAAAAAATCAAATTAAATACAAAAATACAGTACATGGAGCCAGAGCAATCATTCAATGGAGCTACCAAAAGAAACTCATCATGTGACTGCTCACCCAGAGAGCATTTCAGATGCATTACCGAGAGACTGCGCTGTAGGGAATGATGGATGCAGTGGAACATATTCATTTTGAGTGAAGTAGGGGCTTAGAACCTCGCTGTCCTTATCCTTGATCAGCTATCCACTTCTGCTGTGAGATCTGTTGCTGTCTGCCAGCAGGATTCATTTGTTATGCCTGACGTACTGTTCCCATTTCCTGGCTTGAGCTCAGAGGGCCCACTTCCCCAGCATGTTGCACTAATGCAGTGCCTCCTCTGCTCTGATCCTGTTATTGGCCACACTGTCAGTCTGCATTCCATCATTATTATTATTATTATCACTGGTAGCTGTTCACAGAGCCTGCAACTCTTGGGGTCAGGTCCTCTGTAAAAAGTCCATTAAGTCCTCAGGAATGGAAAACAGCAAGGGGAAACCGTTGTAAATAATCCTCATGTTGGCAGGGTACGTGAAGGAGGATTGAATCACAAGTGCGTGGAGTATACATCAGGCTTCTGTGTATTCCCTCCTCCTGTTTGACAATTCCCTAGAGTAATACTGATATATATGGATTCTGTGACCTTTCCAGGTCAGTTGCTCAAGCTCTCTGGCTCTGCTTAAAATGTGTTTCTTGATAGCAAAGTTGAGAAATCTGTCCAGACTAGGTCATGGCTTCTCCCCTAGTTTAGGTGGTGGAGCAAGTATGCAGTGAGCTCTCTCAGTATCAAGGTGTATCTTGCCATCTCTCTGTAGTATCTGGGGTAGTTCTCACTGTAGAAAGAGGGACACATTGCCTTGTTCTGCCCCCCTCCAGGAAGACTAGGGTTGCCAAATTATTTTTGGCGGTTCCATTTTTCCAAATCGTGCACCTATTCATGTAATATGTGAAGTGTTTGTTTTTGCTCACTCATTGAGGCTGTCAGTTCCTCAATAGCTGTGTCGTGAGCAGCTACTTTCTGCTCAGTGTGAAAAATTCTCATCTGCAGCTGGTGTATCACCAAGGTGATATTTTGGAAGCTAATGTTACTTCTGCCATCTGTTTCATTTAGGCATTAAACATGCCATTAATGGTAGTCGGGTCCATACTAGCGCCTCCAGTAGTCGCCATGTTGCTGCCCCTGCCTGTTGACATGCTGCATCGCTAGCTGTCTGCTCTTCAACACAGTATTCTGAAGGAATGACAGTTCAGAACTGGAAGAGAATTGCAGCTGTGCAATGTATGATCAAAGTGTTACTGACCACTACCATTTAGAATTGCAGACTCTTGTTTTTGAATGGGTGTCCATCAGATTTGTAGCCCTGGGATCAAGGAGAAATGAATTCTGGCAGCCATTTTAGCTGGGGTCAAGCCACACCCCATTTGGTGCTTTGTTTGACTGGTTTATAACATTTATCATGCTTTCTTGGAAAGATAAAGAGTGGGGAAATTAGACTACCATGCCCCACTACCTACCTTGTCAGTAGGAGGAACATTAAACATGGTCATAACAAATTTGTCTAACTTCTGGTGCTCTTCATGGGAGATGTGATTCTCTTGTAGGCAGACTATCTCCTAATGGTCCCTTTTAATCCCAGTAAATACTCTGGACCTTTTAACAACATTAGAAAGACCATTTACATCAACTGAATATACTTTTAAACTAGGTGGAGACATTAGAGATTAAAAAGGGGGGGTAGCCCATATCTATGCAGTTAGAGTTCGGGAGTGTCCATTTTTGGCTAACAAAAAACAGAAAATAAATATCATAGATAAACTTTTCAAAGAGACGCTGTTACAGAATTTCCCTCAAGTGTGGTGGTCTGAATATGGTGTAGCTAATTAAAAGAATCATAACTATGTAAAAGAGTCATAACTATGTACAGTGGGTACAGGTACCCATGAGATTCCATGGTTGGGAACTCGAGATATGGGTCCCTGTTCCCCAATGGTGGAAGCTAAGCCACCTAGTGGATCAGAGGTAAGTAAAATGTGTGACCTGGTGTTCTGCCATTCCTTGAGTGTAACTAACCTTAAAAATGATTATGCATCTGACTTAAACACTGTTCAATCCTAGCTTAAAGTCAATAAACTCCTGATGAACTACTCAAAGTCCCAAGCCATGCTGTTTGGAACCCCTCACAAACTAAAAAAACTTACCCACCCCTTTAACTATTACAACTGAGAATGGCACCACCCTTGATACTGTCTCCTTGTTCAAGTATTTTGGAATCACACCCGATCCCATCCTCAGTTTCTCATCCCACATTCTTTCTGTGTTAGGGCATCGGCTCCAGCCTAGGCATTGCATACCAGGCCAGAAACAATCTCTCTCCCTCTGCTCGCATCATAGTAGCTCACTGCCTCCTTCTCCCTAAGCTATCCTATGGGCTACCCATATTCCCCCACTCCTCCATTACCTTGCATCGCAAATGGACAGTATGCTACAATAATATTTGTAGATTTGCCCTATCCTGTAATCCTATCACCCATCACTGCACTCTATACAGCAAACTAGAATGGCTGTCCCCAACAGCCCTATTTGACTCCTCTCTAGGCAAATTGGTATGTAACATTGCCTCCACTCAAAAAATAAATTCCTTGGCCTCCCTGTTGGCACATTGTCCACACCACAATGGCCTCAGATCCTCTGATACTGAGAAATTAACAATCCCTAGATCTCACACCAAATATGGCTTCATGGCCTTCTCCACAGCCGCTCCTACTCAGTGGAATAGTTTTCCAACAACCCTATGCTCCTGCCAAAAACCTAAAGCTTTCAAAAGACAGCTACATTCCCTTTTGTGGACTGTTCCATATGTGCCTGTCCCTAACCATTTATCCTCGTCCCTACCTTCCCCCTTTTCTTTTGCTACCTTATTTATTTATACTCCTCCTCCTCCTCTAGTTTTTGCACTTAGTGTCTTCCCTTACACTGACACCTACTTATCCACTACTGTTTCTTGAACATTGTAAATCAGTTTATTTGCTAGTTATATGTGTAATCCTTTTTTTCTTATCAATGTCTCATTGCTTGTACCCTACTGCCTTATATTACCATTGTATGGTTGTGTGTTCCTTTTATTGTCATTATTATTATTATAATAATTATTATTATTATTATTACTATTATTATTATTATTATTATTATTATTAGGTGTCAGGAATGCTGAAATCTGATTGGTTGTCAGCATTCTGAGAGACTTATGTTTATCTCCTTATTAATGTACTTGTAGAGCCTTATTACCAGAGTAGTGATTTATCTGGTCACCTGGTTCTACATTCAGTAGGTGTTCTATTGATGGAATTGTGAGCCACCATTAAAAACAAAAACGATAGTCCTACCACTAGTGTAAAAGAAAGATTTTTTTAACTACAAAAAAGAGCAAGTTGGGTTGGTAGTGAGATGAGGTATCTGACAAGAGCAGTTCTCATTAGCTGATAATAAAAAAAATAGTAGCCAGTACCTTGTGTTTTGCATGTGTTTTTTATGTACTAAGGTGGTTTGGGGAAGCTAAACTAATGGAGGAGAAGCTCTCTCCTGAGCTCTGTGAAGCTCGAGTCTCACTGAGGTCAGTTATAGCAATCTGATCCAGGCTGTTCAGACTATCAATCTATAGAAAAAGCCGGCAGTGGAACAGCTGGCAATAGTGGAGAATACCACAGCTACTTGAGTAGTGTAAAGCTTGTAGGTCCACTAGTAGTCTGGTATTCTCCACCATCACCTAAGTGGAGGTTAGACAAAGGTAAAATTCAGCACTGCATGGCAAGGAGCATCTGTGAGTCACATACTGTGGCAGTTTCTTTCTATGACACAGCAAATAGCATGACTGAAACTGCATCTGTCTTCCCCTTAATTCAGCGAGTAAGTGGTCTAGCAGATAGCCACGTAACACGATCACACTACAAATGAAGGTGCCTCCAGGCATTTTCAACTGCCAGTCCGTGTGGAGTGCAGGCTTTAGCCTACTCCGCATGGGTTGGAGAAGAGAATGAGCCAGCAGAACATGGAGGAGGCAATAGTGGAAGCACCTCCCCCCACCTTCCTGAACTGCCACTCAAGGGGCAGAATTTGTACATGCTCTGAAGGGCTTTGAGCAGCAAGAGAAGGCCAGTAATGAGCCACACCCTGCAGCCATCCACAATTTCTCCCAGCCGGTGAGGAAAACATACTCAGGCTGTGCTTTAGCTTCGGATGGTCAGTGTGCAGCACCTCTTGTCCAAGAATTGGCTATTCATCTACCTGTCCCCTGCTCTCAATCTGCATTCCCTGTGTGTGTTTGCTGGACTATGCTGATTTTTAACTGCCTAAGGAAGCATTACCACACAGTAACTGAAAACATATTTAAACTTTTTGGGGGCTACAAATGGCTACTTTTTTTTAATTGTGTCATTTTAACTCGAACTGGAACTACAAAATTACATCATAAGCCTCAAAATGACCTGCAGCCCAAACTTGTCCTCCTGCAATGGTTGCCATGGATACCATACTGATGCTGCTCAAAGCACCAAGCAAGAATCAGCAGGGCTTGTCAGGTGGATGGACTACTTTAATTTAAATCTTCTTTTAGAATAGAATAAAACATAGGAAAAAATATGTATTAACATTGTTTTTTTTTTTCTTTTAATAATAGCAATAATAAAATCTGCGGATTACGGTAATGTTCATGTTAATCACCCCCGGGGGCAATATGGCACTTGGCTGCACCTGCATACCATTACACTCCCGGGGGTGATTAACTAGAACATTAACAACCTTCATTCATTATTGCATAATAATGTGCAGACTGTACATGATATTTGAATATTCAAAAGGGTTGTATGGCGCAACAGTGTTGCACCATGCACAACCCACTGATGCGCCCGCGTGATATTTAAAAGGAAAGTGTGCCGACAAATCCCGATGCACCGGAGCGCATCAGTAATGTATGCAGGCACAGGAGGGGGGCGTGCCCATGCATAACCTGCACAGCCCGATATTCAGCCCGGGCTGTGCAGAGTCATGCATGCGCAACCCCTACCTGCACCTGCACAAAGTTACACCCCCAAAAAAAGGGACAAGTGATGGCCACCCACAGGTGAGCTGCCGCATTGCAGGGCACAACACAGCAGCTGCCACCTGTGGGTGGCCATCAGTTGTTCCTGCCGCACCTGGTGGTGCCCCCCATGCCCTGATCGTGGGCAGCATTAATCACCCCCCAAGTCCCATATCCCTGGTGGTCCAGTGGACTTCTATGTGCCCCGATCACGGGCATCACTGTATTCCCCCCCAAGTCCAATATCCCTGGTGGTCCAGTGGACCACACTGAGCCCAATCGCAGGCATCATTAATCACCCACCCCCAAGTCCAATATCCCTGGTGATCTAGTGTGCCCCCTACCCACCTGCCCACTGAGCCCCCTGCCTCCTCCCCATCAGCTGGTGGGTGGCAGCACCTACCCGCCTGCCACCCCGCCGCCCGCCAACTGACAGCTTGGTAGGTTGCGCACTCCACAGGTTCACAGCATGAGCCAATGGGCATGCAACCATACCGTCTATTTCAGTCCAGAATATGTGAATGAATTTATTCACATACTGACCGAGTAGTAGCCAGAGAAAGCTGCATGCCCATTGGCTCATGCTGTGAACCAAGGGCATGCAGCCCTACTGAACTGTCAGTCAGCGGGCGCGGGTGGCAGGCAGGTAGGGCTGCCACCCGCCAGCTGATGGGGAGGAGCGGGTGATGGGGCCCAGTGGGTGGGTGGGGTGGGGGGCACTAGATCACCAGGGATATTGGACTTGGGAGGGTGGGTGATTAATGATGCCCATGATTGGGCTCAGTGCAGTCCACTGGACCACCAGGGATATTGAACTTGGGGGGATTAATGATGCCCGCGATCAGGCTCAGTGTGGTCCACTGGACCACCAGGGATATTGGACTTGGGGGGGGAATACAGTGATGCCCGTGATCAGGGCACATAGAGGTCCACTGGACCACCAGGGATATTGGACATTTTTGTTCTCTTATGGGACTTCCCACGATCAGACTGCAGGGGGCGTTGGTCCATGAAGACTGCTGCCTGGCAGGGTGCCAGGTGCAAGTCGTCGGGGATTGGCACACCTGCATGCTAATGGCATGCAAATGAGGCCATAATGAGATGCAAATGGCCACCTGTGTACCTTGTATAACTTATGGCCCCATTTGTATGTCCCCATTTGAATATCGCAGGTGCTGTGCATGGCGCAATGGCACTTCCGCCACCGCATCTCCATGCTCCACTCTGACCACTTGCGCTGGTGCAGTGCCACTGCGCCATGCATAGTGGGGGTGGCCAGGGTGTGATATTCAAAGCTGTTGCGCCATAGCGCAGCTCTGTTGAATATCGCCCAGGCCACACCCATGCGCAACAAAGCTGAGCTGCGCCCAGGCTTGCGCCACAGCCTGGCGCAGTTTGAATATCAGGACCGATGTGTTTTATTTCTCCTGTGTCATACCTGAAAATAGGCATCTGTCTGCCTAGCGTACCTCACCCAGTAAACAAAAGCTAAATAAATAAATAAAATAAAAAAAGTAATTACTGACTTTAACCTCCATGGATCAGTGCTCCCTGGGTTGTGAGAGGCTAGAAGGAAAGGATGTATCATGGATGTAAGGACAGTACATCATTGGGACATGGAAACAATGAGAAGAAATGTGCCCTCTCTTCCTTTGTGTGCCCTGCCGGTGGTATGCTCATATAGGGTTAAACTGGCTTGCGGCAGAGTGGTGGATCATATACTACATGCTATCCCAAAACAAAATTGAGGCCAGGACATGCGAGGACAGAGGGAAGTGGGGACAACTAGCCATTAAATCTATACCACAGAAAAATTACACACACATGAACTCAGTAATCCAAATTAAACATTGACCAGTTTAGGCTTCCAAGTGTAAGTCCTGCTGGAAGAATAACTCATGGAAATAGAGTTCTACTGGTCAATAATTCCCTCACTATCATAATGATCAGAGTTAGTGGTTTAATTGAGATGACCTCCAGTAAATATCCCAGCATAGTGCTAAAAATGTCCCTGATGGTCACTAGGTAAGTGATGTCAAGTATGTTGATGGGCACAGTAGCCAAGGACTCCAATTTTTCACTCTGCTGAGCCTGGGAACAGGCCCTCCACTGATGTAGTTCTGATGTTCAAAGCAGGCTAGTAATTTCAAAACCTCAAGCACAAGGAAAAGTCTGGGGCTATAGAGAGGCCCTGAAAAAGTAAGAGTACACCTCTGGCGCACAAGGAACAAGCAGGCCACATAAGACAAGCCAATTAGAAGTCTGAGTGGTCTCTCCAAAATGACTAAATTCCAGCTGTTTTTTTCACCATCACAGCACTCCTCTCAGAAGCCGGGATGCACAACTGCCTCATGGTGGGGGGTTATATACTGCTTACCCCCTTTCATAGTCTTAAATATATGATATTAACTTCATGGCACAGCCCTGTCTCTTTCTTATATCAAGCAGTAAGATATGTCACCTTTAAGGGGGGCATTCACATGATATCAGAGACGTCACTACAGCACAGTGGGTCAGGCATGGATCTCCATGCGCTATGGATAGACTTTTAATGTAATGGCTTTTCGAGACATCAGAAAATGACTGGGCTCCGCACAAGCCCCCACAACTTTACAATCCCCGTTGATATATTGGGAGTCCCCCTGCCTGATTCCCAGAAGGAGAAACTGTGACCAGAGTATAGCCATACATTATTTCTTTTAAGTGGCTCAGTGACCATGCACTCACCTCCATCAAACCTCAAACCTTCAAAGTACTCACCACCAGACAGACTAAAGAAGAGTTCAGTAAGGCTGTAAACCAGGAGATAATGTAAATATACAGTCACTAGTCAAATCTCTCAGCCATCAGAAGCTTCTGGGGATCTGCTGAAAGCTTAGAGCTGGGTAATGATCTGTTTCAAAATCTATTCAACATGCTTCTTCTTCTTGGGATGTGCAGGTCACCAGGCTTCTCACTGCAAATATTGTGTAGCTGATACTGCAGGGCGTTGTTCAATCTCAATGCCTCTCTCTTGCTGGTACTTTGTGGTTTCCACCATGGATTCAAATCTACATTGACCCACTGAAAAAAATACAAGTAGCCTGCTGGACAGGGAGTTGCAAATTTCAAATGCTTCTTTCTGAGGGCCTGGAGAACTGGAATATACTGGTGTGTCTTTTTTCATGATTAAGGGGGATAGTCATTATAAAAAAACTCCCTAATATCTTGGTGTTTTACTTTCTTTATTTTCCTAGCTGTTATGAGGATGTCCTCTTTTGTTCTATACTTTAAAAAATGAACAATGATTGAGCATGGCCATGCTGGCATAGGGCCCAAAGTGTGGTGATCCTGCTCAATCTACAGTATAGTGGCATGGCCAGGTTGTGTTGGAGGGCTTCCCAAAAAAATGCTCCAGGAAGGCATCTATGTCTCGGCTTTCCTCATTTTCTCTCAGGCCATATATTCTTGTGGCATGCCTGATTTTCAGTGTCCTCTTTCCTGTCCTTTATCTTGTTAACATATGTTAACACTGGGGTAGGAAGAAAATCAAAGCAACTGAGCAGGAGAAGGATCTGGGGATTATAATTTCAGATAACCTTAAGGTGGGGAACCAATGCAGCAAGGTGGTGGGCAAAGTGAATAGAATGCTGATGCTCATAGGGAGGGGTATAATGAGCAGAAGGAGGGAGGTGCTGATGTCCCTTTATAAATCCATGATGAGGCCTCACCTGGAGTTCGTGGTCCAATTCTGGAGACCTCACCTGCGCAAGGACATAGATGGAATTGAATGGGTTCAGTGAAAGACAACCAAGGTGTTGCACAGTATGCATGGGAAGCCCTATGAGGAGAGGTGGAGGTAGTTAGATCTTTACCCACTGGAGGCTAGAAGGGAGAGAGGGACATGATAGAAACATTTAAGTACATGAAGGGGATTAATAAGCTAAGGGGGAGCTTATTTAAAAGAAATGTAAGTGCTAGAACTAGGGATAATAGTCTAAGATTAGAAGGAGGAAGGTTTAGGAACAATGTGAGGGGGCATTACTTCACTGAAAGGATGGTGGATTCCTGGAACAGTCTGCCAGAAAAGGTGGTAGGGCACAAAATGGTCAAAGAATTCAAGAGAGCATGGGACAGACACAAGGGGTTGACCAGTGGGCAGAGTGAGAGATCTCTGGACAAAAGACACATATGGGGAGGGGTAAGGGGCATACTCGATGGGCCAATAGGGTCCTTTTCTGCCACTAGATTTCCATAATTCTATGATTCTATGTTCTAAAGTCCTTGAATACCAACAATATCATATCATGCTTTGTTCTCCTTTTTGGAGTTTTTCCAATGTAAGGAGTGTTCCTGGCCCAAGGAAGCCAGGCAGTTTGATACATGTGACTCATCAGGGTTGTCTAGAAATTCCCATCCATCCTACCTCTCTTGAGATGCTTTCTGCTGATCAGCCCTCTTTTTTTTTTTAGCTCTATTTTTGCTCCCTACCTTCAGGGCATCTCTCAGGGTCCCATTCACAGCTCCTCTGCTCCACTGCCTGCCTGAACCCCTCTCCATGAACTTCATCAGGATCAGGATTCTGGGCTCTCCTGGCCCCATGGAGAGGCCCCAGAATACCCAGGTGGAGGTATGGAGAAATGGCTGACATTGGACATGTGGCCTTGGGCTTCGGATGGTTGCCTTCGCCTCACCCGCCGATAGGGGGATTTTTTCTTTAGTTTTCTCCCAGGAGCTTGGATGTGCAATGACGTCCAGCTTGGCATGTGCATGCTCCCATGCACACCTGAAGGACTTCTTCCACCGCTCCAATCCCCTGCATTCTGCAGCCATGCAGTGAGGCACCACCAGCCACCACTAGAGGCTGCCAGTGCACCAATTAGTGGAAACTCCCTACCCTGGAGAAAGAAAGCAGTCCATGGGTTGCTTGATCCTTCCCCATCCCCACTGAACCCCCATACCCTGAGCTCAATCCCAAACCCGGGTTGCTGGCATGGTGTGAGGTGTGGCATCCATCACCTCAACCCTCAGTGCCACCGGGCCGTCCTGATCAGTCTTCTTCATACTGGTAAGATGTCATCCTGTACCTCTTTCAGGAGTTTTGTGACTGGAAAACTGTGGCTGGAAGAGGATTACTAGCAGGAGAGGGAGACAGCTGTAACACTAGGTGACCATTACCTCACTGATGTCACCAGAATTCAGAAATAAATATTCACTCATCAAGATCCTTTAAAGTAGTGCTTATTTCCAAAGGAAAAAAACAGTAGTTTAGAAATGCCACATCATTTCGGTGGCTTGAAGGAAACAATACAAGATGTATGAAATCAAAATGTCCCATTGAACACATGGGACAATTCTGAAAATTCTGTAAACATTTATGTCCTTATGTTCTATGGCTAATGCTATTTATGCTATCTCCCCAAATAAAGTAGGAGGCTGCAGTGCATCTTCTTGCCCTTTTAAATTAATATTTTTGGGTTAATGAGATACAAAGTAAGTGTAGTGCAAATGTACCCATTTAGTGTGGATTGACCCTGTTACAAATAAAATACAATATTATCAGGCATGCAGTCATACAGCTGGTTATAAAATGTGTGGAAAGATTTTACTTTGCTGAAGAGAATTTGCTTGGCTTGCAGCTCTCAGCTGCACAGCATCACAGAGAGAGAGGATCTGGTGGCCATAGCCACTTGTATGGCAGCAGACCGCATGCGCAGTTGGGGACTTTCTGATAACTCCCATTGGAGCCAATAAGAGAGGAGGTCACCATTTTTTTAATTTGGTGGCTGGGCTATAAAGGGCCCAGGACTCCAGAGTTTGCTTGGCTTGCAGTGCTCAGCCGCACAGAAGTGCCGGTGGCCATAGCCACTTAAGATTTGGGTGAGAGGACCGCATTGGCAGTCATTGGCTGCCATCACTGCAGTAAGGAGGGAGGATCCAGTGGCTGTAGCCACCCATATAGCAGCAGACCGCATCCACAGTTGGGGATTTTCTGACAACTTCAACTGGAGCCAATAAGAGAGGATGACACAATTTTTTGAGTTTGGTGGTTGGGCTATAAAGGGCCTAGCCCAGCTATGTAGGACTCCAGAGTTTGCTTGTTTTTTCTCCCACACACCCACCCTGTACTGCCTCCAGATTTAAATGGTCTCACTGGGGTCCTCTTAGAAGAGGCCTAACCTATCAGAAGGGGCCAGGAGGTAGAGTATTTCTGGGTGGGTGGCAGCAAGGCTAGAAAGAGCTAGAAAAGGACTTGGTGCTATACTGTAAATGTGCGAAAGTGCTTTCAATGTTTTAAATTCTTAAATGCACTGGGTTAATGTATGTGGGGGTAGGAAATGCAAAGGTTGAGTTAGTTACAGTATCTGGATTATTATAGTACCATGCTAAACTGACCAAACCTAATATTAGGAGGATGGGCTTTAAAATAGTTTACTAAATCTTTTCTGGACATCATAAGATACATACATAAATATTAGGAGTAATATTGCTGAACTGACAATATCTAAATTTTAGAAGCCGGGACTATACAATAGTTTTGCTAAATTGTTTTGGATAACATACGATACATATCTAAGTATTAAGAGTAGGGATTTGAAAAATAGTATTGCTGAATATTGTAAACAGCATTAGCTGTATTACTAGACTGTATAGAACACGTATCTACTATTCTTCCAAAACTGTTGGTAAAACTGACATTAAAATGGAAAGGCAGTGCAACTGGAGGGGCAGCAAAAAAGGGTGAATCTTTGGTAAGGTGGTAAGATTCTTACGTAAATAATCTCAGATAGTGGAGTAAATAATAATAATACTAATAATACAGATTCTTGTGTCTTTGGAGTCTGCCAAGAAACATTAGTAAACAAGCAAGAGTAGTAATGAATGTTTATTAGACTACTTATGCCAAGCATGTGACAAAGAAAATCACAAGGGAGATGGATTTCTCACCACTCTCCTGAAGAATGTACACAATCTCCAGGATTGTAGGATCTCAGATTCTCCAAGAACTCGTTCTCTCTCCCTGTGGAACTGGGTTGCTGAAGACTATATACTACAGATAACAGCATAGCAACAGAGATTACCTCACAGTTACAGATATGAGAAACAATATGCATTGGATAGTGACTTAGGAGACATAATTACTAATGAGTATCATATGAGACAGAATATGCTTGCGTTAGCATTATAGCTTGGACAAAAGATATGCTGACTGGTTCAAACTATACATGTCATTTCTTGATTATGTATAATATAAGACATAACAAAGGATCCCTCTCCAAAGAGACAAAGAGAAGCGCTGACAGGACTTTATTACACTTGGCATATCTGCCTGAGTGTAAAACACACACTACATATAATTATATGACAATATAAGTATACAATAATCTCTGATAATCCTTCAGAGTCATATTATCAGTGATTAGGTTGATTATATATGGAATATGTGTAAAAGACAAACATAATGCAATATAGTGAAGTATAATAGTCATGCATGTTCTAATCCTATGAAAGGATGTAAACATTAATAAATATTAGCAGCAAAGCACATTCCTGGCACTCATGCTTATATGATGAGTAGTGGTGGGTGAAGTGGGCAGAATTTGCTTTGTGGAGCAATCCATGAAATTCTGCCCATTTCACATGGCAGAATGCAAAATTTCGCCTGGTGGAGTGGTGAAATTTCACCTGGCAGAACGGTGAAATTTTGCCTTCTGTGGTGAAATTTCACTTTCCACAGTGAGATTTTGCCTTCCGTCCAAGGGCAAAATTTCACCTTAGGAGGGTACCATATAAGTTAAAAAAAATAGATCCCTGGTGGCTTGTGGTCCCTCCCCCCAGCTGTCCCACATGTAATTGAATTAAATAATTAAAATATCCATTGCGGCTAGTGGTTCTCCCCTCCACCCAGTAATAACCCACCCTGTCGCCCACCACGGGAATGTACGGTAATCCCTCCAGCCACATCCCCCATCTCTCTTCCTTTACTCCACTCACTCCTTATTATCCTGTTAAAAAAAATCTCTGGTGGTCTAATGGTCTCCAGCAGTCAATGTTCTCACCACTAGCAAGCCTACCCCCTCATCTTGATCCCGGCAGCAGCGGAGGCCTTTTCTCTCTCTCTCTCCACAGCTGGCTTGCTGACTGAGCTGTCAATGAATGAGCTCATTGACAGCTCAGCCGGTGGGCCGGCCATGGAGGAGAGAGGAGGGCTATGCTGGTCTGCCGCTGCCATGCTGGGATTTAGGATGGGGTGGGAGTAGGGTTGTGGCAGCTGGTGGGGACATCTGGCTGCTGAAGAGGCTGGGTGGGGGGGCACTGGATCACCAAGGAATGGGATTTGGAACCAGGGAGGAATCATATTCGGGGCAAAATAAAAAAAACACTAGATCACCAGAAATTTTTTAACAGGATAAAAGGAGTGAGAGGAGTAAAGGAAGAAATACAGAGAGATGCAGGTGGGGGGGTTGCCATACATTTCCCCGATGGGTGGCAGGGTGAGTTATTACCGGGTGGAGGGGAGGGACCACTAGCCACCATGGATAATGTAATTATTCAATACAATTACACATGGAACAGGTGGGGGGGGGGAACCGCTAGCCACCAGGGATTTATTTGTTGTGCTTATAAAAACTGTAAGTGGTGAAATTTTACCCATGGAAGGAAGGTGAAATTTTGCTCACAGAGGCAAAATTTCACCTCGGCGATATTCTGACTTCTGCAGGAAAATTTTGCAAAGTGCTCCATGATGGCAATTTGCCCACTTCACTGGCATTCTCCGGGCAAAATTTAAATTCGCTGCATCACTAATGATGGGTGCCTATTTCTATATGTTAGTGCAAAATAGCACTATCACAGTACGATAGACCAGGAATACACTGTGAGGTGTATGTGGGATGCTAGAGGGCATAACCCAGGTGCAACAGTCCCCTCTTTGTTGTCCAAATTGCAAAACTGGCAACACAACAAAAAGGCAGTGGTTAGGCACCATTCGTCTACGGGCCTGAGGCACGAGCCTGATAGAAGAATTTTAACTGATCACGGTGGTGTTTCAGGGTTTTCCGTAAACAACAAAATGTAATTATAAGGGACAATGTAAGTAAACCTTGTATTACTATAAACATTTGGAATAAAACTTCACAATGGAGTTTTCTGATATCAAAACAATCAGTAAATACTGATATGTTTTGAGTGGGTGTCTGTCCTATTGGGAAGAAATTGAAGAGGCAAACTTAAGTTGCCTGTATAGATATTAAAAATAAATAAAACTGAGATAGAGCATCAAGATAGTTAGGACTAGACTTAATATCTGGTTCCAGGATGGGAACAGCTGTGATTACTGTATAACCTATTACCTGTTTAGGGAGTAAAAACAGTTGTTAGAAAAGTTCACTTTGCATAACTTTTAGTTCATATAAGAAGAATGTATAGTTGGTCACCACACAATGTTCCACCTCAGCAAAATATACCACCTTGGAGGATGGCATTTGTCAGCTGGTAAGTTGAACAGGACACGAAATGTCAATGTCCACAAGCTATAACTACGAATAATTTCAGGGGTAAATCCAGGATTTTTTCAAGTGTCAGATGAAGATTCTCAGTTCAGATTCTATGCATTCAGGTTTTCCAAAGGTAGATCAAAATGTTCAGGAAGCGGCAATATTTTCAGAGGCCTCAGTAGGAGGTGCATTAGATTGCACATTGAGTTTTACAATGGAACAACAACAGTGTTCAGTGGAAGATGATCACATGGCTGCACAAAGTGTAAAGGTTTATGACAGTACTCAGTTTGTATGAGGTGCCAGCCAGGCCTGGTAAACAAGCAGTAAAGAAAATGGATTTTTTGATTGTAGATCAAATGAAGAAGAGTCTTTTTGCTGAGTTAGAGGATCGCCCCCACCCCAGACTTGCTTCATAGTATGCATAACAAGGAGCATGATTGTGGAATCTTAATTTGCTGGACCGAATACAGTTTATTTGAAAGTTCACAAGTGGAAGCCTAGTTTTCAGTTATTAGGCCTGTATTCACAACTTGGCAATACAAGTTGAAAGGTGTTACATCTGCATAAAACGTGGTGCTCCTTTTGGGTACAACAATCAGAGTTCAGAGTCAGCCATGATTCCAAGACCTCATGTTAAACATTGAAATGAGGTAGTTAAAGCCTTTTCATGATAAAAGTTCCCATCAAGTTGACCAATAGAATGGACAGTTGCCAGACAATCAAAGATGGATGTTGTCAGATGATGTGTGGCAATGGCACTGTGAGAGTCACAAACATGGATTCCTGGATTGTGTAGGAATATGTTTCGAAACATGAAGCAATATTGATGTGTGTGGTGACATATCCAAGGTTGCTCGGCATTGACAAGGGAATAGTGCTAGATTCAAATAAACATTTGTTAACACATGCAATAGAGGTGCATAATGTGGCAATGCCACTGAGCCATATGGCTATCATGTATGAGATCAAGGATATATCCTAAATCCAGATCCCAGAAGAGATAACCAAAGGGTTGTAAGAACATAATGGCTGTAGGCAGTGCAAAGGACTTTCCTAGCTATGTGATGCTCATCTGCTTCCTTCATGTGAGCAGAAAATAATTAATTACTATGAACATTTGTCAGGTCAAACCCCTTCACAATATCCTTAATATTGTATATGTAAATCAATCTTAATGAGCAAAATCATGTATACCATGCAATGGGGTATGATTTTATATTTCATACTATTATGAACCTTTAACATATGTGCTTGAATAATGGCTATATCAGCCCTATTTCAAACAGATATCTCAGAGCCCAATAGGCCTGAGACTAAACCTGTGTTGTTTTTTTAATAAATGAAAAAAATAAATAAATACCTAGTGTGTTTTGGTAGATTTACAGTCATAAGATGTACCACTAGTGGTCAGGATGGGAAAATCCTGTGTGCGTGTATGCGGTGCATGCGTGCTACAAGCCCTTGTATAGGGGGTCATTAATGAGTACCTGGTATGCTGCCAGGATATCTAATAACATCATTATAAAAAAAATGTTGGAAATGTTTGTTGTGAAACATAAAAAATTATTTCAAGTTTAAAGGGTGAGATTTAAAATCACTGGGATGTGCATGAACTACACATTATTAACTAGGGTACCTGATTGAGAAGTGGCTATTAGACCACTGGTTGGGCCAGGGATGTGTTTTGGGCACTCAGTATTAGGCGTCACAAATTATGGGGCATCGTAGGGTAAAAACCTTTAAAGTCTAATGATTTTTATTGCCATGTTAATTTGGATGGAAAATTCCTGATTATCAATAAAATATAAACAGGATTCCAGATCAAATCTAACTTCTAGGATTGATCCAAAGCAATGATCATAACATTCAGTAGGGCCTCACTACCCTTCTTGACAATGAACATGTATTTTAGGACTTTAGTATGAATTCCACAGGAGGATGCAATTAAATCATGTGGGCTTGTGAGGTACTCTGCCTCAAAAATCAGTTTAGGATTAGGTCACTGGTTCTTATCTGCAATAAGATGTGCAGTTTGGGCTTGTAAGAATACCCATACTTTTAAAAGAATAATAAGCATAAAAGCAAGCAGCTCTCTCTCTGAAACCTAAAAGGAAAGAGAAAAGAAAGCATAGTTTAATACTATTCCACCCATTGGAGTATGGAAAAGTAATTTAATCTCCTTTAAACAGGTTGATTTGATTGGCATTTAGCCATTTATCAATGACAGTTATTGTGAGGCTAGTCTAACTTGGTAGACTGCTGGACTGAGTTTGTTTACAGTGGGATAGGGCCTGTTGTTGGGCCTTGCCCATACATTGAGAAGCAAACAAGTGTACCTTTTGGATGTCTTGCTTGAGTTATTTAACATATTTATCTGCTGATTCTCCATCATCAGTGGCAGTACACAGGTCCAGAATTAAGTGTTCTGGGAGTGTCTTGGACCGCCGTTCATGATTTCAAAAATGGGATACACTGTGTAGCTGCAGAGGGTGTCCCTCTTATTGCCATAAGGAGTAAATGCAATAATGAATTCCAGTCCTTTGGGGTTTTTCTGAACAAGTTTGGATAACATAACTTTAATCTGCCTGTTAGTCCATTCCACCTGTCCTGATGACTGTGGGTGGTAACGGATATAAAACTTTTGTTTAACCATAACAAGTCCAGAATTTCCTGCATTACTTAGGCTGTAAAGCCGTATCTCTGTAATCAGAATTTACTTTTGGGGTAACCCCCACCTGATAAATAGCTGCTTTACCAAGACATTTGCAGTCACTTTGGCTGTGTTGCTCTGTTAGGTTGGTGATCACCAGTGAAAACGAATTGTTCTTAATGGTTGGCATAAGGCCAATGTAGTCATTCTGGATGTTGTTCCAGGAGCCTGATTGCCTCTGGGGTAACAATGTATTTTTCCTAGCTGGTATAGGATTGTTCTGTTCACAGATCAAACAGTTATGGATGCAGTGTTCTACATAATTTCTCATCTGAGGTTATCAGACAGAGGATTTCAGTCTGTCTAGGGGTTTTCCTGACTCACTGGAGTCCACCAGTTGGAGTATTATGTTTTTGGTACAGTAGATAAAATCTACTCTCAGGTGTTCAGGAATTAACATAGAAACATAACATAGAAGTTGATAGCAGATAAGGACCACAAGGCCCATCCAGTCTACCCATTTCTTTTTTTACCTTATGAATGTGCCATAGGCCTTTATTCTGTCAATGGCCTATCTATTCATACTCATCTATATTGCTCCCTTATGCCTATCCAATGCCTGTTTGGAGCCCGGCACAATATTTATATCCACTACTTCCTGTGGTAGGCCATTCCATGCATCCACCACACTTTCTCTGAAAAAGAACTTCCTGACATTACCCCATAATTGGCCTCCCTCCAGTTTCATGCTGTGTCCTCTTGTCCTGCTATTTTTCTTATATTGAAACATGTTAGACTCTTTCACCTTGTTAATTCCCTTAAGATGTTTGAATGTTTCAATCATATCACCTCTCTCCCTCCTTTGCTCTAGGATATACATATTGAGCTCATTTAATCTGTCCTCATATGTTTTCTGATGAAGTCCCTGCACCATTTTGGTTGTCCTTCTCTGGACTGCCTCAATTTAGTCAATGTCCTTGTGAAGGTGTGGCCTCTAGTACTGCACACAGTATTCCAGATGAGGCCTAACCAGTGTCTTGTAAAGAGGGTTTATTACCTCCCTCTTCTGACTTGTGATACCCTTATTAATACACCCCAACATCCCTCTAGCCTTACCTACTGCTTTAGAAGTCTGCTTGGATGATTTTGGGTCATTGGTGATGACGACACCCAAGTCTCTTTCTTCTCTTGTAACTGCCAACAACCCCCCTCCCAGACTATAGGTGGTTTCAGGGTTCCTCTTCCCTATGTGCATGATCTTGCACTTCTTTGCGTTAAACCCCAGTTGCCACTCTTCTGACCATTTTGCAAGTTTATCCAGATCTCTTCTCATTCTGCCCACCCCATCTGGATCATCTACTCTGTTGCAGATCTTGGTGTCATCTGCAAACAGACAAACCTTACCCTCCAGTCCATCTGCAATATCACTGATGAAGATTTTGAAGAGGACTGGCCCCAGGACTGATCCCTGAGGTACCCCACTTGTGTTTTGCATCTCTTCTGACTGTATACCATTCATCACCACTCTCTGTTTTCTGCCCGTCAACCAGTTTTCCACCCAGTTGACCAAAGTCTGACCCACCCTGAGCCTAACCAGCTTATTAATCGATCATCTATGTGGAACAGTATTGAAAGCGTTGCTGAAGTCAAGGTAGGCAACATCAATTGCTCTCCCTTGGTCCACCACTCTGGTTACCCAGTCAAAGAAGTCTATGAAATTAATCTAACAGGACCTTCCTTTTGTAAACCCACGCTATCTTGGATCCTGTACACCTATGGATTCCAGGTGTTGCACTATCCTTTCCTTAAGGAGTGTCTCCATAATCTTGCCCACTACTGAGGTAAGACTGACTGATCTGTAGTTCCCTGCCTCCTCCCTGCTACTACTCTTGTGGAGCGGGATCACTTGAGCCCTTCTTCAGTCTTCTGGGACCTCTTCTGTGCTTAGAGAATCACTAAACAGTTCTTATAATGGCTCTGCTAGTTCTACCCTTAGCTCCTTTAATACCCTGGGATGTATGCCATTAGGTCCCATTGCCTTGTCCACCCTTAGCTTATTGAGCTCTTAAAGGACCCTTTCTTTTGTGAAGGGACTTGTGCACACCTCTCTCCCTCCTGTGTTCATTGTGCAGAGCTGTGGCCCCTGCCCTATCTTCTCTTCAGTAAATACTGAGCTGAAGTCTCTGTTTAGGATAGATGCTTTTACATGGTCCTCCTCCTCACATGCCCCCTTATCCCCTTTGATCTTAGCAATACCCCCTCTGGACTTTCCTTTCACTAATGTATCTATAGAAAGTCTTGTCACCTTCTTTTACTGTTTGTGCTAGTGTTTCCTCAGTTTGGGCCTTTGCCCGCCTTACTGCCTTCCCTGCTTCCCTCAGGGAAGTTTGGTATACCTCCCTATCTTCATCCTGCTGGGTTTCCTTATATCTCATGAAGGCCAGCCTTTTGGCTATGACCTTTTCTGCTACTGTGTTTGAGAACCAAAGGGGTTTCCTTCTTCTTTTGCACTTCCTTTTCTCACTAACACAATGGGATGTTGCTTCAAGTATTACATCTTTAATGCTTGCCCTCTTTGCCTGTGCCCCTCACCTGTATTTCTTTTTGCCATGGCTAGCTTAACTCTGTAGGCCATCTTATCAAAGTCAGCTCCTCTGAAGTTCAATATTTTTGCCTTGGAATGGGATGATTTTGTTCTAGTGGCCAAATTGAACCATACCATATGATGGTCACTGGCACCCAGGTGACCTTATACATGGAGATCTGTGATTTTTTTCCCTGTTAGTCAGTACTAGATCTAGGATATCCTGTCTCTTGTGGGTTGTTGTATCAGTTGCTTGAGGCCCTCCCCCTGCAGGGAATCCACCATATGTCTAGTTCTGGCAGATGTCCCTGCTTGTATTGACCAGTCTGTATCTGACATGTTGAAGTCTCCCACTATCAGAACCTCCTCTTTAGCTGTAATGTTTTGTATATCGTTTAACAGTAACATGTCTATGTCCTCCCCCTGATCTGGAGGCCTGTACACAACCCCAGTTTGCATGGCTGTCCCATTTCATGTTTTCAAGGTGACCCACAGTTCTTCTGGTTCCTTATGTGTATTCTAAATTTCTGTAGCTTTGATATTTTTATTGACATAAATCTCCACTCCACCCTCCTTTTTGCACCTCAGTCTCTTCTGAACAGTACATAGCCAAGTACTGAAGTCTCCCAAGTGTGGTTAATGGTAAACCATGTCTCGCTAATGGCTACTATGTCCAGTCTAGCCTCTGTCATTATTGCCTGCAGGTCTGGAATCTTGTTTCCCAGACTGCAAGCATTTACCCATAACTTTCCATGAGTGTTACAGCAGTGATGTTCCAAATGAATAGGCCATCACTGGAGAGGTGAATGTCATTTTCACTTTCTTATTTTGACTTATTTCTAGAAGTTATTCCCCAGTTCCTTTATTAAGGAACCTATACACTGTCCTCAAATGAGGGTCCTTCATATGGATTTAGACTGGTTAAGTTAGGGTTGTACACAAACAAGTCTCTGTATTTTACAGAGGTACTATTCTAGTATTGGGAGTTTGTTTTTCTCCAAAGAAATTTAGTTTGGGGAGAGAAACAGACCCAATTAGAAACTGTAACAAAAACAAAGTATCTGCAGTCTTTTAGATCAAGGCCATTTTGCTAGACTGCAACACTTAACCCTCTCATGGAGTGCTGGTATCATTTTATGTAAAGAAAAATCTTGTTATTCCTTTCTTAACACAAGCTATGTCTTTCTCAAGGACTTTCCAGCTCTCTAAAACATCCACAAATATTTGTGGTAATTAGGAGACTCCTCGACTCCTTGGTTTTCATTTTATTTGCCAGACATGTTTTAACACTGCCTGTGAATCTTACATATACGATGATGCAATTACTAGCCATGCACACTCTGTCATCACCAGAATGTAAAATAATTCCAAACTCTTCTATCTGACCTCTGTTGGTATGTGTGGCTCAGTCATCAGTCAAAACATGACACACAGTGGTGTCTTTTAACACTCTCTGAGGTTCTGTCAGAAAGGGCCCTGGAATAGATAGGTCAGGGAGTTGGAGTGAGCAATCATGGGTCTGTCCTGCAAATTGTAGGCCATGGGCCAACAAGGATGGAGTTTTGATAGGAAGGACAGTGATGTCATGATCCTGCAAAATGAGAGACTAGTGTTAGTCTGACATTGGAGTCATCTTTTACTCTGTCTGACAACAGAAAGTTAGTTGGCAAATGATTGGAATGCAGCACAATGGGTGCATAGCCAATGATGTACATAATGTATCTCACTGCCCAGTATGTAGCCAAAAGATTCCTTTCATAAAGGTTGTATTTCAGCTCCACTGGGGCAAGCATCTGGGATGCATAAGCAATGGGTCTAATGTGTCTATTGTACAGTATGTCTGGGCTAAAACTGCTGAGATTGCTATATCTGATGTAACAGTTTCAATATACCCTAAAGCTGTGCTAGGATTAACCAATGCTGGGTCCATGGTCAGTGATTCCAAAAGAAAAGACAATGATATCAGTATTAGGAGACCTTGCAGCTTCTTACTAGAGGTGCCTGCTATCGTCTGTGCTGAAAATAGCCCAGACGGTTTCTGACTTGTGTCTGCTATTGCATGTGCTGGAAATAATACGATCATATGGAAGAAACTCGTGGATGTGTTAACTGATCCTCTTACAAAGTTATTTAATAAATCTCTAGAAACTGGTATGGTGCCATTGGATTGGAGGAAGGCCATAGTGGTGCCTATTCACAAAAAAGGCAACAAATCCTGTGTGACTAATTAAAGACCAATCAGTTTGACATCAGTTTGCTGTAAATTGTTAGAAAGGCTAATTAAAAATAGCATCGATGAAGATATTATAAGATTTGGACTTCAGGATATTACTCAGCATGGATTCAGAAGAGGGCTTTCATGCAATACCAATCTATTAGCCTTTTATAACCATATCAGCCTTAATTTAGATAGTGGTAGACCAATGGATGTAATCCTTCTGGACTTGGGGAAAGCGTTTGATACAGTTCCACATTATCAGTTGATAGATAAATTAACTAAACTTGGTTTAAATAAAAACACTATTAGATGGATTGGAAATTGGTTGGCAAACAGTACCCAGAGGGTCCGTATCAATACTGTTTTATCGGACGAGAGGTATGTTACTAGTGGAGTCCCTCAGGGGTCAGTATTGGGCCCCCTGTTATTTGGCCTTTATATCAGTGACATGAGCATAGGTGTCAAATCACTTATAACCAAATTTGCCGGCGATACTAAAATAGGGGGTGAAGTTACAACTCTTAGTGACCATATGGAGCTCAGAAATAGTTTAAGTCTAATAGAAGATTGAGGAATACATAATGGTATGAAATTTAATGAAGATAAATGTGCGGTAATCCATCTTGGAAAAAATAACCCAAAACATTCATATTTTCTAAATACAAAAAATAAAACATAGTAATAGTGAAAAGGATTTGGGTGTTTGATAAATTCCAGACTATCATCTAATATGCACATTTCAAAATTGATAGGTAAATGTAACAGTACCATTTATGCTATTAATAAAGCTTTCATATCAAGGAACAGAGAGTGTGTACTCAAATTATATAAGACCTATGTACTCCCTAATCTTGACTATGGTTCCCCCATATGGAGTCCATACTTAAAGAAAGACATACTTAGAGTGGAAAAGATTCAAAAACGCCTAACAAAGTCAATAAAAGGTTTGCAGAATGTGGAATATGTGGATAATCTGAACTTAATTTATACCCCTTGGAATTAAGATGCATTAGGGGAGATCTGCTATTTTTATATCGTATTCTGGAGAATAATACCTTGATGTCTCAATGTAACATAATTTGGAATCCTAAAACTTTAAGCTCAAGATCACATGATAAACAATTTTTTATAAATAGAGCAAGATCTAACAGGCATTTAAATTTTTATAATATACTGAACTCCCCTAATTTGGAATAGCTTACCAAGGAATATAGTTGAAAAAATGACATTTGATACATTTAAAATGGAGTTAGATAAATTTCTGCCTACAAATATTAGGAAATATATCAACATATAAGCCCACTATGAGTGGGAGACAATTAAATGGGCCTCGGCCTACTTTGTCTACATTTACCAAGTTACCAAGTTACTGTTCCTGGCTTGTTCCTGGTATTTCAGCCACAGTATGGGATGATCCAGGTGTCACTGCTGGAGGGGGTTCTGCATCATGTGATGTCAACTCAGTTAAGAAGGGGGATAAAACCTTTTATAGGTACATCAGCGAGCGTAGGATGACAAAGGGAGGGATAGTGAGGCTGAATAGAATGAACAGTGGGTGGGCAGAGGGGGACAGTGAAAAAGCAGGGATACTGAATGAATATTTCTGCTCAGTATTCACAAAAGAGGTGGGGAAGTGCCTAATCCAATTAACAGAAGCACTCTTGATAGGGGGGTCAATCCCAGTCCTTTCACAGAAGAAAGGGTTCTGTAAGAACTCCTAAAACTGAAGGTGGACAAAGCAATGGGTCCTGATGGAATTCACCACAGAATTCTAAAAGAATTAAGGGAGGAACTAGTGAAACCACTGGCTACTCTTTTTAATAAATCATGGGAGGATGGTGTGGTACCTGAGGACTGGAGGAAGGCGGTTGTGATTCCCCTTCACAAAAGTGGGACCAAGACAGAGGCAGGAAACTACAGACCTGTCAGTCTGACCTCTGTGGTAGGGAAAGTAATGGAGTCACTTCTGAAGGAAAGAATAGTTGAGTACCTAGAGGCCAGTGGGGCCCAGGACCCAAGACATCATGGGTTCACAGCAGGAAGGTCAGTGTCAGATGAATCTATAGGATTTCTTTGACTGGTGACCAAAGTAGGTAGACCAGGAGGGGCTGTGGACATGGCCTACCTAGACTTTAGCAAGGCATTTGACACAGTCCCACACAAAGATTAATAGTCAAATTAACCAGCCTGGGAGTGGGTCCCAGGGTGGTAGCCTGGGTAAATCATTGGCTGCACAACAGGACACAGAAGGTAATTGTAAATGGAGTCCACTCTGAAGAAAGATGGGCTACTAGCGGGTACCACAGGGTTCAGATTAGTCCAGTCCTTCTTAATGTCTTCATCAGTGACATTGCAGAAGGACTGGAAGGAAAAGTATGCCTTTTTGCAGATGACACAAAGATCTGCAACAGGGTTGATACACAAGGAGGCGTGGAAAGGATGAAAAGGGACTTGGCAAGGTTGGAGGAATGGTCAGAAGTATGGTAGCTAGGATTCAATGCAAAGAAGTGCAAAATAATGCACCTGGGAAACAAGAACCCAGGGGAAGAATACACAATGGGTGGGGAGGTAGTAACAACAACAAAAAAGGAAAGAGACCTGGGGGTAATCATATCAGATGGCCTTAAGGTTAGCAAGCAATGTGAGAAGGCAGCAGGGAGGTCTGGGGGTATACTGGGATGTATAGGGAGAGGCATCAGCAGCAGAAAACAGGAAAATGTTATCCCTCTGTACAGACAGTTGGTGAGACCCCATCTGGAGTACTGCATCCAGTTCTGGAGACCCCATCTCCACAAGGACATAGACAGGATGGAGGCAGTCCAGAGGAGGGCAACTAAAATGGTGCATGGTCTGCAAGAGAAGCCGTATGAGGAGAGACTAAAGGAGCTTAATATGTATACCCTTGAGGAAAGAAGGGAGAGGGGGGACATGATAGAAACTTTTAAGTACCTCAGTGGAATCAACAAAGTCCAAGAGGGTAGTATCTTTCAGAAAAAGAGACGTGCAAGAACAAGGGGACACAATTTAAAGATGGAAGGGGCGGTTCAGGGGCAATGTGAGGAAGTATTATTTCACAGAGAGGGTAGTGGATGCATGGAACAGCCTTCCCGAGGAGGTTGTGGGGTCTAAAACTGTGGGAGAATTCAAGAATGCATAGAGCAGACATAAGGCAATTCTTGTGGGGGTAGGAAGAAATAGGCTGTTGGTTAACTAGGATCTGTGGCCTATCCTGTAGGTAGGGAAATGGGCAGACTAGATGGGCCAAGTGGTCCTTATCTGCCATCAAAGTCTATGTTTCCATGTTTCTATGTGCTGGCAATGCTGGCACTATCAGGGGTGCCTGCACAGTGGAGAAAAGTGGTGTGCAAGTTGCATGTAGTTCTCCAGCTATGGATTGTGATTCAGTAGCCATCGGGGTGGAGAAAGTAGTACTGAAACAGCTGGCAGCTCAGGTTCATAAATCAAACCTGTAACCCTCCCCCCCAACATGCCATGTGATGCTGAAAATATGACAGCCATGGGGCTTTCAGAATCAGGGTTGTCCCTTCCCCTATCAAATGTAAAGTGGGTTTCCCCACCAGAAGGTTGCTGGATGGTAGCACCATTGTTTTTAATGTTGCAGCTTAAGGTATTAATGAACTGCACAGGAAAAACAGCATGTTCGGTCTACACAGGGATAGCTGATGTTAAATTACATATTGAAGAATCACAACATTTCATGTGATTAACTGCAATGTGTTCCTTAATCAAGGACACTCTAACATAGTAAAAATTGCTAGCAGAAGTTGCTTCTTCTGCAGTGTCGGTCACTGACTTCATGACAGATTACATACCAACCTCATTCAAAAGTATGTCAACATCATTTTTAATGAGAATCTTTTGTCCCTCAGAAACACTAGTGTTACTGATAACATTATTATTCATGCCAAAAACCTCTGGTTCATTTTGTTTAGTTATATGGCAGCAATCACAGGTCTCTGGGCATCCAACCTCCATGATGTGGTGGTCAGCCATTTTGGGATTACCTCATGGGCATCTTGGGTTACTGTTAGGGGGACAGCCAATTTAAATTTCACCTGCGAAGTGCCCGCAAAGTGGGCACTTCATGTTGTGACTCCACTACGCGGAGTGGCCAATGCAAAAGACTCACTTCGCCTTGTAATTATTACTTCTTGTTGTCATTCCGCCTTAACACGAAGTAAGGAGAAGTGACAGTAATATTGGCAGCCTTTCACACACACAGTCACCAGAATTAATGTGCATCCCCAAAATGCTCATGTCTTATATCCAGAAAACTCCCCAATGCTGATGGTGATGAAGTGAAATGAGAGCACAAGAAATGCAGTCTTCTAGAATTAAAGGTGCACTCAGACATCATGCATGCAGTAGTCACCAGAATTAATTCACCAGAAAGTCACCAGAATTAATTTGCATCCCCAAAATGCTGCTGTCTTGTGTCCATAAAAATTCCCCAGTGCTGATGAAGTAAAATGAGAGCATAACACGAAATGCAAAGTCTCCCAGAATTAATGCTGTACTCAGTCATATGCACAGTGGTCACACACAGTCACCAGAATTAATTTGCATCCCCAAAATGGTACTGTCATATGGCCAGAAAATTCCCCATTGCTGACAAAGTGAAATGAGAGGGTAACAAAAACTGCAAAGTCTCCATGGATTAATGGTGCACTCTGTCATACATGTAGTGGTCACACACACAGTCACCAGAATTAATGTGCATCCCCAAAATGCTACTATTTTGTGTCCAGAAAATTTCCCAGTGCTGACAAAGTGAAATGAGAGCATAACAAGAAATGCAAAGTCTCCCAGAATTAATGGCATACTCAGTCATGTGTGCAGTGGTCACACACATTCACCAGAACTAATGTGCATCCCCAAAATGCTATTGTCTCGTGTACAGAAAATTCCTCAGTGCTGACAAAGTGAAATGAGAGGGTAACAAAAAATGCAGTCTCCCAGAATTAATGGTGTGCTGCAAATGCACAGACAGATTAAGATTTTGCTGCGCACTCAAGAGATGCAGACGCAAAGGCACAATAACACCTAACCAGTGCTCACAAGTCACAAATCCAAATCTGGAAAATAATGCCTTTTGCCAGTTGGGAGGGAGTACACGGCAGTAACAGTCCACTACCAGTAAACATATCACAAAGCAATTTAAAAAATTCATGCAGGTGCAGTGGATATCAGGTTCACACTGCTGTAATTACTCTGTGGCACAATAAAAGGTGTCTGATTTAATGGCACACATCGCACACACACTCACACACACTACAAGTAATGCATAGAAAATTGAAAACCTTTAGTGCTATAACCAAATGTTTTAAATAAACATAAATCATACACTGCTGCACCACAACAATCAGCAAAAAAAGTCAAGAATTACTGAAAATATCACTGTGTAAATTAACAGTTATATAAGAAAAATATAACCAAAACAGAAAGACTGCCTTTTTCTCCCAGTTAATCTACTACACAGCAGATACGCCCCTCCCTCAAAGCACACTTCACAGTACACAGAATGAAAGTTCTAAATTAACATTCAAAATCCACACACAAACAATAAACACTCGATGATATGAGCAAAGGAGGGGTTCCTACAATTGATGTACTAAATAGTGAGCAAATAAGTTGCTCAAAAAGGCTTTTTTTAACAGCTTTTAGAGGATTTGAATTGCAGAGCTCTGACAGGAAACTGTCTCCATCTTCCACTATACACACACTACACAGAACTGAGGCTGTACAGAACAATCTAGAGCCCATGTGACATGCAATCCCATGAAGCACTGCAAAATTCACCTTTGGAGCTCAAAAACAAGGCAAAGTGAGACAAAGTACATTGATTTCAGTGTACTTCACTTTAAAATTGGTGGAGAAGTGGTTTTGGGAAGGCGGAATAACACAAAGTCATTGTTCTCAATAGACTTTGTGTTCCCCATTATAATGTGAAGTACACTGCTTCGTGTTGCAGAATACTTCACGGATTACATGTTACTCCATGAATCACTTCGCGGAGCAAATTTCGGCCACTTCACCCACCACTAGTTACTGTGTTATGACCATCATAACATGATCATGAGCGGCCATCTTGGGGATGGTATGGGGATGCAACCTGATGACATGTGTGTCCACCATTTTGAGACTCTAACAATTCTCCATTTTGTGAATCACAGAAACACAAGTGGCTAGCTTTTGTTCTAGTCCACCCCACAGCATACTGTGAGTGTTCAAAATCAAACTCTTCAACATGAGAAGAAGCAAGGTCTTTGGGAATTCATTTAGTATACCCTGCCAATACTTCTGGCTGATGGGGCAAGTTCACCATTTCTGCCTTGCAATTTATATGATCTATCTCAGATTTGGTATAGCACAAATTATGCATAACCTGTTTTTCCAAGTTTCTACACACAATGGTAAGTTGGCCATTTTCCTTACTCTTACATCTTATCTCCTCAAACACATGAGCGACCACACTATGAAGTAATCTAACTTCAGTCTGCAAGACATTCTCATAGTGTAAAACTAGTCTGTTGTCAAGAGAAGCTTTATCACATTTGGTATTCAAAGCATACATTTTACAGCTACTATTTTCATAACTACTTAGTAATGATTCACATTGTTTAGTCAAGGTTCTGTTTTGAAGTAACAGTTCATTAACTTTCTCAGCAGACTTGGCATTATGCACACTCATATTTTGCCTGTATGCAGTGTAATCTGACTTCAGAGTATCATATTTTTTATAGAAAATTTCTAAGCAAGAGAATAGTGTTGCAACTAGAACATTTTCAGGAATATTTTCCTTGGTACCATGATTTAATATCTGCCAGGAGATTGTTTTGTCTGCACTATGGAACACACAACAGACTGAAAATTTAAACAGGAGACACTCTCAGCTGCTTGTTATTGAGGATTTTTCATCCAGTGTTTTAATTTACATAGTAAATTAAAATGCAACTTGGAAAACACACAGACTCCACTCACGTTCACCATTTATGTTACATAAACAATCTCAGATAGTAGAGTAAATAATAATAATACTAATAATACATATTCTTGTGTCTTTGAAGTCTGCCAAGAAACATCCGTAAACAAGCAAGAGTACTAATGAATGTTTATTAGAGTACTTACACCAAGCATGTGACAAAGAAAATCACAAGGGAGATGGGTTTCTCATCACTCTCATGAAGAATGTACACAATCTCAAGGATTGTAGGATCTCAGGTTCTCCAAGATCTCGTTCTCTCTCCCCGTGGAACTGGGTTGCAGAAGACTATGTACTACAGATTTTACAGAGATTACCTCATAGTTACAGATATGAGAAACAATATGTATTGGATAATGACTTAGGAGACAGAATTACTAATGAGTATCATATGAGACAGAATATGCTTGCATTAGCATTATAGCTTGGATAAAAGAAATGCTGACTGGTTCAAACTACACATCTCATTTCTTGCTTATGTGTAATATAAGACATAACAAAGGATTTCTCTCTAAAGAGACAAAAAGAAGTGCTGACAGGGCTCTATAACAATGGCATATCTACCTGAGTGTAAAACACACACTACATATAATTATATAAGAATATAAGTATGCAATAATCATTGATGATCCCTCAGAGTCATTTTATCAGTAAATAGGTAGATTATATATGGAATATATGTAAAAGACAAACATAATGCATTATAGTGAGGTATAATAGTCATGCATGTTCTAATCCTATGAAAGGATGTAAACATTAGCAAATATTAGCAGCAAAGCACATTCCTGGCACTCATGCTTATATTATGGGTGCCTATATCTATATGTTAGTGCAAAATAGCAGTATCACAGTACGATAGACCAGGAATACAGTGTGAGGTGTATGTGAGGTGTACGTGGAACGATAGGGGGCATAACCCAAGTGCAACAGTATGTGGTGGGTGCAGTACTGCCAAGGTCTTAAATTGGGTTTCAAAGATGGAAGGATGCATGGTGTGCAGAGAGCTTATACAGCTAAGAAGGAAATTGGGGTGGTTGAGGTGAGTACTAAGTGGGGGTCAGAGGTGAGGAGGGGAGCAGGAACAGGAAGAGTGCCAGCTGGGTGGGGGGTATAGAGAGGACTACTGGGGGATTAGGGACAAGTGAAGAGAATGACACAGAAAGGAGGAGTGAGGGTGGGATGAGGTCTAGTGAATGCATTGGAGCACATGCAGAAGATAGGGAGGACATAAGGAGGGCAGCAAGGGACCTAGGGACAGGAAGAATAGAGGAAAAGAGGGGTCAGGAGGAGTGGAAAGTAGTAGGATCAGAAAATATAAGGCAGACACCTGCAATCAGGGGGCAGAAATTAGTAGAGGGCACACCATACAAATGGAAAAGAAGGAAGGGTGCAGATAATGAAAACAGATTTGCTCCCATTGAGGTATTAGTGGAAGATGTTATAGAGGAGAGAGGCTATGAGGCGATCATAGAGGAGGGAGCAAGGGCAGAGAAAATTGGAGAGACTGGGATAGAACCTTTGGGGGCCACCCAGGAAGAGGTACTAGTGAAAGATGATTTTAAGGTGAGAGGCAGAGAGGAGCCCATAGAGGTAGGAGCAAGGGCAGGGGCATGGGAAATAGGAGAGCTGGGAATAGCACCTCTGGGGTGCAACCATGCAGAGAAATTCATAGAAGGAGACGGGGTAAGGGAAATAGGGAAAAGGGAATAGCACCTACGGGGGCAAACAAAGAGGGAATTAACCTAAAAGAGCAGGTGGTGAGGAAGAACATTTCCTCAAGGGGGACACAGTGTACAGAGGAGTCAAGAAAAGAGACTATATCAAGAGCAGGAAAAGAAAGTGTCAGTGGAGAGGTGAAGGGAGTAGTGCACGCTCCAAAAGAAATGCAGGCAGTAGAAGGGTAGCCATGGTGCACAATGAAGGGGCAGAACTACAGAAGAGTGCAGATAGAAGAAGAGGGACTGATGGAAATTCCAAAGGAGGAGGAAGGGAGGAAGTGGAAATGGAAGAGAGCGGAACTCCAAAATGGGGCAAGGACAAGGAGGAAATGGTAACAGGGTGGCCAAGGGGAGGCATGAACAGAGGTGTAAGCCAAAATACCAAAAGAACATGCAGGAAGAAGGAAGTACAAAGGTGATGCTCATACTGTAGGGGATTCAGTTATAAAGGGAATCAGATGGGGGGAGGAAGGGAGCCAGGAACAGCACAGTATAAGTGCAATGTATGTCAGGTATAACAGTGCTAGGGTGAGGCACGGTATACTATCATGGGGCAAGCAGCAGGATGGGAGGACACACTTGGTGTTTCACATTGGCATCAATGATCTGAAGGGGAACAGCCTGAAAGATGTACAGGCAAGGTTCAAGGAGCTAGCTAGGTTCTGAAGTGGTACAGTTTTCCTTTCCATTTCCTTCTTGGAGGTGCTGCCTGTGCCAAGAACAAGCACACCAAGGAGGGAAAAGATTGAGGAATTCAATCAGTGGCTGAAGGAATGGTATAGACAGATGGGGTTTGGAATAATAGATGACTGTGGATCAATGTGACAGGAAGAAGGACTATATGCTCCTGATAGGCAACACCTGAGCTTAGAAAGGACAGTTGTGCTAAAGGGCAAACTGGAGGACTTCATAGTAAGGAAGTTGAATCTAAACTGATTCCGGGGGGAGTGTGGGAGTTAAATAAAAAGCACTCAAACAGGTAGAAGAGTTGGGAGGCTATCAGCCTCCCTCCCAGGACAAAGGCAGGCAACACGCAACAACAGATGTGAGTTAGAAGGGGGGTAGGGCAGAGGGGGCTACATGGTGGAAGGGAGTAGTAGCAAACACCAGGAGCTTTGGGAATAAACTAGTGGAATTAGAGGCCACCATGGTGGATGAGGGTCTTGACATAGTAGCAGTAAGTGAGACTTGGTGGACAGAGCATCATGTCTGGGAGACAGTCATACCTGGTTACTGACTGTTTAGGAAGGACAGGGAGGGGAAGGGGGAGACATTATATGTTAAGGAAGAAATAAGGGCCATGGAGGGGCTGGAGGAGGAAGGGGAGACACAGATATTGTGGGTCACTTTAGAAAGAAGGACTGGAGAATCATTGAGAATGGGGGTGGTTTACAGACTTCCTACACAGGGGGAGGAAGGGGATAAACAGCTTATACAGTCAGTTACAAAAATGACACAAAACGGGGTGCTTCTGTTAGTGGGGGACCTAAACCTCCTTGACGTTGACTGGGAGATCCCAGCAGTGGTATCAGCTAGGAGCAAGGGGATCTTAGAGGCACTACAATGGGTATTCCTGCAACAACTGGTTAGGGAGCCCACTAGGGGAGATAGCCTGTTGGACTTAGTCCTCACAAATGGGGAAAGTGTGGAGGAGGTGGTGATGGGGGAAGGATTAGACACACAAGTGACCACAGGGCTGTAAGGTTCAGGATAAAAACAGGTAGGGAAGTAAATAGGACAAGAACAACTAAGGTAATGGGCTTCAAGAAAACAGACTTTAGCAGAATGAGGAGGATATTTGGGGGAGAAATGTCAGGGAAGGAGAATATAAAGGATGTGGAGGAGTTATGGACAGCTATTAAGGGAGGGGTGCTGAAAGCCACTGAAGTTTGTGTCAGGAAGGTTAGGAAGAACAGAAGAAAGAGGAGGAGACCTCTATTGTCCACAAGGGAGGTGGTACAGGCAGTCAGGTAGAGGAAAAGGGTATTCAGGAAGTATAAGATGACACAAAGGTGTGACGATAGGGAGGCATCTAGAGAGAAGAGGAGGTAGACAGGGCAAAAGATAAAGAGGGCTAAAGTGGTTACTGAGGAGAGAAAAGCAAAGCAGGCAAGGAGAGGATATAAAACCTTTTTTAGGTATGTGGGGGAAAGAAGGAAGGTGAGGCAGGGAATAGTGAGATTGTGGGGAAGGGAAGAATAAAACTGGAGGGGGACTTTGAAAAAGCAGAGGTGCAAAATAATTACTTCTGTTAGGTTTTCATGAAAGAGGTTGAGGGTAGAGGACCAGAGCTGCAGGGAAGGGGATGGGAAGGGAAAGTAGTTGAGAGGATTCTAGAATGTTCACAATAGATAGAGTAAGGGAGGAATTGGGCAAGTTAAAGGTGGACAAGGCAATGGGACTGGATGGCTTGCACCCAAGGGTACTCTGTGAGCTGAGGGAGGAGCTGGCAGCACCTTTGACAAGACTGTTTAACTTGTCCATGTATAGAGGGTGGATGCCTGGGGACTGGAAGAGGGTGGAGGTGGTTCCACTACACAAGGGGGGCTGCAAGGAGGCGGTCAAAAACTACCACCCTGTCAGTCTCACCTCAGTGGTGGGATAGGTAATGGAGAAGCTAATAAAAGAAAGGGTGGCAGACTACCTGGTGGCCAGTGGTATGCAGGATGAAAGGCAGCATGGCTTCATGAGTGAGTAGTCATGCCAGACAAACCTGATAGTTTTTTGATTGGGTGAGACAGGTAGTGGACCAGGGAGGGGCAGTGGGCGTGGTCTATCTGCACTTCAGTAAGGCCTTTGACACTGTCCCACAAAGAAGGCTAGTAAATAAGCTGGAGAGCTTAGGAGTGGGCCGGAAGGTAACTAGGGGAAGGAAAACTGGTTGACAGGAAGGATCCAAACAGTGGTGGTAAATGAGGTACACTCCAGAGTAAAGGGGTGATGAGTGAGGTGCCTCAAGGGTCAATATTGGGACCACTTCTTTTTAACATTTATATAAACAATCTAGCGGAAGGACTAGAGAGTAGGGTGTGCCTATTCATGGATGATACAAAAATCTGCAATAGAGTGGCCACCCAATGGAGGCCATGTGGCAAGACCTGAAGAAACTGGAGAGGTGGTCAGAAACCTGCCAACTAAAATTCAATGCAAAAAAGTGTGTGGTGATGCACATTGGGTGGAAAAACATTCAAGCAACTTACACCCTTGGGGGGAGGAAATCATGGAAACAGAGCAGGAGAGGGATCTGGATAGTATATCGAGCAATCTGAAAGTGGGGAAGCAGTGCAGCAAGGCAGTGGGAAAGGCAAATGCTATGCTCCCTGCATTGGGAGGGGCATAACTAGCAGAAGGAAGGAGGTGCTAATACCACTGTACAAAACCATGGTGAGGCCACACCTGTAGCATGGGGTAAAGTTTTTGGAGACCACACCTATATAGGGACATCGAGGGGGATAGAGAGGGTTTAGAGAAGTGCAAACAAGAAGGTATATGGCATGCAGGGAAAACCATATGAACAGGTGGAGGGAGTTGAATCTATACCCACTAGAGACTATAAGCTAGAAGGGACATGATTGAAACTTTTAAGTATATGAAGGGGATCAATTAGATGAAGGAGGGGAGCTTGTTCAGAAAGAAGGAGGGAGCTAAAACAAGGCAGCATAGCCCCAGATTGGAAACAGGGAAATATTGAGGCAATGTGAGGGGGCAGTTCTTGACAGAGTGGGTGGTGGAGGCCTGAAATAGGCTACCAGAGAAGGTGGTGGGATCCAAAATGGTGGAGGGATTCAAGAGGGCATGGGACAGACATATGGAGTTGGGAGGAGAGGGTGAAGTTAAGAGCCAGTAAAGGAGGAGAGGGGAAGGGGTGGATATAGGGGAAGATTAGATGGGCTGGTGTGATCCTTTTCTGCCATCAAATTTCTGTGATTCTGTGAACAAGGGAGAGGAGTTCTATTACTGAGCAGATAAACATCCTAAAGTCAGTCATCCAAATCAGAAAACAGCTATTACATGTATATAATGGTGAATATGCAGAACTGCCTGGGGCCTATACTTAAATTTGATCTAATGTTATTAGTCCATTAACATCTTTTGAAACAATCTGTAACCAATTTACTTCTCTCTCATGAATCACCAATAGCCACTCTAGTTCTAACAGCATGGTATAATGAGGAGAACCATAATTACATTAGTATGCAAATCTGGCTATTGTTCAGTATGTACAATTGCAGCTAGTCTGGAGAAATCATTACCTGTTAATTGTTTAATGTACAAATGATAATAAAGAGAGAAATCAAATAAACCCAGGATATTTAACAATTTCCACATGCTAAAATTAAATGGCACACAGGACATAGAATGTAAGCAATTCTAAGTTATAGTCCTAAAGTTCTATTGAAACATTGCTATGTTACATAGTAGAGATTTTATTATTTTAACTGCTTGAAATCATGAGATGAATTTGGATAAAAGGGAATTTATATAAATAAGATTAAAACATTCAAAGTAATATTCACTTGGAAGACATTCTTTTCTTCAACCAACCAGTTGCAACAAACTCCGGTCCCCAGGCTTTATTTATTTGTAAATTGGTTTACAACCTTTAAGCCAGAGGCTCATTTCCAAAGGTATCCAGTCACATTGAGGACAGACATAACAAATTTAGGTTACAGAATACAAGTCACTGAATTAGAGTTACACAGAATGATTTCATACATTATACAATTTAGTAGCAATTACAGTGATACAGCTGAGCACATGCTGGTTTTAACACAGGCAGGATACACAGGGGGAGGAAGTGGAGGGGGTGAGGTGGAGTACCGCCCAGCAGGTGTTGTCAGGTGTGGAGAGATCGAGGCCACATTTAGAGACAGGAGCAATTGCGAGTGTTAAACAGTTGGCTCTGAAGGGCGGTTTTGAAGTTGGAGATTGTGGGGGCATTGGAGATGGGATCAGGGAGAGAGTTAAACCAGGATGGGGCTTTGTAGCAGAAGGACCTCTGACCATGGGTGGTCCTGGATCTGAGGACCAGTAGAGTGGTCTTGTTGGAGGTCCAGGTTGTAATAGTGGGTGGGGCATGGTGGATGGATGCTGTCACCCCAGGAGGGGAGAGCCCAAGTAGAGTTTTTTTTATGAGGAGGCAGGTTTGATAGCATAGCCATTCATCTAGGTTAAGGAATTTAGCCTCGTCATAGAGTTGACATGTATGTGTGAGCCTTGGGGCACCAGTAATCAGCCTACAGGCCTTATTTAGGGTGAGGCGAATTTTGTTGCGGGCAGTAGTGTCAGCAGCGCCTTAGACTGGCAGGCCATAGTCTACAAGGGACAGTACTGAAGATGTAACAGCAAGTCGGAGAGCATCAGGGGGAGGCAGCTTTTATAGTGGTAGAGGATGCCAAGCCATGTATTAGTGGCGGATACAGGGGCATCAATGTGGGTGTGGGCTGAATCGAAGGTAACCCCAAGGTATTTGTAGAAGCAGACTTGATCAAGCAGTTGTTTGGTACTAGGGAGGATAGGGAGTGGGTAGTTGTAGGCTTTATTTTGGGGGTTGGCAAAAAGCATTGTTGTTTTTTTTTAAGATTAATGATGAGTCTGTGCTCCTTAAACCAGGCTTTGACATTGTAGGATTGTTGTAAAAAAGTCCTGGTGGGAGATGGATGATGCAGTGGGTGGCAAAAATGACAGCATCGTCTCCATACATAAGAATTTTGCCAGAGCATGCACTGGGCAGGGTGTTTAGATAGAGTGAGAAGAGTAGGGGGCCCAGGATGGAGCCCTGGGGTACCCCTGAGCGGATGGGATGAGTTTCAGAAAGTGTCCCATTGATTTTTACACACTGGGAGTGAGAGGATAGATAGCTCATGCACCATGTGAGGGGGCCAGCAGAGAAACCAATGTGGCAGAAGGCATCCAGCAGAAGAGGGTGGGAGACAGTGTAGAAGGCCTCTGAGAGGTCAATGAGCACTGCACCAGCTAGGGAGCTGGTGTCCAGGGAGGAGTGTAGGAAATTGGAGAACTCAACTAGTGCAGTGCTGGTACTGTGACCAGCATGGAAGCTGTGCTGCTCTGGGCATAAGATGTTATGCTTAATTAAATATTCAGTGATTTGAATGGCCACCACTTTTTCTAGGGCTTTTGGGGGGGGGAAGGATGGATATTGGTTGGTAGTTGCTGGCGGAGGACCTGTCGCTTCCCCCTTTATGAATGGGTGTGACTATGGCTGTTTTCCATGCAGTGGGAAATTGCCCCAGGCAGAGGGATCGGTTAAGTAGGCTGGTGAGTGGAGCAAGGACTTCATCCAACACCAGCCAGAGAATACTGGGGTCCACGGAATCGCTGCCGGGACTATTGCTATTTAACGCTTTAATTAGGAGAAGTCTGGCTTCCTGGACAGAGCTAAGGTCAGTAAAGGAGGTGTTAAGGCAGTTAGCAATGCAGGCAGGGTCAGTGGAGGTAGAGCCATCAATAGTGAGCTGGGATGGGGAAGGGGAGCGTGCTTTCCCATTTAGCTGTTTAATATTGTCCCAGAAAGTCCGGGCAGACCCCCAGGATGAGGTGAGGGTGGCTTGGTAATGGGTGGCCTTGGCTTTATGGGTGGCCCATGAGCACCTGTTCCGAGCAGCATTGTAGGCCTGTCTATCAGCCATCCAGCCCATTTCAGTGGCAAGGTGCCAGAGGTTAACCCTATTTCTGAGCATTTGTAGTAGGGCAGGGGTAACCCAGGGTGCACATTATGTTTTTTGGATTGGATTTTGGTGAGGGGTGCAAAGAGGTCACAGGCTTTGTTAAAGATTTGGGAGAAAAAGGTGAGGGCAGTGTCAATGTTAGGTGCATGATGAATGGGGGACCAATTAATCTGGGCGAGAAACTGTTTGAGTTTTATTAGCCCACCAGGGCAGAGGCACCTGTGGAGTGTGATCAGGGCTGTGGGTTTTGGAGTGGGAACCACCCAAAGGAATAGGATAGGGGAGTGGTCACTTAGGGAGTCTGGGAGGATCTGGATGTTATGGATTTTTTGGGGGTGGTTGGTGATAATTACGTCCAGAAGGGTACTGGTTCCTCTTTTTGGGTTTACTCTAGTGGGCTGGGAGATGAGTTGTGTCAGGTCTTGGGTAGCGAAAGAATCTCTGATAGTGGAAAAGGAGGAGCTGAGCCAGTTCACATTAAGGTCCCTCACTAGGATTTTTTCCACCTTGTGGTGGATGGTGGCAAGATATTCTGCTATAGATATCAACGCTGGGTTCTGGTTCTTTGGAGGAAAGTAGGCAGTGGTGAGAGAGCCCCTGGAGGGGTCAGGAGTGAGTTTGAGGGTAAGGGCCTAGGCTCCATTCACAAGAACGGGGGCAGGGAGTGCTTGTCCGATGATTGTGTCCCTGGTATAGATTGCACAGCCACCCCCGCATCTGCCTACTCGGTCCTCCCGGTATAGGGTATAGCCTGGGAGGGAGACAAAGGAGTTAGGGCCAGATTTGGACAGCCAGGTTTCAACCAGGGCTATGATGTCTGGTTGATGTAACATGGCCCAGCCCTGGAGGGCATCACATTTTTTCAGTAGGCTGCATATGTTCATGGAGGCTATGCGGAGACCAGTGGACCTAGCAGGTGGGCTGGAGGGGGCAAAACCTGGGTTGGGATGTATGTTACCAGATAGGAGTAGTAGGAAGACCAAGGCTCTGACCAGGGGTGGCAGTATGCCAACTTCTGGGTGGTACGCTGGGATGGGGAGGATGCTATAGGGGTTCAAGGAATGGGCAGGGTTTGAAGGGTTGGGAGGGAGAGGATGAGTTGCAACCATGGGGAGCCACGGTAGGCAGTGGGAGGGCAGCTAGAGGGCTGGTGCCATGGGCCAGGGTACATGGTCAGTGTAGGGTGGGATTGGACTAAGTCAGGGAGAGTTGGGGGTGCTGGTACAAGTGGGTCAGGGAAGATGTCTTCAGATGGGATGTGGGTACTAGCATGTAAATGAGGGGGAGACATTTGAGGAGGTGTACAAACATAATGCCTTAGCTAGCAGCAGGGCAGAAAGGTTCAAGTATCTTGGCTGCCCCTAAGAAAGTGTGGATACCACTTTGGAGTAGTGGTAGTGTCACGGACTCTGGTGGACAGAGTACAAGGTTAGAGACTCTGGTAGGGTGGGTGAACTAGGACCTGGGTAAGAATGGGGATCTAGGTTCTGGGGGATTCAGAGCAGCCTGGGTTTGGGCCAACTCCAGGGTGGAAATAGCGACTCCTAGTGGTCACTGAGGGTTAGTGGCAGGCTGGGTGAGGGTCCGGTTGTAGGGCAGGGGGTCAGTAAGTAGGGCTAGCTAGGAGGCGGCGTGTGAGAGTGAGGTGTGGGCAGAAGCAGAAATGAGAGTAAGGGACAGAAGTAGCGTAGGTAGGTAGAGGGGTTCCAGGAAGTAGGAGGAAGAGGAGGAGGAAATTCAGGTAGAGAAACAGAGGTGAATAGTCAGAGGGTCCCTCTGGTGACTGGCAAGTATAACCTGCAAATGGAAAAGTGGGGACTTAGTAAAACTACAGACAGGAAGTGATGTCACAAGACAGCACCTATAGGTAGTGCAGCCAGGGTGGGTGGGCAGTCGACGCTGCTGCTGACGGCCAATCCCCTCAGAAGTGGGTGTTGCTGCTGGAGGTAGTTAATTACCTCCTAGGCACCCGCGTAGGTCCTGCTCCAGGAGGGAGCGCTGTGTGTGGGCTGGCTTGCTTTCATAACACAGGAGGCAGCTTTGGAAGTCTAAAATATATTTCCAGCAAATGACACTGACTAGGGTTTTTGATCAAATGTAATCAAAATAATGACAAATTGTCCAGATTTGCCTTTTGTTGTTTATGCACTTTTTGTTTTACTTTAGTGAAACGGAAATTGTGTTGGTCATGTATCCATGGCACTCCAGGCATTACATCATGGGTTTTAGCCTACCTGATAGGCTATGGATGCACATGTGACCTAGTATCAGATTTTGCAATATAGCTTGATCCCAGGAGTCCCTGTCCCCCAGTTCTCTTGTGCATCTGAAAGGCTAGCACACAGGGGTTACTGCTTAGAATTCTACAAGGTAAGGTGCAAAGAGTTGTTCCTTTTTAAAGTTAAATGACCACAAAGAAATGCCCTAAAACTGTGCATCAGGATGCTGTGTTATTACAGAAGGAGCACCTCTATATGTTAGAAATACTAGCCCTGAATGGATATTCTCACTAATACAGTGGGATCTCCTTTTAAAAAAGGCAGCTAATGATAAGATGAAGCTTAAACGTGGCAATAGCAATGGGATCCCTCTTATAGGGCTTGTTTTGCTGTAGATTTATCTGGTGGAAAAGGATGCAGCATGTTTTTTTGTAAAACTTTTTAATTTCTGAGTTGCTTAAGATTAAGTCTGCTTAGGATAAAGAGTGACCAATTGAACTGTAGGTTTGTTTAGTTCATGTGTGAACACTCAGAGTTGTTTAAAAAAGATGCTTTTGTTGCAATTAATTGAGGCACTATCGCCGAACTGCCTGTTCTGTTTTTGGAATGCATGGTGTGGCTGCGAGCAGTGCAGGCGTCTGCTCTCGGTTTAAAATTTGCGCTTTCTCTGGCGTGCAGCACCGCTTATGTGCCGCTATGGAGAAAACCACACCCGCTCCTCGCTGCTCGTTCCGACTTATTGAGAATCTGTGAATTTTGGCGAGACCACATGCCACTACGCTCAGACACTCGCTCCAGTGGGCAGCTCTTGGAGTGGGTCAGAGACTCTTTTCTTCCTTTTTCCTGCAATGCTAAGAGGGAGTCTACTATTGCGCCATCTTTCAGAACTAATTTAGAGAAATCGGGGATGTTTTCTTGGGCTGGCCTGCTCCCCTCACAAGCGGAGTAGGCCAGGGCCCCCGATCCCCATGCTTCTCTCAAAGGAGAACAAAGGTAAAGAGGGGTGGATATTGTAAATTCAGAGGTCCAAAAGGGATGGAAATACAGCATGAACTGGGATAATTTGTCCCCATTTAAATGCAATTGTTGAAATAGGGACATGCTTGAAGGCCACGTGGTTCCCTTCCCCCATAGGAGCTGCGGCAGTCATCTTGTCCAAGGGAGGGGGAGCCTCCATTTTGTAAGCTTCAGCCTACAGGCTGACCTAGCTGTGGCAGCCATTTCAGGCTAGGAATGGGGTACCTCCATTTTGTGATTTTCAGCCTACAGGTTGGCCTAGCCCCTCGAACACCTCTCGCAGAGGATTGAGAGGAGGCAAAATCTTACAGTTCATACAGATCTGAGTGAGCCCCCTACTCAGTGGGTTTGTGCAGGCCAATTGGGATACTAATAATGATAATAATAATTTTGGGGTTCTGAATTCTGCTTCAGTCCCCTATCATAGCGGATTGAATGCCCCCATAAGTAGGTCCACCCAGCCCAACAAGACGGAAGCAGCAATAGGAACACCAAGATACTGAAGACATCTCGACTTTCCCAGACCCCCTAACAAGCAGGTAGAGAGAAAGGGGTTGTGCCATATCCCCCTACCTTTCCAGACCACCAAACAAGTGGGTCGAGAAAAAGGTTGTACCGCATCCCCTAGGCCATCAATATATACCCTACAAATGTTGGACTTTTTTGCCATTTAGAGTATAAGGCATGAGTTTCCAGGAGGTGCTTCTGCTGGTCTCACCTATCTGGTCACTCATTGTGTACAATCCCTAATCAGCCCTTATATCCCCTTGTGTTTTTTCAGATGGCAAAAACAAAGAAGTGCACCACATGCGGCACCACCCTTCTGCCTCACAACTTGGGCCCTCAGTGTCCAGCCTGTCTCCATGATGACAATGATCTCTCCCTGGAACAATCACCATCATTGGGCCACAGTAACCAGGGTTCCAGCTGAACTGCATGTGTCAACCCGGGGGCTCTCCTCATACAAAATCAACCGGCCACAGCAGTCATGATGGAAAGTCAGCAGAACTTCATGTTGCGGGTCATGGAAAAACTGGAGGCACTAGCCCAAAACATAGCCCCAGTACCAAACCCAATACCAGAACCCATCAGCCCACTTGGCTTCCACAATGACAAGAATACTGAGCCCTTAGAACCCATCCCACCTCAGCTAAACAATGGACAAGAAGACAAGGACCTCAAAATGAGGAGGACAAGGCCTCAGATGAGGAAGAGATGGGCATCTCCCAGTCCATTCCTTCCCTCACCTCAAAACTCTCTTCCTTCTACCTCATCCCAGGAATCATGAAAGCCATAAAGATCATGATGGGGTTCAAGGGGGAGGCAGCTATACCATAATTCAAACTCGAGCTAATGATTCTGCAGAGACCTAAGAGTAAAGAAACCTTTCCAGTGTGCCCAGCAATCGATAACCTATTCACCAAAGAATGGGAGTCAAACAAGCCTGGACGCATGTCAGAGAAAAGGAACCTGGATAGGATGTACCTTATCCAGAAAGACAAAGCACACTCTTGATGTGTGGCCCCTACAATAGACCCACAGATTGCCGCCCTCAGCAAGAAGACCATCCTGCCATGAGGAACCATCTCCTTGAAGGCCCCAACTGACAAAAAAGTAGAGGATATGTTAAAGAAACTGTTCAAACTCACTGTCATGGCAGCAAGGGCGGCCACCACGGCAGTCTATGTGGCACAAGCACAAATCAGATGGCTGGAGGAGCTCCTAGAAAGAGCAGATCCCAAGTCAAGGGATGCAGAATTGCTAGAATGTTCTTTGGACACTGCAAAATAGTTGGGGGATATGGCCGTGGATACACTTAAACTAGAGGACAGAGGTAGAAGGGCACTATGGTTGAAGTTGTGGGAGGTGGATACTGAATCAAAGAGTCTTCTGCCAAACCTCCCTCTAAAAGGGAAACATACCTTTGGGGAAGGCCTTCAGGAGTATCTGAAACAAAAAGAGGAAGACAAGGACAGAGAAAAGCAAGATGCACATGCCTACCATCGGGACCGAGTTATCTGCAAGATCTTCTTCATCCCTATCGCCCCTCCCAGCTGCTTTGCTCCACCAATGAGGGATTGCTAGAGATTCACAGGGTTCATCTAAAGTCATCTGGAGCCCGTGTGTTTGAATTTGTGGCCCCATCCCTATGGAATTCTCTGCCTTGTCGGATTTGACAGTGCCTGACGGTGGAGAGCTTTAATTCTGCATTAAAAACTTATTTATTTACTTTGTCGTTCCCTGATTTTATTTGATCTGCTGCAGATGATTTTATATGTGTAGTTGTTTTTATGTATTTTATGGCTATGTACTAGCGCTATGGTTTTAGAATAGCACTATTTTATAAATAAATGATGATTGATTGATTGACTGATTGATTGAACAGGTTTCACCAAGGACGGAGGCAAAACCAATATGGTCAGCCCAGTTCCTTTTGAGGCAAAGGGTACCACAGTGGCAACGTCAATCGTGGTACCTTCAATGCCAGCTATGCCTCCTCCTCATTCTCCTCATTCTGAGGAAGAAACAACAAGTTCAGAGGCAGAGGAGGAAGAGGAAAAGCACAATGACTACTAAAACATAGATCCACCAACACCCGCTCAGGGGAAAAAGGATATTTCCCTTCCGTGGGAAGGAGGCTCTCACTGCTCCTGGGCTGGTGGGTGGACACTGCCATGGACAAATGGGTTCTAGAGATAGTATGCCAAGGGTAAGCAATAGAGTTTATGCAGCGACTACACCAAGACAGATTCATGCAATCCCCAATTTCCAGGAGAAGAGCATCTGCTCACCAAGTGTAGCAGATCCTACTGGATCTAATTCAGAACAAGGCCATTCAGACTGCTCCCATACAGGATCAGGGGAAAGGGGTTTACTCAGTATTTTTTCTGGTCCCCAAAAAGACTAGGGAACTTCACCCCATCCTGGACATGAAGTACCTGAACAACTTCATGCATACTCAGAAGTTCAAGATGGAGACCCTCCGCTCAACCCTCAGAAGTGTCAGAGTCAGGGATTTCCTAATCTAAATCGACCTGAAGGATGCCTACCTTCATATTCCATTTTGAATGAGCCACCAGCAGTACCTGCACTTCCATGTGCACTGCCAACACCTCCAGTACCAGGCACTACTTATCGGGCTGGCATCTGCCCCAAGAACCTTTACAAAGGTGTCTATTGTCCTGACAGTCCATCTATGGGAAAGAGGGGTGGATATCATCCCTTATCTGGATGACTGGCTGATACAGGCCAGGTCCAAGAATCAGGTGCAGAGGAACACCCTGCTAGTAGCATGATCCCTGGAAGAGCATGGCTGGGTAGTCAACCACAAAAGGAGCTCTCTGATACCAGCACAACAGCTGGAACACCTAGGTGCAGAAATAAACACAGCCACAGGTATGGCAAGACTGTCAAGGAAGCAGACAGACAACATGGTGGGTCTGGTAAGGGCCCTAAAAGCATGCCACCGACCCACCATTGGACAAATAGCACAGGTGCTAGGGTGCATGGCCTCATGCATAGACCTGGTCACATGGGCCAGGTGGAACATGAGGCTGCTGCAAACTTATCTGTTGACTCAGGGCTCTCCATCCAAGGGGAATCTAGGAGTCAAGGTCATCCTACCATGAGAAATACGACACTCTCTCATCTTGTGGATGAACAAGCACAACCTACAGTGGGGGCACCCCTGGAACTGACATACGAGGTCACAATAGAGATGGATGCCAGCCTCATTGGGTGGGGAGCATGCCTAGACTCCCAATCAGCACAAGGCCTATGGATGACCTCAGAAGCCAGACACTCCATCAATGTCCTGGAGATGAGAGTGGTGTTCCTTTCACTGAAAGCCTTCAAAGAAACCACACAGGGACGTAATGTCCTGATGAATTTTGACAATCAGGTCACCATTGCCTACTTGTCCAAACAAGGGGTTACAAGAGGTCTGGCCATGCTGGCCAAGGCAACAAAGGTGTTATCCTAGGTGCAAGTCCACTTGAAGCTCATCGGGGCCATCCACCTAACAGGCAAGCTAAACATCAGGGCGGACTGGCTAAGTCGACAACAGGTTCATCCCAGGGAGTGGCAACTGCACCCGGAGGTATTCCAAATCATTCAGGACAGGTGGGGGCCCATCACCATGGACCTAATGGCCACAGAGACAAATCACCACGTGAAAGAATTTTTCTCAAGTTACAGGGAAAGAAAAGCCAATGGGGTTGACTCCTTGTCACAAAACTGGACCCGAGACAGAGCATATGTCTTTCCTCCAATCCCACTAATCCCCCAGGTACTAGCCAAGATCGAACAGTTTTGAAGGGTCATCATTCTAGTGGTGCCATATTGGCCATGGAAAGCCTGGTTCTCCACAGCCATGGCCATGACATTGGACAGGTAGAGGCTACCCTGCAGATCAGATCTACTGATACATGGTCCAATTATCCATCTGACACTGGAGTCCTTCCACTTGTTGGCCTGGCTCCTGAGAGGCAGAGTTTGCTAAAAGCAGGATATTATGACACAGTTATTTCCACCATGCTGTGATCTAGAAGGTCCTCCACCACGTCCACATACAGCCAACACTGGAACATCTTTTCCGCATGGTGCAGTGCTAAGAACAAGAACCTCAGCACAGCAGACATGTCTATGATTCTGCTGTTTCTGCAAGAGGGCATGGATAAAGGGCTATCACATTCATCCCACAGAGTATAACTCTCAGCTATAGGGGCAGCCTTAGGGCGAGAGGGCCTACACAGCCCAACGTCCCACCCGCATGCTGTTAAGTTCAAGAGAGTGCTCGAAGTGATGAGGTCTCTAACCAGACCATCCATGTCACCTTGGGACCTCACACTAGTGTTAGACACCCTGGCATTGCCCCCATTTGAGCCAATACAGGACAACCAATTGTACTGGATGGGGTTGAAGACCTGTTTCCTTGTAGCCATCTATTCAGCCTCAGGGTGGGGGAGCTCAGGGCACTGTCATGTAAAGAATTCTATACTATCTTTACTCCCAAAGGAGTATCTTTGAAAACAGTTTCCACTTTATTCCAAAGGTGGCTTCCCAGTTTCACACTGAACAGACACTAGAATTCTCAACCATGTATTCGCAAGGGGAACCGGGGTCAATCCTATCCCATATCACCTCAACGTATGAGCCACACTGACCATGTACATCACCAGAACACAGACCCTTAGAAGAACTGAAAGACTCTTCATCATTGCAAAGGGACATAAAAAGGCTTGGCAGCTTCAAGGATGACAGTTGCCAGCTGGCTAAAGAGGACAATTCAAGAGACATATCGACTCAAGGATGCTACACCACCAGAGAGCATCAAGGCTCATTCAACCAGGGCTGTAGCCACATCCTGGGCTGAAAGAGCCAATGCATAATCTGAGAATATCTGTTGGGCAGCAACCTGGATGTTCATTTATACCTTTGCTAGACATTATAGATTAAAGACTCTGTATAAACAGAGGGCCTCTTTTGCTACCAAGGTCCTCTCGACAGCCACCCTACATGCCCACTCTTAGTCGCTCTGACCCACACTGATAGGAAGGATACTGCTGAATAAGCACCCATGATCTAATGCCTGGAGTGCCATGGATACACAACCAACACAATGGGTGTTTATTCACCTGGTAAAGGTGATTGTGTTGGTCGGTATCCATGGCACTCCAGGGCCCACCCATCAGAGCACTTGGAGAGGTAAGAGTGGATATGGACAACTGATGTGAAATGTGTTGGAATTGGGAACAATGTACTGAAACCTGAACATTGGGAATAACCAAGGTCCTCAAGGTAGAGGATGAAAATGGATGTATAATGAGGATAGAGACATACACATAGTCTCGTCAGGCGTATTAGATGTCTGAGCATTAGCATTGTAACAATAGGAAATAAACCCTTAGGGTACCATTAACTTGTCTCATCCGTTCAGCATTTTGAGTATAGTACATAGAGAGTAGCATATGTTGTTTATTGACTAACTTTGTTTCAGCTTAGGAAAACAATTGAACTGGAGGGCATGTACTCCTGCCACCAAGCTATACTGCGAAATTTGATACTAGGTCACATGTGCATCTATAGCCTATCAGGTGGGCAAAAACCCATGATGTAATGCCTGGAGTGCCATGGATACCAACCAACACAATCACCTTTACCAGGTGAGTAAACACCCAATACTACCCACATACTGAAGTTATGCTTGAAGAACATAATTTAGCCTTTTTACTTTATACAACAGTGATTAGTGACATGTTCTGTCATATTTCAGCATGTCAGTCAATAGCTCTCATTAACTCAAGTTAGTGATGTTTAATCCTATTAATTAGATTCCTATATTATCTAACACATTGATTCCTGGTATAATGGAGTTTGCCCTTTAGGGGGCAGACCAGGTTGTCCTGGTGCACCCCTTCCCTTTCTATCAAGATGGTGTGCTCTGCAGGGGAGGGAAGAGGGGAGAGGGAAGGGAAGGGTCAGGGGATAGAAACAATAGACAAACAGCAGGAAGGGGAGGGACAAGAGGAGGTACTTAAGGGGCAGCACAGGAGTGGCTCAGCCACTTTTGCTGAAGTTTTAATTTGATCTACATGAAACTGCAGCACGTTGGATTGGCAGAGTAATTAGGAAGGTTTGTGCACCAAGATAAAGAGGTAAGGAAAACAAAAACAACTAACATGGTCAAAGATGTTGGAGTTTGTTTAAAAAAAAGAAATAATAATAAGTAATATATAATATGAAGCATAGAAAGGATAGAACAAGAAGCAGGAGGCTTGTAAAGTTGTAGGTGACTGTGAAGTAAAAAAAAATATATATATGCATAGTAAAGGTTTTTTTGCACAATGCAGCGAGAACAGGATGTGCTGTGGAGCATAGGCAAAGCATTGCGGTAAAAAAGAGAAGCATGAGGCTTGTAAAGTCGTAAGGGGCTGGAAGCCCAAGGAAGAGAGAGGAAAAGGCATGTTTCAAAGGAATTTTGCACAGTACAGCATTTGAGGAGCAGAGATGAAGCATGGCTGAGTTTGAATCAGGCATCGGAGAACAAAAGAATGCAATCTGAAAGGGGGGATGGTCTTTGTTTGCAGCGGTTTGCCTGGCGTGGGCCTAGCAAGGGAATAGGCCAAGGTAAAACATTCAGGAGAAGAACACGGCATTGTTCAAAGGAGTTTGTAGCTAGAAAAGACTTAGCATGTGGCCAGCAGCAGGCTTGGAGAGGTATGGGCAGAGAATTTGAGGGGGAGATGGTGTTTGAAGGGCCGAGACAGTTGCAACACTGATTTTGAGTAGCAAGGCTGATTTTAGAAGGGGGAGAAGCCTGTGGACTAGGAGCAAGTTATCACTGCATTCCAGTCTGTGTAGAAGATAGAGTTGAGCAGGAGCTTGCAATAGAGGCCAAAGATGTTTTGCAGAATGGAATTGTACTGGGTGAAACAGGGGAACTAGGGGCAATTGTAACCGCTTTTGTTGCTTAGAAGGGGCCTAACACACAATGGTCAGCATAAGACCAAAGCGAGCGGCCACGCGGCGTGACATCACACGCCATGCAGAAGCCGCGAGGTGAAGGGGACAGTAAGGAGCTATGGGGGAGGGACAACCCCAGGAAGATGGGAAGCAAGAGGATGAGGCGGCCAATTAGAGGCTGGGCCGCATGGTCTAGCACCGTGAAAATGGAGGGGGTGACATCACATGCCCGAAAGACCACACGGTCCAAAAAACAAAAGGGGTCTGGCAAGCTAGCAGCAGCAGACAGGGTTGCAGTGCACAGTGTAGGGAAGCAGCTAGGCTGGCAGGTTTTACTACAAAATGAGGGGCATGTAGCCAGAGATGTACAAGGATGCACAGGGTGGGGGGGGCATTAGGCCCAAAAAAGGCCATGATATACAAGAAAAAGCAGCAGTGCGGATCACAGGTGATCAAAAACCAGTTGGGGGGAAAGAGACAGGGGTCCGACAGGCCAGGAGCAAGGCAACTTTAGCCAGGGGGAAGAACAGGCCCAAAACAATGTGGGGGCGCTCAAGAAATAGGAGGGAAATTTAGGCTGATGGCACAGACAAAAGAGAGCGGGGGAAAGGGAAAAGGAAATGGATTGGCCAGGAGGGGCATGCAGGGGGGAAATAAAATGCTTAGGCCAAAAAGGCCGCAGGAGTTGGCGCTTAAGGCGCTTGATGGCCGCGAGCAGCCTGAGGCCCATGAGGCTGGGCACAGGAGGAGATATGGGGCCTTGCGGGCAGGAGATGTGGGGAGGGAGTCAGGAGACATGGCAGATTGGAGGAACGGGAAGATCACCTGTAAAGGAGCTTGGTTTTTAACCAGTTACAAGTGACGAAGGACCCGTGCATAGGCCGATCATGAGACATGGACGAAAGTTTGTTCATACCTTCAGCATGACTGCTGACAAGGGAATGAGAGGGCGTAGCAAGCATTCGGGAGAAAAAAAAAATAAAATGGGGGCGACAGCTTTAGATGGCTTGGCTCAAATCATGCAACGTCCAGAAGGATGGATCAGGGCAGAAGAAGGCATGTTTTGTTGCCAATAGTCGAATTTTTCTGGAAAAAGGGGACGGGCCATAAGAGGGACTGCTGTAGATAGAGTTTACTAATAATGGACATTTTCTTTTCTCTTTTTGTCAGTTGTCTTCACAGTTTGAAAGGAGCAAGGAACATGGCACCAAAGAAGAACAGGCCTTCAAAGGAAGACACCTACAGGGCTATAGTGCAGCTGTCAGAAAAAGCCAACAGAATGTGGGAGCTGGTGGAAGGGGAGGAGCCAGAGACACCCGGGGAGAAAAGGAAAGCGGGGAAGGGTAAGGAAGGCAGAGGGAAACGGCCGGTGGTGAGCCCCCACAGTCCAACTAGGGTACCAACACTGATAGTGGGTCCCACCAAGGGGGTTGATCCAGTACCTCTGCAACCTGTTGACCCAGCGCCGCCAGTACCTCCCCAGGACCAGGTCGGGTTTCCCCCAGCGGAACCCAGACCGGATCCCCAGATCCTAGTGGTTCCTCCACAGCCACTATTGGCACAACCACCCCCTCAACCACAGAAGACCATGTTTGGGCACCTGGAGGACAGCAGGCAACAAGGAGGGGACAAGGCCACATGTAATGCACCCAGCTCAGTGGGTGACAGCATCAAAGAATATATAAGCCAAATTGTGTCGTCACTCGGGACAGGGAGTTTAGGGCAGATGGAGTCAGCACTGGCAGAGATTAGGTCTGAAAAAGAGATGCCCAAAGAAAAGGAAGGAGGAGTAGAAAAAGAAGGTAAAGGAACAAGCGAGATAGGTACCCCTGGGATGAGGGTAGGCGAACACGTCCCGCTGGTCACAAAAGAGAAAATATGGAATGATAAGTATGTGGATATCTTCACTTTGGTAAGCTGGGAAGTGGCAGCAAAATATGAAGAAGCAGAGAGTATAGGAAAGAGCGAAATGGCCACAGCAGTAGTCTTGCTGGTAAGAAACAGGAAGACAAATTCACAAAAGGTAAGACTTGGGATGGGTGGTTTGTAGGTTTTGCTACATTTTCAGCCACAATTTTGGAGAAAAAGCTAGAGCTGGGCATCCCGCTCATCACATACTCCCTGATAATAAGGCAGGCAAAGGCAAAAGGGGGTGTGGGGTGGATATACTATGATGAATTCTTTCGGCCGAGAATGGCGACATATGAGGATATAAGATGGGACACGAAGCAACTAGATTTGTGGACAGATTATGTAACCGATCAGTCCACACCCAAGAGGGAGGTGTGGAAGAAAGGAGCCATGCCCCAGAGGTGTTGCTGGGATTACAATAGGGCCTTTTGTTCCTGGACACGGTGCCATTTTGACACACATGTTCAAAGTGTGGGGGAACACATCCAGCAAGCAGATGCAGGATGACATGGGGCCAGGGAGCCCAAGGATCTGGGGCTCAAGGAGCAGGTCAGCAGTTTTTTCGTGAGGGACAGGGGTTTAAAGGGTAGGCATGGAACAGAGGGGGGAGGGGCAGGAGGCATGCAAGTAGAGGGAGTCAGATCCGCTAACCAGCAAGGCCAGACACCGAGCGTAGGGGGGGAATGGGGTGGGGGCAAAGGGATGAAAGCCAGGGAGCATTTTAGTGAAGCTGGTACTCCCATCAGGATAGAGGCATGGCAAGAATGATTGGACAGATACCCGAATAGACAAGTGGCAGAGATGATTAAAAAAGGTTTTTGCACAGGTTTTTCATTGCAATGTGAGGGCCCAAGGCAGGTGAAAGAGGCGAACAATCTGGGGTCGGTAAAACGGAGAGAAGAAATTTTAAGACAGAAGATTGAGAAGGAAAAAGCAGCAGGGAGAGTAGAAGGACCATTCGATATCCCCCCCCCAATTGCAGAATATGAGAATTTCTCCATTAGGTTTGGTCCCCAAAAAGTAGGAGGGAGAATACAGGGTAATTCACCATCTATCCTTTCCTGAGTGGAATTTGGTGAATGACGTCATCAGGGAGGAATATAGCAAAGTGACATACGCCACATTAGAAGACGCAGTCCGGATCATCTGGGCAACTGCTGATGCATGGATGGCAAAACCGGATATAGAATCCACTTTCAGATTACTTCCGGTTAGGAGGGAAGACTGGGACCTGTTAGGGTTCAACATTGGGGGACAGTACTATTTTGACAAAGCAATGCCCATGGGATGTTCTATAGCATGTGCGACATTTGATTATTTAGCACCTGTCTACAGTGGATATTTCAAGAAAGAACTGGTTACAAAACAGTCATTCATTATTAGGATGATTTCCTCTTTATAGGCAGCGGGAGAAGAGAGACAGAAAAGATGGCCAGCTTTCAAGAGCTGTGCAAAGAACTAGGGGCACCATTGGCATCGGGTAAAACAGAAGGGCCTAGTAAGGTGTTAAGGTGGTAAAGAATTCCTGGGTATTGAGATAGATGCTCCTAGGGAAATATTTAGGCTGGCGGACAAAAAAGTGAACAAACTGAAGGAGCTGATTCAGATGCATACCAGTAGAAGAAGAATACAACTAAAACAGGTACAACAAGTATTAGGACATCTGAACTTCGCATGCAGGGCTATCAGGCCAGGGAGGGCTTTCACTAGAAGATTAGCAAGGGCTACAGCCCGAGTGACCAGACCACACCACTGGGTAGACATGACAAAAGGAGTCAAGGATGATTTCAAGGTATGGGAGGAATTCCTCAGGGCATATAATGGCTGCTCCTTCTGGCAGGATGAATGGGTCTATAACACAGACCTCGATCTTTACACAGATGCAGCAGGGGGCCTAGGCATGGGAGGCTATCTGAGTGGCAGATGGTTTGCAGAACCATGGCCTGCAGACTGGGTGAAGGATGGTAGGGTAAAAGACATAACATTGATGGAGAACATGCCCATCTGGGCCTGCACCCTGGTTTGGGGCGAAGAATTCTGGAATCAAAAAGTAACATTCTGATGTGACAATAGGGCAGTTATAGAGGCATTAAACAACAGAGAAGCTAGGTCAGAAATGGTCATGTAGGTTTTGTGACTTTTGTTTCTAAGGGCCTTACAATTGAACATGTCATTCAGAGCAAAACACATAGAAGGGGTACGCAATACCCTGGCTGACAGTCTTTCCTGTCTGCAGCCGGATAGCTTCTGGAGGCTGGCACCAACAGCAGAGGAGCACAAAACAGCCATACCAATGAACATCTGGGATGTTGGCAAAAAGGAGCAGAACTGTTGTTTCGCAGTTCATGGGCACCATGGACTCTGAGGGCCTACGATGGGGCTTGGCAAGTGTTTCAAACATTCAGGGCAACACACCACATGGAGGTAAGTAGGCCACTCACAGAAGAACAACTAGGGATGTTCACTGTGGAACAATGGCAAAAAAGGAACAGCCCATACCACAATGGGGGTCTATTTGGCAGGAACCAATGTAGTTTGCAGCCTAAAAGGTTGGAAGGACCTGACTAAATCAATGTTCATAAGAAGAATGATACAGGGGTGGGGTAGGTTAAAATAGGGGGTTGCGGATAGTAAAAGACCAATAAGGGAGCAGTGGCTTGCAAAACTAAAGGAGGTTTTACTGGCAATCTGCAGATCGAAAGCCGAAGCCCAACTATTTCACACGATTTACGTTGTAATGTTTGCAGGGGCCATGAGAGTGAGTGAAGTGGTGGGGCATGGCAGCAATTAAAAGGGAGGGGGATTGGAATGGGAGGATATAAGCTGGGGGGATGAAGGAGATACAAAAAAGGCAGGGGGAAAACAGCTGTACCAAGATGTGAAACAATGTAGGTTGGTTTGGCGCAGCATACGTGCGATGAGATGGGCACAACTGCTTCCGACCCTGAAAGAACTGAAGGAATGGTGACCCATTCCAGACCTAATTATTATACATCTAGGGGGGGTAATGACCTTGGGGGTAAGCCATGGGTTGACACATACATACAGGTGAAACGGGACCTAGAGACAATACAACAGTGGTGGCCTAGGGTATGCCTTGCCTGGTCAGATATGATCCCGAGAAGGGTTTGGAGACGCGAGCACAGCCATAGAGCTGTGGATAGAGCCAGGAAAAAGATGAACAGAAGGGTAGGGACGCTGGTAAGAAAAATGGGAGGACAAGTAATTCTGCAGGGTGTGGAAGAATGGGTAGAAGATTTCTACAGGTCGGATGGCGTGCATCTGTAAGATCTAGCCATAGACATGTTTAATACAGAAATGATGGGTTTTATAGAAGCATGGAGGAGGCATGCAAAAAATGGAAGGTAAAAAAAAATAATAATAATAATAATAATAAAAAAGGAAGAGAGAGAAGGGCTGGGAAGTGGGTTTCCTTCAGGTAGGGGGAACAATACTAAACTGCGGGAAGCCAGTCGTCCAACGCAAGCTGGAGACCGTCTAATGAGGAAAAAGGGGGAGAAGGAGGGAAGGGGGGAAGAAAAAGGAATAAGATCAAAAGAAGAAGAAGCTGAAGGAGGAAAGCAGTCTCGGTTTTCAGCGTTACCTAACAGAAAAAGAGAAGAAGAAGGCACCCAGGTTTTCACCTGGGGGAACATAAAGAGGAAGAAAGAGGATGATATATGGATGCAAATAAATGCAATTATGAGAGATATAATAATAATAAAAGATGATAAAATGGAACATGGAATTATGATATATAAATAAATTAATTGCCAATCTGAAACAACAACAAATTATGGTCTCTGTCTTTTTGTGAGGGAAAAGGGGGGAATCCGGGACAATAACTACTGTAGTCATGAGTAGTGGTGGCAAAATTGTGACAACTTGTGTTGTGTACTTTTATGGTAAATGTGTAATTTTTTATGAATTTTCAGTTTCATTAATTAAGCACAATATATTTAAAAGTGCAAATTTTACACAGTTCTGGTTAAAAAAATGCATATTATCATTTGATTTGCACAACATGAATGCCCCTAAAGAGGTCATTGGTGTACTCTTATGTAAAAGAAGACATTTTTCTGAGGACCACGTGATGTTGCACAAAATGAACGAGATGCCACAGTTTCAAAGAGTCAGGTTTTTAAAACGTACAGTTTTGAATTTTAAACAGTATTCACTCAGTTCAGTTTGAGTTTATTGATTGACTTTTGTAGTTAAACTTTTTATTGTTTTCAAAACACATGAATGTATGCTACATTGAAATACGAGGTACTTGCACATAAACACCATTACATGAATGATAAGCATAGAGTCTGTGAAGCAATACAGGACAAGCAATACATACCGATGTGCATTTGTATTCAGTACGTAGACGGGCAGCAGTTTAGTCAGACCCTGTACATTCATGGCATCCTGTAAGATCATGTAAGCATTACCTGGTAACACTGGATGCAAGAAGACCTCACATTCTGTAACAGGTCAAATAGAAACGCAAAGTATACAAGTCTTACAATTAACTAACATGTAAACTATAACTGCATCTGGTAGTTAGCAAGTGAAACTACGCAGGAATAGCTGTTAACACCTTACTGATTATAATATTTGGGAGAGGTAGGGGAATGCAGTCAGCTGATTGGCCGATGCCCATCCGATTGCCTACAAATGCCATGTAGGGTTTCCAACAGCTGTACAATTTGGACATCTGGTTGACTTCAGAGTGGGATAATCTATCTAGTTCAGCTAGATTGGTTAGGGGAGGTAAGGATTTCCCCAATTGTGGGCACAGGTGCACTGCAACAGTTACAGAGAAATAGCCTCTTGACTTGTATACTCATTAGGGCAAGCCACCTGTATTCCTGTGGGCTCAGGTGCTGTGTTGCAGGCTTTATATCTGGTAAAAGTAGAGAGGCAGAAAGAGAAACTGCTTTATTGATTATCCTGCTGCCTAGCTGGCAAGCCTGTGTCCAAAAGGTCAGGAGTTTAGGGGATAACCACAGGATATGATATAGATCCCCCTTAGGCCTATGATACACCAGCATTCATTGTAGTTAAGTATCTTAGCTGCGTGTAAAACCTTAGGGATTCTATACATGAGTGTAAAATTTTGTTCTGAATTAGCCACCAGCACTGGGGTAATTGTGCTTCAGTAATAGATACACCCATAGCTTTCTCCCACCTAGCTTTGGACTCTGTAGATTGGCTGGGTTTAGAGTCTCTCAGCAAGGAAAATATATTACCAGCCAACACTTTATAAACAGATACAGTAGACACTTAGTCAGGGCGGCATATTTCAGAGATAGAACATGTGTCTGGAGAAGAGGTCTTCCTATCTGATTTGTAGTATCTCAAGAAGTCTTTGGAAGGAAGGCCCCATTTGTTTTGCAACGTCTAGAACAAAGCTACCACTTTCTGGTTTGGTTCCATGAGATCCATAATAAAACAAATACCCTTGCTGGCCCATTGTGACCACATAATAGGTTGTTTGTCGATTCAGATATGAGGATTATGCCACAAAGGTGCATGCACTGGGGAAACTGTGGCACAGCATAATGTGCAGTGTAGCTGCAACCAGTATTTTATGGAGGGGTTTATGGTGTGGTGATGGTTCCTATGTTTAGAATATAAAAGTGAGGCTAGTGTATCTTTTACCCCATGGAATTGCTCCTACAGACCCATTGTGGGGTATGCACAGAGTGGGGACTGAATCAGGGCAGGGTTTGTGTTGCTAGAAATGTAAGCTTATATCCCTCTAGCCACAGAAGACACCACCCTCCTCTTCAATGAGACCTAAATTTATTAAGGCTAAACCATGCGTTTTTCCCTTCCCATATGAAATCACCAATTAGTTGATCTAGCTTCAGGAACCAGCCTTAGGGGAGCTCTAGATGGATGGGTACAAACAAGTTAAATATTTTAGTGGATGTAATCATCTTGATTGCAGCTATCTTTCCTGTCATGGCGAGCTTAAGGAGTCTCCCTTCGGCCAAATTCTGAACTGCATGCAATAAGTAAAGGCTTTAGGTTAATGTATCATAGCTGAACAACTTGTGGAACTATTTTTATTCCCAGGTATATAATTCCCTCATGTGCCCATTTTAAACCAGAGTTACATGTCAAATGAGGTTGACAGTGATGTTTAAGCGGGAGCACCACAGTTTTTGTTTGGTTGACCTTTAAGCCTGTATAATCAGAGAAGTAGCTTAACTAAGCTAGAAGAGGTTCTAATGATTACTCTAGGTCAGTCAGGGGATTAGTAAATCATCGGTGTACATTAAGGTGGGATATTGCTCCACTGCAATTTGTATTCCTTCATACTGTCTAATAGCTGCTGCTAAGGGCTCCACAGCTAGTACAAAGAATAGAGGAGATAGAGGGCAACCATGCCTCATTCCTGTCCCTAGAGAAAAAAGGTCAGAAATTACAGAGTTGGTGGAAACCCATGCAGCAGGGGAGAAGTAGATGGTATGTACCCAAGATTCAAAAGTCAAAACCAGGCACTACAGAAGCTCAAACACCAGAAATACTTAAAAATATTTTATTCCAATAAGAAACTGGATCACCTGTGGCTCTGGGCAATTCACCTTCACCAGTTTCATACCCTGTGCATCATCAGGAAGTGGGGTCCACATGTGTTCATGTTCACATTTAAATACAATCCTTAAAGTGACAGTACAGTATTTTACATACATTTTGATACATTATAAGTGCAAACAGTTCTGAGTATAAAATGCAATACTTTATAATCTCCAATGCACTACCCATAAAAAGCGATAAATAGTGAGATAAATACATGCATGAAATACTTACATAATGGTGAAGTAGCCTAAAATAAAATGATGTGCAATATGTGCTACTGTATTAAGACAATTATAAGTAAATAACTACAAAACTCTAATATTTTAATATAAACACTAATGAAAAAGACAGAATACAGACATAAACAATTATTTTTCTGAATTTTGTTGACCCGGTAAGCCCACTGGGCACAGAAGACCCTTTTTCAGGGGTGACTGGAAGGGGGGTTACAGATGGTAAGCAACTGAAATTGAAGCAGATTAAGCTGTTGGTGGTATTTTTAGTGAATGGGAGAAATCTGGCCAGTACACTGGGGAAATTACTAACATACTAACATACTACTAGCATACTAAAATGCCAGCAGAATAGGCCTAACGGTCTTTCGTGTCTGCTCGTTTGGTCAGCCCCCACCCTGGGTGCTGACCTTGCTGTTCCCCTCGCCTTCTCTGGCTTCTCCCTTCCCAGTTCCGGATATTCTTGCTGCATTGGATTTTGCTTCCAGAACCCTTCCGCTGTACCTGTCCCACCCCCTCTTGAACCCTCCACTGTCTCTGCCTCCACCTGCCCCTAGGCAGTGTATTCCATGGCTCCACCACCCTCTCAGTGAAGTAGCACCTCCTCCTTCTCCCTGAATCGCCCCTCCAGCTTCCACCCATGCCCTCTAGTGGCCCCTTCCTCCTTCCTTGAGAAGCACCCTGACTGTTCCCTCCCTAATTACCTCTTCATGTACCTGAAGACTTCTATCATGTCCCCGGGTCTCTTCTCTCTTCAATGTGTACATATTAGCTCTCGAGCCTCCTCATAGGTCCTGTCCCCAAGCACCAAACCATTTTGTTTGCCCTCCTCTGGACCCTCTCCAGGAGGTTAATGTCCTTCTTAAGTGTGGCCTCCAAAACTGCACACAGTACTCAAGGTGTGGCCTCACCAAGCAGTTATACAGAGGAAATATCACTTCCTCCTTCTGGGTGATCCCCTAGTGATGCATCCCAGCATCCTGTTGGCCTTGGCTGCTGCCCTCCTACAAGTCTCAGAGTTGTTCATCTTGACATCACCACCACCCCAGGTCCCTCTCAGCCATCGAGACTTGTAGCATTCCCAGGGTGTACTTGGCCTGGGTTTCTGGCCCCAGGTGGAGTACCTTGTATTTCCTGCATTGAACCTCAGCTTCCACTTTCTAGACCATCTTTCCAGAGCCTCCAGGTCCCCTGTGGCCACCTCCCTCCTCCCCATCCACCACCGCCCCAGTTTCGAGTCATCTGCAAAGAGACTCATCTCACCCTGATTCCTGTGCTTATGTCAGATACATAGGCGCTGAACAGAAGGGGCCCAAGGACTGATCCTCTGTGGGACCCCACTTATGACCCTCCTTGGGGATGAGACTATCCCATCAACTACGACCCTCTGGGTCTGGTCCTGGAGCCAATTGCCTATCCATCTGATCATCTGATCCCCACCCTCCATTTCTCCCAGCTATCCAACAGGCCCATGTGAGAACAGAGTCAAATGCCTTGCTGAAGTCTAGAAAGAGGACATCCACTGGTCTACCCAGGTCCAAGGCACTTGTCACCCAGTCATAAGAACTCCACCAGGTTTGTCTGACACGATTTCCAGGATGAATCCATGCTGTCTATCGTCTAGGCACCCTGACTTATCCAGGTCCCCCTAGCTCTCCTTGACAATGCCCTCCATCACCTTGCCACCACCGATGTCAGGCTGACAGGCCTGTAGTTCCCTCCCAACTCCCTTGTCCCTGTGGATAGGCACTATATGCGCCACCTTCCAGTCTTGGGGCACCCACCTGTCCTCAGAGAGATGGTGAAAAGCTCTGCCAGGGTTTCATCAGGACTTCTACCAAGTTCCTTCAGCACTCTGGGATGTAATTTATCCGCCCAGTGCTTTCTCCTCTTAAGGGAGCTGAGGGCTTCCTCACTCTCTCTGCTGTGATTTCCACTTCCGGTACCTCTTCTCCTGCTAGCCCTCCCCACCTGCCAGTGATACCTCCCTCTCCCCAGACCTGCCGATCGGGTAAGAGTCCCCCCTCAGTATCTCTGTCTCCTCCCATGTATGATGCAGCACCCCCATTTTCCCTGGTGAAAACTGAGGTGAAGTACTCATTTAGTACCTCAGCCTGCTCCCCCGGGTCTTGTGCCCATCTCTCCCCTGATTTAATCCTGCTAATCTGCGCCTTCACCCTTCGTCTTTCCCCAATGTATCTAAAGAACCCCTTGTTCCCTCTCCTAATTTCCCTGGCCAGGTTCTGCTCCTTCCTTGCCTTAGCCACCCTCACCACTCTAGTGGCCCTTCTAGCCATCAGCTCATGCTCCCTCGATCCCTTTCCTCCTTGAGCACTTGAATTGCTTATAGGCTGCTTTCTTTCCCGCACCACCTCCTGGACCTCCCTGGTCCACCAACAGGGTTTTGGGCCCTACCGCATTTCGTCTTACTCTTGCACAGGTGCTGGTAGCATCCTGCACCCCTCTCCTGATGATTTCCAACCTACTATCAGCGTCCATGTCTGACCCAATCCATCCAAATGCTCATAAGGATCCTTACCATTTCCTTAAATCCACCCCCTGAAGTGAGTTACTTCCATCTTGTGCAGCCTTCTACCTCCTAGGTCCAGGCAGAACCAGACCGTGGCATGGTCACTCCCGCCAATGGGTCCCTACCTCCAGGCTCCCAATCTGGTCACTGTCTGCCAGGACCACATCCAGTACCCATGCCTCCCTGGTCGGTTCCCTCACCTGCTGAGTTAGGAACGCTCTTGAAACATCCAACAACCTCTGTTCCTGGTCACAGAGGATGTCATAGTCTCCCAGTCTGTTCCTGGCATGTTTAAGTCCCCAACACCACCACCATTCCTCTGCCCAGTCTGCAGTGTCTCCCAACATCTGCCCAGATTGTCCTCCAGCTCCTCCGCCAGGCAGGGGTCTATACACCACTCCTATTTTTACTCTCTTGCCCCCCCCTTGTTATCAAGGTGACCCAAATCTCCTCCACGGTTCCCTCCGCATCCTCTACTCCCCCTATGCCAATGCAGTTTTTGACTATCCCCTACTCCTATTCCCCTACTCTTTTTCGATAAGTGCCATGGGATCTTTACTATCCACCTGAACTACCACCAATCCAGGCAGATGGGACCCCGGTTTAACATCTCATCCGAAAGACGGCACCTCAGAAGTGCAGCACCGCCCATACTGCACTACAGTGTCAGTATTGGGATATTAACCCAAGTGCCAGATGTGGGAACTGAACCCACACTCCTCTGATCTCCCAGACTCAGAGGCGAGTGAGCTACCTACTGAACCACTGACACTGCTAAATTAAATGAAATTACAATTAAATTAAAAACATATATAACTGGGGTCACCTACAATTTCATGGCTACTATTGAAAAATCAACACTGGACAATTTTTCCACAGTGTCCTTTCATGAACATCTCCAATGGAGGAAAGCACATACAACATCAATGTATGGCCACAGTAGAAAAAGATGCACATCCACAAAACACTAGAGCCCACATATGTATGGCATGGCAACATCCACTGGGGCCTAACTAGCACCATAAATATATTGGAAGAATATTTCAAATATTTTAACAATACATTCAGTAAAATGAATGTCATGGCAGCCACCACAGTAACATAGCACAGTTAACTCAGTCTTCCATTATTATTAGCCTATAGGCACTACCTACTTAAATAGATATCTTGGCAACCACCACAGTAGTATAGCAGCATAGCACAATAAACTAAGTGATCCATTCTTAACAGCCTACAAAAGCTACCTATGATCCATATTTAATTCAAAACAGTATGGCCATCTTGTATGCCTATTGAACTATTTTGTATATATACAGCATATATATGTGTGTGTGTGTGTGTGTGTGTGTGTGTGTGTGTGGTGGCTTGGTAACCTACCACTCTCAAATACTACCAATAAAATCCACTTAATTCAGAAATCATATTTCCATGAATCAAGGAGCTAACTTGAGAACAACACAGGATGCTCCAAAAACTGGTACCACTAGTCTTTTCTTAAAAAAGATTGATATAAATAGCAATGAGTGCATACTCTAGATAGTAAACTCCTACATTCTTTTGATTAATGGCATGATGTCAATTTTATCATTAAAACCTGGAAGATTGAGTACTCCTAGTGGCTACAAAACTGACAATTCCCACATGGGAATGTCTCTTAGGTCTAGGTGGTAGCCAATTCTCACTCATAGTTCCAATCTTGGGTGTTTGTTGGTAACTGTATATGAGTTTGTCTCTTAAATTATGTGCTTTTCGATATCTGATATGGGGTGGAACCTTACAAACCTCTAAAAGTCTATTATCAAGATTCAGAATACCCCAGTGCTTGTGAACAATATTCTCAATGGCATGAGATTGCCCATTAAATGTGGTGTCAAAGCTTCCTCTCTGGACATATTAGACACATGGGTCATTGCTGTATCCACCACCATTTCAAAATACCCCCTTGCTTTGAATCTAACACACATCTCTGTGCCATGTGTTTGAAATGCATCCTCAGTAATATAGTTCCTCCTAGCTCTAAGTAGTTGGGCCTTGGGATATTTTTCACCAAGTGTCTAGGATGACAACTAGAGGCCCCAAGAAGAGAGTTCCTGTCAGTGTCTTTCCTAAAAAAGGAGATCTGTAAACTATTATCATTGTCCCTACGTATTTCCAGGTCCAAAAATGTGACCACATTTAAGTCACAATTTTGCCCTCATAGCAGTCCCTTTAATCTGGAGGAAATAATCACCCTGGTATAAAAAGGGAGGCAGTATAGTGCAGTGGTTTAAGGCTCTGAGCTGCAAATCTGGTGACATCCAGCAGACCAGACCTCAGTTTGAATCCCACAGCTTCCACGTGCATACTGTGTGACCCTGAGCAAGTCACTTAATTTCCCTGTGCTCCCAGGATGCACCTGTAAAAAAGCTTTCAGCTTAGTGTGCTAATCCTGGTTAAAAAACTAAAAAAGAAAAGGCCTTTTTTGTTAACACTAACTCAGCACAGTCCACAATATGTTTCCTATCGTGGTGGATATTGTTATCCTTGTCCAGCCAATATGCGAGGGATGCAAGTACTTCTGAATGAGGAATGTTGGTATATAAAGAACCAATGTCCATTGAAACCAGCAACGATTCAGGTTTCAGTTGGATTTCTTTGACAACATGGAGAATGTCAGTGGTGTCCCTCACATATGACTGCATATGAAATATTAGGTCTTCCCTGCAACCCCCTTCTATATTCAATCCGCCATATGTGGATGTGGTGATGACATCTGAAAAAGAGTGTGAGGCTGATTTTGATGTTTTGAGAGCTCAAAATATTAGACCTGACTTTGTCAATATGACTATTTCTGAAGCAAGTGCCCTTAAGAAATTACTAAATTACCCTTCTGTAGTGATAAAACCAGCAGATAAGTGTGGTGCTATTGTCATTATGCAAGAAGAACATCAGGGAAATCAACAGGCAACTTTTGGATGCTAACTTCCATAAGAAATTACCCAGTGATTCTATTAACACCTTTAAGGGACAGATTGATTCTTTTCTAAATGATGCACTAATTGAAGAAGTAATTAGTCTGAAGGAATTTGCCTTTTTGACTGTTCATCACCATATTCGGCCTACTATTTATACGTTACCAAAGATCCATATAAAACCTGGAGGAATCACCTGGTAGACCCACTGTGGTGGGTATAGGATCAATCACTGAACCTATGTCAAGATTTATTGACAGTTATATCCAGCTGTATGTACCAAACTAGAGGTCATATGTGAGGGACACCACTGACATTCTCCATGTTGTCAAAGAAATCCAATTGGAACCTGAATCGTTACTGGTTTCAATGGACATTGGTTCTTTATATACCAACATTTCTCATTCAGAAGGACTGGCATCCTTCACATATTGGCTGGACAAGGATAACAATATCCACCACAATAGGAAACAGCTTATTGTGGACTATGCTGAGTTAGTGTTAACAAAAAATGTCTTTTTATTCCAGGGTGATTATTTCCTCCAGATTAAAGGGATTGCTATGGGGACAACTTTTGCCCCAATTATGCAGAACTCTATTTGGACCTATGGGAAACATCAGTGGTCTATGATGAACAGGTCAATCCCTTCTACCATGAGATTGACCTGTGGCGTTGTTTTATTAATGACATTTTGATGATCTGGAAAGGCACCAGGGGGAGGCTGGATCAGTTTGTCTAGTACCTAGAAAATAGAAATTCGAACTTAAAGTTCAGTGTACCATGTGAATTAAATATGGTCTGATTTTTGGACCTGGAAATACGTAGGGACAATGATGATGGTTTATAGACCTCCTTATTTAGGAAAGACACTGACAGGAACTCTCTCCTTGGTGCCTCTAGTTGTCATCCTAGATGATTGGTGAAAACTATCCTGAAGGCCCAATTACTTGGAGCTAGGAGGAACTGTATTACTGAAGATGCATTTCAAACATATGGCACAAAGATGTGTGCTAGATTCAAAGCAAGGGGGTATTCTGGAATGGTGGGGGATACAGCAATGACCCAGGTGTCTAATATGTCCAGAGAGGAAGCTTTGACCCCTATGTTCAAGACACTTGGCCCAGTGAGAATTAATTTTGTCACGACATTTAACAGGCAGTCTCATGCCATTGAGAATATTGTTCGCATACGCTGGGGTTTTCTGAACCTTGATAACAGACTTTTAGAGGTTTGTAAGGTTCCACCCCGTATCACATACTGAAAGGCCCATAACTTAAGAGAAAAACTCGTACACAGTTACCAACAAACACCTATAACTGAAACTACAAGTGGGAATTGGCTACCAATTAGATCTATGGGGACATTCCCACGTGGGAATTGCAAGTTTTGTAGCTTGCTAATCAGGGGTAACACATTTACTACTGTCAATGCACACAAAAACTTAAAGTCCTGGGGATTTGCTACTAGTGTCACTGAGAATGTGATTTATTTGGCCACATGTAAATGTGGGGCATTTTACATTGGCAACATTTCACTCCCACTGAAAAATTGTATATGTGAGCATTTGAGCAGAATCAACACAAGGGACCCCAACAATGCATTATCAGCACATTGCAACTGCCATTGTGGGTGGGAAATTGAACATAAGTTTAGGTTTTGTATCATTGAAACTGTTAACTTGGGTCCCAGAAGTGGGGACATCAGTGCCAAACTACTTGAACGTGAGGCATTTTGGATTTATACACTAGGAGGGCTCAAACTTCCAGGTCTTCATGACAAAATTGACATCATGCCATTGATCAAAAGAAAGTAGGAGTTTACTATCTAGAGTATATACTAATTGCTGTTTATATCTATCTTTTTGTGGAAAAGACTGGTGGTACCAGTTTTTGGAGTGTCCTGCATTGTTCTCAAGCTAGTTCCTTGATTCATGGAAATATGATTTCTGAGTTAAGTTTGTATTTATTGGTAGTATTTGAGTGGTAGGTTACCAAGCCACACACACACACACACACACACATATATATATATATATATATTTAGTATATATGTAATAAATAGGCATACAAGATGGCCATACTGTTTTGATTTGTATATAGATCTTAGGTAGCTTTTGTAGGTTGTTAAGAATGGATCACTTAGTTTATTGCATTATGCTGCTATGCTACTGTGGTGGTTGCCAGGATATCTATTTAAATAGGTAGCACCTGTAGGCTGTTAATAATAGATGACTAAGCTAAATGTGCCATGTTACTGTGTTGGTTGCCATGACATTCATGTTACTGAATTTATTGTTAAAATATTTGAAATATTTTTTAAATATCTTTATGGTGCTAGTTAGGCACCAATGGATGTTGTCATATCATTCATATGTGGGCTCTAGTGTTTTGTAAATGTTCATCTCTTTCTACTGTGGCCATACATTGATGTTGTATGTACTTTCCTCCATTGGAGACGTTTATCAAAGGACACCATGGACAAATTGTCCAGTGTTGATTATTCAATAGTAGCCATGAAATTATAGTTGGCCCCAGTTATATATGTTTTAATTGTTTAGATCTGTATTCAGTCTTACATTAGTGTTTATATTAAAATATTAGAGTTTTGTATTTATTTACTTATAATTGTCTTAATACATTAGCACATCATTTTAGTTTTGTCTGCTTCACCATTATTTAAGTATTTCATGCACGATTTTATATCACTATTTATTACTTTTTATGGGTAACGCATTGGAGATTGTAAAGTATTGTGTTTTATGCTCAGAACTGTTTGTACTTACAATGTATCAAAATGGATATAAAATACTGCACTGTCACTTTAATGATTGTATTTAAATGTGAACATGAACACATGTGGAACCCACCCCCTGATGACGCACGGGGTACGAAACCAGTTGTGGGAAACTACCCAGAGCCACAGGTGGTTCAGTTTCTTCATGGAATAAAATATTTTTAAGCATTCCTGGTGTTTTTGATCTTCTGTGTTGCCTGGTTTTTACTTTTGAATCTTGTAGGAACAGTACCTCAACACATAGAACTGGAGGGGTGCGGGAATTGTTGTTGCACTGCATGTACCCAAGACTGAAATCTGTCCCCAAATCCAATGTGTTTGAGCAATAAATGCGGTTTGTACCATTCAATTGAATCAAAGGCTTTCTCAAAGTCTACTGATAAGGCGGCTACTGGAGAAGCCAGGTCTTTTGCTGTCTGCATAAGATTAATTAATGACCTAATGTGGTGAGCACTAAATCTGCCTTGTATAAAGCCTAATTTAAATGGATGTATCAAGGACGGGAGATGGGGGGGTCAGTGTAGAGGCCAAGGCCTTAGCACAAACTTTGCTATCTACATTTATGAAAGACACTGGCCTAAGACTAGCTGCCATTGTGGGATCTTTACCTTTTTTTGGCAAGACTGTTATCAAAGCCTCCCTGAGCATAGGGGGAAGGGGATGCCAGGTCAATATAGTGCTGCCTAAACAGCACAGAAAGAACCGCACAGTGCAAACTGCATAAAGGTTTATATTGTCAGGAATATAATAGTGGTAGGGAACTACCACTACCCCTGTTGCTCACTATGGACTGTTGGAAGGGCTGGAGAAGCCTCAGGTGCTGTGCCTGATCAAGCTGCTCCTGTGGTGGAGTGGCCAAGGCATAGGCACCTGAAGCACCGTGGGGCTCCAGATGAGGGTTTGATTCCCTGTTCACAAATAGTTTTTACATTTTTTTGATTCTGCCAGATGCTGAGTTTCCCCCCTCCTGAGTTAGAGGTAGTAACAACAACAAAAATGGAAAGAGACCTAGGGGTAATCATATCAGATGACCTTAAGGTTGGCAAGCAATGTGAGAAGGCGGTAGGGAGGGCTGGGGGATACTGGGATGTATAGGGAGAGGCAACACCAGCAGAAAACAGGAAGTTATTATCCCTCTGTACAGACAGTTGGTGAGACCCCATCTGGAGTACTGCATCCAGTTCTGGAGACCCCATCTCCACAAGGACATAGACAGGATGGAGGCAGTTCAGGGGAGGGCAACTAAAATGGTGCAGGGTCTGCAAGAGAAGCCATACGAGGAGAGACTGAAGGAGCTTAATATGTATACCCTTGAGGAAAGGAGGGAGAAGGGGGACATGATAGAAACATTTAAGTACCTCAGTGTCATCAACAAAGTCCAAGAGGGTAGCATCTTTCAGAAAAAGAGATGTGCAAGAACAAGGGGACACAATTTGAAGATAGAGGGGGGATGGCTCAGGGGCAACGTAAGGAAGCATTTTTTTATAGGGAGGGTGGTGGACACATGGACCAGCCTTCCTGAAGAGGTTGTGGGGTCTAAAACTGTGGTAGAATTCAAGAATGCATGGGACAGACGTAAGGCAATTTTTTGTGGGGGGTAGGAAGAAATAGGCTGTTGGTTAAATAGGATCTGCAGCTTATCCTCTAGGTAGGGAAATGGGCAGGCAAGGTGGGCCAAGGGGTCCTTATCTGCCATAAAAGTCTATGTTTCTATGTTATCCCCTCAGTCCACACACCCTCAGAGTTCATTATTTTAGTTCTGTGGGATATGGGGGCAAAGCTCCCCACTTTGTGGGGTGCAAGTGATGGAGCCACTCACAAAAACAAAACAAATCTTAATTTCACCGATAGAATTGTGTAGTGTGTACTATATTTGTGTCGGTTGGTGTTTTCACTGACTCTGCTTGTGGCACACAAGATTTTAACTGCTGCATTGCTTGCCTGCGCTGCTTCTTGCACAACATTATGACCCCATGCCGGGGAAGGGTACCAAACTTCTCGGCCACTGGGTAAACTTGCCATAGAATCAGTGTTATCTGTGGGGCAGTGCTTGAAGAAACTCCACAGGGAAGTCATCTCCTCCTGGTGATTTACCTGTCTGCAGAGAGAGCAAGGCTTCACTAACTTCATCTGTTGTCAGTGAGGCATCTAGTAGCTGCCTCTGCTGTGGAGTCAGTTTAGGTAGAAAGAGTTTGTCTAGGAAGGCTTGAATCCCTCCAGGAGTTTGTGGGTGGGAGGATGTGTAGAGGGTGGATTAAAAGGATTTCATAATATTGTTGATATTTTGAGGCTTGGTCTGAACCTGACCTTGGGAGTTTTTAAATTTGGCTATGTGCCTATCTGCTTGTTGTTTTCATATCTGGTATGCTAAGATTTCCCCTCCCTCATCCCCCCCATATTTTGTGCTGCAGCCATAGGATTGCAATGTCAGCCTTTTAAGGTATTAAGGAACTGATTTCAAGATGGAGTCCTAGAACCTTCTGGCCTATACTGGTGTGCAGGGTTGGATTATGCTGGGCTTTGAATTTCGCGTCTGCTTGTTTGAGCTCCTCTTCCAAGTTTTTAAGGCATTGTTCCCATGCCTTACATCTTTGAGAGGAATACCACATAATTTTGCCCCTGATGATGGCATTGTATGCCTCCCATGTGATCCCAGCTGAGGTGTCTGATACTGGGTTTTCCTGAAAGAAGAGATGTCTCTCTTTTCATCTATGGGATGAACTGTGGGTCCCAAAGTAATATGGGATCCAACCTCAAGGAGAGGGATGTTTGTACTGGTGGGGTCCCAGACAAAGTGGAGCTACACAGGAGCATTGTAAAATATCACTAGGGACAGAATCATGGAGTCCAAGGAGGCCTGGGTGAATGGAGGGGAGGTAAACCAGTAATCCAGCTGGCTATATGAGCTGCAGACTTTGGAATGGTTGGTATAGTCTCAGTCTCGTGGTGAAACATACATCATATGTCAGTAAGGCCTAGGTTCCTCATCATCTGGCATAGGGACTGACCCCCATTTAACGTGAGATTCTTTTCCAGTGGCACTTCTATCCATCATGGGAATTAGAGTGAGATTGAAATCCCCCCAGCCAAAATGGGAACATCAGTGGCACCTAAGGATCCTATGTCATTGGCTAATGCATAAAAAAACTTGGGTTCAACCTCATTCAGTGCATACAGATTACATAGCAGGAGCAAACCAGATGGAGTGGAGACTACAACAGTTGCCCATCTGCCATGTTGGTCTGAAAGTTGCTTTGTAACTTTCAATTTAAGGGTCTTTGGATAAGAATCAACAGTCCACATTTCCTAGTTGGTGAGCTTGAATGGATTTCCTGCCCAATCCAATCTGTCACCGGATACGAGTGGTCACCTTTTGTGAGCTTTATTTCCTATAGGAAGGACACCTGGGATCTTAACCTGTTGAGGTCCGTTAAAACTTTCTTTCTTTTGATGGGGGCATTGTGGCAGTGGTGAGATCATTGTACTTGCTCACCTGAATATCACTAATTAAAGTATTCATTTTGACTCTTCATCCGAGTGGAGTGGAGTACCTTGCTTAGGAGTGCAGGTATATTTGACTTTCTCAAGTAGAAGGAGGCCAGTGCTCAGAAAAGTATTGCAAATATCTCTCTTGGTCAAGATCTTCTGGTCATCCCCCAGGCACAAAGCCAGGACCACTACCTCTATCTCCCTATGGTTATAGAAGGACCTACAGTAAGATGCACAGGTTGTTCATGAATTAAAGCTAATACTACAGTTTTCATGCTTTCTCTACCTTTTTTATAAGAGATTTTAACACTGGTCAGCTTGAACACATGCCAGAACCATAATCTTAACCTTTACCAGAACCTACCAGTATTTACAAAGTGATTGGTATAATACACTGGGGAATAGTTGAGGCCTAGTTCATGATGCAAGTAACCAAACAAGGTCAGCCAGGTTTCCCTGGAAAGTGTGGAGTTGCTGGGACCCCCATAGCAACCAGGGGTACCGCAGCCTGAGGTTTTAGAACCAGTAGCACCCAGAGGGATTCTTCCCAGTGATCCCTCAGTTACCTGGGGCATGCGTAGACACTGGGCTCACAAACAGTTGATAAATTCATAAGGCTAGTTGAATCCAAAGTCAGCTCAAAAAGATCTGCATAAATGTAAGTTTGTTACTGAGAGATCATGTAGGGCACCAACTCAGTTAATCTGTCCCGTAGCCTGTATGAAAGCCTTGCCTGACACTGGCCCATGAGAAAGTCATAAATCTGAGTCCTATAATGCTGGCATAACAATAGAGGGGGTCAGGCATGAAGATCTCTAACAGCTAGAGTTATCTAGATATGTCTCAAGCTCAGCATTCTTACCTTGTCAGACTCTCCACCTGGTTCAACTTGCTACCCACAGAAATCTCCAACATTGCCACGATTGGTGCTTTTAAGTGTAAACTACATTAACACCTCATGGCTATTGCCTTCTGTGATTGTTTCTTATAATCTCCTCCAGGCATACTACCCTCAAGCATCCTTCCTCACAGCCTCAGCTCCTCCTCCTCTCCTACCCCCATTACTGGGTATAGGATGAATATGTCTGCTGTTCCTTTTCATCCCCCCCATTCCTCCTCCCTTGGTATTTCCAATCTACCACATACCCAATGCAATGCCCTCCCTATTTCTCCCCTCCTCCCTCATTTTCTCCCACATCACCCCTTCACCACCACTCTTCTTTCTCTTTCCCCACTAACGTACTCCTAACAAAGCTTCACCAAGCAGCCTGTGACTTGTACTGTATAATTAACTAGTAACACAATTCCTTGACAATGCCTTTGGCTGCTATTATTGTAACCTTATCTGTCTTTTTTTTTTGTGTGTGTAAGTTCCATTGTAATGATCATGTTATGTTTTGTACCCTATTGTCCTTATTGCCTTGACGGGGAACCTTTGTAAAAGAGCCCTCGGCTCAAAGGTGTCATCCGAAATACAAATAAATAAATAAATAAATGGTCAGGCATCTTTAAGCATATCTTTAGCCCAATAGCATATTAGCACAAAGACAAATCATCTTCTATATTTTAGCAATCCATGAGCACTAGCGAGTAGAATATAGAAAATGTTAGCTGCTGTTGGCATTAGAATACCCTAGTACTGAATACTTTGCTAAGCATCTGCCAATGCAGCAGAAACCAAGTCAGGTTGTCCTTACAATGAAACAGATAATACTGAGTGCCACAACCTCCATGACCCTGAAATAAGTGTTTTTATCAGATCTTGCCAGTATACAGTACACTGTTGTAACGCTGGGCTGGTAATAAGTAAGCAACTGCTAGTTCACCTCTAATGTGAGTATTGGAGGACTGGAGATAGAGGACATGCTCAGATCAGCATGTACACAACTTATACAGGGTGGGTAAGAAGCCAGATACCTGTGCTACAACCCTGGAGCTGTGTCTCCCTATGGGCCACAACATAACCAGTGGTAGTAGCCTCAAAGCTCCCCCCCACATACCACTCCACACCCCTGCTGTCCATTTGAAAGCATACAAGGACTTATCTGATATTAAACTCAGCTGAGTTAAGCTGCAGAAGTTGAGTTCCTCTGATGTCTGAAGGTTGGAGCATTCGACGATGCCTGGTTTGGTAGGCTAGTATCCACTGAGTTGGTACTGTCCTCTATAGGCTACATGAGGGTCCCCTGAACAACAACTGAGGCCCATGTCTTGTTAATCAGACATGAGGAGTCAGAACTGGGATCCATAGTGATCACTACAGATGGTTCATCCATCAGATTTTTGGCTGAGACAGTGGAAACAAGTGGAGCATATTTATTGTTTGGAAAATAAGAACTCAGGATTACATTCTCTTCCTCCCTCGAGCTGTTTCCTTCACTTTGGCTATGAGACCTATCCCTTTCCACTGGGTGGTCCTTTTGGTGTGTAGAGAGCTTTGCTGCCTTTTATGGGCTCTAGCTGGCAAGGCCCAAGTTCCTTGTTGATCCTATTGAGGGGAATCATAAAAATGTCCTTGGCTTCAGTTTGCAGGAGCATCTGACAGTTGGGCAGTGTCCATCTCAGAAAAGTTATTTTGTTGCTTGCCATCTGCCCTGATAGATCATATTTCTCTTGGTCATATCCTGTGAATAAAATTGAAAAGGGCCTCCAGAGCAGCAAAAAGCAGCAGGGCTCTGTTGTAGACTATCCTCGTTGCTGCTGGGAACCGAAGCAAGAAGGGGACACCTAGAGAGTGAAGAACATGGTGAGCCAAAGTGTATTTCTTTTATCTGATAGATAAATCTTTAGAGTAATCTTGATATACTCTGTATATGTATCTTATGCCCTCTGCAGCTTAAACTTCCAAACTCCCACTCTCTATTCAGGTTTTTTTTTTTTTCTTTTTCTGCAAAGTTATGAAATCAAGCCAGCATGGGCCTCGACTTATCCCTGGGCTTGGGTGGAGGATTCAGTGTGCAATGGGCCATTTTGATTATCAGTAGAGCACCCTTACCAATCCTCATGATCTGTGGAAGTTCAATCTGAAGGAATGCCACAGCATTAGCTTGCTCTGCACCTTCTGGAAAGCCCAAATATCTTAAATTGTTGTGGCAGCTTCTGTTTTCTAAATCATCGACTTTGTCTTGTAGGGACCTGATTGCCTGTGCCTGCTCCCAGATCATGGCCATTAGGTCTTCGAGGGCTGCATTGTGCACTACCACCTTCCACTGAGTTTGGAAAATGTGGACATCAAGCTGGTGCAGTGCCAATGTAGTGTTGTTTGAGGCCAGTGTGACTTCTACCATCTGCTTCATTAATGCAGTAAATATCTCACTGACAGATACAATATCTATGCTGGTACTTGGGCTGGTCATTATGCAGTCTTCGAGGGAAGTCTGTTATTAGCTCTCTGTGTATCTCTGTCAATCCTGCACCGATCTGCGGTAAACTGATTTAGCTGAGATAAAAAGGTTATGTAGAATTCTTTTTTTGTTTCTTCTGCATGTGAAATCCTTATAAAAGTTATAGTTTTGATGGATTTAGAGCTCCAGATATTAAGATAAACAAGATTAAGCCGTCATCTTTACCAGGGTCAAGCCATGCCCCCCATTAACTGACTTTTGTGATTAAAAGTTTCTTGGTTTTCTTAAAATATAGTAGCACTAAATAAACAGCAGAAACAACAACATTCCTGGCCGGGATGTCTCCCTTGGATTAACAGACTACAGCAGTAATAAGATTTCATAATACATACATAATACTAAACATGTCATAGTGAGTTTGCTTGGATGATACAAGTTAATAAGTTCAACTTTTACCAGAATGACTGGGTGCTTAATATCTTGTCATCGTTGTTCAAAGTCTTCAAAGCTTAAAAAGTAGCAGAAAACTATTATCTAGAAAGAGTAAGCCATTTTAAAATATCACTGAACATGAGAAGATAAACAAAACATTATATTCTAGGATCTGCACCATTTCCAATATATAGGGAAATGGGTACACTGGGTGGGCCAAGAGGTCCTCATCTGCCATCAAAGTATGTTTATATGTTTTATGTTTCTATGAGTCAACTAAACATTGTAATAGGGACTTGAAATATCTACTTTTGACTCTTACCTGCATCTTCATTGCTTACATGAATGGCACTATTGCGGAAGTAATAGGTTACTAAATCTGCCCACCTATTCCCTCAAGTCAGCCTGTATTTTCTTCCCTCATGGAAAGAAGCCAACTTGGGTTGTGTGGACGTGGATCAGTTGGGGGGGCCTAGATATTGGGGTAGATTAAATGATATCTACTAAATATAAGCTGGAGTCAACATATCAATTAACTGTTGATCCTGGAATGCACACCAGCTGGAATTCCCTACAGTTGGTAGTGTGGCATATATTGCCCTTGGGGTATTTTGCAGTTTTGGAATGTAAGATAAGGGCTCCATAGCTCCCGGTTATAGTCCATATTACAAGTAACCTTGTAGTGGAATCTTTCATAGGTTGCCATTTTCCACAGTTCTGTGGGCCATTCTGTGGTGTTTGGGACAAGGGGATTCCACCAGTAATGTAGAAGGACTTGCTTGGCAGTTATCAAGGCATCTAGGACCCATCTGCACTAAACCTGTGAGAAAGCACCCAAGTCCATGTCTGTCAAGGGTAGGTCCAGTAGTACTAGGCTATCTGTTAGCATGACTGGGCTACCGAGAATGTCCCTGAGGATTTCATGGACCTCATGCCAGAATGTTTTAAGGGTGGGGCTTTCTAAAGTAGGTGGATGATGGTTTCCTGTGCTTGGGTGCATCACCAACACTTATCTGATGCTGCCGGACCCCAGTTGTGTAGCTGCTGAGGAGTGCTGTGCCATCTGTGCACTGTTTTGAACTGGGCGAACCTGTTCCTTGTGATTTTGGTGGCTAGCCAGCTATTGCATCACACCTGTTCCCACTCATGGGTGGAAATGTTCCTATGAAGTTCTGCACTCAGTTTTTGTCTGAGGGTCTCTGTGTTGTCTGGCTGGAGACTCAAGAGTCCCTTGCTAGAAACTAGATATACTGTATCTAGTTTCTACAAAAGCCTTCATCCTTTAGCAAGCAGGTATTAAACTACCACTTTACCTGGATCTGAGTCTGTGCATTGGGACAAAGCCATGTAAATGGACTGAAGCATGATACGAAAAAAAGGATTGCTCCAGTGGAGCTGTCCATTACACTATGTACTAGCATTTTTGGGACCAGCCAAAGGTCAAGTCAAGAGTATGAGTCATGTGGGGGGTTGAGTAGAAGGAATAGTCACACCCTTTAGGATGTATCAAGCAGCAGATATCTACCAGTCCCAGTTCGGTCAGTAGATCTGCTAAAGCATCAGAGGCAGGCAATCTGGGTCCTGTTGGGACTTTGTTCTGTCCAGGAAGTCATCTAGGACTGTTTTCATGTTACCCCCATGAAGAGTGACCCTATCCCATGTGTAATCAGTGTCTGTACAATGTCCCAGAAGAAGCTAGCCTCTGTGGAGTTAGGGACATAAATATAATACAGGGTTACCTCCTGACCATGCAGTTGTACAGTAACAATGAGATACCTGCCTTCCATGTCAGAGAACTAGAATAGCTACTTCCCTGCTCCTTGAGTTGTATGGGATGCCAAAAACTTGAGAAACCCAGCTTGTCCTGAGCTTCTCAGTCTTAGTCTTTGAGCGGTGGGTGTCCTGCAGAAAAGCTGTACTCACCCCCTCCCATCTAAGGTAATCAAGGATTTTCCGGCATTTAACGGGGGAGTTTATGCCCTTAACATTCTAACATACTGTATACATTTAAAAGGGTGGCTCACCACTGTGGATGATGAATAAGGAGCAAGGGGGTGAAACTACTATTATGTCCATTGCCCAGTGACTAAAGAGGTGTAGCCAGGCCCCCAATAACTTCCTCATATAATGATCTTACATGGTGCTCTGGTTCCCTTCTTGTAAATGAAGATGCAAGTAATGAATCATGTTCAAGCTAGCAAGTTGTCTAAGACAGCTAGAAAATGTGATCCAACAAAATTAAAAAAAAATCAATAAACAGTGCTGCAACCTACGCTAGAGCATACTCAGTCTGGCTATACAAACTTTAGATTTGTTGAATTAACTGAGAACCATTTTGAGTGCAGGAGAGCTTAACGTGCATGGTAGTGGAGACTACTGAAGCAGATGTCCCCTGTCTCATGCACCGTCGCTGATGAGGGGTATTGCTGGACATGGGTGCATGCCCAGGGACAGTATAGATAGGGCAATTGGCTGCCAGATAGTCAGAGGGTGGAAGTGTATTGCTCCATCATGTTTGATGGGGCAAACCTTGTTGGGTATGTCCAGTCCCCCAAATAGGCATATGTGTCTCTTTCTGCTACATTTCCAAGCACTGAACATCAGGCTAATGCCTGATGCCATCTGCCGGTGTGAGTGTCTGACTCTCAGGATTGATTAGCTGTCAGATCTCTGGAATACCGAGGGGTGTGGGATGACATGTTGTCAAGTATTGCATGGGCTGGTTCTTTGTTGCCTGTTGTTATGAAGAAATGGTAGCAGAGGGGAACGATGCTCAGTTCACTGGGTGTAGGGCTTCCCCACTTTACCATGCCTGTCAGTGTCATTACGCCCAGGGTTTGCTTCATTGTGCTGGTGCCCATTTCATGTGCAGGCACCCAGAGTGAGTTTGTAGGAATTACCCTGAAGTTGACTGCTTGAAAGGGGGGTAAATAATTGTATTCTCTTATGAGCTCAGTCATTGCTTTTTAAGTTGCATGCCTTCAGGAATGTGCACACATTTATGAAGGCTTCAGAAGTGACAACCCTTGATAGTTGGCCTTGCTGACCCCATTCATTGCTATGGGTGTCAATATCATAAGGCCTAGCCAGTGTAAGGCTGCTGGCGATAGTACCGGAGGCATAGTGGCAACAAGGTTCATTGCTAAATGCACCGAATATTAACTGTGTCCCAGAGGTTGGCCAGTATGTTTGAGGGTAAGTCTCGATGACTGCCCTTTTGAAATAACGCGATTGTCAAGAGGGTCAGTGCTTGCTTGAACATGCGCATGCTCGAGCAGGTTGGTGTTGGCAGCTCCTGACACAGCATCGCCTGTCGACCCCATAGCTACCTGTGTCACAAATGTCATGGGGAGTTCAGCTGGGGAAGACATGACAGCATGATATCGGAGTCCAGTAGCAGCCAGATTCACTTGCGTGCCTGACCCACTGATTATTTTCTTCTGGGATCGGCTGGGGGGGGTAGGGAGATATGGTATTTATTTAGCATTGAGGCTTGGACAATACTCAGTGGGTTCACTGCCTGCATGAACATGCGCACATTCAAGCAGGATCAGTGATGACCACCACTGACAGCTGCTCTGTGAGCCCCATATGAAGTTAAAATGCAGACATCAGAAGGGTTCAGCGGAGGCCAGGCTAATGATGAAACAGCAGTAATGCACTGGAGCTTGTTGAGAGCTGGGTTCCCTGTCAACATTGGACCACTGATAATGAGATGCTCATCCGAGAGCCATTGCTCCTCTCTGTCTCATCTCACACTGACTTAGAGACTATACTGGTATACAAACTAACCCACATTAACAGACAGCAGTCTAATTGAGAGGGGGATGGTAGATGAGGAAAGTACCCTGGGTTGGCTAGCTAAATTGCATAGCAGGGACTGACTGGGCATGGAATGAGTGGGGTTCAAGATCCGTGTTCTCATCTAAAGTGGAGACAGTTGCAATAATGACCCAGCGATACTTGGAGCTTACAATGAAGACAATGACAGCAATCAGTTCAAGTCTGTCTCCCCCCCTCCCCTTCTCACCAGTTGAACCACTTAATAGTACTTACTAAGATTGGATATGTCACATGTCACAGAAAACAATAGTTTGGAGAGTCTTAATGTCCTCCTGAGGCTGCTCAGCTGGCTTCAAGTAGCTTCTTCAACAGTACTGGAACCCCTGTGCCTGAGTTTCTCTGGGGTTGCTGCTCGCTCAGCCCATGATTGAGTGTCCAGGGGTATGCTTGGTAGTAAGGGGGTTTCTTCAAACTTGGTAGGAGGGAGCTCTGTTGATGATAGTCCTTTGCTTGGGGTGGAGATTAGGCCTGTCATCTTTGCCACTGGCTCACCCAAGGAATCTGAACTGGCAGCTGAATGTCCAGACTTTCTGCTTTCAGTTTGGTGATGCTTGTCATTTTGGCCGGGACGGATTTCTGTTTATCTCTGCTTCTCTGGCCAGATTATTTCCCCTCAGAAGTCTGCCAGTCCATTGCATCAGAGTATCCTGGCTTGGGGTCATGGAGGAATTTTGTTGCTTCCATGCAGGTCTGGGAGGCTGTTGCGACCGATTGGACTAGAGTGCTCCCCTCTCCCTGCCAGTGAGTTGTTGGGCTTTGTCAGGCCAATTCCTTTGGATATACTGTAACTCTGCTTCCTCTGGAGAGTTAAATAGATGCAGCACTCCATTTCTCATAATGTTTAACTTAGCAGGGTATTGCAGGTGGCTCTGTATATTTAGCTCCTGGAATATTTTCTTGGCCCCCATGTAACCCTTCTTACGTTGTGCCAGTTCTGCAAAGTAATCTACAAATATGTGGTTTTGGTGTCAATTGCAGTAGAGAGGGCCCTGATCCCTTGCCAATGTTACTATTTGAACACTGTCTGTGAATCTCAGGAACCTCGCCAGTATGGATCAGGGTCTGTCTCCAGCTTTGGGAAGGGTCCTAAAGTGTGATGAGCCTGATCTGTTTCCAATGGGTGCTTCCAATTAAGTTTGAGGAGATGAGGTAGCTCTCGTTGCAGGAAGGCACTGGCGTCCCATTGTTCTGCTCCTTCAGGGAAACCAACAAACTGCAGGTTATTCCTGCAACTCAGGTTTTCATCATCTTCTGACCTCTCCCAAAGTTGTGCCACCAAATGCTCCAGTTCCTGGACATGGGCCTTGTGGTGTGTAGCCTTGTCATCAGTATATGAGAGAAACCTTTCAGTGTCTCTGGCTTTAATCTGTATTTCGTGTATTTTGTCTTCCAGGCTGCAGACCGAGGACATGAATATCGATATTTCTTTAAGAACTAACTGCAACATGGCTTTGATCTCAGCAACATCACTGGAGGAGCCAGGGCTAGAGCTGCTTCAACCATCTCTGTGTTTTGTCAGCTGCTGCTTTCAATGTCACATTTCTTCCATAAGGTAAGGAATTTCATTCTGAAACTTGCACTTTTGTTAAGGGGTATTTTTATTTATCAAGTAATACCAGGATCTCCAAAGTCAGTGCTGTATTGTTAGATTTAGAAACTAATATTTGTCCCTGGGGCACGGAGCTTCCATTTTATCAGACATGCCAGTCCCTGTGCTGCACACATGCCCCCATTAATTGACTTTTAAAGAAGTCATTTGCAAATTAATCCAAAAATTTAAAATCAGATAAATACTGTAATCTTACACATACAAATTCAAGTGCATTTCTAAATGCTTTACATTGTTTTACAAATGTTATAACATGCATATAAAAATACTGAGATACATTTCAGTATGTAATTTTTGTCAATTGACATTAAAATAACTGTTAGATCACTCAGTATATCTGGAAAATGTATTAATTTAATAAATGCTTTTCTCTACTTACAGTATCTCATACCACCTACAGAACAGTAACACATGTTTTACATCTTCAACCTGGTTTAGACCACAGTTACATTCAATGGTCCTCCTTATGAACATACCTCAATTTAATTATTTCAGATGGAACAAGTTCCATACTGTATTTTGTTATTGTAGATATATAGTTTGAGTCTTCCAATATTGTCAAATAATCCTCTAATCTGTGAATTCTTTTAAATGTTGCGTACCATCTAAAATGTTTATGGTTCTGTATGATGGCCTTATCTATTTGTATATCAATATAGGTTAAACACATATTTCTTTTTTTAGCACATTGATGATTCTTAGCAATGCCTTTTGGGTAATTGTTCCAAAAATATACTAAAGCAATGCTAATTAAGACACCTATTACTACATATGTCCATTAAGTTTTTCTCCCATAATCTATTTTTTTCTTGAGGCAGATCATTGGCAGTCTTTGTGAAGACATTGCAGTCAGTTTCACTCAATATCCCAATAGTTTTCCTTTTTTGCAACAATATGCCATGTTTTCTATGTGTTATATTCACTTAGGGAAAAATACAGTATAGTTCTACCAAAACACACTGTTTTGAGGGGGGCATTACTAGGGGTATGAAAAACCAGGTAGGTTCTAGTTTGGTTTTTCCAAGTCACCCCTGGTTTTGATTCTGGTTTTGGATTCATGGGCAGTAAGAATTAAATATAAAGCTTTCTCTATATCTTTATTTAAAGTATACCAATGAGAAAAGTTAATTTATTTATGGCATTTGGGTAACCTGGTAAGCCCACTGAGACCAAAGGTACCTTTTTCAGGGGCAGCCCAGAATTAGTTGCATATAGTATTTTCAAGCACAATAAGTCATTGGTAATCATACAAATTGCATATATAACAGCAAGACAGTGGCAGTTGTGCAAATTACATACAGGCATGAGACATTTTAGTTACCAACGGTAAGTTACACAGTAAATGATAAAAGACAACAACTTAACAGGTAGTATAATATAGAAGAATACAGATGATAAATACATTGATTTTCAGACAGTCAGAAGTACATACATGATTCGTCTGCCAACAATACACCATACACCAAGTTGATGAAGTAGAAGGACAAAAATATATGAGAAAGGATCAACAATAGCAACTGCATAGGCTGCATTCTAGGTTTTCAGGAAGGGAGTTCCAATAGTAAAGGGCAAAGTATGTAAGGTATCTTTTTTCAAGGCAGGTACGTACCCTGGCAATTTCAAGTAGGTTGGTGTTTGTGGAATGTAAGCTATGCCATAGAGGCTTTGGGGTCAATAGGCTCATTAAATTAGGAGGGGTATAGACCCTGGTAAGGTTAAAAGTGAGGCAATGGAGAGGATAAGTGAGTCTGTCTTCCAAAGTGGGCCATTTTAATCTAGAGAAAACCTCACAGTGGTGCCTCTTTGGTGGTGACCTAGATGCAAAGTGACTAATCTTGTTATACAAGACACCCAGTTTGCAGGTTTCTGAGCGCCTGTGGAACTGTAATACTAGGGCACCACTGACCAGTGTAGGAAGCAAGGCACCGCTTGCTAAGGCAATCTTTGAGTCAGCAGCCAAAGAGTTTCCCAACCTATAGAGAAGGCCAAGTTTCTGATGAATAGTCTTAGTTATGTGATCAACATGTGGTTTAAAGGTCTTGATCAGGGTAAACACCAAAATATTTTACCTTGTCTATCACATCAATCAAGGGCCCAAACATAGAGGATACACGGAGTAAGTTTTGTTTGTTTGTGCCTTAATGTTTGGGCCCAAATAAGACTGCTTTCATTTTTCTATTGTTCATCACCAATATATGGAAATCAAACCATTTTCTAGTGCATTAAAACTGGCAGAGAGCCTGGTAGCAATTGAAATGGTGTCTATATCATTCCAATGAAGCACACTATCATCCATGTACAATAGCAGATTCCCATTATCACAGTTTTGGTCAATATCATTAATAAATAGAGAGAAGAGAAGTGGGTCTAGTATGAAGCCCTGGGGAACTCCATCAATGACAGCAAGGCAGCTAGAGTGAGCCCCATTCCATTTTACCTCTTGTGACCTGTTAGGTAGTTAGAGATCCAGGACAGTGTTTGTCTAGACCCAGTAGAGCTAGCTTATCAAGGAGCAATCTATGGTTGACCAAGTCAAATGCCTTGGTAAGGTCAATGAAGATGGCTCCTGTCATTGACCATTTATACATTGCACCCAAAGTATCACTGGTGAATTTTACAAGTGCTGTGTCTGTGCCATACCATTTCCTAAAGCCATGTTGTTTATCAAAAAGTAGGTGGTGATGCTCAAGATATTCTTGGAGTTGGTTATAAACCAGCCTCTCCTGCACCTTTGCTAATGGACAGAGAACAGCTATAGAACTATAATTCTCCACAGCCTCATGAGGTCCTCCCTTGTGAATAGGGACTACCACAGCCACCTTCCATGTGAGGGGGCTAGTCCCTTCCCTAAAGGACCTGTTTATCACCATAGCAACTGGGAAGGCAATTACTGGAGAGGCTACTTTGAGTAGTCTGGGTAGAAGTTGATCAGAACCTGGAGAGAAGTATCATTTCAAACACTTTGGAAGAGCTGGTACATCATGCTTCCTAACTAGCCAAAGGTAAAATTGAGGGTGGTGGATTTATTTTACACCAGAGCACGGTGGGGGGGGGAGGGCAAGGTGGTTGGGACTTACATTCATCTAGATTCATGAAAAAGCTGTTAAAAGTATTGGCTATTACATAGGGGTCCTCAACAACCTGATCATCAGTAATAATTGTCATCTGATATGAGGAGTTAATATGGCTCCAGAATATTTCAGGGTCAGATAAATGTTTATCTTGAAGATCTCTCAGGTAGTGACATTTGACTGCCTTGGTCCCTTTTTTGCACTTGTTTCGTAGTTCCCTGTACTTTTCCCAATCAACTTTAAGGTCAGTTTTCTTAGAGTCCCCAGGCTTTGTCCCTTACAGTCACTCATTTCTTGAGATCAGTGCTAAACCACTTGTGACACTTGCCCTTCACTCTAAGTTTCCTGTAGGGGGCATGCAAGTTGACTGGGCAAAGGAAGTTATTTGTAAAGTATTCAAGAGCCTCATCTAAGCTAGGGAGATCTAGGATGGAGCACCAATTAGTTTTTGAGAGAGCAGAGATGAAAGACTCAGGTAAGAAATTGGAATAATATCTTGTTGAAAAGGTTCAAGGGAGGAGTCCGGGAAGTTTATTCTTCCATACACAGAATATTGGCGATTAGAAAATGGTCTGGGGTGATCCTTTCAGCTGATTGGCTATGACCACCAACCAGCCAGTCTGGTATCAGGCAATAGAGACCAGGAAATAATGAGTCCCTGTCTCTGCTGCCTGATTAGGTTCTAAATCCTTGTGCCAGCAGAACGTTCATTTTGAAAATGCAGCCATGTTTTTCTTAACAAGTAACTGACCCCCCACACACACACACACTGCAGTCTCTGCACTGAAGTAGCACACATTGGTTAATTTCTATTTAAATCCCCACACACACACATATTAAAAAAGAAAATGTTTTGTATTGTTTTTCTCCCAATTTGTAGCGCTATCAGAGACACCTGTTTTGAGCTCTACACACTCAAGAACATGTTTCCTAATCCTTTTACTTGATCGCTCCCACTTGGCTAACCCTGCCACTAGGTCAAAAAGTAAATGAAATAGGACTTTATTTTATAGGGGGAAATGACATTCAGCTTGTGCAGTTACTCTTTTCAACTGCGCATCTATGGATTTATTCAGTCCCCATCAGTTGCTCTACCCGATCACGCTACAGTCCTAACGCTAACTTCAGTGAGAAACTAGCGATCGTGCTCAGTGCTTCCCATCCATTACAAGCACAAAACAGAAGCCACCATCAATATTTTAATTTGGCTTTGTGAAAGAGTGCTTTTGTCCTCCTGCCCCAGTCTCTCACAGACAAGTAACAGCAGTCAGTAAATGGCAGGGAAACTATGCACTGGGGAAGAAAAGAAACACTGACCAGGAACACTTTCAGAAACTCCGGGGAGGGAGAAGACAAATGACAGAAAGCAGGTACATTGTTTTCAAACTTCCCATCATGTGATCTCAATCCTGGGGGGGGGGGGGAGGCATGAAAGCAGCTCTGAAGTAGGTGCTCATTAGTGAGAAGGAAAGGCCCTAAAATACAGTGTGCTTTTTTTTTTTTTACTCCGTGGCAACCAGAAACTGTATAAAAAACAAACGTTAATAGCAGGGGCATTAAAGAGCAGTCACATCCAAGCTATTCTTGGTCTGAATAAATCACTGCCACAGCTTTGACTGACCCTACTTGGGCACTTTTTCCAGGTCTGACGCTGCAGCCACTATCAAACCACACAGTATATATAGATACATTGGCTGCATGGAAAAAACAGATTTTAAGACTAAAAGAGAAGCCCTGTTCCTGTGTGTGTGTGGTGGTGATAACCATGACATCCAGATCAACAGGCTCCAGTACGAGGAAAGTCTCTATCTTAAAAACAAAAGCAAAAAAAAAAACACATTTATATATACACACACACACACACACACACATATATTGTAATGCAGGCGGAGAAACTATTTTATTACAAACATGTATTTTAAACTATTTTTTTATTTACACTTTTTATAAAACTTATTTTCTTTTACAGTGCCCATTTTCTAAGCACAATAATACCCTCCAGGGTGGGCTGTATTAGGGAATCCGGGACCTTCTAGGGACTATAAGGCCCTCTGCCTGCTGTGTCGGGCCTCATTACTCTCCTGGGTGATCTGGTATTCCCCAATACTGCCCACCCTGTCAGGTATTATTGCTTACGTGATCACTGAGGGAATTGGAAAAGATTCCAGCAACACGAATTCTAGTATGATCAGTATATAATGTCCAGTCTAGTAGTGTGTGGTTCCCAGTTTTGGTGTTGAGCCTGGAAAGTTCAGTGATCAGTTGCGTAAGGTTGGCATCAAGAAGAAGGGCCTGCAACCCAGTTACGGTGTCAGACACACAGTTTTGATTGAAGTCCCCAAGCATTATAATTTCTCCAGGTGAGTGCTTGGCAACCACCTGTAAAAGAGACTCTGTGGCAGAGGTTGCAACTCAAGGAGACATACAAATGCATTCCAAATAGAGTGCCTTTGTCTTACCAAGCAGAATTTTGACAAACAGATTTTCACTTACAGTATGGTTCAGTGAGGGGATATCCACAATGGAGGCACTAAGTGTAGAGTTAACAAAAATAAGGACACTGCCACCTTTTTCTCAATACTGTTCTTCCTAAAGACATTAAAACCCAGTAAGTTGACATCATGTCAGAGCACCTGGGGCTTAAGCCAGGTCTCAGATTTGGCAATCACGCCCAGTCTGTAGATGGCAACCCAGCCCTCTAGGTCTTACATTTTAAGCCTCAGATAATTAATGTTCATATGAACCAGCTTGAGGGCCTTGGTTTAAGCTTAGCATGGATCAGTTGAGGAGCTAATTGTATAGTTCAGGGAGCGGGAACCTGGGTTTTATTCTACGTTCCCACATAAGGCCAGTTTTAACTTTACCAGGTACCTGAAGCATTTAGTCAGATACTGTAGATTGTAAAGCCCTTCTACATTTTGGTCAAGCATGCATAGAACATATTGTAGCAGTTACCCTTTTGAGTTAGTCCATGGGATATTGGAAGGAATGGGTCATTGGAGACTGCAGCTGGGAGGGGTACCAGTAGTGTGGAAGGTGGGAGGACCCATTCCTTGGACAGAGAACATCATTCAAGAGCGGTACCTGATCTACATAAAGCAGTATAATAATATATGACAGCATTATAGCAATACCATAGGACTTCATAATAGTAGCTGGTATGAATTATAATACAGCCAGGGAAACCTATAATCCCAAAATCTTGTAAATAAGTCCTTCTAGCACCTAGTGGTCAAGAGGTAACCAATAAGCAGGGTAATGAATTATGCCTTTATAAACAGGCTATTTCAGATTATAGCTGGCAAACAATGAATTCAACTTAACTTTTTAGTAGTTCAATTATATCCTATATAGACATCAGCTATATACAGTAAGAACAGACTGTTTTTACTAGCAACAATTGGAGTATGTCATGCAATAGTATTAACCAGTTAGCATTAGACATGTCCCTAAGCAGAAGTGGCACACTAACAGGGTATTTGTAACAACCACAGTATAGTAAGAGTGAGTACACAAGTACTGGTCCCTATATTACTGTTTATGCAAGCACATAGGTGGCTATGCACAAAAGTGTGTAATGTGCACTAGGAACCAATGTAAGAGTGCTGTGCAGTTATGTGGCATGCCAGACCCCTGTGATACATGGCATTCACCAATGGCTATGCACACCATGCACATGCAGGGGTTGGAGCATAATGTGCAGGCAGACAGGGTGGTGCCGGGCTAAGCAGGAATGCCCCTTGATCCCACCATATAAGGCAATGGAACACCCCCAGCATAGTGCCTTGGCTGTGAATGCCACACAGCAGAGTGTGGAGTGACCAATGGTGGATCCAGAGGATGGTATGGTGGGCAGTCCACAGCAAGAGGGTGGAGGCGATGGGGCTGCAGGACGGGGGAAATGTAGACTTGGATGGGACCGCACACACACAGCTGAGGGTGCCCACGGGCACACAACTTCTCAGGTGGCCAAGTGGCTGCCATGGTAACTGACAGGCAGAATTACAGTTGCCTGCATTGTGCCTAGGCCCTGACAACCCCAACCCCCGAGGTGAAGACCAGGCTGTGGCTAGACACACAGGCAGGTGTCAATACCGACATTGCTGAGGCCAGAACACTTACAGCCATTAAGCACAAGTGGTGTGACTTGAAGGCAGCGGTGAAGAAAAAGGTTGCCGTTTGCATGAGGACACTGTGGCATGGGTGGGGGACTACCATGCAGTAACAATCAACTGACACTCCTGGAGCAGCTGGTGGCTAAGATGCTTACCAACAAGGAGGTCCACGGCAGGGAGGCCAGTGTGGACTCCATGGCAGGTAGAGCCACATATCATGTGGCACTACACAGGCTGAGCTCACCATGGCTGCATTAACCCTGTTGCTTTGCACCCACAGGCAGTGCTGACACAGCCCAGTGGGGTGCAGTGTCCACCAGGGACCCACCATCTGCAACCCATGACTGGCACCACCCAACTGGAGACCTCAGATACATATGAACACCCTTGGGGGAGACTAGCACAAACCCATGACAGGAACATGACCCCGTAACCTGCCCATTGTCTCCTAACAGGTGCAGAACTGGAGACAGAGACCAAGGCAGAGACAGACAGTGACAAGGTCAGCACTGTTGTGCCATGTGAGGAGGACATGGTGTCGGGGAGTGAGACAGCAGCAGGGTCCTGTGATCCACCCACATATGCAACAGGCACAGGAGCCTCTGAGACAGCACTGCCAGGTTGGCCATTTGCAGTGAGTGACTAGCAGGGGTGGATGGCAGCAACACTTCCCTGGCTGCACCCGGTGGAGCATCACACACATGCAGCAAGGACAGTGGGGATGAGGGACCATCTACATGACTGATCAGATGCCGCTGAACAGCCAGGGCACAGAGCTACATAGAGGGCCAGTACTGTGTGCTGTAGCAGCTGCAGTGGGACCTGCTGTATGTGCAAAGGTGCAATGGTAGCAGGCAATATGGATGAGTATTATTGAGCTGCTCCACTATGAGCAACTCAGTAACACCACATCTATGCAGAGCGAGAGAAGAAACAGCGCTGCGGTTTGGAAATAGCCAGTGTAGTACTGAGGGATATGTGCTATACTTGCTATAGTGAGAAAAAGAAAAAGAATGTGGCTGAGCTTTGCCGAGCTGGCTGTTTAGCGTAACGGCATGTACCACTGCCATTGGAACCTGTGGTACAGGGATCAAATCCTGGTGCGGGTGGATCTTTTTGCATCCGGAGGGGCTTCTATTTTTACTAAGTCTGCTCCCCCTGGAGTTGAGAATCATTATTTTGGGGCGTGTGAGGGACAAAGTCCCCTGCATAAACATAGATACTCTGTCATACAGGACCGTCGCTGTTTGTGGCAATCTCTCTAGTGCAACATCACCCTTTTGACCAGGGCGTTTTTTTCATCGCTTTAATGAGCAGCATGATAAGGGAATCACCCTTATCACATAAGACCAAGTGTAACACCACCACCTTGGAGGCCCATACGGGGTGGCATGGGACATGTACACTGCCATCCTGGGGTGTGTCATGGCACTGGAGGGCAGTCAGGGACAGATGCGGTCAACCCCGTCATGCAGCAGCACAGTGGTGCACACACAGGCAAATGTGACTGACATTGACACCCAGTGGTCACCACCATCTCCGTGTCCTGACCGGCAAGCAGTGCTGAGCAGGCCTCACATGGCACCCCCCCCATGGCAGCACACCAGGATGCTGGAGAGACACCATCAACACTGCCCACACATGCTGCACCAGGAGGCAGGGATGGGAAGGTCTCAGAGGAGGATGGTGGCCAACAAGGTGAGTCAGTTAGAGTGGCCATGGACACCACCAGAACAGAGCAGTCCATGTGTTAATGTAGGTGCTGGTCAGTGGCACATGCACTAGGTAGACAACTATAGAGCAGAACATCTGCACGGCTACTGGCAAGCCCAATGGCAATAGGACTGGTTAGCCATGCGCCACAGTGCAGCAATAACCGACATCATCCCCATGCACACGTCCACTCCACCCCCCCACACAACCACTGGCACTTATGAGTGTCCCACACACACAAGCACACAATGAGCATCACACTCCAGGAACACCGGGCATGCCCCCCCACACACTCACCCACACCGTGGTGCACTCAGTAGCTGGTGTCATCATTGTTAACCCCTACCCTCTATGGGACACACACTAGACTGGACCATGTACACAATCCCACCAAACAGCCATGCCATCCTGTGATGGCAGTGGGACATGCCTGCGCCACGTCATGGTGCTGCCATGCAGTATTTTCAACCTTTGTAGCAGAATGTGCCGTTGACTAGTGCCTGCCTGGCTTCATGGCTGCCAACTGACTATAGCTCCCTGCCAGGTATGTCATCATCCCCATCATCCCGAGGGTCATCGGGTGGTGCCTGTGGCATGGGCATATTGCTGTGCTTAGCAATGTTGTGTAGCATAACAAACACTGAGAACACCCTGCAGGCCTTAGCGGGGGACAGCACTATGCTTTCCCCTGCATGGTCCAGACATCTGAACTGCATCTTCAGCTGGCCTATGGTCCTCTCGACAGTGTTCCTGGTCCATCCGTGCACCGTATTGTATGACTCCTTAGCCGGCATGCCAGGAACAAGGATAAGTGTCATCAGGTATGGTTGTAGTGGATAGCCGCTGTCACCTGCAAGGAGGAAACACAATGTGTCAATGCCATGCTGGCTGGCAATGTGGGTGCATGTATATACCTGCAGAGGAGTGCTACTCATGGACCAGCCACCCATCCAACAGACCGGAACACAGCATCGCACCTAGGCCTGATGAGTCCAGGATGTATGAATCATGCGAGGAGCCAAGGTACTTGGCACACACGTCAGTGAAGATGCCTCATATGTCACACATGACCTAGCAATTAATGCCGTGAAACCCCTTGCGATTGTGATATGCCTCCTCATGCATCACTGCCATCAGGATAGCAATGTGTGGCCATTGATGGCACCACACACATTGAGCATCCTATGCATGGTGTAGAAAGCAGCCTTTGTCGCTCTGACATCAGTCGCCATGGCAGAGAAAAAGATGTGCTCCTCCACATGCTCAAAAAGGGTGTCCGTCACCTGTGCAATGGCCCTGGACACGGATGACTGGATCACCCCTATGGTGTCACCTGTCACTCCCTGGAAGAATCCTGTCACATAGTGTGCCAGGGCATAGAGTATCTTCATCTCCACGGGCATGGCCTGTGGCCTACATATCCATGGGGCAACTGTGTTACAGATACTGTCACACAGTGGCGCTATGACGTCCCATGGGATCCAGAATCTCTCGATACAATGTGTGTCCTGCCATGTCACCATGTTGATGCTGGTGTGGAACAATCATGACAGCGGGCCTCTGCTCTGTCTCCTTTCAGTAGGTCAGCAATGAGATGGACGTTCAGTAGCACCCCAGGGCACTCCTACCTCACCGTTACTGCTTCCTATTAGATGGTGCACCATACACAGTGGCCCCTTATGTACTGTCACTATGCACTGTGTATGTCCTTAAGGGGGAGGGGCCATGTGGCACCATGCCCCGCCCGCGTATGTGGCAGCGACATGTGCCTGCAGGGTCACATGACTGTTCTGTGGAGGGTGCCATATGCAGCGAGCGATGGTAGGTGTAATGACTGATTGGAAATCAATGTTCCCCCAGCATCTTTGGTGGGTGTCTGAGGAGGAGTATACTGATGCTTGGGGCTACGGGGACCTGTGGCGTGTCAGGGGCTTTGACAAGGAGGGTATCCGGTTGTCTGCCCACCAGGCTGCCTGTGTAAGGGTGTGTGTGGGTGTATGCACACAGCTTCATGACTTATGGTGTGGGCCCATTGTTCTCCACAGGACCAGCATGGGAGGGCCACGTGGCTGGAGCTGACCCTGCAGGTACAGCCAGATAGGGTGAAATGCTATGTCTGAACCCCCCTGAGATGGAGCCACAAGTACAGGGAGGAGTGTCCCTCATATATGATATTGAAGGATGCGGGCTCGGACCTCTTCTACGAGTATATGGGCTATGTGGTCTGGGAGGTCTATGCCCCATCACTGGTAAGTACACAGTGGTTGCCTCAGCCAGGGTGGGGGGGGGGAGTTGGGGTTGGTTGCCTGTACACGTGTCCTAATTTGTTTTCCTTTGCCTTACAGTGCTACAGGGGCCCAGTACTACGGATGATGCTGTGATACACTGGGAAGAACTGGCAAGCAGAAGAGGTGGAGGAGGAGGAGGAGGAGGATGCCGACTGCTCAAGACCAACCAATCTATGGCCCTGGCAAGGACCGTAGGGGGTGCAGGACAGGTGCAGGCCATCTGAGTTCTGGGCCATGTGGAGTGACTGTTTACTGCTGTGTGTTGGGGGGGTCTGCTTTTGCCTGATGTGTACCCATGAAGCTGCCTATTAAACATGTTATACAATTGCACCTGTGTCTTCATTGCATGGGGGTTGCATGTCCAGGGGTTTGGGGGTGGGGCATGTCCATATGGGGGGTGGGTTGGGCATGGGGTTGTGCCCATTTGTGGCATGGTGTGAGCCTGTGCAACCACACAGGGGCCCATCCTGGGTGGCATGCCGCTGTCCACATGATGCCACTGTGGCATTGGCACTTGTGGTATGGCTCCTACAGGGTCATTACACCACATGTGCCCTGTTCCCCTCAGACCACAGTGTGGGTGCAGTTCTCTGACCCCAGCACATGTGGCTGCTTTGTGTGTCCTTTTCCTGTGGGTGGTGCCACTCACCCAGTGGGGCTTGGACCAATGAATGATGCCATGCTGCTCAGGGTCATGTAGCCAAGCATGGCCTGATACTATTTATGTACATCCATGCGTGACTGTACTGTGGCATGCTCTGGGTCAGGTGGGTCATCTCGTGGCATGTACCCCATGCCAGAGCTTGTGTGGGGGCAGCGGTCCATGCACCGGTACGCCACCCCTGCCCATGGCATAGTTTACACAGTGCCGCTTACACGGCATTCCATTGTTCATTGTTGTGCATGCATGTAGCTGTTGCCTACATGCCATGGTCCACAGCCATGTCCCCACGTATGTGCACTGTGGAACTTTCTGCACTCTCTCTGCACGCCAGCTATGCACCAATTGTGCATGCCACGGGCTTGTGGCGTGTGCACCGGGCTGACTTAGTGGTCTTTGCTCATGTCCTACACACGGCATCGTGCTGCGCAGCCCATTCGTGCATAGGACCCATGCTTAATACAAACCAGGAAGGAAGTGTTAGATTGAGGCTATTGCAGTAATGTTAAGAAATGTAATACAGTTAGAGTCACAGCCCTGGGTTACTCACTTACTTAGAACAAACCAGGTTATTAAGGATACTTGCAGGTAAAAGCATGCAAATTGAGTAAACATACAGAAATCACATCCCTCCTACTCACTTACGTCTCCCTATGCTCCAATTGCAATTTCCCAGCTGCTGATACAAATCAGTTTTGGGGTCTATATCTTTTATGGGCCAGTGGGGGATCGATGGGACGGCCAAAAACTCCTCCATTGTTGATTCCATATCTCAGAAGTGGGTCTCCTGAGCTTTTTTTTTATAGCCTCATTTACCCCTATTTTTTGCCCAAACCCCCATCTTATCCATGCACACACACGTGTGGAGACACCTCCATGCTGTGCTTCAAGAGACCCTCCCTATGTGCCACTCCCTCCTGCCTGTGCCACCACCAGACCTACCACAGGAGAGGAGAGCTGCCATTAGGCTGCTCAATCCTGATCTTCCCCTCACCCTCCATGCTGGCTCCCCAATGACCTGAGTTCATTCCCAAACCCAGGTCACTGGCATGATGTGAGGTAAGGCAGAATACCTCAGACCTCTGCACCACAGGGCCAGCTCCAGGTCTCCTGAGCTTTAAGGATAAAAGTCTGGTTTAAGGTGCAGGGGAAGGGCAAAGAAAGAGACAGAGAGAGAGTCAGTAGTTGCCTCTGACCCTTGATGTGCAGAAAGGCTCCCACGGTGGCTGAAGATATTGTTGGTAGTAACCGAAATTTAAGAAGCCTGCTAAAATTCAAACTTGGTGCCTTTTGTGCTGTGCCCAGCTAGTGGCTCCTTAAGAACAACTCCTCCATTGCCTGGCATGGTCCATATCTCAGGAGCTGGTCTCCTGAGCTTTAAAGATAAAAGTCCAGTCTATGGTGCAGGGGAAGGGGGAGGGCAAAGAAACAGTCAGTTGTGCCCTCTGATGTGCAAAAAGGCTCTGGCAGCAACTGAGGAATACTGGTAGTCCCTGCAATTTAAGGAGCCTGCTAAAATTTAAACTTAGCTGCCTTTTTTGTTGCACCCAGCTATTGGCTTCCTTAGAAAAACTCCTCCATTGTCTGGTGGTGTCTGTTTCTCAGGATTGGGTCTTCTGAGCTTTAAAGATAAAAGTCTGGTCTACAGTACAGGGGGAGGGCAAAGAAACAGTTATGTCCTCTGACCCCCGATGTGCAGAAAAGGCTTCAGCAGTGGCAGTGGGTACAATTTTGTAGAAAAAAAGCATTAAGTAAATGGCAGCTAGTAATCCATAGCTGTTGGTAAGCTGGCAGGAAATCTTGCAAGGTATACAAGATAGTACTGTATTTAGAAGATAAGCAGCGCATAGCTTGCAGTCTAAATTCCAAGTTAGCCATCTGTGCACAACAGTCATGTGATATGGTGACTGGCAGGAGATGAGCAAAGGTAAATTACAGGAGACAAGACATGTGGAATGGCAACAGTTGAGTAGTCTCTGGCTTGTAGTCTGTTCAGTCAGTTGTGTGCTACTGACAAAAGTGGTTTGTCAACTGAAGGGTAACAAGGGAATACAGTAAATGAAAGGTGATGGTCTGAGAGGAAAAGATTGAAAAATAAGCATGGCTAAATGCACACAGTGTTTAACTGGGCCCACCTGACCACCCTTTTGAACTGATGTTATTTTGTTTTATAACCCAACTTTCTTGGTTTTGTTGCCAGCTATAGGCTACACAGATTTGACTTGTTTTTTTCTTTTACTTTCATGAATTATGATGTGCGTGCACACTACAGTTTTATTTTAAAAATTTTTAGGTATGAATGACTGAGGTAGCATTGTTAGAGTTACTGTGGTGTGTTGGTGTTCTTTTTTTTTAATTTATGTTTTAATTTTTGAGCTATCCACTCAAGAACAGCAGATCAGTCAGAAATAGAGACTTTTTTTGAGGATATCTCTTGCTTTAGGCCACACCTATGGAACTATAACCACCAGTCACTAGGACCACGCAAACTTTTTAGCTAGCAGTCTACTAGGGGCCACCCACAGCAACATCATCCAATGATGTCCCTCACATATAAGTGTGGGCGGCCCCGTGCCCTCCTCAGTTCTTTTCATGCAGTTGACATCACACCTTGAACTCCACAGAGACACTGCCTCTTCAGTCGATGACCAAATCTTCAATTTCTTTTTCTTTTTCCCTTTCTCACCCTAGTTCATTAATCACTTTATTTTTTAAAGTGATTTTAGCCTTTGCTTTTGCCGACCGACCCTGAGAATCTCTTTAGATACTGTGGGTGTGGTAATAAGATTTATGATAAAGATGACCACGATGCTTGTGACAACTGTCTTGGCATGGAGCCCGGTGTTAAGGCCTGTGAGGTCTGCTGTGGATTAAACCAGGTTATTAAGTGGCATTGCCAGAAGGTCTCAGAGTCTTTCTTCTGGGAACAGAAGGTTGCCAGAATGGAGAAGGAGCTCCAGGTAAGAAGCTCTTCTGTGTTGCCAGCTCCATCCATGGGTTCCACTCCTCCAATGTCTGGAACAAGTTGGCTGGTAAACACAAGCACTGGGAGAGGGATAGGAGTCAGAAGAAATCCTTCCCAGCATGTTCCTTGTCTCTGCTTTGAGTGTCAGCCACTGCTGTATCATCATCATCTGCCTCAGTGATGACTCCCACTGCTAACTACACCATCTCTTCCACAGGGTCAACCTTGGCAGTGAAGCCCACTGGTTTTTCTTTGGTCAGCAATGGGTCATCAATGTTGGGCCTCCTGACACCCCTCTGATGTTCCATCCCCTGCTGTTCAGACCTCTTCTTACTCAGAGGCAACAGACACAGAGTTCCTCTGGACCTGTCTTGGCTGGTGCTGGCCTGTCAACACTGGGATTCCTGACTCACCTGTTGATGCCTTCAGCCATTTTGTCAATGCTAGGGATTCATCCTCCCCCATCAATGCCCCAGGCCACCAGGTCAATGTTGGGGTCTCAGCAACCCTTGTTAATGCTTTAGATCATACCACCAACACCAGAGATCCAGCATCCCACCGTCAGCGCCACAAGGTGCTCCTATGATGCCAGTCACAATCAATGCCCAGACTATGCTCTCTTCTTTTTGGGAGTTCATGCATCGCCCTGCTTCTCCTCCAGACTGGGTGATGCTGGAGCCTACTAGGCCAACTCCTGCACTGACACCCTCCACATCAATGATCCTTGCTTTCCCTCAGTCATGGATGTCCTCTGTGCCCTATTCAGAGCCATTTTATGAGGATGAGTACCATGTTGACCTCCTCCCACTTCAGGCAGAGAAGGAGGAGGAAGAGGGGGCTAGGAGCCCCTCCAGCTCTAGCTCGACAGTTTCCTGAGGGGGTAAGGACTCCATCAAATATACCCCGAGGTCCCCTCCTGAAGATCCATCCTTCATCTCAGTGATGAAGCAGCTACAAACAGCTATGGGGTTTGATGCTGAGGAGAAGGACATTACCTGGAGAAATCTAGCTAAACATTTGGAATTGCCAGATTCTCCCCCTCTGATTATTCCTCCTCTGCTGGATGCATTAGAGGATGCCACCATGGCTCCCTCCTATAGGCCAAATATGATCCCTGCCATGCCCGGAAAAGCAGACAAATTGTACAAGACTCCCTCAGGGAAGCATGTTTTCACAGAGCAACCTCAGGTAGATTGAATGGTGATAAATGCTGCCCATGACAGGTCCAAGAGACCTCAACACCTCAGCTGTCTTTCCCTAGATACGGTGTCCTGAAAGCTGTATCTGATGGGAAAAAGAGCCCATGCCTCTGCCATGTTGGCCCTCAGAATAATCAATTACATTGCCCATATGGTCAAATTCTAGAATACTCTCTAGAAAAATTCAAAAGCTGATGCTCAGGCCCTCCAAGATGATCCCCAGAAGCAGAAGCTGCTTAAAGCCCTCCAGTCTGGGGAAGATGTGGGCAAGCACCTTTTGAGAGCTGCGTATGATGTCTCCAAAGCCTCTGCTAGAGCAACTGTGGTTGGCATCTGACTAAGAAGGCATTCTTGATTCAGGGTGTCTGGCTTTGCTAGTGACATACAACAGTCTATGCTGAATGTCCCCTTCAGAGGCTACAAGCTCTTTGGTGCAGATGTGCAGGACATCCTTTCTTACCTACAGGCCTCAGGGAGGACCCAGTGGTTGCTCCACTTGCTTCTTCATCCCCAGCCAAGAAGTGGCCAGAAGGTGCTATTTTTCAGGCCTCCCACATACCAAACTGAGTACCCAACAGCCAGACAAGTGCCGAGCAGAAACAGTCCTGCCTACCCCTACCTCCACAACTGGGAAAGACCCTAGAGATGGAGGTATGGCACTGGCTGCTGGTTCTACTTCAGCATGACTCCTTACTAGACACCTTCCTTCCTTCCAGTACTACAGGAGGAGGTGGTAGAGGGGCACTTATCCCTCCACCTGGACAGGTGGCAGAAGATCAAAAAAGATTCTTGGATCCTGCAGCTCATAGAACAAGACCACACTCTAAAACTTCTGGAGTGGCCTCCAGATCTACAGTACCCCCAGTTTATTCCCACTGCCCTCCAGACCACATTCTAGTGCTACTGGAGGAAGTTTGCATGCTACTGCAGAAAAGGGCCACAAAGCCATTTCCCAAGGAACAGAGGGTCCTATTCCCACCTCATTCTCATTCTCAAATCCTCAGTAGATATGTGGTCCATCCTGGACCTGATAAACCTTAATTTATACATCCAGTACAAGAAGTTCAGGATGATAACCCTACTAGGTCTGCTGCCTGTACTGCACAAGGGAGACTAAATATTCTCCATCAACATGTGGGATGCATACATGCACATAAAGGAAGTACCTCAGGTTCCTATTATGGAGGAAGTACTACCAGTACAGGGTATTGTCCTTTGGATTGTCATCTGCACCATAGGTCTTTATTAAATGTACAGATTAAATGTTGCAGATAAGGTTGCCAGCATCAGGTCTGGCACCGGTCCGACCTCCCCTATGAGGGATTGCAGTGGTCAACAGGAAGTGGCATGCACTCGGTCTGTCTGGTAAGATTTTCACCGGCTGGAGTTCACTGACATTGTGAAGATCATCCAAACATTGCGACCAACTAGTTGTAGTTTGGATCCGGGTCCTACACCTCTCTTAGTAGGATGTGTCGAAGTTATCTGCTCAATCCTTGTTGACATTGTCTGGAAGTCTTTGGAAAGGGGGGTCTTTCCTGACCCCCTCAAGGAGGCGGTCGATCAACCACTCATTGAAAAATCCTCCTTTGATCCGGATTGTCTAGCTAACTAGTGACCTATCTCTAACCTGCCATTTGTTGGTAAGGTTATTGAAAAGGCGGTTGCGTTGCAACTGGATGATCATCTTACAACTCACAATGTCTATGATACTCTCCAGTCTGGTTTTAGGAAGAAGCACAGCACGGAAACTGCCCTTGTCCGGGTATTGAATGACCTCCTAATGGCTAGAGATTGAAAGGCATGTACCATTCTGGTCCTTCTCGATCTCTCTACTGCATTTGACACTGTAGACCATGGTGTGCTGCTGGAGCACCAGCGGGTTTTTTGTGGGCTGTCTGGTACAGTCCTCAAATAGTTTCATTCTTACCTCAGGGACAGGTCCCAGAGAGTTGCCACTGGAATCTATTCCTCTGGTGCTCACTCCCTGCCTTGTGGGGTACCGCAGGGTTCCATTTTAGCTCCCATGTTGTTTGCAGTGTATATGATGCCATTGGGAGAAATCAGGCAATACAGTCTGGGTTTTCACTGCTATGCAGATGATACTCAGCTGTATTTGTCCTTTCTGCCCGGTCAGGATGATGCACTCTCCGTGCTAAATAATTGCCTTGCTGAGATCAGACTTTGGATGAGTTCCAGCTGGCTGAGACTGAACCGGATAAGACTGAGGTGCTGGTAGTGGACCCAGGTCGTCGGGGTAGGTTTGGGGCTGGACAACCATCAGGCTTATTACTTGGTGGATATGTCTCTGCCTCTGATCAGGGCATAATCTGGGCGTTATTTTTGATGATGGTCTGACCTAAAATCACAGGTGTCAGCTGTTGTCAAATCCTCTTTTTACCATCTGAGGAATATCACCCGGGCGAAACACCTGGTTCCTCCAGGTGATCTCCCAACATTGGTCCATGCCTTTGTCACTACCCATCTTGATTACTGCAATTCCATCTACCTAGGGCTACCTGGGGTTGATATCCACCGCCTGCAGCTGGTGCAGAATACGGTGGCCAGGCTTTTGACTGGGACTTCTAGAACCAATCACATTACACCTGTGCTCCGCAAACTGCACTGGCTGCCTGTTTGGTGGCAGATCACCTTTAAGGTTGGTTTACTAACCTTTAACACCCTACATGATCAGGGACCTGGTTACCTGAAAGATCTTCTGATACCCTACTGCTCCCTCCGTCCTCTCTGTTTCACCAACAAGGGATTGCTAGAGATTCCTAGGGTTCGATTAAAGACATCAGGATCCCATGCTTTTGCTTTCTCAGCACCAACCCTGTGGAATTCTCTACCTCGTTGGTTGAGAGAATGCCCAACTGTCGACAGATTTAAAGTTGGGTTAAAGACATATTTATTTAGTTTAGCTTTTCCTTAGTTATGGATGATATGTTTTAATGTTTGTTTTAAAATCTTATTATCATGTATATGTTTTTATGTACAGTGCCTTGGTTCTGAAAGGCACTATAAAAATAGATTTGATTTGATAAATGTTTGGTGGTGGTGGTGGCAGCAGCCCTCAGGAGAGAGGGACTTAGATCTTCCCTTACCTGGATGACTGGTTGCTCAAAGCTCAGTCTGAGGAGCAACTGACCCACACCCTAGTGCATTCCAGACAGCTGTTCCATGCATTAAAGATTATAGTCATCCTGCCTAAGTGAGTATTGACCCCCTTTCAGCATCTTCAATACATAAGAGTTATACTGGACACTGCCCAGGGTGCGGCCTTCCTGCCCCCAGACAGGAAAGAACACCTGATAGCACAGGCTTGGCTGCTTTTCAGCAACTGGTATGTCACAGTCAAGACATTCCTACAGCTGCTGTGCTTGATGGCTGCAGCCATTGTTATGGTTCCCCTGGTGAGGCTGCACATGTGGATCCCCCAATGGACTTTACGAGTCCAATGGGACCAACACGCAGACGATCTAGAAAAACAGGTTCAAGGCACTTCACCAGTAAAGAAGGTGCTGCAGTGGTGGATGGAACCAAGCAATTTACTCAAAGGGGTTCCTTTTCTGATCACCTCCCTCATCAGTTCCTCATCAAGGATGGGCTGGGTGGCACACCTGGGTTCTCACCAGATGCAGGGTACAAGGACCACAATGGAGAGTTCCCTCCACATAAACACTGATGATGACCATTCTATAGCACCTGCAAGCCTTTCAGGACTGCCTGTCCCCGGGACCTCTACTAGTGCAGATATGCAACGTCATTGTAGTTCATTACATCAGCAAACATCAACAAACAAGGAGGGGGACACAGTTATAACCCCTGTACAGAGGAGCGATGAGTGTCTGGTACTGATCTCTAGAACACAATCTAGAAGTATCTGCAGTCCATGGTCCTGGCACTCCAAACATCTTGGCAGACAGACTAAACAGGTTGCAGTACAGGATGCACAAGTGGGAACTCCTGACCTTGGTCGTGGAAGACCTGTTCGACAGATGGGATCTTCTAGATTGGAACCTTTTTGTGAAACAGCTGCTTTTCTGCTCTCTTGCTCCATGGCCTGGAGCTTTCTGGTGAAACGTGTTGTCCCTCTCTTGGAAAGGAAGGTTTCTCAAAACCTTCCCTCCCATCACACTAATTCAGGGGGTACTGATCAAGCATCAGATGGAAGGAACAACTATGGTCCTCATTGCTCCTTTCTGGCCTCATCAGATCTGGTCCCCCTTACTGTAGCAGTTAGTAGTAGAACCTCCAGTATCCCTGCCCCCTGTGCAAAGGCTTGCTATCACATGATCAGGGCATCCTGGTCCATCTGGACCTCAAGTCACTAGACCTCCATGCCTTGCTCCTAAGCACATAGCCTTGGCTAGATGTGGGGTATCCCAAAAGGTGGCTAATGTCCTAGTGGCTGCTATGAAGCCTTCCATCAGGGCCACTTATTCCATGAAGTGGAAGTGGTTTGCTCTGTGGATGGCTTCCCATCATTTGTATCCTTTCTCTTTTTCAATTAATCAGATTCTGCAGTACTTGCTGTCCCTCTTGGATTCTGGCCTGCAATAATCCTCCATGAAAGTGCACCTGGACACTATTTCAGCTGTCCATGTGCCCACTGAGGATAGTATGGTGGCACAGCTATCGGAAGTACAATAAGGAACATCCTAGGGTTGTGAATGGCCACGCCACAAGAGGCATGGCCACTTCTGTTGCCTGATTCAGGCATTTGTCAGCCATGGAAACCTGTACCGCCACTTGGAGTGCTGTCCATGCTTTCACTAAACACTGCAGTCTGGACATCACCTCTAGGAAATGTACTGGCTTTGGCCTGGCTATGCTTCATGGCCTCCTCTTTTAGGTCTATAGCCTCCAGTCACTCAGAATGTCTCTGTCAGTACTGCTTGGCACTGATTCTATAGGTGTGGCCTGATGCCAGAGATATCTTCAAAGAAGACAGTACAGTTATGTAAGATCTTACTGTAACAGTAGATCTTTGAGAGAATCTCTTGCATCAGGCCATGCCTTCCAGTTCTAACCCTCCATCCCCCTTGGGTTTAGAGCTTCTTTGCCTTTGTCTCTCTCTCCAGGACAGTCTACCTTGCATTTCACCTTACCCCATGGTGGGAACCTCTGGCTTTCCCTCAGTTCCCCAGCAGAAGATTCTCTGTATCTGGTCTCTGGCAGAAGAACTGAGGAGAGCTTGGAGCTATCCACATTTAAATGGGAGGAATGTTGTTGGCTGACATCATCATGGGAGGCCCCTTGTAGACTGCTAGCTAAAAGGTTTCCTTGTGTTACTAGTGCCTGGTGGTTATAGTTCTACAGGTATGGCCTGATGCAAGAGATTCTCTGGAAGATCTACTGTTACAAGAAGTTCTTACATAACTGTACTTTAGAGTCAGAAAGATGTTATCCAAGAAAAAGATATTTGGCATAAGGTACATGACTGAAAGAAGTCTAAGGCAGAGATTGTCATCATTATTCTTCACCAATTTACCTTGACCTTACAATAAAGATTGGGGAAAATGCACATGTGTGTATATGTATGAGTGTAATATTATTTTATGTATTCTATAGAGTCAAAGAGGGGCCCCCATCATTTCTAGCATCACTAAAGGTTTGGTGGAAGAAACAGAAAGGTGACTGGAATCAGACTGGACATGAATGTCAAAACAGGATGAAGCAACATGGGACTTCCTTCAGTAGTACTAGTCCTCAACAACACTGTCAATTGACTCATCATCACTACTGTCCAAGCAGTGTTTTGGAAGTGTACCTGAGTACCCACCAAACACAGCATAGTCCAGTTTAATAAATGTGAGAATGTTAACATTTCCTGGTGTTATTTTCTTCTCCTATAACTAGAAACATAGCCAACTGTTCTACATATTGTTTCTGAACAGACACTCATTGCTGGACAACTTTAAAAGAACATAGAAAATTCTAGCAGAACTGGGATCTGTTTCTTTGAAGGGAACATGGCAATATTCAGCAGCTGCAACACTTTTTTTTTCCTGAGTCTCTTGTCATTTTTAGTGCACATTTATTAAGGGTCAGTTCTTTACACTGGCTGAGGCCTATAGTACCAGATTGAGGAAGATCTAGCCAACATATTTTGAGATGTAAATTTAATGTTGTTGCTAAAACAAAGTGTTCTGATTCCAGCATCATGGCATTCCTTTGCTGTTTCCAGAGACAAAAACAGCTTTTGTGCAAGAAATCTAGATTTAGTAGTTGCCGTATTGGTCCTTGCAAGAATAGATCCAGAAGCAAATGATTTGATACCTTTTAATGGACCAACATAGATGTAACAACAAGAACAAAGTGCTCTAGCTTTCGGACCAACCAGTCCTTCTTCAGAAGCTAATGGCAGTTGTTTAGAAAATACAATACTTATAACAGCTAGATCATGCAGAAAAAAAACATAAAAAATATATAAAAAATTCCCATTGGTTCCAAATACTCATTTAAAAAAATACAGAAGATGATGTCAGAGAAGTTTAACAGTACCATACTGCCTTCAGCCAGGAGGGTTCCCGGGTCAAAGGCGTTTGGTGGAACACACATACAAAGAATCCTACTGCATATAAATTTAATTGACATAAGATAACACTGCTGAAGCAGATGACTCTTAAATCAAGCTATGAGTGTCACAGTTTGTATAAGGATGTGATTACTGAAAGGCAACCCCCACCCAGATTAAAGACAAACTAAGATTGTCTTAGGGCTCCAAGAAGTTTCAATGCCTGCATTATAGACAAGAATTTACCAGTAAAGTTGTCTTAAAAACATCAGTGCACACTGTATGATGTGTAAAACCTAGCTGGACCTGTCGCCCAGCTGTACTCTCAAGCTGGATATAAGGCCCAAGAAATTTCAAAAACCTCTAGTGTAGTGACAGGACTGTATAAATGATAATTTAAATATAAATTTACAATATTAGTGTCAAACAAAAAACTCTAGTCGAGGAACCTCAAGGAATTAAGACCATGTAGCCTGATATGTACTGATGTCAGCATACACTGAGAATGTAACAACTTGATGTACCACAAGTGTATAAGGAATCTGAAAAAGAGATAAAAATGTAATTTCTCTCCTCCTCTTCATACAAACAATACATCCTACCCCACCCCACATCACCATAATGTTGGGGAAGGGGAATACCTAGCTTCAAGGAGATGTTCTCTCTCTCTCTCTCTCTCTCTCTCTCCCTCCCCCTCTCACTCTCTCTCTCACTCACTCCCCCCTCTCTCTCTCCCACAGACACACACACACACCTTTATTCACATCAGTCACTGCAATTGTTCCCCAAAGGAATTCGACTTGTCATGAAATCCTAAGTAAAAGGGCTCATGTCTCCTAATACCTACAGAGCAAAAATGTGACACTATTTAACTGTACTACTATCTGCATAGTAACAGTTCCAAGGATTCTGGATAGAACTACCATGAAATAAACCTGCCACCATCCCCAGGATAAGGTAACTAGAATTAAATATAAAGTATGTGTGTAAGACCAGAGGTCTAACATACCTACATATCCACAAATTACTACAATATTAGCCTAATGTAAAAAGATCCATCCAGGACCCCCATGCAAATGAGATCACACACCCCAATGTGTACAGAGTTAAAAAAAAATGTTTTATATGTGACAGTATATGATAACACTCCTGTATGTACAGTAACAGGCTAGGTAATCTGAATATGGTGCAATGGAATCAATCCCACCCCTGGGCAAAGATAAAAAGTAAGGAGGAATGAATATTCATTATGTGTGTGAAATAAGAATAGTAACACACTATAACTCCATATATCTAAACAGAGGCCTACTTCAATGTGACAGCAAGCCCCACACCTGTTATATCACATACCTCACAACACATACCCACACACATACATACACACACGTACCCACATCCCACACATGCTGAAGTCCTATAATATGCCAGTCTGAAGAAGAAGAGGTTTGTGAATGTCAGTTTCTGTAGTGTCCCATAAAACCAAGATTAATGTTCATCCCATCTGCTACTATACTGAGATGTAAAATAAGTTTAATCTCAAAAGCTCATCTCTGTCATGTGTTTTTGAGATTTCCTTTTAAGACCACTACTGACATATCTGAGATTGAGTGGTCAGGCTGGGAGAAGTGGTGCCCCACTGGTTTTTCAGTCTTCTTTGCTGTAATAGTATGTCTGTGCGAGTTCATCCTAGTGCGGAGCTGTTGGCGTGTCTCTCCAACATAACCTGTTTGTGGACATCTCTTGCACTGAATGAAATAAACAACATTTTGTGACGTGCATGTATAACTCCCATGCACCTGGAATTGTCTGTTTTGTGATGTAATCACACAGTCCAAGGTAGAAATGAGCTAACAAGTCTTACAGGGGCGTTGATTGCAGGGTCGTGTCCCATTGTGTGACATGGTATTCTGCTCTGGTGAAAGTTTGCTCCTAATAATTAGGCTGCATAAATTTGGTGGTAGTTTAAAAGAATGTAGTGGGAGTTCCTTAAAAATGCAATTAAGGGTTTCATCCTCACTAAATATTGGGTGGAGGTCTTTAATAATATTTCGCAGACGTTCAAGGTCTGGATGATATGTGACTACTAAGGGTATTCTGTCTGTAGCTGTCTTTTCTTTATATTGAAGTAGTTGTTGTCTTGGTATTTGCGTTGCCCGTTCTGTTATCCTGTCTGTCAATTTCACTGGAAGAGTGGTCCTGCTCAATAAAGGTGTTTTTCAACATAGCCAAATCTGTATCTCTGTCATCCTTATTTGAACAAATACGGTGACATCGGAGTGCTTGACTGTACAAGACAGATTTTTTTGTATGGTTTGGGTGATTACTTTTCTTGTGCAGGTATCTCTGTCTGTCTTTTGGCTTTCTGTAAATACATGTATGTAAGGTTCCATCCTTAATGGTGACTGTGGTGTCCAGAAAGTTAACCTTGGTGGTAGAATACTCCAGGGTAAGCTTTATGGTAGGGTGAAGATTATAAAGTTTGTGATGAAACTCTTTGAGTGCATCTGTGCCCTCTGTCCAGATGATAAACAAATCATCAATGTAACGGAAATAAGCTAGTGGTTTGTAGGGGTACTACCTTAAAAAATCCTCCTCCAAGTCAGCCATAAAGTCAGTCCTGTCACTACACTAGAGGTTTTTGAACTTTCTTGGGCCTTATATCCAGCTTGAGAGTACAGCTGGGTGACAGGTCCAGCTAGGTTTTACACATCATACAGTGTGCACTGATGTTTTTAAGACAACTTTACTGGTAAATTCTTGTCTATAATGCAGGCTTTGAAACTTCTTGGAGCCCTAAGACAATCTTAGTTTGTCTTTAATCTGGGTGGGGGTTGCCTTTTAGTAATCACATCCTTATACAAACTGTGACACTCGTAGCTTGATTTAAGAGTCATCTGCTTCAGCAGTGTTATCTTATGTCAATTAAATTTATATGCAGTAGGATTCTTTGTATGTGTGTTCCAACAAACACCTTTGACCCGGGAACCCTCCTGGCTGAAGGCAGTATGGTACTGTTAAACTTCTCTGACATCATCTTCTGTATTTTTTTAAATGAGTATTTGGAACCAATGGGAATTTTTTATATTTTTTTTATGTTTTTCTGCATGATCTAGCTGTTATAAGTATTGTATTTTCTAAACAACTGCCATTAGCTTCTGAAGAAGGACTGGTTGGTCTGAAAGCTAGAGCACTTTGTTCTTGTTGTTACATCTATGTTGGTCCATTAAAAGGTATCAAATCATTTGCCTCTGGATCTTTTGTGCAAGAGTGACACCACAGTTTGAACTTTGCTCCTCAAAGTTTGCCCATCATCTTTCCCGTACCTGCATGAAAGGGGAAAGGGGAAATTGTTTAACCAGGAAAGGCACACTAAGCCGAAGCTTGTTTCCAGTTGTGACCTGGAAGCACAAGGAAGTTAAGTGACTTGCTCAGGGTCACACAGTATGCAAGTGGAAGCTGTGGGATTCAAACCCAGGTCTGGTCTGCTGGATGTCACCAGATTTGCAGCTCAGAGAGAAGACATACACAGAATGATTTGACTTACAGCTGCACAGTCAGTACTCACTTCATGTGTGGCTTCCTCAAATGGCTATAGCAACTGACACAAGTAATATGTAAGATTTCATTGCCCAGAGCTGAGCTGAAAATCCTCTTTCCATATAGCATGGCCCATGGTCGACTAGCACACCACTTTGCATTGTTCCTGGAACCTCAGTAACATGTAAAAAGTCATGTTCCACCTTGTGGCAACATCTTGTTTTAGCAGGTGAATCAGTGAGCTATTTTGCTGTTGCAGAGCCCACAGAATGATACTGCACTGCATGTTTATGAGGTGTTTAATACATAGGGAACAAAATGAGTGAGATAAGGTTGAGCCACTGACCATTGGTAGGTAGAAGAATTATTTAACAAGTCAGTGGAAATACCATGGGTACTGAATAAATACTTTCTGTACCAGTATTTGGGAAGTCAGGAGCATGGCAAGCTTGGGGTAGGAGTTATGGGAGTACTGCAGGCCTAACAGAAGGGAGTGATAAACATGCTAGCATACTCAATAAATACCTAGAGGGTACAAATCTGGGAAATCCCAGTGTTCATATGGTGTCCCCCTACTGGAAACTTTGTAGTTAATCCACAATGTGGTTAGCACAGCATCACCCTTTGTGACATCACAAGGTTCTAAAAATGGGGTAATTCAGTATTACTGTAAGGTAAGGCAGACACTTTCATAAATATATCTGGACTGCTGTCAGCTATATGTATGCTTTATTTTATACCTATTGTATAAGTCTTGTATTTTCAATACTTAGTGTATAATACAGTGTACAGGATTATTCAGCATATAATACAATATTTCTATATTTCTGTGTTGTCCAAGTCAGTGATTCAGTAGGTACTATATCACACTCATCTCTGGGGCAAAAGGATCAGAAGAGCATGGGATTTTGCCCTACATCAGGTACTTTAAAGTAATACTTATAACTGACACTGTGAGTTGGATGTCGGGGTGCTGCATTCATGAGATGTCTTCCTTGGGATTGTAATTGAGGCACAGATCAGGAAGCATAGGAAAACCAGGAGCATTTTCAAAATTTGCAAATAACATTTTATTTTTCTCAGTAACAGCAAAATAAACAAAGTCTGGTCAGAGCCAACAAGGCAGCATAATGCTACATTTAGTGTCAGTGGCTTAGCAGGTTGCACATTCACCTCTGAGGCTAGAAGATCAGAAGGCTGTAGATTTTATCCCCACACCAGGCACTTGGGTTAAATCCCAATACCTGCACTGTAGTGCAGCATGAGGTGTTTGCTGCATTCCTGAGGTGCCGTCTTTCAGATGGGATGTTAAACCAAGGTCCCTTCTGCATAGTCTGGTGGTTAATCAGGTTGGCGTTAAAGATCCAGTGGCACTTCTTGAAAAGAATACGGGAAGATTTTATTAAAGAAATGATACAGAATCCCAAAAAAACAATCAATACAGAAAATCGTAACACTAAAACAGCAAGGGGTCAGGGAAACAAAAAACAATTAGAATAATATGCAAACTAAACATGAAAATTAAAGAAGTACATTCAAGTAACAGAAACATCAGTATCCGTGATCCATAAAAGATTCTGCCATCGAGCCTGTAATACCTGCTGTGTCAACATTTGGGCTTCCAAATAATAAATCTTAATCAATTCACTTTGCACTTTTTGAAAGATTTCTGAATGGTTAACCACTTTCTGTTGTAATGTAAATATGCATCTAGCATTCCAAATATACCATTTAAATAATGAAAACACCATATGTAATGTCCATTTATCCCATTTACTCCACCCAGAAGTGTATGCCTCATAAATCAAAATTGGATAAGATACAGTAGAAAACATATTTTTGCCCACCTCTTTAGCAATAAATGCCCCAAATTGCTGAATATATGAACAAGAAAAAAACAAATGTTCCATAGTTTCCAACTGGTTACAGCACATAGGTCTAGAACAAATCTTTCCTCCACATTTTTATGTTTCTGGTTAGCCTTAACGTTTAATATTTTGTGACAACAAAGCCACAAAACATTCTTTACCTTTATAGGAATACATTTCTCTATTAACAAATGGTCCAAAGAGAAATGGTGTTCCACTGGGCATTTTGGAAAAAACACATATTCTTGAAATGCCGTTCCTAAAACCTGTGCATACATTTGCTTTTTATTCAGCGTAATTACTGCCAGACTGGATATCTTCCATATTTTAAGCTTTGCAAAAATTGCCACACTGAGCATACCACCCTCCCACAAGGGAAACCAAGGCAAGACACTAATATAAACTAAATCATCCCAATAAGTATTCGTATTAATCAATAACGGTCTAATATTTGTAAAAAGAAATTAACAAAATAAAAAAGAACAGCACAGGATTAACCATCTGCTGACCTCCCTGCTCAATGGGAAGATACAGAATATTCCATTTAATAGGGTTCAGTTTACTACCCCAAAAGGGCTGACAAAAAAAGTCATACACTGTCATTTCCCTGGATTGTGGTAGGGGGAAAATATTTGACACATACAAAAATATAGGCACTAAAAATGATTTAATGAGATAAACCTGTTTCTTCTTACTCATCCCCCATGAATTCTATTTCTGAATCAATTGTGTACCAATTTGTAGTTTGATATCCCAGTTAATCACAGCCATGTCCCCACCACAAAACTGTACCCCCCAATATTTTAATGGGGTCAGTGCCAAAACTAACACCTGCAATCTAAGGAGGTAAATCCAGGTGGCCACCCAGTGCCCCACCCGGAACATTTGGTCATATTTAAGACCATTCCAGAAACTGTTCCATAAACTGTACATAAATGGAGAGTTTCTTCCACAGAAGGTTGGTCCTTGACCAAAACTACCAAATCATCTGTATATGCAAATGCAGTGTATGGTAAGAGATGTTGATCTATTGAAATCATTTGAATAAGCTCAGATGTATTTAATAATCTAAGAAGGGGGTCAGTTGCAAAGACATATAAAAGGAGGCTCAGAGGGCACCCTTGTTTGACCCCTTTAGTCAGGTGGATCAATGGGCCAAAGAAACCATTTATTAAGGGAGTTATTGTAACAAATCTATATAATGCTTGAACACAAGAAATAAAAATCTGAGGGATACCATAGCAAGCCAGGGTATGCCAAAGAAACTTATGGTTAACATTGCCAAACGCCTCTTTTTGGCAAGCGACAAAACAAGCCCTTCCAAATCTGAAATGTCTTTTCATGCAAAAATTTCATGGAGCAAAATAAGCTGATTAGTGATTTTACAACCAGGTACTGTGCCTGATTGCGAGGGAGAAATTAAGTGCTCTGTCAGTTTTAAGAGCCTAGCCGTCAAAATTTTTGACAGTAATTTAAAGTCAGAATTAAGAAGACGAATAGGCCACCAGTTAACCAAATCCATTTTATCACTTGCTTTAAAGAGAAAAATCACTACGCTTTCCAGCCATCTCCAAAGGAATGACATTACGTTCCAGATAATAATTAAACACTATTGCTAGTTCACTGGAAAGTTCTGATCTGATCAACTTATACAGCTCCAAAGGCAACCTATCTTTCCCCGGTGCTTTTCTTGTATTCAAGGAGGAAACAGCCCATTCCACCTCTCCCTAGATGATGGGCAACGTAAGATTCTGTAACAGCTCAGGTGGACCATGTAGAAGCTCAATCCCTTCAAAAATCCACTGAAATGGAAGCGTATGCTGCCTATCCTCTGTAAACAAGGTTGTGACATAACCAGTCACCACTTGTGTGATACGGGGAGGGGGTCGTAGTGTGTAACATACCCAAGTGATCTCATATGGCAGAAAATGTTTTCTTTTTTGTATGCTCCTGACTAGCCATCATGGGACACGATGAGACAAAAGACCGTCCCGACCCATATTGCTGCAGCATTTTCAAAGCAGCAGTTTGTAGTGGAATTGAAGCATCTTCTTTTTAATACATCGAATATGCTCTGTAAAGTTATGCCTAGTTGATTGTGCCAAGGACAAATGATGCTGTAACTGTTGTCTCTGACCCAAACATAATTGATATTCAGATGTCCGAACTCTTTTCCCAAATGCAATTAATAGCTGCCGAAGCTCCACCTTAGTATGGGCCCACCTGTCAGCAGGGGAATGATATAACTCAAACAATGATTTTCTACAAATCAAAAAATATAAAACATGTTGCTGAAGGTCCATTTGCAATAAGAGGGAAGAATTAAGTCTCCAATACCCAGGGCCATATGAAAGCACACTGTGACCCAGTTGAAGTTTTAACATTTTATGATCTGAATATTCAACCACCAGTACATTCGCTTGTAAACAAGAAAGGAATTGTGAAATAAGAAAGAAGCCTATCTGAGTCGACAGAGCACCTTTGTAAAAGGCCAGCTATCTACGATCCATGTGGGGAAAAAAAGCATCCTTAAGATTAGCTGTTTGAATGGTCAATTGTAGAAGGGACTTATCACAAAATATTTTAGTGGTGGATGTACTCTGACCCCTGTCCTGCTTCCCCAGTCCACAATTAAAATTCCCCCCAGATAACAGGCTGAGTAGAGTGGAGATAAGGATGAACCAGTGTAAATAAAGCAGTGCATTCTGCTTTTGATTGGAGAGCATATGTATTAATGATATGACAGTAAGCTGAGCCAATTTTAATGTCCAATAGCAGGGTCCTACCTGGATCTAAATCAATCAATTTCAAACCATAACTGAAAGCTAGTGAAAGAGCATCCCAACCCGAGAACAGGGAATTAATTCAAAGGACCAAAAAGTGGCCCCGACTCCCATTCCTTGTTAGCCAGATGAATTTCTCCCACAGTGTGTAATCTAGTGTCTTGAAGTAAAAAAATAGCTTGGGCATCCGATTTCAGATAGTGGAACACTGCCCCTCACTTTAGATTGTTTTTAATACTATTAACATTTGTGGAGAACAAACATAAGGAATGCAACATAATAAATGGTTAAAGTAGTTGAAATCCTACAATCTATGGTGGTTTAGCCTTCACCTCACCATGTTTTTTCCCCTTGTGACTGACTTCTCCCTTTTTATTTCCCCTTTTGGGGTGTTGCTTAGATCCCTCAGTGTCACATATCTGAGTCAGTGGGTGTATCCAGGTTCTGAACCCCCAGGGTTTGCCCCCCCCACCTCTATGTCAGAGGTGTCCAGCATGCCAAATGCCTGGAATCTATTTCTCAGTGATGTTGGGGAGATCTTAAGTACCTTAGGAGCAGGATGAAATCAAGCCTGTCTCCGATTCAATGCCATTCTGGTACCCCTTTCACCCACCGGAACCGGAGGCATGGATTGATCCTCAGTCATGATCTGCAGCAGAGCTGGAACAGAAACTGTACAAGGTTGGACTCTCTCCCCTCTTGAAATCGTAGAAACTGCTTCCCACAGGGGATACATAATTTCCAATGGGGGGAGGGGGGGGGTAGGCAGCTCCTGTGGAGAAAGAGAGGCCTCAGTCCCCATCCTCGCTGTAACTACTCCTGAAATGTCAGTCTGAGGTTGACTGTGGGGTAAATCATTTCTGTCTATCATGTAAGTGTTATTTTTCTGCTGTGCCACAGTAACCCCTAATCATTGTTCCTCACCATCAGTCGGTGATGTACTATGGGCTGCTTCCGGTCAGGCTGAATAAGAGTGACCCTTACCACCACATAAATTGCAAGTCACCTCCTCCCTGCAATGGTAACTAGTATGTCCCAGAGTTTGGCACAAATTGCATCATAGTTGATCACAGGCACTACTAATATGCCCTGGCTGCCCACACTTGTAATAGGGTTTGGGCTGGCCTGGGTAAAACAGTACACCCCTATCCTTCCCCAGAAAAAAGCAGTTAGGGAGATGTTGCTTCCCAGAGTCACTCAATCTAAAAATGACTTGAACCTTCCACCCCCCAGTCCAAATCCCATCAGTATCAAAAATTGCCTTCAGCCATCCCAACATTGTACATTGTTTATTAAGCTAGTGCATCAAGTCTGTCACACTCACCCCTTCATTATGGAAGAGTACCGTTACCACTTTATGTGAGGGACATGTGAGAGGTATAACCTCAAAGGGGGCCCACAAAGGTGTTTTTTTCACCAGTTGCTCTTTATCCCAAAAGATTTTTGTAACCCGCTTTAAAACTTAAAACTAATGTCAAAGGAATTTTCTCCAGAGACATGAATTAAGGCATTAAGGTGTACAGCTCAGTGGCATTAAACAACATGCCATCTTTCAAAAGGGTTTTCCCAATTAACACCCTATCAGGAAAAAGGTCCATACCCCTTTGTACAAAAATCTAACAGCATTATGCTGTTTAGCTGGGTACTGTGTCTGACGAAAAAAGGAGGCATAGGGCCTTGGATTGGGCTTATCCTGAAAAGATTTGGCACCCCCCTGTACCCCCCTCAGCCCCTAGACTTGGAGGTGAATTTCTGTGTTCTGCAGGAATTTTATGTAGGATATCTGAAACATCTGAAAAATCACTCAGCATATCACCCTCATTATCAACATCTGGCACAGTAATATGTATGTTAGGCTGTAAGACTGCTAAAACAGGGTTCTGAGTTAGCGCGAGATCAGAAGGTAATGTCAATGGTGAGCGTACTTCGCTAGGTACATTAGGCAATGCAGTTACAGGTACCTGGTCCATCGTACCTGCTGCTGACCCAGGGTTGGTGGCAGCCGAAGGTAAAAGTCCAATGCTGACCCCTGGGATTCTGATAGGAGAGAATCCCGAGATCCAATGTTGAGAATCCAGTGGCCGTACCTAGCCTGCAGCTTGCAAGGACTTCTCTACCAACCAGGAGATCAAGTCCTCAATGGGCATATCCACCCAAGATAAGTTACTAGGAATAGCCTTCTTCATGATGCGGTCCTTCTGTCCTGGTTCCTTCAGAGTCGAAAACAAAAAAATGGTAGCCTCCAATTTGTCCTGTGGAGTAGTCTGAAACACTGTAGATACAGTCAGCATCAGCAAAACCGGCATCTCCATGTCACAGTCAGGAGCCTCGATTACACCTTCAGGCAAGGCCCGATCTGGAATTAAAGACTTGGACAACTCTGTTGGATTTAATCCTGTGAGCACTGATTCCAAATCACCTTTCTTCAAAAGATACATTTCCTCTGCACACTTCAGCTCCTTTTGCAAAGATGCTGCTGTTGGCTCCAAAATTAACGGGGCTCCTGTTACAGGATCTAACCCTTCAAGTCGGCCACTGTAGGGCCCTCCTGCAGTATCTCTCATGATTAATTCAGTAAGCCTGCCTCAGAGCCAATTAGACCAGTCGCATAAAAAAAAAAAAAACTTCAGTCTCCATGCTTTCCTGAGTTGAGGAGGAGACCAGCTTCTCAGCCTGCCATCCATCTGTCTCCATGACCATCAGAACAGGGAGTGAGTCAGCCATCAGAACAGTAGGGGCATTTCCCTAGTGTCCTGTCCCGTTTCCCCCAGTCAGTAAAATACCACCAACAGCTTCATTGGGTTCAATTTCAGTTGGTTACCATCTGTACCCAACCTGGTCACCCCTGAAAAAGTGACTTCTGGTTTTTGTAGTCCTATCTGGTCAACAAAATTCATCAAGTAAATAGATACATTTTACAGGGGTTAGGAGCAATCTACAAGGACATTTTTATATATTTATGCAATAGATGTCAGGATAAAAACTGACACATAACTTCAGTTATCTGAGTCACTGTGTGGATAAATGGGTGGTGATGTAATCACTATGTGGATAACTTCAAATTATCCACATAGTGATTACATCATCACCCATTTATCCACACAGTGACTACATCACTAACCACCAGCTCCTGTGCTGCCTGCTCATCAGTACTGCCTCCCAGTTTCACTTTCACCTTCTCATAGTGCTCTTTACAACCCAAGCTATCACAGTCCCAAAGACTCACAAAATATACACTCTAACTCCCCCCCAAAAACCAGAACCACATTTTAAATGAAAGCACTCTTAAGAACAAAAAGCATTTTTTTTTTTCTTTTTTCTTTTTCTTAGCAACATAAAAAAGAAAAACAGTCAGCTGGAAGATTCAAACGGACATTTTTTCTTCTTCTTTCTCTTTGCAGTTAAATTTAATAAAATTGCAGTTCTAACACTTTATAACACTTAATTTAATATTTTTACCCATTACAAAGTAATCTCTTCCAAATAAAGAAAATCTATAATGCAAGGTAAGATTGTCTATTTTATTCATCTTCAGATATCTCAGTGAGAAGAAAAAAATGGAACCCCTTGAATTTTATAAAACAAAATATGGGGTGCAGTGTGATTAACTCAAATTTAACACACACCCTTGTTGTTGGATGGCTATCATAAACCCCTCAGGCTTCACCCTCGGGGTTTATGTGCCAACCAACAACTCAGGTGTGTGTTAAATTCTCATAACACACTGCACTCCATACTTATCCTATATTTTATACATATTGTGCTTATCTCCCAGGCAGATATTATCACTGTGCTGGTGTCAGGCTGAAACACTGCCTAAAACAATCACTATCCTGATCTGTTAATTACATCCTGACCAATCAGAAAACTCAGCTGAACTCTTCTGAAGTAGCTATCATCACTCTAGGCAGGTTTCCCTAACACAGCAATCAGGAAGGAACTCCACCAAACCTTCAGTAGCCTAGGAAACTAATCAGTATATCAGTTCCCGGTGCAACTCACCTACTAGCCCTAGAAAAGTACAATGTACATCACAGCACTGATGACCACCCCACACAGTCAGGACTGAAGCATCCCCCCTTGAATAGTGACTTAGTTTGGCTCCTTATAAAACCTTCCTGCTGCATGTACAACTTCCTGCAAATGCTTCTGTCCCTCAGCGTTGTAAAAAATTGCACAGAATCAGACTTCTCAAAAGTCAGTGGAATGATCCTCACCCTGATAGTCACATAAATGAAACCCTATCCCTGACAGTCACATAACAGACTCTCATCATGACAATCACTGGACATTACCACCACTCTAACAGTTACAGTACTGACACTATCCACCATCAGTCACAGCAATGACCAACCCCCCAACAGTCATTGGATTGGACCCCCCCCTACAGTCACAGGGCTGCTTTACCCCCTCACAGTCACATGACTGTACCCCCCCACAGTAACAACATTATATCACCCCCTCCCCGACAAGCACAGGATTACCCCCACATCACAGGACTATATCACCCCACTGACAATCACTAGACTAACACCCTCCACTGACAATCTTGACAATGACTAACCACCTCTGGCAGTCACAGCACTGATCCACACCACTGACAGTCACAACACTTTCTCAGTATTCCCAATACTCACATGACTGCTCTCCTACCCCCCCAAACAGGCAGTCATAGCAATGACCATACACCCCTCAGAGTCACAGCACTGATCCCCCTTCCCCCCATAGTAACAGCACTAGTCACAGAACTGTACCCCATCCATCTTACAGCACTGTTCATCAATCCCCAACAGTCATACCACAGTCACCTCACCCCCAAAAGTCAAAGAACTGACACCCCCTACCATCAGTCACATCACTAATTCCCATCCCCTGATAATGACAGCACTGACCTACTACTCCTGCCACCACACCGACCCCCAACCATAACAGACACAGCACTGCCTCCTCACCTGCAATGGTCACAGGAATGCCACCCCACCCAACAGTCACAGAACTGTACCACCCTTCAGTAGTCAAAGAACTAACACCGTCCACCATCAGTCACAGTGGCCACCTACCCAACAGTCACAGTGCTGACCCTCATCCCCCAACAGTGACAGCACTTATCTCTCTTCCTTTAAATTTATTGCAATAGTTTTATTTATCTTTAATATTATTATTGTATTTTTTATCTATGCTGTTTTCATCATGTCCTGTGTTAACTATTGTTAGGCACCCAGAGCTTCCGGGATTGGATGCCCTATAAATAAAATTGCCTTGCCTTGCCTTGCCTCTAACCCTAACAGTCACAGCACTATCTACCACCACAGTCAAAGCACTGTCCCCCTACATCCATGACAGTCACAGGGCAGATACCCTCTACAGACAGACACAGCAGTAATCCCCACCCCCACAGTCACAACACTTCCCTCTCAACTGCCAAACATTGCAGTTCTGCTCTCCTACTCTGGCAGTCATCACGACAGACCGCCACCCCTAACAATAAATGCACTAACTCCCACCCTCAACTGTTAAAGCACAGACACCCCCAATCGCAACAATCACAGTTCTGACCCCCACCATTAACACAACACTGCCTCTGAACCTCCCTCAACAGTCGCAGTACTTGCCTGTCCCCTTACAGCAATGCCCCTGACAGTCACAGCACTGATAACCAGCCACTGACAGTCCTAGAACTGACCACACCTAAGTCATTATATTTTAAAAATAAGTTGTTTAAGTACTGATAACCTATCGCAGAGAGTGCAGCGTCCGAAAGTTGTACAGGCCAACTGCCAAATATTGGCGGATTTTGTGTTAGGCTAGTAAGATTTTCCTTTAACTAACCCTGTAGATTAGTACTGTAGAATGTAACCAAAAAGTACAGTATTTCAGCTGGGCTAGTGGAAGAGTCTGTGGGGCTACTAAATGTTCCCAGTCACTAGACTTGCTGGCTAGAGACTGCAAAACTAAACTTAGAGCCCTGGAGTGGGCCATACCATCATCTTCTGGTTTTACTGATTTTAATTTATGAAAGTGATAATTTGTAGACTGGAAAATGTGTTATGTTCCTTTGTCATATTATAGATTTGTTGCTGATTGGGTGCCGAAAAATTAAATTTGCCTTGCCTTGCCTTGAGACATTCCTGCCCAGTGACCAGTCCTAAAGCTGAGCACCCTGCTAAGAGTAAGAAAACATACATCCCAGTCCCCCCCCCCCAACAGGACCACTCTTCTAGTACCACTGCAACTCTGGATAGTAAACTTTACATTGCTTGTTAAACAGGCTTGCAGCACTATGTCTAGGGTTACAACCCCTGCCTGTATTACTATCCACAGGTTGAGGGGCCTGGGTTCATAATTAGCTAGTACCAGGGTTTGCCCACCCATGGTAAACAGTGTTTTGGTGCCTCCACCCAGAGTAAGGTTTCAGTGGGTATTTATTAAATTTGTTACAGACCTCTGGGAATCCATAACTACCCACTACCCCACCTAGTGGCTCCTATGGCTTGGAACAAGCAGTAATCTCTCACAACACTCACAATACATTTGTCAATAGAAAATAATTATATGATCATAGGTTTCCCACTTACCATGGTCTGGGCTTCAGTGTGACCTTCTTGAACCTCCTGAAAACAATGGTTATCAGGCATACATGTTCAGGAATATTCCAAACACAGTAATAGACCACCAGTAAACATGCGTGAGGCAATATAACATTGCAACACCAATCAGGTTTATTTAGGGGGATCGTAACAAAGGAGGGGCAAATCTGGTCAAATGATTTTATCCTTACTGGTTTGAGCCAGGATACTGGCATGCATTTAGTTCCACTTTGCAGTCCTATAAATATACTGGGTAGCCAGATGGAAAGCAAGCTAGCCTAAATGGTGCCTAGGGTTGCAGCTGTTGTTAGGGCCCTTGATGAAAGAAGACATGATGATTTGGCATGCAGTTTTATTTGTGCCCAGTGGCTGGATGGTCCAGTCTCTTGAACCATTAAACTAGCAGTGAAATGAAGATTAGGTGGTACCACAATGATTATTAAAGCTTTTCTCAGAGAGCTACCCTGATTTCTACTCACTGATCCCAGACACTGGAGATGAGCTGATGAAAAAAGACCTGTGGAGATGTTTCTTGAAGCAGAGGGGAGGGTCCCCTCATGGTCTTCATACAGCAGGTGGTCTGGTGATGCAGGAACAAACAACTCAGGCTGATTTCACATAGCCCAAGATCCAATGGCTTAGCGGAGTGAAAGAGCCAAAACCACGATACAGATATCTTGAACTGGCAAGCTGCACAAATAAATAAATAAAAAATAAAATGTCTGCAATTTAAAAAGCAGGCTTTTGCATCTACTGCATTAACCATATAGTTCCACATGACACTTGTGCCGTTTCACTAAAATTGGTTTTGAAATAATAGTCTGTTACCTATTATTGTGGGTTTACCCAAAGCACTGTGTATGATCGTCTCCATTGTGCTGCAGTCTAAGGCTACTGTGCTAATGATGTCATTTGCTATGTCATTCTGGAGCCTGTATCTATCTGCTGAATAGCTCAGAAAGGTCCTACTGCATGGTAGTAGTGTACTAGTATTTTATGAGGAGGTTGATAACTGTTTAATCTTTGATGTGTTTGTCTGGACACATGGCAGTTATAGTGCAGTTCAGCTCTGAACAAGCTGCAGGCATGCTTTGTTGTTTACTGAACTGACCTATTGGAATGCTACTCAGAGATCCTGTGGGGGACAAATGGTAGCACCTCTATGATGTCTTCAAAGCACTGTTTGGCCAAGCAAAAAACGCTGAACGTAGAACAGACTTTCCTTTGACTTCCTTTTCAGAGCCTAAAACTCCATGAGGAGAAAATAAAAAGTATTCACAATAAAATCAATGCTCCAAACAGCTGCACTACAGCTAGATACCAGGAACAGAACTCAATACAGTGAAAACACTACAAACCATTTGCCATTGATCTTAAATTGTTTGTTAAACAGGCTTCTGGAATCTATAACGTCAGAGTTGTTTAAGGGGTTTTAAAGAAGAAGCACTTACAGTCTCTCTGATGCTTTGTACCAACAGCAGCTTTACTTATCTAGATGTGCTTTAAAAAATCCTGCAGTTCTGTTTACTTTCGGCTAAGTTCCACATAGCCTATTGCACTCTTGACTCAGAAACTACAATCCATTAAGCCTGTGAGATTCAAATTCCTCAAGGTCCTAGTGCTAGTCTGATAAGAAATCGATGGCAGAATATGCTTGGAAAGGGTGATAAAATCCTGTGTTTTTAAAAACTGTAGAGAACTATTTCTTCAGTGCACAGCAGGAGGGGGAAGAGAGGGGGTTGTCCGGTCTGTGGATGGAAGGGCCAGTGTAAAGCCAATGCTGCAAACATGACTGTAACACTGTGGAGAGACACATGATAGCATTCCTGTCCCCTTTCCTTTTCTACTTCATAGCAATAAGACAGCATGGCTATGCCCATGCTGCCTTAAAACTAAAATATTATTCAGTATAACAATTTACAATGGCAGTACAAACAGAGAAAACTAAGTCTTCCTTACTGAGGGTATCTCTTAATTCCAAGTTTCAGTCTCTCAGTCTCTCACTGTCCTTGTCTCTCTAGCAAAAACATTGCTGCTCTTTTTATAAGTCTTTGTCTGCCAACTCATTAAGACAGCCTGCTTCACAAAAAATGTTCTTGTAAGTTTACATAATGTGCTTGTCAGTTTCATTCCTTGCAGGTGCAGCAAAACAGTACATGGTGTCCCAGAACTGACCTCTTGTTGACAACTATGCAAAGGGCTTAAAAACTGCATCTCAGGTTAACCCTTTGAGTTCCAAATAGCTTTCTGCAATCAGTTCTGCACAATAACTATATATAGTTTTAAACAAAGGGATCACAGTATCAGTGACATTTCCAAATAAAGAGTCACATATATTTTTATACCCACAGATATGCAAGAGGGAAGAAAAGACAGAAATAGCAATGGAAGGCAGAGAGATAGTGAGAGGTGGAGAATTGCAAAACCATTGCAGTAATCAGTTCCTAGGTCTCACAAAACTTGGTTGCACAACCAGACAGACAAGAGATAGAAAATGAGCAGAAAGAATAGACCCTTGCATTTAAACTCTTTTTGCATAACAAATGGGTCATGACCATATTCAACCCTGTCACAGAGATGTGACATTAAACTAAGGGATGTGACATTAAACTAAGGTCCCTTCATCCCATCTCTTACCATTGTCCAGTTGGGAGTTTAATATCATATGGCATTTATCAAAGAAGAGTCCTGGTTAAAAAATAAAAATAAGAGCCAACACTATCTTGCCAGGGATTGAGCAAGAACAGGAAGGAGTAAAAGTAAACCTACAGTATTTAGATGTATGAGGGAATGGTAGGAAGAGACCAGATGATGCTGGTGAAATAGGTTGCTCCAAAAGGAGCAGAGTAAGGAGGTGAATGCTATTTGTCCTGCAGAAGAGCTGGGTTGGGGAATTAAGAAGGTGAAATAATCTGGAACAGAAAAAAGTAAGAGAAGGAAGGAACAGGGGACAGGAGAGATACAGCTGCAGCACCAACATGCTCGGATAGTTCTAGATATTTTGCAATATTTTAATACAGGTTCTCTTTGGTAGCTCTACAGTGGTACTGCAGGCAAGCAGGGGGTTTCTATAGAGATGTCACAGAAAATTCAGGAAATATCTGACTAAGTTAATTGCTGCAACTGTTAGCAGGGAGTGAGGAGAATGGGTATTAGGAGTGACAGGAAGCACAATGTGTGAGAAGGCAGGAAGCACAAAGAGGAAGAAAGAGGTTAAGGTAGAGGAAACAATTATCTGTGTGTGGGGGGCATTTATGGCAAAAAGACAGAAATGTATGGATCAGAGTGTTCAGTTTGATGAGAAAAGAATTAGCTGCATCACCATACACCATATCTGAGTAGTCAAACACTACTAAGGTCATCTTGGTAAAGATCTCCTGGCAGACTGAAAGAGGTAAGCAAACCCTGTTGCAATAAAGGGTACCTAGCTTGGAGCAGAGGTTTTGACATTAAAGAGCTAGTGGAGCGAAAACAGGCAGACTGGAAAATAATACAAATTTTAAGAAGTAGTCAGTTGTACCTTTTTATTTCTGAAGTATCTTTCTTTCTCCTATTGATCATTAGAAAGTCTTCCAGGTGATAATATTGTGCTGGCTGTGTGAAACAGCTCTTAGCCTGGCAGCTGACATATCTAGCTATATCCTCTAACTGCATCATCCGCATTGTGATCTCACTGACAATGGCATTACAGGTGACTGACCTGGCAGCCACTAATTGGCTGTGCCTTAACTGCAGTGATATCACAGTCTATGAGGTCACAATGCTGATGATGATGTGTGTCTGGGGGGGTAGAGAAAGATTTGTCAGCAGTCAGGCAGAGTGCTGTCCCACATATCACACCTACCAACATCAGGCAAACATCATCTAATTAACCAAAGGGTAAAGAAAATGTATTTCAGATATAAAATGTAATGGTTAATTGCTTTTGAAAACTAATATTAGTTTAGGCAGTACACTAGCTCTGTAATGTGGGTGAAGAAGTCAAATATGTTATCAAGCCTCTTACAAAGATACTTGAACTGACAAATGACTTTAAAGAGAATGCTTTCCAGTGTAGACAAGACCAAGTAGAAATTATATCTAATAAGCTTTTAGCTTGTAATAAAGGCCGTAGACACTATCTCTGTTGTATTGGCCAAAAGCTGGTGTAATTATAAGCAGAATTAAACATTGTTGACGTTACAATGATTTGACAGTTCCAGGTCAGGGATGGAGATACAAGAGGTGCAAGGTATGGTGTCATCAGCATATATATGAATGTATGATTTGGGACTTGCAGAGGGGAGGTCAATAAGGAAAACAGAATGGGACCAAGGATGGGGATTTGGAAAGACCCCACACTGGATGGGCATGACAGGGTGTTTACAATCTGGACTAGCTGAGATGGCAAAAAGGTAGAAATGGAACCATTCGACCCCAAAGAAGAAAGTCCAGCACCTCTCAGCTTTGCCCAGAAGAAAGGCGTGAGCTACTGTATTAATAGCCTTGGCCAGGTCAGTGAATGTGGCAGCAGTGATATGCCTTCATTCCATTAAGAATGGAATCAGGGATACAGAGGAGTGAGAAAAAAGTAGAATGGTATTTTCATAAACCAGACTGGAAAATGGAGAGAGAATTGAAGGAATCAATGAAATCAGAGAGAAAAGAACAGTATACAAGCCACAAAGATAACATCCAAGCTGTCTTTAAAGAGATAAAAAAGCAACCAAATAAAAAATCACAGTATAACCCCCTCCCAAAAAATGTTAAAACATTCTGTCTCCTCTATCTCCCACCTGTGTTTTCTGCCAATCTCCTCTGTTTCCCAGCTGTGTTGTTTGCCAGTCCTGTGGAGCCCTTCAAGTGGAGATGAGCTCCAGGAAGTACACCAAGAGTGCACCAGCTTTAATTATAGTTGCCCCACCACCTCCTTGCATCTGTGAGTACCAATTCATTGCTGAGTCATGATTTTACCCCATGTCTATTATGATATCACTGTCATTTTCCTCTTTTATGGCAACAAAAAGAGCTTTACAAAATGTGCAGCTCCTACCGGTTTTTCCTCCATGTGTAGCACCATCTCCTTAGTTGTTATACCCACCATCAAGGGAGTCCTCCACCATATCCATTTTACTCCCATCCATGAACTTTAGCATCCGAGAGACTCTAGACTTCAGATCATTAATGAAAATGTCAAACATCAATAACCACAGCACCATTTCCCTAGAGAATAAGTTGAGTAACGCCCTCCATGCATATTAAATCCAGTCATCATAACCCTATAATTAATGCTATCAAACCATTTAGCATCCCACCATGTGAAAGCATAGTGTATACCACACTGGTGTACTTTGCCCTGAAGCTCATGATATGTCACAGCATGAAAGGCCTTGCTAATGTCAAGCTGGACTATGCATATGACCTGGCTCTTGTCATCCTCCCCATTTAGCCCTTTGGAGAAGGTGATCAGGTTGTCTTGGCATGATTTGCCTTTCATAAAATCATGTTGAGTGGTACAAAAACCTTGGATTTAAACACATGGTCCATTATTTTGTCCTTGCTAAATGTTTCCAAAAGGTTAAAAAATAGTTTATTGTCAGAAAAAAAGCCTTTTTGGCCGTTCATGTTTGTGAATTCCTAATTACGGTAACTAATGTTGAATAAGAAATCTCTATAGATGCCCCCACCAACACTCTTCAGCACTGCTGTTAGGCTGAACAACCTGTTGTTGTCATGGTCCATACTTGCCCCTTCTTGAAGATGGGGACCATACTGGCCATTGTGCAGCCCTTCAGCACCACTCCTGTTTAATACAGCCTCCAGAAAGATTATTGCATTCAGCCCCACTGTATTTTCAAGTTGCTCCACTATGATCCTAAGGTGTACCCCATCTGCCCTGTTTTACTTACTTGGCATGATATTTACAGTACTAGGCAATCAGTTGCCAGTTGTCAGGATTGATGTGATGTCATAGAGAGAGAGGTTGTATAGTGGGATCCTTTTAAGTTGCTTTAAATTAGGCCTTCTGTGTTGCTTAAAATACAGATTGTTGTTTCATATCTTTTTGTATCTGACATTTTTTGTTTCCTGGCAAAATAAACAAGTATTGAATACATTAGGATCTATTGTATACAGGAAGTTTTCCTTGTGTTTTGTAGGTGCATTGGTTTCCATAGTCCTGGTTTATAGAAACATAGAATTTGACAGCAGATAAGGACTGCTTGGCCCACCCAGTCTGCCCATTTCCCTACCTACTGGATAAGCTGCATATCCTAGTTAACCAGCAGCCTACTTCTTCCTACCCCCACCCCCTAGAATTGCCTTATGACTGTCCCATGCATGCTTGAATTCCACCACTGTTTTTGACTCCACAACCTCCTCCGGAAGGCCGTTCCATGCATCCACAACCCTCTCTGTGAAAAAATACTTCCTTAAATTACCTCTGAGCCACCCCCCCATCTTCAAATTGTGCCCCCTTGTTCTTGCACACCTCTTTTTTTGAAAGATGCTACCCTCTTGGACTTTGTTGATTCCCTTGAGGTACTTGAAAGTTTCTATCATGTCCCCCCTCTCCCTCCTTTCCTCAAGGCTATACATATTAAGTGCCTTAAGTCTGTCTTCATATGTCTTCCGGTGCAGACCCTGCACCATTTTAGTTGCCCTCCTCTGGACAGCTTCCATCCTGTCTATGTCTTTGCGGAGATTGGGTCTCCAGAACTGCATGCAGTACTCCAGATGGGGTCTGAAAAGCTGTCTGTACAGAGGGATAACAACTTCCTGTTTTCTACTGGTGATGCCTCTCCCTATGCATCCCAGTATCCCCCCAGCCCTCCTTGCTGCCCTCTCACATTGCTTGCCCACGTTTAGGTCATCTGATATGACTACCCCCAGGTCCCTTTCCATTTTTGTTGTTGTTAGTATCTCATCCCCCCCATTGTGTACTCTTCCCCTGGGTTTTTGTTTCCCAGGTGCATTACTTTGCACTTCTTAGCATTGACTCTAAGCTGCCATACATTTGACCATTCCTCTAACTTTGCCAAGTCCTTCTCATCCTGTCCACCCACCTTGTGCATCAACTCTGTTGCAGATCTTTGAGTCATCTGCAAAGAGACATACTTTTTCTTCAGTCCCTCTGCAATGTCGCTTATAAAGACATTGAAGAGGACCAGTCTAATACTAAACCCTGCGGTCCCACTAGTAACCCCCCCTTTCTTCAGAGTGGACTCCATTTACTATTACTCTCTGTGTCCTATTTCCCAGCCAATTCTTTACCCAGGTTGTCATCTTGGGACCCACTCCCAGGCTGGCTAACTTGTATATTAATCTTTTGTGTGGGACTGTATCAAATGCCTTGCTAAACTCTAGGTAGGCCATGTCCACAGCCCCTCACTGATCTACTACTTTGGTCACCCAGTCAAAGAAATCTATCAGATTCGTCTGGCATGACCTTCCCGCTGTGAATACATGCTGCCTTGGGTCCTGTGCCCCTCTGGCCTCTAGATACTCGACAATTCTTTCCTTCAGAAGTGATTCCATCATTTTCCCTATCACGGAGGTTAAACTAACAGATCTGTAGTTTTCTGCTTCTGCCTTGCTCCCACTTTTGTGAAGGGGAATCACATCTGCCCTCCTCCAGTCCTCGGGTACCATCCCCCATCCTCTCATGATTTGTTAAAGAGGGTAGTCAGTGGTGTCACTTGTTCTACCCTTAGTTCTTTTAGAATTTGTGCTCAGTTACTTCAGTGATTCAAATGTATGTTCTGCTACTCTGTGATAAGTCACTCATTAATTCATGGTAGATTAAGTATTCAAAAAATTACTTTGATTCGCTATTTGCCAGAGAAAGAGAATACTTTGGATTGCCAGGTTTAGCTAAGCCTGCTGAGAATCATTTATTACTATAAACTATTTTTCAGTCCATGCCATTTTTTCACTTTGTACAGTATTGCTTTTCTGGTCAATGAATTTATTGTTAGTAATTTCACGTTTTATGAAAAACAGACTTAGAACCTTTTTTACAGTAAAGGCAAAATGATCTTGCCAAATCAGTGTCATATATGATTGATAACATTGCTCTGTAAGCAGAAATACACAAATATGTTTAGGGTTGTTGAAAAATCTGTTCAAACATTAGCTGTTTAAAACTCTGTTTTGCAAAATATTACTCACATATTTTACAATATTGTATGTGTCCATTTAATTGAATCAAGAGATGAGAAATTGAGACATGCAAATTCTATAATCATCATCATCCATACAAACTTTTTTTGTCATGAAAACAAAAGATCTGAAATGCATAATATGTTTTAGTTAAGCTAAAATATCTTTTATATGCTAATGAAGCTTGGATTTGCAAGTGCAGTAGCAGACAAAACATCAAGCTATCAAGGCATTACAGACAGTTTTAGAGTCCTATTTTAATCCTACTCAAACATCAGAACAGCTTTAATGTTTCCTAAAACCTTATTTCAGCTCCTTCAGAACTGCAAATTTATAGTATGAAAAATCAGCATAGTTGAGTATGAAATGACATTTGAAAAAATACGAAAAAGCTCTTCTGTATATAAAGTATTATCTTCTTTTAGATAAGTCCAGTTTGTCTGTAAATATGAGATAACATACTTTCTTATGCTTTTAGGACAATACGCATATTTTCCAAATAAGAACAAATCTGTTAAAAAATGAAATAGTAAAAGTTCTCAACATTACTGGAATATGATATTTTCATACATACAGCAATAGCAGATCTCTAACTTAAAGTGGAATCCCTATCCATTTCTTAATTTTTCTCAGTACAATGTATTTCTTCTAAATATATACTTTGCTTTTTCCATCATCTAGTCACCTTGTCTATTCTGAGCTACTGGAACTACAAATTAGACACTATGTCCTACATTTGCACAAACATTTTGGTACTGAAAGTTTTACTGTTTTTTTTTGCCTTTGCTCAAATTAAGTAGACTTTATTTGGTTTTAAAGTACAGTCCAAAAGGAGTAAGACTTACAGGGCAACTAGTATCAACAACTGACTTAAGTTACTATGATACAACATACAAAGCAGTAAAATGTATTAGAACTAAAGTAGATTTAAGTTTTAAGTGATACTAACATCCTCCTTCCCACCCTCCCCAAACCCTTCCCTCCCCTCTGCCACCACCAGAGGGAAAAACAGAGAGGAATATTGTGTTCCTCCTATAAAGGGTCACATAGCGATACATATGCAGTAGATGTAGAGCTTATTGGGGCTATAGCAGTATTAAAGAGGAATATAATTGTATAAAATCCTAGGGGTTATGCTGTTAAAAGAGTATACAAGGACACCCAAGTTTGTTGATATGTGCGGTAGCAGTTTGACATGCTGGATAGAATCTTCTCTGCTTGAAGGGCAAAGAGAATTTCCTGGTACCATTCAGTGACAGATGGGATGTGTTGGTCTAGCCAATGTCACATTATTACCTTTTTCACACATATCGATGCAAGAGCCATCTGTTTTTGTTGGTTGCCAATCAGAGTATTCCCATATTCTCCCAGTATACAGATCTCCGGAAGGAAGGTATCAGATAGGCCAAATATACAATCCAGTCTGGACTAGATTGCATCCCAAAAGGGGGTAGCCTTTTCACACTGCCAAAGGACATGATACAGTGTTCCTTGGGGTTTGGCACATCTGAAGAGAATTTACCCATTTTGCATAATTTATTGGGAGTGTACTAGAGGTTGTGTAGGACCTGAAATTGAAGTAGATGATATTGGCAGCATTTGATGTATTTATATAGATGTTTCTAAATCTGTGGCCAGTTACAGGATGGGGAAGTCGGTGGCAAAACCTGGTCCCAGTAATAATGTGTTTGGCCTTCTGTATCACCTACTAGTGAGCATAGTTGATGGTAACAATGAGAAATGACGTGAGCAGAGGGGAAGGCGGATATCATGGCAAGGACCTGTCTTTCATATGGGTTGTCCCATAGCCCTGAACTGAAATGTTGGAGCAGCATGTGTGTAAGTTGGATATATTTAAAACAGTCTAAGAGAGGTATTTTAAATATGTCCTGGGCATCATGGAATGACAGTAATTTCTGATTTTTGATTAAATCAGCTACTGTTGTCACTTTGCTGTAGGGCCAAAAAGATGCACTTAGTGTATTTCCACCAATCTTAAAATTAGGGTTGCTCAGTAAGGGTTGTGAGGTGTTCTTCACTGGGGAGGTACGAATTGTAGCACACAGTTGTTAGTGTACACGTAGGGCCTCGACTATGGGGGTTCTGTGTAATGATCTGGGAATATTTCTAAGGGGGGTATAGAGTAAAGCTCGTATATTCAAACCAGACTGAGCACATATGGACTACTCTATTTCAAATCATAGAGGGGAGTATGGGTTACAATTATTTTTGGCTGCCAGCCATAGCCATCGAGAGGATCGAGAACAGTTGATGGACAAATAATATAGGTACAAATTTGGCACTTGCAGGCCTCTTCTATCTTTGGAACTTTGCAGCTTGAAAAGTGCCTGACTAGGAGTTTTACTCTATCATATAAAAGAGGATATAATTCTATTGACTTGAGAGAGCCAGGATTTTGGGAGGAAGTGGTTATACACCTGTAAGGGGTATAGGAGTGTGGCAAAATATTCATTTTCACAATGTTCAGATGGCCACAGATAGAAATGGGCAGCAAGGTCCAGTGATTTAGATCGATTTTAAGTTGGGAAACAACTTTATCTAAGTCATATTACTTCATCTTAGCTGTCAACAGGGAATGGTAAATAATGAGATATTTCAGTTTATCCTGGATCCAGGTCAGCCCTAGATGTTCAATGTCAGTTTGTAGGGTAGTAGCATTAAGGGGCATTATTTCCATTTTGGATAGATTTAGTTTGCAATTGGAAACCCTCCCCCAAATCCTTGGTAATGTTGAGAGTAAAGGTAAGGATGTGGCTGGGTAAGTAACATGTAGTTGAATATCATCAGCATAAACTGAGAGTTTATATTGATGTATTCCAATAGGGATACCCAATACCAATGGAGAGGTATTAATCTCTCTTAGCAATGGTTCCAGAAACAAGTTAAAGAGAAAAGGCGAGAGTGGGCAGCCCTGTCTGGTGCCCTGTTGTAGGTTGAAAGGAGAGGAGAGGACGCTGCTATAAGGATGCAAGCAGAGGGGCGGGTGTAAAATATTTTCACCCATTGGATGAACTGGGGTGGGATATGGTATTTTGGGAGTATATTAAACAGGTAGTCCCAAGATACCCTGTCAAAGGCTTTCTCAGCATCCAGGAGCACCAAAACAAAAAGGATTTGGGAGTCCCTGGACACAGAGATTATATGAGATAATTTTCGCATGTGGTCTGTGGAAAGCCTTCTAGATACAAAACCAACCTGCTCCTGATTTATAAGAGTGTGCAATACTCGGTTCAACCTAGTGGCCAATATTTTTGTGAGAATTTTGAGGTCAACATTAATAAGAGATATTGGCTGATAGTTTGACACCAATAGGGGATCTCTGTCTGGTTTTGGGAGCATCACGATGGTGGCTTTTGTTAAGGAAGAGTCAGAGAGGCCATGATTGTATATGTAATTGAAGGTGTCGAGAAGCACCGGGGCTATCATCTGTTTAAAGGCCTTGTAAAAGTTAGAGGTGTAGCTGTCTGCACCTGGGGCTTTATCTATAGGGAAAGCATCAGTGGCTGTTAGGACTTCTGTTAAGGTCAAGGGGGTCTGCAGTAATTCAATTTGAGGTTGTTCTAGACACAGCAGATGAATGTTATGCAAGAAGAGATCCAAAAGGTCACTGTTAAAAGAGGAAGAGGATCAACTAAATAAAGTCTGATAATATTCCTGGAAGTGGGAAGCAATTTCCAGAGGTGAAGTAATTAGCTGACCAGATGAGTTGCAGAGGGAGGAGACAATTCTATCTGTAATCTGCACCCAAAGATATAAAGCTAGAAGTTTGCTGCATTTTCTTCTTGGTCAAAATATTTAACCCTGGAGCGGAGGATAAGATGTTCCACTTTGTCGCTCAACAGGGAGTTACAGTGTGATCTAAGGGTTTCTAGATGTTCCAGGTCAGAGGGGGAGGAAAGTGGGGAAAAAGTCCCCTCCAACATTCTGATCTGGTCTAGAAAGGAAGACAATTCTTGGGAGATTGATTTCTTTCTTATGGAAGCTAGATGGATAATTTCCCCTCTCAGGGCACATTTCAGGGCTCCCCAGAGATAGTCTAGTTTGGGTGTGGAGGAGGTGTTAAGGTCCAGGAAGGAGGAGGAGATGAAAGCCTGGAGATGATTAAGTATAGAGTCTGATTTTAGAAGTTGTGCATTAAACCTCCAGACCTTGTATCTTTCTTCTGATGGAGAAAGGCACCAATACAGCAAGGTAGGATGGTGATCAGAGATCACTTTGGACAAATATGTACAAGACACTACAATCCCCAACATAAAATAAGCAATTCTAGAAAATGCATTATGTGGAAGTGAGTGAAATGAGTAATCCCGCTGGGTAGGAAATAGAGCCCACCAGGGGTCTAGACAGCCAAGTGAGTCCATCATGTCCCAGAGAGTTAATTGTGCTGGGGTAGGAAGAAGACAGTTAGAAGTGGACTTGTCCAGCTTATTACAGTATATCAGATTCCAGTCTCCACCGAGGATTATAGGGAGGGAGGTCCAGGGTGCTAGGTGTGTCATCAACGTGGTAAAGAATTGTGGGTCCTCAGTTGTTGGGCCATAAACTGCACCTAAACAAACTTCTGAGTGGCCAAGTAAGACTCTTAGGAGAAGGAACCTGCCTTGGGGGTCTGCAACTTCTTGATGTAGTCTGAAGGGCACCCTTTGAGCCATTAATATGCCCACTCTTCATTTAAGTGTGTCCAGTCCTGCTCCAAATGCTTGCCCCACCCACAAACGCTGAAGTCGGAGGCTCTGGGATGGGAGCAAATGAGTCTTCTGTATAAAAGCAACATCCACTTCTAATTTGTGAAGGTGAAGCAGTATTTTGGCTCTCTTAGTTAGGAGTTGGGCATCTGTTACATTCCAGGAACAAAACTTGAGAGATAATGCCATATCACAGGAGAGTTGATATTGATACAAGGCACTGTAGCATAATGTCCCAAATCAATCAAACCCCAAAAAGAAAATAATGTACCTCTGGTGGTGGCATCTCTCCCATCCCCCATAATAAAGTAAAAAAAAAAAACAACACAAAGAACACTTATTCAATGGCATCAAGATCCCACTAGTTTTCTCTCCTCCCTAACCCCCTGAATATTCCCCCTTTATCCCGTCCTACAATTTTGATCTCCCCTCCTGCTGGATTAAGGTATTTAGATAGAGGATGGAGCTGTGGCCCGTAAGTATCCATGTGGAAAAATAATCAAACAAACAGTGGCCTGAGCCCTTGACTGCTATATAAATTACATACCTTAAATACCAAGATAAGTAGACAAGCCAAATAAAAGTTGCGGGATTGTTCCCTCCATTGATCCAGCTTACAACAGTCCACCACTGAAGCAGTGTAACCCACTCCCTTCCCCACCCCTGCCCTTGAAGGACAATATATCAAAAGGCAGCTGAAGGAGAGAAAAAAAAGGGGAGACACGGTGGATCCCCTAAGGGGTCATATTTCTGAGTAGTAGCCAAGTAACCAGTTAGTTGGCCTTTTTCTCCCCTTAGGAGAGTGCTAAAGCCAGCATAGGCAGTGTAAACTGGTTTGCAGGGGATCCACTACTGAATACTATGGGTATTTAAAAAGTAAGGTTCGGTGAGAGTGCCATCTAGGGAACAATGACAGTGGGTTAGTGAGGTTTGAATTAGCTAAGGTCATCATGGAGAAAACACCAGCAAAACTAATGAAATAGGAAAAAAATTCTGAAGTTAAGGATACTCACTTATGTCCTCTGTAGATGTGAATAAAATAAAATAATATAAAGGTTCTCTTAATCAGGTAGCATTCTGAGGAAAAGGAGTTCACATCAGTTCCATAGTGATGGGTGCATCTCTGCATCCAGTCATATCTATATTTGAAGAGAGGGGACCATCTGCACAAGATTTAGTACAATCAGGCAATTAGGAGACGAGGCGTAAGGTTTAGTGTAGGGTCACAGTAAATTAAACGTGAGCTATTCTTCGGTCAGAATCCAATATGAGCATTGAAAACATACACAGAGGAAGCTGTTCACAGTTTGCACCGTTGAGAGAATTTAGCACTGGATAACTGCATCAATAGGCGCCATCTAGTGGTGGGAGTCAGCACTCTTTGAAGAGCTCGGGAAACATGTTTTTCAGTACTGGAGAGGGCTGTTCTATGGAATCATAGCTGATCCAGGTTCCACAATGGAGGACTGATAAATGAGCAGGGTAGGCAACCTTAAAACGTATGCCAGCTGCAATTAGCTTACTGACAAGGGGATGGTATGCAATTCTTTTCTGCCTTGTGACAGAAAGCAGATCCTGAGTGATATGAAGCTTGCTGCCCTCCCATTGTATCTCCTTGAGCTCTCAGGTTTTATTTAAAATATGCTCCCTGTCCAAATAATTCAGTAGCTTCAGTATAAGTGGTTGAAGAGGGGAGCCTTTTGCCGGTCCAGGTTTAAGAGAATGGTGAGCCCTCTCCACAGTATAGGCCTGGTTGTTCAGTGATGGGCCTGCTATTTCAGTGAGCAGTTTCTGAGTGAACAGTATGGGAGTGGCACCTTCAGCATCCTCTGGAAGGCCAAAGATGACAATATTGTTTCGGTGACTTCGGCCTTCCAGATCTTCTAGTTTGGTTCTACTCTGGTCGTTTTTTTTCCTTAGAGCGATGACCTCCGGATCCACCTTGGTGCACCAGTTTTCCAAAGAAGCAGTGTGGGTGGCCACATCTGAGATCGCTTTGGTGGCTACACTTAAACATGCCCACATGGATTTGAACTTGCAGGTAAGATCTTGCAATGCGGTCTTTAAGGTAGCAGCTCCTCCATAAATTTGTGCTTTGTGAGCAGGACAGGTGCTGTGGTGGTGGTAGTGGTCTTTCTGGTCACCGATGCTGGGCCTTTGGACCGTTTGGTGTTCTTTTTAGAGGGGTGCAGTGGCATGTGGTGAGGGGGGCCTGTCACATGTCGGCCTCCATAATTGCTGCTGTTTAAAGCTTCTTGGTCCTGGCTGGGTTGTTCGGTGATGGCAGAGGTGTCATAAGAAACTTCAGATATCTTGCCAAGAAATTAAATAAATAAAAAAGCTGCAATTTATCTGAGATTTAGGCAAATTAAGTGGAAGCCTGGCGGTAGAGCTTCTACTCCAGGCTAGACATCACGTGACTCTGTTTTTTTTTTCTTTAGACCAATTGTTTGTACCTTAAATTTAAGATTTGTGTTGTCTTATTATAGAATGTCCTACTAGTATCTTCCACCTAGGAAGCACCTAAAGTTTATGAACTGTAGGTCAGTTTGCCTTCCTAGACAAAAGAAAAAAGATTAAATAAATGAAGCAAATATATATATGCAGATTTAGTAGAACATTAGCCTATCAAATTCTTCCATCCCACCTGCTTTGTTGGAATATCTTGGTACCCCTTTTCTTTGAAGTACTTGAATCTGACCTTGAAGGTTGTTACATTATAGCTAATACCACATGTTATGGCGGTCTGTTCCAAATATCCACCACTAATATTGTACAGCAATATGTTCCCATTAATCCTTCTCCCTTCATCGACATTGAATGCCTACTTGTCCATTAATCCTGGTGCAGCCTGAAGAGTTGAACAAGTCCTGGTTGTGTTATACAGTTTAGATACTTGAACATTGTAATCATGTCTCCTCCAAGGCTTCACGTTTCCATTGGAAAAAGTTCCAGGTCTACCAAAAGGTCTGCATAGCCTAAGATTCCCATGCCATCAACCTTTTTGTTTGCTCTTCTACTTTCTCCATCTTGTCAATCTCTTGGCTCAGATTTCAGGACCATAGCTATGCAGTAAACTCTAGATGGTACCTCAACAAGGATCTGTATAAGGGCATTATACTATACCCCCATTTACTTACTAAGTTTTTCTTAATGCGTGTTGTAATTATGTTTGCTTTGTTTGCTGATGCCTCATACTGCCACTCTTGTTTTTGGTTGCTTCTGATCTGTAATCCTATGTATTTTTTTCTTCTCAGTTCCAGCCATCTCTTTCTTGCAGTGCTGTGGCTAGAATGTGTCTCGTTATGAAGCAACACTGCTGTGTACACAGTGACTAAACCAACTGGCCTGTACTTCAACTGTAGTGACTGAAACAGGACAAATGATCCAACCAACTTCCAGGTACAATAAAACAATAAAATACATTTAAAAATTAACATTTTACCTTTATGCTCTCTTAACTTAGATGCAGTAAGTACTGTATTTCTCAACAATGAAGTTTATGTGCTGTGTTGCTGCTCATGTCCCAAATCTGTTCAGATCCTTCTGCAGGTCATGCACTACTTATTATGATATACAGTACTATAACTAGTTATTCTATCTTTGTGTCTTCAGGGAAAATGACAGTCCAGCAGGTGGCACCCACTTCCAGGTCATTTATGCAGTGGAACAACAAATGTGAAGAAGTCAGAAAGAGTCCATGGCACTAACACCAGTGCCTAAAGTCTTTCTGTGGCTCTTCATCAGGGGTGTTACGTTGGCTAACTTCTTCACACTGGATGTTTGACTTTGTTTGATTTACTTAAAAGCTACTCTGCATTTTTGCTTAGAGTGCTGCCCCTTGTTTGTTTGATTTCACTGTAAGTATATTGAAAAAAGTACAGTAGGTCCCAGGACATACTCCTGTGGAATCCCACTGATCACTTGTTTCCATGTTGCTAGTTACCATTTACTATATTAAGTCTCATTGTCACCTCTCCTTGAACCAGTTTTGATAACACTTCATCCTAGTCCAATAGGGCTGGTGAAATGTATCTTCTGCCAGTTAAATTCTGGTGAAATTCCAATTTTGCCTCTATGAAATATTACATTTCTGTGACAAATTTGTGAAATTTTGCCAGAATTGTGTTATCAGCTATTTCCATCTAATTTAAAAATGTTGTGCCCAAATTGCAGCAAATTTGACTTTACCAAGGCCATTGCAGAAGTGAACCAAGTTTCAGAACTATGTCTTTAAAAGTGAGTGAGTTATAAGCCTCCAAACATTTGGACATTTTAAAATTACATTTTACAATTAGGTAAACTGCAGAATTTTAAGCTCCTATAACTTTAAACAAGAGAACCCAATATCACCATTTTTTTATGTTCAATGACAAAAAATATTAGACTTTGAGTCCTCCCCCAGTCCAGCAGCAGTGTCTCACTATCACGCTGATGACCTGGGTTCAAAAGCAAGCCCGGCAAGAAATGTCAGGAGGCAGGACATGGCCAAGACAGTTGCTGCTCAGCAGATCACCTCATGTGGATAGGATTGGCAGTCTGTTCAACAACACAATAACCACTGCAGCTGGGCTGGGGAGCTAGGTCCTGCTGCTGGGGAAGTTGTGGCTTTGCAAGGCTGTGAGAAGCACCTTCCCCACCAGGGAGATGGCAGAGTCAAATTGCTGGAAAAAATCCTGGTAGCCAACTGAATGATGACTAGCTTCAGCCTGATCAAGGTATATCCCTGTGAACAGCATATATTCCTCTGAATCTTTTGTTCAAAGGCTGCACAAGTTATACGCTGCCACAAAATTCCAAAATTATATCAGTAATTAAAGTTGAATTTCATAAGCTTTTGTGAAATTGTTGAATGATGTGGTACTTTTGATGAAGCCATGTCTATACAGTTTGCCAAGTTATATGCTTGAGTTGCCATCTCAGAGGAAGGTAAAGGCTGGGGGGAGTGGCAATAAGGTAGCATTCATAGGAGGCTTCATAGTAAAAGTATAGTGGTGTCAAGTATCAGGTCACTATCTTGAATGACAAACAACAAAGAATAATCATGAACATCACTGAGCACTGTGCACTCACCTGAAATTTTGCAACATGCCAGATAACCATTAAGACTCACTGATTTATAGATCGATTAGTCTGATGTCCGTTGTGGGCAAAATACTAGAGGCAATAATTAAAGATGAAACAGAACAGTTCCCAGAAACTAAATGTCTAAATGACCCTAGCCAGCATGGTTTTAAAAGTGGAAGATCCTGCTTGACTAACATGCTTTACTTCTTTGAGCCTGTTAGCTGAGCTATGGATCTGGCCTTAACAGTTGATGTGTTATATGTAGATTTTGCAAAAGCATCCATATAGCATGTATTACTGAAACATGGTGGGATAATAATGATTCCTGGGAGAAATCAATACCTGGTTATAACCTTTTCCATAAATCTAGATCTTACAGAAAAGGTGGTGGCATTGCAATATACGTACATCATTCCATCAAATGCATGCAATTGCCTTATGACAACCTTGAAGCTGAAACTATCTGGCTCAAGTTAATACCGTCTAGCGGCCCTAAACTTATAATTGGCCTTTATTATAGACCTCCATCTAATACACATGAGAAAGATGCTATTTTTCTTGATTTGCTTGCTAACCTGAACCCAGAGGATAATCTAATTGTGTTGGGAGACTTCAATCTCCCTGGTATTGACTGGAAGTCTTTAAAGACGGGTAACAAAACTGAGCAACTATATTTGGATGCATTCGAACAGCTGGGTTTAGATCAATTAGTACATGAAAACGCTAGAGGAAATAATGTTCTGGACCTTATATTGACAAACACAAGTGATCTGATTAACAAGATACAAATTCTACCACCTCTGAGTAATAGTGACCATTCTAAAGTCCAGTGTACAATAGGAGCAGTGGAGCAGACTCACAATTCATGTACCAAATCTGAAGGATCAATTAAATTAAATTTAGCAAAAGCAAACTTCACGAGTTTTGGGCGAGATCTGGCATTGTGGGAATGGTTTGAGGCTTTTGATGGTAAAAACACTGAGGACATGTGGTCTGTGTTCCTTAACCAGCTTAATCAGTTAATTACCAAATATATTCCAACCATTAAATCTAAACAAACGAATGGTAAAAAATCTAATCCTAGATGGTTAAACAAACAAATTAAATGTTTAATCAATAAAAAGGACAGACTATTCAAGAAATATATGAAAGATAAAACACAGAAGAATTATTTAGCATATAATAAACATGCTAAATTACTCAAGCCATCTATTAAAAAAGCAAAAGCCCAGCAAGAATTTACCTTGGCCAACAAAATCAAAGATAATAAAAAATCTTTTTTTGCTCATATCAACAGTAAAAAGATTCATCATGCATTAGTGGGACCTTTTAAAGACAATAATGGTGGTCTACTTAATGAACAAGAAACAATCAACATACAAAATAATTTTTTTGCTCTGTTTTAATCCTGGTAATACACCTCTTACTTTTGACACTTTAACTCCCTTGGTTGAAAATATTAAAATAACATCCACAGAGGTAAAGAACAGATTAAGTAAACTAGACATCAATAAATCCCCAGGCCCTGATAATATTCACCCTACAATTTTACAACAACTTGCTGATCATCTGGCAGAACCACTAAGCTTTTTATATCAAGCATCCTTAGATAGAGGCGAAGTCCTGCAAGCCTGGAGAAATGCCTTGGTTGTTCCTGTCCATAAAAAAGAATCAAGATCTGACCCAGCCAATTTTAGGCCTATTAGTTTGACATCACTATTAGTTAAAGTTATGGAGGGTATTTTAAAGGATATTATAGTTGACTATATAACAATAAACAAATTATCTGATCCTGTACAACACGGCTTTATTAAATCTAGATCATGTCAAACAAACTTATTATCCTTTTATGGAAATGTTAACGAATAATTGGACAAGGGCAAACCGGTGGATGTGGTTTTTATGGATTTTGCAAAGGCGTTCGATAAATTACCTCACGAGGAATTAATACAAACTCTGATTAAAACTGGAATTAACAACAAAATTATTATTTGGATAGCTAAATGGCTGACGGATAGAAAGCAGAGAGTGGTGGTTGGGGGTGTGAAGTCTGATTGGTCTGAGGTCACTAGTGGTGTGCCTCAGGGTTCGGTGTTGGGACCATGCCTCTTCAACATCTACATTTCATCATTGCAGGCAGCAATCCTCATATATGGATTTCTAAGTTTGCTGATGATTGCAGACTGGGAACATTTGTGACTTCAACAACAGAGGCACTTTCCCTGCAACAGGCCATAAATGAAATTTATGAGTGGACTAGAACTTCCAAACTGGAACTCAATATTTCCAAATGTAAAATCATGCACATGAGTCGTAACAACAATAAACATATATATTATATTGGGAATAATATCTTGGCAACAACAGTAGAAGAGAATGATCTAGGTATCAAAATTACACCAGATTTAAAGTTTAGATCACATTGCAAACAAGTTAAAAGGGCTAATCAGAGTTTAAACTGTATTTTGAGACATATTTCTAGCAGACATGAAAACATGATTATTCCATTGTATGCATGGGTGTAGCCAGGCATACTCCAAGTACTCCATGGTGTGTAATTTTATTTAAGGGGGGTAGCAAATAGGCTCTGAACTGCTTCCTTTTTCCATGAAAACTAACAAAGGAAATGCTGAACCTTTCTGTAATTTTATTCATAGGAATTGAAACTAGTTCTGGTCACTAATACTGTCTTTGCATCCCAAGAACAATACAACTTTACAGGCTCTGGGCTGGTATGTGGGTGTCTTAGGGAGCAATGCATGGCATTTGTATTTACCCATGCATGGCACCAACCATTGTCATGGAATACAAAAGTTGTATTTATTGTGCCAAATGAGGCAACAAACACAGTACTTGTGTACATTTGTATATTGTCTGGCTTCACCCGGGTGGGGGGGTTAGCAGTGAGTCCACTTGGTGTGCAGATCTGTAATTCCTGGCTACACCCCTGATTGTATGGTGCATTGGTGATGCCGCACCTCGAGTACTGTGCGCAACTGTGGTCACCTCAGTACAGAGAGGATATTATGAGAATCGAAAGTGTTCAGCATAGAGCGACAAGATCAGTGTTAACCTTAAAAAATCTGTCCTACAATGAGAGATTAACTAAACTCAATTTATATACCTTGGGCTATAGAAGACTAAGAGGAGATCTTTGTATGATGTTTAGGATATCACAAGATGCTACACTAAGAGAAGATCTAAAAATGTCATATAGAGCAGGCTGGTCTAGCGTTTATAAGCACTGTATGCAACTAGAACTGCCTAAATGGAATACCAACTTAAGGAAGCACTGGTTCACCACAAGGGTGGTGTCTGCATGGAATTGCTTGCCGATAAACGTGGTAGGGAGTACTAGCATGGACATGTTCAAATCTCGACTTGATAAATATCTTTATGATAAGACTACTACATTTTAAAATAAAAAAAAAAAATGGCGAGCATTATGGACAAAAGTCCCGAAGCTTGACTTAACTTATGAAACTTATGAAACTTATTTGACACAGTGTCTCACAGCTAATTGATCAATTCATTAAAGGAAATTGGTATTGACATCAAATTAATTAACTGGTTAAGTTTTGGGCTGATAAATAGGAAATAGAGGGTCTGTATAAGGGGGACACTATTCATAAATGGGCCCCAGTGCCCAGTGGGGTTCTCCAAGGGTTTGTATTAGGGCCTCTGCTGTTTAGCACTTTTGTGTCATCAGTTCAATTATGAGGTAACACATGAACTGGTAAATTTGCTGATGACATAAATTGCAGGTCTATTTTATCAAACCAGCAAGATACTGTTAAATTTCAAGAAGACAACAACACCTTAGTCAAATGGGCAAAAACAAAACAATTGGACTTTATTATTGAAAAGTGCAAAATAATGCATTTTGGAAGGCAGAATCTCAAAACACATTATTACATTAACGGCCAGGTAGTGGTTAGTTCTGAGATGGAAAAAAAAGACCTTGGAGTATAGATGAGTAATAAGTTGACTTTTCAATAATCACTGTACAAACATAGTCAAGAAGGGAAATAGTGTTTTGGCATGTATCAGGAGGAACACAAGAAATAGAGACAGGAAGGTGCTGCTGCCTCTGTATGTAGCACTGGTGATGCTGCACCTGGAATACTGTGCCCCCTATGGAGTCCCTACAAGAAGGGAGTTATACAGAAAATACATAAATACATAGTGTTCAGGGAAGAGCAAGCAAACGTATAAGATATTTAAAACAGCTCACCTATAAGGAAAAACTCAGAGTGTTTGGATTGTACTCCTTAAACTACTTAAGACTTAGGAGAGACATGTGCAAGGTATGCAGAGTCTTATTAAAACAGAGATTTATGGGAATGTATAGGTCTCAAAGCTAAGGATAACACAAGGATAGTAAGGAGACATGAAATAACTTTAAGGGGTGAACCTTTATTAAAAAAAAAAAAACATCTAGAGGTGGATGGATCAACCAAAGGGTTATATCATTATAGAATGGTCTGACAAGTATTGTAGTATTTAGTATTGACAAAATTCTTTTAAAAAAAATCTATGGGTGAAGCCTTGTTACAAATGACAACAGAGGAAGAAAACAGGATAAGATAAGATAAGATAAGTTGGACTATAGGTCACATATGGCTAATGCTAACTGACCAAATCACATCCTATGAATTTAATGACTTCTGGAAGCATATGCATGTGCAGCATTGTTTCTGTACATGAGCAACCTGCTGACTCTTTAATAACACTGTAGATATTAATGTATAGTTTTACTGTTTGAAAAGAGTGGCACCAAGTGATGCCAAGCCTCTGGCCTTACAACTAGCTGCAACTCAGCCCATTGTTATAGAAGTATCTGAAGATCTTTAGTCATGGTGGAGCATGATGCTGAGCATCACTGTCCCAGGAGTGCTGGAAGGGTATTGCAGGGCCATGATGCTGCTGCTACAGGCAAGGTGATTCAATGGTGATAAGTACTTTGTGAAAGTTAAATTCTTAAATTAGAATTCTAGTGGCATCAACTATTATATGTCCATGAACTTTTTAGCACATTTTGCCAACTAGTAATTTCTGAAGTATCTCCAATGAGCTTTAACCAAAAAAAAAAAAAAACAACAGAACACATTTATCCAGCTTAGTTTCATTCCAGGACATATTTACTTTCATATGCATGCAAATCTTAAGTGTATACCTGCACTAGCAGTGGAGATATAAACATCCACATTTTTTGAAATGTTTGTTATACAAATTTAACAAATAATTAAATTGTGATATGGTGAACTCCTGTAACTTACAATTTGAAAAAAAAAACTCTCTCTGTTTAGCAGTTTCTATGACTTTTCCAGGAAAGTGTGCATATAAATTTTCAGTTATCCAGCTCCCAAGGTTGCTACATTGTAAGCTTAGAAATATTTTTAGAAATTTTCGCATGAATAATAAATTATAAAATGTTGAGCCCATACACCTTCCCCACCTCGCATCCAAATGTCACACAACCTTGAATCCTTTTAGGGTATATTCCAAGCAATGTGTATGCCACATATCAGATCTGTAGCTATAACACAGTCCAAGTTATGTCCAACTAAACAATTTTGAAAAATTCTACAACGTTTTTGCAAAATTTCATGAAATTTCATAAAATGTAATAATGGCATTTTGTGAAAATTCCACAAAATCAGAATTAGCTAATTTATCCCAGCCCTACACCTCAGTTATATGTACTGCATGTTCTGTAACATATATAGTGTATGAACTAGCCTCCTCTGTTGTACAATATCAAATGCTTTTCTGAAGTCCAGATATACACCTTCCACAAGACTGACCAACTCCAGTTCCATGTTGACACTGTCAGAAAATGTAATGATGTTTGTTTGGCATGACTTCTTATGGAATGTGTACAGGTCAGCTGAGTCCAAGTTGATTTTTTATTAGGGGTGCAATGATTTTGTTTCATATGACTATTCTTAGCCGTTTCCCTGGAATTGATGACATGCAGACTGACCTTAGATTCCTGGTGCTACCCTTCAGAATTTTTTTTAATATTGGCACCACTTGGGTCATGTTCCAGTTATCAAGCACATATAGTGCACAGAGTCTAAGCTGTGGGCCATATCAGAGAACCAGACATACAACCTTTCGTTTGACTGCAGTTAAATATACATTCTGTTTATTAAACAAAGATGAAATCATAATCACTGGACTGAAGCTGATTTTCAATGCTTTACTTTCAAGTAATAATATATTATAGGGGAGCAGTAGCACCCCTATGCTTAGGGTTGAGCAGGGGTTTCTATGTTAAACCTCAAATTTTGCACTTTAATAACTTCACAACCATTAAACAGATTGGCATAAAATTTTGCATGTGCAGTCTCATTGGACAGATCTCTTGACCTGGCAAGTTACATTTTGTTTAGATGTGTGAATTTGAGATGTGGATAGTGAAAAAACGTTAACAAATCATTGTTTGTGTTTATCACCTTGCATACTGATGGATTGAAGTTTAGGTCTGCATTTTTCAGGGTGGAAAGGGCTTACTCCACAGATGTGCCTTTTGCTGGTGTAATGAAAAAATATGAATCCATTCCAAAGTTATTCAATTATAAAATTTCAGATTCTGCGCATGCTCAGTAGAATCTTTTAGATAGCAGTCTGAAATGAAAATTGGATTTCATCCGAATGAAAAAGGATCCTTTCTCAATTGGTGCCAATCCTTTTTCATTTGCCACTGTCTTGTTTTTCATTTTTCTAAAAAAAATTCAAAATGCATACAAATGATATCATGCAGAGAGAGCAAGAAATGTATCTTGTTCATTGGGACTCCGTTTGGTGGATTCTGCAGTTAACTGTTGGGAAAGTGACTCCAAAATGTTTTTTTTTTTTCAATTAAATCATTTTTTATGACTCGCATCAGCTTTTGCCTTACAGGCTTTTTCATTGAAATGAAAAAGGATCCTTTCAAACAAAACAAGGATTTTACATGCTGTCCCCATAATTACATATGTTTTCCCTGGTGTTTAGAGGCACACACACCCCTACGCTTGTCATCCTTGTTGTTTTTAAATTTTGCCCTGGTGTCTAGTGGTGCCGCTACCCTCTGATTGCTGTCACCTGCATTCTTTTGTTTTCTTCCTGGTGTCTACTGGCACCCCCCCCAGATTGCCATCCCCATCATTGCTTGATTTCACCCTGGTGTCTAGTGGCCACTCCCTTTGATCACTGTCCCTGAACTTCTTTTATTTAACCCTGGTTTCTTGTGGTACCCCCCACCATCCAATCACCATCCTCATACTTATGAAATTGTCCCCTGGTGTCTAGTGGCCTCCCTGCAACTGCTTCCCCTGTAATTATGGGATCTTTTCCCTGGTGTCTAGTAGCACCCCCCACCCTCTGAGTCCAGTCCCCATAATTAAAAAACAAACACTTGGTTTCTAGTGGCACCCTCCACCCACTGTCAGATCACCATCCCTTTTAAGGACTGTATTTGTCTCTGGTGTCTAATGATACCACCCACCCTTTACTCACCGCCCCCCTTGAAATTTCTGCTTTTCCTGGGGTCCAGTGGCAGCCACCTCCCACCCCGCAATGTCTATCCAGGACTGAAATTAAGAAAACAGTCCATTGATGTCTTGTCTTTTTATCTGTAAAAAAAGAAAAGAGTCCATCAGGGATGCAACCCCCAACCCCCAACCCAACCTCCCACTGAGAAACCACCCCACACTCTCCAGACCTCCCCACACACCCTGACTCACTTGAACAGGTCCCAGGGTGATGTTCCACTTTTCACTCAAAGACACGTCTTGGTGCTGGAACCGGTGACTGCTATATGAGAAATATATTAGTTCAGTTTATTTCAATGGGGTTTTCAACTTTGGTGAATAACTTTGCCATTGTTTAATATTTTGACACCAAGTTTTCAACATGGCATTTTGAGACCCCACCTCATGAACAATGTCAATGGAATTACACAAACCCAGCCCAAAAGGAAATTTCACGCCCGCTTGGTGAAATCACCTTTTGGTTGGGATTTGAAATTTTGCTCCACCCTTGTTCATAAGGTAGGGGTTATAAGAAGGTCATGTTCAAAATGTGGGGTTAAAATATGTTAAAATGGTGAAGTTGTGTGCATCTGTTGAAATTAGATTACGCTCACTAGTAACTTTTGTAATTTTCAATATTTTCTCCCCCAGATTTTCAACATAGCCATTTCTTTACACCAACTCATCAATGTGACAGGAGTAATTTTTCAAATCTTCACCAAAATGTGTTTTCATGCCTCTGGCATGGAATGACATTGCAGTGGTGTGAAATGATGTTACAGTGTTCCCACCTATAATAGGGTATTGGCTGCTACTCTGGACTCCCTTGCACCAACCTGTGTACAACCCAGATCCTCTCACTTGAGGTTCCCTTGGTTTGATAGGGACCTCAAGAGGAAGAAGATCAGGTCAGAGGTTGGACGCTGCTGGTGGAAGCCCGGGCTCGAGATGGACAGACTGACTCTGTGCTCACATTATACTGAGTATCAGGGGGAAATTATTCATAAGAAGGCAGAGTTCCTGTCCAGAGATTGCTGCTGGGAAGAATCGACCAACAGCACTTTTTTGGACTGTGGACAGGCTCTCAAATCCAGCCTGTCCTCAGCTGAAAAATACTTTTTCTGATGCTCTTTGCAAGGAGTTTGCTTGATTCTTCTTGGACAGGGTGTCCGCCATCCAACTTGGTGTTCCACCAGTGAGCCCTTTTGTGGCCTACAGGGATCATCTGGGTCACCTGCTGAGCAGTCCACCTTAGGGATGTGCGAAAATTAATTTCCACTGGCAGAATTGTGGCAAAAGTGCGAATTTCGCTTCTGCAAAAGTTCAGAAATCATTTTCGTAACTGTCACAGACTGCCACCTTAAAACTGCAGAAAAAGTATAAGAAACAGTGGGATAATTTATTAAACTGTGGAAAAGAAATCCACAGAAAGGATCACATGCCAGTGGTAATTTCTGAGGCTTTTTTAACTGCAGTTTAACTCAGTAATCCACCCCCAGTGATCAGGGGTCCCAGTAAAGACCTCCAATCCCTTCCTTGGATGCTCATGGTTTCTAGTGCAATGCCCCCATCCACCAATCACGGCTCCCAAAACATTTTATTTCCATGATGTCTAGCAGACCCCCTCCCTATCCTCAATTCCTTAGCCCACACATAAACAGCCAGCAGCCCACCATCTCATCCCCCTCTAGTCCTGGTATTCCCTGGTTTCTAGTGGACCTCCCCATCCCAGATCCCTTATAAAAAAAATAATCTCAATTCCCTGGTGTCTATTACAGCCCTACAAAGACCACACTGACAGTTAATCTGTCACCACCCAACTCCCTTCCCCACCCTGCCCCTGAGCAGGCCACCAGTGCAGCACTCCTCTCTCCTCCACTACCAGTGGCCCATTGAATTATCAGTGAATAACCTCATGGTTGTACAAGCAGGCGCTCATTCACTGACAGTTCATTAAACTGTGGCAAGAATAAATTCTGCAGTTCATATGTATTTTTCCACAGTTCACAAAAAAAGTCTGCAGAACTCGGCAAAACTCCATGGAAAATCCTACTTTTGCCAATGGCGAAAGTTCAGCAATTTCTGTAAAATTTCTGAAATTTCGTGGAAATTCTGAGAAAGTGGAATTCACAACTTTCGCTCACCCCTATTCCACCTAGTTAGGTGGAATTTAAACCAGTGGAGGCATTGGAGGTCATCGGGGTTGTCTCCAAGTTAAACCACACATACTTCAAACTAGACCCAGTGCTGACTAATTTCTTGATGAGATGTGTCGACACTGTTGACCTGGTGTTTGCCTTGATTGTCCAGTGTTGCCTGTCAGAAGGGATTGTTCCAGATGCCTTGAAGGAGGCACTGGTTCTTCCCCTCTTGAAGAAGTCCTCTCTGGACCCTGATGTCAAGGAGAATTGCCATCCCATTTTTAGGGAAAGTTTTTGAGAAGGTTGTGGCACAGCAATTTGAGGAACACCTTGAGACTTTTGATCACTATGAGCATTTCCAGTCGGGTTTTCCCACTAGGTATAGTATGGAAACTGCACTAGTTCAGGAGTAAAATGATCTCCTCAGGGCCAGAGATTGGGGGGAGGGAACAATTCTTGTCCTCCTAGATCTCTCTTCAGCATTTGACACTGTAGACCATTGTGAGGGACTTTTGTGGACTCACTGGCTCTGTCATCTGCTGGTTTCAGTCTTACCTCATGAACAGGAGACAATGGGTAGTGATGGTGAATTTTTCATTTTCCGTGGCCTACTGTCATGTGGAGTACCTCAGTGTTTGGTCTTGTTGCCAATGTTGTTTGCCGTGTATATGCTGCCCCGGGTGAGCTCATTTGGAAATACAGCTTGGGTTTTCATTGCTATGCTGATGATACCCAGCTGTATTTTCCTTTTGCCCTGGAACATCCAATGCAGTAGAAGTACTTAACAACTGCTTCACAGAGATCAATGATTGGATGGCCTCCAACTGGTTGTGGCTGAACCCCGATAAAACAGAGATACTGGTGGTGGAGTTGAACAGAGGATGGAACAGGTTGGCCTTTGGTGCCGAAACAGGTTTATTCCCGGGATCTGTACCACTGAAGGCCTCATCTAGAGTGTGAAACCGTGACGTGACCTTTGACAGTGGTTTGACGCTTGAATCTCAGGTGTCATTTCTTGTCTGGACCAGATTTTACCATCTCAGGAATATCGCCAGTGTCAAGCCCCTAGTTCTGTCCATGGACCTCCCCACCTTAGTACATGCCTTTGTGACTCCCCGACTTGATTACTGTAATGCGCTTCTCCTCAGTGTCTCAGGGGGGTGACCTCCACTGGCTGCAGATGATGCAGAATGCAGCTGCCAGGCTGTTGACTGGGCAGTCAAAATTCTGCCGCATAACCCCGGTGCTACGTGCACTGCACTGGCTGCCAGTGTGGTGGGAGATAATTTTCAAGGTGGGCTTGCTTACCTATAAGGCCCTACATGGGCTGGGCACTGGCCATCTGTCAGACCTCCTCACACCTGCTGTCTCGGTCCACTCCCTCAGGTCCTCTTCTAGGGGCATTCTGGTGAATCCCAGGACAAGGCAGAAAACTGCCTGTGACAGGGCATTCGGTGTCACCAGCCCTGTCCTGTGGAATTTGCTTCCTCCATCTGTTCAGGAGGGTTCCATGTCATTATAGTGATCATAAAACAGTGATCACTATTATGGCGAGTGCACATTGCCAAAAAACTATTTTGATGATGTGCATTGCAGAGTACTGAAAAATAGCGCCTGAGACTTACAGGCCTCGTTTTTAATGAGGGGGGCTGTGCCCCCTACACCCCCATGGGGGGCTTTGCCCCCGAACCCTCTACTTATAGATTCTCAACTCCAACGAGGTGCATGTTGGGGGGCCAAAAACTTGAGGCAATACATGCCGCCAGGCAGCAGAACAAAACAACAACAAAAAAAAAAGTTGAACTGGAACCCAGTACCCAATGCCTCCAGCCATCCACCCTCCCCATTACACCAGTGATTTGGCTCAGCAGTTGCTCACTGTAACCCCTCCCACATGCCATCCCTCCTTCCCCCATGTCACTGCCCCACCTGCGGGCACATGCGTGTATATCTGTGAGTTCTTATCACCATTTTTGCTAACCCCAGTATCCAGTCACCCTCCTCCGTAGGTAGCCATGATCACAGTCACTGAGATTGAGTCGTTGTTTTTCTAGGTGTTCAATCTCAGTTGCTATGGTCATGGACTACCGTTCTGGAGGCCCCTTCAGTAGAGGTTTTTAAGATCTGCCTCAAGGCCCTTTCTGTTTAAGCAAGCCTTCCTGGACCAGACATACTAGTTATTTTGGGAGTCCCACCTTTAATTCTCATTTCTGATTATTTATTTTTGAGAGCTTTGTGTTTCGAATGACATATTTATTGTATGCTGTTTTAAAGGTTTGTCTTTTTATTATTATTACAATTTTATTTGATATTAAATTTTATTGATAGAATGCTTTTACCGTATGGTGCCCAGAGCCTCTGGGATGGGGCGCCTGGAAAAATAAAATTTGCCTTGCCTTGCCTACTGTGGAATGACATTTCAGCAGAGATCTGAAAAGTTTCAGTACCAGGTTTATGAGCTGGGGTAATAAGAAGGCTATTGTAACAATTTGGTTGCTGTTGTGCTACAAATGGAAGTGCAGGGCTGTCTGGGACCTGTGCTTCCACAGCAACATACATATACCCATTTATGGAGGGATGGGAGTGCAGGGCCGAGGGGGCCCTGTTCTTCTGCAGGCAAATAAATATATGATTATGCTACTGTGGGAGCACAGTAGTGTGCTCCCACAGGCAAATAAGGATACAATTTTACTATCTCAAAAAGTAAGGAAACCCTAAAGCCATATTTCCCTACTTTTGTTACTTTAACCTGAACTAGTGCATTAAGAAAGTTTTTTGCAATCTATCTATCTATCTATACATATGTGTGTGTGTATATATATATATATATATATATATATATATATATATATATATATATAGGTGTGTGGACAAAATTCGAGAGACTTGGGTGTGCACTTAAAATAAAGTCTGTATTTTACTCATAATTTATTAAAAATGCAGAATTTGTGCTCTGTACTGTTGCCAATATGGTCAAGAGATAGTGTGCATAAAAAAGGTGTATGCATTTTTATTTTATTGTGGCAACATTTTAATAATGAAAATATCCTTTAAAAAGGCAGCCATTTTGTGACATGGCTGTGCTACACATCTTGGTGACCATTACATTAATTGTAGTGGACAGAGCGAATGTGTAACTGTCCCCCAGAGATTATCGATTTTATGCAGATGTAATTACATTTACATGATACTACATGTAATTTATTACTTTTGTGCATTACAGTGGTGTCTTATATAGCTGCATAATTTCTTTTGCGTATTCTGCCTTTATGCTTTGAGGTTTTTTTTCTTTTTTTTTTTAAATTTAAGAAATGTTTTATTCGTTTCCAAAGCAAGGGGCTTATTACACATACATGAGAGATGGCATGCATAAATACAGCAGTAGACCAACAACAAACTTTGTGATACATGGATCAAATAAGCCCCCTCACTCCCCAAGAACCGTCTCCTTCCCACCCCTAGGAGTGTGCCAACACTAAGAGTGACAGAGGAGAAAGAGACCGGCCACTTTGACAGAAAGACCTCTAGTTAACCTAACTAGCTCCAACTAACAATACCTTTATTTTAAGTATAACGCATATAATTTACCCCATTTCCTATCAAAACCCACCATGTTGTTACAAAATCCTGCAATTAAGTGATCTGTTCTAAAAAACACCGAAATATCATTTAACCATTCACTATAGGAAATGGTTAACTGATCCATCCAATGTTTAAGGACTAACTTTTTAACAATAATAGATATCAACGCTATGTGGAATCTATGCTCTTTGACTTGAATGCCTGAGTATTTACCTGACAAACAAACTTCAATTGTAAACAGGTCCTCCAATCCTAACCAGGGATCCAATTTAGAGCAAATTTCCTGCCAAACCGGGAATACCTTTTCACAGTACCAGAATACGTGCACCATATTGCCTTCCATTTTACCACAACGAGTACAGTTAAAATCTGGTAATCTGCCAATTTTAGCTAATCTAACAGGCGTATAATACATATTATTCAGTATATGGTATTGGGTAAGCCTGACTCTGTCCTGGGAATGGTATAAGTAAAGATCCTTCCAAATCTGAGCCCAATCAAGGTACAGATCAGGGAGTAAGGTATTCCAGCTAGTAGAGCCAGAGAGAGGGTTGGAGCCGGCAATAGACAGCAGGAGGGAATATATTGTAGAAACACTGTGTGGTTTCAAAGTGTAGTCAAATAATTGAGCCAATAGAGATCTAACACTTGCTGTCTTAGGCTTAAAACCAAAAAAGGCACCTATGAGATGCCTTAATTGGAGCACCTTAAATATCTGATTCCTTGGGATATCAAATTTAGAAAGAATTTCAGGGGAAGAAAGCAGATTATCCTGGGAAAATAGGTTCTCCACTCTCGCCTCGATCAGTTGAGGGTGCCATCGATTCAGAAGCGGGGAACCACCTATTCTAATATTAGGATTTGCCAGAATCGGTTGCTCCATGTCATGTTTAGGGAATATCTTAAAGTATGCGCAACATTGAGACAAAACTTTGAGCAAGGTGGCAATTACCGAGTCATGCAATATCGCAGGCAGTGAATTGTTACCCAAATAAAAAAAGTGAAGGGATTAGTGAGATTAGCTCTTAAAAGATTGTTCTATATTTGGAGCCAAATAGGGGTATAAGTCAACTCATTTTGAGGAAACCATCTCCCCAACATGGTTAAATGACTAGCCCAGTAATAGAATAAAAAGTTAGGAAGGCGAAGACTTCCCATATCCTTGGGCAAACTGAGTTTACTGTAAGCGCGGCAGGGATGCTTGCCACCCCAAATGAACCCAGAAACCAAGGAATGTAGACATTTAAAAAAAGATATTTGAAGCCACAAATTCAGCAGGTTTATAGGATAAAAGAGACGAGGCAAAACGTTCATCTTAATCACATTAATCCGTGCCCGTAAGGATAAGGGCAACTTTTGCCATCTTTGGAGATCATGCTGAATGGTCACCATCAGATCATCCAAATTAAGTTTCTTGGTGTAAGCGGGGTCCCTAGTTAAGTAAATGCCGAGATATTTAATTGTTTGGGAAGACCATTTAATGTCAAAATGAGCAAAATCCGATTTCACCGTATAACTGTTGAGTGGGAAAATCTCTGTTTTAGAGATATTCAATTTGTAGTTAGATAGCCTACCATATTGGCCAATAACTCCTAACACGTACTCCAGGGAATGTACCAGCTGGTCCAAATGAAGAAGAATATCATCTGCATATGCCGAGAGTGTTAAGATCTGGTTAGAGACTGGAATACCCTTAATTTGAGGACACTGTTTTAACTGACAAAGGAGGGGTTCCAAATAAAGATTAAAGAGAAAGGGTGAGAGGGGACACCCCTGCCTAATACCCATAAATAATAGAAATCTAGCTGAGAAGACCCCATTACAATAGATCCTAGCCAAGGGAGAGGAGTATATTGATTGAATCATTGCAATGAAGAGGGAAAGAAAACCTAATTTCTTCAGAGTTACCCAGAGAAATTCCCAATACACTCTGTCAAAGGCCTTCTCAGCATCAAGAGAAATTAGGGCCATTGGAGACTGAGATGATTGGGCCGTGTGAAAAATATGTGTGAGAGTTCTCAAATGGTCTACTGAAGAGTGACCGGGCACAAACCCTACTTGTTCTGGACTTAAGAGTGGAGTCCACAAGGCCTTTATCAGAAGAGAAAGTACTTTAGCTAAAATTTTAATATCGCAATTTAAAAGAGAAATTGGATGATAACTAGTTGGATCCTGTTGGGGTTTATTTGGTTTGAGCAAAAGGACAATTGTTGCCTCCAGAAGGGTTGGGTCTAGTTTGTCTGCCATAAACATATAATTATACAAGCTAAGCAATAGGGGGGATAACTCCTTAGAAAATATTTTATAAAAATTCACAGGAAACCCATCGGGACCATGTGCTTTATCCGAAGCGAGGCTGTTAATAGCCTTTGCAATTTCTTCTACTGTTATTGGAGAAAGCAAAGAAGCCTGAGATGTGTCATCCAAGATGGGAAGATCCAAAGAGTCCAGAAAGGCCTTCATCTCCTGAGGTGGTATTTGAAAAGGACATTTTCCATATAGTGTTTTATAAAATGTCTCAAAAACCTGGGCGACCTCTCGAGGTTCCATTTTAATAGAGCCATCTACAGACCGAATGGACGGAATTAGGAGGAAACTCTGTAATTGGCACAGCCGTAAAGCTAGCATCCTACCAGTCTTTTCACCCTGGTCGACATATTTGGCCTGAGTCTTAAAGAGGGCATATTCTGCCTTCTCCTTGATCAACTCAGAATAATCATTACGCAACGCCATCAACTCTTCCAGGGTAGCCAGAGATGTATTAGAGGCCAAGGAGTTCTCATTCTCTTTGATCTGAGTTAGCAAGGCTAAAGCCCTAGCCTCCCTAACCTTTTTCCTCCTAGAAGCTATTTTAATAAACTCTCCCCGGAGGTAAAATTTTAGGGAACACCAGAGAAGGTCACCTCTTATGTTGAGATTTCCATTATATTCCATAAAAGTGGAAATCAAAATTTTAATGCGAGAAACCAAAGAATTATCTTTTAATATCTGAGTATTCAGCTTCCAAACCGAATCCCGCTGGGCCTTAACATCCAGAGAGATAACTATCCAAGTTACTGAATGGTCAGAAATAACTTTGGGCTCAATACCAGATTGGCAGAGTCCCTGGATAAGGGAACAGCTAATTAAGAAGTAGTCAATCCTTGACCACAATTGATGAATGTTTGAATAAAACGTGTAGAGCTGCTGTGAAGGATTCACTGTCCGCCATGGATCACACAAGCCCAACATAGCCGTTAAATCCTTCAAAGCATTCTGTGAAGGTGAGAGTGGTTTCAGTGGCCTATATGTTCTATCCAAATCCTGGGTAGGTGGGATGTTCCAATCCCTCCCTAAAATCAAAAGGGAGGGTAAGCATGATGCTATTCTATTAGCCAGCTCTATTAAGAAATCTGGATCCCCTCCCGGCGGGCCATATACAGAACCCAAAACCACTGTACTGCTATTCAAAATCCCTTTAACTAATACATATCTCCCTCTGGGGTCAGTGAGGACCATCTCCTCTTGGAAAAAGATATTCCTCCTAATTAATATAGCTACTCCCCAACTCGAGGATGAATCACCAGCTGCAAACACCTGAGAGATTCCCTGCCTACGTAACCTAAGTACTTCTGAGCTTACCAAATGCGTTTCTTGAAGCAAAATAATACCCGCATTCAAAAGGGCACAGTGTTTTAGAATCTGATACCTTTTCGATACGTCTCTAGCTCCTCTGACATTCCATGTTACAATTTTCACAGGGCTATAAGCCATATTTGACCTTGCAAAGCATCCTAAATAATAAACCCATCTTAACATAAACTAGACCCTTCAGGCACACTCCAGCCCACCCCCAAACCCTCCCCCTGTTACAACATAGTTATACAAAAGCTCAAACAATATGTAAACACCACATGCCATAACCCTCACCCCATTTAGCCTTAGATACAAAAACTATCATTAATTATGGTGTTTAGAGAAATAACAACAACCCAGGAAACCGAGAACCCCCCCAGTTAGCCTTAGATACAAAATACAATCAATAAATGCGATGTTAACTAGAAATGTCAGTGGTCCAGGAAACCATAGAAACCTCCCCCCGATGAAACCCTTAAACTGTTTACAATAGGCATATCGATCCAAAATGGAAAATATCCATAATTATTTAATAAAGTAGCACATAGCCAACCCTTGACAGCATTGTTTGTCCCTTTAAAGCAAAAAAAAGCTAAGAACACATCCTATCCACACTAAAAACTTCCCTGTCAAAATATCGAAACCTAGCCCGAAAGAACAACTAATACTGAAAACAGCCAGGCAAAAGAAAACCAAGATGCCGTCCCCACCTTTAACTAGTACTCTATGCAGCCTGCCTGGTCTTACTCCAAGCTGGAGCTCCTGCACCCCCCATCCCATCTCCCCTTCCCTGAATTAGCTGAGATAACTGCCTCACCCAAGCTAGGAAGTACAAACACCCACATATCACACTGACCCTAAGTCTGGTTGACCAAAGGCGGGCACCCCCAAAGAACAAGCAGCACTGACGGCTCACCTACCCCTCCAATCCTCCAGGCTGCCCTCTCCTTCTTGGCCACCAGATCAAAAGTAGCACCCTTAAAAATAAAAATAGAAATATACCCCGACCCAGACAACCCAGGCATGTAAAAACCTGCCACACCAGAAGCCACCCAGCTGTCCAAGCCCAAATATAGCAACAAAAACAATTAGCCATGACATATTCACACACTATTTCACCTAACACCCTCATAATAACAAAAGAACTATTTAGCAAAATGGTGGAAGTGTCCAAATTAACCGACCAGACCCCCCGACACTCACTGTACTGAGGGCCGCTTAGAAAAAGAAAATAAGGGCACTCCCATTAACCCCAGCAAGTACCCATTAGGAAAACACACCTTTAATGCTGAATCCTTATGCAACGGCAGGCCCTCCCCCACCAATCCAACAAAAATTGGGAAATAACCCCTAGTATGCCTGAGGCTATACCAGAGAACCTCGCATCACATGGAGAGGACTAAGCCTCAATCCCCACCGCCTTAAAGCCAGGTCGAGTCAGGGAGGTAACCAGGGAGGAATGGGATGCACATGCAAACCTTCCATCTGCCATGTTCACTGCAGTACACCATCCGCTAGCCCCCCTACCAATTCAACCAGTGTAATAAAACCCTATGCAAGCCCCAAACCCAATTGTCCTGACCGGAAAGCGACCCACCACACACAGGATCAGTGTAAAACCAGAGAACCTGACCAGCGATGCGCAGAAATGCCTCAGACTACAACCCCAAAAGAAGAACATTGGTAAATAACCTGCATCTGTCAGAGAGACCCCTCTTACAAGTACCAACTGTGTCCCAAAAGACTAACCTGATACTACGCCGTACCAATCCTGGGGAACAAATTGGGGAAGGGAACTAAAAGCGCACCAGACGGTCCTTCCCCCCAAGGCAACCTCCCACCATGGACAAAAAGTTCCCCATATGAAACCAGAGTTCCCCATCCAGGCCTACCCAGCCAGACCCCAGAGATCCCCCCCATAACCCACCGAACCAGAACCCACCACCTCACATCAGCAGGTAAAACAAACCAGATTCATCATATCATTAGCAATCTAAACAAAAAGAAGACAGGTCATCATTATAAAAGTTCAGTCCTGTTTAAAGAGATCCAGCAGCCGTGTAGCTAAGTCTGAAGATGCTTGTTTGGGAGTGTCATACGCCATCCAGGAGCCATGCAAAGAAAACCTTAATTTGGCCGGGTATTGCATCCTGAAGGGGATTCCAGCAAGTATTAATTTGCTAACTGTAGAATGGTAGGCAGCCCGCTTCTGGCACGTTTCCAGAGGTAAATCCTGAGTAAACCTGAGGGTTGCATTCTCCCATATGACTTTCTGCAGGTCTTTTACTTTACTGAGAACATGTCTCTCTATAGCTTAAAACTCACAATAATTGGCCTGGGGGGAGCTTCTGAAGGAGGTTGATGTCAGAGAACGATGAACCCTCTCGATTTGGTAACTAGGACTGAGAGGGGAAGGGCCTACCAATTTCTGTAAAAGCTTCTGTACAAAGAGAATAATATTGAGGCCTTCCTCTGATTCAGGTAGACCAAGAATCAAAATATTATTCCGTCGACTCCTGCCCTCCAAATCTTCCATCTTCAATTGGAGTTTGTGAATCTGTTGATGCAAATAGGATATCTCCGGATCAGTCTTTTCTCTCCACTTCTCTAACGAGACCAACCGGGCCTCCGTATCCCCCACCCTTCGTATGAGACCATTTAAGTCACTGCGAAGAGATTTCAGCTCCGCCGATATATCCAAGAGCGATTTTTTAAAAGGGAGCATTTCCTGAAGAAAACGATCCTCAGATAACGGAGTAACAGCCTTGGATGAAGGGTTCAGTGTGTCAGATCTGGATCCTTGGGCACGTTGCTTCTTAGGCATTTTTTGTGGTGAGGCTGACGGAGTATGCCTTGGCAAGGCCTGCTTCATGTAGGCCTCCATAAAAGGCAGGAACTGCAACTTTCAAGACACAAGACCAATACAAATCAGGCCCAAAAGTAGATAGAACTTCTTAGTACTCTTTTAATTAGCGAGTATATTAATAAAACATTCAAAATAAGCGAGATAGGTGCGAGGCAGCAGGAGCTCCGAATCAGTGCTGCTACCAGGAGCCCTGCATCACTTGATCTCGCCTTGAGGTGTTTTTTCAGTGTCAGTTCACATTGCTTAATGTGTTTCCACCGCACAAATCTGCAATCTTAATGCAGTGGTACATATAGCCTGCTAGGAGCAGCAGCAGCATCAAAACCTGTGGCTCTTGCTGTCTTGTCCATGTTACCCACATGGATGATAATGATGATGGTATTGGTACACATAGCCGAGACCCGAAGGTGACATCAGGCATTCAGTTTTGGTACTCTGACTCTAAGCAAAATTGTTCTCTTCCTGCTGCTTCTTCCATTTACCATGCTTAAAAACAGGTAGAATGAAGCATTGTCCATTTTAAATCTGGTGTGCTGCACAGGAGTTTGGACGGATCTCAAAGGTCTCTTGTAACTAGAAAACATGATCTTCAGCATTCTGCTACAAAACAGCAAGTTAAAATTCTGGGAGGCATATTAAATCATGACTGGCTAAAGTGCAACAGTTATTCTGCGTCATTTGAGGACAGAAAAAGTAAAGTATTCACCTTAAGACTTCATGGTCCTGCTGTTTGTGAAGGGCCCCTCTTCAAAATAGAGGATGATTGGATTAGTGGGCTGTGCAGTACAATGAGTATGTTTTAAAGTTTTGTTTGGGAAGTATATCAGCAGAACTTTCCTCTGGTTCTAGCACTCTTAAAATGTTTTAAATACAAAATAAATGCAATTTGTGAGAGATGCTTGTAATTTTTGGAAAGAAGGGGTGATGCTGGCTCCGGTTAAGGTAGTGGTGTGTGTGTGTGTGTGTGTGTGTGTGTGTGTGTGTGTGTGTGTGTGTGTGTGTGTGTGTGCATGTGAGTGCATATGTGTGTGTGTGGGTGTGTGTGGTGTTATTTTAAAATTATAAAGTTGCCTTTCTTGATGTAAGATTATAAAGGAGCATCATTGTATTGGCATACTGAACTAGGGGAACAGGTATGGGTGGTGGCATAATATATTGGAACTGTTTGAATAAAAAAAAAAACTACAGCAATGTGGCCTACCTCAAAAATGCTTCTTATGGCACTGGTTAGTTAATTCAAGGTTATGTGAGGTTACCACCTGTAGGAATGAGACTGCTTCTAAACTAGACATCAAGTGGTGGCATAACGAATGGCAAACCACCCAGATACTAAGCAGTACATCTATGCCCTCTTTCTAGATCTTAGCAAGGCCTTCAATACAGTGGATCATAATATTCTACTCAACGTCTTGAGCATTGGGGTAAACAACACTGCCTTAAAGTGGTTTGATTGTTACCTCACCAACCGAATGCAACAAATCAAAGATCAAGGGGAACTGCCTCAGTTAAAGACCCTGCCACATGGTGTGCCACAAGGCTCGATCTTAGGCCCTATTCTCATTGCTATTTATATAAACCATATAGACTCCTATATATGCACAAGTATCGTTCATCTATTCGCTGATGATACCGTGGCCTATACTACTAACACCTCCCTAGACGTAGCCCACAAGGAGCTTAAGTTAGACTTTGGCATCCTTCAATGCAACTTAATAAGGCTCAAGCTTCTGCTTAGTGCCAAAAAGACCAAAGCTATGATTATCTGGCCTTATGCTGCCCATTACACAGGACCATCTTCGAGCCTCCAGATTTATATCTTGCTTGGCGTAGCCTTGGAACTAGTAGAAAAATTCAGGTACCTGGGTGTTTGCCTGGAAAATAGGCTCAACTTCTTGGCTCACCTTGATGAACTATCTAAAAACCTAAGACAACGTCTAGGCATATTTTATCAGATAAGACACCTCCTTACTTTTGAAGCAAGGAAACATCTTGTCCAGACAACTTTTCTATCACTGCTTGATTATGCTGACTTTCTGTATAGTCACTGTCCTATTCAGGTGCTATGTAAACTTGACAACCTCTACCATCGCACGCTGAGATTTATCCTAAACATGTCATTATGCACCCACACTGTCTGCTCTATCAGGCATTAGACTGGCCATCCCTCACTCTGAGGAGGCAAAAAATGCCCTCATGCGGACATACTGGGCCCTAACCGATAAACTACCAACATATATTTCTACACTGTTTCAGCGTACTGAGGGAACATATGGTCTAAGGAGTTTGTCTCTTGTCTCTCTTAAAGCACCCAAAATAAGGACACGACATGGCTCAGAGGTTATCATCTTTTCTCTGTCCACCCTTTGGAATGTCATGCAAAAAACTCTCAGGCTGTCCTCCCTCCTGGGGTCTCACTCTTTCAGGATGCTGCTCACTCTCAAACAGAGAGCCCTGTATGTTTGCCGCAAATAACCGCCTCCTCCATCTTCTGTGGCTGTCCAAACTCTTGGCACTTACATGTATTCACCTAGTATTTCTCTTCTTCTTTCCACCTTGGGATTATTCTGCCAACTCCCACGTGTTTGTTTAACTACATCTATTTCTACCCCTCACCGACCCTTTCCTTTGTTTTTCCCCCCACCCATAAACCTTTGGTTGTTGTTCCCTCACTTACCCTACCTGGTATCCCTTATCTTATTGTAAAGTTGCGACCTTTGTCTGAAAAATCCCACGTCTTGAGGGAATCCTTTATATATACAGTCAATTATAAACCCAGATAGTGCTCACCATATGTACTTCCCAGCCCTGATCATATTTGTTTCTCTGTAACTGTCTTTTATTTGCTCATTGTGTGTACACTGCTTATCTGGTAATTTTGCTGTAGTTGTATATGTCCTACTTGTCCAGGACCATCTTGCAAATGAGCTTGCTCAAGGATGATTTTGTCTGGTTAAATACAGTTTGATTGATTGAATATGTTGGAACTGTTTTAAAATAAAAGAATACAGCACTTTGGCCTACCTCGAAATGGCCGCTCATGGCATGGGGCAGTACCATGTGTAATTTTTCACCAAATTTTTAACATGGTGTTTTTGGTAACCCACCTCATGAAAACTGGTGGTGAAATTTTGTTAATCAGTCTCAAAAGGTGATTTTGTGGAGCAACCACAAAATAACCTTGCAGGTCTGATTAACAAAATGACAGTGACAGTGTTCATGAGGTGGGATCCCAAAAAGGCCATGTTAAAAGTTGGTGAAATAATTCCCCAAAATAGCAAAGCTATCAACATAAGTTCAAAATGCCATTAAAACACATTATATAGTCAGCCCAGTGGCACTTAGGGTTGATGCACTAGACGTCACACCTCACTCCACGCAGGCGCCCCCAGGTTCAGGATTGAGGTCAGGCCACCTGAGGTCAGCAGGGGAAGGACAGGATTGAGCATCCAGAGGACTGCTCTCCTCTCCTGGGAGGGAGGGGGATCCAGATCTTGGGCTCTGGTGGCTCCTGGCAGCAGTGGTGGCCACAGCAAGTCTGAGGTCCACAACCATAGGGATTGACTGCAACGGCGATCCTGCAGACATGTATGGTAGCGTGCATGCCTGCACTGAATGCATAGCACATCCAAGCCAAGGGGAGGAAAAAAGCTGGAAAAAACCCTACTGGCTGGGTGAGGCGATGGTGAACTCCAGGAACTGAGGCCCCACACATCTAACACCAGCCACAACCCTTGACTCTACCCTCCTGGGGATCCTCAGCCTCTCCAAGGGGGCCAGGGAGAGACAAGGGTCCTGATACTGATGATACCATTGGGGAGAGTGGTTCAGGCAGGAGGTTAGGAGCTGCAGGTTGGGTGAGGGGGCCAGAGAGATGCCCCAACAGGTAGGCGATGAAAGCAGTTGGAAAAAAAATACATTATACGGCACATACCTGTATTCATCAGTTTGCGGTTCAACTTTGAAGAGTGCAGAGGTGTCTTGGTCCACAGAAGATCACATTGTACACCATCTGATGGTATGCATAATGTAAGGGGTGTGTGTGGGGTAAAGGGTGCTCAGTGGGAGGGGAGAAATGGGAAGAGGTGGACAGCAGTGACAACAAGGGACCATTTTATTTTTTTCAGGTAAATAAAAACAGAGACATTGCGGGGCATTTCTTTCTTTTCAGGGAAGGATTAAACACATAAAGCTATTTCAGGACACTAGGGGTGGACTCCCAGTGTCCAGACTGGGGGTTGTAAGTATGATGACATGGGATTAGCACCTGATGTCAGCACTTTTATTAAAACAACTGGCTTGGGGGCGGGGACATCCGACATCGGGTGGGCATCCCGTGTTGGATCATATAACAAGCATTTGTCAATGCCGAATGTTGATTGCGTTGGTCTGTTGAGTTTTCTCAGTGGCCCTCTGTCACTCGCTCATTCTGTTTCTCCAAGTGCTGCAGGCTGCTGTTTTGTACTGGGCTCCTGCCTGCATTGGCACAGTTTTCTGTCCACAAAGAAATTCACAGTTGTCTCAACAGAGTTCCGTTGAGCTCACTCACTCCCCCCCTCACTCGCTCGTTCTGTGTCTCCTACTGCTGCAGTCTACTCTTTTTTACTGGTCTCCTGCCTGCATTGGGGGTTTGTTCTGCCCACAAAGAAATCTGCAGCAGTCATAATAGAGCTCCACTGAGCTCGCTCACTCCCCTGTCTCACTCGCTCATTCTGTTTCTCCCACCACTGCAGGCTGCCGTTTTGTACTGGGCCCTGCATGCAGTGCTGCCTCTTTCTACCCACAAAGAAATCCGCAGCAGTGCCAACTGACCTCCATTGAGCTCATTCACTTCCCTCCCTCACTCAGTCATTCTGTGTCTCCCGCTGCTGCAGCCTGCCCTTTTGTACTGGGTTCCTGCCTGCGTTGGGGGCTTTTTCTGCCCACAAAAAAATCTGCAGCTGTCCTGACAGAGGTCCATTGAAGTCACTCACTCTGCCTGTCTCATGCACTCATTCTGTTTCTCCTGGCACTGCAGACTGCCCTTTTGTACTGGGCTCCTGCCTCTGTTGGCACTTTTTTCTGGCCACAAAGAAATCTGCAGCAGTCCCGACAGAACTATGTTGAGCTCACTCACTCACTCCTCCTCCCTCACACACTTGTTCCGTGTCACCCGCTGCTGCAGGCTGCCCTTTTCTACTGGGTTCCTGCCTGTGTTGGTGGCTTTTTCTGCCCACAAAGAGATCTGCAGCAGTCCTAACACAGCTCCGTTGAGCTTGCTCACTCCACCTCTCATACTCACTCGTGTTTCTCCTGGCGCTCAAGCTGCCTTCTTGTACTGGGCTCCTGCCTGCATTGGCACCTTTTTCTGCACACAAAGAAATCTACAACTGTCCTGACAGAGCTCCATTGAGGTTGCTTACTCCCCCTGTCTTACACACTCATTCTGTTTGTCCTGGTGTTGCAGACAGCCCTTTTGTACTGGGCTCCTAACTCTGTTAGCACTTTTTTCTGGCCACAAAGAAATCTGCAGCAGTCCTGACAGTGCTCCGTTGACCTTACTCACTCCCCCCCTCACTCGCTCGTTCTGTTTCTGCCGGCGCTGCAGCCTGCCCTTTTGTATGGGGCTCCTGCCTGTGTTGCTGCCCTTTTCTGCCCACAAAGAAATCCTTAGCAGTCATGATAGAGCCCCGTTGAGCTCACTCACTCCCCCCACTCTCATTCATTCTGTTTCTCCTGGCACTGCAGGCTGCCCTTTTGTACTGGGCTCCTGCCTCTGTTGGCACCTTTTTCTGGCCACAAAGAAATCTGCAGCAGTCCCAACAGAGATCCAGTGAGCTCACTCACTCCTCCCCTCACTCACTCATTCTGTGTCTCCCACTGTTGCAGGCTGCCCATTTGTACTGGGTTCCTGCTTGCGTTGGCAGCTTTTTCTGCCCACAAAGAGATCTGCAACAGTCCTGACACAGCTCCGTTGAGGTCGCTCACTCCCCCTCTGTCACTCGCTCATCCATTTCTGCCGGTGCTGCAGCCTGGCCTTTTGTACTGGGCTCCTGCCTGCATTGCTGCCTTTTCCCACCCACAAAGAAATCTGCAGCAGTCATGATAGACCTCCATTAAGCTTGCTCACTCCCCCTCTCTCACTCGCTCATTCTGTTTCTGCCGGCACTGCACGCTAGCCTTTTGTACTGGGCTTCTGCCTCTGTTGGTGCCTTTTTCTGCCCACAAATAAATCTGCAGCAGTCCCAACACAGCTCTGTTGAGCTCTCTCACTCCCCCCCCTCACTCGCTCATTGTGTTTCTCCTGGAGCTGCAGGCTGCCCTTTTGTACTGGGCTCCTGCCTGCACTGGCACCTTTTCCTGCTCACAAAGAAATCCACAGCTGTCCCGATACAGCTCCATAGAGGTTGCTCACTCCCCCTGTCTTATGCACTCATTCTGTTTGTCCTGGTGCTGCAGACAGCCCTTTTGTACTGGGCTCCTGCCTCTGTAGGCACCTTTTTCTGGCCAGAAAGAAATCTGCAGCAGTCCTGACAGAGCTCCGTTGACCTTACTCACTCCCCCTCTCTCACTTGCTCATTCCGTTTCTGCCAGCGATGCAGCCTGCCCCATTGTACGGGGCTCCTGCCTGCATTACTGCCCTTTTCTGCCCACAAAGAAATCTGCAGCAGTCACGATAGAGCTCCGTTGAGCTCGCTCACTCCCCTTCTCTAACTCAGTCATTCTGTTTCTCCTGCTGCTGCAGGCTGTCCTTTTGTAGTGGACCCCTGCGTGCATTGCTTCCTTTTCTGCCAACAAGAAATCTGCAGCAGTCCTCACACATCTCCGTTGACCTTGCTCACTCCCCCTCTCTCACTCGCTCATTCCATTTGTGCTGGCTCTGCAGGCTGGCCTTTTGTACTGGGATCCTGCCTGCGTTGCCGCCTTCTTCTACCCACAAATAAATCTGCAGCAGTCATGAAAGAGCTCCGTTGAGCTTGCTCAGTCCCTTTCTCTCACTTGCTCATTCTGTTTCTCCTGCTGCTGCAGGCTGCCCTTTTGTACTGGGCCCCTGCATGTGTTGCTGCCTTTTTCTGCCCACAAAGAAATCCACAGCAGTCCCAACTGAGCTCCGTTGACCTCACGCACTCCCCCTCCCTCACTCGCTCATTCTGTGTCTCCCGGTGCTGCAGGCTGCCCTTTTGTACTGGGTTCCTGTCTGCATTGGTGCCTTTTCCTGCCCATAAAGAAATCTGCAGCAGTCCTGGCAGAGCTAAGTTGAGCTCGGTCACTCCCTCCCTCTCTCACTCGCTCAATCCTAAATTGTCTCAAACAATGATTTCCGACAGCAACTGCAGTCTTCTACACTGGAAGAGCGAAAACACATTTTGGCCAGGATGTGAAAAATGACAGCTGTACTTTTCACAAGGAGGTGTGGAAAAATGCCATTGCTGAAAATGTGGCATGAAAATATTACTAATTTGCGAAGTTACAAGGGTGCATGGAAACTGCACAACGCATGCTCATAACACAGTCATTGTATGGAGTTTCATCACAAAATTTTCAACATAGGCATTTTAGGACCTCTGCTCATGAACAGTGTCAGTGTGATTTTCTTAATGTGTCCCGAACACTGATTTCCCACAGCGACCGCACTATTGTGCGCCAGAGGAGCAAAAACACATTTCAGCCAGGATGTGAAAAATGACAGCTGCACTGTTCATAAGGAGGAGTGTAAAAATGGCAATGTTGAAAATCTGGATTGAAAATATTGTAAAGTTTCGAAGATACGAGCGTATGTGGAAACTGCGCAACGAACGCTCGTAGCACTCTCATTTTATGGATTTTCATCACCAAATTTTCAAAATAGCCATTTTAGGGCCTCTGCTAATTAACACTGTCACTGTCATTTTCATAATGTATTCCAAACATGGATTTTCCACAGCGACCGTGCAATTCTGCGCCGAAAGTGGCAAACACATTTCGGCCAGGTTGCGAAAAATGACAGCTGTACTGTTCATAAGGAGGTGCAGAACAATGGCAATGTTGAAAATCTGGAGTGAAAATATTATAAATTTGCAAACTTACGAGCGTGTGTGCAAACTGCGCAATGCACACCCATAACACAGTCATTTTATGGAGTACTAGCACCAAACTTTCAACATAGGCATTTTAGGACCTCTGCTCATGAACAGTGTCACTGTCATTTTCATACTCTGTTCCAAACACTGATTTCCCACAGCAACCATGCTATTCTGCGCCAAAAGTGCGAAAAAACATTTTGGCCAGGATGTGAAAAATGACAGGTGTACTGTTCCCAAGGAGGTGTGGGAAAATGCCAATGTTGAAAATCCGGTGTTAAAATATTGCAAATTTGCAAAGTTACGAGCGTGTGTAGCAACTGCACAATGCAGGCTCATAAAACAGGCATTTTCTGGACTTTTCCCACCAAATTTGCAACATAGGCTTTTTGAGAGCCCACCTCATGAACACTGGCACTGTCATTTCATTAATTGGTCCCAAAAGGTGATTCCGTGCAGTGACTGAAAAATCACCTTTTGGGACTGAGTAACACCATGACAGTGCCAGAATTCATGAGGAGAGGTCCCAAAAACACCATAGTGCCAAAATTCCAAAAATGCCCGAGATGTGCATCAAAGTTGAAAACACCATATTTATTCTATTATACAGCTTACTGGCATTTCTTCAGTTCGCGGTCGGCTTTTGAAGAGCGCAGACGTGTTCCCGGCCCACTGAAGATCGTCGCACCAAGGTCCAGAGGTAAGTATGGGGTGAGGGTGGAGTATGGGGAGGCAGGGGTGCGAGGGTGGGTGGGTTGTGGGAGGGGGCAGGGAGATGGTGAGGGACCTTTTCTCAAGGAGAAAAAAAACATTATGGACCTTTATTTTGCAGAGCATGTGGCACGCTGGGCTGGGCCCCAGCATGCCAATGGACCCTTTTGTGGGGCAGCTGCCAGTGGGCACCCTGTCAGCAAACACAGAAGCGGGGGGAGACATGTTGAGGGGATTGGGCACCCCTTCAGCACACAACAACTTTTGGAGAACTGACTGGACTGGGCCCTAGTCAGCAACAGCTCCTCAGTAATGAGGGGTCGTGATCCTCATTGCAGGGATGACACTGCAATGATGAGGTGACCCTGATTGTAATGGGCAAATAGAAAGTTGTGGCATGCTGGCTGAACTAGTGTCAGCAGCAGTGTGCCACGGCATTGGGGGAAGCGGGTCAAGCCTTTAAAGGCTGTGGGGGCATTGGCCACAACAGTGTGCACCTCCACAACCTGCTTCTGGAGAAAGCTGCCTCAGTATGTTTCTTGCGCATGTGCTTAATCAACATAAAAATGGGAAAGATAAAGAAATGTTAATAAAGAATAATAAATAAATAAATAAATGAGTAAATACATTTCCAACAGGAATTTGGGCCTCTGGTGTGCAGATACAGTTCAAGGCACAGTCAGGATGGTGAGGCTACAATGACAGTAGCCCTGTCCCTGACAAAGAAGTCATGACACATATACAACACAGCTGCCATTTGTTAAACGAGAGCTGTGTCATACAGCAACTGTGTCATATAGTGCAACCAGCTGTTAACTGCCAAATACATTATACAGCAGTAAAGGTTGTACTATATGACACAGCTGTCATTTGTTAAATGACAGCGGTATCATATAGTGCAACCAGCTCCTAACTACCAAATACTTTACATGGCAGTAAGCTTTATTCCTCAGTTCGCAGTTCAGCTTTGAAGAGTGCAGATGTGTCTTGGTCCACAGAAGATGGCAGCGTACAACCTCTGGAGTTAAGTACAGAGTAAGGAAGGGGGGAGTGTGGGGTGGTGGGTGCTCAGTGGGAGGGTCAGGATGGGGGAGGGGAAAGGCGGGGATGAGGGACCATTTTCTTTATTTCAGGTTTAAATAAAAATGTAAAAAAGACATTGGAGAGGGTTATCTTTGTTACAGGCACACATATAAAATGTACCTATTTTTAGACACTGGGGTCGGGCTGACCATACCCCCGCCCCCCAAAAAAAGAAAAAAGAATATTGATATTGGATTCATAAAATAAGAAAAAGACAGTGAAGGGGCAGGCAATACAGGGGAAGGTTGTTTTTTTTTTTTTACAAAAGGGAGAAAAGGGAAGGGAGCAAAGGACACTGGTCTGACATATGGCATTGCAGTTTCAGGATGGCCCTCAAGAAGGCAGCAACCCCAAAGCACAAGACCAGTGAGGTGCTGGCATATAAAGCTGCTGATCTTATGGAACAAGTCCAGGCCATTATTAAAGAGTACATGGAAGCGGAGGAGAAGGAAAGACAGGAGGACAAGAGGAAGACCCCACCATCACAGAAGGAGCCACCAAAGAAGAAGATGGCTAGGAGCAACCCGGAGGACAAGGGCAAACCACAGCCACAAGAGGGTAAGGTGCCAAGTGGACTTGTTGGTCGTGGGGAGCCTCAAGGTTCACTTAGCAGGTCTGATGGACAAAAAAGGTGAAAAGGCATGACAGGATCTGAAAGCAGAGAGAAAAGTGGAGGAGAAAGAGGAACAAGGGTCAAGAGCTGGGACTAACAATTGGGGCTATGGTCGGCCACCAGAGATGGCACTGGGAGACCATATGTCACAAGATCTCAAAGAGAAAATTTGGAAACGGGAATACATGGATATGTTTGCCCTGATAGACAAAGATACTGAAAAAAAGTACAAACGAAAAAGTCAATGGGTAATTTGGAGATGGCGGTAGCCTTGGCCATCATGGGTAAGTCCAGTGAGGAGGTCAGCTACAAGAGGAAGACATTTGGAGCATGGATGGAAGGTTTCATGCATTTTAGTGCCTTTATGCTTCAAAAGAAGCCAGATTTGGCTGTACCTTTGTTGACCTACTCAGCCATAATATGGGATGCTTATAGGCTGAAGGGTGGGTATGGTTGGCTCATCTATGATGAGAAGTTTAGACAGAGGATGGCATCGCATGGTGTGGCGGGATGTCTCCCTGTCTGAGCTGTGGATAACAACCATTTCAGTGCAAGGGGAGAGTGCCAGCAATGGGAGGAAGGGGATGGCAGCATCCACAACCAAGGCTTGCTGGGCATACAACAAAGTGAATTGCACCTAGCCCAGCTATAAATTCAAGTACTCCTGTTCTGGGTGTGGGGGAAACCACCCAGTCACCCATTGCAGGACACAAAGAGACAAAGGGGGATTACAGGCCCAGGGACAGTTCTTTCTGGGGGGAATGGAGGAAACCGGGGGTTTAATGGGCAAGGGCACAATTACAGGTGGCAGAATGGGAGATGGAGTTATGGGGGGAGATAAAGGGTCACAGGCGATGGGGGGGACTGGGGGGCATCTTTCAGAAGGCAGCATTCCCAATAAATCTAGGTGTTTTGGAAAGGTGGACAGAGACTTATCCCAATCATGACGCTAGGGACTTGCTGAGGAAGGGTTTCAAGGGAGGTTTATTTATTTATTTATTTATTTGAACAAGTCAGATTTACAACCCTTGAGTGAGGGACTAATTTTCACAGGCACCTCGTCGCAGGGAGGGCAAATTAATAGAACATTGTGCAGATACAACAATGGACAATATTACAGGTGCAGACATTGAACACAGAATACACTTATATTTCATGGGCACAAGAAAAAACACGAGATCCAAGAACCTGGCATCTATAAAAGGGAAGGAGAATATCATGGAGAGGAAGATTAGGAAAGAATTGGAGGCCGATAGGGTGGCTGGCCCTTCTGATGCACCACTGTTTGCTGATTTTAGGGTGTCCCCTTTGGGCATAGTTCCAAAAAAGGCACCTGGGGAATATCATTTGATTCACCACTTATCCTATCCTGAGGGGGACTCTGTGAATGATTACATCACATCAGAGAGGAGCACAGTGGTTTATGCTGTGCTAGAGCATGCAGTGGATACCATCAGGGACAGGAAAAAGGATCTAGTTGGAGAAGACTGAAATAGAGGCAGCTTTCTGGCAGGAGGATTGGGAATTGTTAGGTTTCCAATTCCAAGTGCAGTACTACTTCGACAAGGCCATGCCCATGGGGTTTTCAGTCACCTGCGCCACTTACGAGGCCTGTAGTATCTAGCTTCAGTTGGTCTTTGTAGTCAGACAAGGTAAGGGATCAGTGGTCCATTACTTGGACGATTTTCTATTCATTGGCAAGGGAGAGAAGGTGACACTGGATATGCTCCGGTGTTTTCATGACATGTGCAAGGAGTTAGGGGTACCATTAGCAGGGGACAAGACAGAGGAGTCCAGTAAGAGGCTGGAATTTCTTGGCATTGAGCTCGACATTGGGCAGGAGTGTTTCTGGCTTCCAGAAGGCAAAGTGGCCAAACATTTAGAGCTTATCAAAGGGATTATGGGCAAGCGGAGAGTATAACTGAAGGTAGGCCTACAGGTGCTCAACCACATGAATTTCACCTGCAAGGCAAAAAAACAGGGAGGGTGTTCACCAGAAGGTTGGCTAGGACTACCACAAAAGCCAAACTCCCACACCATTGGGTGGACAGCAACGCTGGTGTCAAGGATGACCTGCTTGCCTGGGAAAACTTCCTGGGAGAGTACAATGGGGTCACCTTCTGGCAGGACAGGTGGGAGGAAAATGGTGAACTGGTGCTGTATAAGGACACAGTTGGGGGACATGGCATGGGTGCATATTTTCAGGGCAACTGGATCTCAGAAAAATGGCAGGAATGCTGGGTTGCATTGGGGCTGACAAGGGACATCATGTTCCTCGAGGCTTTCCCCATATAGGTGGCCATGGTGGTTTGGGGGCAGACCCTCTGAAACAAAAGGATATTGTTTAGATGTGTTAACTTGGCAGTTCTTTCAGTCAACAACAGACAGTTGGGGTCCACGGATGCAGTTTTACAAGTGGCCAGAAGGTTGATTTGGGAGGGGCTGAGGCTTAACATTTCTTTCTGGGCAAAGCATGTGGAGGGGGCCAAGAATGAAATAGCTGACAGCCTCTCCCATTTGCAGTTGGACAGGTTTCAGTCACTGGCCCCAAGAGCAGCTGCACGGAGAACCCTGGTGCCTCCTCACCTCTGGGAGATTGAATGGACTGAGCCCAGCTTCTCTTCTGGAATGCCTGGGCTCCTAACACATTGAGGGCATACAAGAGGGCATGGAGGAGTTTCCAGGATTTCTGGGGGAGGGCTGGGGTAGAGGTAAGTGACCCAGTTACAGAGTTACAAGTTAGTAGGTATATGGTGGACAGGTGGGAATCTGGCATGGTGGGTGCCACTATCAGCATATACCTAGCAGGGATTGGCATGGTTTTCCAGTTGCAAAGGGGTGGGGCACCCCCACTATGGCCCCTGCAATTCATTGTATGCAACTAGGTTAGGTGAGGCTGAAGGGTCAAAAAGTAGACAGGTGTAGACCAATTTGTGGGGCCATGCTAGGCAGGTTGCTGCGCAGCCTGGTTCACCTGTGTTCTTATGCACATGAGGCCATGTTGTTTGTGTCTATATTTCAGGTTATGCAACAAGGGGCTTTTAGGGTCAGTGAGGTGGTCGCCAAAAGTAAGAATGACTTTAGAGGGTGGCTTACAGGTGCAGGACATCTGGGTATGGCTCAGGTGGTCCAAAACCAACCAGGAGGGCAAGGTGGTGTGGGTGATGCTGAAGCAGGAGGGGGATAGTAGACACCATAAGGATGTTCATGTGTTCATGAGGGTGAGACCCCAGGCGGGGCAGATTTTCTTTCGGAATGAGAACCTGTACCCTGTCGCCACCTCCCAGGTCACTGTGGTACTAAAAAAGGGGATAGCCTTCATAGGCAAGGACCTGAAGAGATTTGCATCACACTCCTTTAGGATTGGGACCCCCCCCCCTCGGTACAGCAGGTGGGGAGATGGAGGTCACAGGCATACAAGAGCTATATCAGAAAGTGATAGCTAACCATGTTAATTTTTGTTCCAGGAGACAAGCAGCGAAGGGTGGTGTGGCTTATCTGACAGTCATTCTTCCACTGGGCAGAGCTGTGGGCACTGGCAACAAGGGGTGGATGGCAATTGGGGCAGGACTCAAACAAGACTTTGATAAAATGGTACGGGAAGGGGAGACTCGGCGGGAGGCAAATGTTACAGTTTATTGACGGAAAACGGCAAAAATGGCCCACACCAGACTTAATTATTGTACATGCAGGGGGTAATGACCTAGGTAAAACCCCATGGGTGGCCATGGTACAAAGGATTTTGAATGATTTTATGATTATGAAGGCCTGGTGGCCACAGGTGCAATTGGGATGGTCAAAGATTATTCCCAGGAGAAAATAGGGGCAGGCCAAGGACGTGCTTACCAAAGAGAGGGCTCGTAAAAGGGTCAACAGGAAACTGGCGGCATGGGCCAGAGGATCTGGGGGACTATACATTAGGCACGGTGTAATTTCCAATGACACACTGGGTATGTACAGGGGGGACAGGGTTCACATGTCGGAGGTGGGGAACTCAGTGCTTAATGGGGATAGTTGGGAGGCGATCGAGAAATGACGGGGAGTTGGGGGGCTATTTGCCTAGTTTTTAATGGGGTAAGCCCATGGGCCAACCAGGGGATGACCAAGGGCTAGTGGAAAAGAGGGAGCCCAGCTGGAAGGAGGTATGTCAGGGTAGGGGAGGGCTCCTCATGGGGCAGTCACCTTGGGTGGGCAGGGCTGGGGAGCAGATGGGGGACATCTGAACCCAGGCAGAATAACCAGAAGAACCAGGATGAAGAGGCATTAGGTAAGTACACCCAGACCAATGAAATGTAAATTGTGTGTAAATAAAAGAAACCCCCGGGGTTTGTGATTGTAAATAAAATTGATATGTATATGATAAAATGGTAGTGATACGAAAGATAACAATGAAAGGTAATTGAATAAAGGTGTAATAATGATGTACAAAATCTACCCAATAAAAAGTGAGTTGTTGAACCATAATCATGGTGTGGGTGTGTTAGATTTCTGGGGGTCTGTTTGACAAAACAAGCTGCCCATTTAAAAGTGCAACCTAGGTTGTCACTGGCCCTCAGAGATTAGCTGGAGCGAGGTTTTCTAAGCAGGCAAGGGGTGGGGGGAGGGTTTAAGAACTTCAGGGGAGGAGTTTGGGTTTAAGGGAAAGAAAAGAAGGGGAGGGCAGGGCTCTGGGCCAGGAGTGGTAGGGTTATGAGGTCACAGGCTAGGTGAGGTCACAGGGAGGGAGGAGGGGCTAGGGCAGGTGAGCTGGCAACTGGCCACTGGATGAGCAGGTAGGCAGGCTAGGGGGCAAGGAGTGGTAGATAAGTGGCTGCAGAGAGAGGGATCTCCCTCTTCTGCAGCTACTTTGAGAGATCCCACCCACCCAGAGAAAACAACGGGCAGATGGAATAAAAAAGAGGAAGGGTTGGCGGGTGACGGCAAGAGGTGATTCACAGAAAAGTGGATTGCTGAGGAGCAACAGGTCTGGGAAGTGGCTAGTAAGAAAGCCCGGCTGGATGTGGTGGCCGGGGGGGCTAGCAGTGAAGGACTCCTCCTGGGACAGTCACTCCAGGGGATGCAGGGCTGGGGAGCAGGTGGGGGACACCTGAACCCAGGCAGAATAACCAGAAGAACCAGGATGAAGAGGCACCGGGTAAGGGCACCTGGGCCAGTGAAATGTAAAGCATGTGTAAATAAAGGAAACCCCTGGGGTTTGAGATTGTATATAAAATGGATATGTATAAGATAAAATGGTGGTGGTACGAAAGATAACAATGAAAGGCAATTGAATAAAGGTGTAATAATGATGTACAAAATCTACCCAATAAAAAGTAAGTGGTTGAACCACATTCATGGTGTGGGTGTGGCTGATTTTGGGGAGTCTGGGTGACAAGTAGCAATAACACTCTTTTCTCTTTTCGGATACAGGTCTCAACCAGTAATCAGAAAAGTCTGATTTTCAAAGACAAGGTGATACTTTAGGCTGGGGAATGTGACAGACCGGCCAGCAGAGCTTTACCAACGATTCTCCTGTGCTCCTACAGGAGCAGCTGCTCGATGGCTCGAGCTGTTCACTCTGCAACCTCCAGCATTCAACTGACTTCTGCTTCAGGCAGTTCTGGCTAATTCCTCCGCTATCCAGATGGTTTGGTTGGCTAAAGGAACTGTCTGTCACAGAAAGGGCTTCCCCTCCAGGTCCATTTAGGCACCAAACCCTTAAAGCTACAATTACTACAGAATTTCCTTCACACAAGATCTCTGGGCAGTCTAAATTTTAGGTCACCTGAGGTTCGATTGGTCCAACATTGGAAGTCCAGAACCAAAATGGTGGATCCTATTCAAGGCTCAAGCTGCGATTTAAAGCATGATAGACAAACACCTCTATTATTATTATAGCAGACAAACAGTAAATAATCACTTTCCCTAACAGGGTTCCCTCTGCACAAGTAGTGACAGCAGAATGGAGCAGAATAATGGACTGTCTGGCTGGTCATGAGCCTTAAATTACTCAGACCCAGCCCAGACTAATTTTCTAACACAGCATAGGTGCTTTCTTAAAGAGACAGGCATGGAGGCTTACTGGTGTACTCTCATGCAGGCAACTAGAACTACTGTACTACAGACAGGACATCATCCTGACAGTGGGCATTTTAGAAGCCCAGGGAGACATTTTAGTAAACCCCAATTTGTTAGGGGCTTACATGTGCACACGGGGACTGGGGAAGTCCTTTGCTGGGGTTGGGGGTTGTACATTTTGCACATGAGGACCGGGCTGACGTGTCAGAGTGGGGGGCACTATGTGTTTATGGGGTTGGGCATGTACAGCAGTTATGGCAGGGTCCCCCTGGCATAACCGGTACCCTCCTACAGCCCCCGGTGTGCAGCACTATATGCCTTAGTGCATGGTGCGCAGTGTTGGCATGTCCCTGGCATGCCCCCAACCTGCCACTAGCGCATTGCAGTATGCGCAGCCAGGGGATCAGGAACGTAAATGACATCCACACTGTTCATGAATGCAGTTAGCCCATGGGAATCCGCTGTGTGGCATTTGTGCATATCTATGCTGATGTGCCTGGTTTCCATGGCGTGTAGACATAATGCATAGGGCCTCTCATTTGAAGTTTTTCTGCTTAGTCCACAGATTCAGCAAATCTTGTGGGAAAACCAGGATGTTAACTGACCAGTAATCTTTTTCCATCAGACCCACATTCAGCAATGTAGCTTGTGATGGGGGGATTCTGAACCAAGGGAGTATTAGAGACACCTTCCGATTGAATGCATCTACCAGGAATTGGGGTTGCCAAATACTAGTGATCCATAAGATGCATGTATACATGATTAGACATGGTAGCTGCTTTTATGTCTGGGATACAATGGAACAAATGAAAATGGCCTCTGTTATTAGCCTGTCAATTGCTTTTTAGATGCCCATATCAAGTTTTGGTAGAACAGTGCAATCAACTGTGGTGCAGGATGGTATCTGGTAGCAGGGTATTAATACTGCCACAGCTCACAGAAGCCTATACCTTTCACCACAAAACATGGCTGTAGGCCTAATGTCATAATTGCCCTTATCAACTGTCTTTCCCATTGTATGATTTGCATGGTACCTTGCCCAGGTATGGAAGGCTATATCATGGACCTCAAAACAGGTGTTGGCCGGGGGATGCAGATTTTGAATGCTTGCCACTAGGGCATGAGGTACTGGGGACTGTTATATTAGTAGAAGTAGTAGTAATTTTATTTATTTAGCACCCAGTCCCAGTGGTTCTGGGTGCTGTACAATACAACAATAAAATATATAACATAACAAATGATAAAATAATAAATACAAACAAGTGCAAATTCAGCAGTCAGGATAACTGAAGTACTAATCAGAGCAAATGCTTGACTGAACAGATGGGTCTTTAGGTACCTCTTAAAGGCCTCCACTTGAAGGAGCCTCTCTAAGAAACCTGGGAACTGAGTTTCACAGGGTGAGACCACCTACCTCAAACATTCAATCACCCGATGCCTTGAACCTTGCCCTGGGAATTGCAAGGAGGCTCCCATCGGAGAAGCAGAAATGGGGAACTTAGCAGTAAGAAGACAGGATCTCAGTCAGATAACTGGGGCCCAGTCCACTTTTGATGTGTTTCTATACTGGACTGCACAATTGGTGAGGTTGGTGTGGAGGGACTGACCATGCCTGGTATGGGGGGGAGCAGAAGAGACAGGGCCCAATTCCAGAACAGGTTACGCATGTCACAAAGTGACTTGCACCAAACCCAAAAGTGCAAGAAGCACTTTGCACCATGCATTATGCCGATTACAGAAGGCAGCCTGCGACATGGCGCAGGCTGCCTGTACCAAAAGTGGGCTATGCCACCTGGTACTCCATAAACCCCCTGTAACATGGCTCAAGGGGGTTTAAGGCAGCAGTTATGCCCAATTCCTGGAGGGTGGCCGATGGAATAGCAAATGTGCTATTCCAAGTCAGGCCTTGGAAGACAGTGGTCTAAGTACAGTTAGACCAGCTATTAGCTGGTCTAACCATATCCTACATCCACTGTGAGTGCACCTCTGTGCCTGGTGCCCCAGTAACCACCCTCCCATGGTTTCAAATAGGTCCCCACCTGCCCCCCATTGGCAGGGCAGCCCACTGTGGGCAGTTGACACCCCCATGACTCCATCCCTAGGTATTGCCTCATAGGGCTGTTCGCATCCCCCGCCATGTCACTCACTCCATGTTAGTCCAGTGGCCCCCCCACTCCCCATCGGCCCTGCAGGGCATTGCCATGGTGTTGGGGAGTGGGGCTTTGGTGGGGACATACCATGCGAGGCTTGTGACCTGTTGGAGAGCATTACTGTGGCTTGCACCACCCTGTGTAGGTGCACCCATCCTTTGGCACAACTCTGGTGGTGCCGCAAGTCACAGGACACAGTCGCTGGGGACCCTGCCTGTTCTGGAATCGGGTGCAGGGTCCCCAGCATAGTGGCATATGTCACAACTTGCAAGTGCCAGCGAGTTGTGACACATGTCTTGGAAATGGGCTCACAGTGTCCATCTCTGTAACATCATCATCACTACTGCTAACAAGATTAGCTTGATCACTCAAGTAGTAAAACGGGCTCACAGGTTTACCACTGTGAACCACACATGATACTGCCTGCAGATTTAGATGTTTCAACCTCAGCTGGCTCATCATTGAAGTGGTAGTCATTATTTTACATGTGTAACATCCCCCTGTTGGGGTGTTTAAGTAAACTGGGGAAAAGGTTCAGTTTTGGGCCATCAATTAAAGGGTTAAATTGCCTGTTTCTGTGCTGAGGGAGCTCAATGGGTTGGAGGTCACCGTTGTTGCACATGGTTATAAACTTGGATTTTTTGCACCTAAAAGGGAGATCGAGGGAGATCAGGGAAGAGGCAAGAGCTGTAGGGAGGAGTTGTGGGGAGGTGATGTAGGAAAGCAGGGCCGTTTGCCTGCTCTTGAGGGGCCAGCTGTTTGGGCATCTGAAAACCAGTCCAGCAGTGGACGTGGCAGCCACCACTGTTTCAGCCACTGTGTTTTCTCTGAAAAGCTACCCCAGGGAAGTCATTAATGGAGATGGTACTACCTGTATGCAGCATGGCTCCTGTAAGTGCTCCATGGTACTGGAAGTGAAAAGAAAGAGAGAACCAAGGGGAGAATAGGAGCCAGAGAGAGAGAGAGTAGAGAGCTTTTGCCCTGGAGCAGAACTGCCAAACTGGTTGTGGCAACCTGGTTCTGGCAGCTTCACGGGGGTGAAGAGAGGGGCATAGGATGTAGCACAGTGGTCTAAGGCTCTGAGCTGCAAATCTGGTGACATCCAGCAGACCAGACCTGGGTTTGAATTCCACAACTTCCACTTCCATACTGTGTGACCCTGAGCAAGTCACTTAACTTCCTTGTGCTCCCAGGTCACACCTGGAAACAAGTTCTGGCTTAGTGTTCCTTTCCTGGTTAAACAATTTCCCCTTCCCCTTTTCCCCCTTTCCTTTCCCAGTCAGGATCCAGTTCCAGTGAGTAAGAAGCCAGTTCAGCCAGGGGGTCTCCTGGAAGCCAGGGCTAAAAGCAAAAGCCCAGAGTCCAATATGCCCTCCCAGAGGGTGCAGGTAGGTAGGGACATCTGCCCATGTGACAGGATGGAGTGGCTCATATCCAGCCTGTTTAGCTATCCAGTGGTTGGGAAGTAGAAGAAGTTGACTATATATATATATATATAGAGAGAGAGAGAGAGAGAGAGAGAATACAGAGAGAGAGAGAGAGAGATCGAGTTTTAGGAGCCAGAATGAGAGGGAGAGAGATTGCCTGGGACTGATTCAGCCTGGTGGGAATTGCTGCCCTACTTCACTTGTGGCCAGCTTGGCCCAGGAGGAAGCTGCCCAGGACAAGTGGGGCCATTTTGGCCACAAAATGCATCCCCTAACCTCCCTGTAAGGACCCCCACAATCCACATAACAGACAAGTTGTTGAATGGTGCCATTGAAGTTGTTAATTTAATGGGATCACCTTGTTAACATTCAAGCTTGTGCAGACTTCAGTTATTTTTATTGGGACTGTTTATCCTGCTAACATGAATGATCTTACTGCTCCGCACCAGAAAATGGTACCCCTGCTGCGAACCCAGCAAACGACAGCCATTTCAGTAAGATATAGCTAGTGTGGTTTCTGCTGCCATGAGTGCCCCTTCCCCATGGAACACTACCACCTCATACCCCTAGATGCCGGGGAGGGGGGCTGACACATGCAATTCCTATAGTTTATCTAGCACTGGCACAATGAACTTGCAGATTTAGTCACTTTAACTTTGGAAGGAGGGAAATGTAGCCACACTGCACTTTTACTGCCACTGACAGTAGTACTACCTCGTATGCCATCAAGTTGCCAAGTACATTTGGTCACAGCATATATGTCGCAACAGCAAGGTTGACAGTGAAAGGGCAATCTTGATTTTAGATCACCCCTCACTTATATTGCCCTTTTTGCCCACACAGTTTCTACCCCCTCTGGGGCATGCCTGCCACTGAGGAGTTTATATTTAGTTTTTAGGGGGGTGTTGGCTGTTTCCTGGTAGGATGCATTAGCACTGTAACTTCAAGGAGATTAAATATCTGGTGCTGTAATGCCAGGTGGTATTTTTCCTGTGCCGTAATCAGCATCGGTGAAATATATATCACTGCTGCATGGGTTAACCATGCCATTTGTCCCAAGCTTGTTGCTCTGATCATCACCCCGTAACTTTTTGACTTTCCCAGAACTTTGTGCAGTGCCCTGATCATTTTCTACACTGACAAAAGGTACCCCACTTGAATGGTATGATGGAGTCTTTGGATGTGGAACAACGCAGTGTCTATTGCTCTGTTTTTCTTGAGAGGAGAAGGGTGACCTCCTTGTTTGCCCAGCCTGCCATGGCCTTTACGTTCTCTCCTTTTGGCTTACTTGTTTTGGTATTTCTTCTGCATGTCCTGATGGAGGCAAGCTCCTCTTCATTCCCACACTCACTCAGGTTGGCTTTACACTGCAAAACAAATAATATCTTGACAAGAATAATCATTCGATATCATAAAATTAAATATTGTATTTTAGTCCTGAAGACCTTCCCTAGTAATTATTTTTAATAAAACCTGTGTAATATTAGACACATTCACTTGTCCTATCTAATATTAGACAACTTGTTTTATCTAGACAAGAATACAGAGCTTATTCCAAGGTGCTGTACGGTGTATATATATTTTTATTTTAATATTTTTGCCAACTGTTTACAAATTCTATTTTATAGCTTTATGGCACCATCCTGTTTCCAATCCAAAATACTTGTTTTTGAGAGTTAGCTTTTTTAAACAGTTTTAGGAGTTTGTAAGTGGCAGCCTTTTATTATTCAAATGTATGCCGACGATACCGTGATCTTTGTTTCCGGTCCCTCCCTTGCCAGGTTGAATCTACCCTACAAACTGACTTTGCTAACACCCTAAAATGGCTTGAAGAAAAGCCACTCAAATGCAACACCAAGAATTTGCTAGCTATGGCATTTGGCACGGCCCAGAAACTAGCCAAAATTTCATCTCCCCTCTTTTTACACCCTCACTGGCTCCAAAATTGCAACAGTTAAATCATGGAAATACTTGGGCTTCTGACTAGACCCCAAACTGGACTTCTCCCTGCACTTGGATTCTGTTTCCAATAAGCTGCGTGCAAAGCTAGGTATGCTCTACAGACATAAGGATAGCCTATCTCCCTCTATTAGAAGGGAAATAATCTCTAAGTTTATCCTTCCTTCATTCAATTACATAGATGTGGTTTATAGCTCAGCACCACAATCCTCCCTGGCCAAATTAGACCCACTGTTCCATGCCTTCTGCCATTTTGCCTCTAATCTCCCTTACCGGACCCACCACTGCATCCTTTACCAATCTGTCTCCTTGTCCTCTCTCACTGATCGTCGTCTAGCTCACTGTGCAACCTTTATTTCCACATTCTGGTTCTACACCCTTCCATCTCCTCATTACTAGCCTCAGCTTCCAGCACTGGCTACTTCCTGTGCTCTAGTGACCACCGCTCCTATGCTCTGGGTACATCTCATACACAAGCAGGAAAAATAGCCTTTGCCCACTGGCTCCCTGCTCTTTGGAACTCCATTCCCCTCACTGTATGAAGCTTGCCTACCACACCCTCCATTAAAAAGTACTTCAAGCACCCCGCCCTTGTAAATGCTTCTAACCTCCCTAATTTTCTATCTGCCATCGGCATTACTGATCTAACCTCTTTTACCTCCCAACCCTAGCCCTTTGTGCACAATCCTAGCTGCACATTACTTGTGCATGTTTATCCTGTACCTATCCTAGCTGCACATTACTTGTGCATGTTTATCGTGTACCTATCCTAGCTGCATGTTGCTTGTGCATGTTTATCCTGTACCTATGCTAGCTGCATATTACTTGTGCATGTTTATCCTGTAGCTATCCTAGCTGCACATTACTTGTGCATGTCTATCCTGTGCCTAAGCCCCTAGCCTTATTTTGCTTGAACATGCACTGTTAGTGCTAGTGTCCACTGTTAAGTACACTGTTAGGCTCTAGTTTTGCTTAAGATGTAATCATTTCTTATCTTTATGTAGTTCTCATATCTCAAATAATGTCTGGATGTGTATATATTTTATGTATGTACTGCACCCTTACCCCTGCCCCGGTCACACCTGGAAACGAGCCTCGGCTCAGCGTGCCATTCCCAGTTACCAATTTTTAAATAAATAAATAAATATTTCTTTTCCAAGCAGCATAGTCTTGTTAAGTGCTGTACTGAAATGTAATATTCCTCTTCCGGTAGAATTCTGCAGAATTTTTCTTAATGTTGAGTAAGTATTTTCTGCTCAAAACAAATCACAGATGTTGAATATTGACAACTGATGTAAAGTAGATCAGAACCTGGAATACTGGATGTGAGGGCTACCTTGGCCACTTCATCAGAGGAGAGGGATCTTGAGTCATAATCAGTGATTCTCTTAAGCAAATGATTGAATACAGCATAACATGGTAATGCACCAATAATACTGGGGTGCATAGTGAGGGGTATTTACTGTAGAAGAAGTCAGGGGATCCTGTCACTTTATAGTTCCTCGATGAGGCCTCAACAGAACTACTGTCCCCAGTTCTGGAGTCCTCACTTGAAGCAAGGCATTGACTGACTACAGTGAGTCCAGCGAAGAGTCACCGAGATTATCCCGGTCCAGCAGTGCAGATCCTATACTGATCAGCTGAAGGTCATTAACCTGTACTGACTGGAGGCCAGATGGAAGTGGGGGAGGGGCACATAATTAAAACAAATAAATTTCTCAGAGGTGTAAACAAGATAAACAATTCAGACCTATTTATAAGAAAAAGGCATGCAGTCACTAGGAGGCATAACTGGAGTTTGGTTTGGGGGGGGCGAGTTCAAGAAAAATGTAAGTATTTTCTACTTCATGCAGAGGGTTATAGAATCATGGAACAGACTGCCAGAAAAAGTGGTGGGGGAGGCAACTCCTAACGGTTTTAATCATGGTTTTGACAAGGCAAAGAGATTCATAATTCCCAATTGGGGGGGGGGCAACAAAAGTTCAATTGTTGGGAAAGTGTGAGGAGGGTAATATTCTACAGTACCAGTACAGTAGATAGATGTGATAAGGTAGTTTGTAACACGGCATTATGGAGAGCCGTGCCAGGGCGCCCCGCGATAGGTGCGATGGCGTCACGTGGTGCAGGAGCAACACGGCATTGTGAGCCGATAATGCCGTGTTGCTGTTGTCGAAGGCAGCGTTCTCGAGCCCAACACGGCATTATTTCTCATAATGCCGTGTTGCTCTTGCACGTTCCCAAGCCCAACACGGCATTATCGTCTCATAATGCTGTGTTGCTCCTGCAGTGGACACTACAGCCACTGGGTCGCAAGTGGCGCTGTGCCGGCCGGGGGTTAGCGAGAGAAACGGGGGATGGAGCCAGCGAGCAGCGAGACGGTGCCGCAGGAATGCAGGACACACATAGGGAGAGAGAGGTAGGGAGTCCTAGACCTTGTCCATGTTACAAGGGCATTAATCACCTCCAGCGTCGGGGTCTACCATGATTAATGCCCACTGGGGGGTTGAACCCTCAGGCTTCGCCCTCGTGCAACAACGCCCCCCCCAGCGGGCATTAATCACCGGTAGAGCCCTCCTCTGTTGGTGATTAATGCTTACATAGTTACATGCAGACTCAATGGATTGTCAGTCTCTTTCTGCTACCAGACTGTGTGTTCCTATGTTTCTAATGTACCAAAATGATGCAGTTTACAGAGTTTTCGATCAGAACATCTTTCTTCGATCCAACAAATGAAAACATTGTTCACATTGAAATCTATTGTTTACTTTTACTTTTACAAAACAATCGCACTTTACTTGGTGGAATTCCATGGAATTTAGTACAAAATTCCACCAAGATTTTTTGAATTGTAATTACAATTGTTCACAGCTCTGGTCTTTCCTCCTTGTTTCTGGTATGATTACTTCAATTGAGCCTTGCCATACCTTGCTTTCTTTGTGGCCAGGCTTATGCCTCACAGAGAACTGTGTACCTTATTGCGTTGTTTTCATATTTATTCATCCTCTAACTACCACCACATATCCAAACCACAGCATCATGAGTCATGCAGTTATACGTAACACTGAGCTATCATTTTATACTTGTGTGCTTTCAAAACAAGCAGTTTTTTTATTCCTTAACTACCAGAAGTGCATATGCTTTTCAGCTCTGTGTGCTGCAAGGTTGCATGCTCTGGGTGGTTATACTCGTAGCTTTTCCTTGGGCCTTAAATCAACAATGCTTGGTGATTGAGCATTTATTTAGTTCATTTTTGTAACCAGGTAGGTACACTAGACAGAAACTGCCTGTTTTTAAGTACGACCCAGGAAAGTACAATACTAGGAGTGGAGTGGGCTGGCAGTATAGCCTAGAGGTTAGAGGAACGAGGTGTGAACGAGCTTGGTACATCCAGCAGACCAGACCTGAGTCTGATTCTTACAACCTCCACTTGCATACTGTGTGACTCTGAGCAAGTCACTTAACTGCCCAGTGCTCCCAGGTTCCCCCTGAAAACAGGCACTTGTGCTTAGTGGGCCTTACCCGTTTACCAAAGACTAAAAAAAATACATGACTTAAAACACTGTATAGACAGATACAACATGTACAGGAATAGGTATCAAAGGGAAAATATATATATATATATATATATATATATATATATATATATATGTGTGTGTATATATATATATATATATATATATATATATATATTCAACATATAGATAATGTATTATTTACAGAATCAATTACAGCAATACAACATTATGTCATGTGGTGATATACACAACAAGGTTAGCCAAAGCATCCAACACCATAGTTAGCCAGTTACCTGTTGGGAAAGCAGTCACATGTATTGGTATCTAAGAGGTGCTTATGAAAAGTTTTTTAGAACCCATGTATGTAGCAGCAGCTCAGATGCCAGGTGGTACATCATTCCACACTCTAGGGGCAACATTTTGAAATGTTATGGTCCCTATTTTGGTCCTTATTTTAGGCACACCAAGTAATCAAATGTTAAGAGGACCTTAGAGGAAATATGGCTTAATCCACACTGCAAGTTGTTGAGGTTGCTGATTATTGATGACTTTGTAGATAATACCTCCCAGCACAAAGTCACGCAAAGCATTGGGGGGGGGGTGGCATTCTAAACTGGTGTATAATTTGCAGTGGTGGACAAGTCTGTTGGAAAAAAGTGAAAAACAGCAGCTGTTGTTGTAGGTAATATCCCACTTTCTAAGTGCAAGCTTAGACATTGAGGATGCACATACTGCGACATTAAACATAAGTTTGGGGAGTAGTATGCCTCATGTGACAGATAGGCATGCATGTTGGGTCAGGTTGTTCCTAATTCTATAGGCCAGGTCAGGCCTTGCATTGGCAGCTTTACAGGTTTTAGTTATATGGAATTGAAACTCAAGGGAGAGATCCAATGTGACCCCTAGGTAATTGAAGGAATGTGCACGCTCCAGCAGGGCACCATCAAGACATGTAATCTGTAGTGGTGTCTTACAGTTTCTCAGCTTTGGGGGGGGGCAAAGACCATGGCTTGTGTCTTTGACACATTTAGGAGCAGTTTATTGTTTAGGAGCCATTGTTGTACTGATTGTATATCATGAGAAAGCATATTATTTATTGTACTGATATTTTTGGAGCTAGTGATATGTATTAAATCATCTGCGTATAATATTGGTGTGCTGTATTTTAGGCAGTCTTGCAGGTTGTTGATGTATACAGAGAAAAGGAGTGGACCTAGTGCAGATCCTTGGGAGACTCCAATATCAGATGATAGAAGTTGTGAGAAAGAAGTATCTAGTTTTACCAGTTGCTGTCTGTTATGGAGATAGTTGTTAAACCAACTTAAAGCATCTGATAATAGTACAAGGTCTTTGAGCTTGGTGCAGAATATTTCATGTTCCACAAGGTCAAAGGCCTTGGTGAGGTCTATGAATATGGTGCATGTATACTCCCCTCTATCAATTGCAGTTGATTTATGGTTGGTTAGTGTAAGCAAGGCAGTTCTGGTGCTGTGTTCAAATCTGAAACCATGCTGGTGGGGAGATAGTAGTTAATGGTTGATCAGAATTTCAGTTAGCTGGGTTGGTAAAAGTTTTTCTAGTATTTTGTTCAGCACAGGTAGGATTGAAATAGGCCTATAGTTATTTAGGATTTTGGGATTCTTTTTTGAAGACAGGGACGATGCGTAACAGTTTCCATGGTATGCACACCTGAGTCTTGTTATTGACAAACATTTGACTTATGAATCTATTTAATTAGCTAAAAATTTCAACCAAACACATGACTACTGATAATTGTATTGATTTGATAATAAGCACTCTTTGTTTTCCATACTATTGATAGCATGGCACAAATGTTTAACATAAATATCTTTCCAAAAACATAAATTATCATTTTGTCAAATTATCAAGTTGTTTTCAAGAAACAAATGATTGATTTTGTTCACCAGACATATATTATGGATACATTATTCATTAATACTGTAGCCCTGGTTTCTGTCTATACAATCAAGAATCCAAATGTCATATTTTATGTTTTTTATTCTATAGACTATTCTATTTTTGAATGTTTATACTTTGTTGATTGTACATTTCCTGAATTGAACAATTCTAATTATTATTTCTCATTATAAATAATTTCCTAGTTCATTTTTTATATACTCTGTTTTTATGCCCCCTTGATACCTCTGCCATCACTATCCCTCCAGCTCCCCAAGGTGCCTGGCTCTGCCCGTCCCTGGTCTAGTGCTGTGCTCAAGCTCCATGTATCCCAGTATCAGACACCGTTGGATGCGGAAGGATGGATGTGTCCACCTCCACCTCCCCCTCATGAATTCTTATCAGGCAGTTGCTGAGGGTTCCTGTGTCTGTCTGTCTTCAGTCTATCTGGGCCATTGCCAGTTTCAGCAGCAGGGTTTTTCCTTTCTCTTCCTGTCCCTAGAGATATAGTCATACACAGGAGGTATGAGGAGTATGTGCATGATGTTGGCTGCTTCTGCTCCAGACCCCCAACCTGTGCCTCCCTCTTCCACTGTGCCATTGACTGCACTGCCTGCTGTGGTCACCCAGCTGGCAGTATTGCAGTGAGGACAGTGACCCACCCACCCCAGAGGAGGAGAGCGTCCCCCGGTACACTCGATCTTCCTCCCAGCAGCTGTCACCGGATGAATCAAACTTGTTTCCCAAACACGGGTCACTAGTGCCACGAGCAGTAGCACTACTGCTACACTGACAAACCAGCACCCATTTCATTTCAAATTCACGTGTGTGGGTAAAGAAAGCAATAGATTCCAGTAATGAGGAAAAACTCTGGCTCCCTCCCTCCCTCTGCCTGTTCCACAGCTGCTTGAATCCTCCTTCTCAGAACATTTATTTTTAACATCAAATGAATTTGTACTCTATTTTTTCAATCTAGTTATTGTGCTGCTATTAATAGGGTCACTGGCGACTTCTATGTTAAACCTGTCATTTGTTTGTTCCTTGCAGAAAGACAAGTTTACAGATTTGCATTACTCTTTCAGGTTTTGTTGTATGTGGTAGAATATACAATACATGAAAGTTTCATGTAAATCTAGCTAGTATTTGTACAACTATCAAAGTATAGAACATGTATTTTTTCCAGTTTTCAATTTACTTTCTAAAGGAGTTTTTGCCTGAATGTTTGCTCTCGTGAAGAGAAGAATTTATAAATCTTTGAATTGCGAATCTTTTGTGGTTGTGCTGGTTGGTAGAGAAGGATTTCCTTTGAGGTTTGATGTCTGAGAAGGTACCCGGTTAGAATAGCGTGACCTGAACTGTACGGTTTAAACCGCACAGTCAAGACCGCGAAAGGCAGGAATAGCAACAGAGAGTAGAAATACAGGAAAGGCTGAGGTTCTGGCTGAGCTGCTGTAGTGGCGTAGAGTGTTAGTGGAGCGGCAGCTTGGCCAGCACAGGTCGGGAGGCTAGGGTTCTATACCTGGTCTCCTGACATTTTTGCTGTCATTCGAAATTCCTTTTTTTATTAAGAGCCAAGGAACAGTAATTCCACTACCTCACAATTTTCTCCTTTACCCCATGATCCACATCCCCTCAGAGTAGAGAATCTTAAATATGGGAGGGGGGGACAGGGGATGGAGCCCCCTTAGAATAAAGGTTATTTCATTATTTTCTCACCAAGGTAGGGGTCTGTCATTTGTGTTTGGATCACTACCACTGGCACTATTCTGTGTTGCAGGAATCATTCCTGCTGCTGTTCATGAGACATTTGTACTGCACACTTCTGGACCACACTGTTATTGTAGGTGCTCTTGTAACGTAGTATCATCTGAGAATGTTGCATATTTTAATATATTTATTTTTTTTTAATTGCATTTTGGCCATTGCCAGACAGTAGGAAACAGGGCTCCCAGTTGATGTACCAGTTGCAGAGAAGAGACCTGGATTTTTGTCTGTATGTTGGATGTTTTAGAGATGCAGCAGACCTGGTTTTGAATCTCACCATCTCTACTTGAATACTGAATGACTGAAGTGAGCTTCAGCTCAGTGTGCCTTTCCCATCCAAAAAAAAAAATAAAATAAAATGCAAATCACTTAATTGAAATTGCCAGCTAGCATTTCAGTATGGTAAATCAGTTTTACTTATTCAATTGCAAAGCCCTTCTAGTATAGTGGGTAACACACCTCCAATTCTTCTGCTAATTTGGTGATCACAAAGCCCTGGTAATCTAGTGCCTCCACCCCCTGAGTGGTGGTACCACTGGATTGGCTGTCATCTGGGGGAGAAGAAAGGGAGTACCTGTGAAGATGGCAAGGAAATTTTTGAGGAAGGGTTGGGAAGGGGATATTACTGTATACCAGGGACTTTCTCTTGAGCAGGGTGAGGGGTACCACTAGACTCCACATTCTTTCTACTGGGTGTAGTGAATACATTTCCTTTTTAAGATCTAATAAATTATTGTCATAATACTATGTTAAGATAACCTTAGGGTGATGGCCAAAGTACAGAAAGTTGGGAAATAACGAGTTAGTATCAACAAAAGACCATACTCAGCACGCTCTGTGTAAGGAAGATGGTAGGATATCACATCTTTGGTATCTAAATCAATGGCACCTCAGTTCTCTACAGATCGAACTAACAGCACTATTAAACCCCACTACCTTGTTTTCACAGAAGAGCACATTTGAATAAGGTTTCTTAAAAGTTCACACCATATTCACTAAGCTATATTATTTCAATATACTCAGGGCCCCTGGTGTTCTGCGGCAGAATTTTCTGATTTCTGCGGCAGGGCTCTTTGACTTCATGCAGCATTTTCTGATTTCTGTGGCATGATTTATTCATTTCTCTGGCAGAATGCAGTCCTGTCATTTGCTAAATATGATGTGATGTCATCGATGACATCATATGCTGAGCATAGAGGAGGTGCTTCAAGATAAACGAGGTGGGAAAGAAAGCCTGACACTATGGAAAAACATCATATTTATATGAAAATTCACCAAAAACAATGAATTCTGCGGCACTTTATATATTCTGTGGCATGATGCAAATTATGCGGCAAATTCTGCAACCGCAGAACCGCAGAATTCCAGGGGCCTTGAATATACTGTGCATTTTTTATTGTCAAATTTTCTGAAGACTCAAAACTGAATGTTTAATAAAGACATTTATTTCTAATATGAACACACAACTAACAACATGTTTAACATAAGGTATGACCAGTGATTATGACAATGATTTGTTAAGCACCCTTTTGCAGCATAACATTGCACAACATGTGGCCAACTGTCATGTGCCCCAAATGTTGATTATCTAACAAGTAACATAAACTCTGAGAGTTTCTTATTGCTATTAAAATAAAAATAAATTAATTAATTAATTAAATAGTATAGTACCTTGTGCAGCATCTGGCTGGGATATACATGTATGCCAACCAATGATTAATGTAAGGCTGACAGAACGATTACAGTCAAATAGAAATATCTTTTTTCTCAGACCCTGTTTATAAAAAAAAATATTGTTTATTGTATGTGTTAATATGTCTCTTGAAGTAGTTTAAGACTCATTTCAAATGTGATGAGGCATAAGTGTAGTGAAGTTGAAATGAATTAATCCTTACTACATTGTGTGGCTGTTAATGAATGTTAATTAAGCAATAAATTATGACAGGTTGTGCATTATTGGTGGATAATTGCACAATCCATGACATGAGACAGAAGATGAAGATGAAGCTAAGTGCCTTTTGCACAGGAAAGTACTATTATTGAACAGTTAAATGGTATATTGATGCTACCACGACAATTTTACATCGCCCAACACTACAGCGACAACAGCGCCAGGTTGCTGTAGTGTCGACATGGGACCCCGGCACTGCTTTCTGGGGGTATTGCACCCACTCCCTGAAACAACTCTGACTCTGAGTTGATTATTTTAGTAGTGGGTGGTGAAAACAATGTTTCTTGTGACTCCCTTTATGCTAACCGCAAATACAATCGACATAAAGGAGTCATTGTAACGTTGGTCAACAATGAAATTGTCCACCAACTGTCATGGATCCCAGGTAAACACTTTGTAAAATACCTTATTGCATTTATAAAAATTATTCCACCAGGCTTTAACTTTCAAACCGAATAACGAAGTTTATAAAGTTAAGCATTTCTGACTGGGTTGTACTGTGAGAAGATACACCTATGTGATCACATTTGACCAATCACATTGCTTGATTTCTCATATCGATTTTATAAAGAACTTGCTATTTTCTACTGATCCCATTCTTAGTTTTTAAAGTATTAAGACATGAGGAGGAATCTGGTTACAGTCTGTTAATCTAACCCTATGGAAGCCATGAAATATGAGGCATAACCAAGCATCTAGGTTTAGAATAACAAATGTATACCAACTTCTGGAAGACCTTAATTGTATTATTATATAAATGCACACAGTCTAAGTAAGGCAGTGGGTTTTAATGGTGCTGTTAATTGGGTTCTACATAGAGCTGAGATGTCTATGTCATTGATTCAGATATGAAAGCTAAGATGGGGCAGTGCCAGCCACACGCTATCCATATGCAGAATCGGTTTGCCCCCCTAGACAGTGGACAGAAACCAGGTGGGGAAGAAGGAAGAATTGAGCAGGACAAACCTGATTCAAGAAAGCAGGAAGGAGGCACAAGAAAGGAGAAGAAGAATACACAGAGCAGCAGGAGGATTCTGGTCATGGGAGACTCTATGTTGCAAGGAGTGGAGGCACAGTCCATCAGTGCAAAGGGAGCTAAAACCATGGTGAAATGCATGCCAGGAGCATCTGCAAGGAGAGATAAGAACAGAGTAGAAAGGTTGATAAGAAGAGATCAGGATTTAGTGGGGATCATTGTCCACCTTGGGACAAAAGACATAGCAAATAGGACTGTGGAAGAAGCCAAGGCAGACATGAAGAATGTCTAATGTACAGATCAAGAAGCACAATGCTGCCTGGGTCTCAACCGAACTGCTCCATCAGCTCAAATACAGAGATGACCTCAGGAGGAAAGCAGTTTCCTCTGGTTCACAAGCTGACAGGCAGGCCTATAAAGCAGCCTGAAACAAATGCACCTGGGCAATAAAGCAGGCAAAATCTGAATACTACAAAGCAACCCTAGCCTCCTCCTGGGGGAACTTGTGGCTGTTTTGGGATAACATCAAGGAACTGAGCAGCAAAACCCAGCTCCCCCCCATCCCTACTTTCCATAAATAATGTCCCCACCACTGATCCACAAGCCATAGCCAATTGCAATAATGTATCCTTCTCCGACCTCAGTGCTGTGCTCCCAAGCAACTTCTTTGACCCTACTCCAGCCATCCAGCCTCCTAACCTTCAGTATCCCCCCTTCCACTTCAAAGTAGTGTCCAGGAGCAAGGCTAGGTCATTTCTCACTAATGCCCTCAGTGGCTCTTGCTACTGTAAGGACTCTTTTGATATGAGGGTCCTTGGGCTTGTACTTGACTCTGTTCTCTCCCCATTGACTGACCTCCTAAACCACTCCCTGTATCTGGGGCAATTCCCTTCCACCTGAAAGACTATTACTCCTATACTAAAGAGTGGTGATGTTACACTCCCCTATAACTATTGGCCCATCTCCATCCTCCCTCCCCTCGCCAAAGCCCTAGAAAAAATCATAGCCACCCAACTTACTGATTATCTTCTCACTCACAATCTGCTGTGCAGGGAGCAACATGGCTTCAGATCAGGGCACAGTACCATCGCAGCCCTGACCGAGTTCTCCAATTGCATCCACTCTGCCCTGGATATGAAACACCTCACAGGAGCGATCTTCATTGACATTTCAAAGGCCTTTGACACTGTGTCCCACCCTTTACTCCTTCACACTCTCCAACATCTAGGCCTATCCAGTGGACCCATAGCATGGTTCACCAGCTACCTCACAGCTCAGTCGCAATGCGTCAAAATACACACTACCCTGTCCTCCACCATGCCAGTCCACTCTGGGGTTCCGCACGGTTCAATTCTTGGCCCACTGCTGTTCAACATCTACCTGAATGCCCTGCCCAATTCTTTCTCTGGTAATCTGTTATTATACGTGGATGACACAGTCCTCTTTGCCTCACACCAAGACCCAAGTTCACTACAACCATCCCTCCAATATGCATTTAACCAGATCAAAAACTGGTTCATAGACCAAAGACTCATAGTCAATATGAAAAAAAAAACAAAAGCCATGCTCTTTGCCCATCTTTAGAATAAGGCCAAGAATATGCAACTTACAATCCTCTCTCACTCTCTCCTTACACTTGAGCAGGTACACACATATAAATACCTAGGTGTAACTTTTGACTCCCTCCTCTCCTTCCACTCACACATAAATAACCTGTCGTCAGCCATCAATGCCGGCATAGGACTACTGTTTAGGCACAGGACCTGTCTACCCCCTGAAGCCCTTAATCTGGCTGTCACCGCATTGGTCCTCTCTCTTGTTGGCTATGGGCTAACCATTTACTCAGCTGCTGATTGCGCAGCACTGAACAAAATCCATCTGGCCATAAATAAGGCATGAACACTCCTGTCAGGGGTGGATAGGCGAACCCACACCTGCACCATGTATTCTATGACAAACCTCCTAGACCTGGAGGGGAGAATACATTACCAAACCTGTCTTCTTACAAAAAAAATTCACCTAGAGATCTCCCCATTGGGGTATCTGCTGGCTCTCCAATCCTCCCACACCTCTATATTTACTTGAACTACCAGAAAACAGATATGGTTGACCCCGAGAGTCAGGACCTCTCTAGCCCAAAGATCTTTCTCCTTCAGGGCACCCACTTGGTACAATTAACTCCCCTTAGATATATCCTCCATCCCCTACCTAGGTCCTTTCAAAGGAGTACTCAAAAAGCATATACTCACCTCTCGGTGATGGCGATGCACCAGCTAATCTACCTACACCCTACAGAAACACCACTATCAACCTTATGACAAGCCTTTGTTGCTGATAGCATATATTTACTTTGCTTGTCCAACCAGTTCTGAAATCTGGTTATAACAGCTACTGAAGGCTGCCTAATGTTTGTTCTAAAATGTTATGTGAAACATGACTGTATGTAACTGTAATCATACACTCTTGTTGTTAATATAACTCACATATGTAAACTGTAATTCCATCTTGCTGTTAACAAGAATTTTGTATGTTCTGTTTTTCTGTACTCTGATGTGGAACCTTTGTAAATGAGTCTCTGACTCAAAGGTTGTAATCCTAAGGTATGTTAAATAAAATAAATAAATGAGACCCTAAGGTAGAGCGTAAAGGAGTACACAACATACCTGGCCTTCTTGGAAGTGTTGCCAGTTTGGAGGAAAGGCAGAAGTAAGGACAGGATCAGGAATGAAGAGATCAGGGAATTCAACCAGAGGCTCCAGGGTTGGTGCACAGGCAATGGGATGGACTACATTGGAGACTGGGGTCCTACTGGGACAGGAAACTCTTCAAGTATGATGGTCTGCATCTCACTGAAGAAGGAGTGAGAGCACTAAGGCATAAGTTGGAGATCTTTGTGAAGGATTTAAACTGGGAGGTCTCCACCACAGAGAAGAAGACCTAAATGAAGATGTAGCAGAAAGATATGAAGGGAAGGGGATCTGCGAATGGAAGAGAACCCCCCCCCCCACATCAGGCTAAAGGAAACAGGCATGGCCATGAGCAAGGAGTGGCCATAGGTGAAAAAGGAGAGACCTCATGTAATGTGCAGGAGGGGCAGACACAGAATAAGGGGAATGGTATTGGAATTATAGCAGAGGGGGGAGGCCATGATTGGAAGGCTGTGTGCACCAATGCCCACAGTCTGGGTAACAAAATCCCAGAACTTGTGGCATTGATGGCCTCTGAGGACCTGGATATCATGGCAGTCACAGAGACATGGTGCAGTAACAACCATGTCTGGGAGCTAGCCATTACAGAGTACACGCTGCACAGATGGGACAGGGAAGGCAAGAAAGATGGAGGGGTGGCATTGTATGTCAGGGAAGGGATAAAAGTGACAGTTTCACAAGACAAGGGTGAAAAGCAGAGGCACTAGGTAACCCAGGAAGTGGGGAGGGGAACAGTACTTAGAATGGGAGTGATATATAGACCACCAGGGCAGGCAGAAGATATAGACAGAGAACTGCTGGAGACTATAGAGAACATGGCAACAAAGGGTGAATTGCTGCTGATGAGTGACTTCAACTTGCCAGATGTGGACTGGAGCATCCCGGTGGCAGCCTCAGCCAGGAGTAAGGGATTCCTGCAATCTCCTCACGGGGCATATCTCACACAGCTAGTGAGGGTGCCTACGAGGGAGAATGCACTTCTGGATCTTGTCCTAAGCAATGGGAACAAGATAAAGGAAGTCACAGTGGAGGATACCCTAGAGACTAGTGATCATCGAGCTGTTTGGGTCACCATAAGGACATCACAGGAGGCTAGCCACAGAATGACTAGAATACTGGATTTCAGGAGAACAGACTTCAGTAAGGGGAAGGACAAATTTAGGAAGGCTATGCAGGGATATGATGACATAATGGGAGTAGTAGAACAGTGAGATAAGATAAGGGAAGCCCTGCACCTGGTAGCAAACCCTTGTGCCAGGCCCTGCAGCAAGAACAAAAGAAGGAGGAAACCACTGTGGTTCTCAAGTGGAGTAGCAGAGCTAGTAAGAGGAAAAAAGATGGCATTTCTGAGGTACAATAATAATAATTTTATTTGATATAGCGCCTTTCACACATCAAGGCGCTGCACAGTCAAGTAAAAACAAAACACAATAGATACAGATAAAATCAAAGGAATTCAGGGTAAGCTTTTCCCCGGGAAAAAGGTCATCAGTGCCTGCTTAAACAAGGCAACACAAAGCACAGAGGACAGGCAAGAATACTTGGAAAAACAAAAGGAAGCGAACAATTCAGTAAAGGCAGCAAATGCCAAAACCGTGGAAAAACTAGCTAAATCAGTGAAGGAAGGAGGGAAGGCATTCTTTAGGTATATTAGTGAGAAAAGGAAAATGGGGGTGGGATTGTGAGTCTTAGGGAAGAAGGAGGAAGGACATTGACAAGGCGACCATCCTCAACAAATACTTCTGCTCCATATTCACGGAAGAAGACAATAAGGATGGTCCCCCATTAATGGAGAAGGAAAAACAGGGAGAAGGGGTGGACATTAGACCTTTTTCAGAGGACAGAGTAAAAAGAGCACTAGAACAGCTTAGGGTGGATAAAACTATGGGACCGATGGGATAAACTGGAGGATCCTAAAGGAGTTCTGGGAGGAGCTGGCTAAACCTCTGGCTAAGCTGTTCAGTGGATCACTAGAAACAGACGTGGCTCTGGAGGAGTGGAGGAGGGCACAAGTGGTACCCTTGCACAAAAGTGGTAGCAAGGAGGAGGCAGGAAACTACCACCTAGTCAGTTTGACCTTGATAGTAGGTAAATGATGGAAACCCTACTTAAGGAAAGGCTGGTGGACTACCTGGAGACAAGGTGGCTGCTGGACACAAGGCAACTTGGATTCACTGCACAGAGGTCATTCCAGACCAACTTGATTGATTTCTTTGAATGGGTGACAAAGGAAACGGACCAGAGCAGAGTGGTAGATGTGACCTATCTGGACTTCAGGAAGGCCTTCAACACAATCCCACACAGAAAACTAATCCACAAGCTGGCAAATCTGGGGGTGGGGACAGAGGTGGTCACATGGGTTACAAACTGGTTGAGTAACAGAACACAAAGAGCTGTGGTAAATGGGGTTAGCTCACAGGAGGGATTGGTAACAAATGACATATCCCAGGGATCAGTGCTGGAACCAGTGCTCTTCAATGTCTTCATAAACGATTTTGTAGAGAGTCTAGAAGGGAGGGTTAGCCTGTTCACAGATGATACAAAGCTATGTAACAGGGTAGCTACACAGAAAGGTACAGAAAACATGAGGAGGGATCTGAAGAGCCTAGAAAACTGATCCAAGTAATGGCAGCTGGGTTTCAATGCAAAGAAATGCAAGATTATGCACATAGGGAGAGGGAATCCTAGGGCTGAGTATGAACTAGATGGGGTAACACTGGAGGCCACCACAGAGGAACGGGATCTAGTGGTAGTCATAGAAGACAACCTCAAAGTGGCCGAATAGTGCAACAAAGCAGTTGGAAAGGCTAACAGAATGCTAGGGTGCATAGGGAGGGTATAACAAGTAGAATGAGGAAAGTGGTGGTACTGTTTACAACTCCCTAGTAAGACCTCATCTGGAGCACTATGTTCAGTTCTGGAGGCCTAATCTTCAAAAAAAACATAGACAGGATGGAGACGGTACAGAGGAGGGCAACAAAAATGGTGTTGGGGATGCAGCATAAGTAGTATGAGGAGAGACTCAGAGCTCTAAATATGTACTCACTGGAGGAAAGGAGAGAGAGGGGTGACATGATGGAGATCTTCAAATATCAAAAGGGGATCAACAGGGTACCAGAGGGCAGCATCTTTTACATGAAGGGAAATAGCAGAACAAGGGGGCACAGCACGAGACTAACAGGTGGAAAACTTAGAGGGAACTTGACGAAATTCTACTTCACTGAAAGGGTGGTGAAGAGATGGAACAGTCTCCCCCAGGAAGTGGTGGAGGTGGCCTCAGTTCAGGGATTCAAGAATGCATTGGATAGGCACATGGGAACTCTCAAGCTAGAGTGAAGGGGGGGTAGTAGTATCTAGGGTACCTTAAGCATTAGAAAGAGGGACAGGGCAGACTGCATTGGCCACAAGGCCCTTATCTGCCAGCAACATCGATGTATCTATGAACGATATGAAATCCCACCATTTGCTTACACAGAACTTTTTGACTTAAGGTTTTCTTTTTTTAACCTAACTCAGCATTTCCTAACTTGTTGTGATTTGTCTGTAACCTTAACATTATAATAACAAAGTTTTTGAAAAGAATATTGCTTACAGCAGACTGCTTCTACATGTCTTTTTCAACTAGATTTGATATCTATGAATCAGTCTGGAGAGTGCCATGCATGTTCATATGTGGTAACACTAATGCACACTTAGAGGGTGACATGGTTGGCTGCAATATTTTTGAAGCTAGTTTGAGCATGTGATAATGGATGTTTTCTTAGCCTAATTTATCAACCAATTGTTATGTGCTAGGCATTTTATTGCTTGATTTTGTAAATATGTTTCTGGTGCTGTAATATTAAAAAAAAAAAAATCTCTTTAAGTTACACACGTTCATGTAACCCTTACTTTATTCATGCTCTTCTTGTGTAGTTCAAGGTATACTATACAGCGTCTTGAGCATTGCATAGGTCAATGTACTTTTCATGGCTTATTTTCTCTTTGTGGCAGAACTATCCAATAATATAATGTTAAATATCTTATTTTCTTCTTTGGTGAAAACAAAATGCAAGGTGAGAGAGGGAGGCTGGTGTGTTATGCCATTCTAGTGATCTTTGAAGGTCAACAAGAAATTGGGCTGTGCTGTCACATCGTGGCCATGCTCTACATGCTCGATTGCCACATTCATCTGTTTGCATCAAAGCAGAGTTGGTGAGGGACACAAATCAGAGGAAAATGACATCTAGCATAGTGATATTAAAAAATACATGTATTGGTCACAGCGCCTACTAACATCCCTACTGCATTGTAATCCAGAGGGATAGAAAAGCCCCTTCCTGCTGCCTGGAGGCACAGCAGCCAAATATGTGGCTTGGCAACTTGACTGAGGCTAGATGAACTATTCTTGGATTACAGGATAAAATGCTAGATGCAGAAATAAATAAATAAATTCCTTACACACAAACGCCTCGTCTTTCCAATGCCAGCTCCCTTCTGTATAGCCATAGTAGTATCCTTATTTATTAAAACCCATTCCATGGGTCTCAAAGTATTTTACAGAACAAGTTCAAGTAAAACATAAACAAATAATAAAAACGGAATAAATACATAATGTTAAATATCGGTCCTAAAATAAATTAAATTAGATAAAATGGTGACAGGAGCAGGGATGCAACTAGGTGGTCACAATAGCCTGATGTATCTCCACATACGATCGGCTACACCTTCAGACTTAAATGATAAAACAATCAAGTCGTAGTCTTGAAAAAGTGTCAGTGTGATGACCTGACATGTTGATGCCTTGTGGAGTTGCTTCTCATCGGTGTGTCCAGTTTAAACATTTAAAAAAGCACATTATTTTATCCACTCCAAGGCTGGAGAGTCATTTAAGTCTGAAGGTGTAGCCAATCATATGTGGAGATACATCAGTTGTGTTTTTTACCTTCGTCTCCTTTCTTGGTACTGTACACTGAGCCACTACAACATTGAATAAAAGGTCCTGAAAGCCTGCCTGAACAAATAAATCTTCAGGCCTCTCTTAATGGCCTCCTTCCTTAAAGATCTTGTGAGCATGTTCCATAGGGCTAGGCCAGCTACCTTGAAAGTGCGATCACCCGATGACTTAAGCTTAGCCCTGAGAACTGCCAGAATGCCCACCTTACAGGAAAAGAGGGGGCAAGAGATGTGATAAGGAGCCAGAAGGTCTTTCAGATGACCAGGACTCAGTACAATATGATTTTAGAGGTCAGAAAATCAACCCTGAAGTTGACACAACATTTCACGGGGACTAGTATGGATCACACAGTACCAGGGCCACATGACACTGTCATTCTCTGATCTTTATTTTATTAACAGAATTAGTAAAGACACTTCAATGCTACACCAAAAGCCCCACCTCATCACCCATCCCTTCTCATGGACTTGTAGAGAAAAAAATATCGTATCAGCCCAAAGTACCAGCCTTACAACTGCTATGTGTAGCAAAGCATCCATCGTTACCACATGACACTGGCCATTACTATGATAGCAGCAGTGACATCATGATGCCACACAGCATGCAGATGTGATTGCTATCCTAACTGGCATGGACTGCCACCTTCTTGCCAAAGCTAACCGCTGCCTCCCTTGTCTATTCTGCAGCACACACCACACTGGTTGTGTGTGAGTGACCTGCCTGTGAAGTCCTGTCCTGCTGCTGACTCATGGAGCTTCTCCTCCTCCTCCTGTCTGTCTAATGGTACTAGTCTGCAACTTGCAATCTACCACTCAAGTCAGATGTGACAACACAACAGCTTACTTGTTTTACAGTATTTAAAATATTCTGTGTTATACTACTTGTTACTCCTTATACTGCTTAAAAATATTCTGTGTTGTACTGCCTGGTCTTCCTGCGCCATGATAGCGGCCAAGCCCCCCATGCCATGTTTAGTGATTCTGAATATTACCAATGCATGCTGCCTGCTTTCTTGCTTTAGTTTCTTCTGCTCCTTTCCTCCAGTCCTTTTCCTTACTCTAAGTTACAGACAGTGAGATTCCAGCTGCTGCTTGCCTTGTCTTTCTATTCAGAATTGTACCCTGTGTGAGGAGGTGTGATCATCACCATCAGACAGCCTGCCTTAGAAGACAGGCTAAAGTAAGTAAAAGAGTAAAACTAATAAATAACAAGCATTTGTCAATGCCGAATGTTGTCGCGCTGGCATTGGCATTGGTAGTGCAGTGCAGAAACACATTTTGGGCAGGATGTGAAAAATTACAGCTGTCCTGTTCATAAGGAGGTGTAAAAAAATGGCAGTGTTGAAAATGTGGCATGTAAATATTGCATATCTGTGAAGTTACAAGGGTGCATGGAAAATGCACAATGTATGCTTGTAACACAGTCATTTTATGGACTTTTGGCACCAGATTTTCAGCATTGGCATTTTAGCACCTCTGCTCATGTACAGTGTCACTGTCATTTCCTCAAACTGTCCCCAAAAGTGATTTCGCACAGCGAGCCGCCATGCTGCGCCGGACATCCAAAAACATATTTCGGGCAGGATATGTAAAATGACAGCTGTACTGTTCATCAAGAGGTGTGGAAAATGCCAATGGTGAAAATCCAGAGTGAAAATATTACAAATGCACAATGTTACGAACGTGCGTGCAAACTGCGCAACACACGCTTGTAACACAGTCATTTTATGGAGTATCATCACCAAATTTTCAACATAGGCATTTTAGGACCTCTGCTCATGAACAGTGTCACTGTTATTTTTGTAATCTGCTCCAAACACTAATTTCCCACAGTGACTGCTCTATTGTGTGCCGGAAGTGCAGAAATACATTTTGGGCAGGATGTGAAAAATGACAGCTATATTGTTCACAAGGAGGTGTACAAAAATGACAATGTTGAAAATCTGGTGTGAAAATAATTTGAATTTGCAAAATTACGAGCGTGCATAGCAACTGCACAATGCACGCTTGTAACACAGTCATTTTATGGAGTATTGTCACCAAATGTTCAACGTAGACATTTTTGGACCTCTGCTCATGAACAGGGTCACTGTCATTTTTGTAATCTGTCCTGATCACTGATTTCCCAAAGCTACTGCGCTATTGTGTGCCAGAAGTGCAGAAACACATTTCGGCCAGGATGTGAAAAATGATAGCTGTACTGTTCACAAGGAGGTGTAGAAAAATGACAATGTTGAAATCTAGCGTGACAATATTGCGAATTTACAACGTTATGAGCATGCATAGCAACTGCACAACACACTCTCGTAAAGCAGCCATTTTTTGTATTTGTTTCACCAAATTTGCAACATAGGTTTTTTGAGAGCCCACCTCATGAGCAGTGACACTGCCCTTGTATTAATCATTTCCAAAAGGTGATTCCACGCAGTGACTGCAAAATCACCTTTTGGAACTGATTAACATCATAACAGTGACAGAATTCAAGAGGAGGGGTCCCAAAAACCCCATGCTGAAAATTTGGTGTAAAAATTCCCAAAAGTGCCCGAGATATGCATCAAAGTTGAAAAAACCCTATTTATTCCATTATACAGCTTACAGGCATTTCCTCAGTTCACGGTCAGCTTTGAAGAGTGCAGATGTGTTCCTGGTCCACCGAAGATCATCGCACCAGACTACGGAGGTAAGTATCGGGTGAGGGGGGGTTTGGGGAGGCAGGGTGTGCAGTGGGTGGGTGGGGATAAGGGGTAGGAAGACTACGAGGTACTGTTTTCTGTTTACAGGTGGTAAAAAAAAACATCGCAGACGGTTTCCTTTTTTTACAGATTTTTTTTTGGGGGGGATACAGTACCCAATGGGGGATTGGGCACCCCCATCAGCACATAGGGAGTGGGAGACACTAGCTGAGGGGAATTGGGCACCACCTCAGCACAGAAGAAGGGGTGGAACATCATGCCGATGGGGATTGGGCACCCCCATCGGCAAACAACAAAAGCAGGGGGGGTGCATGAGCCGACAGGGATTGGGCACTCCCTCGGCAGCCGACAGGGAGTGGGCTCCCCCGTCAGCACATTCATGAGGGGCAGGATAAGCTGACTGGGGGACTGAGCCTCCCCAAAGTCAGCAGTTTAGCGGCCACTGTGCTGCCATGTTTGTAGCTGGTGAAGCACGTCGGAAGGTCTGCTGTGTGTGACAAGCTTTGCTTGCATTGCAGCGGACCTTTCCTTTGATGTGAATGCCACATTAGTATGCATGGTGTGGCACCGCCATGCAGGCTGATTGGGGAATGAGGGATGCACCTACTGGTGCGTGCCCTGCATTCACCCAACAGCAACCGCGCCTCCAAATCTCCACTATTGCAAGATGTTGGCTACGCAAGCGTGCCAACATAAAAAACTGATCGTCTGTATTAGTCTCCAGGCTCCATGTCTCCCTGAGGAGCCTGCTTGCTCTCAACTCTAGTCACAGAGTCTAGGCTCTCAGCTGCTCCTTTTTTGATTTTACATGAGTACTGTACCTGCCAAGATATAAGCAATTATCCATTAGCTAGGCACATTTGATTGCCTTTCTTTGTGTGTGAAGAAGTTATGATTATACATGAATCTACACCTATCTAGTCAATGGACTCTAAGCATATATTTTAAAATAAATGTTACATAAAAACATAGAAACATACACAGTGTTGGCAAAAAGATCCCTGGACCATCCAGTCTGCTCATGAATCCTAACAAACCCAGGACCTATCGTCCATACAGGATTCTAACCCACACTACCCACCCACATACTCACCACTCCTTTGATATTACCCTGAACAACCACTAAGCTCTTCATTCTGTCTCAGTCATGTTTGAAATTATTGATAGTTTTGGCAACCACAACAGCCAGCAGATTGTTCCATAGCTCTATCACCTTTTCTGTAAAATAAAACTTTCTCATTTCCTTCATTCCACCCCCCATCACTTTCCACTCATGCCCAGTGTTCTTGATCCATGACTTATGCTAAATAGTTCCTTACAGTTTACCTTGTTCATTTCTTTCAGGAACTTAAAGGTCTGTGTCATATCTCCTCTCTCTCTCTCTCTCTCTCTCATCTGGCCTCCAGCTAGTACATGTTCCACACCTTGAGCCAGTCCTCATTTGTTTTACTCTGTTGGCCTAGAATCATTTTGGTCATTCTATATTGCACTACCTCCAGTGTGTCCTTATTTTTTTTTCAGGTGATGTTTTCAGAACTGGGTACAGTACTCCAGGAAGGGGCATCACAAGTGATCTGTAAAATGTTAGTAATTGCTCCTTTCTTCTGCTGTCAATATCCCTTCCTATACACCCAGAATCCTAATTGCCTTACTGTAGGCCTTCTTACACTGGTTTGATTGTGTTAGTGGGTCACTGATGATGACCCCTAGGTTTCTTTGCCTCACTGTAGGCTTTGTTATACTGGTTTCATTATTTTAGTGGGTCACTGATGATGACCCCAGGTCTCTTTCCTCAGAGGTTGTGCACAGCTTTAACTGCCCTAAGTAGTACTCTGTCCTCGAGTTCTTGTTCCCTATGTGTATCACCTTTTTGGCATTTAATTTCATCTGCCAAACCTTTGACCACTTCTCTAGCTTTTGCAAGTCTCCGCATCTCCCTATCCCCCTCCTCTCTGTCTACCTTGCCACGCAAAGAGACACAACATGCCCTGGATTCCTTCTGCCAGGTTCTATCCTTGTGGCACCACACTGGTGATCTCCTCCTCTTCTAATTCAACTCTGTTAACCACAAACCAGTTCTATCTCCATTCCAACCAGTTTCTTACTCATCTGGCTCTGTCTTTCTCCATACCCAGCTCCTTCAGCTTCTTCAAAAAACTTGTGTAAGGCACTGAGTTCAATGTTTTGCTGAAATCAAAGTGGAGTAAATCCACAGCATAGCCCTTATCAACTACTCTTGATACCCAGTCAAAGAATACTATCAAGTTGGTCCGACAAGACTTCCTGCCGTGAACCCATGCTGTTTACTATCTTGGAATTCACTGCTTTCCAGGCAGTTCACAAAGTCCTCTTTAACTAGTGTTTCCATCAGTTTATCAACAATCGAGGTAAGGTCTGTAGTTAACTGGTTGCTCCTTGCCCCCCCCCCATATGCAGCAAGACTATGTTTGCTACCCTTCAGTCTTTTGGAACTACCCCAGTCTGAATTGAGCTACTAAATAGCCCCACAGGGATTCAGTTAGTTCCATTGACAGTTTCTTGAACAGCCTTGAATGCATCCCATCTTACTGTAGGCCTTATCTATCTTAAGAAATGCTAGGCCTTTTCAAATCATATCTCTGCAATGACTAGCACAGGTATCCTATTTCTAATTCAGAAAGTCAGCCATCTAAATGAGCCCTTTGGGCAAGCAAAGTATTGTGTGGCCATTTGCATGCCCATTATGGGCCCATTTACATAGGCTGCACCAGAATTTAGCATGACCCCCAGCCCCTGCCTCATAGGCAGCACTACGTCCTAGGTGCTAGTGATACCCCCCACCAATCGCCAGCCCAAATGCACATATATATTTTATTCCTAGTGCTAGTGGTACTCCCCTACTGTTTGTCTGTCTTAATATACATATACTGTATATTTGTCTCTGGTGTTAGTGCCTTCCCCCACCTATCACCAGCCCAAATGTGTATACATATTCTTCTCTGGTGATACTGGGCCCCCTGTTGATCGCTGGCCTGAATGTGATGTGTGTGTGTTGTGTATATATATATATATATATATATATGTGTGTGTGTATGTATACATATAAATATATATACTATATATATATATATATATATATATATATATATATAGACATATATATATATATATATATATATATATATATATATATATATATGCCCTGGTGCTAGTGGTTCTAGCCTTCACCGCTCCATGTCCAACATTCATGGACGATTCCCTGGTGCCAGTAGTAACTCCCCCACCTGAACCCACACCCCATATGTCAATCATATTCCCTGCTGTTCAGTGGTTCCCCAACCCCTGATCTTATTGTATACCAAAACTGACACCATTCCTGGTGTCACTGCTCCCCCTTCCTATCTCGGTCCCCTTAAACTAATGGGACAACATTCCCTGTTGTCTAGCAGACCTCCTACCCTGACAGGTAATGCACCATGACCCCGTTACTCCCATACCAACCCCAAGCCGGCAACCAGCACAGCGCTCTGCTCTCCACCTCAGCTGGCCACCAACTGAGATGTCAGTGAGTATGAACTATAACAGTATGCACTCACTGACAACTCAGTCTACTACTGGCCATGGTGGAGAGTGGAGGGCTGTGCCAGTCACCAACTCAGAGTCAGGATGGGGGAGCGGGCTGGTGGGGCACTACCTGCTGGAGTGGGGGGTGCACTAGACACCAGGGAATAGTGTCCTGTTAGTTTACAGGGGATAGAGAAGTGGGGGGAAACAGTGAACACCAGTGGACAGTGTCAGTTTCATATACAGGGGAATCGGGATTGGGGAACACTACTTACCAGGAAACATGACTGCCATATCGGGCATGAGGGTTGGGGGAGGAACCACTGGACACCAGGGAATGTTTCTATGAATGTCGGGCATGGGTGTGTGTGTGGGGGTTGGGACCACTAGCACCAGGGCCAGATATATATATACATTTGGGCCGGCAATTGGCTGGGGGGTGGCACTAGAACCAGGGAAGAATATATACGTACATTCCAGCCTGCCATCAGTGAGGGGGGGGGCACTAGTCTCCAGGGAAAACATAGCAGACAAAGCGGTGAGGGGAGAAAAGGTACAGATAAAGGAAAAGATTGCTAAAGGATAAGACTTTCTTCAGGTACCTACCAGCTGAAGTGGTGGAGGTTGTAACAGTGGGGGGCTTCAAGCATGCATGAGCTAAACATTGGGATAAGTTAGATAGGAGGCAGGGAGACAAAAGGGTCACCGGGGACCAGATAGGGTCTGTGGAGACAGACCAGGCAGGGAACATCTGGACAGACTGAGTGGGCCAAGTGGTCCTTTTCCCTGACAAATTCAGTGTATCTATATATGTAAAAAGGAGCAGTGTTGTCTGTGTAAAGAAACATGCATGAGTTAAGGATATTGTTTACTAACTCAGAGAAAATAGTCCAAGAACTGAGCCTTATTGAACAGCATCATTAATACAGGTTAAATCATATAACAAGGTAGAGGTAGAAGCACAAAGAAAGCACTTACAAAGACAACTTTTGAACTAGAAGATAGATTGAAAATGTAAACACATTGTTAATCTGTTAATCTGTTAAGCAGAATAGTGTGGTCAACCATATCAAACACTTTAGTGAGGTCCTAGAAAACAGTAGGATTGCATTCATACAGTACAGTGCCATGGAACTACAAAAAGGATGTCTGGTGTCCACTTCAACATTAAATAATTCTTAATGGAAACAAGGAAACTCAGGTGTAAATGTCTCTGTTTGCCATGCCAATACTCTGTCATTCTGATCCTATTATCTCATGCCACACTACAAAGGCACTGCTCCCAGTGAATCATGAGGAAATACAACCAAAGAGCCAGACCACTCGGAAACAAATTGTATTAGCAAGAAAAAGATACTTGAAAAAATGCTGCAGGGAATTGCTTAATTGGGGGTTTGGGAACTAGATTCTGTAAACAAGTACAGTAGTTAAGAAGTCCTCCCCTACAAGTGAAATAAGATCTTGATACCACTGCATATCTTTGATGAGATCAAGCCTCATTCAAATGATCACCCTTGGGCTTACAAAACTTCAAAAGAAACTATAGTTATGACCTTTGCTGATAATTAGCTTGTGAAGCACAGCGAAATATTTTGATTTATATTTCTCTACATTATGATACTATTTGTAATGAACCATATTAGGTATTCAGACAATTTAGAGGTTCTGCAAAGTGTTCTGTTTTGCTTGTTATGTACTGTAGTCTTACATTGAAAAAAAATATATAGCCTTTTCACATTCTGACAATTTAAAAAGAAAAAATGGCAAAACATGCCATATAGGAACATGGTTTCCATCCTGTCAACACAGGTTTGCCTTCCAAGCCTGAGGCACTGTTTCAGGCCAGCAGGAGAAGGACTGATCATACCACAGAATGCTCTCTTTATCTACGTAGGGTTGGAACGGTTCTCCACTGTGACATTTCCCCTAGTACCCCAATGAGCTTAGTGCACACATGGAGCTGATAGTAAGGACTGAAGATGGGAAGAACTGCTATTTCCTTTAGGGATTGTGGATTGGTGTGCAAAACAAGGTAGATTTGGCATACAGTGGCATTCCCCAGGATGAAAAGCAATTCTACGGCATTTTATAGCACTCTGCAGAGTGCTGCAGAAGACCTACTGAATAAAACAATGTAATTTCAATGGTAATTAGTCCTCTTTGTCTTTTCCTGACACTGCCATGATCAAGTGAATGCCACAGTTTCCTGCATGCCAAAGGGGACTAATTGCCGCCATTAAAATTACATTGTCTTATTCAATAGTTCTGCTGCAGCATACTGCATATTGCTTTAAAAGTGTGTTTCAACCTGGGCGACACCACTGTATAACATATTTGCTCTTGGCCACACAACCTCGAAACATTATGGCCTTTTGCCACATCCCCTAGATCAGAAGAGCTCTTCCTCAAAGGCCCAGAAGATTGTTGGTAATGAATTTACTCAACCCTTTACAGCTAGGATAGAAAATAAGATCACAACAGGGACAAATCTCTGTGGAACTCACCTTGCCCTTTAAAAATGAGCCAGGAAAAGAAGTAAGATAAGGTCTATAAAGGTTCTTCATTGTCAGAGGGGTGTGAGTATGTCTTACTGGAGATCACATTGGCAGGGGATACCCAGATAGAGAGGTTTCTATTATGTTCGGTGATACACACAGAAGTTATTGCACTAGCTATAAATTGAGAACTGAAATAAAGCAAGTTTGTTTAAAACTTGAGAAGACTAGATAGACCACAAGGCCTTTTCTGCTGGCTATTTTCTTATATTGTTATGGCTTTTAAAAAATATATATTTTCAGGCACTATGCACAAAAGCAAGGAAATTGCTTGTCAAGCTGTCAGAAAAGTGGCATGCAGCTATGTGGCACACAAGACACCTGCAGTACGCGATATGCATGAAGGGCCACATAGGACACATGAACCCAAGAGGCAGGATAAAGAGATGTGTAGCAAACTGCACAGTGCACACAGGGTGGGCCAAGGGTACATAGACCCTCTCCTTGGCCCCACCACATAAGGGCAGGTGCACCACTCCGCACAGCATTGCATAACTGATTAGCATGTAGGAGTGGAACATGAAGACCATGGCAGATAGTGACAGAAGTACGGAGGGGCACATACAGCCACCAGCACAGCCTGATGGGGCAGCCCATGAAGGAGGACAATACCACATGTGTCCGTACCTGAGGCAGCGCACAGCCACGGGAACCACATTTCAAAGATAGACACATGGTGTCAATGGTCAGAGACATATGGACACACTATGCCAAGCTTTAGGGGGCACAACCCTGTCCATAGCCCCAGAGGTAAAGGCACGACTGTGGCTGGACATCCAGGCTGGCATGAAAGTCACGGGTGCTGATGCCCAGACACTGCTGGCCAAAAACCACAAGTGACTGGACCTGCACGCAGTGGTAAAAGAGAAACCTGCTGTGGGTGCACGGGTATGCCAGGGCAAAGGAGGTGGGCCAACCTTTAGCAACATGCCACTAACACCACTGGAGAGGATGGTGGCAGACACCTTCACAAACGTCAGTGTCTACAGGGAAGTTGAAGACATACACACCTTGAAAGGTATGCATACACTGGCAGGACATGAGTACCCTAAGGAAATGGCTCCATACATGGACTAACAGCCATGTGTTTCACACCACAGACATAGACACAGATGGATGCATAACCACAGGGGCAACATTGCACAGCCAGGACACAACAACACAACATCTGGGACATGATGATGCCACACAGGAGGAGGAAGGCACAGCTGGATCACCGGTGCACCCACACGCCAGCAACAGCCAACTTCAAGGACCCCCTCACAGCCAGTCTTAACAGCCCCATGTCCCCCACAGGTACTGAGCTGGAGACAGAGACACATCAGGAGTCAGAGATGGACCTGGAAAGCACACAGGCAGCCCAGGACAAGAAGAAACAGGAGCCATTCAAGGTGGTGGACAAAGGTTGCATCAGCCAGGTGTGCCAGCATGCTCCAGGCCAACTGGCACAGACCAGTGAGGACATGGTGGTGAGCAGGACTGCAGCCACTGGCAGAGAACCGGCATACCAAGATGCCACAGCAAGGGGAGGGAGGAAGGATACTGACATGCCCTTTGGACAGTGGTGATAATGGCCCGTCGACACATGCTAGGGGCTGCCCACATACAGCGCACACCTGTGGCATCATGGCAGCACAGTACAGGGAGTTGAGGCAGGGCGTTGAGGCAGCTGGAGCATGACAGACTGGAGGCACGGTGACACAACACAGCGGTGCACTTAGTCCTGACCAGTGAGGTGTTAGTCATGCAGCATGGGATTGACTGGATGGCCTTCCTCCATAAGAGATTCGTGGATCACCTGGTCAGATAAGCGGCACCACACGGAGAGTCAGCTCACATCTGTAGCTGAATGACACATGCTCACACCTAGGTGTTGCCTGGGATGGTGCCCCCAGACTGGGAACAGAACATCCAACAATGGGACATGGACATCATCCTGGTGGAAGGACCGCAGGGTGCATGCATGGCCCACATGAACATCGCTGGCACACAGAGCATTGAGTCACAGGGGCATGACACAACCACACACAGAAGGACATGAATGTCCACCATGACAGCCACAGTACTGTAACCGATGATGTCACAGAGAAGCAGCAGACTGTGCCCACCCCTACAGACAGCCAACAACAGGGCATCTCCCATCCACATGCACCCATCGGGAGACTGGGCACATGGTCCTCAGCATGCCTACAGACAAAGCCCTATGACTCACAAGGGCAGTGAAAGTGCACAAGCATCACTCACATACCCTGAACATAGCACATGCCACACACACCTGTGACACAATGTGACAGCCCCTGACACACAACCATCACAGCACACACCACCACATCATTGTTGGCACACCACACACTGTGCAGTACAATGGCAACTCCTATATCAACACCCCCAGAATGCCTCCTAAGCAGGGAACTCAACAATCCCCCAATAGCAACACCTCCATCAAGCCCCCACATTGCAGAGCACCCGACATTGCCCCCTTGGCTGCACAATGCATATGATGCTATGTGTCACACACCCATTCTAGCTGGACACACAGGCTTTTGCATCCATCCCCCCGTGTATAGTTGCAGTCAGTGTGTGGCGTTATCACTGAGCACTCACCACCCATGACATCCAGAGCAAACACATGCCACAACTCAGTGCTGTCCACACCAGCCACACACACAGATGCCCCTGTGTTGTGGTCATGAACACAACGGTGCCACTGTTCAACACACAGGGCCATCAGTCCCAACACCGTGCAGGTGTACATCACTACCACTGCAATGTGCCATGTACCAAGGTGTCATGAGCTGTATGTCCACTCAGGGTCTTCTGCCCTCTGGCCAGCCCCCACTCATCCTCCTCCTCCAGTGGTGTTTTCTGCTGGTGGCCTGCTGGCATGGTATATTGTGATGCAGGGCAATATTATGGAGCATGGCACATGCGGTGAACACCTTGCATGCCCTTCCCAGAGACAGCAGCATTGTTCCCCCAGAATAGTCCAGACACCGGAACCACATCTTCAATAGGCAAATGGTTCTCTTGATGATGTTCCATGTCTTCCTGTGGGCATGCTTGTATGCCTCCTCCACTGCACTGTTTGGCACCAAGAAAGGTGTCATCAGGCATGGGCACAGTGGGTATCTGCTGTAACCTGTGCAGGAGACAGAACATGCAGTCAATGAGGTGCATGCAGTAGTTGATGACACAGTTCCACACACGTTACCCCCCTTTATTCATCCAGTAGCCAACCATCCAGCTAACCAGCACGTAGCAGGTCTCTGAAATGTGATTCGTCAAATATGTATGCATTGTGTCATGAGCCAGAGTACTTTGCATTTAAATTCAGGATTATACCACCCATGTCGCACACTACCTGACAGTTCACACTGTGGAAGCTCTTTCTGTTCCTGTATTCCTCCTTATGCACAGACGGTGACAGTATTCCAATAAGGATGCAGTCTATTGTGCCATATATGTTTGGCATACCATGCATGGCATAAAAGGCCTGTTTTGTGGCACAGACATCAGTGTTAGCCATAGGTAACTTCATGTGCTCCTGCACATGGGTCAACAGGGCATCTGTCACCTGCCCCAATGCCCATGACATGGAGGACTGACGTATGCCAATGGCATCACTGGTCACCCTTTGGAATGACTTTGTTGAATAGTATGACAGGGGACATAACACCTTGGTCTCCACAGTCATTTCCCTTGGACCACCACATCCATGGTGTAATGTCATTGCAGACCATGTCACTCAGCTGTCTGATCATGGCCCAGTCAAACCTAAAGCATTCAATGCTGTGTGTGACCCACAGCATGGCTGCATCCAGACATAGTCTGAATACTCTTGGCCATAGTCCCTCATGCCTCTGTCACTCCAGCTCCACATAGAGCAGGTGCACGTTCATTAGAAGGCCAGGACACATCCTCCCCCTCCGCTATGGTTATCTGTCTACTTGTACACATACTACCACAGCCCCTTCATGTGGCCTGGGACACCTGTGTGCACCTTTAACAGGGTGTGGGAGAGGGCCAGATGCACACTGACATTACCTGTATGAGTAGTACATACACACACTGCATTGTGAGGTGACAGTGATAGCAGCATCTGAGGGGAACTCCATGGTGTCCAAGTCACAAGTCAGGCGTCTGAGGCATACTCATCTGAGAACACCTACTCAGACTTCTCCAGTGAGGGTAACTCATGGAAGCTGGATGCACAATTATGGGTATGTACCTGGCCTGCAGGGTGTGCTGTGGGGTGTTCGTGGGTGCATATTGTCCATGATGCTAATTATTGTTTCCCATCTCATCTCTCACAGGATCACCTAGGCCTCTCTCACAAGCTGGTTCTGACACATGTGTAACAGCTGAAAGGAGCCCACTGTATTGTGTGGTCACCTCTGTGCTGGAGGAAATTGCAGCAGGCCAACCCAGGCTACCTTGCCCTGACAGTGGGCACCAACAACGTGATGTACAAGTCAGACTTCTGTGTGATGTGGCAGGTGGTGGTACCATCCAAGGTGGGTTCAGCATCCTGTGCCATGTCCATGTTGTACCCTGTTGCCATATTCATCCCTGGTATATTCCTGTGCTGCACCTCTTCTTACTATGGTATTTTTCCTTTTCAGCACTACAGATGATTCCTCTGATGCCTCATATTTCTCCCTCTTCCCTGCTCAGGCACATCAACATCAAGTGATAGTGGGGATTCCCAGGAGGTCAATGATAGCTAACGTATGTGCCCCCAACTGGAACATGGCCACATGTAGCTTGGGATTGTGATGTACTGGCAAATGTATGGACTGTATGTCACTGCCTGTTGGCCTACTGATGTTTAGGGTGCACTTAGTTTTGCTTTTTTTTTAAAATGTACATTGTACCTGTGCAGCTGAAACCTCTACTTCATACCTGTGTTTTGGAATAAAGCTTTTCAGTGCAAATACCTGTGTGGTGATTGTCTCCTGCACGGGGGTGGTGGGGCTGGGGCAGGTGGGTGGGACACTGGGGGTCTGGGATATGGGGAGGTGGCCTCAGGGGGCAGATGGGGAGGCTGTGCAGTTGTCCTACTTGTGTGCCATGTGTGACCCAGATGGTGTTCCCCTGCTGGGTCACCTGTTGGCGGTTGTTGCACATTGCTCAGGGGCTGGGCCCTGTGCCATACACAGCATGCATGCCTCTGAGTCACTGTGTACCATCTAGATGTTACACATCAGGTCCATTGTCCTGTGTCCCTTGTGTGTGCCAGTGGTGGTGCATATCACAGCAGTGCATTGGTCATGAAATTCCACGGCATGCTGGTCTGCCTCGGGAGCACTACACTGGGTTCCCTGGGTCTACAGGTTCACCCATGCCCACTGGGTCTGCATCCATCTGCTGGATGAGCATTACATCACCTTGCATGGGATGTGGGGGTACCACAGCATGTTGGGTCCTATTGTTGGCATTGTTGTCACCTGTGCCTGGGGGGAATTCCTTCATACATGTTCACTGCCCTCCATTACCAGCTGGCTGCTGTGACTGGCCCCGCACACATCCTCTGACCATGACACATGGTGAGTTTGTGTGGCCGGGCACTTTGGTTGGTGTGCATAGCATGGAGTCACTGTTGCAGCCATCCTGGTCTTCTTGGCCAGCTGCTTCCATCAGCTTGCACACTCCTCAGCATGTGTTTTATGGTGTGTCCCCATTGTGTGTTTATTTCACCATGTGCACCAGTCCTCATTCTGGTATCTGTGTTGGACGGGTGCATGGTGTTACTGCCATGGGGTTACAGGGTACAGCCATGCTGCTCTGTGTGCTTGGCTACCTGCCATGCTGCATGGACATCTACAGAAGCTCTTCACCTGCTGTAAGTGTATGCGCCTACTGCCACACACCTAGCTTTCGTAGCTTGCATCATACATGCACATAAGGGTATGCTTCACATGGCACTACATGACCATGCCCCCACTTATGTGCCACATGCAGTGGTCTGGCTGCTGCACACAGGTTGCCTATGCATTCACCCACATGTGCTTTGTGTATGCCTCTCTGGTGTGCAGTGTGTGCAGATCACACACACCACATAACTGTTGTGCATAGGGCCCCTCTGTTAGGAATACATGCATGTTACAACATAAGACAAAGATACTGTTTTTCAAAACACAAAACATTTGAATATTCAAAAGGCCAATAATTGGGCATAGTTGTTCTTCACATTTCTTTTTCTTATTACAAAATATTGGTTCAGCTACTGAGCACTTGCTCTCACCACCTACTAGCAAACCAAGAAATAGCATTGGTATTGACTGTGGTAATAGTCATTTGTCCTTCCAGTAAGATAAATGGTGTACTGTTTAAGACTCCAGCAGGGGTCATAGGACAGGGGGACATGACAAGGGGAAAGAAACCTTGATATAGTTTTTCAGGGCTTTGAGTTCTTTAATGTACAATATTAGAATATCAGTTATGGTGACCCAGCTCTGTACAAGTTTCAGTTTCAGAATGGTGTTTTGCGACACATATATGCATGCATATATATTTATTTCAATACTTGACTAGGAGGGCACACTGAGCTGTGGATAGCTCATTTTCAAGTGCATCTTGAGGGAAAGGGACAGGAAAGAAAAAAAAACACAAAACTGAGCTGCTCAGTACCCACTGTTATGCAACTATGCTTATTTATGCAAAAAAAAGGCACATTTAAGCACTTGTAACATTCAAGTCACTCAGAGGAAGTTGAGGCTAGTACAAGAAGAGAGCAGAAAGTGACAGAGGACATAATGGATAAGAAAGGTGTGATAAGGGGATTGAACAGGAGGAGGGATAGGTATATGAGCAGGTCTTAGCAATGTGTTCATGGAGCGGATGCTTTGGGGAAGAAAGGGAGTGGGAAGAACAGATGGAAAAGGAAAGGCAAGATGGAAGGAGCGTGAGACTGTATGTGAAAGCATCTTGACCCACTGAAAATTTAGTTCAGTGGAGGAAGAAGGAAGGACAATAGGAGGATATGATGAAGTAGGCATAGAGAGGAGATTTGAATAAGGCCCTGTCCCATTTGTTATGCAGAAAGTGTTAAATACAGGGATCTGCTCTGCCCTCTCCTTTTCTGTCTCTCATCTGTCTGGTTGTGCAACCAAATGTTCTTGTGAGACCTAGGAACTGATCACTCTGACGGTCTTGCAATTCTATACCTCTCGCTATTTTTCAGCCTTCACTTGCTGTTTCTGTCTTTTCTTCTCCTTGTGTATCTGTGGTTATAAAAATATATGTGAATCTTTGTGCAAAACTGTAAGTGATACTGGGATCCCTTCCCTTTGTTTGAAAAATGTGTATAGTTATGCTGTTGAAATGATTGCAAAAAGTCATTTGGAATTTAGAGGCTTAAACTGAGATGCAGTTTGAGCTAACCGCAGGCTTGTCTGCAAACTCTTTTGTGGAGCTCTCAGCAGGAGGCTAGCTTGGGACACTGTTCTATTTGCAGGCTTGCTCTGCAAAGAAACAAGAACTCTGACACATTTCATAAGAAACAGGATGTCTCCTTAAGGAGCTCAGGATGAAGAAGTTAATTGTCAGGCAAAGACTTGTTATAAAAAGAGCAGCAATCTTTTGCTTGGTTGGATTCTGCAACTTGGAATTAAATACACCCTCAGATAAAGGACTTTTGTTCTGTTTGTATTGCCTTTGTAAATAGTTATACCGAACAATTTTTATTTTTTATTTTACTGTTATTGATAATAATAAAATGTCACTTGTGAATTTTACAATGGCTACTCGTCTTCCTATGCTTCTTGACCAATGCCTCAATGACAAGCCATACTACCATAATTTGGGAATGAAAGTAATACATGGCTAGAAACCCCTGCCTGCCCTAAGGGAAGAGCAAAGTCAAAACATTAGGAGTTGGTACGAAGGTTATAGTTAAGAGTGAAGTAACATAAAGAGTTAAAGAGAGCTTCCAGTCTTGTCAGTCACATATTGCAGTTAGCAACAATGCCACCACAGTCAAATGCCAGATAAATCATTTTGACACCACTCCTGTGGCAGGCTTAGATAGATGAATGCATGTTTTTTTGCAACAGAATGTATTTATTTTGTGGAAGAGTTTCTATTAGATGAAGTCAATGTTGCATGAAAAAAATCAAGATGGTTGTTCAGCCAAACTCCAAGGTATTTAAAAGAGGGGACTTCATCCAGCTTGGATCCACTTAGTGTTATGAAAACCAACTCTAACAGAAACTTGACTGGTCACTTCCTGATGTCACAGATCAAGGATAACTTTTTTGTCAGAGTGTGGAAGAGAGACAGAGAGCGAGAGAGAGAGAGAGAGAGAGAGAAAGAAAGAAACAGTGAGACAATGAGGGATAGTGAGATGACTAATACTCAACAGTGTTGGACAATTTGAAAGCAATGTATAAGTAGGCACAGGTCTGGTGCTGGAGAGGGTCATTAAAAAATGATAACAGAATGGATTTCTCTGCAACAATGAACTGGTTGGGTACTTGTACTGGTACTGGTGATTTTGTGGTTTCTGCACAAAATCACCTCTCAGACAGGAATTGAACATTTCTCTGACCCTCTTCATGAAGCAGGGTAATAAGAAGGCTATATTTTACATTTAATATAAAAACATTATCCAAACTTTTCTACATAGCCATTTCTTTACAGCACCTCATGGATGTGACAGCTGTCATTTTTCAACTCCTGCCCAAAATGTGCTTAAGCATCCTGAAAGTTGATTTCACAGTCCCTATGCAAAATCACCTTTAGCCCAGGAGTTGCACATTTTGTCTACCCTTCTTTATGAGGCAGGGTCATAATAAGGCTATGTTTAAAATGTTGTTTAAAAATATTGAAAAACAAATTTTCTCTATTTTTACCCCAGATTCCTAAGCTGCAGCACTGTCCAGACTATGTTTTTATTATGCTTGATATTTTTAATTTTTCTGATAAATGGGATTTGAAATTAATTTTCTATGTCTGAAGCATATACTTATATATATATTTTGTTTTAGTTTTATATATGCTTCCATTACCGTAACACCATTTTTTGTTAGTCTTCCTAATTTAGTCAATACACTTCATAATTTTTCACATTCCATATTATACCATCTATTTCCATTTGGTATGCCTATTTTGTGCAGTCTCTATCCTTGTCTTCCTTTTTACTAGCAGTTATACTTAATTGGAGGTTAGACATTGATAATATCTCTTTAATTCAGGAAATTGTGCAACCATTACATTGTTGAATCTGTTAATTATTTTAGCAACCACAACACCATTAGATATTAAATCTGTCAGTTTGTTAGTCATGTAGCTGTTCCATGTTACCTTTCTCTTATTGATTAAAATCATGTTTCTGTCAGCATCTTGAGTTTGTCCAGCACACATAAACATTAGTGTTCTTTTCAAATTTATATTTAAGCTCAAAAGAATGGGAAAGCTGTTGCTGTGCCACTCTTTTCATGTCTTAAAATTAGCTACTGGGGGTACAACAAAATCTATCATAGCTATATCTATGAAATAACCCCCATTTTAAGGGGGTAAGTGATAGTTCCCTTATAGCCCCCCTGCCTTTTTCCATTTAGGAGTCTGAAATTGTTTCTTGTTGCTAAATCCAGAAATTCCTTCCATCTTCTATTTATTTTCCTAGCCACTGAATGTCATATCGGAACTGAAAAGGTGTCATCCACTTTTTAAGTTGTTGTTTACCCATCAAGCCTATTTGCAGTTCATGCATTTAAAGCTCGCATCATTATGACATAGGTAAATTTTTATAAGTATCTTACAACAGTGATATAACATTTTGTAACATAGCAAAGATTTTTTTTTATTTTCATGTTCAATTTAGGTTGTGCACACACACACACACACACACACACACACACACACACACACATATATATATATACTGTACATATATATAAATATATATATATATAGAGAGAGAGAGACTGAAAGATTAATTCAGATACATTTTATTTTAACCAGGAGAGACACACTAAGCTGAAAGCTTGTTACAGGTGTGACCTGGGAGCACAAGAAAGTTAAGTCACTTGCTCAGGGTGACACAGTATGCAAGTGGGGACTGTGGGATTCAAGCCCAGGTCTCCAGGTTTGCAGCTCAGAGCCTTAAACCACTGTGCTATACTGCCTCCAACCACTGCACTATACTGCCTACAGTTTTTGTCCCTTCTTACTGCAATATAAAGTGCACAGAAAATATGGAATTCCCAGTTTTAAATCAATATAATTGTCAATAGAGGATGTAGAAATAAGTGTAATTATACAAAGGCAAGAATGAATGCTGGGCTCTGATTGGTCAGTGCCCGCCTTCACCAGTAATATTATCTCAGTATAACATCACTGTATGACGGTCAGGCACAAATGACCACACCAAACTTAAAAATATGTTTGCACACTGCTCACACCACCTTTACTGTCTCACTCTGGCTTAGAAGTGGTATAGCATAAGACACCTCATAATCCCCACCAATACCAACATTTTCCCGATCCTTGCCACAGTACTCAAAACAAAACTCAAAGTTTGTCCTGACCCCAAAAACATTTAAAGATTTCTGTAATCAGTGTATGTCCCATTCCTGCAAAAACAGCCACTGCATGAACCCTCGCTTCACAACCTACTGCATCAAAACCACTGCATGAACCCTTGCTTCACAACCTACCATAGCAAAACCACTGCATGAAACCTCGCTTCACAACCTAGCCTAGTGAAGCACACGCTCAGCCAGACATGCTCCCTTTGATCTAGTTCAGCTAAGGAGCAAAAAAAAGGAAACTGCACACCCTCTGTGCTCCTTGAACTTACTTTAATTGCATGTCAAAATTGTGTCGCCCTCACATTTGAAAACTACAGGGCTTGACTTCAGTTACCCAAGACATCTAATCCCTGCTGCTGGTCTGATTTTTGTCACACAGACAAAAAATTACCCCAACACTGTACAACAGCTTGATGGAGACGTCACAGGTGGGGGGGGGAAGCAACACACTAAAACCAAGACCAGCAGCATATGAACAGGAGGTCAATACATAGCAACATCAACATCTTCTGGACACAATGAAAACCGTGGGCTTTTTTTTTTTTATTAATACACCTTCACAAACAAAAAATCAACTGAAAATGCAAAACAAAAAAATACTTTATTTTTTTTTCAGTTTTTAAATGTGAGCCATTGTATAGTTGCAATAATGCACATCAGGGTGCATGTCATGCTGGGATAATGTCACTTCTCAGATGTTGAATGCACTTGGCCTGCTGCCTTATGCTTCAGCCACCAGGGGTGTGACATTATCCCAGCACGACACACACCCTGTTATGCATTATTGCTTAAGTAACCCTTACTTCAGTGCCTATTAGCTGACAATTTATATGATGATATGCCAAAGCTACAGTAGCCAGTGACAGAACAGATGGTGTACTTGAGAACCAAGTTTCCTGAAGCAGTATAATATCAAGGGTGGGATATTCAAATGGGCTGCACATGGCGCAACAGAGTTGCACCATGCACAACCTACTGATGCACCCCAGCATGATATTCAAAAGGAGAAAGTGCATGGCACAAATCCCTATGCACCGGAGCGCATCAGTAATGTATGTGGTGCAAGTGAGGGGGCGTGCGCATGCATATTCTGCACATCCCAATATTCAGCCCGGGATGTGCTTTGAATATGCAGGCGCAACCCCTAGATGCGTTGCACACAGTTAAGCCAATTAAATAATGGAGCAACAACTGGCCACCCACAGGTAAGCTGCAAAAATGCAGGGCACAACACTGCAGCTGCCAGCTGTGGGTGGCCACCCAAGCTCTGGCAGCACCATTCGGTGGCGTAGCACCCTCCCATGCCTGATCGTGGGCTATATAAATGAAGAACCACCCTGGTGGTCCAATGGACCTCTCTTATTTCCCAATTGCAGGCTGTAATAAGTTTTATCCTCCCTGGTGGTCCAGTGGACCTCTCTCCTTACCCGATCATGGGCTGCAATAAGTTTTTTCCTCCCTGGTGGTCCAGTGGACTAATCTCCATGCCTGAACATGGGCTGTAATATTATAAGCACTCCCTGGTGGTCTAGCGGTACCTGTACCCCCCTCCCAACCTGCCCACTCATTCCTGCCACCCTGCTTCCCCCCAGTCAGTGGGCAGCAGCACCCCACCCACAAGCTGCCCGGCCTCCCACCTACTGATGGCGTACAGTACGACTGTACACCCATTGGTCCATAGCTTGGGCCAATGGGCATGCATACCATACTGTAATACACAGTCCCGATATGTGAATGGATCCATTCACATTTCAGGACTGTGTAGTACAGTGCGGTCTGCATGCCCATTGGCCAGTGCTGTGGACCAATGGGCATACAGCCTTATTGTACGCCGTCAGTAGGTGGGAGGCCGGGTGGCTTGTGGGTGGGATGCTGCTGCCCACTGACTGGTGGGAGCGAGGTGGCGGGAATGAGTGGGCAGGTCGGAAAGTGGGTACGGGTACTGCTAGACCACCAGGGAGTGCTTATAATATTCCAGCTCATGATCGGGCATGGAGATCAGTCCACTGGACCACCAGGGAGGTTAATTCTTATTACAGCCCACGATCGGGCAAGGGGATAGCTCCACTGGGCCACCAGGGAGTTATTAACTATTTAGAGCCCGTGATTGGGCATTGGAGCATGTTGCCAGTGGGGGCAGGGGGCATCGGTCCCCGACGGCTGCTGCCTGGCAGTGCACCAGGCGCAGGTTGCCAGGGGTCGGCGCACTTGCATGCAAATGGGGCCTTAATGACATGCAAATGGCCCCATTTGCACTTTGCATGCATTATGGCCCCATTTTCGTGTCCGCCACTGAATATCATGGTTGATGTGCCTAGCACAATGGCAATTGCACTAGCGCATCCCTCTGCTCCTCTCTGGCCACTTGCACTGGTACAGTGCCACTGCACCAAGCGCTATGGGGGTGGCCATGGAGCGATCTTCAATGGTGCTGAGCCATGGCATAGCACCATTGAAAATCACCCTGTCAGTGCCCTGGTACATCCCAGTTGCGCTGCATCCAGGCTTGGGCCACAGCCTGGCACAGTCTGAATATCCCACCCCAAGTGTTTTAACAATATACAGGCAATTATTATCTGTAAGTTTTACTTTTAGGCCCTCTTTATTCCAACTTATGATCCCAAGTTGTTCACATTCATTGTCATTTGCACTTAATTTTATACTTTGTCACAGTGAACTAATGAGTTCTATCAAAGGCAGTTGCATCTCCTCTTCATGTATCTCTTCCCTTGCATATAAACAGGTAAGGAGATTGCTAAAGGTAACACGGAACATGTTTCTAGAACCAGGCTGCTATTGCTTCTGTTCCCATGCTGTCTCCTCCCTCTGATCAGGGAAGGTCATGTCATATGAATCTCATAGATTTCTTTGACTGGGTGACCAAGGTAGTAGACCAGGGAGGGACTGTGGACATGGCCTACCTAGACTTTAGCAAGGCATGTGACACAGTCCCACACAAAAGATTAGTAGTCAAATTAACCAGCCTGGGAGTGGGTCACAGGGTGGTAGCCTGGGTAAAACATTGGCTGCACAACAGGACACAGAAGGTAATTGTAAATGGAGTCCACTCTGAAGAAAGAGGCTTACTAGTGGGGTACCGCAGGGTTCACTATTGGGTCCAGTCCTTTTTAATGTCTTCATCAGTGACATTGCAGAGGGACTGGAAGGAAAAGTATGCCTTTTTGCAGATGACACAAAGATCTGCAACAGGGTTGATACACAAGGAGGCGTGGGAAGGATGAAAAGGGACTTGGCAAGGTTGGAGGAATGGTCAGAAGTATGGCAGCTAGGATTCAATGCAAAGAAGTAAATAATGCACCTGGGAAACAAGAACCCAGGGAAGAATACACAATGGGTGGGAGGTAGTAACAACAACAAAAAGGAAAGGGACCTGGGGTAATCATATCAGATAACCTTAAGGTTAGCAATCAATGTGAGAAGGCAGTAGGGAGGGCTGGGGTATACAGGGATGTATAGGAGAGGCATCAGCAGCAAAAAACAGGAAGTTGTTATCCTCTGTACAGACAGTTGGTGAGACCCCATCTGGAGTATGTGTCCAGTTCTGGAGACCCCATCTCCGCAAGAACATAGACAGGATAGAGGTAGTCCAGAGGAGGGCAACTAAATGGTGCAGGGTCTGCAAGAGAAGCCGAGGAGGAGAGACTAAAGGAGCTTAATATGTATACCCTTGAGGAAAGAAGGGAGAGGGGGACATGATAGAAACTTTGAAGTACCTCAGTGGAATCAACAAAGTCCAAGAGGGTAGCATCTTTCAGAAAAGAGACTTACAAGAACAAGGGACACAATTTAAAGATAGAAGGAGGGTGGTTCAGGGCAATGTGAGGAAGTATTATTTCACAGAGAGGGTAGTGGATGCATGGAACAGCCTTCCTGAGGAGGCTGGGGTCTAAAACTGTGGGAGATTTCAAGAAAGCGTGGGACAGACATAAGGCAATTCTTGTGGGGGGTAGGAAGAAATAGGCTGTTGGTTAACTAGGATCTGCGGCCTATCCTGTAGGTAGGGAAATGGGCAGACTTGATGGGCCTAGCGGTCCTTATCTGCCGTCAAAGTCTATGTTTCTATGTTTCTATGATCATATTGCTGTTCGGTGTTACTTCCTCCCCATCACCAAATGAGTCTTTGATTTTTACAAGGCATAGGAATTCTATAATCATTTGTTGTTTATCACCATTTTCTGTTTTGGTCTCTTTTTGTTTGTGAATTTATCACTTTTTTATTGATGCCATTGCCAATAGTTTGCTTGACAAATTGGCCATTGCATATGTTATGCTCAAGTTCTGTTTCTCATTGCCTGTAAAGAATGTGTCTATACTTCTCAGATCTTTAAAGCCATCCAAATACTTTAACAATATCCCATGTTTATCTGCATCTTTAAGGGTGATGCAGACCCATCACTTTTCTTCCATATTTCTAAACCTATACACTATTTTGATGTCTGTCCAGTGTATAAGATTCAAATCAATTGGGGGGGGGGCTTTTCAAAAAATAAATTTCATTTGTTCATGTATTTTCACTCTATTTTTATTGATTCAAAAATGCTCCAACATTTTGCCATGCTTATTAAATGGCTTCTTCATTGGAAACATCTTTCTATAGTTCATGTTTCTAAAAAAAATTAGAAATAACAATCATTAAATGGTTTATGAAATCGCAAAATACTAGAAGTTGTGTTTAAGTATTTCTGTAATAAAACAGGATCAAAGTACCTATATCAAGTTTCCACTTCTTCTTATGGTAGCTTTAAATAGTTGAAATTCTTGCTGCCTGCAGAATATACACACACAATATATATATATATATATATATATATATTCTTATTGTTATTTGTACAATTTCTTACAAACAGTGTTAAAATACCACCACCAGCACCCAGTGCATTCTCTGGTGCCACCACATTCATTTAGCCTTTACTCCCTATAAATGAAATGCTTGCCTGTAGTTCGGTGACCAAGCAGCCAGCCACTCCCACTTCCTAAGCTATATAAGCAGTTCCTCTAAGCCTCACAATGAAGCATTTTTTCTTTGCAGCCAGAGCTCTGAGCTGGCTAGGACCTACCTTCCCCCTCATCCCCCCACAAAGCCTACTCTTTCTGTGTGTGTCTGCTGGACTTCGGTGTTTGTTTTCTTGATTCTGGTTTGTATTCCTTCAGCTGTGTGCTTCCCTGTGTGTTTTGTTTCTTTTTTTGGGGCCTTTCCCTGTTCTGTTTTGCTGTGTTTTGGTTTAGTCTTTTTTGGGGGGCTGTTATTTTTTAAACTCCTGGCATACTGCTACTACAGAGCTCATACTGCTGGCCTTCATTTGCAACTCTCAAATTACTTGCACTGCTACTGCGAACCTACTCAGAGTTCATGCTACTGCTTTCAGTTACCTACAATTGCAGCCACTGCTGTTTAATTACTATTATACTCAGTGCCTGTGTTTTAACATTGTGCTCACCATGCTCAAACTACTGCAATGCAGTTGCATTCATTACCTGTGTGTTTCAGCTCTGTCTTAGCTGCTTCATGTTGCATACTCAATTCTTTTCATCTGCCACAGTTTACTCCGACCCTACCTGTGCTTCTCATTTTACTTGCAGCTTCCCTGCACTGCCTGGCTACACCTGCCTTCAAGCATTGTCTCCCTGTTTTCTTGCACTTATAACTCTGAGGTCTGCCAACTAGCTCCTGCTGAGGCTGTTAATATAGCTTGATTTTAAAATAAAAATCTGTCTTCGCCGCCAAAAATCCTCAGAGTCTGTCACCTTGATTTGACTTTGTACTGTCTGGTTGGCTAGCTCCCACTTCAGCTGTTTCATTGTTATACAAGTTTGCTATGATGGTTTACCTATCATGACTACTGCTTACTGACCTATGTGCAGGTCTTCACTTGCTTACACAGCTGTTACTCCTTGCTTACGCAAACCATTGCTTCATGTCTACTACCATCCCCTTGGCTCAGCTGGGAATTCTGCTGCACTCAATCTGCATTCGATCTTGCAAGGTTTCAGCACACACTGTTCATTACGATTTCAGCATGCCGTGCTTATTCAGCTCACCTGCTTTTCAGCTCACTCAATTTCAATGCCAGCCATTCTATTTAGCGCAGGGTTCCTGCAGCTGACGGTCTCGCTCTGCTTTAGTCAGCATCATTGAGCGTGTCCAACTTGGGCCGGGATCCTTCTCACCTGGCCCATAGCTGGGAATGTCTTCACCCCTGGTTTGGCTTTAGCTGCCTGCTATGCAACAGTAGTTCCTGGTGTAGAATTTAAGACTAGCAGTGAAGCGTGGTTACGACGATCTCCTTTGGCTCTAGTGTTCCACTATAATGGTTGGCCATTGACTTTAGTGGTTTCTCTAGCAAGGCATCTTCACCGCATCCTCCCCATGACTGCCTCTGGTTCACCAGGTTTCATTGGGGTGGACAGGCCAGGGGAGTGCCTCAGCATTTGTTGCTCTCCTCCTGCACTTTGGATGCATGTATTGTTGCAGAGTTTTCTCGCAACCTTCCATGACGTTCCCACTAGAGGGTTTGAGTGAGAGCCTCCCTCCAAATTGGAATATTTTCCACCTCCCTTTAATTGGGTTTTCAAATTGCAGCTGCAGAGCTGTCACTAAATAAAATTTCCCAAGCCTGGAGGGAAGGCGACATAGGCCTTGGATCCACAGAGATTTCCACCTCATAGGGTTTTTTTTTTCTCTCCTCCGTTGCCTCAGGTCATAAATCTTAGTTAGCATAGTTATTTTCCCTAGTCTCTTTATGCAGATTCTGTTGTTGGATGAAGGTGGAAGATGCCCTACCATTCTCTCTCTCCTTAAGGGATCCCCTTCTCTCAATACAAGCCACCAGTATCATGCTATGCAAACCTGGGCTGTTACTACAACAACTAAGCATATCATTGCATTATCAAACTGCCTATGCTTCTCTACTACTACGTTACGTTTATTGCTTCCACGTCTCTGTTACTGCTTGCATTATGCTTCATGTTACCTCCTTTTTGGGGATGATACTACTTTTTTGGGGGATTCCTAATGTACCTTTAGCCACGGGAACTGTCCTGTTGCACCTTTAGGGGTGGAACCCTCTCCAAGGGTTCCTTGCCTTCATACCCCTACAGGGTGGTAATTCCTTTGGAATAGAGTGCGAACACCAAAAACTAGACTAACACAGCTGCACAAGCATAACGCTATACTGGCTGCATAGGTCAGTGAAATGAAAGGCTTGCCTGTAGTTCAGTGACCAAGCAGCCAGCCACTCCCACTTCCTGAGCTATATAAGCAGTTTCTCTAAGCCTCACAGTGAAGCATTTTTTCTTTGCCCCACCATCCTCCCTTCCTCCTCCAATGGCAGTGCTTTTCCTTGGGGGATTCCTAAGGTTCCTTTAGCCACGGGAACTGTCCAATTGTACCTCTAGGGGTGGAGCTCTCTCCAAGGGTTCCTTGCCTTCATACCCCTACAGGGAGGTAATTCCTTTGGAATACAGAATGTGAACACCAAAAACTAAACTAACACAGTTGTACAAGCCTAACGCTATACTGGCTGCGAAGGTCAGTGAACCAACAACCGTCACACCTCTTCCTGGCAGCAGTGAGTTACATTTGCTAACATTTTACTTATTCATGCTCCTCACAGACTCTGTGAGTTTTCAACACTTATATTGTCCCTGAAAATGCCAGAACCATATTATATGATGAACTTTTGTGTTACTCACAGGTCCTTTAGTAGTTTAACACCACTTTTACCATTCTTGCTACACTTAGAAAGCTTAAAACTTATTCAGAAATTCTGTTGTGTCTCCATGCTGCAAAGGACTGAGTACCTCTTAACTTCCTATTAAGCCCCAGCGCAGGTCTGATGCCCAACATCATGAGCCGTCTACTGCATTGCTAAGCAGCACACTTCACAGGCACTAAATATGCTTTTGTTCCATGGTTCTGGGGCTTAAACACTATTAAGCAGAAAAGCCCTTGATGCATAACTGTGACTTCTAGCCACTGTGATATTTAAATGGAGTCTTCTTCTGTTTCATTAATTCTTGTAGCATCTCTACTTAGTTCCTCTCTATATTTTATCCCTAAGTTACTATGACTGCAGCCATTATTAAATTCATAAACTAACAACGGTGTATGCTTGAAACAGTTGTCAGCTTTTAAGAACATTTTCTGACAGTCTATTTATGTTCCAATGCCTACATGTATAATATTTAATGGAAAACACATCCTTTACTATGAAATTTCTACAATTTTTACCATGATTATACCATTTATACAACAAATAATACTGTGTCAGGAGCACTAATTTCCTAGATGTTATTTTTTTTACTGTATCAAATTCATCTTGTCATGAGGATTTCCCCAATAAATGACTAGACACTACCACTTGTTTGGGATTCTCAACTGAGTAAGGTTTATTGAATACCTTATTTTATATTCATAACGTACACAGCATTAAATCTCATCAGCAATTAATTAGTCCACATCTTCTCTGGGCTCAAACATTAGTGCATGTAACATAGTCCATATTGTAATAGTCCATGGTCCCATTTCCTTGGCTGCTTGTTCCTTCTTCCAGATAGCCACCTCCTTCCCAGGGTCCAGATGCCTGACCTGCCACCCTGTACCACCTTGTGAACCTGCTTATTAATGCCTCCTAGGGTCAGATGCTGAAAACCCAACTCCTAGATCCTCTTTGTTCCCTTCCCCCACTCCACCCCTCCCATTCTAAATCAATGTCCGGGTGCATGACCCCTGCCCGTGTTCCCTATCCCCCTCCTGGGCTGTCCCTCTCACCTGTGCCTCTCTACCCTACCCCCTCTTTCCAACTCCCTCTCCTCCCCAACTTCTTTGTTTGGCCTGCTCCCCTACCCTGCCACTACTGCCCTCACTCAGCAGCCTGTAAATGGCTAATCTTCCACTCTGCAGAGCTCTCCAGGCATCCCATTACATGCCCCATCCTGCCCAATGTTGCCCTCATCTGACAACCCAATCTTCTTCGTCTAATCCGCTGTCCTTACCTGGTGGCCCATCCCAGCATTAGGCAAGCCCGGATCCTCGGTCCCCCTTTTTAATCCCTTCTTCCACTGTCCTTATGCCCTCTAGCCCTTCTAGCTATGGGAGGGTGGGTGGTTTAAACAGAAATTTATAGCAGGAAAGAGGTGGAACTGAGGCCTGCAAGGACTTTTGAACTCCTTAAGGACCCCAGAAGGCCCCTTGCCTAGACTCCTCTCCCTGTCCAATCCTCTTACCCAGTCCCCCCGCAGCATCATCTGTCTCTTTCTGATGTCAACTGGTTCCACCCCCTTACCTGTGATGTCTTCTGTCTCCTCCCATCCCCACCTAGCTCCTACCCACTCCCCCACCCATCCTTCCATCCTTTGTTTTTTTAATTAAATATACTTTATTTGAGTGTCGGCCAAGATAACACAACATACAATCTCAGTGATCTACAATGATACAATTCAAGTTGCCTCCTGCTCAAATATTTCACAAATTTCACACAATACAATTAAAAAAAAAGGAGAAAACTGAAAAAGTAAGGCCTAACAAACTACATCTAAACAACCTACCCAAACCCACACTCACTAACCCCCCTGCCCCCCGCCAAGTGCAGTGACTGATAATAGAAACATAGAAACATAGAATTTGATGGCAGATAAGGACCGCTTGGCCCACCTAGTCTGCCCATTTTCCTACCGAACAGATAAGCTGCAGATCCTAGCTAACAAACAGCTTACTTCCTCCTACCCCCCACTAGGACTGCCTTATGTCTGTCCCATGAATTCTTGAATTCTCCCACTGTTCTTGACTCCATGACCTCCTCAGGGAGGCTGTTCCATGCATCCACAACCCTCTCTGTGAAAAAATACTTCCTCACATTACCTCTGAGCTGTCCTCCCTCTATCTTCAAATTGTGCCCTCTTGTTCTTGCACATCTCTTTTTTTGAAAGTTGCTACCATCTTGGACTTTGTTGATTCCCTTGAGGTACTTGAAAGTTTCTATCATGTCCCCTCTCTCCCTCCTTTCCTCAAGGGTATACATATTAAGATTCTTTACTCTTTCTTCGTATGTCTTCTGGTGCAGACCCAGCACCATTTTGGTTGCCCTCCTCTGGACAACCTCCACTCTGTCTATGTCTTTGCGGAGATGGGGTCTTCAGAACTGCACACAGTACTCCAGATGGGGTCTCACCAACTGTCTGTACAGAGGGATAACAACTTCCTGTTTTCTACTATTGATGCCTCTTCCTATGCATCCCAGTATCCCCCAGCCTTACTTACTGCCTTCTCACATTGCTTGCCCACCTTTAGGTCATCTGATATAATTACCCCCAGGTCCCTTTCCATTTTTACTGTTGTCAGTATCTTACCCCCCATTGTGTATTCTTCCCCTGGGTTTTTGTTTCCCATGTGCATTACCTTGCACTTCTTTGTATTGAATCTGAGCTGCCATACATTTGACCATTCCTCCAACCTTGCCAAGTCCCTTCTCATCCTTTCCACTCCATCTTGTGTATCAACCCTGTTGCAGATCTTTGTGTCGTCATCAAAGAGACATACTTTTCCTTCCAATTCCTCTGCAACGTCACTTATAAAGACATTAAAAAGGGCCGGTCCCAGTACTGAACCATGCGGTACCCCACTAGTAACCCTCCTTTCTTCACTGTGTACTCCATTTACTACTACCCTTTGTGTCCTGTTGTCTAGCCAATTTTTTATCCAGGCTACCACATTGAGGCCTACTCTAAGGCTGGCTAACTTGTGTATTAATCTTTTGTGTGGGACTGTATCAAATGCCTTGCTAAAATCTCGGTAGGCCATGTCCACAGCCCCTCCCTGGTCTACTACTTTGGTCACCCAGTCAAAGAAATCTATTAGATTCGTCTGACATGACCTTCCCATCGTGAATCCATGCTGCCTTGGGTCCTGTGCTCCACTGGCCTCTAGGTACTCAACAATTCTTTCCTTCAGAAGTGATTCCATCATTTTCCCTACCACTGAGGCCAAACTAACTGGTCTGTAGTTTCCTGCCTCGTACTGCTCCCACTTTTGTGAAGAGGAATCACATCTGCCCTCCTCCAGTCCTCGGGTACCACCCCATCCTCCTATGATTTGTTAAAGAGAGTAGTCAGCGGTGTCACTAGTTCTGCCCTTAGTTCTTTTAGAATTCTTGGGTAGAACTCATCAGGCCCCATTGCTTTGTCCACCTTCAATTTTATTAGTTCTTTCAGAATTCTTTCTTCTGTAAATGGACTGGTATTGACCCCATCTTCAGAGTGTTTCTCTTGTTTGGTTTAGGTACCTCCCCCTCCTCTTCCTTTGTGAATACTGAGCAGAAATATTTGTTCAGTATCCCTGCTTTTTCACTGTCCCCCTCTACCCACATTCCTTCCCCTTTATTAAGCCTCAGTATCCCTCCTTTGGTCTTTCTTCGCTCCCTAATGACTTATAAAAGGTCTTATCCCCCTTCTTAACAGAATTGTCTATCCTTTCCTCCGTTTGGGCCTTTGCTATTCTGACTGCCTTCCCAGCCTCTTTCTGCTTTAACTGATAAAGTTCTCTGTCCTGCTCCTTCTGTGTTTCCTTATATTTCCTGAATGCTATCCTTTTCTCCTTATAATTGACACATTACTGTGCCCACCAATCCAGCGTAAAAATAAAAAAAGAAAAAATATAAGGAAAAAGAGAGGGTAAAAGATGTTAAGGTTACCATAACGTCAATGCGGCATCAAATGGGCCCCATAAGGCTAGGTAAGCATTACTCCTATGTCTCATATAGGCAATATGTTTTTCTAATTGTAATGACAAAAGCATTTCTCTATACCACTCCATAACCGAGGGCAATTGGTCATCTTTCCAGCATCGCAAGATAATTAGTTTGATATTTGCTGCCACTAAAGCAATGTGGGCCCTTTGCATTTTTGGAGTTCTTGGGGGGAACAGGTACACTAGACAAACTTCTGGAGTAAACAACGGTTGCAACCCGAGGAAGGGATCTAAACCCCTCATTACAGCCTGCCAAAGGGGTCAAATTTTCGGGCAGGTCCATAACACATGGAACAATGTGCCCTCTTCCTTCTGACACCTTGTGCAGAAAGGAGAGGGAATAAGACCACACCTATGTAGCTTCACTGGTGTATAATACAGATTACACATTATATTAAACTGGACCATCCGGAGTCTATCCTGGTTTATAATTCTATGGCAATTTTGCCACATTTTCTTCCAAGTGTCCACGTCATGTGTCAAGTCTAATTCTCGTGCCCAATAGTAACATACACCATTGGGTAAATGTGGATCTAATGTTTGCAGTTTTTTATACACCACTGATACTGAATGGGGTTGGTTTGCTGCCTGGATTAGCATCTGTACATTTAAATCCTCTACTGCTTGGTCCGACACAATTCCTAGAAAGGCAGAAATTGCTTGACAAATTTGAATAAACTTGAATTTATGTGAGTCAAGTATCTTATGACGAGATTGGAAGTGAGAGAATGAGACTAATTCCCCATTGCTGGAAAAAATATGCAAGTCTACACGCTTTTAACGGGCCCAAAAGGAAGACGAAATGGGTTTTCTTCCAATTTTAAAATGGGGGTTACCTGTAATAAGTTGTGTGAGCGTCCAATGCCAATTCAAGGAGAAGTGATACTGCATTTGGTGAATTGCTCTAAGTGACCATCCTATCGGCGTATTTCGAAGCAATTTAGGAATATGGGAGGGCACGGCATATGTAAAGGCAGGTAATGAATATTGATATCTAGCTATCAAGTACTTCTCTATCTCCACCCAGAGAGGAACATATCTGTCTGCTCCTGGGGGGGGGGAGCAGTTTGTAGCCAGAAAACCACCTTACTAAGATGTTGAGCACAATAATAAGTAAAGAGGGAAGGGGATGCTAGCCCACCCTGTGCTTTAGGAGCCGTGAGCTTGAAATATACCCTCCGGACTTGCTTTCCTCTCCATATAAATGCATTTAGTATTTTCTGTACTTTAATAAACCAATTCTTAGGGAGGTAACAACCTATCATTCCTAAGGGGTATGAAAGGCGGAGAAGAATATTCATCTTTACAATGCTAACTCTTCCCCAAAGGGATAGAGGTAAGGATTCCCACCTACCCAGATCTGCCTTCAAGGTTTGAAACAAGGTGCGTAAATTCTCCATCGCCAGTGAATTTATATCCCTTGTTACCTTAATACCCAAATATAAGAGCAACTTTGGTTCCCAGGATAAATTATAAGGTGTTATCTGGGCCTGTGTGAGCCAGCTATTCAATGGGAAAATTTGGGTTTTTGAGCAATTTAGCTTGTAGTACGATACTTTCGAGAAAGTGTCAATTTCTTTTAGTAAACTGGGAATAGTTTGTTGTGGCTCTTCAATATGCATAAGTATGTCGTCCGCGTAGGCCGAGAGTGAGAATCTCTGCTCACCAACTTTGATGCCTACAATATCTTGGGAATTTGAGAGCCGCCGAATTAAACGTTCTAAATAAAGGTTAAAAAGAAGTGGGGAAAGCGGGCAGCCTTGCCTGGTGCCCCGCCTAAGGGGGAATGGGTTAGAAAGAATGGCTTTGCTCCAGACCCTAGCTGTTGGGAAGGTGTACAACAAACAGATCCACCTGATATACTCATCAGGGAGACCAAAGCGGAATTAGGTTTCAAAAAGGAAGTCCCAGGAGAGCCGATCAAAAGCCTTCTTAGCGTCTAAGGAAATTAAAGCAGCTGGTTTGTCAGAGTTACTTGCAATCGAGATAAGATGTAGCAATTTTTGCAAATGGTCTCCTGAGGACCTTCCTACCATGAAACCAACCTGCTCAAAACTAATGACCTCACTCAAAATGGGGGCTAGTCTATTAGCTAGTATCTTTGCCAGTATTTTGAGGTCCGAATTTAACAAGGAGATAGGATGGTAATTCTCAGGATACATAGAGTCTTTTCCTGGTTTTGGAATGAGGGTAATCAATGCTTCTGAGAAGCTCTGCTCGGAAAAACAGTTATCATACCAGTAATTATAAACCTCCTGTAGTATCGGTGTTAAGACTTTGTAACACACCTTATATAGGTTGTTAGGCAGGCCATCAGGACCTGGTGACTTGTCTGTGGGCAACTGGTTAATAGCCTGGTGTATTTCCTCTTGGGTAATATAACCTCCAAGTGAAATCACTTGTATCGATGATATTCTAGGGAGATTGACTTCATCCAAATATTGATTGATTGCTGCCCGGGATGGGGATGTATTAGGCTCTTCTGAATAGAGAGCCTGATAGTAAAGTCCCAGTCCTTGGGCTATCTCTTTAGGGTCCGTACACATCTGGCTGTTGTCGGAGAAGTAGAGGTCTGGAATATATCTAGCAAATTCCGCTTGTCTCATTCTAAAGGCCAACAGCATTCCCGGCTTTCTCACCGGACTCTAAATATTGGATTTTGGTGCGTGGCAGGGCTAATTCAGCTCTCTGCGCCTGGAAATCTGCGTACTTTGCTTGCAGTCTACTTAATTTAATTCTTTGGTCTTCCCCTAGTTGTATGTATGGTATTTTTTTCAGTTCCCCCAATAGAATATAACATTTACGAGATTTGAGCTCGGTATTGGGATGTCCTAATAGTAGCTAACTTGATACATTCACCATGAAGGGCACACTTAAGGGAGGCCCAAATCATGTCCACCTTAGCAATTTTTCCTTTGTTAACTTCCTGAAAAGAAGTAATAAAGTCAATTATGCGTTTAAGGGAGTCTGAGTTCTGTAAGAGCTGAGTATTGAGTCTCTATAGGGAGTCTCTCTTAACTCCAGGCCCTAACAGAAAGGTAATCACTACTGGAGAGTGATCCGAGATCATCCTAGCATGAATATCCACTGCAAGAACCCCTGGCAAAGCAAAGCCACTGATAAGGAAATAATCTATTCGGGAGTAAGTATGGTGGGGGAGAGAGAAAAACATATATTGCCGGTTATCTGGGTTTAAAATCCTCCAAACATCCAGTAAACCAACTGAATCCATTAATTCTTTAAGGGCTTTCTGGGTTAGAGTTAGATTTCCCTGTTTGTAATCTGACTTATCTATATCTGGCTGTAGAGTAATATTCCAATCTCCTCCCAATAGTGTGAATTTTATAGGTTCACTGATTATCAAGCTTAAAAGATGCGTAAAAAAACAGGCGATTCCCTATTGGGGCCATATATGGCTCCAATAAGTACAGGGTACATTGCAAGATAACTGTGGATTAAAATGTAACACCCTTCCTGATCCCAAACTTCCTTTTTCAATATGAAAGGTATGGTTTTTGCGATCAGGATGATGACCCCTCCTTTAGATGTGGAAGCTCCAGCTCCAAAAGCCTGTCCTACCCAACATCTTCTCCATAAATGCACATCTTCCCTTTTTGTGTGTGATTCCTATAAACACGCTAGAGCTACCTTTAAATGGCATAAGTGTTTGAGAATAATCTGTCTCTTACACCTATCCTGGCCCCCCTTAACATTCCATGTTACACAATTATATGGACCCCCCATGGTTTATCCCACACTTGGAAACGAATAAACCAACCTATAAGAAACCTGTTCGGGTTGCCCTCTATGCATATGTTATACTGTATATTCATTAAGTTTGCACTTGGTGGCCCACCCCCCCAATATTCAAAACAAACAATCAGATCAAACCCATAACCCCAATCTAATATTCAAAAAACCAACAATACCCCAGTTCTATGTAACTGTCTCCCCACATACATGCTGTCAGGTGATGTTACTTCGCAAACCTGAATGAGGTCGTTGCTCTTTTGCCACCCCCCCACCTTACCACACGTCTACCAATTATCTAGAGGTATCTAAACAGCTAATAGACACTGAACCATTAACAACCCTTAATATAGATGCACGTACTATAACAATCTAACCTAACTCTTAATTAGCATCCCCCAATATACTCTATATACATAACAGCGGAGTTTTGTGAACTAAAGTACTAAATAAAAATCTGCCCAACTGGGCAACGAATTGCCTATCCAGCAAAGTGTCACAGTCCCGAAGAGGGCTGCATCCATTATGGTCCATTTATGATCTCCCCACGTCTCCGAAAGATACAGTTCAAGTTTAACCACTAGGCTCCCCTTTTCTATCGCTAGTGGGTGTTTGGCACCTTATAATGTGCTATCTGTCTATCCACTAGCACTATTAATTAAGTAGTGCAATCCAGAGACAAAGACAAGCTGAGAAGAAAAAAACCACCAACTGGGGAGGGGAAAATGGGGAAGGGGAGGGAAAGGGAGAGAGAGAGAGAGAGAGAAAAGGGGAACAGGGAAGGGCTAACACGATGGTCACATCTCTGCCTCGTGGGGCTCTTGAACGCCCTCATATACTCCACGTCAAGTTCCTCAGTGTTTAGGGCATATTCGGTGGGTGACATCTCGAGAGGATGTACATTCTTCATCTTCTCCCATGGGAATGCTGGTGGCACTTGGACGCTTCTACTGAGGGGTGCATAGTAGCCCGCACCATTTCCCACTATGGACTTCTTACTCAGCTCACTATTCAGTTGGGTATCTCAGGGTCTATAAATATACATATACAGAAGGATGGTGGGAGAAGGAACGAGCGCATGGTATCAAGCGTTCCTCTTTAATGAACCAGCCCAACGATGTTCATATGTAGCATTACCAACTAGCTATCATTGTCCAGGAAATAGGGGGTTGCATTCAGCTCTCGTGCATTCAATGCAGGGCACCGTATCAATTCTCTATAATGACATTTGGTCACGTAGAAAAGCCGCCCAGGTTCGTTTAAAGAGATCTGGCAGTAATGTTTTGAGCTCTGTCTTAGCTTGGTCAGGGTTTTCAAATTAATGCCACTGCTCATTGTGCTTAATCTGTAGAGTTGCCGGGTACTTTACGCGAAATGGCTTCCCTGCCGCTATTAGTTTCGTTACCATTGGGTGCAATTCCTGCCGCTTGACTCTCACTGAGTGTGGGAGATCTTGTGTGATCCTGAGTGGCTTGCCTTCCCATCGGATCTCCTTAAGCTCCTTAACTTTCATTAAAATGTGTTGTTTATCTAAAAAGTTAAGGACTTTGAATATCAGGGGTCGGGGCGGTGAGCCGGCAGCTGGTGGGGTACGTAAGGCATGATGCGCTTGTTCCACTATGTATGTAGGGCTGTTCGGAGAAGGCCCTACTATCTTTTCACATACTTTTTGGATAAACTGAATTGGCGCACTGCCTTCTTCGCCTTCCGGAATACCAATGATGACCAAATTGTTTCTCCAGCTGCTTCCCTCTAAATCTTCTAGCTTCTCCTCCAGATGCCTCAGTTTCTTATTTGTTGCCACTATGTCCTGCTCTGTTTTCTCTTGCCTGCCTTCCAGGGAAGTGACCCGAACCTCAGAATCCCCCACTCAAGTAGTTAAAGCCGTAACTGAAGACTTAATTTGTTGTAAATCGGCCGACATTGCCACAATGACCTCTTGTATCAGCTGCATAATCTCCAGAAATTTATCTTCTGATAAAGCTGACTGCCCCGCCGGGGGTTTAGCTGGGTTCGCGGGTTGCTGTTTTGCCCGCTTTTCGGCCTTGTCCTTTTCGGGGCTCGGAGGCGGCGAATGCCGTGGCGGAGCTCTTCTCATGTAGACTTCCATTTTAAGCTGCTTTGTTCACCTATCTAGGTGAAATTAAATGTGCATAATCACTTTTAGCAGTAGCTGGTAGTCGTGACCAATTAGATTAGTATCTTTCGGTAAATAAAAGGAGAGCGGAGCCACTACAGAGCGCGTCCTACCTTCAGACCGCCATCACATGACCCCCCATCCTTCCATCCTAACCTGCCCAGCCCCTGTCACTTACTGGAGAAAACCCCTGACTACTCAAGTTGCCTGATAATGGCAACCCTATTTAGCATTAACATTACAAAACTACTACAACAACACATTTATATATGTACATGCCCACATCTATAGTTGTCTCCCACCATTTAAATATTACATTAAGTACAGAAAACTACAGTATACCAGGAAATATTCACTGTCTTTTTATTTTAGCTATTTTTCCTGGTTTCATATTAGGGCAAAAATAAAAAGATAGTGAATATTAGGTGAATCATTATACAGTAGCAGCACTAGTGTTCAGCCAGTGAAAATAAGATGACATGAGCATGTTAGGTTTGCTGAGAATGCTAAATATAATGTGTATCAATTTAAACTCCTTTACAGTAGAACATTCTGAAGTTAGTGACAAGTGTGACATCTTTTTCTCACTTTCTCACTTGTATTCATGTCTTTTATATGTTATACCACAAGCATCAACAACATTATTTTTGTTTGGGGGGGGCTATGTTCATTCTTTAAATATTATTTCACAAATTTCAGTAACATTTTTTAGGAGGGGGGGAGCCTATACCAAGCCAGGCTGTCACTGGGAGATGGGAACTTAGTTCTTTCTATTATTCAGAGAAAAATATCAAACTCACAGCCTACTGGAGCAGTGCTACAGAAACTGCCAATAAATACTTCAATATGAGTCCTTGTTCATACCTATTTCTAGATTCAAAACATTTAATCTGTGTAACCGTTGCATCTCTTCTTTCCAATGTCCTATCATAATCTGCCCCCCTTGTCTTTTTCTAATTTTTCAGTGCCCCAAAATTTTAAAGAGGCAACTGTATGGCCTTGTAGCTGAAAATGATCTGCTATAGGGGAGTTCTGATCTTTATTTATGATTTTTCATTTATGTTCCTATATTTTTGTTTTGAGTACTCTTTACGTTTTTCTTACATATACTGTATATGAGCACATGAACACTTCAACATGTGTATCACACACACAGTCAGTATTCCATATGATATGCAAATGTATTTTTGTGTTTGGTAATTAGTGTGAGGGTTTTCTATTTCTGGTTGTTTTTTTGTGTGTCTGCATACACTGCATCACTTCATGCCTGGTTGTAAAGGTCCCAGTAAGTACTGTCTGTTTCTTTCATATCATGGTACAATTTGAACTGTGTGTACTAGTTTATCGTTTAGGGATTTCATACTTTTGGCTGTCACAATTGGTCTTTGTCTGAATAATGCATTATTTTTCTAATAATTCTGTAATATATGCCAATGTTTGTTCACAATTCCTCTGATCTTGATTAAATTCTCATTATTCTCCATGGGCAGTACCACTGTTCCCATCTGATGTTCTGAGTTTCTGTCTCCATGTGTTACACCTGGTAAGGCTTGATGGTTTGTCAGTCCTGCTATTCATTGTTTAGCTTTTATTAATAATCCATGTGGGTAGCTCTCTCTCTCTTCAAATCTTGTGGTGCTGGCCCACCAGTGCAGCAGTAGGGCTACCACTTGTGATACCAGCAACCCGTGTTCAGGGATGGACTTGGGCAGCTGGGGGGGCTGTCCAGAAGGAGAGGGATTAAATGCCCACAGGCTGCTCTCCTTCTCGAGGGAGGGTGGGCATGCCTCTCCTGCTGCTGTACCACCACCTGGGTGACCACGGGTGGAGGTGCAGTGGGACGACATGAAGACAGGGAGAGGACATTGGCTGGGAGCCAGGACAACAGCACATCATGCCCCACCACTTGGCTCTTCAAGTAGATCACATCCTGGAGGGTGGGGGGGCTGAACCAGAAAATGGAAGAAAAAAGGCAATGGATGCCAGGATATGGGACCCGGCTGCCTGAGAGAAATCCACAACCAGGCTTCAAGATGGGCCTAGACAGCATGCCTGACACACACTAATGGACTGGAGGGGACTATAAGGGGGTCCCTTTCATCCCCACCTGGGGGGCAAACTGAGGCCGGATGGGGCAGTGCTGACAGGACCCAGAATGGAGATACCTGGGGAGGAGATACGTGAGCGCGCACAGCCTAGGGATCCCCAAGGATAGGGTCCAGAGTGCTGGGCATAAACAGAGAATATACAAAAAATAAAATAAAAATGCTCTTGTGGTGTTAACAATTTGTTCCCTGTAGTCAGGTTTTAAACTACAGTTTCTCATGACCCTTAACAATTGTGAATATGGAATACTTTCTACTAACTGCTTTTCATGGAAACTATTGTGGTGTATTGATGTGATTCTGTCCTTAGGTTTCCTGAATAAACCTGCCTCTGTTTTATTGTCCTGTATACAAATGTTTAAATCCAGAAAATGTATTTAACACTTACCGTACTCTAAAATAAATGTAATATCATTTGAATACCAGTTAACATATGAATGAAACTTTTTCAAGTTGTTTTCATTTACATTCCATGAAATAAATCTGCCGTCTATAATACATTTTGAGATTTTCAAATGTTCACAAAATTGGGATTCTATCTGGGTTAAGGATGTATATAGTCACAACATCATTAACAAAAGCATCTGCATAAGCAGGGGCCATCTTGCACCCCGTTGCTGTCTCTCATACCTGTTCAAAAAATTTGGACTCAGACTGGAAGTAGTTTTTATAGAGAATCAGTGATATCATCTCCTGCAGTACCACTATATGTGAGTGAGATTCTGCTGGTCTTAAATACAACCTTTTTCTCCCATTGTTCTACCCCGTTCTTTGTGAGGTATAGAAGTGGACAGGTCAACTATATCCATAGAAGTTAGCATTTATCCTTCCATTTCATTTGACTAATTATTGTAACTTTTCAGAACATGATTCATGTGTGTTGAACCCTTCATAAAGGTTAAAGTTTCTTCAACCAATGGTTGAAGGTGCATATTGATAAATGCTGAAATACGTTCAAATACTAATTCAATCCATGATAGGATGTGCCTACCAGAGGACTTTTCTTGATTTTTATGAATCTTAGGATGGAGTAAAATGCTGGCATTTTTGGGGTGATTTTTTTATAAGCAAGTCTCCCTCCCAATGTTTTATCCGATTATTATTGATCATTTTCCCAATCAGCATTTTGATTTTGAGGCTTATGGCTGTGTTGGGGTCATCCGTCAGCTGTACATGGTTCCTAAAATTTTGTAAATCTTGTAAAAGTTTTAAATACATGTTTTTGTACGTATTGTATTCCATCAGTACAAAAACTAGAAATAGAGAAGGCATCATGCCATTATACCTGAATACAGTAGTGCTCCGTTTTGACGGCTCAGTCAGTGGCTAGACGCGGTGGTGTGAGGAGGGCTGTGCTGGTCGCTGACTCTGTTTTGGGTTGGGGGAGTGGGATGGTGGGACACTGCCTGCTGGGGTGGGGGGCTAGTAGATCACCAGGGCTATTTATTTTTACAGAAAGGGGATCAGGGCTGGGGGGGGGACTGCTAGACTACCAGGAATTGTTTTTAAATTCTTCACTGAGATCAGCCTGGGGGGGTGATATCCACCAGGGACTGCTGTCCATGTTGCTATTGCTGCATGGCTGCCCCTTGGCTTGCTACATATATTCAGGAATCACTGTCTGTTTGGTGCAGTGCCAGGGCTAATGCAAGCCATGCGACTTTGACGCTGGGACCTTACCCAACAGTGAATTGGGTGCAGGGTCCCTGGTACACCAGTGATCAGTACAAGCTACCTTCAGTGCAGCTTGCACTGATCTTTGGGAATCAGGCCTGTAATCTTTATTTTTCTTGTAATCTGTTGTATCTCTTTGAAACCTTTTATGTTTGTGCCATCTTAAATTTTCTTCATACTCAGCTAATTTAGTTTTTAAATCATCCAGATTTTTATTCAGTTCTGCCAAGTCAATCATGTTTTTAACTTCTTCTTGTCCTGTTTGGATTTCTGTGGCTAATTTGCTTCTCTCTATAGTAACTGCTTCTATTAAAGGGTACATTAAATCATAACTAGCCTTATTTCATAGACACTCACATTTATAATCCCAATCTGTTGATTTGATACCAATATTGGGCAGGATTCACTAAGGCCTTGCACTCGGTGCATCTCAGATGCTCCAGCACAATGAGATGTGCCGAGCACCATCAGTGGTATTCACAGAAGATGCACCAGGGGATGCCCCTGGCTCATGCCCTCTGTGAATACCACATATGCACCTAGCCTGGGATGCACCAGCACAATGGCACAACCCCCTGGCTGGGCTGGAAGTCCTATGGGACAGCACATCTCAAGATGCACTGTGCCCAACAGAGCCATACAGAGCCAGTAACTTGCAAATGGGGCTATTAGGCATGCAAGGTGCAATGGGGCCATTTGCATGTCATTATGTTCCATTTGCATTTGTATTGCAGAGATGCACATGGCAGTATGCATTGGGTGCCCTGCATTGTCTATGGGCCATACACATAGCCCCAGGGAGGCAAGATGCACTCCCCCCCCACCAATCCCTGGCCTGATTGCTGGCTATGTGGATGTCCAAAAGGGAGCCCTGGTGGTCCAGTGGTCCCACCTCCCTGCCCAAATCCCCTGTTGCATGCTGCACACTGCAGCAGTACATTATCCATGACAGAACCCCCCTCCCTGCCTGAATCCTACATTGCATGCAGCACACTGTGGCAGTACTGGAAGAAGTGCAGACCACCCCCCTCCCTGCCCAAACCCCAAGTGTATGCTGCACACTGTGGTGGTACAGGAGTAAGAGCTGAACCCCCCACCCAGTACCCCAAAAGCAGAAGGAATAGCTGAACACCCATACTGGGCCAATCACAAGGTTACCATAAACCCCTAAGTCACCCTGGTGGTCCAGTGGACCCCCTACCCACTCAGGCACCCTTTCCTCACCCCACTCCCCATCCCAGCAGGTCCTGATGTTTAGTGGGCAGCACAACCCACCTGCATACAACCATGGCTGCCCAGCTACAAAGATGTCTGTGAATGACAGCTACTGTACACCCTGTAGCCCACAAAGTTGTGAATGACAGGGTGCAGTACACACTGCAAGCCCATTGGTCAGCTAGGTCCACCAATGAGCTGTAGAGTATACAGTAGCTGTCATTCACAGACAGCTCTATTGGTGGGCAGCTGTGGTGGTATGTGGGTGGGTTATGCTGCCTTCTGAACATCAGGACCTGCTCAGATGGGAGAGTGGGTTGGGGAAAGGATGCCTGAGTGGGTGAGGGGTCCACTGGATCACCAGGGTGACTTAGAGGTTTACAGCCACCTGTTTGACTATTCCTTCTGCTTTCAGGGTGTTGGGTGGAAGGGGGTTCAGCTCTTACTCCTTTACCACCACAGTGTGTGGCATACACTCAGGGCTTTGGGCAGAGAGGGGGGGTGGTCTGCACCTCTTCCAGTACAGATGCAGTGTGTGGCATGTAATGTAGGATTCGGGCATGGGGGGGATCTTTCATGGATAATGTACCACTGAAGTGTCAGGCATGTCACAGGGGATTCAGGCTGAAAGGGGGATCTGCTGTGACTACAGGACATCTGCCACAGTGTGCAGCATGGAAATGGGGACTAGAGCAGGGAAGGGGGCACACTGGACTGGCAGGGTGGGTAGGCAGCTGTGCTGCTGTCTTCAGTACAGCAGCCTGCCTGTGGGTGGCCATCCACTTACATCTACTTGAAGTAGGCTTATTTTTGGAGGCACATCTCTGGACTTGCCCTGGGGATGCACCTCTAAGTTGGGCTGTGAATGGGGCTGTGCACCATATGCATGGCACACCCCCTGCACAGCCCTTCCAGATGCTCGGCATATCATTATGGGTGGTGTGCGGTGCATCTACGATGCGTTGGTGCATTGGACTCCTTACGGAATTGTACCAATGTGCAAGTCGGGGATGTGCTGGTACATCTTCGATGCACTGGGTGCATCCCTTTTGAGACTCCTGCCCATAGTATTTAATCAATACTCATATTCCTCTTGGAAATATATTATTTTTCAAACACAGTACAACAGTTATCCCATGCCATTCTAACAATGTATCTTTACATTTTATATTTTGTATTTTTTTGGAAAGAGAATCTGGCAGTAAATATGTTTAAATGATGGGAAACAATTATAGATGTATGTTTGCAGATAAATGTGTTGTTGAAGTAGTGTTATAATGTTAGGATTTATGTGATACAGTGAAAAAATTTACATTTAAGGAGTTAGTGTTCCTAACATGTTACTATGCGTTATATACTGTAAGTGGTATAATCATTGTAAAAGTAATAGACATTTTATAGTAAAGTAAATGTTTTCCATTAGATAATATACAGCTAGGCCACTGAATATAAATTGACTTTGGCAGAAAATGTTCTAAAAAACTGACAACTGTTTCAAGCATATACTGTTGTTAATTTATGAGTTTAATAACTGCTGTGGTCATAGTAACTTTGAGATATAATATAGAGAAAAAAATAAGTAGAGATGTTAAAAGAATGAATGAAACATAGCAAGAAATGCTTTAAACATCATAGTGACCAGAGCCCACAGATAAAGAGCAAAAGTTTTCCTGCTTAACAGCATTTAAAATCCATGACGTGTGTTGCTTAACAACACAGTGGATGTCTGATGACACTGGCTATCAAGCCTGCTCTGGGGCTTAAGAGGAAGTTGAACAGAGCTACTCACTCCTTGGCAGCACTAAGACACAATGGAAGTTCTGAAGCAGTAAGTGTTAAGCTTGAACACTAAAACTGGTGATAAACTAACAAAAGGTCATGTGAGTAACACACACATTAATTAAATAATATGGTTTGGGCACTTTTGGGGTCAATATAACTGCTGAAAACATGTTGAGTCTGTGAGAAGCACAAACAAGCAAAAGTTTGCAAATAGAGCTCATTGCTGCCAGGTAGAGGAGTGACTTTGTTGTTGGTTACTAGGAGTAAAAGCTAAATGAAAGCCATGACATAATATCAAGCATTGGTTGCTAGTGGTGTTTTAACACTGTTTGTAAGAAATTGTAAAAATAACTATAACAAAATAATATATAATTTTTTCAGGTAAAATTATTTTGAATGAAGTAAAAGTATCAAGGCAAGGAGTTGAAACTTGATATTGGTACTCTGACCCTGTTTTATTATAGAAATAATAAGCAATATGTGTAGTATTTTGTGATTTCATAAACCAATTAATAATTATTTGTTATTTTTCTTAGAACACATGAAATATAGAAAATAAGTTCTCCCTGAAGAAACCATTTAATAAGCATGGTGAAACATTGGGAACTTTTTGAATTAATAGAAAAAGGGTGAAAATACATGAAGGGCTGATTGAAATTTCATTTTTGAGAAGCACCCCCCAACTGAGTTGAATGCGGTGCACCTGGGGGAATGCCAGAGTACTTAATACAATAGCATAACTCAATTTCCTGCAGAAAGCATTAACTCATATAAGGTTGCCAACTATTCCTTTGTAGACATTATATGCCATGACCTTTTTCATTTTTACTTTTTGGTAGATCATTCATGTAATGGGTGGGAGTAGTGATGTGTGAAGTTGGAAATCTTTACTTCGCAAAATAATTAGAGAATTTCCCTGTTTCATGAAGTTACTCTATCTTGCGAAGTCCAAATCTGCAGTAAACTGATAACTTCATGAAGTTTGGTACAGAGGCCAAACTGGGATTGAAAGTCACATGTTGCTGAAACCAGCTGAGGAGGCTGTCTTCAGTGCAATCTTCAGAAGACATAGTAGGAGAGAAGCCTGTGTCTGCTTGTCAAAAGAAAAAAAAATCTTTAAAATGCATCTCAAAACCAAGCTTTTTGAACCCAAATTGCTCACAAATTGTTCTAGAGGTCCTTGTGCTGCTAGATTTTTTTTGTTTTTTTTTTCATTAATTATTTACTATAAAGTAGTAATTTCTGTTTTCTCAGTCTGTGAAGCAGTTATATGGGGGAGGGTAGTTCTTCTGTGATGCAAGGCAGCAAAGAAAGATCTGGAGCATTTTTGTCTAAACATGAGATTTATGTTATATTTTGGTTTTCTCACTCTTTCCCCCTGTATGCAACACTCCAGAAGGCACCCCCCTCAATGTGGTCCCTACAACCAAATACCAAAGGGTTTGGCTAGACTCAAATCTCGACTTCTCAACCTATACAGATGCTATTCACTCCAAACTTGCCCCAAGCTTGGAGGGTTATAACAAAATAAAGACTGCCTCTCCCTCCCTGTTCGACATGAGTTAATAAAGAAAATGATTTTCCCAGTATTTGATTACAAATATACTAACATTGTCTATGTTTTTGCTCCTGCTACATCCCTTGCTAGACTTGACACTCTTGTTAATACTTTTTATTGATTTGCCACTAACTCCTCTCTTCACACACACCACTGCCATCTGTACTCTTCTTTATTTCTTCCCTACAATAAAGGTGCCAGGCCCACAGTCTAGCCTTTATTTCTAAATATTGTTTTGAGACTCTCCAGTCCCATCTTTCTTCTTTTCTATCCCCAGCTACTTGTTCCTCTTACTCTCTATGCTTCAGTTATTTTTGCTCCTTTACCCTCCTCATCCCTTCTCTTCTGCCAGCCAGTTAACTTTCTCCTATCGCCTTCTCTTCTTCTGTAATCTACTTTCCACTTCCATTCATGTCACCCCTTGATTCCTTGCTCTTAAGCGCTTGCTCAGATCCACACCCAGTGATACTGCTGTCCCTCATCCTTCTCACTACTTCATATCCTGGGCCCTATACTAGTGAGTCATTGGCTTCTATTTGCCCACTTAACACTGAGCCCTATTTAGTTTTATTACATTTGTTTACTTAACCTAATATATGAAAAACTTGCAGTTTTGCTGCATGTATGTAAAGATTTCTCATTAAGTGTATTATGTACAAGTGTCAGTATGCCAATTTCTTTTCTCTCTTTGTTTGTATCTGTCTTCCTACTCCCCAGGTCGCACCTACCTTGAAATGAGCCTTGGCTCAGTGTGCCTTTCCCAATTACTAACTTTTAAATCAATAGATGAATACATAAATTCTTGTTCATCATTTTTGATCTGTAGAGAGTAATTTCTCATTTTTATTTCTGTGATTTAGTTTGGTGTGTTTAAGTAAAGTATTTTGTCAGTGTCTTTCTGTAGCAGTTTTAGTTATTTTTTAGTTATATTTTTTCTTACAGTGATGGTGTTCTGTCACTTTTTATTATAGTTAATATTTAATTACACATTACCCCTGTTGTTTTAATCCCTGTTCTGTTATTTAAAAAAAATAACTTTGTTGATTGTTTTTAGTAGTAGTTTTTCAGATCACACTACTGATCCCTGATTCTCTAGCAGTAGGTGTTGTCTACTGCTACTGAAATTTAACAATTTGTTTACCCCGTTACACCTTCAGGATGGTGTGTGTGTCAGTTTTTTTAATCCCTATGTTGTGTTAAAAAAACATTTTCTTTGTTTTGCTACATACTGTTAGCATATTTTTTTTTCAGATCACACTGCTGATCCTTAACTTTCTAGGGGGAGGTGGTGTCTGCTGCTGGTAGTTAACTACTTGTTTAGCACTTTTACCCATGTTGTGTGTGTTGTGTTAATCCATGCGGTGTTTTATTTTTTCAGATAATACTTCTGATCCCCAATTCCCTAGGGGGAGGTATTGTCTGCTCCTGGTACTTATTTGTACTGCAGACTTCATTTACATTTTGCAATTTTACATCCTGAATCAAGTAACAATTAGCATATAAGAATGACTGGGAAGGGGCACTCTACTAAAGGGAGAGTTGTTAGGGAGGCAGCAAAGAAATGTTCAAAATCTGTGGGGCAAAATAGTGATGGAGTTAAAAAAAAACTATGTCTGTGGTACTGTATACCATGGGCTCTGGGGCTGTTAGTAGCAAAAGAGTAGTTGGCTGTGGTAGCATTAGTGTAGCCAAATTTTTCTCTGCCACATCTGTGGCTTCCATGCTGGTGGGGGATGTGGGAGTTGACTAGAGAAGCAGCAGTAAACAACCTGGGGAATATGTTCATTGCATAGTTTACAAGTGACCCCACTAGCTCTAACGCTAACACTAACTGTAACCATAACCCTGACCCTAACCCTAACTTTGATGCCCCATAGGATAACACTGCAACTTTAGCAGGCCATAACTCCACCAGTCGCTGGAGTTAAGGGACATTCTTTTCATCCAAACAAGGGTCTCAATGTGTACTACAATAGTAACACATAATACTCATGGAAAAATTCATGGGGTGCGCACAACACCATAAAATCACTTCCCAACTTGTCCATGGTGGCATATCTACAATTTAAGTCTGGTAATCATCAAAAATGTACCAAATATGTACCTTTTCATGGACTACAGCAATTCCAAGTTTCAGACAAACTCAACAAAATTTGAAAGAGTTATGTATAAATAATCGAAAACAAGTAGTTGGTAGAAGTCACTGTGTCCCAGCTTTGCCTTCATGTATGCCAAGGCAAAGTTGAAAGGCAAAGGTTCCAAAGGTGAATTTCCTATTAACCCTTATGCTGCCGACAGAATTAGAACATATAGGAATTTTGGACTGATATATCAGTTTGCGGACATGCAAGGGTTAAATAGAAAAACTTTGCAAAATGATATGAAAAGCAACATTTGGTGACTTTGCCTTAATTTCTCCTGCAAATTAAAACTTCACAACATCTCTAGGTGGAAGGAATATTCTCCTGTCAATGAACTTTTCTTTTGTGTCTCTGTCAAACTGCTCATTTTTATTTTCATTTGTTTCTGTTACACTGGTTCCTTATTTCTTAACATTCCTTACTACTTGAGTCACCATTCCACTGTTAGCTGTTTGTTAAAACTTGACTTTTTTCTCATTTCTATCCATTGAATATAATTGATTACGGTTAGTATGCTCTTTTATTTCCTCGGTCTGATTTGTTTTACCTTTGCATAGTTGGTTTATATCTGGAGGCTATTCCTCCTGAAGTAACTCTGTGCACTGTCTGCATAATTTAATGTTGTTTTTTGCATTCTTCTTTTGTTCTGAGTCTCTTATTCTAGTTTTCTGTATTTCCTTAAGAGTGTAGCCAATTGCAGTGCTTTTCATCTCAGTGCTGGTCAGTTCAGCACTTACATTCCAGCGCCACCCAGCTCAGCACTGTCTCATTACAGAGCTTCCCATTTCAATGCTCATTTAAACCCAGAGATTCTGCAATTACCCCAGGGCACTAAGATCACGATAGAATGGTGCACACCGTATGCGGCCTCCCAGGCCTGCACAAGGGGAAAGGCCTTGCCCAGTCATAGTTCGAATTTTGAACTTTGACGAAAAAGAAGCAATCCAGACAAGGGTTAGGGAGCTGGGACAACTCCGATGGAAGAATCACAAGATTATGATCTTCCAAGACTACTCGAGGGAGCTTGCATGCCAACGTAAGGCCTTCTTCGAAGCTCGTCGGAAGTTACACGCACTGAATATTCCCTTTACCCTAAGGTACCCTGCAACGTTGCAAATATCTGTAAATGGAGCAGCCCACCAATTCTCATCTCCAGATGCGGCCTTGGCCTTCATTGTTAAGAAGTGGCCAGATGGCCCAAGCTCTTTGTCTTCTGAGCAGGCCGAGAATATTTTTCAATGGCACTTGCCTAAAGGGGAGCCCTCTGAAACCTCTCACCCCCGGCCCCCCGGGTGGGTCTGGAACCCAGAAATATGAAAGTCAGAAAAAGACTTCCAACCTCACCACATTCCAAATGGGGTCATCCACAGGAGAGGAAAAATGCCCCTGAAATACAGGCTCAAACCTTTAAGGCCTTGGCTGAACCTGAAGTAGAATATGTCAGCCCATGTTTTGCACACAACTGATTTTCGATTTTGAGTGGACTTCCCGATGTTGAGATATGTGCTGAAATGGACACTGAGAGTGGGGATCCGGACCATGATATCCCTGAAGAAATTCATGCCGGTTGGGCCCATAATGAGGAGAAAGAGTCAGCGTTACCTCCACCAGACCTTCAAGCTCCAGGCTCTCCCCCATATCGAAATTCAGAACGAGACCCCATAGAGGCAAAACAACTAAACCCCTCATGAACTTTGAGAATTCTTGATAGCCTAGCTGTTTATTTGTCAGATAAGTATCTGGGGGCTGTTGGTTTAAAAGCATTAGAAAACGTGGAATGGGTTGTATAGGAAGGGAACTGGCCTATATGACTAAACATAAGTTGCTTCAGTCAGTTACAACTGGCTGGTTTCAGCAGCAGATATCACAGCTTACAGCGATGTATCCTCAGTCACTTGTCTACTGGGTTCTTTTGAGTTGAGTGTTTCTATAGATTGTAAAGACTATAAATAAGATAAAGCAGATTAATGTATTAGGTGGTGGTTACTGGGGACCTATGTTGGGTGGATAGAAAGGCCAGACAATATTACTGGCTATGTCATTTTCCTGTAAGGAATGCAGTGTTACCCCCCCATTGCTCTTCTACAAGGCTCACCACTTCCCAACAGGATGACTCGAAGGTCTTTTTTCTGATCTTCCCCCCTATATTGACACATGAGAGAGCTCTGATCAGTTTGTCCTGATATAGGACCACTGGGAGCATAATTTATCCTTCGTGGACCTCATTTACACACATTCCATGGTTCCTACGAATGCAGTGACTCCCCTGTTAGTTGCTCCTTTTCTCATGACGAGCCTCCCCCCGGAATCTGTACCGGATGATTTTCCTGGCATTTGGAGTAGCTTCTGCCAAATAATGGTGCAATAAAGGGAGGAGAAGTGCCATAATATAACATAGTTGTCGGTGCTGTCTCAGTTCTAATATGTGCGAATGGGCCGTATTCGACACTGTGCTCCCAAATAACTCTATAGTTCCTGCATCAACCCTACAGGGTAGTTTTGAACCACCTCATATATCAGACACTTCAACTCAGTGCTGTACTCTAGTGCTGTGAAGGACAGGGCGGTAAAATAGGCTCTCTTTCAAACAGCCTGCAATAAACGTTATGACAGAAATGATCTAAGCCTGTAGTGTGATAGGTGTTCATACCTAATGGCTGTTACTGTTATAAGAAGTGGGTTTTTTTCTGCCTGATTTCGAGGTCTTCTCTGCTTTCACCCCCTGACTATTGTGTAGGATGTGGTTTATAGGGAAGACTCAGAGAACAGTCGACTTACATTTCTGGCGTCTGCATTTTGGTTTATACTAGCCTTTGTTTATAGTAGACAGTTGTTGATAGGTCAATGATTATTAAGAAGGTTAAGCCTACTGATGTAACCAGAATTTCGGTCCTTACTTTGACATACAAATTGTATACCAGTTTGAGAGCTTTTGAAACGCTTTTTACCCCCCCCCGAAAGACTTGTAAGTATACCCGGATATGGCTCTTGCAAGAGTTGGACAACTGCTCTCTCTGAATTCCAGCTTGGTGCCAGATAAGCCAGTACAAGTAATTTAGTAATAAGGTGTTTCTTCCCTTTTGGGAAGCTTTGGTTCCCACCCCCAAGGGCGTTAGGGCATACCATTGGCTAGGGCTCTAGCCGGCTTAGTCCTACCGCTCTTCCTTTAATATTTTGTATGATAAGTTAGTTAGTTAGTTAGTTAAAACTTTTAGACAGTATATAGTCTCTATTGTATTGATAGATAAACCTATGGCTATCTGGCTTCCTTGTTATGCCCCAGGAGCCCTTAAATGAAATGTCTGATATTGTGATGCACACATGGAATGTCAAGGGGCTAAATTCCCAAATAAAATGCAAGAAGGTCCTGGCTCACCTGAAACGTAATCGATCCCAAGTGACCTTTCTGCAGGAGACTAAGCTCTCCAGGGATGACCATATCCATATGAGAAAAAGATTGGGTCAGCCAACAAGTTCACTCCAATGCCCCAACTAGGAAGCACGGGGTTCTCATCCTTGTCCATAAATCTCTAGCTTGGACACTGAAACAGATCCTTTCAGACAAAGACGGCAGATGTATACTAGCTACTTATAGTACGCCCACAGGCCCACTCACCCTGTGTAATATATATGCCCCCAACAAAGACACCCCCCAGTTTTTTCATAACCTGGCAGAAACAATTCTGGAATTCAACCCCCCCAGACTTCCCCCTGCTAATTGGTGGAGATTTCAGCCTCACAGTGGTGCCTCTCCTGGATAGGAATGTGGGGGGGAAGGAAGCACACCTAGAAGTGGGAGGGTTCTCCAGCAAATGATCTCTGACCAGGGGCTTACAGACCTGTGGCGGCTATTCCACCCCAGGGCAAGAGACTATACATTTCATTCAGCAGCAAATGCTTCATATAGCCACCTGAATTTTTGGCTTCGCTCTCTCCCAATTTGACAACTAAAACCCTTGATGTCTCAATTCTTCCCTGTTATATCTCAGACTATGCCTTAGTTCAGCTCCTTATACAATGGGATCCGGTGGCTCCTCCGACTAAACAATGGAAATTGGACCCACTTCTAGTGAAAGACCCGCACTTCATCCCTTGGGTTAATAAGAAGGTTTCTCTATTTATAGCTGACAACCCTATAAGGGACACCTCTGCCGGTACAACCTGGGAAGCCCTTAAGGCTACAGTACGAGCCAGCATTATGGGGTTCACTGCAGCCAAATGTAGGCAGAGGGAATTGTTGCTGCTCAATCTTGAACAGAGATTGGTGACAGCTGAGAGTATTTTTAAAGCTGTGCCCTCACCATCTATTCAGTCACCTATAGATAAATCCATTTTGAATATTCAGTTTGAAATTAACCAATTTCTGAACAGGAAAGCCGAAGCGGCTATCCTTCACCTTAAGCACACCTTTTGGGAAGGCGGGGACAAAGGGGGTAAAGTACTCGCATATCAACTTCGCAAACAGCAGGCCAGTAGATATATCTGGGGGTTGAAGAACAAACAAGGGGTATTGAGTACCTCCTCTATAGATATTAATGATACCATGTCCTCCTTCTACAAAAATCTCTACTCCTCCACACATACTGGCCCTAACAGAGACACACAGGGTTTCTTGGATACTCTAGGTTTGCCTAAACTACAGAAGCAGCAAGCACAACTCCTCGACATCCCTATTTCAAGGGAGGAAGTGGTCACAGCCATCCAAGACCTAAAAAAAGGGAAATCTCCAGGCAGTGATGGTTATACGGCCGACTTCTATCAAATTCTGGCCCCTATCATTTCACCCCTTCTAACCCAAGTCTTTCAGGAGATAGAACATAAAGGTGCCTTACCGCCCTCCATGCAAGAGGCAATCATAGTGGTTATTCCCAAAAAAGGCAAAGACCCTACCAACCCCGGAAATTACCGCCCGATCTCACTTATAAACCTGGACAGTAAGCTGTATGCCAAAATTTTAGCCTCCAGACTTAACCCTTACTGAACGTTCTTGTACACCCCTCACAGGTGGGATTTATACCTGGACATCACAGTTCAGATCACTTAAGAACCCTGCTGAACCTGATCCCTCTTGCCAAGTCCCTTCATATGCCTACAGCTGCCATCACAGTTGACTTCAAAAAGGCATTTGATTCCATGAAATGGGATTATTTATATATGACTCTTTCCCATTTTGGATTAGAGGAAACATTTCTTTCCAGGATAAAAGCTATCTAAGAAGGCACCTTAGCTAAGGTTAACACAAATTCAATCCTTTCTGCCCCATTCCCTTTGGGAAGAGGTACAAGGCAAGGATGCCCACTTCCCCTCTTCTTTTTGTGTTGGCCGTTGAACCCCTGGCTGCAGTTATTAGAAACCACCCAGAGATAAAAGGCCTGTCAGTGGGGAATACATGCTACACAACCTTTGTGTACGCTGATGACCTCCTTCTCCTTTTGGAGGATGCTTATACTGCTATCTCTCCCCTTCTTACCCTCCTAGAAAACTTCTCAACTTATTCAGGTCTACTAATGAACCGGAGTAAAACGGAAGTACTCCCTCTTAACACCCACTGTGTATGACAAATGATAGCTGCAGATACCTTACTCTGGGCACCAGAAGGGATTACAAATCTGGGTGTTTTTTTTACCCCATCTCTGGAGACAATATGGCAAGTTAACGACAGCCCCACTCTCTCCATTAAGACAGACTTCGTAGATGGAGATTTCTTTAGCTTACCCTAGCAGGGAAAGTTGCGGTGGTGAAAATGATCTCAGCTCCTAAACTCTTTTATCTTCTGATGCACCTGCCTTTCCCCTTACCAAAACAATGGTTTCAGGTATTCGATAAATTAATTGGGGATTTTCTATGGAAGGGATCTAAACCCAGATTCAATTGATCTAAACTGAGGTCACACTGGAAGAAGGGTGGGTGGAATCTTCCCTGGCCAGAGGGATACTGTCAGGCCTTCCTTATGGCTCAAACGGTCAAATGGGTGTGCTCCCCTTATTCCCCTTTGCTGCAATGGATACAACTAGATACAGACATTATGGGCCTCTCTCACCCCCTTCCCTTTTCGTACAAAGAAGCAGCCCTAAAAGGTCTGTGGTCAGTAAAATAAGTGTAGACATTACTTTTCCCACGGTGATTGCATCTAGAGCCAATTGGTTCAGCTCTCACCGTAGAATGAACTTAGACCCCCTCCCACTTTCTTATGTACCAATTTGGCTAAACCCAGCTATTACTATAGGAGGAACCGAAGTCCTATGGAAATATTGGGTGGAGTTTGGTATCACTAAAATGGGTGATCTATTAGCCCCTGACCATAAAGCCATGCAGACATTCCACTCCCTGCAACAACTATGAGGTAATCCACACTCAGACTTTTGGAGATATCTCCAACTCAAGGATGCCACCTGGCACCTTTTATCTCCCAGCTCGAGCCATTGCAAAAATTCTCCCCTGGCTAAGTGGCTACATTGTTCCAAGGGTCTTGCACATCGTATATATGCCACTGTCAGAGATACTTTTCCATCTCAATCAGATGAGGCAAGACAAAGATGGGAGAAGATGCTGCAGACCCAAATATCACCGGAGGCCTGGGATAAAGCATGGATAGACACACATACCTGGTTTACAGATGCCAAATCCAGATTAATCCAAAATAAAATTGCACACTCCTGGTACAGAACCCCAGTCATTCTTTACAAAGCTAAAGTACTGGAACAGGATAATTACTGGGGAGGCCAGGAGCCGGGGGCTGACCTAGTTCATGTGTTGTGGTCTTGCCCTAAACTTAAGTGCCTATGGCAAGAAATACAAAAAACTGCCTTTATGGTTTTGCAACAAGCAATTCCTCTCAGCCCTCTCTTCTTTCTCTTTGGGATCTGCGTTGATATTCCCAAGTTGTCCCCATTGAGGTAGAGGTGGCTGGCTTTTTTGTCTTTTCAAACAAAAAGAGCTATCCTATGTAATTGGAGAACCCCCCTAATTCCTACAATGTCAGAAATGTTGGGGTCCCTGTCTACCTTGGCCAAACTGGACAAGGTATCTTACCTACAGAAGTCCAAACTCTCCACCTTCGAAGCATGCTGGGAACCCTATCTTAAATATCTGAGTGCGGGTCAAACACCAACAAGGATAGGTTGAATATCCCCATAGCCTCATATTGGTATAAAAGAAACATTGAAAGGGATCTTCGCAAGAGGACCCAATAGCATGAGAGGAGCCCTTGGCACTCCTCTGTTGGTTTGGAGATTACAACTATGAATCTTTCCCTATAAATATTTGGATAGCTGCATATACAATGATATATAGAATGTCTAAATCACCCAGTACAGAGTTAAGCTTGGGATACACTTTCCTTCTGTTCCAGGGCCAGATTGGTGTCTTGCAGAGCATATGCACACTCATACCCAACCTTCTTTGGATGCTATGAAGGGAGATATGTCTGGTGACAGATATATAGAGTTTTTGTTTGAGATGTTTATGTCCGGTAAGATAACTTTCTAAGATGGCACCTGGTCATGGTGAGTACCCTTACAGGCTATTTATTCGGCTTTGGGGGAAACTATGGTAGTATACCCTCCTTGTACTTAATATTTTGCCTTTAAGTGTCAGCCTTTGGTAGGGGAATCCCTTTAGTAGGAGGTGAGTTAACTCCCCTTTGAACACATGGAAGACGTTCTGGTGTATCTTATGTCTACTGTTAAATGTCTGATCAATGTTTCCCATGCTCCTGATGTAAGAACTATACCACCTGGAAATATACCAATGTAGATTCAACAAGTAAACTGATATACGTATGTACCCCTCTTTCTCCCATTCTTACTCACTAAACCTTTTCTCCCATCTACTGCTTTTGCACTTTGTACTTACATAGTGATGTAAGGTGGCCAAATGCATCTATGTACAGATTATGTGACTGTATACTGTATTATGTCTTCTGTCTTGTCTTTCATTTTATTGGAAAACAAAAAAAAATATTATCAAAAAGAATATATAAGTTGGAGTTGCTCATCATGTAGACTGTGATGTCTAATGTTCAGAAACATCTACTAAAATCGTAAATTAAATACAAAGTTCTTAACTGCTAGATTAGTTAGTTAATCACAGCTCTAGCACTGAAATGAGACAGCTGGTACTAATCTATTGCTGAAATGAGACAGCTGTCACTAATCTTGCAATGAAATGAATGGCGCTGGAATGGGTCCTTAATCCGTCAAGACAGACAGGGCAGAAAGAAGGGTGGCGGCACTGCCATGTATATCTCCTCTAAACTCCAGTTCTCCATAATCACTCCTACCGTACCCATACATTCAGTAGATTCCCTTCTAATCAAATTCCCCCTTCCGCACTCTATCCCTGTATACATAGCAGGGTCATACTGTCCGTCAGACACACCACTGGGTAGCATCCTTGACCACCTTGGCAACCTGAGGTCCCTTACGACAGGCGGTGAACTCCATATCCTTGGAGATTTCAACCAGGACTGGCTAGGCAGCGTAGCCACCAAAACGCATTGCCAAATAAATGCTCTAAACCTGTCCCAGCAAATAGGGGAACCCACTCGTCTAAACCGCAAATCCAAAAAGCATACACTACTGGATTGGGCCCTCACCACCCACCCTCATCGGATAGTTAAAGCTGGCCTACTACCAGACTCCCTTAGTGACCACCATATGATTTATATGGTGCGCAAAATCTTCTGACCCAAGGCCCCTCCCCCCGGACGCTTTACAACAGAGCTTACAAATCCCTTGATCTGACCGATCTCCTAAATGACCTCACCAACATTGACTGGTCAGTCATCCCTAGGGTCACCTCCATGAACGAGGCCCTGAAATTTTTCTCTACCAAATTTCTAGCCATCTGGGACTTACACGCTCCTCTCAGAAGATCCAGAGTAAGAGGAGCACACTTACCTTATGAAACAGCTAACCTCTTGGAACAACTACGAGCCAGTGACCGAGCCTGGAAATCTTTCAAGACAACAGGTGCTCAAACGGCTCTGCAACACTACCGATTGCTAAGAAATGCCTGCACAAGACTCATACGTCTGGCCAAATCTAACTACTTTAAGTCTGCTTTCAACAATAACTTCGCTCACCCTACACAATTCTGGAAGTTAATAAAATCCCTTCTTACCCCCCGGCCCAACCCCCGACTCCCACTCTCAACATAGGTGGAAGCATCATCATGGATCCTAGCATGGTTGCCACTGAGTTTAATTCATATTTCTCCACCACATCTTCTCTACTCTCCTTCCATCCCCATCCCCAGCCCTTTGTTCCCCCTGCAGTATCCTCTCCGGCCTCCTTCTTGCTCTGCCCAGTCACACCTGGCCAGGTACTAAAAATACTGCAGTCACTCAACCCATCCAAAGGTAAATGCCCATCAGGCCTTGATTCCAAAATGCTCCTGCTTTCAGCACCTGCCATAGCCTACCCTCTAACCTCCCTCTATAACCTGTCTTTTAGACTCGGGTCAGTCCCTACAATATGGAAACAAGCCACAGTCATTCCCCTAGCTAAAGGCGGTGACCTTTCCTCCCCATCCAACTACTGACCCATATCACTGCTCCCCATTCTAGCCAAAATTCAAGAGCGCCTTGTACTATCCCAGCTCCACCACTATCTTGATGCCATATCATTCTTCACCCCCTTCCAGGCCGATTTTAGGAAAAATCACTCCACCACCACCTCTCTTCTTTGCCTCACTAACACCATCCTTATGGGTATGGACAAAAGGGAAATAACTGCAGCTATCTTTATCGACCTGGCCAAGGCCTTCGACACAGTCTCGCATCCCCTGTTGGCAAAACTCGATCAAGCTGGACTGTCTGTGACTGCAAATAACTGGTTCCATTCATACCTGGCAGGTAGGTCCCAATCAGTCCATATTGGCTCGGCTAGTTCCACTTCATTCCCTGTCACCAGTGGAGTCCCCCAAGGGTCTGTTCTTGGCCCTCTGCTGTTCTCTATCTTTCTCAACGACCTGCCTGTTGCCTGCCCACATACTGCTATCCACATGTAAGCAGACGACACGGTGCTGTTTGCCTCTGACTCATCCCCCAATGCAGTGATAGCCTGTCTGCAGAAGGATTTCGACTCCATCCAATGTTGGTTCCTCTCAAATCAAATATTTTTAAACTCAGATAAAACAGTCTCCCTCACCTTCAGTTCTCGGGCCAAACTAACCCACCTTCCTGCCCCCCCACGTTCTACACTCTGGATAGCTCCCCACTGAAGGCCTGCAATTCCTATAGATATCTCGGTATCTGGCTGGATCAGTACCTTGACTTTTCTGCACATATAGATGCTCTACACAAAAAACTGCATCCCATGCTGGGTGCTCTCTACCGCAACAAAAATTGCATCCCTCTACCAACACGACTAGCAATAGTCCAAAAAATGATCCTCCCGATTATGGACTACGGCGCTGTAGTCTACTGTGCTGCCCCCCAAACTTCCTTATCCAGGCTTGACCCCTCTTCAACTCCTTCTGCCAGTTCTCCTTGGACCGTCCTCCTAGTACTCATCACTGTGACCTCTACCAGTCCTTGGACCTCCCCTCTCTACATAACCGGCGATTCTACACTGTGCTAGAACCACTGCCAAATTCTGGATGCAGACACTCCCTCCTACCTGTTGTCCTCCCTAACAGCCCTCCCCCACCCCGGCTTACACTCTCAGGAACATCATTTCGGCTCCTTGCATTCCGCTTTCAGATCCACCGGTCTGGCCAGAAGCTGCCTTCAGCTTCAGGTTGCCCAAATTATGGAACTCTGGCAGCAGATATTAGACATACCACAAGTACTCCATACCGGAATGCCCTCTTAAAACTCACTTCACACATACTGCCCTGTATCCTCCCTTGAACCCCTTACAACCTAACTTCCAGCAGTTAACACCGGTCTGGTTACTCCATTTTAGGTATTTTGAGATTTTGACAGCTCCAAATGTTTGCTGAAATTGTACCTGTAAATTGTATTTATGACTGTCTCATCAACTGTCTTGTACCACACATATACTTATGTATGTTTTTTTCTGTATTACTGTACCATTTGTAACCCACTCCCCGGGCGCATCTGGAATCGAGCGGTACTCTGCTCAGTATGCTTTCCTGGTAAAACTCTTTAATAAATTAATAAACAAATACATCTTCTAGTTCCTTAATAGTGGCTCTTAAACCCAGTTCTGTCACATGTGGATCCTTGCTTAAAGTAGCAGTGCAATGAAAAGAGTTTTATCAAAAAGCTAGTTTCAGATACAATGTGGCAGCATACCTGTGGAATCTACTTTCTAGGTAGTTCCTATGTTGTGTACCTTGAATATTTTTTTTTTTTATCATACTCCTTGCCATGCCTATAATTTTATTTCTAAGCTAAATGTGGCGCCCAGCTTTTTTTTCTTGAGAAAAAAAAAACACTCAATTAAAACATTTATAAAACACTCAAATTTTGATGGAACTAAACAACTGTACCACCAAACAAATCTGGAAGATTTATAGAATCTGTTATAGTGAAAAAAAGGTAAAGCCACAATTTTGGCCCAATTTCATTCCACTGTTGCTTTAATGTTAATTTCAGAACTTTTACATTGCTTAAACAAGTACCAGGAAGGACAAAGCATTATCATCTGTCTGTCACCTGTGCACAGTTTAGGCCCCACTTCCATATGCTGGTTGTGCTGAATTGCCTCATAATCTGGGCATTAGTCTTTTTGCTGCCATTTCAAATGTGCAAAAGCAGCAAAGTAACAAGTTACAGTAATCAAATAGCAGTGCACAAGATATAAATACCATCCAAATATAAACTAGTTAAACATAAAAATTCTTATTTTACTAATGAAATAGATCACCAAACCTCCTTCTTATTAGAGATAGAAACAGAATTTGACAGCAGAGAAGGACTGCATGCCCCATCTAGTCTACTTGTTTCCCTACCTACTGCATAAACTCCAGATCCTAACTGATCTGTAGATTACCTTCTCTTTCCTATCACCAGAGTTGCCTTCTGTCTATCCCATGCATTTTTGAATTCCCCTATGGTTTTGGCCCCCTATGACCTCCACAGGGAGACTGTTGCATGCATTCACCACCCTTTCCATGTAAAAATACTTCCTCATATTGCCGCTGAGTCTCCCCCCATAGCCTCATATTGTGACCCTTTGTTTTTTGCATCTTTGTCTGAAAGATGCTGTCTTCCTGAACGTTGTTTATCCCCTCGAGGTACTTTAAAGTCTCTATCATACCCCCCCCATCCTCCTTTTCTCCAGGGTATACATATTGAGGTATTTTAAGTCTCTGCTCATATGGTTTCTGATGCAGTCCTTGCACCACATTTGTTGCCCTTCTCTGCACTGCCTCTACTCTGTCTATGTCCATTTGGAGATGTGGCATCCAGAACTGAACATATTACTCCAGATGAGGTCTCACCAATTGTCTCGGCAGCGGCATCACCACCACCACTTGCTTTCTACAGATGATATCACTCCCTATGACCCCCAGCATCCCTCTTGCTCGCCTCACGGCCTTCACATATTGCTTGGCTACCTTTACATCATCTGTTAAGTTTACTTCCAGGTCCTTTTCTAATTTGGTTGTTGTCACTACCCCCCCTCCCCATCATGTATTCCTCCCCTGGAGTTTTGTGCCCCAAGTGCATAATTTTGCACTTCTTTGCATTGAATCTAAGGTGCCATGCTATTGACCACTCCTTCAATTTGCCTAGGTCTTTTCTCATCAACCACGCTGGTCTCCCAAACAAAGAATTCTATCAGATTTGTTTAGCAAGACCTTTCTGCTGTGAATCCATGTTGCCTCAAGTCCTGTGCCCTGCTGGGCTCAAGATATACCACAATCCTTTCCATTAAAATTGATTCCATTATTTTGCCCACCACTTAGGTCAAACTGACCAGCCTGTAATTTCCAGCCTCCAGTTTTCTTCAACTTCTGTGGAAGGTATCACATTTGCATTCCTCCAGTCCTCCATTACCACTCCCTCCTCCAGCGATTTGTTGAATAGGGCTGTCAACGGTGTCACCAGCACCTCCCTGAGTTCTTATAATATTCTGGGGTGTATCCTGTCTGGCCCCATTGCCTTGTCCACCTTCAGTTTTGATGGTTCCTTTGGGACTCTCTCCTCTGTGAATGGGCTGGTGTTCACCTCTCTTCCATGAGTGTTTCTACCACCTAACTGTGGATCCTCTCCTTCCCCTTCTTTTGTGAATAATGAGCAGAAATAGTTATTTAGGATTTCTGCTTTTCTAGGTCCCATTCTGCAAACTCCCCTCCTCTTTATTTAGCCTCACAATCCCTACCCCGGGTATATTTTTATCACTAATATACCTGAAAAAGGTTTTCGCTCCCTCCTTAACTGTCTGGGGTATTCTTTCCTATGTCTGAGCCTTTGCACTCCTGGCTGCTTTCCCTGCCTCCCTCTGCATTGCCTGATACAGTCCACTGTCCAATTCCCTCTGTGTTTCCTTGTACTTCCTGACTGCCAGTTTTTTCTCTCTTACATTCCCCATCACTTCTTTTGAAAACCATAGTGGTTTCTTTTTATATTTTGCTTTGTTTACTTGCTTCAAAAAAAGGTGTGTTGCCTCTTCTATAGCTCCACTGAGGTTTTCCCACTGTTCCTCTACCCTTCCCACTCCTTCCTCCTTTGTCAGGACTTTCTTGAGGCATTATCCCATTTTTGCAATGTTGGTCCCCTTGAAATCCAGGACCCTAGCTTTCATGTGGCTTGTTTCTTCCTCTCTTTCCACCTTGAACCACACTGGCTGGTGATCACTGCACCCTCGATGGCTTCCCACTGATATATCTGTAATTCTGTTCCCACTGGTGAGAACCAGGTCCAGTATCGCTCCCTCACAGGTGGGCTCCACCTCTAGCTGTCTGAGGCATGCCCCCTGCAGGGCATCCAGGATGTCCCTGCTCCTGGTTGTGGCTGCAGCATAGGTGTTCCAGTAAACATCTGGCATATTTAGGTCCCCTACCAACAACACTTCCCCTTTCTCTGCCATTTAGTGGATGGTTTCCATTAATACTCTGTCTATTTCATCCCCCTTTGCTGGAGGTCTGTAGGTAACTCCAGTACAGATGGTTGTGCCATTCCCAGTCTCCAGGTTGACCCACAGTGCCTCCCCCCTTCCTGATTTCCCTGGATCTCAGTATCTTGATCCCATCTCTGATGTAGATAGCTACCCCTCCTCCCTTTCTGCCCCCCCCATCTTTTCTGAAGACTGTGTACCCTGATATGGTAACATCCCAGTCATGGTTTCCTGTGTACCATGTTTCAGTGACCACAACAATGTTCATATCTTACTCTACAATCATGGCCACTAGGTCCGGGATCTTGTTTCTCTGTTATGGGCATTCATACAGATGGCCTTCCATGCTTTGATGCCTTTGCCCCTTTCAGCTCCCCTCCTATACCTATGCCTTCCTCCTATGCCTCCCCTGTCTTTACCCCCAATTTCAGGTCTTTTTGTTGATTCCCTGGCCCTTGTGTTCTCTTTTCTGATTTCCTTAACCTGTGGGGGGGGGGGCAGCTGGATTTTTCCCTGCTTTCTTCCGCCATCCCCCTTGGCTAGTTTAAATACTCACTGATGTAACATTTAAACTTCTCACTCAGAATCCTGGTCCTACCCCTCACATGGATGCCGACGATTCCCCTGTACAAGTATGCATCGCCTCAGGTGGGCCCCCAGTCCCCAATGAAGCCAAATCCCTCAGCTCTGCACTAGTTCTTCAGCCATTTGTTGAATCCTTTGGTGCAGAGTACACTGACCACTCCCATGCCATGACATGCTGCAAAGTTTTACTTCACTTCTGAAGTGTTGGTGAAGTTGCAAATTTCACCTTTGTGAATAACTTCAGCAATTGCTCACTTTGTCACCTCATATTGAGTTTTCCCTGAAGTGGCACTTTTTGAGTCAAAGTCAGGCAAAGTGAAGGTGAAGTTGCAACTTTAGCTTAACTTTGACTGAATAAGAGCAACTTTGCCTGCCAAAAATTTCACCAAGTAATTTTGTGGAGTGAAATTTGCCAACTTTGCATGTCTCCACTTCTTATCTGTAATGTCCAGATGGAGAGAAAGAGTTTAATTCTTAGCGTTCCTGAATAGTCAGGCTATTCAAGCAACAGGATTAAGTTACTTTGCTTCATCTTCAATGCAATGTTCAAAACAGCTCATGACTTTCTATAGAGTTAAGCAAAGCCCACTCCATATATGGCTCTTAAAATCATTGCTTCCTTCTGTCTTATATTGGGATCTAATACGCATTCAGTCGATTTAATATGCCTTACATAATGGAAGTTTAGACAGGAATTGAATATACTATCTTCAAATAAACATTGATTTACTTTTATGAATACTTGCTGCAGCCTTCACTTTAGTCATGTTATAGTGCACATTAAAGTTTACTTACTGCGTCATTTAAAAAAATACATTCTCAAGCTGAATAAACTGGCTGGTTCAGTTTATTTTGCAAATCTCCATTCTCAATAAATCCAAATTGCCTTTGTAGTATGGGCCGATAATAGCATTTGGCTTCAGTTACATAATAACCCAAAGCAGATACTGGAAGCGGAAGAAGGAGAGCACACTTATCTCCCTAATGTGCTGCTGTATAATGCAAACTGAAACAGAAAAAGAACAGTGCACACAACACTAAAACTGGAGAAAACAATAAATGTATTGGTGCATAGGAGTGCTGACAAACAGCCCCTATGTATTGCCACTCAAAAGTGACTTCTTCACCACCCTGAAGAAGCCTCTTTTGAGTGGCAATATGTAGGAGCTGTTTGTCTGCACTCTTATGAATCAATAAATGTTTTATTTTTTTCAGTTTCAGTGTTGTGTGCACTGTTCTTTTTCTGTTACAAAATAACTCAAAGCAGCTTGCAAAACATGCTTGGCAAACAAAAGCCTTTCAGCAGCAGGTCTCCAGTGTATACCTGTTTTGCTGTTTTGTTTACATCTGTTACTACAAGAACACTGCCAGACATTATATCCCAAAATTGGGATCTAACATCATACATCAGCTGTTTTTCCTTAAGCAAAATTTAAAATTAGGCTAAATACAGAGGGCTGGATTCAGAAAGGAAGACACAGTCTGTGCCATGGTGCAAGATGCATCAAGAAATGCTGCAGCCAAGGCGGTGCACCAGATTCTGGTACAAGACGCAATTGTGTCGATGCAAGCCACAAGGACGCAAGTCGCAAGCTGCAGCCTATAAAAGCACACAAAATGGCACGCATGACACAGAACGCAGGTGCAGAATGATGCCACAACTGACAGAGGGAGGTGGAAGGAGCAAGTCGCAAACAAGCATGGAGCAAGAGCACCAGGGCAAAAGGGGCAAGAGAAAGAAGAAAATCAGCAGGCCACATGGTAGTGGGGATCCCACACAGGGCAATGTGGGCAAGAAAAAGAAGAAACACAGCAGGGCATAAGGCAGAGATGAACACACACAAGGCAAAGGTGGCAAGAAGAGGAGGAAAATAAACTTCACCCAGAAGGAGACTGACACTGTGATCCAGAAAGTAGATGCCCATGTGGCCATCCTATGTGCCAGAGGTGACAGCAAGGCCATAAGAGACAAACAGAAGAAGCAGTGGGAGGACATTGCCAGGCATGTCAACACTGTGGCACGTGCAAAGAGGACCATCAGGGAGCTGCAGAAGCTCTACAATGATAAGAAGCACAGGACAAAACAGAAGCTGGCAGAGAACTGCAGGAGTGCCCTAGCCACTGGTGGAGGAAAGAGCCAAGAGGTACCCCTAACAAGCTAGGAGGAGATGATAGCATCCCACATAAGCAGCCAGACTGTACATGGAGTCAGTGGACTGGACACATACTGCATGCGGAGTGGGACAAGTAGGTGTTGAATGTGAGTGGTAGCAGTATGTGATGTCAGACCCAGGAAGATAAGGAGTGTGTGCCATGGTGCAGCATGGGTGCATGGGTGCCAGATCCCACAACAATGCAGCACCTAGTAACAGAGCACTGTCCAGCACATACCATAGGAAAGGGCCACAATGTGTAGCACTGTCAGGAATGAAACAAACATGTGTATACAATATGTGGGTCCCACATAGGAGTAGTGAATGACGAACACCCAGGCAGAAGAGCAGGAACAGAGATAGGATAAACACCAGTGAGGGAGAAACCAGTGCCAAGGCAGGCCAACTGTATAAGGGTAATAGAGTGGGTGATGAAGAATGCTGCTATCATATCAGTGCAATGATGTCAGACATATGTGGCCACAAACAGCGCAAACAGCATGAAGGAACAGCAGTAAACCTGTGAGCAGCAAAGGTACATGTGAGTGTGAATACCACAGCACCATGTGGAAGACACAGCAGGTGAGAGGTAGGCAGGTGGCATGGTGGAATGAACCCATGACAGCACAGCTGCAGTGATGTGGCACAGAGGGCCACCGTGTGCACAATAAGGAATGGCTGCCACAGATGACAGCCAACAGAGAAGTGGTGTGACTGTGTGTAGAAACATAGAAGTGAGAGGAATGACCTGCACAGCTGTGAATAAATGCAGCTGGGCACCACATACCCTGCCATGTGTCCCGGGGGGGGGTGCACCAGCACAGCAGTCCCATCCGCACCCTTGGGCAGCACCAACAGTGCTGGCACACACATCAGGCACATGTCAAAGAGATGGCAACCTGCAGTCAATGCAGAAATGTGTAGATTCATGTAACTTGGCTACAGGAATTGGAGAGCAGTGTACTGTATGGGGGAGCAGAGATCTGGAGGTAATGGAACAAGAAAGGGACCTAGGCATCACTGTATCGGGGGACCTGAAGGTGGAAAGGCAGTGCAGGAGGGCAGTGGCAAGGGGGAGTGGAATGCTAGGATGCATCGGAAGGGGGATCACTAGTAGAAATAGGAAGGACAGAGTACCCTTGTACACCCATCTGATTAGACCGCATATGGAGTACGGAGTTCAGTCCTGGAGGACAGACCTCTAAAAGGATGTGGGGAGGCTGGAGCGGGTTCAGAGGAGAGTGACAGTGATGGTAAAAGGGTTATGCCACCATCCTTTGTAGAAAGGTTGAGAGATCTGAACATGTACTCCCTGGAACAGATGGGGGGGGCACATGATTGAGACTGGCAAGTACCAGAAGGGTATAAACAGGGTGCCAGTGGAAGGCATCCTCCAGATAAGGGTAATCAGTGGATGAGGAGGCATGGCCTGCAGGTGGAGGGGGGCAGTTTAGGGGTAAAAATTAGGAAATACTGTGTCACAGAGAGAGTGGCGGAACAGTGGTACAGACTCCGGGAGGTGGTCATTGAAGAAGTAACAGTGGAGGGATTCAAAGGGGCATGGGACAACCACAAGGGAGTATTAAGGGTGGGGGTGCATTTCCAAGCAGATAGCTGGACAAATGGGCTGACTCAGTGGACCATGTCAGTCCTAGTCTGCCATCACACGTGTATGGAACAATGTATCTATGTACAACATGACCATGCAGCATCCTGTTGGAAGGCCTGTGGGCCTGTATCATGGAGCACACACAAGTGACACAATGGCAACTGCGGGACCACAGGTCCCCTGACAAGAAAGAGCAGGGAACAGTGTGCAGTGGGCAATGTCTGTGAACAGTAATGGGATACACAGGAGTACAATAAGGGCAGCTCAGGAAGACATGTGCAAAGGGGGTATGCATGATGAGGATGGAGCACAGGCCCCATCATGCATGCCACATGCACTACAGTGGCATGCGTGTGGCACACTGTGCCATGACAGCGCATGGGCCAGCACAAGTCCAACTGGAGCACAAGGTGAGGCACACACTGGGACCACATACAGGTGAGGTGGGAGGGGGGGACAGGTCCGGCAGCACATGGACATAGACACGTGTGTGGATAGTTACAGGTACCTGAGTGTTAATGGCACAGCACACAGTGGGCCAGTGACCACCCGAGATGCAGTCACTCGGGGGCCCAACAGTAGGGGGCAGAGCATGCTGGCCTGGCACACCTCAACCCAACCAACATGCCCCTGCGGAGGCGTGGGGGAGAGACAACGCAGGTAGGCTGATGGTGGGCCCAGGCAACAACACGGTATGTGGCAAGCCAAGCAGACCACCACATGTGGGGAACACACGACCCACACAATACACATGCCAGGCACAGCTGCAGACACAGATGCTGTGTGCTACAGGTGCATGCGAGGCACACCATGGCCACAACATGCAATGTTGCAATACACATGTATGCACAGACACAAATGGAAAGGCAAGGTAGTGATGTAGCAGTGTCAATGGGGACAATGCCAATGGGGACATGGTGGCACAGACAGCAGCCCCATTGGACACAGACACTGTGAGCAACAACAGGACTGTAGCCATGCATGGACAGCCAGGTGCAGGTGCCCATAAGCAGGGCAGACATGTGTACAAACATGGTGTGTGTAGCAGCAGGAACACTGTACTGGACAAATGCATAGCAGAGCTACACACGACATGCAGCATGCAAACACACACAGGTGCTGGGCCAGTGGTCTACATGCCATGTGTAGGAGGAAGCCATGCCAATGGCGGTGTGAAGCCATACACAGCTGACAGCTAATGTCCATGGTGTGAGTGCACAGTATGCGGACACCCAAGCTGTCCCATGCCAACATGCAAGGTATGCCATGCACAACAGACACCACAGCAGCACCACTGTACAGATCCATGGTTCTGGCAGCGGAATGGCAGTACTGCCTAGGGACCTGAGCAACAAGCTATGAACATGTACTGTACACCCAGCAGGCCAGACCATGGTCAGACTCACACAGCCCCCTGCTGCATGCTGTGTGACTCTGAGCAAGTCACACAGGTGACCAGTGCACCCAGGCCGCCCCTGCCAAAGTGCACATGTGGCATGCGGGCCCTACCCTGTAACCTATGATGGCAATGCACTAGGACATCATGTGGACAATGGTGAAGGGGTCACACAGTGCTGTGGGTATGCAGTTGGACCACAGACACACATACACACACACACACACACACACACACTCACCTGCTACAGCGGAGGTCATTGTACCGCACAGGACAGCACACCCATGCCCATGGGATGGTAGAGGGTGGGATGACAGACAGGCAGTGCAACACAACAGTGGGCAACAGCATCAGGAAACATGGCCAGCCTGCAAGTACAGACAGGTAGCAACTGGCAGACAGTGCATCATAGCCAGTGTAGGGATAGTGGCATCAACATAGCATACTGAGGCAGGGACTGTCATGTTGTGGTATGGCAGTCACTGTACCATGTCTGTTCCCCTACAGGGCACATTGCAGTGACAGCCGAGGAGGCAGGACTGGCAACAAGTGGGCAACGTGGTGGACAGAGGAGGCCGAGGGTGCAGCGTGCCATGGATGACGTTGGCAATGAAGATGATGATGATGACAGCAGCAGCAGCACTACCACTACCACCAGCACCAGCAGTAGTAGCAACAGCTGCAGCACAGCATGCCACAGGAGCCCCGTGGAGAGCCTGGATAGCCAGGCTGCAGGACTGCAGGGGTACAGCGCAGGGCCAGGACATGGTGAAGGCCATGACACAGGAACAGAGCATGGGGAGGGCCTGACACAGCCAGTGGCTGACATAGGCCAAGACATGGACAGCATACAGGGCAATGTAGAAGCTGAGCTCAGTCCATCGCTGATAGCAGACCTGGAGGCCACAATTGGGGCAGCTGCATCAGACCATGTAGGGCAGTACTCAACAGTGCTACCATTGGAGACATACTGCCAGAGTGTGTGCCAGGGCCAAGAGAGAGAGAGACAGGTGAGCTGAGAAACATACAGCACTGCGTTGAGGCACAGCACCACACATTACAGGCCATAGGCCCCACCATAACACATACAATAGAGGTCACTGGCTGGGAAACAGCCATCACCCTGGCGGATGTTGTCATGGCATTGCACAGGGTGCAGTCCACCATGAGTGAACAAGGCGAGGCCATGGACAGGGCAACACACGCCACTGAATAGGCAACCACATGTTGGCAGCAACACACACAGGGATGATGGCCCTGCAGGACATTGGAAAGGCACTAAGGCAAAGGACACAGGACCACCAACACAGGCATATGAACCAGGGCACACTGACAGATACTGTTGAAGGCACACCACGACCAGCAGCACACACCATGCCAAGCACAAGTGCCGCTGTGTGTGTGCCATCCACAGCAGTGCAAACACATGGCCCCCCCATTGTCATACAGCCAGATGCGAGTGGTGCCTGCAGAGCAGTACCAACAGGTCATGGAACTGTCACGTGACAACTCACCCACAGCAGTGGCACACACGAGGGAGACAGGGCAATGAAGAAGAGTACAGACCCCTGGTGAAGGGCGAGGGTGCACTGTGCAGACACATGGTGAGGGGGAGGTTAGCAGGGGCGGCTGACACACACACTGGTAGTCCAGGCAACACAGATGGCACACAGCCAATGGCACCACCACAGTAAGAGTAGCAGACCACTGGGACACTGCCACAGAGGTGTGGCAGGCCGCGTAAGCAGAAGGACCCCCCCCCACATGATCCAGACATGCACACAGTTGACACAGTGGAATGGGCACTATGGGCAATCACAATGCTACAGGGGTATGGGAACAGGGATAGGTGTGTCTGTGTGGCCAGGCTGAGTGAGCCACAGTGGGGTATGTGGGTACACAGTGTTATGAGGGTGGGTCTGGATGTTGTAACATGTGCCGTGCATGAACAGCAGAAAGAATGGCAAGTGCTGACCTGTACATGGGATGGGTAGTCAACACCCATGCACACTGTTAGCTGTGGAACTGGATAGCTGATGACAATGTCAGGGCTGCTGATGTGATGTGTAAATAAAGCAGGATGGACCAAATACCTCTATGTCATACAGTGATACATCCATAAAATGCTACATGGTGGTCTGCAGCACGGCAGGGTACTGGGATGGGGCCAGACAGCCGTCATGGGCATGCACACGACGGCCAGTCTAGCTGTGATGTAACACAGTGTTCGACAGGAAGGCACAACAGGGTGATGGGCACAGAGGTGCTACCTACAGAATGCACTGTGTGGTGTGTTACATGGTGCAACTGAGTGACCACACAACCCAGGAGGTGGGGACACCCCCACGAACACAGACCCATACCTGCTCAGTGGTGATCCGACAGTGGAGCCATGGACACAGTGATTGCATCGTACAGAGGTCCATACTGCATGACATACCTCAGGCGTGTGTGTCACACGATGTACACACAGCCATGTGACAAGGGCTGACCAATGACAGTACAGGTGTGGCACACAACAATGTACGGCCGTGCAGTACTACACATCAGGGTGTGGCATATCATGAGCCATCAACATGCCACAGGTGCATAGTGGGGCACGAGGACACAGTCCGACTGTCACGTGCATCCTTGATGTGGTCATTTCCCATGATACACCACACCCCAGTATGTATCAATGTGACCATCACTTGTGCCACTGCACTGAGGGTGCACCCATCACCATAAGCCATGTCTAAGAGGGCTGTAGAGGGCACATGAACAGACATGCTGATAGTGACATGGGGACATGGCAGGTCACACACACCGTAAGAACCAAATGCATGCCACACACACACCACACATGCTGTTGCAGCTACACTGATCATGGCTATTATGGCGACATGCAAGGCCTAAACATGGTGTTTTGGCCCCCACCCCCCTTGTGGTTGCAAGGACCACAGTGTCAGACACGTACACAGTATGTACACTTGTGATGGGCAGTAGGCCGTACCTATGTGGCCCCATGCAGCACACTGTACCACAACCCTGTTAAGCCCACCTGTCACTGTAGAGCTGCCCACCACACCCATGTCACACCATGAACAGGTCCACTGTCACCAACCCTGTCACACATTTCTGCACTCATGAGGCATACACACAGATGATAATCACTGTATACAGATGCCACCTAGTGGTGGGATATGAGACATACTTGGCACATGTTATGGTGCCATACACGCTGTGCTAGCTGCACCAGCTGTGGAGCACTGCCATTGGCACAGTATAGTCTGGACAGGCATTAGGCCATCAACCGGGGTAGCACGTCTGGGCCACTGGTACGCATGTCCATGCCACGTACAGGGTGGAGCATGGCTGCCACTGGTACCCTGTGTGGTATGGGTGATCACACCTGCAACACAGATGTCTGGATATGCCTGCGGAGGTGTGACTACCTTGCAGCTCATCTGGGTGATGGGCAGGACCAGTGCTGGACACAGACAATCACAGCCAACGTCGCAGTGCACAGGTGACAGCAGGGCTGTGCCTGACAACTATGCATGTGTTGGCGGGCCTTGCTTTGTGTCAGCGTTCCATTGCTGACACATGGTTCCTGTAACATGTACCCCATGGATGGACTGGACACCAGTACCATTGCCCAGCTGTGAGTGGGGGCACAACATTGCACATGTGCAGCACAGGTACACATGGGGACATGTGTAGTGGCAGCCTAGACTGGCACTCACATCACATCACAGCACCTCCACAGGCCATGGTACACACCTACAGTTGTCGAGGCCTATGCATGGGCACCGCCACATAGACCATGTCAATACCCTACCATGGTACACCTGGGCAACACTGCAGCAGTAATGCTACCCTGACAGCACAATGTACCATATAGAGAGTGATTATGCAACAATGGTTTATTGAAATGACTGGGTGTGGGTATTAACAGGTGTACACAACAGACACACGTGCATGATATGTACATGGTACCAGGAATACAAACACATGTACAATGCCTGCCTGAAGGAGACTAAAACCATGTAAAAGCATTAACATTTAAAATGTATCACTGTACGAACATGCATGCAAGAACCATGCATAATGCACAACCCTGATGTGTACAACTGAATTCTGCAACATGCATGGCTCAGTGCTGTTATGCAGCAATGGCCAGGGAACTACCACATGGAGCATCATATGGGGTGTTGGGACAGTTTGACAGTCACAGTGGGATGTGCTGCACACCAACAGTGTGACCCACTCTGCAGCTCATGGCACAGGAGTGTGTGTGTTGTGTTCTGGTACAGCACCCACACTACAGTGGCTGGAGCTGTCGCACAGCAGCCATCATTGCACGCAGTGCACCATGTAGGCCTTCCACATGATGCATACATTCTGCTATGTGGCCCTGCAGAACCTGTAAAGCTGCATTCTGCTGTGCAGTAGTGCCTGGGGCCTGCTGTTCCACACCCTATACCATCACCCACTGCTGGGCCTCCACACCACAGGGCTGCATAAATTGAGCCCTATCCATCCCGCTCTCCTCCCCTGCACCCATTGCAGACTCCACACCTGCAGCTGGATCGCCCTGCACCACATATGCCACTGGCAGCCCTATCCCTTCCTGTTGGTCTGCTATGGCAGGCACATCCTCCTCCAGGTCCTGCACCTCCTGAGCAGCTCCCTGGCTGTTGTCATGGCCTACAGGCTCCACACCCACCTGCATACCTACAGCTGCTGCCCCCTCACCAGAATCCTCTGTGGCCACACCTTGATGGGCATTGCCCCCTACTGTGCACTGGCCAGCGTCCATATGTTGTGGTGTGTCATGTGTGTCCATTGTGGCACTGGCATTATCAGTGTCAAGCACATGGTGCCCTGGTGCAGTGTCCATGTTGGTGTCCACAGCTGCTGGCTCCTCCTCCTGGCCTCCACTGTCGCCACTGGACTGCTCAACGTCTGTTGGTGGTAGTGGTCATGCACGCCTATGCAGTCGTCTCAACTGGGACCTGTACTCCTGTGCTTCCACCCTCTTCATGCAATCCATGGCCTGGAACATGCTGCATGCCCGCGGTGTGTCTGGCACCATCCCCATCCCTCTGTTGCACCGTCCACCTGTTTGGATAGGGAGCACGTGTGTAGTACCATGCCATTGAGAAGCCACATGTCCACTAGCTATGTGACTTCACCGTTACTGCAGTGCCAACTGGTCCACTGTCTTCCATCTCTGTCCTGTGCTGTGTTGGCTGTGCTCTCTTTGGAGGGACACAGTGACAATCATACAGATGCACAGTGGTGTATTGCCCCCCTGTCAACAGTGCATGCCCCATTGTGCTGCTGTCCCAAAATGGCACATCTCTTCCCCCTGCACCTGCCCTCCCTAGTGTCCACCCGTACCTGCTCCCAGCACCCCATACACAGGCTGTGGTCTTCCAGTCCACCACCACCTGTGGTACAGTGTTCCACCCATCCCCCCATTGCTCTGCATATGTCCCCTCACCTCCCCATAGTACCACATTGCACACATCACAGACCATGCCCTCTCAGAGCACATCCTCTACTGAGGACCTGGAAACCCCTCTGTCTGTGTCCTGGCAGTCCCTTCTACACATATGTGGCCGCCATTGTGATCCACCCTATCCTCCCCCTCTTCGGGGGGGTTATGCGTACTGCCCCCTTCCTTCCCTTGTCCAGCATGCCCCCCGGTCCCTGGCTATGCAGGGTGTGTTGGGGCCGCACTCACTCCACCACCCACAGGTCCCTACAGTGTGATGTGTGCCACTACAGCATACATTCACCATGCGTGGCATGACTGGTTGCACAGTACCAGGGGGCTGTAGCATGACACCCCGGGGGGATGGTTCCCATGCTATGCACCCTGGTGGCATGTCGGCCCATACAGCCACTGTCTGACAGTGTGCAGTGTGGTACATGCCCCTGGTTGTATGTACACACACCTCCCAGATGACCATCCTGCCACTGCTGCCTTGCACACAACAGTTTGCATAGAGACCCCTAGACAGAGGATACTATTCACCACTGATGCACTGCAGCCATGTTGTTCTGCAGCCACCCACAGCCCTCTATGCCATCGGCCACCATCATGTCTGTGCTGTTTGCACACAGATGGCAACCCCCATGTGGATAGCAGCTATGTGACACACAAGGAACACCGCTCACAGCATAGATGCCTGTGCGACCCTGCCCCCCATTGCCATCAGGGTTGGGTGTCAAAACCCACCTCCACACACATCCGCCTACCCTGGAAACAGTACGATGCATGCCACCAGCCATGCAGCACTCCCCCATGGATCATGTTAGTCAGCACTGCCCCACAGCAGTCATTAGGCCATCCGGGATGCTGACCGGAGGATACAGGGCGTACACCGCATGGGCCTTGGCCAGTCCCCAGTGTGCCCACTTGTACCACACCATGTGGTTGGTCCGGCATGTCCCGTCTGTTCACACATGTGCCACTGCCCAGAGTGTGGAGCCACTGTCCTACCAACTGTCTACAGGCCTCTCTGTCAGGTATGTCCCATGCTGCCATGCCTACGGTTGCTGGATGTTGCATGCTTGCCTGTGGTTCCCTGGACCATCCTGTGGGACACTGGTGTGTGTGTGTATGCCACATGGCCCATCCACCAATCCTGTGTTGTGCATCCTGTGTCCAGTGGGTACCTACACGGGTTACCCAGTGGCCCTGCCAGTATCCTGGGCAGCTGCATCCCCACCCTGGTGTGACTACCATCTACCCCTGCTGCCTTGTAGGACTCTGGTGACCTCCATGTGTGTCTGAACTGGTCCCTGTACAGCCGAGGTCTGTCACCCCATTCCAACCACTGGTCTCCTCCCACACAGGTCCCACCCACCTGTCTCCTGCATGTCTACTGTGTTGCTGTGTAGCTGTCAGTGCCCTGCATGCCTGCCCACTCCCTCCACCTACTCTGTCCATCCAGGGACCCCCTATCTGGCCCCCGTCGTCCCCCATTCACATATGCAGTCTCAATGTGTGCATACATCTCTGTACAGCACATTGTGCCGGCAGAGGATCCCTGTGGTCCATGACGTCCCTGATCGGTCAACTGCCCACACGAGACATCTCCACATGTGACTATCACTCTCAACTACCCACCTTGGTCATTGTAAGCCCCCAGAGGTCCACTATCATGGCCTCACAACCCCCTTGTCCCAAGGGCAGCCATTTGGGCCTACTTGTCCCTACAGCCTTGTTAAGTTTGTGCCTCATGTGGTCTGCACAACCCGCCCACATGGCATACCATCAGTGTCACATGTCCGGGCACACTAGTCTCCACCCCATGTACCTGTGACATGTTCGGCTTGCTATCGGACAACTTTACACTGCATTGTTGCATCATGCTGATACAGTGTTCATGCCTGTGCTGCCTGTCAACTTATCCCTCAGTGCCCATTGGCCCTCCACCCTCATCTCTGTCCCACATATCATGTGCACTGTGTGGGCTGTACTGGTACCAGCCTCAGCTGCCACCACTGTGGTGGCCATCCCATGTACAGTGCCACCACTGACAGATGTATGTCACCATGGCATGTAGAGTACAGCATGCCCGGGGGTGGGCTATGGTGGTTTTGGGGACCACACACATGGGTGCAGTCAACTTTACTCAGTACCACACTAGTTGTCTGGTACATGCATTGCCATGTATTGGTACAGAGCCACGGCTGTGCCTGCATGACCACAGGCACCTTCATCCCCGCATCATCTCTGTTGGGATATACACTACACCCTGTCCCACTACTGTCACCAGCAGTACCGCTACAGTGGCACATGACAGGTGCCTGCAGGTACTTGTCAGCCATGCCTGTCCTCCACCACCTGGGTCCACTGTCACTCCACAGCCACAGCGGGGACAGTCATTGCCTGAACAGTGTACAGGCCAGGCACAACCTCCAGCCCCAGCGGGCTGCATGGTGGCTCAAGCATGCATGCACTGCCATAGGTCATCAGTCAGTATGTACGCTGTCTGTGTATGGCACCATGCATGCCATGGCGTGTCACCCCTGGGCATTCTGACCAGGTGCAGCTCCTTCTGCCTCTCCCTCTGTACTGCATGTGACATCTGCCCCAGCATGCGCACAGTGCATAGCGTGGGCCATTGTGCTGGACCATGTGTGCTGGGTCACAGCACACATGTGACAGTGCCCAGCCTTGTGGCCCAGTAACATGGCAGGTGTGTCTGCATCACACATCCTGGCATCTGTGAGGCACGCAACATGGCTGTCATCGACTCACATGGTGCAACTGCGTTGCAACCCTACTACAGTGACCACACATGGTGTGCTCATACCTGTATCCATGCACCCAGGCTGTTGTGCATCTGCTATGTGACCTACCTTGGCATCGAGAGGCCATATCCCTTCATACATGGTGCCGAGGGCTCATCCATTGTTCCTCCGGCTGCTGTCTGTGGGCACCACCTTCAATGCCACCTGTGGAAACATGGGTAGACAGCCATTAGTGTCTGCACAGTGCATTGTGTTTTGAAGGCTGCTGCAGTATGGGCATGCATGCTACATGTCTGGAACACCTGTCATACAGGTGTGGCATGCCCGTCCACACGGCCACATCACCGTCCACTGCCAACCTCCTCATGTGTGCTAGGATGGCATCGTCCCTCTTGGCAAGGTCCTGCCAGCGATGCTGCAGCTGTCTGGGTGTCCTCCTGACCTCATGCCGTGTGTACAGCTTGGCAGCAATCCTTCTCCACACCTGTTTCCTGTTCCCAGGGGTGTGATTCCTGCTGCCAGGTGGCAGCAATTACCTGGCCCACTGCTGGACCAGGCTGACCAGCTGAGCAGTCTCATCTGGGCTAAAGTTGGGCCCTCTGCCACCGAGACTGATCATGTTTGCACTTGCAGTGAGGCTGTGGCTGTGTGGGTCTGTCGATTGTTTGGCTCTACACTCCCTCCTGCACCAGGCCACAAGCTGCACGCTGTGGCGTCACTCCGTGCATCACTATGCACTGTTGCAGTGCACACAAGTGCATGCTATTCCACCGCATAACACAATTGCTTATATATTTATCGTAGCTTGCAATTCACGTTCTATCTGTATGCAAGGCTCCCTTGTGCATGTACTGTACCCCTGAATGTGTTCCTGGGCTGTGCTTGGTGTGGCTGGTACTGTGGTTGTGGTGTGTGTTGGTAGAGGCTTCTGCTGCACATGTGTGCACTCATGATAGTGCAGGCCTGCGGGTGAGGGGGATGTTGCATGGTTATGCTGGTGTGGCTGCGTGCTGTCTATGTGGGATGTCTGTGTTGTGATGCTGTGTGTCCTGTAGGTGGGCCTGCACATGCATGTTCCATCCTGGACACTGGTGGTACATGTCACCATCTCACCATCACAGCATACATGCCCCTCTGGCCCTGTGTACTCACCCTACAGTGCCGTCCTTGACAGGCATGCATGCCTTCCAGGGTCGGCTTGGGTACCACTGCTGTCATGTGTGGCTGTATGTACCGACACATGCCATCCTCTCCCAGACTGTCTTGTAGCACTGTTATTCCCTGCATTGTCCGCCGGGGTGTCACACTAAACAGGGGAACTGTTTCTGTGTCACAGTGGACCCCTGTGTGGTACACTGCACCGTCTCGACAGTCCTGTGTGGTGGTGTCTGCTGCTGTAACATTCACATGTGCTGTCAGTCATCCCTTGCCAGCCATTACTGTTTGAGTATCTGTCTGCCAGCGCCACCCAAGGGCCACATCTCTGCCTTAGGTGAAATGGTTCCTGCTGAGCTGATCCCATGCCCGCTGGCCTTTTGTTGCATTGCCTGGCAGTCGATGCTGATGATGGTGTTGATGTCTTCCCACATCTGCATCCTCATTGGCCTCCTCTGCGTCCCTCTCACCATGCTCAGGATCCTCTGGTGGCAGTGGTACCCTCTGGCTTATGGCAATATTGTGCAGGATGCAACGTGCAAGGTTGATCTTACAGCACATCTCCAGGTTGTATTGCAGTGCTCCTTCTGTCCTGTCCAGGCACCTGAAGCATGCCTTCAGGATCCCAAAGGTTCTCACAATCACAGCCCATGTTGTGACTTGTGCATCATTATATGCCTCCTCTACTGCATTCTGTGGGTTCCGCACTGGTGTCACGAGCCATGGCAGTTGGGGATATCCACTGCCATCTGTGGAATGAACAGTGGAGTGGATGATTAGCCATGGACTGGCACTATGTCACCTCCACATGTCTCTCTGCAGTGTGCCCTGCCCACCATGCTCTATCTGTATCTATCTCCACTCATCTATCAGCCATCCACCTTCCAGTTCACCTCTCTGAAATGCCTGGTGCAGACCACTCTGCTGGAATATGAAGGAATCATGGCAGGATCCAGGGTACCTGGCCACCACATCTAGGATCTGACTGTGGTTGTCACACACCACCTGGATGTTCAGTGCATGGTACCCCTTGCAATTTATGAAGGCATCTCCATCCTCCACTGGGGCCTTGATTGCCACCTGTGTGCAATTGATAGCACCCATGACATTTGGGAACTGTACTATTGCATAGAAGTCCTGCTTGGTGGCCTGCTGCTGTGCACCCTGTGGGAAGGCAATATACCTGTCACGGCTTTGCAGCATGGCATCCACGAACTGTCTCAGGCACCGGGACATGGTGGTCTGGAATATTCCCACTGTGTCACTGGGTCTTTGGAATGTACCAGTGCCCAGGCAGCACAGTGCTGCGCTTACCTTCACATTGACTGGTATGGCACGGACCCTCTGTGTAGCTGTGGCTAGTTCCTCCCCCAGCTCCCGGCACAGCATTGCTATGGCAGCCTTATTCAGCCGGTACCATGCTATGCACTGCTCCTCTGTGACCTCTTCATAGGATTGTCTGGTACATATCACTTGGGGGGCTCTGCGCCTGGCTGGTTGCTGTGGCTGTGGTAGTGCATTGCCCTGTATCCTGCAATTGTGATGCCTCCTTCACCTGCGCTGCCTCTGCCTGGCTTCTGCTGCCAGCATTATGCCCAGTAGGGCTACCCCTGCTGGCATAGTCGTCCTTTTCTACAGTCACACTCCACAGTCTGCACACTACTTCATCTAGTGTGTCTATTTTGTACTGTGTTACTCCACCCCTTATAAAGTGGTGTGCAGTTAGACCACCTTTTTATTGGTCTAGGTGGTAGAGCCTTGGTTGGATGCAGGCTGTGTGTGCTGTGCTTCCTGAATACGGCTTGTGGACACATCAGGCCATGCAGCATGTCACAGGTTCCACTGTGCCAGATGTCTGGATGCAAGGCACAATATGCAACTGCGCTGGGGTTTGTTGCAGCTTGCGTTTCTGGATCGCACTTAACACATCTTTTGCCGCATCTTGCTACTTGCGTCGTGATTTGTGGATGCATCTTGCGGGCATCCTACCTGTTACTTTCTGAATCCAGCCCAGAATCTTCTATACTTTTACGTTTTTGTAGAGATGCTGTAATAAAAATTACTGATGAAAAATAAGGTAGTGTACAGCCGCTGTTAGATATGTTCCCAGACCACCTTTCCCCACCATTATTAATATTAAAACTCTTTCTCACACATAGACCTCCTGCATGACTTGAATTCGCTAAAAGTTGTTAAAATATTTGAACAAAGTATCCTTCTTTATTAGAACTTAGTAGCTTTCAAAAAAAGCTGCCTTTCCAGTCACTCTCGAACTCTCCAGGAGCTTCACTGAATCTTCTGGTTCTCTCAAGCCTGTACAGGCTCTAGTCAATTGCCAGCTTCATCTCTCTACACTCCCAGCAGCACCTGGCACTCAGTTATCACTTTTTTGGCTCCAATCAGCATGGCGAACCCTCCAGCCTCCCCCTGCTTGAAGAATCATTGCAAAAACAAAACAAAAAAACTACTGATTTTTAAGTAATATTAATTTACTTCAATATGTTACTACTACTACTACAAAATAAATCTCACTGGCTAAGCTGGTGCACCTGCCATAGGATTTATTTGGTTCTTTTTTCAATCATCTTACGCTGGGGGGGTTATAGAAACAGGCTTCAACTTAAACTTCAGCAAGTCGTCAAACCAGTGATCCCTATCTCCTCTGTCCAGTTCACCATCCGATCCACTCTCTGACCATTTGGTGGCTTCCACTTCCACTTCTGTTTACCTAGAATGTTAAAAATGAAGAAACACCCTGGGGAAAAAGGCCAGGTAAGGGATACAAGAATAAAAGTAAGATTTGTTTTTCCAAAAACATGATGTAATGTAGATGGAATACCATTTGTAAATAAAAGCTAGCATTAAACTCCTCTACCGATCCTGCTCCTCCTCCTCAGTGTATCAGCATGCATCCACCATCTTCCCTACTCAGTTATCAACATTTGCACAGTGGTTTTTAATTACTGAAGCTCAGAGGACTGACGGGGAACGGTGATGATTTGCTATAGCTGTTTCTGTTTTTTTCTTGTGGTTTTGTACAATGTTAGACTTGTGCTGAGTCCGAAGGATTATCTTGGTTCAGCCTGTCTCTCCTGTTGCAACTTGCTCTTAGACATGACCTGTAAGAGTGTCCAGTGGCATCGCATAAATTACACCAGAGTTTGTTGGCTAAGTACTTGTTAGCATGCCCATACTCTAAACAGAGATTACATTTTAGGCAGTCACAGACATTGCCAAAATGACTATCGTAGCCAAATGGAAAACATGTATTTGGTTGCCCTGGATAAAATACAATGGCGTCTACCTCTCCCAAGGAAAAATAAACTCAGCATGCTGGTTGACATGATCTGTTTGTTTCAGCTTTATCTCAGATCTCTCCCCCCTCATATCCATATCTGTTTCTCATTTATCATTGGGTCCAGTTGCCCTAAGACTTCAAGTTTCTGGGAGAGCCAAGACTTGATGTCATACTCAAAAACACTTTCCTTTTTAAATAGGATTATCACTGTGCATAAGGCAAGTTTGTTTAACAGTATGACTTGGAATGGAAACAATAGTTCAGCATATTTGAGGCTTTGATATTTAGATCAGGACCTTTCTAGATTTGCTGCTGGTTTAAAGCTAACATCAAATTTACACCCCCAGGTATGTGATCCATGTATATAATTCTGTCGCAATGCATTTCATGGAACCTTTTAGTAGTGTTTTCCCTATATGTCTACAATCTGGTAGCAAATCTAATCCAGCATGATATCTCAGCCTGACCTCATCCTGTCTCCGAACAGGGGCAAAAGAGTGAGGAAAAAGATCAGCCATATGAAAAACCCTGTACCTGTATACAGATGCTTGGTTAGATCCTCTGTGATGCCTTATTGAACTGAGGTTCCTTGATTAAGGAGTGTAAGTATAATATGCCAAAGTCAGAGGGTCCCCAGTATTCCCCCAGTAGCCCCCAGTGTCCCCAGTATACACTGTAGGTGCCCTGTGCACCCTGTACATAAAGTAAATAATAGATTTTTCCAAGCCTGCAGTAACAACAGCTTGGATGGAATGCTGTGCTGAACAGCTCATGCACAGCATTCCACCCTAACCATTCTGGAACCAGAAGTCCTGTTTTAAAAGTTTTAACAGTTTTTTTCCCTGTTGTTATTCCTGGGTGGCTGTTGAGAAGGGAGGACACAACAAGTTTAGGGGAAAGAAAAGAGACTTACTGCTTATTGAAGATGTCCTCTGGAACTTGGCTGTGCTCCTGCTCTGCCTCCAGCACCTGAAGACTGCCCCAGAAGAGGTGCGACGTGATTGGTGGTGCCATCGGGGCACTACAAGAAGAAAAGTGCATCTGGTGCGGTTGATGGGCTGTGAGCCCCACTCATTTATTTATTTTGGCCCCCCGTTTGTTTTATAATTAATTCCGATCCCCCGTTGGTGGCTGAGCCAGGGCCGCATTGCCGGTTTCCTCATCGGCCTTCCAGAGGCCTCCTAATGTCCTCCCGACTGCCTGCTGAGACTCCCTCCCACTGCCTGCACACCTCCCACCTCCCGATTGCCTCCTCGCTCCTGCTGGTGTGGTGAGTCAGAGGCAGCATGAAGTAACGTGCTGTCCGCCCTGGAAGAAACTTTTTTTTTATTATTTGTGCTTAGCGCAGAAGGAAAGTGGCTGAGCACCACGGGAAGGACCGGGTCTGAGGACCCAAATTAATATGCAGGAGGGGCGAGTGTAGTGACGCCCACAGGGAGGGGGCCAGAACATTAAGGCCAGTCTAGAAGGCCTATAAATATTAATGAAGGGGCGGCATTAGGGGAGGCGACCTGCCACATGAGTGACAGCTCTCTGAGAGCTGCATACATTTAAAGGGGCACTGCCATTCCTGGGCAAGCAGTAAATTAAAGAGGGCAAACAAGGCCCAGGTTAAAGAAAGGGTGCCAGACCAAGAATGAAATAGGGCGCCAGGCCCAGATTGAAGTAGGGCATCAGTCCCACATGTAAGAAGGGCACCAGGCCCAGTAAAAAGGGCACCAGGCCCATAGTTAGAGAGGGAACCAGCCCATAGTTAGAGAGGGCACTAGGCCCAGTGGTACTGAGAGCACCAGGCCCTAGCAGTAAGTAGGGGCCAGGCCTAGCGAGTTAGGGCAAGCCAGCCCAGCCATAGTAAAGGGCTACTCAGGCCTAGCGAGTTAGGGCAAGCCAGCTCAGCAGTAGTAAAGGGTTACAAAGGCCTAGCAAGGTAGGGCAAGCCAGCCCAGTAGTAGTAAAGGGCTACCCAGGCCTAGCGAGTTAGGGCAAGCCAACCCAGTAGTAGTAAAGGGCTACTCAGGCCTAGCAAGTTAGGGCAAGCCAGCCCAGCAGTAGTAAAGGGCTACCCAGACCTAGCGAGGTAGGGCAAGCCAACCCAGTAGTAGTAAGGGCACGAGGCCCAGCCAAGTGAAGGCAACCAGGTCTAGTAATTAAGCAAGGGCATCACAAGGCCCAATACCCGTAACTAACTATATAGGCCTACAGCTGTGTCAGAGGCTCAGTGATAGGAGCAACCCCAGAGATAATCAAAGCCTAGCTAGCCACATAAACCCTCCTGGTTTAAAAAGGGACCCGGTCACCTGTCTTTGGTAGAGCCTTCCCGAGAGCAAATTCCCCACTATAGTGTGTGTCCACAGTAACAGGAGAACCTGATTCAGCTAGAAGGGACCCCATTAGGGTTAGGTCCACCAGAGCTAGGCTTAAAGTCTGTATGATAATGTGCTTGTATAGTTACTATGGTCCGGACACTGAGACTATATAGCTATTGACCACTATAGTAGGAATTGGGACTTTGCTTGCATTATCTTGCTTTATCAGTCATTCTACAGATATTATCGATTGCTAGAATTGTATTGCATCGCTTTGTGGCAGCACCCTGGTGCAGTATAGCCATCGGAATCAATCTTCCAATAGTCTTCAGAGTCACTTCACCCCTTGTATGATTACGTCAGTCTTCACTTATCATCCAAGGATCATCCAACAGTGCATCCTGAAGCTGACAACAGTTGATCCAAGAAGAGCCGTACCACAGTCGCCTCACAGTTGCAATGTCCCGTTTGTTATTTTCCTCTTACAGTTTCCCAGTACGGCTTGGCCCAGAGCAGAAGTCTGCCATCCGTTTTCTTGTTTTCACATCCGCAGCAGAGTACCGTTCGACTCGTCAGTGTCAGTTCTCCGAGTGACGTTCAGTTTATTGTTTTAGTGTGTCCCAGCTCGCCTGGCCGTGGACTCCAAGTTGGTCGCAGTTCAACGTACGTTTTATTATTTTGGCGAGTGCCTTGGCTCATCCGGCCTTGGAACTCAGAAGACCAACTCACTTCGACGCCCAGAGAGAGAGAGAGTGGTTGCCTGGAGTCCAAGAGTGGTCCAGAAGTTCTGATTCTCCCAATCCAGTGTGTTCTTCAGCTTAGAATACATCTTCAGTCCAGAAGCAGACTGTTGGTTGGTCCTTCTTCTTTTTGATCCTTTCCACTTGGCAATCCAGAAGTGGATTGTGGCCAAGTGGGTTGCATCGCCTGTTCTTTCCAGGCAGTCTAGAAGTGGACTGCAGCCGGATCTGTTATTCCTTTCCGGCAACCCTAGAGAGGTGGGGTGTAGCCAAGGACCCATGGTCTGTTAAATCCTCTCTTCATCCTGAGTTTTCCCACCTAGGTTCTGTGTGGGCACTGGGAAAGCAGTGGAGTGTTTCCACATTTGTTCCATCGACAGAGAAAGTTATATGCACCAACTGAAGATCTTCTATTGCATAGTGTCTTCTTGTAGTATTGAAATGACTGTAATTCTAAAACCCTATGTTTTAGGGAGAGGTGCACCTCGGGGTTTAGAAGTAGATATCTGAAGATAAGTGAGATGCTCTTACAGCGTAGCTGTTACAGTCGATTGATCCATTCTGGTATTTCTATGCTGTAGAGTTCTCCCTCTTATAGGGAGTCAGGGAAATAAAAATAATATGCTCTTACAGCATAGCTGTTACAGCTGATCATTCCTCTTGCCTATAGTAAAGTAGTAGCTTGTGTGTATATATATGATTGTTCCTCTCTTGTGATCCCACCTGATATTTAGTTGCCAATAAACTAGTTCCTTTTTTCTACTTGTGCCTCCTGCCTCTCCATTTTGGTGAAGAATTACATCACATAGCCAAATAGGAAAAGAACTGCCTTATCACCTGAGTGGGTGTATTGGAATAGCCTTTTAGTCACAGCCTTTTGCACACTTCACTTGGTGTCACAGAGTTATGTGATTCTCCTTCATTCCAAATATTCCCACCTCTTCTATCTCCTACTATTTACCCAAAAACATCACAACGATTTCCGGCTCACTTCACTTGGTGTCATGGACAGGATATGTGACTTCCATCTACTCAGTTCTTTATTATCAACTCCGGCTCACTTCATAAGTCTCTTCCCAAACTTTTTCTGTTCTGGGGGTGTAGTTGCTTGATTATGCTGTGCTGTGTTGACTTCTGTGAAGTGTTTCATCAGGTGCAGCTCTCTCACAGCTGTAACATTCAACAGGCATGTCTTATTATAGTCTGTGCAATGTGAAATTTGTAGCTCTTGAACAGCTGCCTATTCTGGATTTCATGGAGTACAGACTGAGGGTTTTTTCATAAATTTGTTGCACAACATCTGGGTATTTTTGTTATGAAGCAAGTACTTGACTCTCAGCAGCTATCGTGGTACTCCAGGCTGCCATATTTCACTGCTCTCCAATTCAATCCACCCCACTGCTAATCATTCTTTCTCATGAATCCAGGGTGGGTTTGCTGTTCAATGGGAGTTAACAGCAACTAGCCACAATGCAAACTGAGCTGCTAATTTGAATTTGCTGGTCCTGTATCCTTCAGTTGCTGTTAGGTAGAATCAGCAGTAGTCAGGGGTAACTCTGACAGTTGCTGGGGAGTAGACATGGACTACGTATTCCTTTGTGACAGACTATATCTCAGCCTGTCTCTTTTTATGCTTGCTTGCACACATGCACAAGAAACATTATGTGGCAGCTTAGGAGAGAAGCGGGTTGTGTAGGTGCGGCACTGTGGTGGCCAGTGCTGGCACTGCATTGTTGGGCTTGGCAGTGCTCGGCCAATGCAGGGCCAGTGTCCTGATGACACTGGTTCTGCAGAATGCCACCAAGTTGTAAAAATTTCACCACTGCAATCAGGAGCCACCTCATCATTGCAGTGTCAGCCATTTTGCTGCAATGAGGGTGCGACCCATCTTTGCAGGGCAGTACCTTTCCTGGTGTAACATTACCAGGAACATGGTGGCTGAATGCAGCCACCTCCAAAGTGCATAGAAAGCCAATGAGTGTGCACAATCCCTCTGTTGGCATGCCCTCAACCAGTTCATTTGCAGACAGGGGAGCCCACTCCCCATTGGCATAATGCCTCCCCCTTTCAGTTGTGTGCAAAATGGGTGCCCAATCCCCCTTAGCATCATGCATCCCCTCATACATTTCTGTGCTGACTGGGGGCACAATCCCCATCGGCTTCAGTCTCCCTTTTCCCAGTTTCAGTTGCCGATGGGAGAGCCCACTCACCATCAGCATAATGGCCCCCCCAATGCTTGCATGCTTGTG